>OX344813.1:3820000-5070000 GCA_947034925.1 Eudemis profundana
TAACAGCCTGAACTAGAATTCCCTCTGTTTCAGGCACAATTGAATTATAATAAGGCCACTGGCGATCAGATGGAATGCGATTACGCATAACTTCAGTTAAGTAGCTTGATGAACATTTTTAAATAAAACAACATTGGTCTAAAATGTCAGAGAATAGAAGAGTAATAACCGAACAGCCGAGCGAAAAGTCCAAACAACCTAAAGCAGCCCAGCCATTGTTACCCAAACCACAGGCAAAACGCACCTGCTGTCACTCTTGCGGAGACTGTTGTGATGAAGACGGCATAAACTGCTGTGGTGATATGATGAGGGAATGTTGTTATTTTTGCGGCGATTGCTGCCAGGCGTTCATGGACTGCTATGGGGATTTCTGCTTAGCCTTTTTGGAGTTCTGCTGCCCGTGCGGTGAGACTGACGGTGAAGGATCGGACGGAGGCTGCGATTGTGGTGACTCTTGTGATGCGGATTAAGCTAAAGCGGAATATATAATTACTTATACCACTGCAATCACATCGACTGTGTATCGGGTAACTATTCTCCAGCTAAGTACTTACCTTGATGAACATTTTTCAATGGTTTACCTTATGAATTTGTAATGTTTATAGCAAAACACCTGTAGTTGCCCCATAGACCTGTTCGCTCACCAAACGAGGCGGCTACAAAAAACCGCAAATTACAATCTTATGTTGCGTGATCTACTGACCTATAACTTTTCTTCAGTTAAGTAGCTTGATGAACGTTTTTAAATGATTTAAGTACCTTATGACTTTGTAAACCTTTATAACAAAACATCTATTCTGTTCCAAATTGACCTGTTCTCGCCAAACGGGTCGGCTACCAAAACAAACTACTTAATATTGCGAGAACTATTGATCTAAAATGTCAGAAAACAGAACTGTTGTGACCCAACAGCCTTGCGAAGACAGCTCCAGACAACCTAACGCAGCCCAGCCATTGCTAACCAAACCAGACGCAAAACGAAACTGCTGCCAGAATTGTGGAGACGCCTGCTCAGGAGAAGACGTCTTCTGGTGTTGGATAGCCATGAGGGAATGCTGTTACTGCTGCGGGAATTGTTGCCAGTCGTTGATGGATTGTGTTGATGATTGTTGCCAGGGGTATATAGAGTTTTGCTGCCAATGCAAAGAAACCGGGCCTCCCCAAGCTACTGACGATTGTGCTGCTGAAGAGCTTTGACGGGGATAACTGTGAATGCGGTGAATTTTGTGGATTTTTATGTGACTCGGATTAAGGTTCCGAAGTTTCAGAGACCAATTTTAAGTAAAAGGGTAACCTTAAATTGTTTCCAAAACGAGGTATTGTATATAATATATAACTTGATGTGATAAAAAGTGCCAAATAGGTATTTCAATTAAATGTATCAGTAGGTAAGTGATGCTATAGTTAGCGGTACAGATTAACCCTTAATTTGTCAAAAAAATAGAGTAGGTTCATAATTCAAGCCTTGCCGGGATTCAATAGCAACATAAGAATGGAGTTGGAAATAAAAACTGGACAAGTACGAGTCGGACTCGCACTCCGACGTTTCCGTACAAATTTGTAGGTACCTACATATATTATATTAATTTTGATTCCCTTAGTAAGGTCCATTTTTTGATTTAATTAAAAACGTGGAGTCCAAAGATCTCGATTCCTACCGGCTTGCCTAATATCAGGCATTCGAGCACCTTACTCTACAGCTCTCAAAGAAAATGGACACTAAATCTGCATCGACTTGCCCAGGGATATCTTTAACGCCACGTCACTGCTACCTATTTACCTACTTTGTAAAGAAATATGCAATCATAGGTATAGCTTCTTTCTAGAATTGTAGTTTCGTAAGCACTTACATAACACTTATACTTAATATTGACATTTCTTGGTAGTAGATTTAGCGCAATTATTATAAAAAAAGTAACAAAACGCAATCCTATCTTATTAATGTATTGGGAAATAGGACAAGCCACTCGCGTTGATGTAATACGGGTTGGAGACCTACTGAATGAAACTGTTGACAATACAATTACTTGGGCTACTAAGCGACAACAAAATGCTTTAAATTTAAATAATAGAATAAAATAAATAAATTAATTAAAATCATTTATTTCTGCAAGCAATCTAGGACTCTTTTACATGTCTGATTCTATTCTTTTCTCTCCTTTTGATAATAAGAAAATCCGTTTTGTAACACAACGGAAAACACGGTTGAAACGCTTCTGGACCTTACCCATTTACGAAATTATGTAATATTAGCTTGGTAACTTTGAAAATTCAGGTAATATTCAACGGTAAGACCGTTCTAACGGACCGAAACGATCAAGCCATGACTATTATTGGTGGAAAGGTAAAATACGAGAGATTATTAATAACCAAAATCATTTTGTGGTAACATTTTGTGCAATCTCTTTTTGAATAGTATGATGTTACCAACCCGAGCTTTCTAAGTTACCAGGATTAACTTTGATTGTAAACTGTAAATCGCTTGTAATTGTAAATTAACCCTTAGATGCATACAATACCGTGCATTTTACTTCTGAAATGTCTCAAGTGAAAATCAAATTCATGTCAATTTGAGATTTCGTGAAGAGTTTGACAACGTCTGAAATTGAGGTTAAGTTGATATCTACTTGTGTCATTTTAGTAGTATCATTTATGATACTAACACCTAAGGGTTAAAATAAATACAGTGTGTAAGTCTAATACGGGCGAATCTCTTAACGGTATAGGACAAAGTGAAGGTAATTAGATAACATTTACTTAAAGTTGCAACAATAATTTTGTCCATACAAAATAATTCAGCCCGCAATGTAATGCAAACACACTCACGTTAAACGCTCGTTGACAGTTACGTTGACATTTCGGTACCGCCGTACCGCAACCATGTTTACAGTACATTGCTGCTGAGAAATTTAAAAATAATTAATTATGCGGTCGTAATGAACTGCAACTTAAAAAAACTTTCTACTTCATGTTTACACTAATGAATACTGTAGTGCTCTCCCTCTCAGAGGGTGCACTGAGGGAATACCTACTTGGCTCGTTACGTCACCAGTAGCTGGAGTCGACACGTCCGCTCTCGCCCGTGGCTGTCACGTGACTGTCGCCCCACCACCCGTGAACCCGAGACTGCGTCATAGCATAGCTCAACGGTACAAACACTACATCCCTTCCTTATTTTAATATTTAATTTATTATTAGATATTACTTTCTAATTGATGTATTCTGATTGATCATTTAATCAGTTGTTTCTTCTTCGTCCTTCTTTCTTTTAACTTCCCATTTGCCTTCCACTTTCTCCAAGTGATGTACGTTCTGTGTAAGTCTTAATCCAGTTTTTATATTTCTAACAATCACATCCCCACCCTCAGCTTCTACCGCATGAGGAGTGCGTTTGAAGTTAGGATTTAACTTGTTTTCATTTTCCATCTCTTTTATATCCACTTTCTCTCCTTCTACTAACTGTGTATCATCTACCTTTTTTCCGGTCTCCACGGTATATTTCTTTCGTTTTATGTATCGTGTCTTTGTCTCTGATTTTCAAGTCCTCTGTTCTATTTGTTACGTCAATTAAAGATGGCATCTTCTCTCTATTTTGTCGGCGGAAAACACTCAGCAGGCGTTTTGCCTGTCATCGTTTGTATAGTAGAATAGTATTATCGTGAGATGTTCCCATGTATACTCTCTTTCAGGTCGTTCTTGTCCGTTTAACTTATTTCTAATAGTTTTATTTAGAATGTTTCTGTTTTGTTTATAGTTCTCCGTGCGGCCAGTAAGGAATCGAGTTAGACAATGTTATATTGCATCGTTGACAGAATTCTGTACATTTTTATTTTATCAGCTGTAGTAATCGACTATTACTAGCAAGTAGACATTATTTGCCAAGAAGCCTAATAGATCTATTGCGACATCCACCAAGCCTTTTTAGGGAATAGAGTCGTTTCATCGGTGCAGGAGAACTCAATTCCACAAGAGTGCGTGCTTTCCATGATTTAACAATCCTTTCGGCATCTTTGTTTATGCTAGGCTACCAAACTTTTGATGTTAATCTGCCCACGCCTAGGTGGCCTTCATATGCTGCATCCATGCACTTTTCTTAGGGTACGAGAAAGAGCACCAGGCCAGACCTGCTCGAGTATCTCTTTCACATAATCATCAAAGAGTGCTGATCTTCTGGACTTTATAGTCGCATTTACGTTAATCGAGCATCACGTTATTATTCCTAAAACTTTTTTTTTTAATTTCGACAGTTTAGAATCGTGTTGTTCTTCACCTTCACGATAAACCAGGATATCATCAATGAATCATCACATCATCTAAGCCTGCCCACATGTTTTCCAGTATTTTTTCAAATAGAAAACAAAATAATCACACAATAGCACATTACACATATAATACTGAACATTAATCGTTTGTCCTTGTGACGTAATTAACGTCGTAATATACAGTGAATCGGGATGTATTTCCTTTTGGTGGAATGTATTTTTATTATTCAATTTAGAAAAGTACAGTAGCCTTTTTAATTTTGGGTAACAAGTTGTCCGCGCATGGCAATGGATGATTGGCGAGACCTATCGAGAAGGTCCATGCACTTTTTCTATAATGTCATTGTCAAGTAGCTCATTTATTTTGACTCATTTATTAAATTTTCCTTCAATCGGGATTATAATTTCCGTGCGTGATCTCATTCACCGCAACTCCTAGGTTAAGAACACCCAGTTTCATAGTCAATTATTTGCCTAATAAATTTCTGGTGTTCGTTTACTTCTATGTGTTCATTTACTTTGATGAAAGATTCAAAAGGCTGTTTCACTGGTGGTTTTAATGGTGTTTTACTTCCATTTGCATTTTCCTTTTAGTTTTTTTTTTCCGTACATATCCAGCTAATTGTTGTCTATTTCTAGCCAGTTAGCCACCTTCATAATCTTATCCAATGGTTGGTCATCTCCTATTATCAGTATCTTTCCACAGACGACGCGTACTTGGTCACAATTTCGTCGATTAAGATGAAATTTACATCTGACTGCTTGGTTTCTCAATTTGTTTACAATTTTTCAAAACCGCTCCTCGTCTTTCTGTTTAATTTGACAAAACGTGTCTCTCGTAGGTTCTATTTTGTTTCGGTTGAAGATAGGTACCTAACTTCCGGCCTTGTCGGAAACATCGATTTTATCCGAGCAGTAAGAGCTGTGCTCTTTTTCTCACATCACTAGTAATACCCGTCGCTTCTAGATATATCGTTAAGCTCCTCTTCCAGTTTTCCCACTTAACTACCACGGTGGCATCGTCTCTTTTGAGATCAAGCTTTTCTGGCGGTGGTAAGTGATTTACTGAATCGAGGCGACCTTAAACCAACCACCGTTGGCTATAGGATGTGTACCACATTACATTTATCTTCATGTCGTTGGTTATTTCCTCAATAATAGCTGTTAGTCGCACACACATTCATGTATGGTTTACTATTTCCATGTAGGTTCATACAGCCGTAATACTTCACGTACTTATCGTTTTCATTCACGTATGGTTTACAATTTCATGTAGGCCCATACTGCCGAAACACATTCACGTATGGTTTACAATTTAATGTAGGCCCATACTGCCGTAACACATTGACGTATGGTTTACAATTTCATGTAGGCCCATACTGCCGTAACACATTGACGTATGGTTTACAATTTCATGTAGGCCCATACTGCCGTAACACATTCACGTATGGTTTACAATTTCATGTAGGCCCATACTGCCGTAACACATTGACGTATGGTTTACAATTTCATGTAGGCCCATACTGCCGTAACACATTGACGTATGGTTTACAATTTCATGTAGGCCCATACTGCCGTAACACATTCACGTATGGTTTACAATTTCATGTAGGACCACACTGCCGTAACTAACACATTCACGCACGGTTTACAATTTTATGAAAGCACGTACTGCCTAGAACACACTTACGGACGGTTTACAATTTCATGAAGGCCCGTACTGCCTACAACACATTTACGGACGGTTTACAATTTCATGAAGGCCCGTACTGCCTAGAACACACTTACGGACGGTTTACAATTTCATGAAGGCCCGTACTGCCTACAACACATTTACGGACGGTTTACAATTTCATGAAGGCCCGTACTGCCTAGAACACACTTACGGACGGTTTACAATTTCATGAAGGCCCGTACTGCCTAGAACACACTTACGGACGGTTTACAATTTCATGAAGGCCCGTACTGCCTAGAACACACTTACGGACGGTTTACAATTTCATGAAGGCCCGTACTGCCTAGAACACACTTACGGACGGTTTACAATTTCATGAAGGCCCGTACTGCCTAGAACACACTTAAGGACGGTTTACAATTTCATGAAGGCCCGTACTGCCTAGAACACACTTAAGGACGGTTTACAATTTCATGAAGGCCCGTACTGCCTAGAACACACTTAAGGACGGTTTACAATTTCATGAAGGCCCGTACTGCCTAGAACACACTTAAGGACGGTTTACAATTTCATGAAGGCCCGTACTGCCTAGAACACACCACACTTCTTTTTTTTTAGTCCTACCGTTGCAGCAAGGTATGTAGATGTAGCATAATTCTCAGAAACCACTAGTTCCTGGAACATAAAATTGTTCATTACAAGTTCCTACCTGCCTATTGTCTACGTTTTTAAAATTCTCCTAATTATTTTATGTACCTATCTCTTGTAATGTGTTTTTGTGGAGTGCAACAATGCATAGGTACCTATATGTATTATATTGTCGCTTAAAACATGATATCAATAATGTCATAGGTACTAAAAGATCACTCGTTTTGTTTTGTAACTAACGTAGGTATTCGCATTCATCGTCTTTTACATTAAATTACCTTTAGTATACCTATAGTTCATACCAGATAACAACAGCCTCTAGAGGGACACAGAAGCAACGATTTTAAACGTTTTCTGTAAAGTTATAATACTTGATATTTATTTAATATAAAATTTTACATCACAGTTTGTATTGTTAAACTATGTAATGCACTAACACATCTATTTTTACGCGATGGTCGTCTAACAACATAGGTACGCCAGGGCAAACACTTCTTACACATCACTCACATTTAACTGATTGAACGTTACAAGTAACTAATTCACCAATTACCTATTTAAGAATAATAAATTATAACAGAAACAGTCAATAACAACATACAAATTCGTCATAATAATTTGATAGTGCAATATATTTGACACCTCCGGTCAACGAGCAGAACTAAATGTAAGTAGGTACCTCTACCCTCCATAGCGTAACATTTCATTTCCTGAGCGTTGCCCATCTCTGGCTCTTTGGGTATTTTATAAGGAAATGACACTTTCTTTATTTTAAGGCAAAAAGGAGCAAAAAGCATTGGTGAATAAATTAGAAGAAAGTATTGACATCCTCAATATTTTATTTTTTGCACTTAAGTACTTTAAAATGTAATTTACTGAACGTCAGCCCATAACCGGCACATGAAGACTTTTTTATTTCCTCTGTCCATTCCTATACGGAACAGACTGCAATTGAATTCTATATAATTCTACTATTATGTTTCCGTATAATAACTACTACGAGATAATCAAAACTTACTTTCTGTCTACGTTAGATTAATTTTAATCACCATCTGTCGCGTAAGGTGATATAAGATACACAACCATTAGTGCGAAATACCTAGATCTCGTATTTCTATCAAAAATGTCGTCGTTTTTTATCTAGTTCGTTATAAAAAGTAGTTGTAAATAGTTACACTTATGACCATGTTTTCATTTAATTACCCGTATAGTTCTGGCCACTATCCATCGTTTCAAGTATTTATTTACTATTGTAAATTCGTCAAGTACAAAATGATAATATATGTACCTATAACTGCTACTTTAATAATGCCGAATTTATTTAACGAACAGCTAAACTCAAACTAAACAAAATGAGCTGGATAACCTCTTTTCCTTTTCGAAAATTATTTCTATCGTATGGTACAAAATATTCTATTTAAGTATTTACTTTTGCACTGACCTTTATCCTAGTCGCCACTTGTAGTGCTCTCCCTCTCAGAGGGTGCACTGAGGGAATACCTACTTGGCTCGTTACGTCACCAGTAGCTGGAGTCGACACGTCCGCTCTCGCCCGTGGCTGTCACGTGACTGTCGCCCCACCACCCGTGAACCCGAGACTGCGTCATAGCTCAACGGTACAAACACTACAAATACTATGTCCGATTTAATTTATCGCCCGTATTAGACTTACACGCTGTATAAATAAAATAGTACAATAAATAAATATCGTTTTTATTGTCTTGTTTTAAGTATTAAAGAATCTCTGTAACTTTTCGGTGTGCAATAAAGATTTATTATATTGCAATATGTAAGGTGTGTAATGTTTTTTTTTTGTACAAATGAAAGGCAGATTGGCTTTCAGAAAACATGATTTATTCAACACTGATCACAATACATATACTGACTAGATATACAGACAACATTTAGGTTGAAATTGTTCTAAAGAGTATTATATGAACGGCTCATTCAGTTTCATATAACCCACAAAACAATGGTAATTTTATGCCCACGTAAATATATTTCCACAGCAGGCCATAAAGTGGCTTTTACCGAAAGCTACGCGTACGGATAAAGCCGCTTACTGGTCAAGTGTAGACATAAAATGATGTACACAACACGGGAGGTAATAAAGAAAGACCTCGATCGCATCTGTGATCGCGGCCTTTCTTTGTTTTACCCCTAGTTGTTTAATGTACTATAGGGCATTTCTCCAAAAATATGTCTGCGACTCATTCATCTGTCTCCATACATTTAGTAAGAAAAAGGGCCAGATGAATGAGGTGACCGCAGACATATTTCTGGAGAAATGCCCTATAATGTATGTTATCTCCTTTATTGCACTAAATAAGACAAAGTACAGTACAGGGTTGCGAATAAAGGTTTGAGTACAAAGGCGAACTTATCCAACACGTTCCCCGCCCCGGTGCCCCCAATGTGGGGTCTTAAAAGTTTTTTTTTTCAGGAGTCCGTGCGTCCACTATGGGGTCACTTCCCCATACTGATTGCACGGTTGGGACTTGTGACATTGTCCGAGAGTTTTGTATGGGGACAGTGAACGTATTAAGGGATGTCTTCCTGTTAACCTTTGAGCAGTTGAGTGATGAGACCAGAGGTGGTAGACAAACTGAGAATCATGGGCATGTGTACGTGTGTATGATTATATAGAGGTATTTAGTTATATGCAAATAGATACTAAAAAATAAATGCTAATTATTAAATAAATATTGCTAACAGCCTGGGTAATTTTATTGGATCGCGTTATGCAGAAAAGAAACATTATACATTATTTTGTGCTCGGATCAACATTTGACAGTCCCAAACTTGTCTGAACTTTGAAGAATGACGAATTTCGTATTTTCTGCATAACGCAATCTAAGTGCATATCTGCAGAAGGAGCTGTAGAGCCATCGAACTTTGTAATAAGACTGGTTACATTATTGCATTACCGCCAAAAGAGTCATATACCTAGGGAATGGGCAAAACGAAGGCTAAGTATAAAGACGATCAAGTAGTCGAACTTCGGCCGTTTATAGTGATTATAGTATAGTGATATACAGCGTGGGAGGGACTATACCGACAAACTTTAACTATAGATTCTAACAACTATTAGGAGTAAAAAATGTTATGTGATGTATAGTCGAAAAACGCTTACTTTCCGAGATATTCATTATTTTGTAAATGAAAAATCCCAAGTGTGTAATAAGCCCTAATAAATGTGACTAAGATACCTTTACTATTTTTTTAAAATCCTTTAACTAAACAGGAATTAACCTTCGCAGTATTTGATGGTAAGCGACTACGAGGCCAAAAAATTGACCTTTCCTTTCCATATTAGCTTTTTTTTTCTTTTTGATAACTTTTCAGCCAGTAAGGACATGTTTATAACGAGGGGCTTAATTTACTGATTTATTTTGTTCCATAAGACTATTAATGTAAAATGACAATATTCGACCCATGTTGATATAACATTTTTTACTCGTCACACCACCAGGAATTCATGGCTGGAGTATGTCGGTATAGTCCCTCCCACCCTGTATAGTTTATAGAGATAGTGCAATAATAGTATATTTGTATTGTATTGTGGTTACGGTCTCGGAAACGATATTCTGGTGTCGATAAATGGGTTAGTTACGTTATAACTTGTCACAATTAAAAAGTCATATGGAACTGATTGAGCCTGTAAGGTAAGTACTTTTAAGTATAATTAATATACATACGCAGTAATTCACCAGAACATTCTGAGCACTTTTATACCTAGACAAAGTAAAATATGTCAAGATTGACGAAATAGTCCACACAAGAGTTGCATTGCAACACACAAATGATTGGTAATTTAAGTGAATTCATAGAATGATAACCTCTGTTATACCACAATATAAACAATACCTAGTAAAGAGGTGTCGGTCCACGCCGTGCCTAGGAATAATTAATTTATTGGGGGTCAATTGCAAAAAAAGATGTCGGCAATTAAGGAATGAATTTAACAAAAAGTTAATCTTGTACCTCTGTGTAACGACAGTTCCATATAATTTGTATGGATAACTTTCGTTACACAGAGGAACAAGATTAACATTTTGTTCAATTAACCCTTAACTACGGACAACTTTTTTTGAAAATGTAGTTAATCTTGTTCCTCTGCGTAACGAAAGTTCCATACAACTAGTATGGATAACTTTCGTTACACAGAGGAACAAGATTAACACTTTGTTCAATTAACCCTTAACTACTCCAATGATTAGAACTGTAACATCTAAGTGAAACGAGATATGTAAGTTATTGCCTAAAATGCCTTATTTTATTATAAATTTTGATTTGCCCAAACGTTCATTAAAGCCGGTTTAAGTAGCGAGATGTTTTTTTTGACTAGCGACTCGGAAAGAGCAAGTGTCCTAATGGGACATTATCAATAATGAACGTCTATGCAATTGGGTGAAAATTTCCTTGAAACCTGCTATCTACTTTTATATTTAAACTTCTATTGAAACATACAACTCTCAAAAGTGACATATAAAATAACATTCGTACGTAACTCGTTCATTTTTAAAGCGATCACATATACTTGACAAAGACTTTGTTTGTGTAGATAGACAATGCAATTGTAATGTACTTTGTTATTTGTATAAAAGCCATTGTAGTAAGTAAATGTTCTCTTTAACAATGAAAAACTATAAATATAACATTCTAGACTAATGAAATTCAATAGAAAATTTTAAAGAAAACATTAGTCTATTATTACAAAAATAGGACAATGCTATATTTATACCTAATACAATTTTCAAAACACCGAGGAATGACACGTCAACATGCATACTAATTCTAAGTTAGGTTAATTTAAAATAGTGTATATTAATAGGTATATTTGGTGTTGGGTATATTAATATAATTAACATTATATTATGACTTGGCTTGCAGCACTACTGTGCATGGTACCCATGTGACGAAATTAATGAGACACTTAACCTTAGACTGTGATTTTTTTTATATTGTTGTTTGTGTAAACCTGAGAATATGATTTATAAAAAAAATAGCATGAATACGTGGAGTAGCATCAAAAACATGGAAGCTGAGTTATACCATAAAGTTAAACATCGCCCACGGCCCCAGTGAAAAAATAACTGGCCAAGAGCATGTCGGACCATGCTCAGTAGGGTTCCGTAACCTTTTACTAAAAGGAAATGCGCTACAAATGAAAATATACTTAAAACTTAAAACCTGACTACGCCTTCGGCTTTGCATCCTGAAGCTCGTTCTTCGGGCCCCCGAAAATGAGACGCATATTCGGTTTGCGTGAGATAACCATGTGCCTTTAGCCCAAAGCGGTGTTTGGCCTTCGGCTTCTGTAGAGCTTACTACGGATATAGTGCGCTTGCAGAGGAGCTCGGCCTCGCAACCTGAAGCTCGCCCTACGGGCTCGCAAGAATGAGATTGATATATGGTTTGCGTAAGGCGACCTGGAACGCTTCGGGCCTTCAGCTTCACTTTGAATTAGTGCGGCATAAAAGGCACCTGCAGACGGACCTTCGACCTTCACAAGATCAGTCTCAAGTCGTGGTGACCCGAGGAATGATAGCGGAAGCACCCTTACTGAAAACTATCTTTTAATGGCTATTTTGTCAACGTCCATTTAAATTTAATAAACTTGTTCTTTTCATCGTAGTTAGTATGGCGCTAGTAGTCCTTAATTTCCACAATTTATTAAACTATTTACCGCTGGCCTGCGATACTGATTTATAACTTTTTTTTTACAAACATTGGTGCACCAGAAGGTAGGTGTGCTAGAACAATGTAAACGTATCGGCGAAGAGCGCGGGCTGTTGAACGTGTTTCTTGTTGTTATTGAATTGAAATGGAAATACACGTGTGATATATTTTTGAAATGAGCTTTTAAAATTCATTAAATTGTCATATAATTCAATGCGACTTGATGACTTTTATTCAATGCTTTACTTTTTATGAGGATCATCCCTCTCGTCCCTATCTTAATTTTGGTTCCAACTAACTAGATTATGCGTTCAACCCCGAAGAATCTAACGATACCCCACATGTTTGAATCGGTTCAGTAGTTTTTGAGTTAAGAAGGAACAGACGAACATACAAACATACATATATGTATACATACAGCGCTGCAATCAAAATTCTCCTTTTCGTTTTGCTATACTTGAGTAAATAATACGATGTGAAAAAGTACACCAACGGCAACATATCTTCATAGTAATTACGTCTTTTTGTTGAGAAGCGCGGTTTTTCGGCAATAGCTCAAAAACGGTATACTCGATCATGTTGAAAACAATTTTCGTTGAAAGTATTAATTAAGCGTTACCTTTCTGATTTTTTCCATATTTTTTGGACATACGGCTTAAAAGATAGAGGGGGGGGGGCACCATTTTTGCAACTTTCGGAGCGATTATTTCTGAAAGTAATCACTTAATCAAAAATATTACTTAAGAACTTTAAAGTGTTTTTAAAAGACCTATCGAACTATGTACCACATGTTGATGTTTGGTGAAAAAAAAAAATTTCACCTTCTGTTACATGTATGGAGTACTCCTCCTAGAAATATTTATTTTTAATATTTAACTACCGAACTAAGTAGCGGCTCATACAACACACCTACATTCCAAATTTCATCAATATACGTCATGTAGTATTTGAGTAAAATGCCTGTGACATACGGACGGACGGACGGACGGACGGACGGACGGACATGACGAAACTATAAGGGTTCCGTTTTTGCCATTTTGGCTACGGAACCCTAAAAAGCAGACTGTGGACCGCACAGAAATATATTGAGATAGAAACAAATAGTTCGTCGATTGTCCATTTCAGTGCTGGTATTTGAACAATTAATTATACCATTATAATCAGATTTTCAAATCTGATAATAATGTTGACGGCAACTGAAGTTAACGGCGTGCAAAGTAGGTCAACGCCACTTCTTTTTAGCTCGCGAGCTACATACACTTTTTCCTTCTACCTCGATATATTTAAGTGGTGGACCGCCTATTGGCTTAGTACGCCACTGATTTATATAAGCTTTTTATAACGCATCATTTACTCTAACTACACGTCACAAGGTAAAAAATGCTGTTTTTTTTAAACAGAAATAGTACATTACATACCGAGGCCAGTAGAGTAAGAAATGCCTCAGATCTCATGGAATTGTCGGCCGAGGACGACAAACATGTGATCTGAGGTTTTCTTATTTACTGGCCAAGGTTTGTATACTATTTTTCTGTTCGACGGAGCCAAAAAGCGGCATCTTGAAATCAGCAAGGTGACGCTTGCCGGCCGGAGGGCAGAAAAATTACATTGTTTAATTTTAACACTATTTAATACCTAAATATATTTATTTAACTAGAATGGCACCTTACATAAGAATCAAAGTGAAGTGACACAAACTGTGTAGGAACATAAGACGTGACATTTGATGTGACTATTAAACACATTTGGATAAGGCTCAGAAGCGTTTCAACCGTCCTTTCCGGTGTGCTACTAAATATTCATATTAAGCGATAAAAAATGCTTTAACTTTAAATGATAATAAGAAGATCCGCTAATATTTTATTTATTCTTAAAAAGTTTCTGTAGTTTTCATCGTATAAATGCATATTTTGTAGCACAACGGAAAGGACTGTTGAAACGTTACTTGGTCGTTTTCAAGAAAAAATACCGTTAGGGTTTTATTAAACAACGCCTTAATCTTGTTCCTTTGTGGAACGAAACTTGTCATACAATTTATATGGTTAACTTTCGTTACACAAAAATTAAATGAACACTTTGTTTTATAAAGGTCCTAACTAAGGACATAATTTTTTGAGAATGACCCTCTGAGCCTTACCCATTTAATTAAATATAAGGACACTAGTCCTAAAATCAGTTGTGTTTTCACTTCTATTAATCTTCTTTGGTAACTTGTGAGTGTGTCTTAATTATTACAGAACTTTGGGTAAGTACAGAAAACATTTACATCTACCTACTATTTAACCTTACACAAACCATTTTTTATTACGTGAAAATATACGATAATGCGATTTCAGTGACAACCAGTGCCATCTATTGGGAATAGTGTAAAATATGAAATAACTGTTAAGTATGGATAAAAATGATTTAAGTAGTAGATAGAACCGTGCAAACAAGTAATCAAAGGTTTATTGTAAACCAATAATTTTATGGATCGTATTAAAAAAAAGATATCCGTAATTACGGCACAATTAAACAAAATGTTAATCTTCCTTTGTGTAACAAAAGTTAACCATATAAATTGTATGACAATTTTCGTAACACAAAGGAACAAAATTAACATTTTGTTCAATTAACCCCTTAACTACAACTCACAGCAACACCTACGTACCTAACCACTGCAACAAGGGTGGTCTGGCTAGCGACCTGGTTCGACCCCAGGGAACGCCACGGCCAACCACCCGGTCCGAAAATCGCTATGCCCGGGAATGGGTTGCGAGTTTGTCAGTTTAAAAAAAAAAAGATAGCTCTATGACTCCTTCTCACAACAGGCAACATATTATCATACTGATTAAGTGAAATTTGTATATCTTGTGTATTTGTTTAAAAAAACTACCAAAAATATAAATGTAAACGTTTTCTTACACCTAAATAATAAAAGCACAACAATGAAAATTTAAACTTGTTGCTCTCTTTAAAAACTATGTGATATCGGCTGTTTATTATGGAATGATTAGCCTTTTACTATAAAATATGTAATTTAAATAAATAGACATTCCTATTTGATATGGTTAGAAAGGCCTAATACTATAGCAGGTACTGTTTGAAATTCTGTTAGTGCTGACTAAAACGTACCTTATTAATTATATTATTGGGAGTACATAGGTTATGTTTGGTTAATGTTTAGTTAAGATGATTCATTTCATTTATTCATTTGCATTGTACAATTTGACTTACGAGTACGTCTAAGAGTACGCCATGTTAGGGTATTGCAATTACAACTAGCTGCAGATCGCTCGCTTCGCTATAAGGTGCATTAGGGTAAATCCGGATGTGGGCTAGATCCGAAAATTAGGAATTTCTACTCAACCGGGCAATTAGCCCACATTGGTTCCTAATAATGCTAATAGATGGCGCTGACCCTAAATGGCCGATGGCACATTTATTGTTTTTTTACACTTTTTATGTTGTTTCGCCCAGACAAAATGTATAAAATGAAACACGTTTCAACCTTGATTGACGACGTGGAGGCGAATGATGACCCCTTTATGTTAAGATAGAGAACCGATCGACTCGAATCACCTTAATGCTGTTATCTCTTACCTTAATAGTGATTCTTTATATTTCGAAGACTGTTTAGGTGTAATCATCGTATACATTATGATTTCACTGGATGAGTTGGGTACTTAATTAATTGTATAATGGTTAAAGTAAAAATTAAATCGAAAGATGGCGGTGTAACGAGTATTTGTTTACTATATTATACTGTGTTAATTTTGGCAACTTTGAACGCTCCGGTAAAATTGTACGGTTTAAAAATACATCTTATTTTAATTTAATCGTCCAATACATTTGGTCTTTGTATCATGAAATAAATAAACAAAATGTAAATTACCTCCTTTTTTAAAGTCTGTTTAAAAGTTATAAATTGGCTATATAAATGATGTATTTCATTATTGGATAAAAGACTTTTTAACTGTTGATTCACTGTTATTTGTAAAAAGAATAAGGCGAAGAACACACTGAAATTGCCAGTCGCCGCGACGACGGGCGACTCGCGGCGTGACGCCGCGATTTTTTCCGTGTAGCTGCGCATAGTAGCTGCGATTCGCGGCGACACGCCCGCGAGTCGCTGCGAGTCGCCGCGATTTACGCGCCTACGCGCGACTCGCGACTTCAGTGTGCGCCACCCCGCGATTTTTCTATAGTACAAATCGATGATTCTACATACAAAGTTGAAAATCGCTGAGTCGCGTGTCGCCGCGATTCGCGCTGCAGTGTGAGATCCGCCTAAAAGAGAAAAAGATTTAAGAGCTAATTAATTAAAAAGGTTAAGGAAAAAATATGTTCATTGTAATATTTTCAGTAATTTAGATATCGATTGTGTAGGTTTTAAACAATAAATATTTATTAAAAAGGACTGTGGTAAATATTTTGTAAGACACATTTTTGAGACCGTTCATTGTTACCAGAGAGTTCAAAGTCACTAAGATTACTATATATATATATACTATTATTTATGAATAAATGCATAAGATATATTGCAATGGCTCAAACACCTATTTATTAAAGGTCTATGCCTACCTTAATACCAGGCATATAACTGCCGAATAGGTATGTATATACGTATTATATATTTATCAAAATAAATACGTTCAAAATTCAAAGAAACTCCAATTGGCAAAGCAATTTACCCTGTTGTTTATTCCCTGGCTACAATAAAATTGACTTCTGTCCTTTTAAAATACTTTTCAAACTCTTAAACTCATAAGGTTTTTTCATTTCTAGTACAGTCAAGTCACCACACGAGAATATTGAGCCACTTGTCACCGTTCTTGAATTAGCCGTGTTATGCGGGGACATCCGTCAGATTATTTTTGACAGCCGAACGAAAAAAAAAAAGAAATGCATCTTCTTTTATTATACGAATTAACACTAATACCGATTTGCATAACACGGCTGAATTCAGAACAGTGACAAGTGGCTCAACAATTCCGTGAGGTCACAGTACAGCTCGCGGCACGAAAGTCTATACTCTGTATTTTTAGGTACTTGAAAAAAGGTAAACAAAAAAACCACGTGACTCCGGTCGTTCAGCCAATCAAAGTAATGTTTGGTATCTGTGGTACAATACCACTGGCTGAACGACCCTAGTCACGTGGTTTATTGTTTACCTTTTGTTAAATACCTCAAAGAACAGAGTATAGGGGCGACTTTGATTGCGCCAAAGTAAAACATAAGGTACTAGCAATTACCCGCGGTTTCACCTGCGTAATAGGCTACTAGACTCATATCAAATTTGGTGCAGTAAATGATTATTTTCTGTAGTATTTATTTAAGAAATCAATATTTTTCGATTACGGTTTATTGAAAGTGTTTGATGGTTACATATTTTGAATTGAAAATTTGCCTTATTTTTATTTTATTTTGAACTAGCGACCCGCCCCGGCTTCGCACGGTGTTTCTCTATTATATTATGCATGTATTATGCATATAAACCTTCCTCTTCAATCACTCTATCTATTAAAAAAAACCGCATCAAAATCAGTTGCGTAGTTTTAAAGATTTAAGCATACATAGGGACATAGGGACAGAGAAAACGACTTTTTTTTATACTATGTAGTGACTATGAAAACGGTGTCGGCCATGATGTGACGTAATAGGACCGTAATCTAACTTAATGTTGAACCTTATACGAGTGAAACTCGCCATGTAGCTTTGCTTTGCTGTGACATTGACATAAGTGGCTTGGTGGTTTTTTGAGGTTGTGATCATAATCGTTTCGTTTTGATTGATTGATTACTGGTTACGCCGTAATATAATAACTCAGGTTTCGGACTCCTTGAACGGCTAGCATAAAGTGCTGGCTGACAGCGTTTAAGGTAAAAATGAAAATTTGAACTATGTGTCACTTCAGTAAAAACGTCAACTAAAGAAAACACCAGTTACGGTTTTTCCATAATAAAAAATACATAACTTAATCCCTAATCAAAATAACCAGGCCTGGATAGGAACTAATAAATAATCCTCAAAGTTCCATAATACGAATAAGTAAAAGGGCAAGTGATGTGATATGTGAAGCGTTCGAGGACCCACCGTTCCGGTGAGTATTCCGTTCATATTTTTGTACAGTCCAAGGATTTGCGTAATCATAATTTGGCCCAAACGAACCGGATTCATAAAATTATCAAAATTAATTACCAGCAAACTTTAAACATTTCGTAGCAATGTCAACCTTATTGCTCTTGTAATAACGACTACGCTACCAACGCTTATCACATTACTCTTGGTTATTTTTTCTTTACAATACGCAACGATAAGTTACTTCGGGCTGCGTTATTGTAAATTTATTTCGTAAAATATGTATTAGTACTTCTTGTCGTCGTAGGTATATTTGGTGTATTTTAAGTTAGTAAATACACTGAATGTATTTACCTGAGTGTTTCCTATAGGTAAGATATTCCTGAAAACCTCAGTTTTTAGTTCTGTTACGGAGAATACTTCGTTTAATTCACATTCTTCCTTTCACTTGTACTAAGGTAGTGTTCGAGTTGAATAAAATAAATAATATCGTTTAAAATATTATTATCGTGTGAAATTGTTTGCACATTTTTTCTGTTGACTTGTATTAAGTTACTATACAAGTTAAGCGTAATATAATTTCATTAAGTTAAGGCTGTCATAGTTGTGCTATTTTGCTAGTATAAACTCAACCATGGCGCAGTCGAAAGAAAGATTGGAGAGGAGACTCAAGCTTGCTGAAGGTAAACGCGCACAATGTTTCATGCGTATGCAAGGCATTCACGACATGATCCCACAGTTAATAAGTGACAGGAAGATTCTGACACAGTTTATCGCACAAGCTCGGATGGCCGATCAACTAAGGACAGAATTTGTTGAGCTGATGGATGAAGTTAATCTTCTGAACTTGGAGTTAAACCCGGAGTACATTGTCAACTATAAGGCCATGGACGCATTTGAAGATATCTTCTGCGTAATTAAATGTCAGCTGACGAAATTCGACTCTCCTGCCTCAACCACCTCGACTACAACCCGAGACTCGATTCATACGCATAGAGACGAGTCTATTAAAATACCTCGTATTGATTTGCCCACATTTAATGGGGAAATTCAAAACTTTCCCTTCTTCTATGAAACATTTAAACGTATCATACATGAAAATAAAACACTGACAGATTCTGAGCGTGTTCATTATTTGTTCAGTCACTTGACAGGTAATGCGAAGACGATCTGTTCGGGAATCATACCCGCGGCGGAGAATTACGAGACCGTTTGGAACGCTTTGATCGCAAAGTATGATGACAAGCGTGCTCTGGCTACTTCGTATTTGAACCAACTGTTCTCGATGAAACCTGTCAATGGTCCTTTGGCATCAACCTTGGAGAAATTTATTGATTCATTTGCTGCTACTATTTCAGCAATACAGCAACTTAAGCTTGAAAATATAAGTGAATTCATCTTCGTTCACCTGGGTCTTAAGCTGTTAGACTCCGATACGGCAAAGAATTTCGAAATGTCAATTCGGAATTCTAATAAAATGCCTGCATATGATGAATTTATTCGCTTCGTGAGAGAACAAGTTAAGATACTACAACGTACGTCGTCACGATCACTACCTAAGACCGAAGATGCGTCCACCAGCAGGACTGGTAGCTCACGCGTACCTCTGCCTCGTACACCTCGCACATATGTTAGTACGCAAGTGCAAGAGAATGCAATCCCATGTGCTATGTGTAAAAGGGTTGAGCATTCACAACTTTACAATTGCGATGCTTTCCATAAGCTTACGCCTAATGAAAGGTATAATTTCGTTAAAGAAATCAATGCATGTTCGAATTGTTTGAACACTCAACATACTTCATCGAAGTGTTCTTCCAAAAAGACTTGCCGCAAATGTAAGAGCAAGCATCATTCCATGTTACATTTTGAGAATTCAAAGCCCGTGCTGAATGGGACTGAACCCAATCCTGCTGACTCTGGAAACCACAATAAATATGGTTCCTTAACCAAGGATAACAATGAGTCTAGTTCGAGTGCATCTGGTACGGATAATATTGCTTCCGTGTGCACATTATCAGCCTCAGAACGGGTTAAATCTCCTACGACGGAAATTTTGGCTACAGCCAAGGTACTCGTGAGTGGACGCAATGGTAAAGACAAGATTCTGAGATGTCTCATTGACCCAGGTTCACAAAGACATTACGTAACGGCGAAGTGCTGCAAGAAGTTGGGTTTAACCGTGAATAATACTTCACTGATGTCGGTAAAGGGAATAGGCGGTGCCACGCAACCCGTCCGGGGAAATGTTAACATCACGTTCAGATCAATATATGACTCTGAGCAACAATATACTATTGACGCGCTTGTTTTAGATGAAATAACCTCTCGTTTGCCTACGTGTCATGTAAACTTGTCAGTATCTGAGCTGTTTAATAATGTACCTCTGGCAGATGACACCTGGGCGACTCCAGGCGATGTCGATCTCCTTATTGGCGTTAAATTATTCGCTGAAATGTTGATGTCTAAGAAGATCATTAATGAACCTGGGCTGCCTGATGCTTTAGAAACAGCGTTAGGCTATATAATATTAGGCGATGCACCAGCGCTGATCGCTCCCAACTCAACCGTTGGATATTTTTCTACTATTGATGTAGGGAATTTGGTTCAAAGGTTTTGGGAAATCGAGAACATAGATGATGCAGTTGTTCATAGTGTTGATGACCAGAAGGCTGAAGAAATGTTCAAGTCTTCCGTCAAACGCAAGGAGGATGGACGCTATGAAGTTGCACTTCCATTCAAACTGCATCCCGATAATCTAGGAGATTCTTACAAGACGGCTGAGCGACGGTATTTAGCGCTGGAACGAAAATTTCATCTACAACCGAAGTTAAGGCCATTGTATGATGAAGTTATACGTGAGCATATAGATAAGTCCTACTTATCCGAAGTCCAGATTGACAAGTCGGAAAAGGCATACTATATTCCGCATCACGCTATTGTGCGGGAAGACAGAGCGTCTACTAAGGTCAGGGTAGTACTAGATGCTAGCGCGAAGACTACCAGTGGCTTGTCATTAAACGACATACTTCATGCAGGACCTAGTCTTCAAGCTGACTTATTCCGCATATTGCTAAATCTGCGATTATTTCCGATCGCCATTACTTCTGACGTACGTCAAATGTATCTATGTATTGACGTACGCGATGAGGATCGGCCTTATCAACGAATACTTTACAGGTTCAGTCCAGAAGAAACCCTGAAGGTTTTTCAGTATAACAGAGTTGCCTTTGGTCTACGTAGTAGTCCATTTTTGGCATTGCGTACGGTTCAACAATTAGTAACCGACGAAGGCAACAATTTCCCACTGGCTAAAGATATAGCTTCTCGAGATATTTATATGGATGATGTAGCTAGTTCAGTTATTAATGAACCTCAAGCTGTTCAAGCAACGAAACAGTTATTGGAGTTATTCTTAAAAGGAGGGTTTCAACTCGCAAAATGGTCATCGAACTCAGCGGCCGTTTTGAATGAAATTACAAGGGAATTACGTCTGACGCAGAGCGTAACTTTCGACGATAATACAACATTGAAGATTTTGGGTCTTCGTTGGTACCCTGGTGAAGATGTTTTCAAGTTCCAGGTTAGTCCTGATGACCGTCCCTGTACCAAGCGAAACATCCTGTCATCAGTGGCACGACTATTTGATGTACTGGGTCTCGTGGCTCCAGTAATTGTATTCGCTAAACTTCTAATAAAGGAGTTATGGTTATTAAACATAGATTGGGATGACGCACCACCCGATCACATCGCTCGTCAATGGGAACAGTTTCAAGCGGAACTACCTTTATTATCTGAAATCAGTTTCCCTCGGCATATAGGTGTCGTTGAAAACTGTTCGCTAACTATTGTCGGGTTTGCAGATGCAAGTGAAAAGGCCTACGGTGGAATGGTTTATGCTTACATCACCTTACCGAATGAAGACTGTGGTCTTATTAATTTGATCTGTGCCAAATCAAAGGTAGCCCCATTGAAGGTCATCTCATTAGCACGCCTTGAATTATGCGCACTACTACTGCTGTCACAATTAATTAAAAGAGTTGTTGACACATACCAGACTAGATATGAAATTGAATCGGTACTTGCCTTTTCTGATTCCACTGTAGCTCTTTGTTGGGTACACTCATCGCCTCATCGGTGGCAAACTTTTGTAGCTAATCGTGTAGCAAAGATACAGAATAATTTACCTGAAAGTAATTTCTACCATGTGAAGGGAACAGAAAACCCAAGCGACTGTTTGTCTAGAGGCTTGACTCCAGCTCAATTGATTAATCATCCTCTGTGGTTATCGGGCCCCCCATGGATGAAGCTCCCAAAGAGGGAATGGCCTATTAAATCGTTTACACCGGAAGGAGTGGACTTGCTAGAAGAAAGAACAGTCTCCTTCGTATCATCTGATAAACCAAATGAAAATATAATTTATGAGCTGTCTAAGCGCTTCTCATCATGGACT
This sequence comes from Eudemis profundana, assembly GCA_947034925.1. Taxonomy (NCBI): domain Eukaryota; kingdom Metazoa; phylum Arthropoda; class Insecta; order Lepidoptera; family Tortricidae; genus Eudemis; species Eudemis profundana. Next base: position 3,842,778 of record OX344813.1, read on the forward strand.
AGATATGTACACACTGTTGTATACGTCTTGAAATTTCTGAGGAAACTACCAAGAGGCTCAATTAGTACTAATGATTTGAGAACAGCTGAATTGGAAATATTCAGAGCAGTGCAAGCTGTCCATTTTAGTAAATATATCGCTGAGATATCATCCAGCAAGGGCTATACTACTAGAGCGTTTGCAAAACTTAAACCATTTTTGGATAATGGGATTTTGCGTGTTGGAGGACGTCTCAGTAACTCCAATGAAGATTACGACTATAAGCATCCGGTGCTATTGCCACGCCGTGATCATATTATTAATCTGCTTGTCGATCATTATCATCGACTTCATATGCACACCGGGCCTGAAACGCTCATATCAATTTTGAGACATAGGTATTGGATTATCGCTGCAAGATGTATAATTCGTCATAGAATTCATTTGTGCAATTATTGTTTTCGAGCACGGCCAAGGGCTAATTACCCGATTATGGCAGATTTACCGGCATTTAGGGTAAACCAGGTTGAGAAAGCATTTGTGCATACTGGATGCGATTTTGCTGGTCCATTATATTGCACTCCTATTCGGCGCAGGGGTGTCAAGAGTCAGAAGGTTTATCTGTGTTTGTTTACGTGCCTAACGACTCGTGCGGTTCATCTAGAACTCGCCACCGATTTAAGTACAGCCAGTTTTATGGCAGCATTTAAAAGATTCTTATCGAGACGAGGTCCCATTAAATTTATGTATTCCGACAATGGTACAAATTTTGTAGGAGCCAATACGTATTTAAAGGAACTTCATGACTTTCTTGGAAATGAATATCAAGATGAATGGAAACATGAATTAGCAGAAAATCATATTGTTTGGCGATTCATACCACCAAACGCTCCTCATTTTGGAGGCTGTTGGGAAAGCAATATAAAATGTGTCAAAACGCACTTGTTTCGATCAATTGGTAAACAAATATTATCATTTGAGGAGTTGACGACAGTTTTGACTCAAATTGAGGCTTTATTAAACTCGCGACCTTTGTCTGTTCTTAGTTCTGATCCAGCTGAGCCCTCAGCTTTAACGCCAGCACATTTTCTTAATGTCGCACCATTGACTTATCTTCCTGCTACATCTGTTGCTGATTCATCAGCTGACCATCTCTTACAACGCTATCAGCTATTAGATCGATTAATTCAGTCATTTTGGAGAAGGTGGCGCGATGAATATTTGCACACTTTGCAGACTAGACAAAAATGGAACACTCCTTCCCAGCCTGTCAAGGAAGGAACAATCGTTCTTATTCTACAAGATAATGTCATGCCACTTCATTGGCCTTTAGGCATAATAACGCAGTTAATTACAGGTAAGGATGGAATTGCTCGAGTCGCTGTAGTCCGAACTAAAACTGGGGTTTTTAAACGACCTATAGTGAAGCTATGTCCTTTACCTTCACAATAAAAAGACATTTTTGTTTATTTTTAAATCAGTTTAGTTGCGTTATAGTGTCTTGTTTCTCAAGCAATAAGGTTGCTCTCTTTAGTTTCGCTAATTGTTTTCATTGAAAGCCATTCCTTTCAAGGCCGGGGGGATGGTTACGCCGTAATATAATAACTCAGGTTTCGGACTCCTTGAACGGCTAGCATAAAGTGCTGGCTGACAGCGTTTAAGGTAAAAATGAAAATTTGAACTATGTGTCACTTCAGTAAAAACGTCAACTAAAGAAAACACCAGTTACGGTTTTTCCATAATAAAAAATACATAACTTAATCCCTAATCAAAATAACCAGGCCTGGATAGGAACTAATAAATAATCCTCAAAGTTCCATAATACGAATAAGTAAAAGGGCAAGTGATGTGATATGTGAAGCGTTCGAGGACCCACCGTTCCGGTGAGTATTCCGTTCATATTTTTGTACAGTCCAAGGATTTGCGTAATCAATTACTATTAGCATTCCCCATAAACTATTAGCATTTGACATTTATCCAGATAAATGTAAAATGCTGGTTTTCGGCTTGAATGACGTCACACCACAGATAATCTAAAGATTAACATAGCTTAGTATCGTTTTCGCGCGGTTACGAAAGTTTAAATTTTAAATTATAATTTTGCGGTTTTCTAGGTCGTAAAAAAATAAGGTAATATTTTTTCCGTTAATCAGATAATAATTAATAGTATAAGACCAACTTTAAAAACGGGTCAAGTAGCCTATTCCCGTTATCATCCCAAAACTCTTTTGCTTAAAGTATCCTATGTTTCATGTAACTTCTTGCCGCGTTAATTATAAACATTCAAACATCCAAACATCTTAACATCCACACATCTTCACAAACTTTCACAATGGTAATATTAGTACCTAATATTACCTGGTAATATTAGTACCTATTGGCACTACGTCAATAGTGGCTCACTGTGCGCGCTGCTAGTGGCTTAGCCAGCAGCCAGCAGAAAGAGCACGCGATAGAGAGACGGTCAGATCCGGTGCGATCCGTCCGATGGTCGGTCGGTCCGGTCCCGTCAGTTTTCTTAGAAAGAAACTTCTCCGTAGTACTATGACTTATTCTGTGGTAGTGCGCAGATCCCCTCCACGTTTTGTCCTCCGTTAGCTTTTAGTGTCGCAAGCTGTACTTTCCGTAATCTCGGCTTCTTAGCCGTTTAAATCTCCACAAAACCACACCAGACCAATATTATTGAAATTGTTCCCAAATTTAATGAATCAAAAAACTATTTTGAAGGAGAAGCAATTGAAAAACTGGACTCGAGTTGCCTCGGTGGCACAGTTGGTTATAGCGCAGTACCATCACGGGTACGAGTCCCACTCAAGGCATATAAGTTTTGTTTTCAATTTAACATTAATACTATACACGTAAAGATAGAGAAGAAACATACTTAGAAATCCCTAAACCATTGCAAGTTTCGGCTAAAAGTTTAATATAATTTAATTAGCTATAGACAGCCATAAAATTTATAACCAACTAACTACATTAAAATATATTATTACTTAACCTATTCTTAATCAAAAATAAACTTAAAGGACTAGAGATATTCGCCACAACAACTAACTTAGTTATAAATAAATTAACTACAGACTAGAAAAAATAGTTACAATTTTGACAACATTCTTTAAGTAACTTCTACAAAACATAGCTAAGAATTATTTGTAGAACAGAATCGTACAAGCATTAACAGTTAAAATAAATACCAGGAAATCTTTGCGTGGTTAAAAAAATGCTGACTGACTTAGACAAAAGAGATACTGGTACGTTTCTTACGCCGTTTCTTTCTTCTCATCAGAGGCCATACATTGCGAAGCTTATCCTATCAGGGCCAGACCTGTGGAAAAGCTCACGTGGCCTACTTGCAAGATATATCATTGAACTGAATTGACAAATATTAAATAGGGAACGTGCACAACGACGGTGCTGCCATCTGCTACCGCCAATCTGGATCTTGTACTCTATCATGCTGGCGTCACATTACCGGAAACGCCGTTAATTATCGCGGTGAAGGACGATTAGCGTTAGTGAAGACACGACATTAACATTTATAACCAAATTCTTTTTTCAGGTCTGATAAGTTGCCTTTACTGTCCGCATGTGTCTCTTTTGTCGATTTAGTGCTGCCACCTATAGTTTCTGCACGTTCCCTATATACCTTATATTTACTTGCCTTTAGAATAAAAAAAACTTAGTGCATCCTGCACTAAGTTTTTTAGGCAAGCACTAAGTTTTTAGCTAAGGCATTTTAATCGGTCATAGAAATGCTCTATGTTAATAAGCAGAAAAACTCCTTAATTTTAGAGCTATGTATTGTAGAAGATATTACTAACTATAACGAATTAAATATATCGCACTGCGATTGAGTATTATATATTTCCCATTTGACAGAAGATCGAATTGCCAAAATGGTCGTTGCCAAAGTGTTTACATGTAAACTACAGTATAAGACAGTGGTTCTTAACCCTTTAGTGATGAGGGACCATTTGACAAAATTCATGCCTTGCCACGGACAACCAACTTTTTAGAGGTAATATAAAGTAAACAGGTTGAGGTAATACAATTTTATTGGATGGCTTTGCGGACCACTTCGAGTGCTTCCAGGGACCACCGGCTACCTAGTCCGACACCAATCGTGGTTGGCCGGGACAGGTGACCTGGTTCGACTCCAGGCACCCCCCGGCACATACCCAGCCCGATGTGCGTGCCGACTGTGTGTACGGCACACGGTCGGACGCCCTTGGGTGGTCTGGCCAGCGACCTGGTTCGAGCCCAGGGACCGCAACGGCCAACCACCCGGCCAGACAATCACAATGCCCGGCTATGGGTTGTGAGTTTGTCAGGTTTATAAAAAAAAAAAAAAAAAACCGGTTAAGAACCACTGGTATTAGTGAAGATACAATACTTTTATGTCAGATATAACTTCCTTAGTGGCTTTCATTTACCTAGATTGTTTTCTCCTTTTCTTGTTGTTTAGTTTTGTGTATATACAAATAGTTGTTAGGAGTACTGCTCAATAAATGTTTACTCCACGGTTTACCGCATGAAGTCACAAAGCTGAATAGTTAGTCTGCAAGAATCCACTAAAAATAGTACCACGACCGCAAAGGATGACTTCCACGAATCGTATTTTACACAGTTAAGTTATTATAACTTTCACAACAATAATATGAACTGAATTTAGTAAGAGCGAATACACCTTCCATTCTCTATATTATGTTATGTGACGTTTTCGGGCAAAAGTTACCTCTCTACCACTTATCAATAAGGCTAATTTTTTAATTCATCTTTATAGGTAATACGAGTCTCAGAGCTAGGCTTCGGACGATTGCGTGCAAATGACATTAGGAACAGAACTGGAGTCGATTTCAGTGTTACATTTTTTAACACTGATTCCTATTATTCGAAATAGGCTAGATGAACATCAATCGTATTGAAGTCAGTTGCATTGAAAATGACATTGTCAACAATTCTCATTGGGTGCAATAAAATGCATACATTTCGATATATACAATAAAATAAAAAATGCATAAAAAATGTAAAACTGATTTCTACTCCAGTCCTGTTCCTTATGTCATTTGTCGTTCGATCCCTACTCATAGCATAAGGCTTTTTGGCTTATGACCAGGGCCGGATTTCCACCTAGGCCTACAAGGCCCGGCCAGCCTAGAGAGGCCCCAGCGGTGGACTCTTCATAAAAGCCAAAAGCATGGTTTGTCTTCTCAATACCAAGTGCCTAGGGGCCCTGGATCTCTAAATATGGTGCTTATGCAGTACGACCTTATTGACGAGCAGCAAAATTGTTTTGTCTCTGAACACATCGCATATGCAAATGTTATTAATGCTACTTTTTGTTTAAATATCGGTTTCCTTGAAGATATTGGCCTGGTTGTCCACGTTGAAATGGATAAATCGTGACGCGGGCGAGTCCGCCACCTCGTTCATGTCCTGGTCTTCGGGTTTTGGGTGTTTGGGGGAGTTCTCCGAATGGAACTCTTGCCGGAAGTTACCTGTAACATATCACTTAATTGTAGGGAGGAAATAGAATGGCACGGTTCAAAATTTTCAGATCGAAATAAGACAAAAGTAAAAATATGTTTACAGTACCCGACGACAAGTATCGCACGTCGGACTTTTGAAAAGAGACTCTGCTAAGTTCGGTTTCGTAGAGCGTTGTCACACACTATAGGTACCTATCCCAAGTTGACATACTACTTGGAATACCGATTTGATGTACGCTAATAAAGTCAAAGTGCAGTATTTATTTGCCATGAAACGACACTTTATAAATGAGATGATTGATAAACAGTAGCCTGTGTTTGGGAATCGTCTCTTCTCAAAGACCGATGTGCAGTATTTTTCACCGGGTACTGTACATATAAAAATCATCTGGTATGCCAATTTGTCTCTTATTCCTGTTGGTTTGGACTTAGGCTATTTAGATGCGTCGGCACATCTCCAAAAACTTTCAAAACCATTTATACACCAACTCTACTAACTGATGAATATGGGTTGGTGTAATACAAAATCAGAAATTGCTTATCATATTCAATATTTGAGGGTGGAGATTTTTCTTATTGTCAGAGAATGTGTATGTATGTAAACACTTTATTGCACTTAAAATTATATTGAAGCAGTAAAAAATCAATGGTTATGTACAAAGGCTACTGCTTTATATGGAAATGGAAAAGTGGAGTAACTTACAAAGCTAAAGTAAAACAAAAAATACTTACATTACAAGCAAAAGCTACAATGTGAACTGAAAACAACATCAAAACTGTGCACTAATTTAAAAAACTTTTCATTTCCAACATGCACACAACGATCTATCAAAGTATTAGTTATATAAAACGCTTAAAAAGTTCTGGTCAAAGTCAAAATTAATCGCTTGAGCAAATTCATCTTTACTTGTGTTTAGTAAACAATATTTTACCCTAAAGATTCACCTTTTTTACTAAAAACAGTACTTATATATTTCTAAAATAGGCAATAAACTTGCAGTTTGAGGTATAATCCTCGTAAATATTAACACATCAGAAAAAGGCTATTCGAATAAATCCCGCATTTTTTCTACAGATGTATATAATATTTTTTACGTCACACCTGGCCATAAAGTGGCAATAACCACCCGCTACGTGTGCGGAAAATCCTACTTCATGGCCTGGGGGAGACGCTAAATGTTGTACTTAGCACGGGCGGTAAAACAAAGAGGTAATGAACTATAAAACTAGTAGACTACGAAAACTAGTCAAATATACTAATAGGTACCTTAAACAAATGTTCGTAAATCCATAAAAGATTAAATGGCGATAATTTAAGTAAACGTTCTAGTGCTTGACACGCTAATGCCCAATAGTTGACACTCCACTATCACCTCAATTGTTAATGACTTAACCACAGATTAGAGAATATAAACAGATATTTCAGTGTCGGGCTTTTCCATACAAAAAACAAGAATTCCTACGCTCGTGTCGAAGCCTATTGTTTTGACGCGAGCGTGGGAATCCCCACCGCCACAGCACGGAAACTTCGCACAGTACAATACGTTCTCACATAGTTTTCGCTAGCGACGTTCGGCCGGCATCAACGGCGTTTGCGTACTGTCACGATAATTATATTGTACGTTTTGGTTGGCTGCGCCCGGATCGGCAACGCCCACTGCACGGAAGGCCAAAATCGAGTGAAGTGCACCTGACTTAACATTCAAGATGGGAACTGGGTAATGTCAAGCACTCGGACGTCTACCTTACAAGGATTTCAAAAAAACGCGTTAGTTAGGAAAAACATAAAAAACCAAATTCAGTGCGGAATGTTTATTAAAACTACAATAATTAGCACCGAGTGAATAAAAACATTGTAACTTACATATAAGGTACATTTTCGAGTGCATTTTAAGTATAAATAAATTGGCAAAATTGTGTAATTTTGTGTAGGATATGTCAATATTTATAAATAAATTATTGACTGATATTTATTATATTAAAAACACACAGATTGCGCTTTCTATTCAATAATTCACGATACAACAAGGTGTTTAAGTGTTGATAATAAGTGTTCTATTATAATTTTATAATAATTTAATGTCTGTACTTGAATTAGGTGGACGCCCAAAGCGTATCACTTTTTTCTCCTTCACTAGCAAAGTTGTGTGCATCTTCTAATCTATCTAAAATAGTATATTACACAACTAGGGTGGTAATACAAAGGCCGAGATCGCAGATGTTTGCGGTCCGAGCTGCAAGCGAGGGACGTAAATATGCGATCGAGGGCTTTTTTTATTACCTCCCGTATTGTGTATATCATTTTATGTGTTGTGTGTGTAAAATGACTGATGTAGATTCTCTGGGAGTCTCTAAATAGAAAATATTTTTTATTTTATTCTATGGGCATGTACAGTCACCACACGGGAATGTTGAGCCACTTGTCACTGTTCTTAACTTAGCTGTGTAATGCAATTCGGGCTGACTTCGGGCACACGACTGATAATGAATTATTATTCGTCTAAATTCGTATAATAAAAGAAAAAATATATATTTCTTTGTTTGTCCTTCAGTATTTCTATCAAATCTGCTGTCGACAATAATCTGACGGGTGTTTGTTATATTATAACGGAACCGTATCAACGTCGATGGTCAACAGAGTGCGGTAAAATACGTGATTGAGGGTTTTCCCGATGTCTTCCTCGTACGAGTCCGGACCAATTAAACACGGCTAAATTAAGAAGAGTGACAAGTGGCTCAACATTCCCGTGTGAAGACTGTATGTCTGTGTGTTTGTAGCTACATCACCCCAAAATTGTTGAACCGATTTTTACCATTTTTGGTTGTACTGTTTAGTTATAGGTAAAAATAAAAAAAAAGTGCATTGTTTTAAATAAGTTGCAACGTTATTTTCTTTTAATATTTAATTCGCCACTATGAACGGTTTTTATATTCCATCTTATTAATTATCAATTTTATTTTCATTACAGTTGGTATAAAAATGTATTTTGGTGTGCAATAAATAATTATTGTATTGTAAATATAAAGGTATGAGTTTTCTTCTTCTTACATCTTACAGTTACGAATAAGATAAGCGTACTTACGTTATTATTTATTAGAAAGCGCAATATTAAAATTACTTAAATTGTTCGTCGTCTGTCCCTACAAACTACTTGCATTGAGATTATTGCAAAAATCCTTTAATAAGTGATAGTGCCTTAAATAGTGTACAGTCAGTATCAAATAGTCGTAACATTCAAAACGCCAGATATATCGTCACACATCTTTGTGCCTATGGTAATAAATATGTGTTATATGGCGCTTTGGATGTCACTGGCTTTTCGGTGCTGACTGTACGAATAAAAATATTGATGTTCAATAATTTAAGTTTCGAGGTATTTTTATATGTTCATACATAAGCCCTTATCCACTTGAGCAGTTAGACTAGACTTAAAACCATTTGGTATTTTAATTTAAAATTAATAGCACAGCTGATCAAAATCTTATTTTAAATTGCATCAAATGTTTACAACAGCTCAACTGTGCTAAAGACTAGTTGGAAAAGCATTAAAAAGTGTTTACCTCGTAAAATCTTATGAATAAAATTGCCCGTCTGGCCAGCCGTAATTTGCAATACAGACAGTATAGACAATATGCAATTAAAAGATATTTATTATTATTATTGCAGCGCATGCGAATTACAACACTCATGCAAAAAAATCAGAATTATTTCGTTAATCGACTTATAAGCGATATTTTTCTAAGATCGCATCTCTATTGGCACAGTTAGTATTCCTTCAGATTTGCTCTGGAAAAGTCCAGATATCAGGATAGTAGTAATACCATTTATTTTGTCCACACGACCACATAACGTCGGTTTATATTCAGTATTACATTTTTTTTATGTGTAATAACACAAAAAATATATGACATAACTGTCATAAATATTATTTTGCTTTATATGGTTCAATTTATTTATCTCTAGGTTAAACTTTATTCTACAGACAATAAAAATAAAAGTTTATCTGGAAAAGGACAAATCTTCGTTGAGATTCCCAAGTCAAATTTGCAAATATTTTATTAATCAATAAAATACGGCATGCCCAAGCAAGGTGTTTTATTTAGTAACAACATATCTGCACTGTCGGATTTGACCATCTCAATGACGAAATATGATCTAACGAAACTCAAGAAAACACGGAATTTAGATATAAAATCCGCGTGTCAAAATTTGGTATTGGTGCCAAATTAAATGTCACTTCGGGTAACAATATTTTAACTAATTTTATGAACATAAATCACGTAATTTTACCCTTTGAACAACTTTTAAGTCGTAATTTGACTTAGAGTCAATGTATTAAATACTTGAAATAAAATTGAAAACACAATGTTTTCCAAAAACAGAAAAGATCAAACATTTCATTATACTTATAGTCACCTATACATGATCATTTATAAGCGATCAGCATTATATCATATTCAGAAATATAAAGCACTTGTTGTCAAGAAAATTACGTTTAAAAACTGTTAAATGCAGGGTCAACATCAAGCAATAAATGACACCACAAATATGACATTATTTCTTGTCCAAACATTTATAAAATCACTAAATTCAATATTCCGTAATAATATTACGTAAGTCGACAAAATTTGGTTTTCATTTCACTGACCAGAAATCATGTCATTCGACTAAATTTAATGTGATTAGACATTACATTGTCAAACGAATAATGATTATAACTCATAGTTATAACAAATCGTATGTTTAAAGTTAAAATAGTCATAACACAAGTGTTACTTAAGTCGTTTTAGGGATCCATGCCTCAAAAGGAAACCCATCTTTGCATTGACAATGAAACGCCCACAAGCTAGCAAGTGCAACAACTCAAATTACTACATTTACAATCTACTTTCCTCGCTCGCTTCCGACAGAACCCAACGCACTTCAGCGCTAGACAACATAACCCTGATTTTTTACTACCATCCGACTTGCACGAGTCCCTACTATTCAGCCTCTGTAACTCTGGTACTTTGGCCAACTTTTCATCATTAAGCAATCTATCTAGACGGCTTTTTAGCTGCGTAGGCGATACGCTACGATCTCTAGTCAGCTTGTTGTAAGGTATATCGATTTTAACCTCTCCCGTGACGTCAGAGATTTCGTTGGATAGGTCCTCTGAGCCGGTTGAAGCTGCATCGATATTAGGCGTATGGGAATCTATACTTTCAGGAGTATACGGATCTAAGCATTGTCTAACAGTCAACAGTGTTGTATCTACATCATTAACGATAATACCGTCGTAGCTACTATAGTCAGCGCTAGTTATTTCCACATGGGGTATCCTAAGGATCTCTAAAGAGCCCGTGCGAGTCCTTTTAAGTCGTTCGTCGGGTATGTCGTCTAGGTGAGTGCTGGTGGTTTCTAGTTTGTTTTTCTTGTAGTACAAGTCTGGGTCGGTGGCGAGGCGCGTGAGGCGGGGACGGAGGAGGGAGAGGGTAGAGGGGTAAGGGGAGCAGAGGGAGCAGGGGAATTTGGGGTCGCAGCACTCTAAGGTACCTCGGTCGCTCTGCAGCATCACGCGTAGGTAGATTGGCTGTGGGAGAAAAGTTGAAGTTAGTAAAGTTATTAAAAGTCTTATTTTTTAACTATAATTATGTCGTTTGATTTGTATTTGGTAAATTGTTTTTACTCAAATAAATATATTTCGTTGCAATATGAATTGTGTCAAGCAAAGAGTACCACTTTTATAGACATAATAAATACATAAAAAGATAGGGTATTCGCAGAGGCCGCAGCTCGCTCGCCATGTCGCTCGGCCTCGGCGAGCTCGCTCTGGTTGCGGGCTAGCTGACACTACAATATACACGTACCTTGTGGTCGCCCATGCAGGCGGTGTCCCCGATGGCGCCGTACTCGCTGCGGCGGCGCGCGGGGTGCTCCACGAGGCGCCGCAGCTCGCTGGACACGTCGCTCGGCTTCGGCGAGCCCTCGCTCTGGTTCCGGACCAGCTTGCGGCGCGCCGGCGAGCCCTCGCCGTCTGACACTCTACAATATACCGCAGAGTATAAACACCCCGATTAGATCTATAAGCTGCCGTCATAGTCTAATGCCTCGGCTACATTAACGAGATCCGGCGAAGGTTCGTGTTGGAGTCTCTTTGTCAGACATATTAAAATAACGAGACGCCAACACGAACCTTCGACTAATCCCGATAATGTAGCCGTACCGTAAAAGGCGACTTTTTACAACGAGTTTCCTTCAAGCGTTCCACGGAAACGTTATGTAAGCCCACTACCTTCTTAATACTTTTGGCATGTAAAATTAGGAAGCTAAATATCGGTATGGCAATATCACAACTTAGCTTTAAGATCGGTGGTATTTTTAGCAGCTTGTAAATTTTATTATGGTAGCTACCATAGCGTTACGTAAGCGACAAAAAGTAGATGTTTCATGGAATGCTCCAGAGTCGCGTTTTAGACCATGACGGCGGATGAAGAGATCTTTTATAGTCACCCTAACTAGACCTATCGTTCATCCAAATTCTACACGGTTGTAAATGATGCGCTGAACGGTAACCGGTGGAGCCAGATCATCCGCTCCAAATGCAACCCTGATGCTGACCACGATCCTGAGACATGATGGACCACATTTCTAACCAAGTTGGGGGGCTTACAATCCTGCCAGCAAATTTATCAGCTGCGACCACTAGTAAATTTTCGCTAACCGCTCAAAGTGTTCGTATGGACTAGCGGGAACTTGAACGGGCGAATTTCGGTGCATCAAGCAACGGCCTCATATGATCACGACTCTCACTCACGTCATGAGGAAACGAGGAAAAACGTAAATCTGTATGTCACCCGTCATGGTTGAGTCGTGAGTCGAAACTCAATTAGGATGCGTTACCACTTACACAGAGCTGGAGATTTCGAGCGCTGTGATTGGTCAACTCACGGACCGTTTCTGTCCGTTCCACCCACACCATGCGACGATACGAGCACCACAAAGCATGCGAGACCTGTACCTTTTCTCTACACTCACGTACAGTCACGACCCGGGAATATTGAGCCACTTATCACTGTTCTTAATTTAGCCATTTTATGCAAATCGGAGTCGGGATCATACAAGGAAGACATCGGGAAAACTCTAAATAACGACATTTACCGTACTCTGTTGACCAATGGCGCTGACATTGCTACGGTTACGTTATAACAACAACTCGGTTAAACAATGGCCGATCACGTTTTCTTCGGAAGCTGACGTTGCTACGGTTACCTTATAACAGCCACTATACATCCGTCAGATTATTTTTGACAGCCGATTTGATACAAATACCGAATGACAAAGGAAACAAAATTTTCTTCTTATATTATACGAATTTACACGAATAATAATTCGTTATCAGTCGTGTGCCCGAAGTACGTCCGATTTGCATTACACGGCCAAATTTAGAACAGTGACAAGTGGCTCAACATTACCGTGTGGTGACTGTACCCTACCATCGCTTATGCAACGTTTTATGCCACTACATGCTTTATGAACGGTATTCGGAACCAAGATTCGATGTTGAGTCACTGAACGTGCAAAGTGGACCGCAACACTATAGCGTCTAAGAGGTGAAAAGTCTACTCGTGATCCTGTAGCATTACGACTCGTCACACAATTTATGAATGATATGGGTGGTTTTCAGAAATCATAATTTCAGTAACTTACGAGATGTATTTTTAACGGTTCCGTCGTTCTATGTTTATAACTCGACTAATTTGCTATACAACCATCGAAAAATAATAAGTATGGAAGCGCAACTGTCGCCAACAAATCAATTTTTCCCGTCAGTAGGTTTATAACCAATCACAGATTTTTGTCTTAATCGATATGTAACCTATTTGAAAATATCGTCTACTGAAACTTTATATGGATATTTGACATAAATTACTTTAGATTCACTCATAGCAAACATTAAGTTGGTTATCAAAACCACTTGATACATAAGACGTACATATTGGTTTAAAAGTGGGCGTTATGGGGCAAATTTCCGTGTCAGCATTGTTAAGCGTTATCGTTTCATACATTATATTTTGATGTATACAACTCTATAGCAGTTAACCGGGTTTTAGTTATAGGACGTCAGAGTGTGTGGCAAAATTTTGTGAGGTTACGGATTTTATGCCACACCTGGCCATAAAGTGGCTTTTTCCGCACGCTGCGCGTATGGAAAAAGCCGCTTTCTGGCCAAGTGTAGACATAAAATGATGTATACAACACGGGAGGTAATAAAGAAAGCCCTCGATCGCATATTTACGTCCCTCGCTTGCAGCTCGGGCCGCAAACTTCTGCGATCTCGGCCTTTCTTTGTATTACCACCCTATTTGGGTAATGTACTATTCTGCTCTGTACTATTAACAACTGTTCTCAACCTGCTAATGGTGGAATTATGATTCCTGAAAACTCTCATTGCCTTATTTAATTGTAGTAAACATTTATTGTTTAGTGGTTTTTATAACACATTGTGTAGTGTGTAACACACTTTATCGTCGAGGTGCGGAAGACTAGGCCCCGTAAACCTAAGCCTAATATTCTTTAATTATTCAAATCATGCAGTTTCCATTAAAACGAACATCCAAGATACACTCCCACAATATCAATGGCATATGATTATGAGCAAGCAGGACGACTGTATATCTCCTATTCACTTTATATCTCACTCGGGACACAGCACAACACACAAACGGACAAACTGATTTCGTTACCCATCCTTGTCTTCGCTCAAGTTGTTTAAAATCCTTGAAAACAATTATTTCTAATTAAAATCTAAAAAGTATGAAATCTGTACAATATTTTAGAACATTAATGACTAATACAAATTAGGACATTAAAAAGAATAAATTAAAACGTTTATACCTATTGTATAGTCGTGGCATGAAAACGTTCGTCACTTTTCGTCTCTATGCAAATGAGTTACCTATAGTTTAAAGTAAAAGTGACGAACGCTTCCTAAAACTACAATCGTGTCTTAAAGGTTGAACCCCCAAAACCCTCCCCTAGCTACGCCCGCGATGTCTTTAATGTGAACATTAAGATGCAGTGTGCTTTAATGTAAACATAAAGAATCAACGGGGTTCTTAATGTAGGCCATTTTATCGTTCCTGAGCATAATGTAGGGAAATTATGATATGGATGTATAGTCCGTACAAACTTTAAGATCAAATGCTGTCAAACGAACGCAAGCCAAAAGCTACCTTATTATCAGAGCATAAGGTAGTTTTTGGCTTGCGTTCGTTTGATAGCATTTGGTCTTAAGAGTTTGTACGGACTATACAGGGTGAATTTTAAATCGTGAATCGTAATAATTTTTTTGTAGTCTATACATAGTTAACAATAACTTACAATGCTTTTAAACCTAAATTAAGTATGTTTTTATTTTGCCCACTTTTAATTTGATTTATCCTAATTTTTAAAATCTCGTGGTCACCCTACTACATTCATGTTTCGTACTTGTCATGAAAATTTCAACATTAGATATCCAACCTCCTAATATTGAAGTTGGCTGGATAGAATTGGCACATATTGTCAATGTCAACATCGTCGACATTGTCAACATAAGTACCTATTTAAATCGTATTTACTCATAAAATAATTCAGTTTTATTAGGATTAATGGTATAAGCGCCTCCACCATTTTGTTCATAATTAATTAAGCGGGTCTTTAATTGTAATTAACACTAGTGCTCTGTATTAGTCTTAAGTAGCTTTACCGGTAAACGTGGTTACGATTCACGATTTAAAATTCACCCTGTAGATAAATATAGATTGTGATGATATAAATCGGTGCTCACCTGGCGTTGATGGCGTGTTGTACGCTGGTAGGGTCTGCGATGCTCTTCCTCGCGACGCCTATACCCGGGACAGATAGAGCGTCCAAGTCCGCTACCGACGATTTCTTCTCCAACGTCTTACCAGGACTAGACTGGAACATGTTATTTCAATTTCAATTTCAATTTCAAATTTCAAATAGCCTTTTATTTCTGATACTTAATATCTATTTACATACTTTTATTTTGCATGCATTTCTTATCTAGCTTACTATTTTTAACATGCTATTTCATGTATTACAATGATTGATTAATTTTAAAGTTTAATATTAATTTGAGTATCTATTGCTTCAAAATAGACACATATAAAAATTATTTATGTAGTAGATTTATTTGAGAATACATATATTTACTAATTGTTATCTTCAATTTAATTTGCATAGTATTTGATTGTTAGTTGTTATACAACATATTAATTTCGACAACCTCGTGAGCCGTAGCGCAGGTTCCGAACGTGCCAGAATACTGGCGTCAGGCGCCAGGGATCCGGCGACTGGCTCCGCGCCTATCCATCGCCACACACCGGGACTTTCCTGGAGCCTGACACCCTCCGCCTGGCAACCTGTCTACGGCTCGGAGTCCGCATCTGCGCTCCACACCGGTGCCCCTGCGGCAGTGAAGTCGACCAGCTGGGACACCACGGGCTCTCATGCCAGAAAAGCGCCGGCCGCTTTTCTAGACACGCCGCACTTAATGACATAATCCGCAGGTCTCTTGCCACGGTCAACGTGCCCGCTCTTCTCGAGCCGACTGGCATTGCCAGACGATGGCAAGAGACCTGATGGGATGTCCCTGATTCCGTGGAGGTTGGGCAGGTTGCTAGTTTGGGACGCTACTTGCGTCGACACATTGGCTCCCTCCCACCTCAACGGAACCAGTGCTCAACGAGGTGCGGCGGCCAAAGCGGCGGAAAAACTAAAAAGTCAGAAATAAAGGGGTCTCGGCTCCGAATACATTTTTATGCCAGTGGCGTCGAGACTCTAGGCCCGTGGGGTCCCAGCGCACATGCCCTAGTCAAGGACTTGTCCAAAAGGCTGGTCGACTGCACTGGTGACCGAAACGCTGGCAGCTTCCTCGCGCAGCGAATAAGTATCGCCATACAGCGAGGAAACGCTGCCAGCATGTTCGGCACCATGCCAAGGGGGCCCAATTTTTTAGATAATTTTTTGTTTTAATTTAGGTTTATTTTCGTAAGATTAATTTAATTTTTTAGTTAAGTTTAGATTAATAAGTAGTTATAGTTTATTTGTACCTAATTTTAAATAAAGGCTAAACTATCGACATATTAATTTAAACTTTCACGATTTTCACTTATTATTATAACAAAACGGGACGCCGCGATCGCGTAAAAACATGCTATTAGGGCATAGCCGTAGGGCAATAAAGAAAGCCCTCGATCGCATATTTACGTCCCTGGCTTGCAGCTCGGGCCGCAAACATCTGCGATCTCGGCCTTTCTTTGTATTACCACCCTAGTTGTGTAATGTACTAATTGTTACCTGGTGGCTGTGAGCCGGCGAGCCGGATCGCGCCGGGCTGGTGTCAGATGACGAGACGCGGCCGCTGCTGTCCGTCGAATCCGCAACAGACTTCCTGCGTCAAAATTTAGAAAGTTGTGAACGGTGTGGGTCTCACTTATTTTAAGTTAGTTTTCAAGATATTGTATCAAAAAAATGTAGTGACCGTTTGTTCATCCGAATAAACAAATAAAAAATATATATCACATGTGTGGAAGAGAGGACAAGAGAGATCTCTCTCCAGGCGGGTGTTGTGCCTGGGGACCGAATTACGAAGGAAATTGGTTGGAAGTGGTATATGTAGTGTTAGCGTTATAAACACTTCGATAGTGTGATTCAGAACTGTATGGGAATTGTGCCATTTGTATGGGCGTTGATGTAAGCGCCATCTGTCGTGGAATTGATGCAACTGTCTTCTTCTTCCAACGAATGTCGCTAGGTGGCAGTGTCGCCACACATGCAAGTCCGATCCACTCAAGGTGGTCCGGCTAGCGACCTGGTTCGACCCCAGGGAACGGCACGCCCAATATGGGTTGCGAGTTAGTCAGGTTTAAAAAAAAAACAAATAAAATGTACGGTATCGTCTTCTCGGAGGCCCCCTTCCCCCATCATGATCGTGATAAAGTGCAAACCGCCATTTTTTTTTTGAAATTTTGCGTACCCAGTCACACTCGCATGCTGTATCATTTATCAACATCGGGTGTGTCGTTCAGTAGTTACGAGCGGACACAGGACATACATACAGGGCAGGTCAAACACATCCTTTCAGGCTTCGCCGCAGTCGGTTAAAAAGGTGCGTAATTTTATGCGATATCAAACGTGTTTTTTTCCTCACACACCGCTCTGCTTCCTCGCACAGCTCAGGTGTCAATACAGACTTATGGCGTTTACTGTAAATAGCCACTCACTTGCTTGATATTTTCCGTTCAACTCTATTGGGAACGTGCACGAACTATAGATGGCAGCACTAAACGACAAAAGAGACACGGGCGGACAATAAAGGAAACTATCGCCCCTGTCAAATCTAGCTGTCAATGTCAAAGATAATATGTAAGTGTCAATGTCAAATATAGTAAGTCGTAGCTACACTGACGTTAATCGTCCTTCAACGCGATAAATTAACGTTGTTAACGGCGTTTTCTTCAATGTGGCCCCAGCATGAGAGGGTATATGATTTAGATTGGCGTCACCAGTTGGCAGCACCTTCGTCGTGCACGTTCCCTATTGCTTTAGACATAAGGGTGTTGACAGGTAGCTACAGCTACCAAAAGCAAGTACCTGGAGGTGTGCAAATGTCGGCTATCAGGTCTCGCAGGGTCGGCTTGTTGCACCAATAGACGTGCCGATTGAGACAGAAGTATACGGTCGCACCATGCAGGACATCTGTCATCATACAACATTATTACAATTATTTAAAATTAAATAACCGACTTCAAATTAGTCTATTCAATTAAAAAATAGCACAACTTAAAATATTCGACATCCCATTTCGGCCCTTTTAAAAAAAGTAAAAAGGGTATAAGTTTTTTTTATATAAGGTAGGCTCGGGTTAGCGACTTTGAAAACTATTCCAAATTGATAACAGCAGAAGTTCCTGAGATATCTGACTGTGAAAGACAGACGGACAGATAGACAGAGCCGCACCATACGGGTTCCTTTTTTACCATTTTTGTACGGTACCCTAAAAATTAAGTATGCGGGCAGTTGTCCGTTTTCTTTGAAGGGATACGTCGATGGGAATTCGGTCGCAAACTCATACAAATACAGTGGTCATATTAACAACGAAAGTTTTTTAGAGTCAAACTGCTGCAGCAAAATTTGTTCAATATTTTATGCCACACCTGGCCACAAAGTGGCTTTTTCCACACGCTGCGCGTACGGAAAAAGCCGCTTTCTGGCCAAGTGTAGACATAAAATTATGTACACAACACGGGAGATAATAAAGAAAGCCCTCGATCGCATATTTACGTCCCTCGCTTGCAGCTCGGGCCGCAAACATCTGCGATCTCGTCCTTTCTTTGTTTTCCCGCCCTAGTTGTGTAATGTATAATGTAAATACCTGGTCTTCATATAGTGCGTGGGCAGTTGAACGTCCTCTTCGAAGGGATACGTCGGTGGGAACTTGACCGGGAACTCGTAGAGATGCGGTCGAAGCGCCTCCAGCTCGCGGTCAAACCGTTGCAACTGACAAAATCGTACATTGCTGTAGAGGCCGGAAAGTAAGCAATAGATGGACGAGTGGGTTTGAGCTTGAAGCTCGAAAAATACGAGCCATCTATTGTACATTCGGCCGAGATTAAACAGTGCTTTTCAGATAAAAAAAATTGCTTAAAAAACTAAGAACATCTCCCAAATCGTCTAAAAAAATTTTGTGGCGCCGAGCAGCATCATTTTATCGGAGAGGCAGACGGCGTGCTCTCATTGGTCAATCGCTATCGTAAACCCTACAACAATGTTATTGTTGTCGTGTTTGATTACATTCTTGGCTGGCTGGTGCAGCGGTTGGTGGTACTACATCAAAGGACTCATTATACTTAATCTGTGGTCAAGTCAGAATAATGAATAAATGAATGATTGAAAAAATGATAGACTACTACATTTTTGTAAAGACCGGAAACTAAGCAAGCAAGGAGGAGTGAGTTCGATGGTAGAGCCATAGGTGAGGCCGCTGAAGATATGAGTGACATGAGAAGGCATTGATCTGAACAAATCCCATAAAAAAAATTGTTTCGTTTTTTTTACCCAAGGTTCACGGAAGATCTTCTGATGGTCTTGGTGGGCGAACTCTTTCTTGCCAACTGTCAGAACGACTCTACCATCGGGCGCGCGGTACTGCAGTTTTGATGACTCTACTGCACCGCCATTTTGTAAACGGCATGCTGTCAGCTCTTCTGTCACTTTCTGAAAATGAGTAGATTGTTATACAGGAGACTCAAATGAATCATTTTGATATGAAACGATTATTGGTGTCTGAATGTCGAAATGGATTTAAGTCCCGCGTTAAACGCTGCAATTGTCACTTCGATTGCATGAAAATAACAAAATAGTATAGTGAAAATTATTTGAAATGTCCGAATACAGGATTGGAACTTGAGCTCTGACATTTCAAATAATTTTTATGCCACACCACGTTACGCGTACGGAAAAAGCCGCTTGCTGACATAGTTCAACCCCAGGCGCCCCCCGCCCCCCCCCCCAAGGTGGCCCGGCTAGCGACCTGGTTCGACCCCAGGCGCCCCCGCCTCCCCAAGGTGGCCCGGCCAGCGACCTACTTCGATTCTGGACGCCCCATCCAAGGTGGCCCGGCCAGCGACCTGGTTCGACCCCAGGGAACGCCTCGGGCCCCCACCTGGTACGACTTTTGCCACGCCCAATAAGGGTGGCAAGTTTGTCAGGCTTCGGAAAAAACAAAAAAAAAGTGGCAGAGCGCGCGGCGCCGGCTCCGTCAGTATACCTGGAGGTTTATAAACATTGTCGTCTCACCTTGACGACTCCGCCGGTATCGGTGCGGAAGTTGAAGTCACCGAATATGAAGTACGGCGCCGCGTGCACGTCCGCGTGCAGGTGCCCCAGCGTGTGCCGCAGCGCGCGGCGCCGGCTCCGGCAGTATACCTGGACGTTTATAAACAGGCTCTATATTATTTTCTCCCATGCTTAAGTCATACTGTTTCGTAAATTTTGCCTTTTTAAGATATCTCATATCATTTCGCGCAAATAAAATGTATATGTATATCATTGGTAATCCGGCACTGCTTGCTGGAAGGACCAATGACACTTACCGAAGGGAACGGCTGTAGCGCCGGCAGGTTGGGAGCGTCGTGGAAGAGGTGGATGTTCACTGGCTGTCAGTGCAGCATTAGTCACGTAGCAGATGCAGCCAGGGCTACAGGCCTCGTGTTGACTTTATCCGGCACTGCTTACTGGAAGGACCAGCACTTACTGAAGGGAACGGCTGAAGCGCGAGTAGGTTGGAAGCATCGAGGAAGAGGTAGATGTTTACGAGCTCACTAGCTGTCACTGCAGCGTTAACCAAGTAGCACATGTAGCAAATGCTACAGACCCCGCGTTGACTTTATCCGGCACTGTTTGCTGGAAGGACCAGTACTTACCGAAGGGAACGGCTGAAGCGCGAGCAGATTGGAAGCATCGTGGAAGAGGTGGACGTTAATTGGCTGTCAGTGCAGCAATAATCACGTGGCAGATGCAGCAAATGCTACACAGGCTCCGCGTTGGCTTTATCCGGCACTGTTTGCTGGAAGGACCAGAACTTAACGAAGGGAACGGCTGAGGCGCGAGCAGGTTGGAAGCATCGTGGAAGACGTGGGTATTCACTGGCTGTCAGTGCAGCATTTATCACGTAGCGGATGCAGCAAATGCTACAGGCCCCGCGTTGACTTTATCCGGCACTGTTTGCTGGAAGGACCAGTACTTACCGAAGGGAACGGCTGCAGCGCGAGTAGGTTGGAAGCATCGAGGAAGAGGTAGATGTTTACGAGCTCACTAGCTGTCAGCGCAGCGTTACCCAAGTAGCACATGTAGCAACTGCTACAGTCCCCGCGCTGGTAATTCGGTACTGTTTGCTGGAAGGACCAGTACTTACTGAAGGGAAAGGCTGAAGCGCAAGCAAG
Organism: Eudemis profundana; assembly: GCA_947034925.1. Lineage (NCBI taxonomy): Eukaryota > Metazoa > Arthropoda > Insecta > Lepidoptera > Tortricidae > Eudemis > Eudemis profundana. The sequence continues at coordinate 3,864,239 of OX344813.1, forward strand.
TTGGAAGCATCGTGGAAGAGGTGGACGTTAATTGGCTGTCAGTGCAGCATTAATCACTTAGCAGATGCAGCAAATGCTACAGGCCTCGCCTTGACTTTATCCGGCACTGCTTGCTGGAAGGACCAGTACTTACTGAAGGGAACGGCTGCAGCGCGAGCAGGTTGGAAGCATCGTGGAAGAGGTGGACGTTAATTGGCTGTCAGTGCAGCATTAATCACGTAGCAGATGCAGCAAATGCTACAGGCCTCGCCTTGACTTTATCCGGCACTGCTTGCTGGAAGGACCAGTACTTACTGAAGGGAACGGCTGCAGCGCGAGCAGGTTGGAAGCATCGTGGAAGAGGTGGACGTTAATTGGCTGTCAGTGCAGCATTAATCACGTAGCAGATGCAGCAAATGCTACAGGCCTCGCCTTGACTTTATCCGGCACTGCTCGCTGGAAGGACCAGTACTTACTGAAGGGAACGGCTGCAGCGCGAGCAGGTTGGAAGCATCGTGGAAAAGGTGGATGTTCACGAACTCGACTGCGGTGCCACGGATCAGCCAGCGCGTGCGGAGGAACCCTTTGCGGGACCATTTACACTGGAACCAAACAGACAGGACGGAATAAATCACAGTGTATAATGTTTTTATGGCCCAAGTATTCTGCCACTAGTGACTAGACTATAGGAATGAACGAAAGAACCGATGGACAAATGAAAGGACATAGAAACCGGCCAAATGCGAGTCAGGCTCACATACGAAGGGTTCCGCACCAATGTCGAGCAAAAAAACGCCATAAAAACACGTTTCTTGTATGGGGGACCCCTTTTTTTGTTATTACTGTTTGTTTTTAAAGCGGCGATAGAAATATACATTGTGTGAAAAATTATTCAAGTCTCTACCTATTACGATTCAAAAGTTACAGCCAGGGGGACAGACGGACAGCGGGTTCCAAAAATGAGCTGTGGAATTCTGGTCTTTTTGGTCACTTCCTTCTTGATGACAAACAAAACGAGATGGACAATGGAATACCTCAGGAAAGAAATGCTGAGGGAACTTGGTTTTCTCCTTCGTGGTGACCTTCTCGATGTTCCCGCTGTGAACCTCCTTGCCGGTGGCCTCCACGTACGCTTTCTGCTCGAAATCCCAGATCTTCAGGTCCGTGAGGGAGGAGTGGGCGAAATACATGTTACCAAGGGCCTGTTAAAGAAAATAACACGTATTGTATAAATAATAAAAAATATTGCGAAGACAATCTTACACGATCTAGTCCCAAACTAAGCAATGCTTGTACCAAGTACCATTAAAACAAAAGGACTGTTCCCCGAATTTACAACGCCATCTATGTATAAGCTTGGTATAAGAATTATATTATTTACAATTATTCAACTTTGCAAAAGTGAGACAGTATGTAAATGTTAGAATTTATTTATTATGAGCTGTTTACGAACTAATTGTTACTTACTATGTTTCTTTGTTCAATTATAACATCGTTAAATGTTTAGTTTTTTAGCGCCATCTAGTTTGTGCCCGGGAATCCCCTAGCGGTCGGGTTACGATCCAAAGTATGGAGAATGACAGTCCTCTTGTTTTAATGGTCCTTGCTTGTACTATGGGTACTAGACGGCGATATACATAGTTACATAGATAAATACAAACTTAAATAGATAGAAAACATCCAAGACTCAGGAACTATTCGTGCTCATCACACAAATACTTGCCCTTACCAGGTTTTGAGCCCGGAACCTCTAGCTTCGTAGGCAGTGTCACTCCCACCATGCTAAACGTGTCGTCAAATTGTATAAAGACACACAAGTAGTCAAACTTAAATATTAGTTTTAAGATAGTATAAGATTGAATTGTAATGCCCATCAGGGTATCATGTACACTCCCCACACTGTATGCTCCTAACATCTTGCAATACCTTACATAAAATGTACATGTAAGCAATTAATAAATGAAATGAAATGAACTACGGCCGTTCAGAAGCGCGCGATACGTCTTCAAGGTCGAGGTGCAGGCGGTGCGATTCGTACTGGAGCATTCTTGCGCATTCGTAAAACTTTGCTTGTAATGACGACCGCTTTAGCTTAGTTGGTAGTGACACTGCCTACGAAGCAGGAGGTCCTGGGTTCGAATCCCGGTAAGGGCATTTATTTGTGTGATGAGCACGAATATTTTTTCCTGAGTTATGGATGTTTTCTATGTATTTAAGTATTTGTATCTATTAAATATATCGTCGTCTAGTATCCATAACACAAGCCTTATTGAGCTTACTATGGGGCTAGTTCGATTTGTGTAAGATTGTCCCCTAATATTTATTTATTTATTTATTATTTATTTATTAGTGTGTTTGTTCACGGCGCGCACACATACAAACCGCGCGATGTCCCTTTTGTAGGAAGATAAATTACTGCTATTGTACTGTGATAATAAGGAGTTTTTCTAACTTACATTAATCATTACTATTATGCTCTGATATCTGTAACACTGTTCTTTTGACAGTTTCTCAATGACGTGTTTAGTGATGTGACGTATTTAGTCTGTGGTTTGATGATAGAAGAATAAAAATAGGTACTTTGTGGTTCACGAATAGCAATAAAAAATCTATATGTTTCCACAATGTTATCTATGTATACGCATTCTTACAAAGCGTTTAATATCGTCGTAACTAGAAACGTCCATAATGTACCTTTTCCGTGGAACGTCACCAGTATCTACAGATGTGCAGTATACAGGAAGTATACAAAAAAAATGGGAAACTTCTTATAAATTTCTGGAAATGTTTACATTCTTTTTGGAAAAAAAATCCTATAAGAAAGACATTTTGAGAAAATTTCCCCTTTTTCCAAGAGGAAATTCTCTCAATTTTTATAACTTTCATCAGCACAGCAGTAGGCACAAGTTATATGCCTAACTGCATGGTACAGTCGCCATCAGATATATCGAGCTGTCAATGTACTCATAAATATCTGAACACGGCTCTATTTTCATAGCATTAGAGCCGTGTTCAGATATTTATGAGTACACTGACAGCTCAGATATATCTGATGGCGACTGTACTTAGTTCGTTGGTAGAAAAACGTTATAGCTTTGTTTTGTTTTGCCCATTTAACAACTATAATTAAAAGCGAATCTGCCCATCGCTGTTCCCACACCACAATACTTCCTTGACTGCCGCTTAGCAGTTAATTATCTTAATCACGAATTTGTTATTACTCTACTGCGTCACCGTTAGGTTTTGTACTGTAGTGACGTACTACTTAATTATGCTATTATAGTAATCACATACTTGAGTTGATCGGTGCACACGCAATGATTTTTTACGCTTCATCAATAGAACCAAAGAGCTACTTACGATGAATGTCAATTTCAATTAAAATCTAATGATTTTGCAGGGTACTGTATATACACTCGCAACAATTTCGGGTCAGTGAAATACCGCCGTATTTTCTAAAATACTCCAGGGTTGTGAAATTATTGAATCCCGTTTAGATATTTAATAGATTTTAGATATTATCTGCAAAAATAACACTGAAAATAATAGCAATTTCAGGTTTAGATCGAACTCGTGAAAAATAAAAACGTTAACGAAGTTAAGTCACAATTTTTGGATAATAATATTTTTATGATGGTTTAGCGGATATCGATACCTTTAGACTCAAAGGGCGTAAGCGCCATTATAATCCACGGCGTTAACGTCCTTTGAGTCTAAAGGTATCGATATTGCTAATACAGCCAGGTATTATGAAGAATAGTATATTATGTAAATGAAACATGTGTCAAATATTGGAAAACAACTATTTCTATTATTTAAATTACGGTGACCCGAAATTTTTGCTTTTGAGTGTAATTTGAAATCATCCTTAAATTCACCGTAAACATCTCCGTGAAGCTAGTCTCCATCCAGAAATATCCTGATCCTCTCTGACAGACATTGTCTTTATAAAGTCTGCGATCTTACTGTACCTGCCTACTCCTCATTTTTCTATCATAGCCCCGAGGCCCAGTGTCGTCGTCCTAGTGGCATTAACTAACCGTGAACATATCCGGAGAGCTGAAGTCTTCATCCAAGAATATCCTATTCTTGTCATAAAGCCTCTACTTTGGACAGTCACAATCCCACTATCCCACTTCCCACTAATATTATAAATGCGAATGTTTGTGAAGATGTTCGGATGTTTAGATCTTTGAATATTTGGATGTTTGTTACTAAATAACGGGGTAGCGACTGCATGTAATGATGCAAGTAAACGAAGTCCTGGATTGAAACATAGGATATATCTCTGTAAATAGTTCCCTTGGGACAGTAACGGGAACAAGGCGGGCGAAGCCAAGTGCCAATAGTGCCATTATAAAGGCTGAGGCATTAAAAATTCTACTAGTTTTTGGACTCACCGTGAACTTCTCCGGGGAGCTGAAGTCCTCGTCCAAGAATATCCTGATCTTGTCATAGAGCCGCAGCTCGGGGCAGTCGCAGAGCCGCTGCACGAAGTCCTTCACGTACTGCATGGACTTCTCGTACGCCTTGCCGCCGACCTCCTGCAGGTGGAGCGCTATGAACTTGGGGTCCATCCGGGAGACGGCCTGGAGGAACTCTGAGGTCCATATCGGGAGCATCACGGAAGGCTGGAACAAAATGACGCACACAATGAACACAGAGAACCAGCGCCATTGGCAGCCAACTGCATTGAGTGGAGACTAGAGCCCGACCGAAACTAGTTTTTTCATCACACTTGCTCGAAAACGGTGTCATTACACGTAGGTTCTGCGGGCCGTAAAAATGGTTTTCTTTTTAAATTTGAAACGATGGTTTCGTTTTACTCTTATTTCTCGTGTTCAAAGGAAATGCCAATTTACTTTTTTAACTTATATCACTGAAATATTTATTTAAAGAGAACTGTTATTGCAAATACATATAAACACATATTTCTGTTACATTAATTTAATGTTTAAATAGTGCATTTCAGTATTTTGCAAATATAAAACTAACCGTTTTAGGTCTTTACCGTTATGGTTTCCGAACGTGACTTGATAAGTATTCGCATTGTCTATGGATGTCACTAATGTCACTGTCAGTTTTACAATTTTATTTAGGTTAAGTAAGGTTATTTTAATTAGTTATCCTCACAAGTGTGATGAAAAACATTGTGTGTGCCACGGGCGGTAAAGTAATTACAAACTCGTGTTATTAAAGCCCTCGGCTTCGCCTCGGCCTTGTAACAAACACTCGTTTGTAAATCCTTACTTACCGCCCTTGATACACAATGTACTATTACGGCCGAAACCGAAAACGAATTTCGGCTTCGGTCTTAGTTTCGGCGAAAACCGAAACTTTCATATAAGGTCATGTTTTCGTGGGACGGAACCAAATCATAACAGTCAGTCTTTAGTTTTAAAGAACATTTATTATTATTAATCATTCAGTCTTTCATATAACAAGTAATACGTTATATTAATGGATAGGTATAATGACTTCTTATTTCAAATAAATTACGTGTGCTTTTTGAAATAAAGGTTGTCCGATCGCAGCGTGAAACCTCCGCTCATTCCCAAAATACCGCATTCCTAAAATACCAGATTTTTAAAATACCGGATCCCCGATACACCAGATTCTCCGTATACAAGATTCCCAAAATAACACACCCAACAAAGTGATTTAGATCCTTGAGTAATTTACGATTTTATAATCTAGTCTAGTGTAACGGGAATGTGGTAAGACAGGAATCTCATAAATCGAAAATCTGGTTTTTTGAAAAATCTGGTATTTCGAGAATGCGGTATTTTGGGCACGAGCGGAAACCTCTTGAATTCAGATTTTGTTATGGCCGTACTTTCGGCTCAATGACAGATGGCAGCCGAAACTGAAACTAAGCCGAAACCATCAGGCGACCCGTCTGCTCGTTTGCCCCTATTTCATAAAAAAAAAAAAAAAAAAAAAACCCACTTTTTAGCCGAAACCGAAACTACGGTCGGACTCTAGTGGAGACCATTTCGGTTACACGTTATCGTTTTTAGGGTTCCTTAGCCAAAATGGCTAAAAAGGAACCCTTATAGTTTCCTCATGTCCGTCCGTATGTCACAGGCATTTTACTCACTACAAGACGTACCTATACTGATGAAATTTGGAATATAGATGTCTTGTAGATGCCGCTACTAAGTTTGGTAGTTAAATAATAAAAATAAAATAATCTAGGGGGGCACTCCATACATGTAAAAGCTAAAAATTTTTTTTTCAGCAAACATCAACTTGAGGTACATAATTCGATAGTTCTTTTAATTAACAAATTGCGGTCGCTGGCTAAGCCCCATCGCGGGGCGGGAGTAAAATTTGGTACTATAGCTTGGCAACTTCGTTGGTGACACTCACCTGTGTGCTTTTTGTTCTGTGCAGCCGTAACTACTTACACAAGTTACCGCCAACACGGACGGGGGCCTCCGGACGCAGCCTCCGTCGGTCGCCGTTCGTGTTGGCGGTAACTTGTGTAAGTAGTTACGGCTGCACAGAACAAAAAGCACACAGGTGAGTGTCACCAACGAAGTTGCCAAGCTATAGCCGCGCGGCGAAATTGCGGAGTGAGTCTCCTGTAGGCGTATGATGCTACGCTTTGTCGCGCGATAAACAAATGAGAAATCATCCGTCACGTTCTGATAAATAGTATGTGAGAGTGACTGATTTTTTAACATTTATTTATCGCGCGACAAAGCGTATCATAATAATAATATATTAGCTTGTGGCGAGCTGTTGGGGAGTAGCGACCCCACGTACCCGAGTGCTCCGGGGGGTCCTTAGGGAGGGTCATGGGATTTAGTGAAAGGACCTCCGCCTCTGGCTTGCCTTAACCGGCCGTCCAGAGTGTACTTAACACATTGGTACACCGGCGCATGTAGTGCCATTCACTGTTTGTAAAAGGGCCTAAAAATAAGCCTACTCGTAGCAATTGGTTCTCAAAGCAAGAACCCATCTATTCTATAGTCTATAAAGGACAAAATGGGTCATTACAGAGAAACATATACAATAAATAGAACTAAGTAATAAGGAAAAATGTCGTCCGTATATTGTGGTGTTTGTCTCAAACGATAGCTTATTGTACCCAAGTCGTGGGTAATCCGTGAACCAATAATAAGGAAAATAACTTCTTGACTCAGCACCACTCATGTCAATAGAATGTACTAACAAGTAATTAACGTCATTGACCAAGGTACAAAGGAACTTACTTTAATTGTAATGTCGTTGAAAAAGTAGACTGCACTAAACGCCAGAATTAGATGAACTGTATTATAAATAAATAATAAATAAATAAATAAATAAATAATAAATATTAGGGGACAATCTTACACAAATCGAACTAGCCCCATAGTAAGCTCAATAAGGCTTGTGTTATGGATACTAGACGACGATATATTTAATAGATACAAATACTTAAATACAAAGAAAACATCCATGACTCAGGAACAAATATTCGTGCTCATCACACAAATATATGCCCTTACCGGGATTCGAACCCAGGATCTCCAGCTTCGTAGGCAGGGTCACTACCAACTAAGCTAAAGTGGTCGTCGAAGCTAAAGTGGTCGTGTATTGAAAGTTTAACATACATTTTGTCGATGTTATAAAATAGTACATTACACAACTAGGGTGGTAAAACAAAGAAAGGCCGAGATCGCAGATGTACGCGTACATGGCGCGCGCCCCGCACCACACCATGACTAGAGGTGTTTGTTAGATAACCCATAAAATAAATACAAAAATATAAGTTTTAAATGATAAGTATGTTTTTTTATTCGCAACTGTGTTAAAAACGTCTTATGACACTCGTGGTTTACAGTCTCGGCTATTACAGCCCTCGCCTGGCGGCTCGAGCTGTGCAACACAGCCTCGACTGCATTGACCAACCCACTCTTACTGCAGCCCGGTACTAAGTAGTTGTCCAGCTATTTTTGAGGCAGACTGTACACAAGAAGTTTGGCTTTCAAAATATGTTGTTGAAGGTATGGAGCAAAAATATGTCCTGACTATTAAATTTGCTAGCCAAATGTTATAAAAATCCGACAAATAAAGGGGAAATAAAAAATAAAATAAAATAAAATAGTTTATTTTTGCAAGTAGGCCCTCAAGGGCTCTTTTACAAGTCTGAGTCTAAATATGTATGTATTATTTCATTTCTTTTCTTTTGGCGCTTCGGGTAGTGACCTTCTGGTGAGAAGAAGCGCCGGAAGAAACTCACCAGTTTCTCTTTTTTAAAAACAGGTATGACATTATTACATTCTATTTCATTAATACGTTATAATAAACTTATAACTACATTTTCAGAGATGTAAAAGGTCTCTAGGCGTCAAAACAAGACAATTAAAATAATAGAAATAAATTGATAATAAAAATTCATGGAGATGTAAAGAGTCTCCGTTGTCAAAATATTAAGTTTTGGAGGTGTAAAGGACCTCCAAACGTCAAAATATAAAATAGGAATGTTTATACTAAATATATTACAGAAATGAAAATATTCTGCAACTCACACGATATAACTTAAAAACTAAATTAAAATAAAATGAATACAGTTTTTTCTTAGAGATGTATATGGTCTCTAAGTGTCAAAACAGTTAACAAGTTCAAAAACAGAAAAAAATCAACAAAAGAGACATTATATTAAAATGTAGTTATTTCCAGTTGCAGTTAATCCCAAGGTGCTTCATCATTCATGTAGTCTTGTGTGCTGTAATAAGCTTTGGACATGAGTTTACGCTTTACACAATTCTTGAATTTGCTAACAGATAATTCAGTTATGTTTCTTGGCAGTTTATTATAAAACCTTACACAATTACCCATGAATGATGTTTTTATTTTATGGAGCCGAGTGGTGGGCACTGCGAGCTTAAGTTTATTTCTAGTATTAATATTATGTATGTCACAATTCTTCTTAAAATTCATGATATTCTTATGTACATACATAATATTCTCATAGATGTATTGACAATGCAATGTCATTACATTAATGTCCTTAAACTTATCTCTAAGTGAGTCTCGATAGTTCATCTTATATATCGCTCGAATAGCCCTCTTCTGCAGAACAAATATAGTATTAAGCTCTGAAGCGCTAGCACTGCCCCACAGTAGAATACCATACGACATAATACTGTGGAAGTAACTAAAATATACTAATCGAGCTGTTTTGATGTCTGTTAATTGTCGGATCTTGTTGACTGCAAAAGCTGCAGAACTAAGTCTATTCGAGAGATTAGCAATATGGGGACCCCACTGGAGTTTATGATCCAATGTTATACCTAGAAAAACTGTACTATCAACTAGTTCCAATTCCTCATCCTTCACAATGACACTTGCTTGCTCGCGATTTACGTTACGCGTGACAAAGTTTATACATTTAGTCTTTCTTTCATTTAACAGTAAATTGTTAACATTGAACCAATTTACTACTTTAGAGATAGCATTGTTTACATCGTTGTAAGCTTGCTGCTGTCGCTTAACTTTGAAGATAAGTGAGGTGTCATCTGCAAACAATACTATATCATGGTGGGTCTTTACGAGGTATGGCAAGTCATTTATGTAAATAAGGAACAGGAATGGTCCCAATATTGAACCCTGCGGTACACCCATCGAGACCAGTGACCCTGGTGAGTGCTGTCCATTCACGTCAACCCTTTGTATTCTACCTTGTAAGTACGACTTAAATAAATTCAGTGCCGATTCTCTAACTCCATAGTAGTGCAGCTTCCCGATCAATGTTTCATGACAAACGCAATCAAATGCCTTGGATAAATCACAGAAGATACCTAAAGCATCACATGACTCCTCCCAGGCATCGAAAATATGTTTAATTAGCTCAACACCAGCGTCGGTTGTCGAGCAACCCCGAGTAAAACCAAATTGCTTATTATGCATTAAGTTATTTGTATTAAAATGTTTCATTAATTGGGACAAAACTAATTTCTCGAAAATTTTACTGAAAGTTGGTAGCACAGATATTGGTCTAAAGTTAGTGGGGTCAGTAGTGCTACCTGATTTAAATAAAGGTGTTATTTTACTATATTTCATTAGATCAGGAAACTCACCGCAATCAACACAGTTATTAAACACGACTACCAAGTCAGGCGCTATGATTTCTATTAGGGATTTAACAGCATGGACAGAGACTCCCCAAAGGTCACTAGTTTTTTTAACATTAATTGATTTAAACGCCTTTACTACATCCGAGGTACTGACATGTTCAAAATGAAAGTATTTACTACATTCTGGGGCGTTGTCTTTTAACAGCGTGACGGCAGACGAAGGTGATGAATTTAAATGCTTAGTTGTGGATACTGGTATCTCGGTAAAAAACTTTTCAAATTCTGTTGCTACTTCTAAATTGGAATCTACAATTTTGCCATCAATTTTTAGTTTAAGATCGTTTACTGTGTGCTTCGATCGACCAGTCTCCACATTAATTACTTCGGGAGTCTAGAAATCCGAAAAAAAATACACTAACGTAGAGAATACCTTAAGGCAGCGGTCGGCAACCTGCGGTCCGCGAGCCTCCCTAGCTATTTTGTATGTAAAGGTAGTTATAGTTCATATCGGATAACAATAGACTCTAGAGGGACACAGAAGCAGGGATTCCAAACATTTTCGGTAATACTGTTATAAAATAGTACATTACACAGCTATGGTGGTAATACAAAGAAAGGCCGAGATCGCAGATGTTTGCGGCCCAAGCTGCAAGCGAGGGACGTAAATATGCGATTTTATGTCTACGCTTGGCCAGCGTGGCTCTTGGCGTGCGGAAAAAGCCACTTTATGGCCAGGTGTGACAAAAAGTTATAAATAAAAGTCGTGTGACGTATGTAATCCTATTCAAAAAGCCTAAAGAACTCAATCCAACACTATAGACATAAACATAAGGAATTAAAAAACCTTCATTGCATCATGCAGGCAGATACAAAGCATCAAACATAGCTTACAAAGGCGCACTAATTAAGAGTTACAGAGAGCTATTGATGCTGGGCTTATCTCGGAAACGTGCCAATGTTAGGAGTTCAGGATGTAGGGCAAACACGGTATCGTATGTATACTGTATAGGTAGTTCCCTAGTTCCCGGAGAGCTGAGGTGAATGATTACACACACAGCTACATGAAGTACTCATTGCAAAAAGCGAATGCATGAAATGAATGAGTGAGTAAATAAAACACAAGGTATATTTTAAAGAAACTTTTTGGTCTACCTTGCAATTCACTGTTGAACCTGCTATCGGTACGAAAAAGAACAGTAATTTCAAAATCCCGCTGTCATTACATGACATGTTGTTGTGTGCGTGACGTCAACTCTACTGGAACTTCTATAGATAGAATGAGACTGATGATCAGTAGCGTGGCGTCCAACGAACTCGATTCCTACCGGCTTGCCTAATATCAGTCATTTGAACACCTTATTCTACAGCTCTTAAGGAAAATGTACGCCAAATCTGCACCGGCTTGCCCAAGCATATATTTTACGCCACGCCACTGATGAGATTCCGATTCCGCCCTGCAATTTGGTCTATCTTTTTATTTCGTTCACATTTCGAATCGTCCACATCCCCGTTTCGTCCACATTTCTGTCTACATCTCTGGTGTTGCAGATACTCATGCGCGACGATGACTGCTTTCCATAAGGCAGCGAGTCTGCTCATTTGCCACTTATTACCTACATGAAAAAAAAATTGGACCTTAAAAATAAATGGACGTAGCGTCGCGAACAGATAAGTGAAGCACTCATGATGTGCCGGCAATGTGCCGGCGCTTTGTACGCACGCACGCACACATCAACCAGCATAATGGGCCGGTCGGCTGCCATTGGGCCGTCAACGCACACATGCTCACTTCGGCGGCCATTGCTTGGCTTCACCCGCGTCTTAGACCGCGCGGTATCCTTCTATTTTATACATCCATGGTTGAACCGATTCACCTTTTACCGACGCTACTTCGAATAAAAGTTCCAAATCAGTACCCCTAGCACAACTGTGACGCGCGACTCTATGTCGCGCGACAAATGCTTCCTATCTCTTTCAATTCAATATAGTGTGACAAGCTAAGTCGCGCCCAGCTGTGCTAGCAGTACAGTGCCATGTCTCAGTGACATTTTTAGGTGTTGTTGACGTTACAGTGACAGCAAATAATAGTACATTACTGCAGAGGCCGGGAAGTAAGGGGTTGCCGGCCGAGTACATATAGCTGGCCGAGCGAAGCGAGGCCAGATAGTTACGAGGCTGGCAACCCCATTTCCCGCCGAAGTATGTATAGTGCTTTTCTCAAATATGCAATGAAATAAATAAACTTACTATAATAACCTTACTTAATATTTTATAACACAAACTTTCTGTCAGAAAGTGACATTAGTATTATATCCACAATGCAAATGTCAAATCACGTTCGGCCAAAAGCTGTTTCAGTTCACATTTTTACCGCGAATATTTAGATGAAATATTTTAAATGTGTATTCGTGTGGTATTGACCATTGCAATTGCAATTTAAAATTGTTTATAATGAGTTATTTGTTATGTTCATGTCAATTTGAAATAAATAAAACTATAAAATATAGCAAACATCGTTTTTTGTTTTTTTAATGGCTGAATGCCGTGATGCTGTGGCCCAAATAAATGTGGAATGCAAATAAAAAAAAAAAATACATTGCCGGTGCCGGCAATGTAAGTATGAAATTCCATTACGTGCCAAGTGTCAAGCCGCACCGGAAACGAGGTACTTTGCGGCCTATTTTTAGGCACGTAATGTCTACATTTCATTGCATGTTTGAGAAAAATAAATAACATTGCAACTAACCTTCAACCACCAACCATTGTACCGAGGAATGTGGAGCGCGCGTTGCTCGCATACAAATCACATGAAAGCCCGTATGACGTCACGCGGGGACGCCACAATGGCGTCAGACCCGTGTCAAAGCTTTGTCTTATGATACGTGGGATACGTGAAACAATTTGACTAAGAGTTTGTAGAACGTATATGTATTAGACTGTTTAATTTTTAATGCAAACACATTACCTAAATGTGGGCAGACATCGGAATTTTAGAGGTATAATTGACGGGTGATGGGATAAATTAAATGAGGTGCATATGTATTTCCAAAATTCAATAGCCTCACGATACTTATAGAACTGGGATCTACCACTCACTTGCTTGAAATTTTGCGTTCGACTCTATGTTATCTTAACATAAGGGTGTTGACAGTGTTGACACGTAGCTATAGCTACCAAAAGCAAGTGAGTGGTTGTCCTACGTGGTCGATTATTTTATTTTCATCGGATTAACAGAGCCAATCAAACATCTTCCTGAAATTTGGTAGAAGGAAGTGAGCCACCTGACCTCGGTGTGGCTTTCCTCCATCACCGGTGTGGTTTTAGTGGGTATGCTTCTTCTTTCTGAGGGGGTGAGCCCCACATAATCTCCCCGAAGGATCCTTTTAAGGGCCTGGTAATGCTTCCAGGTATGCGTAATGCATTTCCACACCGTTAACAAAAAAAAAACTGGCCAAGAGCATGTCGGACCATGCTTAGTGTAGGGTTCCATAGCCGTAACTATAAGGTAAATAAAAAATACCATGTAAAAAAATTACAACAACAAAAGAGCGTATCTTCATAGCAATTACGTCCTTTTGTCGAGAAGCGCAGTTTATCGGCAATAACTCAAAAACGGTTAATCCGGTCTTGTTAAAATTATTTTCGTTGAAAGTATTAATTAAGCGTTATCTTTGTAATTTTTTTTATAATTTTTCGGACACACGGTTTAGAAGATAGAGGGGGGGGACACAATTTTCACAACTTTCGGAGCGATTATTTCCAAAGAAATAATAATCAAAAACATTACTTAAGAACCTCAAATTTTTTTTGAAAGAGCTGTCGAACTATGTACCACACGTTGATATTTCCTAAAAAAAATTTTTTTAGCTTCCATAACATGTAGAGGGAGTGCGTAAAAATATTTATTTTAGTTGTTTAACTACCGAACTAAGTAGCGGCTCATACAAGACATCTATATTTCAAATTTCATCAATATCCTCTCCTGTCGTAGCCCCGGTTGGAAGTAAATAGATTTTTTATTCCACCCGTTATCGCGAACACCATGTTATTACACAGGATAACAGATAAGACCATTTCGGCTTGTCCGCGGCTGGTGGTTAATTATTATTAGTGCTATAAAATAATATGCGTGGTACAGTTACCGGCGATAATATATTAAGAAACGGGATATGCAAAGATATCTGACACTTAGCGATTATTTACCTACTTAGTTCGCGCCTACCCCGTTTCATATGAGGGCACTGAAAGTTTTTAGAAAATCAAAAACTAAGCAAATTATAGCTTGGCAACTTCGTTGGTGACACTCACATGTCACCAGCGAAGTTGCCAAGCCATAGTAAGTTATTTAATTTGTACGTCTTTCCCGTTCACGGGACAATGGTGTCCCGGATTTTTGGGAGGCATGCGCGGATAGCATAAGTTGTATTTACCATTTTGATCACAATGCCTACGCCGCAAAACGACTTTGAAGGATTACACCTAAACAGCTATATAACTACGAAGCAAAATAACTAACATGTCATGTCATGTAACTGTCATGTCTCAAGCAAATAAATTTTCATTTCATTTCATGTAAAACGGCTATAAAACAAAATGCCTCAAATCAATATCTCTAAAGCGGTTTGCCTAATTTGCAATACGTCTGCATTATTTCTTGTCTAGGCAGCATAACGTCTCAAAAATTAAAATAGAGATGGGCCGACTAGTGAGGAACGCCGACTATTCGGCATCATTTGGAGTCGGCCGATTAGTCAGCGACTAGTCGGCAAAAAATGCCGAATATTCGGCACTATGGCCTAGCGGAGAATATAGAACACAGAAGAAATTAAACCATATTTTTCTTAATAAGGTCAGCGCCATTTATCAGCGTCATTTGAAACTTTTCATGCTAAAATTATATATTTTTTGGCTATTCGAGAGTTCTCATGTCATTTTGCGCAAATAAAATGTACCAAGCTATAAAATAAAACACATTCCAAACATGTCGTAAAAGCAAACAATGACCCTCTTTTGCCTTGTATGAAGGATCGACCGAACTGAATCACCTCAAACTTCGTGCGACTCGAATCACATTAAGGGCTGGAAAATTATATTTAGATTTTTAATCTTACAACACTGACATAAAGTTGTTTTTTGATTGAATGATTTCCTCGACACGACGTCGCATCGTGAAACGATGCCGTGTCGTAGCACGACGCGATATCGTATAGTGTTTGTGTTACCGCCAGTTTTGTTCTTTCGACATAATATCATCCCTCTCGCTCATTCATTCCATAAAACCTTCGCAATCACCCGCACGCCTTCCTCGAGAAAAGAAGAATACGTTCAAAACTGTCACTTAAAAAATAACTAAAGAAATATAATTCGCTGTCAAACCCGCAAAAACTGTAAAATTAAATATTGCTTATAAAGAACGAAGAAAGGAAAAGTGTGGAGTGTGATTTAACGCAGAACCAGCAAGTGGCGGCCGCCTGAAGCTCGAACTCATAAAGGTAAGGCGTGCTCCATTCCGCATACAGCCCATCTCGCCTTCGGACCCTATAGGGACCTTCGTCCCTCGGGTCCACGTATTCCCGGATAACCGGGTGGTCCTTCATCGCATCTTTTCCGCGCCGCATCATTCTGGTTTCCTTCGAGCCGGATTATTCCTTCATTCATTCCACACTACTCTGATCTTCGATACCGCTGCTCCGAGTTCAAAGATGTAGTAAATGAATACAATCGCACGCTGTTGAGGGCCATGACAAGTGCCGCGCCCAACTACCAACCATTGATTGCGTTTGAAGAGCTGTACTGTCGTATTAGACGGGTGATCAAACGGCTGGAACCAGCCGCCGCGCCGACCGCTTTGCCTCCTTCGAAGGTGGAACGAGCCAGGCCTGCTTTGCCGGCGATGGAGCTAATGTCCTTCGATGGAGACATCCGCAACTTTCCGCTGTTTTACGCCAGCTTCAAATCAAGGGTGCACGACAATCCGTCGCTTTCGGACGACGAGAGACTGTACTATCTTATAGGAAAACTGTCACCGAAAGCACAGGCTGTCTTCGCAGGTATCGCACCGTGCGCTGAAAACTATACGCTAATTTTCGATTGTCTCGTTGATAGGTTCCATGACAAGCGCACTCTCGCCTCTACATACATGGATCAAATGCTCAATCTAAAAATAAACGGCCCCGCTTCCCCATCTAACTTTGAGACGTTCATTGACAATTTTGTCACAGCCGCGAATGCGCTTAAGTCGCTAAAGCTCGCCGATTTATCTGACTACATGTTCCTTCATGTCGCGCTGAAAAAGTTAGATCAGGAAACGATTCGGGCATTTGAAATGCAATATAGGAACGTCAAGATCCCAACGTTCGACAATCTCGCCGATTTCGTCAAGAGTCAGTATAGGATCTATCAAAATACGCAGCCATGCACCGCCGTAGCCAATACTTCGCGCGATAAAACCGCTAGGCCACCGCCGCAGAGCTTCGCTCCTAAGCCACAAAGCTATGTGACGAGCGCGAATATCCGCAAATGTATTTGTCATGACATAGTTCACGATCATTTGTTCAAATGCCCCGCGTTCGCTAATATAACGCCTTCCGATCGTTTCAAATGCGTGAAAGAACATAATGCGTGCGTGAATTGCCTAAGCATAAAGCATAAAACCCGCGATTGCAATTCTGAATTAAAATGTCGAAATTGTCATCAAAAACATCATACGATGTTGCATTTTGACAATGACAATAACCAAATGTCATCAAACGTTCAATCATTTCAAAGAAAAGAAAAACCCGCGACCTTTGATGTGTCAAATACATCCGCAATCTTACCTTTTTCGAATGAGAGAGTTGAGTCGCCAGTGCCACAAACAAATGTCAATCCGCCTTGTAACCCGTCCACTGCGGCGCAAGTTCTAGCCGTCGCGAATAATAAATCGTCCGAACAAAACGCGCAATGTAACATGCGTGATACAATTGTGTTGTCCACCGCGAAAGTTATTATTCGCGATGAAGTGGGTGGTTTACACCACGTAAAATGTTTGCTTGACTCCGCATCCCAGAGTAATTTTATAACTCAAGAATGTTGCTCGCGTTTAGGTTTGAACTACAATAAAGATTCAAGCGTAACCGTACGTGGCATTGGTGGCGCAGAGAAACCTAGTAAAGGTACCGCAACCTTTAAAATATTCTCGCGATTCAATGATAAAGTCAATTTTGACATGTCAGGTCTAGTAGTGGACCGGATTACGGACGACCTGCCGTCAGCGTCCGTCGACGTATCCACCTTCTCACACCTCCATGGTCTCCCGCTTGCAGACGATACGTTCCATACGCCCGCCGCAATAGATGTACTTTTGGGTGCATCAATATTTCCGCATTTGTTGTTACCAAATATAGTGCGTAGTAACATAGACGAAATACCACCCGCCATCCAGACGGTCCTGGGATATATTATAATGGGTTCCGCACCCGCTATACAGGTGCCGCGTAAAGTTACCTCAGTGTGCTGCGCTTTTATACATGACACCGCGGACTACCTGGTTCCAAAGGAACCCGAAGAAGGGTCCGCCTCGCTCGCTCCAAATCAGAATGACCACGATTGCGACGATTACTCCCGTGCCACCACTGTGTTAGTCGCTAGAAATAACACAGATATGCTGTCAGTTCGAAATGACGTGTTTAAAGTAGCGAAGTCTGCTGTTAGGCATACTCTACCGCTAGAAGGGAAGTTAGAAACGTTGAGCACTTTACGTGCCGCCTACGACGATATCATTCGTGAATACGTCAGTAAAGGTTACCCACCGGAGGTAGCGAGCTCGATGGAAGACTTACCCGCCGCTTACATAATCACACACCGCGAAGACATTCGCAACGACAAGACATCGACGAAGAAATGCGTGGATTTGGACTTGAGCGACAAGTCCAGTACAGCTCTATGCTTGAACGATGCTTTGCATTCGGACTATAATCTACAAAGAGACATAATTTCGACCATCTTAAACTTTCGCTTATTTAGAATAGCGCTTTTACCCGATTGTCAGATGTCTTTGCAAGCCGCTATTCAAGAATCGGATCGCCGACATCAGCGAATCTTATTCAGAATTTTCCCGCCAGATCCCATCGCTATGTATGAATTCAATCATGACTACTTCGCTATGATGTCGGGTCCACATCACGCACTCAGTATTGTTCACCAACTGACTGCTGACGTTGGGCATAGGTTTCCCACAGCTACAGCAACCGTTTCATCGTTCTCGTATGTGGATGATAGCCGCTCTATCATTGTGCGCGAGAACGCTTCTGAGGAGCTGCTCGGCCAATTCAAATACGGTCTATCTGATATAGTAAAATGGACCTGCAACTCTGACATCGTTTCATCGGCCTCCAAGGATCCATCGGTATGGCCTTTGAAAGAGGTCGAAGGCAATACCGTCGGAGAAGCACCAAAGCTCAAGTCACTCGCATACGCTTTGACAGTAGATGTAACTAAGTTACTGCTGCATTTTATCGCTCAACGAATTGTTTGGTGGTTCAGATTCCTACACATCGTAGTGAATGTATTCCGCATTTTTATACCAAAGCCCCGCGCCGCGAAGCTTAATCGCTATAAACTAGAGCTCGCTGAATTTGAAGCTTTTGCGTCAGCTAATTTATTAAACACCGCACCGCTGTTGTCTTTGCCCGCGCTTTTAGTTCTATCAGTAAATCTACCGGATCGACATGCCCTTCTGGATAAGACAGTGCAGTCTTTCTGGAAGCGATGGCGTGCTGAATGCCTGCACCAGTTGCAGTCGCGAGCAAAATGGTCTACACCATCAGTCCCTTTACGCGTTGGCACAGTTGTTGTCATAAAAGTGGATAATGTGCCACCATTTTCATGGCCCTTAGGCGTCGTAGAGGCAGTACACCCTTCGAAAGATGGCACAACTCGCGTCGTCACCGTGAAGACGAGTAGGGGCAGTTTCACCCGTTCTGTCGTGCGATTGTGTCCACTGCCAAGCCAGTAATCTGGGTAAATATTATTTTCGCATATAGTTGATACTATTTATGTTATGTTATCCGCGTGAATTCCGCACTTATGAGTTAATAATTTTGATTCTATATTCAAATCATTCGCATGCGCATTACTTCTATTTCCCTCAATTGCTTGAGAGGAGCTCATTTCGTTATTAGTTTCCTTTTAAAGGCAACCCTTTAAGGTCGGGGGGAAATGTTACCGCCAGTTTTGTTCTTTCGACATAATATCATCCCTCTCGCTCATTCATTCCATAAAACCTTCGCAATCACCCGCACGCCTTCCTCGAGAAAAGAAGAATACGTTCAAAACTGTCACTTAAAAAATAACTAAAGAAATATAATTCGCTGTCAAACCCGCAAAAACTGTAAAATTAAATATTGCTTATAAAGAACGAAGAAAGGAAAAGTGTGGAGTGTGATTTAACGCAGAACCAGCAAGTGGCGGCCGCCTGAAGCTCGAACTCATAAA
Source organism: Eudemis profundana (assembly GCA_947034925.1). Lineage (NCBI taxonomy): Eukaryota > Metazoa > Arthropoda > Insecta > Lepidoptera > Tortricidae > Eudemis > Eudemis profundana. The sequence goes on from OX344813.1 coordinate 3,883,759, forward strand.
GGTAAGGCGTGCTCCATTCCGCATACAGCCCATCTCGCCTTCGGACCCTATAGGGACCTTCGTCCCTCGGGTCCACGTATTCCCGGATAACCGGGTGGTCCTTCATCGCATCTTTTCCGCGCCGCATCAGTTTGTGTAAGAGCCCGGTATCAAGCTACAAGTGATCTTAGCGAGCTCCCAAAGGATTTTACCTTGTCAGGTCAATTTAGGGAAAACACGTCTGTAAACTTCCTATGGAGACCCAGGATTCTCAGTTTTCTGAATAAAACAGCAAAATTGTAGACTTCCCAGAGGAAATGTGGAATAAGATAGGTACTTCGTTTTTTACGTCACACCTGCCCATAAAGTGGAAATTACCACTCGTTACGCGTGCGGAAAATCCCACTTCCTGGCATGGGGGGGAGTCCCCCCGGGGGACGTAACATTTTGTACTTACCACGGGCGGTAATAATGAAAGCCTCGGATCATATATTTATCGCCCTTGCCTTCGGCTTCGGCAAATACCTGCGACGAGACATTCTTTGATTTACCGCCCTAGGTAAGTAATGTACTATTATTTATTTAATTTTAAATGCCTAAAAGAAATTCATCGTAATCGTACGGAAAGCGAACTTAATACTATAAGTCTCTTGTCGACTTTTGTATAAGGTCATTTCTCTGAGCGACGTCGGGGCTTTCTACAACATAAGAGTCATCGAGCATCACAGGAAACGCGTTGCAAGCGAACGACAGATGAAGTTTTATAGCATTTAGGCGTTTTTATTGACAATTAGAACACATAAGTACGTCAAACCCTCCAACTTTGCCCACCGTCCAATCTTTGCCCAGGAAGAAAATATACAATTTTCTTCCTGGGCAAAGATTGGGCGGTGGGCAAAGTTGGAGGGTTTGACTGTAACTAATGTTGTTATATTCTGAATGTGATTATATTTAGTTATATCACTGTATATCCAAATTCAACTATTTTGAAAATATTAATTTTGCGTTTCAGTACAAAACAAAGCCACTGTTAACTAACCACCCATAGACTTTGACACATAGCAATAAAGTTGACATTCGTTTACAAATGTACGGTTAACAGTGTGTTTGTACATATGCTCTTTTTCTGATCAGTTTGTGCAACCTTAATTATATTACATATTAAAGAAGTTAATTCCTCAAAAAGTTCATTTTTGTGTATGTAGTTTTCTTCTTCATTCAAATTCTTGAAAGTACACAACGGTTGTACGTCATTTTTATCGATATCAACTAATAAAATTAGTTTAATGTGTCCTCACACTATTAAACGTCAGTACAGATTTGCCCCCGCGAAACGGGTGTTTGAATATGAAACACCCTAGTGCAGGGCCCACAAATTAAATTAGCACCGCACGTCACCGGCAAAAACTGACAATTACGGTCAATCAATAAATGGACAAATCCAATTTAGTAATTGTGCCGGTATCGACTTGATTGTCTTTGTGCAGGACGCTCCAGGTGTGACTCAATTACGTAGTAAAACTGAAGTCAACATTGTTCTATGTGCCTAATAATATTAAATAGGAATAAATATCTTGATATTAATATTACTATGTCTTCAATACATAAATTATGGATATTTGATGTCCGAAATAAATGATTTCATTTCATTGTCCTGGACGGTTTAATATTGTGCCTTAATTCCCATTTACTTGAAAATTCATTCCAGTTCTCGGAATCCCATTTTAAGGCCACATAGAATCAGCAGTTTTTATTAAGAATTATGATATTACAATCAAATTGTTGAGCTAAAATTACACATTGTTTAAGTTCTTAGTTAAGATACTCTGCTTCACGCAACTCTGAAAGTTAATTCTCAACGGTAGCTCCATAAGGGACATTGATTTGTCCGTCACTTACACCTATTGAACCATGACAATTTGTATTTTAATGTATTTACAACAAAATTGTGTCATACACTGTCTACATATGACTACAACACACTAATCTGTAATAGCATTGTCACCTATGCTATTACAGATTAGTGTGTTGTAGTCATAAGTAGAACTAAGTAGACTTACTGTCCTGCGAATAAACCTATGTTGGGTATTACCTGTGCGTTTTCCAAAAAAAAAATACCGGGATAGCTACTTTCTCAAAATATGGACTTTTGAGGTTTTTCTGGCTCAGAATCGTTAGTACATTCAAACCTTATACGTAAAAAAAGTGTCCCAAAATTTGTATGGGATTTTTGTCTTTCCACTACGTCACGTTCATACAAACACTATGCAAAATGGTGACGTAATGGAAAAAAAGAAATTGGGAAAAAACCTCACAAGTCCATATTTTGAGAAAGTAGCTACCCTGGTATTTTTTTTGGTTCGGGTAATACCCGAACGCTCAGGTAATACCCGACATAGGTTTATTCGCAGGACAGTAAGTAGATCACACTGTCAAATATATGTATCAATAAACGGTTGAAGCAGTAACGGCCAAGCCAGCAATAAATAAAAAACATTAGAAGCAGTGCCGTGGCGTAAAAGATATCCTTGGGCAAGCCGGTGCAGATTTGGCGTACATTTTCCTTAAGAGCTGTAGAATAAGGTGGTCAAATGCCTGATATTAGGCAAGCCGGTAGGAATCGAGTTCTTTGGACGCCACGCCACTGATGGGAAGTGAATATTGAACATTTACATGTCGTGGGCAGGAGTTGAACCTGCATCTTCAATGGCTCTCCCGGCCAACATAGGCGCACATAGACATTTTCGTTTTCAATGTAATATTTAATTGCTTAGCAGAAGTAAATGCTACAGAAATTTCCAATAAACAAAAAAGTTTTGTAATCAATGTAATGCTAATCTCTAAGTTGTTACTGCAATTTCAAGTTCTTTATTTCTGCAAGTAGGCCTGAAGGGCTCTTTTACATGTCTGATTCTTTTTTTTTGGTGCTTTGGCAAAGACCTTGTGGTGAGAAGAAGCGCAGGAAGAAACTCACCAGTTTCTCTTTTCAAAAACATAAAGCATTACAATAATTAATATTAAGTACATGACAACACAAAATATCCCGCTGTGTCAATGTATCCAATAGGCCTGATTACATGAAAATGATTAATAACATAATTTTATAACATTGACCTATATTTGAATTATATTATATGCAAGGATGAGTAACTGGCATATAAGTAGTAATTCAATTCAAATGTTTATGTCTTTTATAAATACAGAATTGATTTCAAAATTATTTATTGAATATAAATAGTAATTTTAACCGCTTCCATAATGCACCGCGTAAGGGACAGCACCAACAGCATCCTATGTGTGATGGCGAGTAGGCTAGATAGCCCTATAATGAGGCACTGGGCGAACCTCCACGCTGGCCAGATGTCTTAGTTTTAAAATGAATTGAATTATTTTTAAATTTTTATTTTTAAATTTGAATGTTTTTATTTATAAGTGCCGTAATTAATTTAATTTCTGATTGTTTTTAAATATTTTTGACTTTTATTTTATTTGTGATTATGACATTTTATTTTATTGGTCCAAATTTGATATTAATTAGCTTTTATACATATTTTAAATTGACCAGCGTGTGTTATGTGCTATGTAACTGTGTCCGAAATGCATACTAACATTTAGTTTTTTAAGTCATGTACTAACACAATTTATGGATCTTAGTTATCTGGAAATAAACGATTATTTATTTATTATTTATTTATTAATCATTTTTTTCATAATTTTTGCCCAATATTTGTAAATATTGGGCAAAAATTATGATGATAATAAATAAAAACATTGTTTGTTAATTTTTGAAATAGTTTATTTTAGCCCAAATAATAAATTATACCAGTCATATCCATATTAATATTGAGATCCCTACTTCAAATCCACTCTCTAATAATTATGCATACTCACATAGAGGAAGTTAGTAAACAAGTTGATTAGAAATATTTTAAACATATTTAGCACAACTAAATAAGTTATAATAGGATTAGCATTGTCAAGTTACTTATTGAGAAAATTCAATAAAGTTTGAAATTTAATAAATTTTCAATAAGAAATGGAAATAAAAATAAAAGACAGGAAAAACAAATCCTAATATGTATTGATTACAAATAAATCACGAGATAATTAAGGTAGGTATTCATTTTCGAAATGAGATTAGGTACCCGTCAGCCGCCTACTTAAGCTAGTTAATCAAATTAATTGCTCACAGGGAGGTAGGCGTTTATGTCCACTAGTGACAATAAAATCAATTAAAATGTGAAAAACTCACGTCCTCGAAGATAGATCCCACATTCGCGGTCACCAGCAGCAACGGCACTTTATCGGATCCCATTTTTTTAAACTTTAACATGATCCCGAAAGAGGTTTTGGGCGAAAACGATTTCCCTCAGAGGAGGTAGATTTAACGCCCTTTTCACTGATCAAGCGACGTTATTTCGATGCCACAGCGATTTGGCGCACACACGCCCTATCTCCGTACACAACTGATAACATTTTAATGGTTACATTTGTTATTTTCAGTCGTAAACACCGATTTTTTCACAATATTGCAAATGCAAAATCGCCTAGCCCTTTCTGACATTTGTAAATGAATGAATGGAACGAAATGAATGTCAATTTTTTACACCCATTTCCGCACGAACGTAACACTGTATAGTTCGATCAAATCATATTGATCATTAGTGTTTTGAGCTAAATTACTTAAGTAAGAGTATTTAGAAATTATTAATAGTATTTTTTAATTGTTCAGCGTTACTAAATTATGTTCTCTTAAACCATTTCATTATGGATAAGAAAGAAAATTATTTATTCCTATAGAAGATCACTACGGTGAGTGAAACGGAACGCAGCAGAAACCATTTCGATTTGTCAGGGTTCTAACCAATGACGTCAATTCATGTTTTACGTCACCGCCCCGTTTTCAGGGACGTACTTGCTTATTTTTGTCGTTAACGTGATTATTATAAAAAGATGTTAAACCGGGGAGACAATAAATAGGTTCGTGACGTGGGTAAGCTCTTTATTTTGTTTCGTGCGTGTCACGGTCAACATAGTTTTAAATAAAATTGTTTGAAAGCGGTATCATTACAGATATAATACCATTAATACCTACCTAGTCTACCAACCTATGATTCTCTATCTACCCTCATGTAATTATTATTATTTTTCATACTACCCTGTTTTCGAAGACCTATTTCAATCGAAACGACTAAATCGATGCTGCACTTTTTCAGAGTATTGCCTGATGTGCACGATAAAAAAATAGCAGAATGGTTATTTTACAGACTGCATTGAATTATTTCCGTTGTTTTTTTGTAACGTATTCTATAGTTGTAATGAATAGTAATAGTATCTCAATAAAAGAGTGAGCAGGACGGAAAATATTTTCGATGTGGCCCTAATCCCTCCCTGTTCCCCTTTCCTTCTGCACATGTGCGACTGAATTCAGTCACCGCCTGTAAACAGCGAAATGGAAATCGATTGCTTTGTTTCTATTCTCGTGAATTAGGTCGACTTTTTTACATTGTATGTGCTTACTCAGCCGTGAATGAGGTAAATCCGTGCCGGTGTCCAAGTTTTGTAAAAAAAGTAAAAGCTCGCGCGCATTCTCCATTCAAAATTCGAATTTTTAAACAAGCTGACTAACTATTTGTTGTTTTTTTTTTTCAGTACAATGTGGGCACAGGTATTTCTATTGGGATCGTTTACGGTTCTAACGTCCGGTCACGTTCATAATGCGGTGGAAACTGAAATGTTTGCGATTCCAATCAGCCCTAATTTATTCAACTGGACGTATCAAGGTTGGTAACCTTTATGAAATGTTGTTTACTGTTTCAATTATCATATTTTCCGATGAGTACTTAATTAATTTAGAAAAATAAACAGACATAAATTAACTACTGCACTCTATTGATTTTATATTAATGCCGCTGTTTTGAACCAAACAAAACGAATATCTCTGATTTTTTTTACCGCGCTTTTGTTTTTTTTTTTCAAACCTTAAGTATGAAGCCAATATGCATTTTTTTTCAGAGTTTGACCAACAATATCGATTCCACGCGGCTCTAATGGGTAAACCGGAGCTTCCATCGTGGCTTCGTTACATCTACAGTGGGCGACATCACTCTGGTTTTATTTTTGGAACCCCCCCAAGGGGTACCAAATCGCCGATCACGGTATGCCTTTAAATTTAGTCTATGGTATTTCGAGATGAATGCTGGTATGTGGTTAGTTTCACGGTCAGCTAATGTAAACAGAAATGTGATAATTCCGTTCTGATTGGTCAATTCACCTTGGAGGAAATAGAATTTCTTAATAACACTTTTCAATATGAATAGGAAAATGTTTACACTGTATTTATATTTTTTGTGTTTAGGTACACATAAGTAGTTCCCTGTAGTAATGAGATTTAATACCAAGGAGAAAAAACCGCACAAAAATATCTGATACCAATTTAGCCCCAGTAGTAGGTATGACTGCGTCTAATTACCGCGTCTCCATACATTTTATGAAAACAGCGTCGCGGTAATTAGGTGACCGCAGACATACTTCGCGAGAATGGCCGTACTGTACTAATGTCAAATATTTTTGAACGCCTTATCCTGTCAGGTATTAGGTATTCTATTCTTACATATGATAGTACAGAAAGCTCATCATAATCCTGTGCGCTCAGTGCCATGCATGTTACTTTCTTCATAACTAGCTAAAACTAACTGTACAAAAATGTAAGAAAACCAGAACCTACCCACACCACAACTTAGTCTGCGAATCGTCCGAAAGATGGCGCTGTTTATTTGCTAAAGGAATCGTTGGTTATTTTCTCTTGCGGTTGTGCGGCTTGTGGTTGGCTTTTTGCTTTTCTTGGTTTTGTCTTGGCTTCGAGATGCAGAAACCCGCGTTCATAATTTTACTTTATTAATAAAGAGTATTTATATGAAATGTTTTTTTAGTTGGAGGTGATAGGTCTAAACCGCCAGGACTATGAGACAAGGAAGGTACTCCTCACACTGAAGGTTCACCGGAGAGACAAAATGGCGAAACACGAGGTCGAACTTAAGATCGATAACTTGAATGTAGAAGACCTGCTGGATGAACATAGGTCAGTGGTTCCTAAAGTTCACTGGACCTCGACCCACTTAACAAAAACTTCCTTTAGGTATGCCACACCTGGCCATAAAGTGGCTTTTTCCGCACGCTACGCGTACGGAAAAAGCCACTTTCTGGCCAAGTGTAGACATAATATTATGCACACAACACGGGAGGTAATAAAGAAAGCCCTCGATCGCATATTTACGTCCCTCGCTTGCAGCTCGGCCCACAAACATCTACGATCTCGCTCTTTCTTTGTTTTACCACCCTAGTTGTGTAATTAAATTAACTATGCGACTACTCGGAAACTTGGCAATAGATGGTTGGTGTTAGGAGCGCAAAAAGGCGAGTTCTTAGACAGCGTACCAGCGAGCTAACAATGTAATCAAACACGACAACAACAATGTTGTCGTGTTTACAATTGACCTACTAGAGCACGCCGCCCACTTATATCGGTGGCGCGTACATCAGCGATACCTTTTTGCTGCTCGGCGCCGCCACCCCGCCACCAGCTTTTTGATGACTCGAAGGGCTTTATTCGTTTTTACGTCACACCTGGCCATAAAGTGGCAATAACCGCCCGCTACGCGTGCGGAAAATCCCACTTCATGGCCTGGGGGAGACGTAATATTTTGTACTTACCTCGGGCGGTAATAAAGATACCTAGCTTCAGATCATACATTTATCGCCCTTGCCTTCGGCTCGGGCGTCAAACACCTGCGATCTGCGACATTACTTATTTTACCACCTCGTAAGTAATGTACTATTAAGCTATATTTTTTTCGTGTCCTCGCAGTAGGCATGAAAAACACTATTATGCCAAAAGTGCCATAGATTCTGGTATTCTTCCAACTCACTCGTCCATCTATTGCTTACTATCCGACCTCTACAACAATGTAATATTAACCAGACCCGTATTTAGAGATCCAGGGCACTTAGAGCCGATACAGACGGACTGCAACCCAACTGCAACTCCTGATTCTGACTGATTTGTATGGGAACTGCATCACAACTGCACGCCGACGGCGCGTCGGCATGCAGTTGTGATGCAGGGAGTTGCAGTTGGGTTGCAGTCCGTCTGTATCGGCCCTTAGTATTGAGAAGGCAAGCTATACTTTCGGGCTTATATGAAGGTATGGCGACACCGCCACCTAGTGTCTGATGCTGGAAGCAGTGGACAATCAACATCGACAGGGCATTTCTCCAGAAATATGTCTGCGACTCATTCATCTGTCTCCATACATTTAGTATGAAAAAGGCCCAGATGAATGAGGTGACCGCAGACATATTTCTGGAGAAATGCCCGACAATGGATAGATGGCGCTCACATCAACGTCTATACAAAAAAAAGCGTCATCTCCATACAGTTCTATATCGCGCTATCGAAATTTATAAACAGACTTCCTATATATAATACTTCCAACCATCTTCCTTCGGTCTTCGGTCCCAAGACACGACACCCGCTTGGAGAGAGATCTCTCTATTGTCCTCTTTTCCACAAAGGGAATAAGCTGAGGCCCTAGGGCCCCCTAGGCTGGCCCCTAGGCCGGGGCCTTGTTGGCCTAGGTGGAAATCCGGCGCTGATATTAACGTTACTTACTACAGGATGACTCGTCTGAAGGACATCTTCCGCAGTAAACTCTGGCCGGAGAGCAGCCATGATATGTACGCCACGTTCCTCGCTTCTGCCATCGACCTGGGCGCGCGACTGCCGCTGAAGCCCAGCGACGGGGAAGGGTAAGGGAACATAGTTTGTAATGTAGTCTCCACAGCATGAACCGTCTAAGGACATCTTCCGCAGTAAACTCTGGCCGGAGAATAGCCACAATATATACGCCACGTTTCTAGCATCCGCCATCGATCTGGGCGCGCACCTGCCGTTGAAGCCCAGCGACGGGACGGGGAAGGGTAAGGGAAAATAGGTTGTAATGTAATCTCCACAGCATGAACCGTCTAAGGACATCTTCCGCAGTAAACTGTGGCCGGAGAATAGCCACAATATATGTGGGATACGGATTCAAACCACTCAATTTGGTATAAAAATAACATTTAATAAAAATAAAACATATTAAAATTTAAAACCAAACCACCGCTACGACAATATAATTATAAAGTGAAAAAACAAAACAAAAGACACTCTATAATAGGGAACAGTTTTCTTTTAATTTTCCAGCCAGTATCTATATCCCACAACTCGGCCATCCTGTATTTGTATGTCCCCATACAACTTAACTCAATAACTAAAAATTTTATTATACTGATATTAGAAAAACAAAGGTTTAACCATTGGCTGAACATTGAAGTCAAACAAGAAAACAAACATAGTCCTTCACTTTTTTTTTCAGTAAAATATCATGTACTCAGTAAACAAACAATAAAAATACAGTAACCAAAATTACACACAGGACAAAATGTAAGTTCAAACAGACAGTTATGTAACACTTACATAGTAAAATTGCTTCAGACTTACATTTAATGAAATAGAAATAAAGGAAACAAAACATATCTTCGCTCTTTTGTATATATGGGTAGCAAATATAATAATAAAATATCGGATTGGCGACTTGACATTACATTTTATTCAATTGTTAATATGCCTCGAATAATAGACAAACGGTTGTAAACTAAAAGATGTTAGCCTATGCGAATTATGTTGGCAGCACTGTATTCATACGAGATGAGTTTATATACAATGGTGTGCCAACATAAAATAATATCTCAACACTCCTCCTCGATTATAAATGTGGCAAAAACTAAAACATTTATAATCGCATTACAAAATAACATATGAATTAACAAGTATTACAAGTAACAAACAAACTTACAATAACATAAATAGTATTTGTCATTAACACAATATTCCGGAAACTTTATGACATTAATGTTACTTGTAAATAGATAAGTGTACAAAATTATTAATAAATATTTAACAACTCTCTGTTATGCGTAAATTTATCTGCCGACTGTATTTTTGTAAACATGTCAGCTGCATTATTGTACGAGTCTATATGATTGACAGATATAGTTTTATTTTTAATTAAGTCCTTGACGAAATGATATTTGATATCGATGTGCTTCGCACGTTTGCTGTTCTCGTAGCTGTTAGACATAGCGATGGCTCCCATGTTGTCTACGTAAATAATAGGGGTTAAGGACTCACCGAAATCCTTGGCTAATCCTTTGATGTTTACTACCTCTGAACATGTATTGGCCAGTGCGACGTACTCACTCTCTGCCGTTGATAGTGAGACGCAGTGTTGTTTTCTTGAATGCCATCCAATAACATTACCGTGGTACATAATTACACTTCCACTTGTGCTTTTCCTGTCAATTTGGCCTGCCCAATCTGCATCTGAGTATGCCTCAATTTTGATTTGACCTTTCTTGTAGTTTAGGCCGAAGTTGATAGTTTCTTTTAAGTATCTTAAGATTCTTTTAGCTTGTTTCCAACATTGTGCGTTGGGTTTATCTAAAAATTGACTTAGGTATGACACTGCATAACTGACATCCGGTCTGGTTACTGTTGCCAAAAACATAAGGCCTCCTATTATCTCCCGGTAGGGAACGTCTATAACATCTTTGACTTCTGTGGTCATTTTTATCTGAGAATCTTTCTCCATTGGTGTTTTAGCTCCATTGCATTCTGTCATTTTGAATTTTTCTAGTAGCTTTTCTATATGTTTTGTTTGACTAATCTTCATACCTTCCTCTGACCTTTTTATTTCTATTCCAAGAAATTTATTAATAGACCCCAAATCTTTTGCTTCAAATTCTCTATATAATTCCATTTTAACTCTTTTTATTTCTTCTTCCTCTCCTGTAATTAATATGTCATCAACAAATATTAACATCCAAACTTTGATATTATGGTACAGACAAAAATCATGTTGGGATCGTTTTAGTCTTATGTCATTAATTATAAAGTTGTTTAATCTTTCGTTCCAGCATTTTGGGCTTTCTTTTAATCCATATAAACTTCTCTTTAGTTTTAGTACTTTGTCTTTATCAATTTTCACTCCTTCGGGAACTTTTATATATACATCATTTTCCAACACTCCATTGAGAAAAGCTGTTGGTATGTCTAGTTGACATATTTTATAGTCATTTTGCACTGCATGTGCTAAAAACATTCTAATTGTATTCATCCTTGCTACTGGTGAATAATTATTCCCGAAATAACTCTCTTTCTGCTGGAATCCTTTTGCTACTAATCTAGCTTTCTTTAGTCCATTCTCTTTGGTCCTGAAGACCCATTTTGTATCTATTGCCTTTTTGCCTTTAGCTTCTACTTCTTCCCAAGTATGTAATTTTTCTAATGAACTAATTTCCTTTCCAATTGCTTCTTCCCAACCTTTATCTCTTAGTGCGTCTTCGTAGCTAACTGGATCGTTACAACTGATCAAACAATATGCCATGTACAGTTGGTAATCATCTAAGTAACTTGGTTTATGTATTTCTCTTCCACATCTTGTTTCAGGAATCTCTTGTTCTAGCATACTGTGGAAAGAGTCATTTCCTATGTTAGTAAGAGTATCGTTTAGAGTATCATCATTTTCTTCTTTATTATCTGTATCATTTTTATCGTTTTTATTATTTGTTTCATTTTCAGTTGTTTCGTCAATTTCATGTTCTTCATCAATCATGTACGGTACAAATTTAGTTTCATTTTGGTCCGTTCGTTCTTCCTTGAATAAGATTTCATTTTCATTAAATTTTACATCTGTAGATATTATTACCTTATTTTCTCTAGGATCAAACAATCTGTATCCGGAGCCACTGTATCCAACCATTATATATTTCTTAGCTCTTGGCTCAATTTTCGCTGGTTTTGGTAATGTCACAGCCCATGCTTGACTTCCAAAAACTCGCAGTTTTGTCAAGTTATTGTTACCAAACCATATCATCGCTGGCGTTTCACCATTTAACGCTGTGGTCGGACTTCTATTTATTTCGTAAGCGGATGCTGTAACAGCTTCGCTCCACAAGTATTTTGGTAATTTTGTTTCTGCTAGTTTAGTGCGTACCTTATTTAGGATATTTCTATTCATTCGTTCTGATGTACCGTTTTGTTGAGGCGTATATGGAGTGGAATATTCGAGTTGAATTCCTTTATTTGTACAGTATATTTTAAATCTATTCGAATTGAACTCGCCTCCATTATCGACTCTGATTCTCTTTGTTTTTAGTCCAAACTGCGTTTTTATAAGTTTGATAAAGTTTATTATATTGTTTTCTGCTTCATCTTTCGTTTTTAATAGTTTTATCATGAGATAGTGTGAATAATCATCAATTAGAACCTGAAAATATTTGTGGCCAAATATGCCTGTCGGATCTATTGGTCCACAAAGGTCTGAGTGTATTAAGTCTCCAATTTGTTTGGTATTGCTCTTTTGATAGTAAAAGCTTCGTCTAGTACTTTTGCCTTCGATGCAAGTATCACAGACCTTATTGGGTACTGTTAAGTTTAGCAGCTTTAAATCATTGTAATTAACGTGGCCAAGCCTCTTGTGCCATAAATCATCGCTTTCGTTTGCTACATGAGCTTCTTCAATCTTTAAATCTAATTGTAAAGTGTATAAGTTGTTGTGTTTGTCTCCTTTTATATAAATATTGTCTTTCTGTATCAAAACATGTCTGTTGTTGAATGTTATGTCGAATCCTTTATCTGTTAATTTATTTATTGATAATAAATTGTGTTTTAATCCTTCTACTATCAGTACTTCAATTGCTATTTCAAAATTTTTATAATTTGCATTTAAAATGCCTCTTTTTCGTGCTTCTAAAGATTCTCCGTTTGCAATTTGAATTTTTATAGGTGTTGCTAGTTCTTTAATATCAGTGACATATTTATGACAATCTGTTTTAATCATATGATTTGTGGCGCCAGAATCCAGGATAAAGTGGTTGGTATTTTCCATGGCGGCCATTGCTATAAATGCAATTTTGTCCTTTGAATAATGTGATGTATGACCTCTGTATCCGCTTTGTCCTCTATATGATCTCCCTCTATAATTATGGCCTCTATAACAGTTAGAGCCTCGTTGAGGAATTCGGCCTCTTTGCTGGTTGTAATTGTTATTGTTGTAGTTGTTACTATAACAATCAGTTGCTCTATGCCCTCGTTTTCCGCACTTAGAACATGCTAAGAATGTGACTTCTGGCTGTGTTGAAGAATCTTTCCCATTATTTTTAAGTTCTGCGTCAAGTAATCGGGCCTTTACAAAGTCTTCTGTTAATTCTTTTTCGACGCTCATAGTCTCTAAAGTCGTTATAACCGTTTCATATGTATCGGGCAAAGTCAGTAGTAAGTGAGCAACCTTGTCGCTTTCATCTAATTTACAGCCTGCGGCTTCCATTTCGCTTATGATAGAGTCGAATTTCAAAAAATGGTCTTGTAGGTTTCCATGACATCTGAGTGTCAATAATTTCTTTTTTAAATATAATTTATTAAATACGCTTTTTCGTTCAAAGATTTCTTCTAATTTGGTCATCATTTCTTTACTTGTATTTGCCTTTTTTATGATATCTAAGTATTTATCTGATACATATTGCACAATCGTGCATTTTGCCTTCGCATCGTTTTGTTCAAAATTTTTTTTATCTTTTTCACCTTCCGACGGCGCATCTTTGTTTAACACTTTTGCTACGCCTTTCTCTTCCAGCAATATTTTTATTCTAAATTTCCAGTTGGAAAAATTTTGTTTTTCATCCAATTGGGGCATACCATTATGATTGGGAGATGCCATCTTTTATTTTTGCCGTTGTGGCTGATATTTTTCAAAGATACCACTTACCTTTTAAAATATGCTTCTAGGCTATCTATTAAGATTTTGCAGTAACTTTACATAATACTTTATAGCCCATAACCTTTTGTATATATGGGTAGCAAATATAATAATAAAATATCGGATTGGCGACTTGACATTACATTTTATTCAATTGTTAATATGCCTCGAATAATAGACAAACGGTTGTAAACTAAAAGATGTTAGCCTATGCGAATTATGTTGGCAGCACTGTATTCATACGAGATGAGTTTATATACAATGGTGTGCCAACATAAAATAATATCTCAACACGCTCAACACTAGCTTAAAATCTTAAAACCCTAAAAATACTTATTTATACTTCCTCAATAGGCAATACACAAACATACAGCTCCTACAACATCATTCTGGTCATCTATTTACAATTATTAACACACTGAATACTGCTATACACATTGAATTAACAAGCCACCCAATGTCCTTTTTGTACCGAGTTAAATAATTGAAACCCTCTGACAAGCATGCAGTCTTTATCATACTTACAACCCTTTTAAGATTGTTTTCATCAACACCTAGCTGACATCTTCTCTCAGAATTGTCAAGTAAGATAACATGCCTTCTTAATGCACTAACCTGACTTTTCACCTTCCGCAACTTCCTAACGAATACATATCCGGACATTAGCACATCATCCGTCAAGTTCAAGGGGCTAACAGTATCACCAGTGTGTACAGTTGAGTCAGAGTCCGACTCATAAACAATCACCTGCTCCAGATCTTTCCCATGCATCTGGTCAATCTCATAGGTCTCTACTACACCAGACGCTGGTAACACATAATAAGAAAACTCACCTTCACTACGTGGAGTTATACAAACTAAATCTTTGTCAAAGACAACAGTTGCTAACACAAAGAGTGGGTTTCCTAGTAATATTTTACAAGGCATTGCATCTTCAGGTATTATATGAAACACCAGCTCATAGGAAGACCCATCTATTTGCGTCACAGCTTTAAATTTACCCACAGAAAACACTGTACCCGATCCAAGTCCTGTTATCATAGTTTTGTCTTTAACATAGGTGGTAATGTCCAAATCAAAAAATAACTCCGTCGACACCAGATTCAAATCACTAGCCGAGTCTATCAACCCGTCAATCTCTACGCCACAGATATTCACTTTTTTCGCGGAAGCATTCACCTTATGTTCGTCTTTAATTACACTTAAATTATTTACAAAAAGACACTGTTTGTTACAGTTATTGTTTGAAAAATTTGAAACTTTCTGGCACTTCAACACACAACGCTGACAGCTGCCAGAGATATCGTCGTTCCGTTCATCAGCAGTGCTACCACCCGCATCATCACCTGATTTGACCGCTACTGAGCATAACGAGTGCAAATTTCGCCATCTTTGTGTTTGTGGCGCTATGCGTTCACCGTTCATAGCGCCGTTTTCGTTTTGCTCGAATGTTCCCTTGTCGCCGTCACTGTAGTCGCGCGCCATTTTTAAACGTTCTTCGCCAATTTCACAATGTGGAGCAATATGACCATATGAATTACACTTGTAGCACTTCACTCCATTTGAGCAGTTATTTGCAATATGCCCTTTTTCTCCACATTTGTAGCAGTTACGTTCATTATTTTTTCTGGCTTCAAAACACACTGGAGAATTTCTGTTTTGCTTTGATTTCATATTTTCATAAATAATAAGCTTCTCTTTAAGTACCGCAAACGTCTTCACACCATGCAATACAACCTTGCTACTCTCACTGTCTACGATGCCGTCCACAATATATTCAATGGTTACATAGTCTGGGAACTTACCGCGTTTGCCCAGCTCTTTCATAAGTAACATGTACTCATAACACGACTCGCCTTTTTGCTTTTTACGCGATGCCATCATCTCGTGAATTTCTTTAATATTTATGGTATCGGGAAATTCCTTTAATAACGCCGTCTTTAATTCTTCAAAGGTCTTGAAAATATTTTCAGATTTTAACCATAATGCGGCGACCCCGGTTAAAGACCGTCGCGCAACTAATAACTTTTGAGATGCAGTCCAGTTAAAAATTTCCGCGTTCTCATCTAATTCTTCCGCCCATCTGGCGGCTGTGTACGTTTTGTCCGCCCCTGAGAATTTGTTCATAGTCTCTTCGATCTGCCATAATGTACCTCGACCCGATTCAACAGTCACAACTAAATCTTCCTTTTTTGCCATCTTTACTGCTTTCCTTCTTTATTCGCCTTTATCCACCTTTATTCACCTTTAATACACCTTTGATCACCTTTTCATTTATTCATCTTTAACTTCAAAAATGTACGTCTTCATTCTTCTTTATAAATGTATAAAATAATTTTCACAGCTTTCAGTTGCTCGTATTACTCACATATCAATAGGTAATTCGTATCCGGAAACTACAAAACCCTATCCCGGACGAGCCCCCAAAATGTGGGATACGAATTCAAACCACTCAATTTGGTATAAAAATAACATTTAATAAAAATAAAACATATTAAAATTTAAAACCAAACCACCGCTACGACAATATAATTATAAAGTGAAAAAACAAAACAAAAGACACTCTATAATAGGGAACAGTTTTCTTTTAATTTTCCAGCCAGTATCTATATCCCACATATATACAGGTAAGGGAATATATAAGGGTAACGGAAAATAGCTGCTAGGTTTTTTTTAGCTACCTACTGTTGGTTACAATCCCCCCTTGTCTCCATTCGTTCCTGTTGAGGCATCCCTCTCCACTCTTTGCGAAATGTTTCCGAGCGGGGGCTTTGAAACATAGAATGAAAAAAATGTGTGTAGAGAAACGTTTTTAGGGTTCATATTCATATTTATTGCATACATGTGTTTATAAAGGTCTTACATGGGTGTATAGTTCCAACATGTACCCTTCCGGGCATGGCAACTTAGGTCTAAGTCTATCAGTAGTTATAAATTTTAGTTCTCTTTACATATTATACTTTTGTTACTTTAGGTAAAAGCAATCTAATCATTATATAATATTATTTGTACTGTCCCGACTCAAAGGATACCAACGGAACCCTATTACTAAGACTCCGCTGTCCGTCTAAGTGTCTCCTTTAAATTTTCACAGAATGTGTATTTCTATTGCCACGATAACAACAAATATTAATAACCCAATTTTTATTAAAAAAAAACCCGACCGCGGTCCACTTTGAAACTGCATAAAATCCGCCATTTTGTTTATTTTAACGAACTTTATACCCAGTGACACTCGCACCATCAAGACGTATCTAATAATGATGTATCATTTATCAAAATCGGATGTGCCGTTGAGTAGTTACGAGCGGACACAGGAACGGACATACATACATACAGGTCAAACACATAACCCTCCTTTGGGCTTCGCTGCAGTCGGGTAAAAAGAAAAGACGTCCCCATACAAGAAACGTGATTTTTTGGGCTGTTCTTCAGAAATATGTCTGCGACTCATTCATCTGTCTCCATACATTTAGTATGATAAAGGGCCAGATGAATGAGGTGACCGCAGAGATATTTCTGAAGAATAGCCCTTTTGGTGTTTTTTACTCGACAATGGTATAGAATAGGACCGACTCGCACTTAGCCGGTTTTTTAGCTCATCCATGAGAGTAGGCCTGTGCCCAGCAGTCGAACGTATATAGGCTGATGATTATGTAAGTCTCGGTCCGCAGGCTAGTCGTCCGCCTCGGCAGCACCATGCCGTTCACCACGGAGCTGAAGAACCTCCGCGAAGAGGTCCGGCCGCTGTCCAAGCTGCCCAGCTGTCCGCGCGAGTACAAGCGGACCACTGTGGAGAGACTCTTCAGAGACGCCGGGTTGACGTTAGACTGGTGCAGTTTTGAGCTGGTAAGTCCTTTAAAATACCGGTCTGCTTTACGATATGATAAGACATCGTACATTTTGTTGCGTTTTCGGTGGAGTGGCATCAACAACAATAAACAAACAAACAACAACAAAAACACACAGCAACAACAACAACAATAATTTCTACATTACAGTTAATTTTAATGAAATTTACTTTTAGTTAATAATTCGGATTGTAATTTCTCTCTCCTTAAAACCTGCCTCATACAGCTTTCTATATTATTATTTTTACCCTAGTTATTGAAGAGCCATCTATGTAACCCTCTTAGGGATAGAATGTTAAAAAATCCTTTTCGCAATTCATGTTTTTTCGTAATTCATTCGTGCGATCGGCCCAGTTTCTGAGAGAAATTGAAATTAAACAGACAGAGGTCATCGAAAAACAGAACCGCTTATGAGTAGCAAGCCCCTCTGGTTTTATTTTTCGTTGCGTTCACCAACGAATGTTCGAATCGTTGTGATTCTCATCGGCCACCTCACACTGCTTCTGACTGCAACCTTAAACCTTCCAGTACAACACAGTATACCGACCCCGCACCACCGAGCACATAGAGTACCTGACCACGGTCCCGTCGAACAAGCTGACGTCACGCGACACGCTCGCCGCGCCCGTGTGGTCGGCGCCGGCGCGGCGCGCGCTGCCGCAGCGCGGCTACGGCCGCCAGCTGGCCGCGGCGGCGGCTGCGCCGCTACTGCTGCTGCTGCTGGCTGTGGCGGCCTTGACTGCCGTTGTGTGCTTCCACTATGCTGCCATGTGAGTGACCACCACACCTCTAGTAAGCTGACGTCACTGATCACGGGACGCGCGCTGCCGTCGTATGCTTCCACGCTGCCATGTGAGTGTCTGGTGATAGCGGCACGAACTTCGCAGGAGCTATTTGGTATGAGATGGCCATCTGACGCGTAATCTACTTGACAGCTTGCCTTTGCCGACTATGGGCGCGCTGACTGCCGTCGTGTGCTTCCACTACGCCGCCATGTGAGTGACAACCACCCCCTCTACCTCTAGCAAGCTGATGTCATGGGCCACGGGCCGCGCGGCTACGGCCGTCAGATGGCCGCGGCGGCGGCTGCGCCGCTACTGCTGCTGCTGGCTGTGGTGGCCTTGACTGCCGTCGTGTGCTTCCATTACGCTGCCATGTGAGTGTCTGGTTAGGGGTCATCCACAAAGTACGTCACACGAATTTTCAGACTTTTAGACCCCCATGTCACACTTTTTCCTAACATTTGGCTGGACCCCCACCTCTCCCAATGAGTGTGACGTACTATATGGATGACCCCTTTCTATAGTTGGTGATAGCGGCACGAACTTCGCGGGAGCTATTTGGTATGAGATGGCCATTTGACGCGTAATCTATGATCTATCACCTTGCCGTTGCTGGCTATGGCCGCGCTGACTACCATAGTGTGCTTTCACTACACTGCCATGTGAGTTCAATCTCTATAGATGCTGATAGTGGCATTTATTTTTTTGGAGCAACTGGGCGGGGTAAAATATATATCCTACTACCGGTATATCCATTGTGAACCACTATGCTGCCATGTGAGTGTTCGACCACTATAGATGCTGATAATGGCACTAATTTTTCTGGAGCAACTTGGTGTGAGATGTTAAAATAACTATCCTACTACCAGCAAGTAGATAGAGACAGAGGATAAGATAGGGCGATAAGATACCAGGGCTTCGGAAAATATGACATCTCGAGA
This sequence comes from Eudemis profundana, assembly GCA_947034925.1. Classification (NCBI taxonomy): domain Eukaryota; kingdom Metazoa; phylum Arthropoda; class Insecta; order Lepidoptera; family Tortricidae; genus Eudemis; species Eudemis profundana. The sequence goes on from OX344813.1 coordinate 3,903,168, forward strand.
CGAAACAGCCGCTAGAAATCCGTCAGTCACTCAGTTTTTTTTGTTTATAGCGATATCGGCACTAATTTCGTTGAAACAACTGACTATAAGAGTTGTGTACGTTTGCAATCTTTATTTACAACTCATTGATGTATTATTTTTTTATTTTATTCGCAGGCGAGACCCAGAGTCAGAATACTTTTTGGAGACGATATTCCATATCTGTTCAGACTATAGACGTGAAAGAAGGTTGGAATTGCATATTAAAATAATATCTTCCTAACATTTCTAATTAATAAACTAACAAAACTACTAGTAACGTATAAATAAATGTTCTTATAAATATTATATTCTCACCATAAACTAATACACTTAACTTAAACATACTCGTACTTTTCTTCTGTCTTGGATTCAACGCCATCTAATTTTTGTAACCAAAAACGCATGTCATGCCACTTCAGTTGAAGGGGAAGGATATTATAGTATTTTCTATGGAATTGAACTCTCAAAGTAATCTAACAGAACTTTGGCCTTTTTTCGCCTAGTAGCGCCGCCACAGTGACAGTCTGATTTCCCTAATTAATTCCAAAATCTCCCATGCTACGAGTATAGGCATGTAACTTTATTGAGATCAAAGGTGACGTGCGAGGAGAGACCAACCAACCTCACCACCTCCCGATTTGTAATATACTTTGGTAATAGGTAACAGTGTCTGTGTTATAGTGTTCAATCTAAATTCCAGAGGGCACAAGTCCGGTAAGGTGGAGCTCTGCCGCTACGGCACTGGCAACACGGAGCAGACACAGGCTGACAACACCAGCAATAGAAGCGTCGGAGTCAGGTAAAGTTAGGTCCAAAATAGCTAATTTCACCAATCAACTAACAGTGCCGTAATAACTAAAGGAAAGGCCCAGGTTGTAGGGCCGCCCTGAGTTTGGGGCCCCCGGTGCGCTGCACCTAGGCATAGCAAACCGGTTAACTGGTTAACCGCCGGTTTGTGGCAACGGTAATAACCTGTTATCGAGCCCAGGAACCGGTTTTTGACCGACTTGTAAAAACCGATAGTAAATAGACTGAAATACCTTATTGTTATTTGATCATTTATTTGTTCTTCTTTGCAAGTCCATTTACCTTTAAAAATTTATCATATTTAGTTGTGATGCAGGCCGTATGTTTTATTTTCCGACTGGTCAAATTGTTCCGATTTACCGTCAGTAATATTTCGATTGTTATTTTTTTCTTTTTTAAAACATCTCTTTTTGAATAGTGGTGCCACGTTATTTCTATCCTTTTATATTCAAACGTTTTCAATACCCACTCACTTCTTATTGAACCTCATAATTCTTATTTCAGCCCAAACAACAGCCTAGCGCGGCCATACAGCCCAAAATCCACCACCAACCTAGCGGCCAACTACAACCGCCCCCAACCTCCCCCCTACGTGGGTTCCACCACCAACTCCCTCCACCACCGCCGCTCCACCGACAAGACCCCTTCCACCTCCGGCCACACCCCAGAACACCGCCATCTAGCGCTAGAGGACTCACTTAAACTCCTTAACGAGGCCAACATTGCGAACTCCATGTTCGAAAAAGACCCGATAGTGGACTTAAACGATGGCGCCGAAGACTACGTCCCGGTCAAACCGGATTACCTGATCAAACCGGACGTAACCGGTTACAACCTGATCAAACCGGACGGGTATGTCGCGATGAAGGATTTGGACGACATTGATGTACCGGATTTGGGTAAGTACGGCATTTGACATGAGGTCACAGAGGGCGAGCCGCCCGTTAAAACCTGGTTTTGTTAAAAACCCAGTTTTGACACATTTACCAGGATGGTACAAGTCAAATCATGTTACAATAAAACAGGATTTTTTTACTGATGGAAATGAAACACTAGAAGAAATAAACAATATACCTACGGCAAAAATGTACCTGGTTTTATTGTAACATGGGAAAACAAGTGTTTCGGGATGGCGCGTGGAAATCACGAAATTCACAGAAATTTACAACCTATACTACTAATATTTGGCCGAAAAACTACTTAAACAAGGTTTAGCCGCCATCCCATAATAATAACGTTAACTAAAATAACATTGTTAGTTCGATGTATGCGATAGTATCTTTTAATCTATCGCAAATAAAATCTAATGCATTTAATTTCGTTTCCATCGTGACGCATTTCTAATACTTAGTAATTTTGTCATTTACAGCAAAAAAGTGTGAAATTGTAATTTTGTTTTTTGATAAAGAAAGCACAAATTGTAGAAAATTAACATTCTTTAGAATATTATTTATTATAGTGTAATTGGATAGTTGTTCATATGTTGTCAATTTGTATGTCTATTAAATGTCCTACTTATGAATAATACATATATTAATAGTAGTTTAAGTTTATTGAATTATTAACAGACTCTGTTAGAAAATTATACATATCTAGTCAAAATATCAGGCCTGAGCTATATGGTTAATGGACTATACGAATTATAATTAAATCTTTATATCTAGTAAAATGTATGTTAGCAATAAATCTAGTCAATTCTACTAAAGTTTTTTTCCTACTAAACCTAAGTTTCGTTAATGAATAGTTAACACAAAATAGAATTAGGTAAGTATATTATTATTACTTACTAATTGATAACTTACCAACGTTTATATTTAGAGTATTTTTTATAAAGAGAATATATGTATTTATTTATTTCTGTAAACTTAGTAAAGAAATAACAAAAATAATAAAAAAGGAAGAAATTAGAAGATTGAAACTTAAAGTAAGAAATAAATAACTGGCCAAGAGCATGTCGGACCATGCTCAGTGTAGGGTTCCGTAACCGTTACTAAAAAAAATTCGCTAAAAATGAAAATATGTATAGCTAAAAGTTAAAACCTAACTACGAAAAAGATTTAAACAAGATTCTAGCTGGCCTTCGGTGCAGCCTGAAGCTCGTTCTTCGTGCTCCCGAAAATTAGACTCATAATACGCCTTCGGCCTCCTTTAGACTTACTGCGGATATAGTGCGCTTGCAGAGGAGCTCGGCCTTCGGCCTCGCAACATGAAGCTCGCCCTACGGGCTCGCAAAAATGAGATTGATATATGGATTGTGTAAGACGACCTTCACTTTGAATTAGTACCTAGGGCATAAAGGGCACCTGGAGACGGACCTTCGAGCTTCCGGATTGAAACTTCCTTCACAAGATCAGTCACAAGTTGTGGTGACCCGAGGAGTAATAGTAATAGCGGAAGCATCCTTACTGAAAACTATCTTTTAGTGGCTATTTTATCAACGTCCATCTAATAAACTTATTATTTTCATTGTAGTATATGGCGCTAGTAGCCTTAATTTCCACAATTTGTTAAACTATTCACCACTGGGCTGTGTTACTGATTTATCACTTTTTTTAGTACCAACATTGTTGCACTAGGAGGTTGCTAGAACATTGTAAACTTATCGGCGAAGAGCGCGGGCTGTTGAACGTGTTTCTTGTTAATATTGAATTGAAATGGAAATATACATGTGTGATATATTTTTGAAATGCGCTTTTAAAACTCATGAAATTGTTATATAATTCAATGCCACTTTGATGACTTCCCTTACTCATGAGTACTCGCGAAGGTTCAATCGTTCACTTTTTAAGAAGATCTTCTATCTTCATTTTGGCTCCAACTAAGCCTATAACGTGGGTCCAATCACGACGAATCTTACGATACCACACATGTTTGAATCGGTTCAGTTGTTTATGAGTTTAAAGAGCATAGACAGACAAACAGACGAACATACATACATGTATATATACGGCGCTGAAATCATAATCCTCCTTTTCGCTTCGCCATACTTGAATAAATATACGATTTGTAAAAGTGCACCAACGAAAGAGCGTATCTTGATAGCAATTACGTCCTTTTGTTGAGAAGCGCGGTTTATCAGCAATAACTCAAAAACGGTACATTCGATCATGTTCAAAATAATTTTCGTTGAAAGTATTAATTAAGTGTTACCTTCTTGATTTTTTTCATATTTTTTGGACGTACGGTTTAAAAGATAAAGGGGGGGGGACACAATTTTTGCATCTTTCGGAGCGATTATTTCCGAAAGTATTCACTTAATCAAAAATATTACTAAAGAGCCTTGAAATGATTTTTAAAGAGCTGTCGAACTATGTACAACATGTTGATGTTTGGTGAAAAAACAATTTTTCGCCTTCTGTTACATGTATGGAGTACCCCCCCTAGAAATATTTATTTTTAATATTTAATTACCGAACTAAGTAGCGGCTCATACAACACACCTACATTCCAAATTTCATCAATATACGTCATGTAGTTTCTGAGTAAAACGCCTGTGACATACGGACAGACGGACAGACGGACAGACGGACGGACGGACATGACGAAACTATAAGGGTTCCGTTTTTGCCATTTTGGCTACGGAACCCTAAAAAAAAAACAGAAATATAACCTTAATATTTATTGCATTAAACACTTAGTGTAGTTACAATAGTAAGGTACAAATTAGTTCTTACATGTATTTTATCACAACTGCTCAACTATGAGAGATCTAGCAAGATTTACACATAACTAAAACAATACAATAATTTACTTATACACAAACTTTTCTTAACAGAGACCACGATAGCGATGTATGTGTATATTTTTATACACACTATAGGTAGAATCGAGATTTATTTCTTGAACCGATTGTGGTTTTCAACTCCATAGGTGCCTACCTAAACTAAATAACCGGCCGGCCAAGTGCAAGTTGGATAGTTTTAGGAGTCGCTAACCCAAGCCTACTAGATATAAAAAAAAATCTTATACCTTTTTTGCTTTTTATTTTTAAAGGGGGCCGAAATGGGAGGTCGAAAACTTAAGGTTGTGATATTGTATCAAGTGGGGTATCAAACGAAAGAGCTTAATTTGTAGATTCCAAAACCGTATTTATCTTTTTTCTTATTACTACTTACTTTTTTTTTTACTTTTTGATTTAGGACGAAAATTGTTCAAAAAAATAACACTCCCTCCCCGCCATCTTCGAAGTTACTGAACAGAAAAATCTGTAATAATTACCAATTATTAATATGATAATATCATCCTAAATATTACAGGAAAAATATAACGGTTTTCCTAACTTGCACCGTTTTTTAGAAATTTGCAAAAATCGTAATACCTACATACAGTAAACGGCCATAAAGAATGCACATCGGCAATCATCGCATTTCCGAATACAAACGAATGCTAATTTCCATGTACATCAATTATTAGATTAATCGTTCATCAGAATTTAAATTTAGAACTAAGTACTTTATTGTTGTTTTGTTTTGATTTCACGTGGAATATATAGATCTGTTAAACACGATGTAATTATATTTAATTATTGCTTGTTTAGGAAAAATAATATATGTACATACATATAAAAGGGGTTGACTGAGCATTAGCAACTGATGTTATACTACTAGCATATTTAAATGTGGGTTTAAAGATCGACAAAAAGTGTAATATTGCGGTGACAAGTTGCTAGGCCATCGCCCACAACACGGTTTAACCCTGTACCCTTAGTCGACTCATGCGACACCCCCGGGAAGAAAAGGTTGGTGTTATTCTAATCCGACACCACACGGGAAAAAAAGTTGTAGATAATTTCGCGTGACTGGCAAAGTAACGGCTTAGCTTTTTTTTCCTATAGATGCCATAATACAAATTAAATTTTGTAAAAGTTTTAGCAACTCTATATTATATATTGACTTGGATATGCGACTGCACTCTCTCGCATTTGAACCACGACTGACAAAACAAATGTCATGGTGTGTGCGACACAGATATCGCTATACGAAGTCGAAATTAGCCGATTGCCTCTTTCCAAAGATCGATGTGCATTCTTTATGGCCGTTTACTGTACTTATTTGCTCCTATTAAACTACCTAACCGCCATACAGTTTTTCTTGAACCATTCACGCATCTACTTACGAGTTTGTACGGTGCCCTCGGTGTGTGAGTCCGACTCGCACTTGACCAGTTGTTGTGGTTGCCACCACTTTTTGGTAACTCTGAGTGGTGGTGGTATGGAGAGGAATAGGTTGGAATTATAAACCGCATAATTTTGCCAAATTTCAGCGTAACTCTTGTAGGAATTACGATATAATAATAAGATTTATAAATATGGCAAGCCAATTAAATTCGTCATGCCTTAAAACTAATTACTAAAATACCTACTAACTCGATTTTTTTATCCAATTCACTTTTAGGAAAGCCTCTGACTTATTTTATTATTTTGACTGATGACAGTGATGACATTTGATTAAACCCGTACAATTTCGGTACACTGGTACACATGGAACCTTAATTAATAACTTACGAACTTTCCAAACATAGTCTAGAATAGCTAAAGTACAGTAACAAATCTATAATAGGTATCTAAAATCCTGTGAAAACTGACGATATTTTAAATTAAAGTAAGTATATCGCTTATATAAAACTTTTACACAGTTTACATAGTGCCTCTGGCAAAAGGAAAAAACTAATATAATTGATTTTAAGCTAATTAAAAAACAAAAAATATTTAATCCAGGCTTTTTCATGCGTCTTTTCGATTATACGGGACCTACTTACACATTTTAGTGATGATTTGATGGACATGCAGACTGACAAGTAAGTATATTACTAGGAAAATAAATCTAACTCAAACTTAATAAAGTATAAGTAATGATGAAAAAAAGCTAGCGGTATTGCCAACTCAGTAGTAATATGTTCTAAGGCGATACTTAGACTAGATACAGTAGAACTATTTTGAGGCCAGAAAAAACTAAAAAGTTGTCACTGGGAAGGGTCTGAGCTGGACTCGCTTCTTCAACTAGGTATACTAACCAGAGACAGACGGGCCTGAAGGGCTCATCTCGCAAGCTTGGGAAAAGAGCAGATTCTGGGTAATTGGTAGGTTATAGTGTTGCCAGATCTAGTTTACTGAAATTTGGGACATCGTGCTATAAAAATCGGGACTTTGGTGTTCACAGCGGAACAGCATCAATAAATTGAAAAAATATATGGAATTAATGTTTTCTATACAGCGTGACCTTATCCTTTGGACATGTCCTGAAATCCCCCGTAGAATTACTTCCCAGGAATGCTCTAATAAGCATATTTTTTAAATTAGGAGCTTAGATAAATATCTAATTTTTCTAACAAAGTTTAAGAATTAAAATATCAACAAAAAAGTAGGTACCAACTGTATCACACATACGTAATGTCGTCATTAATTGCACTAACAGTAGTAACACCAAATAAGTGACAATATTTTAAAAGAAAATCATACAAAAGATAAAGTTATCATGCAATTCTATGAAGTTGCTTTTGCTTAATGTTATTTCGATTGCCATGTGCCTACATACAGAATGCTCAAAAGCAAAAATAATTTGTAAGTAATTTGTTAATTTCTCCGTAAGTTCTGCTCTAATTGTTATGAGACTTTGTATATTAGTTAGACATACCCTAATCAACATGTACGTTTCAGGTTTGTCGAGAAGCTAAGGACTCCCTGTATAAAGTGAGTCTCATCTGAGTAGGTCTGTGCCCAGCAGCACCCAGCAGTGAGATGTATACCTATAGACTGAATGATGACGTTGTTTTGAGGAACCTTGCTCTCTTTGATTGAGCGAAAACTTGACGAAGGCTTCATTTTACATAAAATATGATATCCTGAAAATCCAGACTAGGCTCAGCTGGTATCTCGACTACATTACCAGTCCTACCTTGCGTTTAACATCTATTACTGCACCAACGGACTTTCAGATGAACTACTCAAAGTCACTGGCAGTTTAGAAAAAAAAACTACAATTTCACAGCAATCACGCATTAGCAGGCTAGGCTTATCTAAGGATGTACGCACGTAAACATACATAAGGGTACTAAATCTACTCAACAGTTTTCCAACAAACGATAGCCCTCATGTCGTCGGGGGCCTCCCCGAAGATGCGGTCGCCGTTGCTGTCCACATACTGGTTGATCTGGTAGTCCAGGAGAGTTTGGAAGCCGAGGACGTCCGTGCCCAGTTGCTGAAGAAATAAAAGCAGTCTGCTTAAATAGTATTAATGGTATGGTAATGTGCGATGCGATGCATGATTTGCTATCGTACACTTGGTCTCAAGCTAAGCTGTTACTAACCATGAAAGACAGGTTAGGCAGCTCCCTTTTTATAATAAATGGGATTACTCTTGACTAGTCATGTCTAAAATTTATGATCAAGCTATATTTTAGTTCGCCACTCGTAAGTATGCACTTCGATCTTGAAATTTTCCGGATCGGTTCTGGTTAGAATTATTGGCATAGGTCGGGATTTACGCGTAAATTATTGGGTTTTCAAAAGATAATATATAAATGGATGGCGAGTCAGCGCAAACTGAAGGCAAATTGACGCTCGACCCCACGTGACTAGAGGATACAATACAATACAAATAATAATTAATACCCACCACACGTGCGGAGCCACCCGGGCCCGTCCAGCCCAGTCCTATGTAGGTACCTATTTCTACTATCAGTGGGGTTACACTGTGGTGTAACTAACAGTCGACTCACTCTTGGCTTCAAGCGGCATGGTGTCTCGCACGAATCTCGAGATAAGGGAAAGAGAAACTATGTGGGATCGATCTAGACGATATTATAGTAGACGTTGCATATTGTAATGTGTAGCGTAACAGGCACACACTCACCTCTCCTTCCGTATATAAGCCATGTAACCTAATGTAAGACGAAGCCATAATAAACCATATACTTAATCAAAGTACATCTTTTAGTTTCCACATCACATATCAATTCATTCATTTCAGAAATTTGCATTTCCATAATTTGTTAGTACAAATGTTACAATGATACTTAAAAAATATGTGAGTAATACACACACAATACTCCCTAATTTCCTATCTGCATCCATTAGACGGCCCAGCTCTGTGCAAGCTGTCCCAGTAGCAGTGGAAGGGTCCGTCCAGGCGCGCCACGACGGTCTGCAGGAGACTCTTCGGGCTGCCACGCAGGCGGCTCGCCAGGTATGCTACACGCTTGCGCATTATGGCATGGAACCCATCCGTATGCTTCTCACAAAACATCCCCGACGATTTATCTTACCTGTGTGAGTGGACTGGTGTTGGTGGTGAAGACTCCGAGGAAGCGCTGGTCCTGCGCCACGCGCATTGTGGCGTGCTCCAGCGCGCGTATCGCCGCCACGTTCTCGCGCGCGTTCAGGTGTTCCGCCGTCGCCATCATGAAGGAATGGAGGATAGTGCCTGTGGACGAAAATAACAAATTTCATAATTCAAACTCAAACTCATTTATTTCTCCAAGTAGGCCTCAAGGACTCTTTTACATGTCTGATTCTTTTCTTTTGGCGCTTCGGTAGGTGACCTTCTGGTGAGAAGAAGCGCCGGAAGAAACTCACCAGTTTTTCTTTTCAAAAAAACATTACAACAATTGTGACATGATTACCTACATAAAATTACATTTATAAAATGCAACAAGCAAATAACTGGGCACAGTTTTTTTTCTTTTACCGAGAGATGTATATAATCTTCGGATAAATTACATAACAAACTTAAAACTACATTTTTAGAGATGTAAAGGGTCTCTAGGCGTCAAAAGACGAAAATCTAGAAAATAAGCAAACGGAACCGAATTTCCGCCTAGGCCTACAAGGCCCCGGCCTAGGGGCCCGGCTAGCCTAGAGAGGCCCCAGTCTTGGTCCCTTCTATAGGCCCAAATGCATGGCTTGTGATCAAAGAGTATAGTAATTTATAGGGTAAAGAGGGCCATCTTGCGTGAATTACTGGAAACAAGACGACACAGGCGCTCCCAGTGGTCTTTGGTAGTAAACATTTCGCCACACACACACACACAAACACACACACACACACACACACACACACACACACACACACACACACACACACACACACACACACACACACTTGACCCCGCCGGCGGGGTCGGCCACCGCGATGATAACCCACACAAATATTGTCTCCTCTCGACTATACTTGCATCTCAGTAAGGACAACAACTTACAAGATAAATCACCGCAATCTCAACAGAATAGGTACACTTTTCACTGTGGTCTGTGCCCGTGTAAGCCACTGTTTCACACACCCGTGGTGCTGAGGTTTTGCTGAGGCAGCCTACCGCTAGGAAGTCCGATAGTTGTGACAGCTCCTAGAGCTAGCACCCGTTCAAGTATACGTATGCATTCTTTGAGATTGATAGTCAGTCGACTCACCCTTCCCTTCAGGCAGCATGGTGTCCCGCACGGAGCCCTCGACGTGCTCCAGGAAGGCCATGATCTTGGCGAGTCCGCCCGACAGCTCGATCTCCGGCTCCGAGCGGGCGTCGAAGTTCAGCGCCACCGCCACCGGGGTTCCGCTGTCTGTGGAAGGTAGATTAAGTTTAAGTACATCCAAACTGACCTGCTTGAGGTTTTCGTAAGAAGAAGATGGGTAGGATTGATAATTGGAAAACGAGGACTCTTTGTCTTATTTGCGCTAGACTGCAACCATGGCGCGTATGGATGAAAATAGAGCTCTATTAAAGTTGCCGGCAGCTAACTGGACCGTCGTAATCGTAACTCGTAACCGCGGCAGGCCAAACGTTTGTGTTGAGAAAAATCTTAAATCGGTGTTACCGGCTGAGATGCGCTGCGAACTATGCCGCCATAACGCCATCGATTTATGATTGCAGCGCGCTCCTGTACCTAGGGGTTATTCATATAGTACGTCACACCCATAGGCGGGGGGTCTAGCCAAATGTGACAGCCTATACTAACTAGGTCAAATATGTTAGGAAAAAGTGTGACATGGTGGGGGGGGGGGGGTCAAAAATTCTGAAAAATCGTGTGGCATGCCTTGTGGATGACCCCCCTAGGATATGCGACGCACACATTCGTGTCGCGCGATGATCGTTCTATGAAGTTGCATACTGGTTAAGGGGTGCTGGTTACTATGGTAAGTGGTACGAACCGTCCCGGAGCACGACGGAGAGGCGCGCGCGCAGCAACGCCGCCCAGCACGCGCCCACGCAGTGCGCGTAGTCGCGCGGCGAGATCTCGTGCCGCAGGAACTGCTCCAGCTCCGCTTTCTCGTAGAACGAAGTCACGATCATACTGAAAATAAAACTACTATTAGCTTTTGGGTTACTACACTACAGTGGTGGTAGAGAATCCTATTCTCTTTCCGCACAGACTGCACCTAAAGTCGAAGCTAATTTGGCTTACTAGATCTTAGAAATTAGTAAAGAAATTAGTAATGACTGACAACGTAATTGATCTCTGATTACGGAAAAACGGGACTCAGTCGCGTGAAGAATAATCTAATCTATACTTCAACTTTTCGGGTGTTTCATAGCGTCCATGGTCCTAAAGAGACTGGACCGACTTTGGGTGTCTTGAGGGTCAAAGACACCCAAAAACATCTGAATTTTCCGTGACTAATCTTGAATTGCATCTACCTACCTAGGGAGGAGACCGGGGTGCTTAATCCGTTGGGGTTGACAACGGAGTAAGCACCCCGGTCCCTTCCCTCCCTTCCTTCCTAAAGAAATTCCAGAATCCACTTACGTTTACGGTAGTGAATGTGTGAAGACATGTATAAATGTGTGAAATTGGCTTACTCGATGACGTCTTGTTTATGCTCGTCCCTCATCGGTTCAGCGATGAACTTAGGCTGGTTCCCGTCGCCCTGACAGTCTGGGCTCGTGGACAGCTTCGTCAGCACTTCTCCAAGATTCGTTGCCTCCAGAAAATCACTGATCTCTGGAATTAAAGATAAGTATTAGGGTGATCCTTATTTAGACTTTTTTTTCGCGGCAGCCCTTAATTTAGTTTTAGGATATGAAAAACCATGACTTATTCAAGTCTTAAATGTCGCTACTGCTTAGTGAAATCCTGGGCAAAGGTCATAATTATTTTCTTATTATCTTTTTTTTGGGATATGATGATCTTCCTAAAATTCTGCCATCGTCTCAAACATCGTGTAACTCAGGCTTCCAATAAAGGTACCTAAGTATTATTGGAATATCCATACTCAAAATACTGCCATTGAAAGCTCTCTACTTCTCGCACAGCACTTCTTTTCAGAACATTCCATATTTTGGCGGACTAAGGAATCGTCAGTCAAAACCGGCGAACTTACCAATATAGTACCCTTTGTCCCTCAGCCTGGTGATCGTGTAGATGGAATTCAGTGAATTCCCACCCAGCTCGTAGAAGCCAGCCCTGACAGACAGAGCTCCCCTGGCGGCACGACCAAGCACTTCACCCACCGTCTCGAAGAGGACTTGGGCTTTCTCCATACTGTCGGAGTCGACGCCTGAATAGTCGATGTCTAGAGGTATTTCGGAGTCATCTGTCAAAGAAATTAAGTTGTAAGGTAAGTCTAAGAAAGTATTTTATTTTCTCTCAACATCAATGATTGAGAGCTAACAGTTACTTGAAACTATTTAATAATTTAAATTTAATTGTTTACCTACAATGTTGCCTTTAGCTAGTTGACAAATGAAAGCCTAGAGGATGATAGGCAATGCCTAGTGTGGGGGTCAGAATAAATGTAAAATGTTGAAATTTTATTTTTGAAATACCTAAACGATTTGTATTTGTAATTTTTAGCTAAGATATCGTTTTGATAAACAGGACTGTATGTCGATCCGCCCTGTGCCTCCGATTGCTGGCTTAGTTCTTCTACTGCTTCATTTCTATATTATTCTAGTAATTCCAAACAAGCCAATTCCGTCACCTACAAGAGACCGTCAATTTCGTAAGCTAAACTTAGGCAGCTACCTCCATAATAATCGACTGTCCAGAAGACTGAAGCCAATCTGATCAGATTGCAACGTAACTTCACAAAATAATACTGCCTGCAACTGTGAGAGTTTTTTTTTAAAAACAGCCCTTTTTTAGCAGCGTAGGTGAAAAAATGTGTAGAATTGGCGGAACTCTTTGATTTGTTGGGTAGTTAACTTATAATATAAGGAAGGTTTAGTAGAATCTTTAGAAAGCTAATATACTGACCGTTATTATTGGTGTTCTCGTACATCTTCAGCAGCGCTTGTCTGTCCACTTTGCCGTTAACAAGCAGCGGAACAGATTCTATCATAATAACCTGTAAAAAATAATTAAGACATCAGTAACTTCTAAGTAACGAAGCAAACTAAAATGAGTCATCAGAGGAGTTCCCAAACAGTAGCAACAAGGTGTCAGATACTCTTTTGGGTGAGTCAAAGTCGATTTGGCTTACTTTCTCCTCTTGAACAGAAGAATAAAGTGCTCAAACAACTTACAACTAGTGGACCCGGCCCCTTCGTTTGTGGAGGTGACATAAGTTGAATATCTCTTTTTGCTTCAGCTTAGTCGGTTAAAAAGTAATCTATGTGCTAACCGAGGTCAATATTCTACCTGTATACCAAATTTCATGTATAGCGGTCCAGTAGTTTTTGCGTGATACGCACACAAACATAGTCTTTTATTATCTACGATTTTATTATGTAGGTAACAGGTTCACATACTCGTAATAGTGCAGTGTAGGCCAGTAAGAATTGGAATTGGAATGCCGGAATGTATTTCTGTCACCGGAGGCTATCATAAAATTGTTGAACCGTGAAGATCATTTCATTTCTTTTCCCCTGACTCCCGAATATCTGGGGGCACGGCAGTGCCCCCGCCAAGTCGAGCTATAATTACCTGTGGAATCATGTAGGAAGTCAGCGCATTCCTAAGAGCAGCCTCGATGTGGTGAGCTCCAAGCTTGGCGGTCGGCTCGATGGTGACGAAGGCCAGGATCTCAGGGTTGCCTGTCGCCAGACCGTAGCAGAGCACCACCGCTGAAGGAACAAACGCATTGACATTTGGCAAGTTCTTAGCTGTTGTCTTAATCCGTTCTCGTCGAATATGATTTTTCACAAAAGTGTCAGACCTTTACGTCGAGTAGTGGAATTTATAAACTCTCTTACGAAAATAAAGAACCATAGACATTTCTGCTATAATAAAAACTAATTGCGCATTTCTTCTACTTCACTGATTTCAGTGGCACTGATTACGGCATCATTAACGTCGAAGTTTTTGGAGATAGGTATGCACGAAATTTTTGAGTCTCCGGTATCTGGTAAGCAACCTCGACCAGCACGTCTAGCATAACTGGCCGCGACTCGTTTCTCGCGCGACAGAGTATCACCTGTCACGGTCACACGATACTGGATTGGAAAGAGATAGGTATAACATTTTTCGCGCGACAAAGAGTGTGCGTGTGTGCGTGTCACAGTTGTGCTAGAGGTACAGACATCTAAAAAAATATCATGCAAATCAACCAAAACTTTCACATTGACGATGCCACTGAAGTCAATGCCACTGCAATCACCGGAGAAATGCCCAATTGTTATTAGTATCTTATTTTTACTGATGTTCTCTTAAGTACACTTAATCGTCTTAATCAACAGTTCAAAACCCCAGTAAAATCGCTTACTGAGAAACACCAAATCGAGGCTTGGGATAATAAACACCTACCTTTTTCAACACCATTGACAGCAGCCACCGCTCGCTCGACCTCCTGCAGGTCGACGCGATGTCCCCGGATCTTGATCTGCGAGTCCGTGCGTCCGGCGTACAGGATCACTCCCTTCTGCAGCGTCCCGAAGTCCCCGGTGCGGTACAGGCGACCGAAGTCTGGAATTTATACAGCACACTTGAGTCAGTTAACTTAACTGTAGCAGGACCACTAACTACCTAATGCAACGGGCAATTCCATGGCAGAGAGTAACATCAATTACCAATTCCTCGCGTGTTTGTTCATTAATGGTGCGGATCTTAATACCAATATATCTAGGGATTAAATTAACACTCATATAATAAATACACACACGATGAAATGGTAACTTGCGTTATATTTCATGGAATTACCCAAAAGAGAAAGATTACGTGCAAACAGGCACCGCCGTCCGTATATCTTAGCAGGAAGTTCATTCCAGAACCCTTTTTCCGCGCCAGAAACGTTCTCAATTATTTATTCGTTCGTTATTATTAATGAAAACGTATGAAAAAAGTATCCTCATGATAAGGACTCCAGGATAACCTAGTTTGGTATCCAAATGCATACATGGCGCAGTTGTTTTTAAGTTTGTATTCTAATAATGGAACACATTTTTGATGTTTTCAACACTTTGTGATCAAAAGATTAAATGACTTTTGGATGTAAAACTTCACTTATGTCCGAAATTAGGAAAGGTTGTGATGATATTTGTAACATACCTGTGCTGGTAGCATGAGGATTATCGCAGAACTTCTCAGGCGCCTGTCCTCCCACATATCCACAGGCCAGGTTGCCCCCCGCGACCCACACCTCTCCGATCTCCGACTCCCGCGCCGGGTGCATCTCTTCGTCCAACAGGTACACCTCGCAGTTGTTCAGGGGAGAACCTGAATATTTAAGAAATGGTTTGAACTTAATAGCATACAAAGTTCAGTGGATGCTTCAGTCGGAAAGGTTCTGTTTCCAGACTGCATAGAAATTGATGTATTTGTAGTGTGTACTCGTAGTTTGAAAGATATTTGGGTTGCTTAGGTATGTTTCAATTCTGAAAAATGGAAACTTCGTAGTCAGGGAAAATGAGGTCGGCTGATATCTGCCGTATTTTTCAATTATCAAATATTCTAGAGTACACAGGCTCCTTGCCTAGGGGGTCCCCCAATCTCTGCCCTAAAGACGCTGTATATGTAGATATTGTTTCGCCTTGATACGAGTATTCCAAATAAAATACAGTTAATTAGATCTAAGAACCTCAAGTCTAGCAACATCCTATAAAGACTTACCAATCGGAATAGTATTATGGTTGTCCAATTGCGCAGTATTCTCCAGGACATAGTACGTCACATCCCCCATAACCTCCGTGCTTCCATAGAAATTGGCCAGCTTATAACCACTGTGGTCGCCAAAGTACTGGAAGAACTGGGCAGCCAGTTCCTTGCTGAGGGTCTCTCCGGAGCAGACCCAGAGCTTCAGGTGCTGGAGAGGCCTCTCAGAGCGGTTGAGGGAGAGGTACATGAGGATGGAACGGAGCAGGGTCGGTACGAGGACCAGGCGTTGTATCTGAAAACAAGCATTTTCTGAAACTCTATACTGCGTAAAGAAAATCACTTCGGCTACTACCTAGTTTCAATATACTGACAATGCTAGTGTGACAGTGTTATTTATTTATTATCAATTGATCACAATTCATTATTCCACTTTGTCTCTTATTGATATAAGTGATTACAGTTAGAAACTCTTTGACCATCCGTACAAAATATAATGTAAGTATCAATAGCGTAGCGCCAAAAAAAATATTGAGTAAGCCAAGAGTAGATTTGGCTTTCTTCTTCATGAGCAGATGAATAATGTTTTCAATCCAGTGGGATTTGGGTTTCACGCCATGGACACTAGAAGACAATAAACAAGAAACCTCGTAGAAGTACCATCTTACCTGGTTCTCTGCCAAAACCCGGACCAACTTCTGCGGATCCCTGGTCGTCTCTCGCGACAGGATCAGCAGGGATCTCCCATGCAGCAGCGGCCCCCAGATCTCGCAGACGGAGTCCACAAAGGTCAGAGCCGTCTTCCAGACGCAAGTGGCCTCCGTGTCGGTGAACGGGAACATGTGGAATTGCCACCAGAGGCGATTGCAGATCGCAGAGTAGGGGAGTCTGACTCCTGGAACCACAATATATTTATACTTAAGTATTCATTGGAATTTAACGGAGAACAGGGTTTGGGAATGTAAGAGTAGTCTCTTAAATTCTTATGTGGATTCCAAATGAAACACAGACAATCGAGATCGACCAAAATGGAGAAGGTTTTGGTTTACGAGCGAGGGCTAGTTTTCCGCTACTCGTCATCTAATATGTATTTCTCTTGGACAATCATTTGATTTAGGAAATCTGAATTGATTTTCTATAATTGATGACTTAGAATTAGTGCAATGATACTATTGTGGGATTCTTCTCTTATAAGGAATCTAGGATAGTTAGAGTACAAAAGGATAGAAAGCAATCACAGAGGTAGCGGTCAGAGGGGTAAATCTTAAGGAGGCACAACTGGGACATAGGCTTCTCTTCTTATATGGTGAGTTTTGACCTTACAAATGGCAATCTTCCCCAGAGCGCTCATGAGCTTACTTCAGAGTCTTCCGATATAGCATCTACAAGCAAGAGTAAGAGCGTACTCCCACCTGAAAGGCATGCAACACACTTGTGACTTCTCCGGTGTTGCAGGTGTCTTTGGGTGGCGGTAATCGCTTAGGCGATCCGTCTACTTGTTTGCCCCCTATGACGCAAAAAAAAAATTACCTTTAGGCACCCCGGTGCTGCCAGAAGTATAGAGCACGATGGCGATGCTCTCAGCGCGGGAGTCGGCCAGGGTTTCAATGCTGTTCAGGGTGTCAGCGGACAGTCCGCTTGCCTCCAGTGCCAACTCCTCGAAGGAAACCGAGGGGACACCGCTACCAGCGAACATTGAGGGGTTGCCTAGTGAGAAGAAGAGGAATAATCACAACCCAACAAACGGGCACTATTATAAGTAGGCAGAGTAAGAGTCTCGCCACATTTATCGACGCGTAATCGGCTTAAGCCGATCCGGAAAACCTTTATATTCACGTAAAAAGAGCGAAAGAGACGTCGTTGCCGTCGCCGAGCTGAATTACGTCTTAGTACCTTACTATTAGGGTAAGAGTGGAGACCAGGTATACTTGATAAGTAGGCAGTGTAAGAGTCTCCCCACATTTATCGACGCGTAATCGGCTTAAGCCGATCCGGAAAACCTTTATATTCACGTAAAAAGAACGAAAGAGACGTCGTTGCCGTCGCCGAGCTGAATTACGTCTTATTACCTTACTATTAGGGTAAGAGTGGAGACCAGGTATACTTGATAAAGACGTTGTAGCACTTTATTGAGGACTTCACTTACACCGGTCGTCGTATATGACTAGAGCCGGCTGCGCGTCTTGCAGGATGTGGTTGATGCGCTGCTGAGGGAAGCTAGGCTCCATTGGCACGTAGGCTGCACCAGCCTTCCACGAAGCCAGGAGTGCCATCACTGTGCTGTGGATATACATTCATTGTCAGAAATTAACTTTTCATGTTCGTTGGCGACTCTATCGCTACTAGTTTTTAACCGACTTCACAAAAAGGGGAGGTTCTCTACCAAATCCTGGTAAATCTTTATGTCCTCAGAGATCCGTCATTCATGAACCGATTAAAAAAATATATGAAAAGCTAGACTCTAGACTTCCAGATTGATCCTATTTCTTTTCAAAATTCAGTTCTGATGGCAGTGGCGGACTAAGCGTGGGGCGGAAGGGGCGGTCCGGCCCGGGCCTCCAAACTAAGGGTCCTCTCCCAAATCACGCATGGTCTTACGCTAGCGGGCACTACCAGCTCCGTCCTACCTCCTATACTTACGCCGCCCTGGGCCTCTGACTGGCTTAGTCCGCCATTGTCTGATAGGATAGGCGGTTGGAGGCCGCGCAAGCACTGTGCGCTCTTCTAGCTTCCTAGTTCACACGCGACGTAGCTCTCACGTAGCCCTCTAAGTCTAACAAATCATTAAACTCACTTGTGTGTAGGCTGCATACACACGGCTACGACGAAGTCCCCGTCCCGGTTGGCGCCGGTGGGGCGCGCGCGCACTGACAGCGCTCGCGCAAGCGCGTTTGTGCGCGCTTCGAGCTCTGCGTAGCTCACGCGGACGGTGTAAGTTTCATCTGGAAATTAACCTTTGTTTAGATAAAGATAAATAAAATTAGTGGCTTGTCTAGGGTAGGACAAATAGGGCGCTAACCAAAAGAGACCGGAAAATACACTAACTTTTTTAGAGAAAAAAAAAACATTAAATAACACTCCTTTTTTGGGCAGTCGTGTAATAATTATGCTTACGGTCTTGAACCGTATATAAGGTTAATGTCTGAGTGCTCGATATTGTCGCAATCAATACTAGCCATTTTTAATGTTAAGTTATTACATTACCAATAGAGGTGTCGACTATTGGGCATTAGCGTGTCAAACATTAGGACGTTTACCTTACTTACTTCTATGCAACCAAGTAACGACGCACCGCGTTAGTCTGCATTCGGCCATCGCCGATACTTCATTATATCATTTAAATTAAATTTAGCAATACATATTATTTTAAATCAATCACTATTGTAAGTGAATCAATAGACAGCCAGGGTATGCGTGATAACTGCAGAACACTCATGCTATTTCAAAAGCAACTGCATAAACTACCGTAACTTGGACGAACGAACTGCGGTTCTAAGTGGTATTTACAGTGAATTAATCGCAAGGAGTTACACATAATTTGAACTTGCCTAGAGGCGACACAGCCGATGCAGTAAATAGGGCACGGTTAGTTGTCTAGGTATAATTTCAAGTTGCGAAATACCTAGAATGGTGCTGCTGAAGATTTGAGCAATAAAATACGAACCGTAAACTCAGGTTTTTAGGGTTCCGTACCAAAATGGTAAAAAAGGAACCCTTATGGTGCGACTCTGTCTGTCTGTCTGTCTGTCTGTCTGTCTGTCTGTCCGTCTGTCACAGCAAGATATCTCAGGATCTACTGATGCTATCGACTTGAAATTTGGAATAGTGTTAAAAACCGCTAATTCAAGCCTACGGAACAGAAAAAAAATCCTATACCTTTTATCCTTTTTTTTTTAAAAGGCACCGAAATGGGATGTCGAAAATCAAAAGTTGAGCTAATATATCGAGTGGGATATCAAATGAAAGGGCTTAATATAAAGATTTCATAACCGTTTTTAATTTTTTTATTAAACGTGTAGTTTTTGAATTAAGACCAAAAACGTTTAAAAAAATACCATTCCCCCCCTATTATCTCCGAAGTTACTGAACAGAAAAATCTGTAATAATTACCGATTATTAATATTATCCTAAATATTACAGGAAAAATAAAACGGTTTTCCTAACTTGCAGCATTTTTTAGAAATTCGCAAAAATCGTAAGACAACCTTATTTGCTCCTACTAAACTAACCGCGGCATATGTCGATGTATGGGGACAACAGTTTTACAAGAGCAAAGTTAAGTTTGTCCCACCATAGAATTTTTCTTGAATTATTCACGCATCTACTGACGATTTTGTACGGAACCCTCGGTGCGCGAGTCCGACTCGCTCTTGACCGGTTTTTTTTTGATACAGAGCACACAACTATGATATAAGTTTTATGCACACTCGTGTAGAAAGTTGCACACAATTTCCAGCCATAGTTGTATCATTCGGTATATATTGAATGATTGCTCGCGATACACACGACTTAGGCCAAAATTGGCAGGGTACCTATGTATTGTATACAAAGGGATTCTCCAAAATTTGGACCATAGTTCAGAGCATCGGACCATAGAAACCCAAGTTTACCGAATATGTTTTGATGGTTTGGAACTGAGTATCTTTGACCGATATAAATCTCCCGCATCATACATTATGGAAGCGAGTGTGTGGAATTGCACTACGAAGCATGGCCACTCTCATCTCGTGTCAACTCACCGGTGTTGGGTGTAGAGGACAGCGAGGGCGTCGCTCCCGGCGAGGCGCGCTACGTGCGAAGCGAGTGTGTGGAATTGCACTAAGTATTGAGAGTTGAAGCAGTGCCACTCTCTTCTCGTGTGTACTCACCAGTGTAGAGGAGGGCGGGGGCGTCGCTCCCAGCGAGGCGGGCCAGGTGCGAGGCGAGCGGTGCCGCGGGGACCGCGCGACGAGCACCCGACACCACCGAGACCCGAGGCAGAGAACCCATTGTGTTTGGAACTAAAGACAGAGACATTTATTTATTTAACTTAATTGCACAAAAGAAAACTCATCTTACAAAAGGCGAACTTAATGCCGTTGATAGGGCAGTCTCTAGTAGAGAGGATATATATCTAGGTTAACTGGTGGAGAGTCTCTTCCAGTTATCCTAGATTTAAATTGAAATTTGAATTAAGTAACTATGTTAGATTTGGATTGGAGTGCGTTGTCTCTTTCCTCTGAATGGATATAGGGCGCAACATTTCAGTTCTAGTACTCCGAAGTTCAAAGATCATTTTAGCATTCCACTTGTTCGAATATTGTCTTACAAAAGTAAATTTTTAAAACAAAAAATAAAAACCGACTTCCAAAAACTTAAACTAAAAACCAAAAAATAATATGTTAATTATCCCAAAGAAATGGATAATCAACGATTCATATATACATATACAGATATTTATACTTTTTAACCTGTTATTTTTGAAGTTGGTGCCTGCCACGTAAAGCTGGCTGTGTTGAGCTCCTTAGCTGGCACCGACTTCAAAAATAACAGGTTAAAAAGTATAAATATCTGTATATGTATATATGAATCGTTGATTATCCATTTCTTTGGGATAATTAACATATTATTTTTTGGTTTTTAGTTTAAGTTTTTGGAAGTCGGTTTTTATTTTTTGTTTTAAAAATTTACTTTATTTTTAAATTTTTAGTGGCGCTGGAAAAATATTATTTTAACCAAATAGACTTAAGTCTATTTAGTTAAAAGAAAAAAAATCCAAATCGGTCTAGACGTTTTCAAGTAACCGAGGAACAAGCCTACATAAAAATTGCTCTTTGTTTTGAAGTCCGTTAAGACTGGGAACTATTTCTAATAAGAAATGCACGAGAAAGTAAGAAAAATACCAAAATCGCATATGTGTGCTTATGATATTTGAAGAGTTCCCTCGATTTCTCCAAGATCCCATCATCAGATCCTGATTTGGTTGCAATGGGTCCACCTCGGAGGTATACCCTTTTAAACAAAAAAAGAATTTTCCAAATAGGTTCAGCCGTCTTCAAGTAATCGGGGAAGAAACCTAGATACAAATTAACTCTTTGTTTTGAAGTCGGTTAACACTAAAAACTTGTTGCTAATAAGAGATGGACGAGAAATTACGAAAAATACCGAAATCGCTATATGTGTGCCTATAATATTTGAAGAGTTCCCTCGATTTCTCCAAGATTCCATCATCAGATCCTGACTTGGTTGCAATGGGACCACCTCGAAAGTCTACCCTTTCAAACAAAAAAGGAATTTTCCAAATCGGTCCACTCGTCTTCAAGTAATCGGTGAACAAACACACAAAAAAAAAATAAAAAAAATAAAAAAAATAAAAAAAAACATACAGACGAATTGAGAACCGTCCTTCTTTTGGAAGTCGGTTAAAAAGAGCGAGAATGGCACGATACGATTTTCGTAGTAACCCGCAAATAATCTATTTATTATTATTATTGTTGCAGGTATGCCGCTTCGACCATTGCTGATCTATTGTGGCAGCCCTTTTGTTATATCTCACTGCAGAGGCCCGATGAGTCTAGGAAATTCCAGATTCTTTGGGCAGTGAGTAGTTGTATCTCATCCGGAAACAGAATGTGTCGCCCTAGATGGATACTGCGTTGAAATAACCTAGCCAAATTATGAGATAAATATGTGGACAAATACACCCCAAATTGTAGAGCATAATATCTATATAAACAGTTCCTTACGCTTGTAAAACCTCTTAAAAATAAGTATGTATACGCTCATAACTCGAGGTGAATGATGTTCATAAAGACGTACCGCTTTTCGGCCTAGGATAATATTTATTTATTTTACAATAACTTTGCAGCATATCGATTATAATTGTCCAGGCAACATTTAAAGACGTATCGCGCAGTAACAGCCCAAAATGGCCACAAGACCTGTACTAGGGTTAGTTGCGTGTTACGTGACACAATTTCTAGAGACCAATCGGTAATTTAGTTCTATTATATGGCCAAATTATAGTAGTTGTAAAGCAACCACAAGACTCCCAGGCTTGGCTAAACTTACAAGTTACGGCTCCAAAACTTCAGGATCCGTTATGTTAACTCTGACTTTACTAGGAAACGATTGTGACGGATCATAGCTCACTGCAATACTTATTATGACATTTATAGTGCCTGCTTCGCTTGATCGCATGCTCTGCTTGACAAAGTACTCAATAGCCGTGGCAAAGGCGATCGGGTGGGACCGCCTATGACACTAAGGGCCTAGTTTCAGTAGTTCGGTGATTTTAGTCCGGTTCAAACAAATATATATGAACCGGACTAAAATCACCGAACTACTGAAACTAGGCCACACTAAGTGTGTATTTATTTATTTAATTACGTGTAGGTCCCGCCTCAGCTGTTTTTTGGGTATTGTATAGTATAGATAGAACTGGCCATGGCAAATAACACAATTGCCCAAAAATTTGGTATAAGGTAGCATATAATTTTTGGGCAATTGTATTTGCAATATTAAATATTAGCATTTACCCGCATTTTCGCCGGCGTCATTCCCGTTACGATCCCAAGGGAACTATTTACCGGGATATAAAGTATCCTATGTTTCAATCCAGGACTTTGTCTATTTGCATGCCAAATTTCAGCTCAATTCAATCCATTTAGTTGCTACCCCATTATTTAGTACATAACAAACATCCAAACGTCTTCACAAGCTTTCACATTTATAATATTAGTGTGATGTGATACGAAAGTTTGTGAAGATGTTTGGATGTTAAGATGTTGGGATATTTCGATGTTTGGATGAGTGTTACTAAATAACGGGGTAACAACTTAATGGATTGAGATGAAATTTGGCATGCAAATAGACCAAGTCCTGGATTGTAACATAAGATAGGATACTTTATATCTCGGTAAAGAGTTCCCTTGGGATATCAACGGGAATAACGAGGGTGCTAGTAATAAATAATCAACAAAGATATTGGTAGCAAAATGACCTCGTTTATCTAAACTACACCCCTAGGTATAGGTACTGCAGAAACCAAACCGTCTCTACAGAAGAATTATAAATATAATTCAAAAATCTGGCAGTCAAATAATGTTTAAATAATTAAATATTGATTCAGTTCTCATCTGAGCGCCACCATAGAAACATAATATGAAATATCTCGAACTATAACAAAACCCAACATTTACAAGTGAATTTCCTTCATATAACTCCCCTGAGTAGACCCCCTGACAGTACAAACGTAACGTACATCGTTGGACACTAATCGAGACGACTCCTCGATTGATTGAGTAATCGCTACATCCTTCAATTTACTTATTACTTATTGATGAAAAGAACCAGAGAACCTACGACTATTGCTTTTTGCATTATATTTTTGTTTATTTTTATCGCAACATATTACCCGCAGCATTAAATGAGTTAATTTTCCTATAGAATGTTCTTACGGGCATTTAAAACACTATGTGAAAATATGTACTTTACAAAATCTAGACGCACGGTAGCCTTGTCGAATTTATTAAATGACCGGCCATGGGTTTAAACGAACTATAATTACAACAAAACGATCAAATCGTTTATAAACATACTTATTTACTCCTATTTGTTTGTTACATAATAAACACAATAATTATGTTAAATTGTAAATCATATAATTACATCATCACATCAATAGTTAAAGAAAATCGTCGTGATTGCAGGTGGCAACCACCTTACGAGGAAATATCATGCAATTATATCGATAATGGTAAGTCATTAGCTTTATGGCGCGCTCGTTTTAACACGTTAAACAATATAATATAGCTTTGATAAGGCCATGGATAGTGCGTGATAACTATTATCATTTTAAATCATAAACGCAGGCAGTGGCGTAACTATATCATCTAGGGCCCGTGGCAAATTCCTTTAATGGGGGCCCTATCATTAGCTTTATTATTTTAACGTTATACTTACACCGGGGCCCTCTTGGGTCGAGGGCCCGTGGCATTTTGCCAGCCCTGCCACCCTGTAGTTACGCCACTGAACGCAGGGCGCCGAACCTATTGGCTGTGTGTGCGAATTCAGCGCTTGCTATAGCTTGGCAACTTCGTTGGTGACACTCTCTTATGTGTGCTTTGTGCAAGCACACTTGTAAGTGTCACCAACGAAGTTGCCAAGCTATAGTAGTGTTCGTAATCGTAACTAGAGCGAACAGTCAACCATGAAGAAATGTCACAGTAATTTAGACGCTTTAGTATGGAGGATAGAGGTAAGTAGTACAAACTTGTTGAAAGAGTGTCCAGCTAAGACCACGAACGTTTGTACTTAATAAACCCCTATTTAAAGTACCTTCGACATTTTTTTACGGGCCAACAGTATAGAAATTATAAAACAAAATTAAGTTTTGCTATAATTCTGACACTCTTCTGAAATTTCATAAATTTTCTGACCCCCCCGTGGAAGAAAGTTTTCCGACCACTGACCTATAGGTATTTGATCATCGAAGTAGGTATCAATTCAAACTTAAATGAATGAACGAATGAATTGAACTGAGCTTCTCATCACGCAATCACACCGTCACGAACGATTTCTGAATGAATTTTAATTATCAAGTGTTTTATTGCATGAATGAATGAATGGTCTCGTGCTACCAAAGCACCAATGACCCGATTTGATGCTCCATTATTATGGTAATATGATTACAAATGATTAATTTGTAGGCAGGTATTAGCCGCTAGGCTAGTAATTTCCCATCATTTAAAGATAATTATGATAGTGTTCGTGTATTAAGTAGTAATTGTAGTCGATTAAGGTAAGTAAAAATACATTGCTTTAGCACTGATAGTCGCGAAATCGAAAATAACCGTATTTAAAAAAATAGATAAATAGTTTACTTGTATGGCAGAAATAAAGTTCTCTACTTTTATAATGAATTCTCAAAACGTAATAAATGTTTAACTAAACCTATGAAATTTACAATCTGCACGCACGGTAGTACCATCGCCAAGTCCCAAAATATGCACTCGGTCTGGTCGTACAAATTTCACTCGAGGGACATTGAAATGGGTGAATGAAAGTTTATTCTAAAAGAACAAAGTTTTTATCGCATAATCAATAGGTACATCTAACATATTTTTTGTTGTAAAATAAATATTACAGACTTTTTTGCATGGGTCTATATTAATTTTGAGAAAAATATACGTTAATCGACTAAAAATTCTTCCAACATTGCTTTAGCGTAATTTAATTTTATGCAGGCCAATATAAACCTGAACGGTCGTTTTAAAGCTACGTGGGAATAAGGAACAACTTTATTAATGTAAATGCAAAACATAAGTTATATACGATAATACAGGTGATAATGGCAGATGATGCAACTACTTGTCGCGTTGGCATCATTGGTTCTTCATTCCACGTCATCATTAAATTTGTAGTAGATTCCGTAAGATTTCCGCTTTTAAGAATTCGTATTAATCAGTGCCAAACTTTTGGCTAAATAGATACAAAATTATGGTTGAGGTCTCGACGGCAAATATGAATACACTAGCATTTTCCCGCGGCTTCGCCCGCGTTGTTCCCGTTATTGTCCCAAAGGAACTCTTTACCGGGATATAAAGTATCCTATGTTTCAATCTAGGACTTGGTCTACTTGCATGCCAAATTTCAGCTTGATCCATCCAGTTGCTATCCCGTTATTAGGTAACAAACATCCAAACATCCAAACATCTTCACAAACTTTCGCATTTATAATATTAGTGGGATTAATTTTATAGATTTTATCACTAATTTTAACCACAAATACAGGTGAACAATGTTCTTCGTTTTGCATGTAAGATGTAAGTATTATTCTTACCTTTTCCATACGACTAAGTGTCACTGTGTCAATTCTTTGTCTTCGACAGTATTACTCTTGACATATTGGTACCTAACTGTTGATGTGAAGCGCTCAAAATATAATAAAAATTATTTAACCGTGGAGGAACACATTTTATAGATCTAATAATAGGCAAGTCGGTGGAAATCGAGTTCTGTTGATACCCCCTCGGTACTGACTTGGTTTAACTTTACATCTCAAAACTTTTTTGTTGTAGGAGAACTGCGTTGCGAGACTTGCATCTTTTTACATGTAATGTTTTTGATAGTATAGTCTTCATTTAAAGTATTTGTACGGAACCCTCGGTGGGCGAGTCCGACTCGCACTTGTCCGGTTTTTTTCTGGCAATAATCGCTTAAGTTGGCAGTTCTGTTTTATTTACAAATGGCTCTTGCAGTCAAATTAACTTGCTTTAACCCCTTCTGTCATATGTCTAAAATGTCTTCGTGATTAAGTGAGCTGTATTGTGATACAAGTTTATTGTAACTTATAAGTGAGTTAGAGCAAACTATAACTCCACCATACAGGCTATAAACACTTTAATACTCGAATAGAATCGATATACCAGCCATATTCAGGTTATCTTAACGCTAGCGTGCTATTTGGGAATAAAATTAAATGTGTCAAATAACGTATTACCTATCTAGCAGCAGCGTATGCCACATACATTTTAAAGGAATTCATGATCAAGTCAGTGTAATTATAATAATGATCACCCGTTTCTAATAAAAATGATGTCGGGAAAACTCAACTACGTAGAAACTGGTTATAAATAAAACATATGTCGCAGCCAACTGGTTTAATCAGCCATTTGGTTAAATGCCATTTTCACTAAATTATGACCCGCCAGCAGGTCGACGAAGCCCCGCTACGCTACCTAAAATTTAAATGAAAAGGCTAGGCAGTTAATTAAATGGCTAATTAAGCTAGTTGGCGGCGACACAATACACCGACATCCGGGGACGCGAAGTGTGCGAGCCAAGTTTACTCCGGATTCCATACAAACCGCGAGAATGAAACGAAATAATACATTTAATTACTTACGTCAATTTTACATTACAAATAAGCTTAGGTACTTTGGCCGTTATACCAATACCATATTTTCAAAGAAAATCAAGAAATTATACCTACTCATATCCAAGTAGTCATACATATCGATACCTTTAGACTCAAAGGGCGTAAACGCGGTAGGTGCTAATGGCGTTTACGGACTTTGAGTCTAAAAGTATCGATATATCGCCTAGCTTAATTAGCCATTTGGTTAGCTGCCTAGCCTTTTCATTAAACGGCGCAATTTAGTTATGTGCCTGGATTAGATGAACATCGGGCCGTCTAGCCCTTCTATCAAACGGCTAGGCAAACTACTTTCGTTCGACACTATTAAATAACCCGTCGAGCTGAGTTCATCAAATTTTAGTTGTATAAATCTATTCTGTCCTAGAACCTGATATCACATGGGAGGACGGGGGGGGGGGGGGGGGTGGATCGGGGGGCGAACTGCCCCGCATGGAAAAAGTTAACAAAACAAACTCCTTTTTTTAGGTTAGGTTTGTTAGTCAGAGCTGAAATAGAAGCCCCGCGCAGCGGGGCTTCGTCGACCTGCTGGCGGTTATAAAAAAGTCATACTGGCTTAGAAAGAAAACCCTAATCTTCTCATAGTTGCCCTACTCAACGAACGGCCTAAACTTTGGCCAGCCATATCGTTAATTGATATATTGACGCATTGGCTAATTTTCATCCAGCCAGTTAACTAAATGGCTAATTAAACCAGTTGGCTGCGCTGCGACACATACATCATACATAATCAATGAGTTGTTAATATATCGTAAAGTCTATATGTATAATGAAATCTGCATGAAGTGCCTGTTAGATCAGACAGAACTTTTTACCCAAACCAACCTTGGCTCGTTTTTCCGATTGTAAAAAGTACATTAAGTTTCATTAACGAAATTAAATACCGCTAAAGTTAATTATTTTCCGGTTGGGGTAAGCATTTATTTTTAACACCCGGCTCTTTGTGAAGTGCATCTGACTAATGACATTAAAAACACACGTTCAAGGCTCTATGGTCGTTTGGCTGTCATAAGAAATATCGGTTTTTACGCTAGACTAGACTTTGGTAAAAGCTTTATTCAGCCGCTATTTGTTGTAACCAAGGACCATTAAAACATGAGTACTGTCATTCTCCATACAAAAAGCTGTTCCCCGATATTTACAACGCCATCTATGTATAAGCTTGGTAGAAGAATTATATTATTTACAATTATCCAACTTTGCAAGCGTGACACAGTATTTAAATGTTAGAATTTATTTATTATTAGCTGTTGAACTAATTGTTACTGGTTACTGTACTATGTTTCTTTGTTCAATTATAACATCGTTAAATGTTTAGTTTTTTAGCGCCATCTAGTTATTGCCTGGATATCCCCTTGCGGTCGGGGTACGATCCAATGTTAGGAGAATGACAGTCCTCTTGTTTTAATGGTCCTTGCTGTAACTAATCAGTGCCGGCTTTAGGATCCTAGGCAACCCGGGCGCGGGTGCCTCCAGGCCGCCCCGGCCTAACTGGTGCCAACACAATATGACACCGAAAGGGCGCCAAATGTATCACTCGCCCGGAGCGCCTGGTAAGTTAAGGCCGGGTCTAAAAGTAATGACGACTGGGTCAATATAAGGTCCTAATTTATTAGTTGCAGATATTTTAACACATTATACTTTACATTAAAATAATTAACTTTAAATAGAAATTAAGAAATCTTTTCATATAACTTTTTTGATTTCATTTACCGAACAAAAAAATTAATTATAATTTCGTCTAAATAAAATCATCATGTGCATTATCACATGTCACAATAACACTATCTGTCATGTCAACAATAGTTTGTCGTAAATGTCGTAACGATTCGGCGGGAAAACTGCAAATGTCATTAGGATGGGATTTATCGACGTGAAGTGGCCAGTTACAGTTAAGTTGTACGTAAAAGAGCTACTAGAATCTGTTCAATGAGTTTTCATTTAGTAATCACATTAACAGGGTGTTATTACGTAGCAATTTTAAAAGCTATAATGTTTCATGCTTTAATATACTCCAGAGACCGAGTACTTTCAGCTGTAAAAATATCTGCAACTAATAAATTAGGACCTTATATAATTCTATTTAGTCCGTCAGTTAGATTATGGAAAAATATGGGACACGTATTTTTTGGTTTATCAAAATATTAAAAATCGACAATGTTTAGATCATCAAACTTCTAGAGTGGGGGCTTGTGACGTCACTCCTAGGTGAAAATTGTACCAAGGAGTGACGTCACTCGAAACTTCTAAGCACTCTATCCTCGTCATTTTTTGTTTGTCAAACAAAAGAAAAAATACGTGTGCAATATTTTTTAATAATCTAACTGACGGACTAAACAATTTTTTTTAGTCGTGGCAAGCCATTCTCCTGAAAGGAGGTAAATAAAGGAATGTGTTAAGCAGT
The DNA here is from genome assembly GCA_947034925.1 of Eudemis profundana. Classification (NCBI taxonomy): domain Eukaryota; kingdom Metazoa; phylum Arthropoda; class Insecta; order Lepidoptera; family Tortricidae; genus Eudemis; species Eudemis profundana. The sequence goes on from OX344813.1 coordinate 3,933,273, forward strand.
GGACCAAAATAATAGGCTGATGATGATGGGGATGAAAACAGTGGCGGCGTACCTAAGGGGGGCAGGGCATATGCCTCCTTCAAAGAACACCACCGCGACCAGCCCTGAACCACTCGCATGCAACGGACTTGAAAACTAAAAATAAAGGACCAAATAGACCATGTCGAGCAATGGGGCCAAAATCCTTTTTGATGCCTAATAAAACGTCCCATTTACATTTTATCGCAATAATTTCTTACCCGTTAGTATAATATCCAAAAATAGCCCCTAGGGTGTCTAAGACCCTGCTTAGCCGGCGACTAGAAAGAGCACGCGTTATGCGATAGAGAGAGACGGTCGGACCCGAACGTCAGTTTTGTCACATAATAAGTAATAGTACTTTGTACAGAAGTCGCACTAACAAAACACACGTTCGAGTCACAAAAATGCGCCGAATCCTACCTTCTCGCTCTAACTCATAACGTGCACTCTTTCTGGTCGCCACGCCCACCGCTAGGGTTGTCGACAAAAATAAAATTATTATTATAGCTTGAAATTCCTAGTGAATTAGAGGTAGTTAAAAAAATATTTGCGTGACGTTATAATATAACTGTTTTGATACACGTCGTCATACATACACATACAGGTCAAACAGAAAACCCTCCTTTGGGCTTCACCGCTGTCGGTCAACATACATACTTACGTACATACATACATGCATAGGTACATACATACCGGTCAAACACATAACCCTCCTTTGGGCTTCATAGGTTTCGCACACAGGCGCTGCCGTGTATCGGCGCAGCCCTGAGCTTGCCTAATGCATTAGGCAAGGAATAGTACATTACTTAACTAGGGTGTTAATACAAAGAAAGGCCGAGATCGCAGAAGTTTGCGGCTCGAGCTGCAAGCGAGGGACGTAAATATGCGATCGAGGGCTTTCTTTATTACCTCCCGTGTTGTGTACATCATTTTATGTCGACACTTGGCCAGAAAGCGGCTTTTTCCGTACGCGCAGCGTGCGGTAAAAGCCAGTTTATGGTCAGGTGTGGCATAATAATAATTATTACCGCGAAACAAAATCGCGGAGTGAGACATGCCTGGTTTTGTTAAGGAGACTTTTCTAGGTATTCTATGCTGTTACTTCAATCACTGGTTCAGCAACCAGCATGTCAACGGATCGGTGCCAACGGTAATTCTTCGCCTGATTCTCATGACATTATGCCAACAATAGCCAATCAATATTTGAGTCATTAACTCCTGATTGATAGACAATTGATGAAATAACTTGGCGCTATCGCCTGGCACGAACTGTTTAATGGAAATTCCATTTTTAATCCACTTCACAAAAAAAAAGGTAGAGGCTCTTGTGACTTGTCCAACCGGCGAGTAAGCGAGTAAAAATGGGCGAGTATAATTATACTAGGTTTTTTATATTACATAAACCCGGCTTTTACCAGACGCAAAATCAAGTCGGTTACCCGGGTATACCCGGGTTTGCATTCCCTAGTACATTGTGATCGATCGACCTTTCTAGATCCGCAATGTAAATGCCACTCGCCCAATTTTACTCGCTCACTCGCCGGCGGTTGAACAAATGTCTTACGCCAATTCCGCGGCGACAGAATCAGATGTGGAAGACAGATACTTTTGAGCTCCTCGTCTATGTAGATTTTTATCAGCAGCTGACTGTACTTAATTGCCGGCTGGTCAGTTCCGACGGCCGTCGTACAGTTCCCGCCAATTACTCGGCCTTGGCCCACAATAAGCAATTTTTGAACCTGACCCAGTTCGGGCCCCAAAAAACAATGTTGACAGTGGACGAACAGTGTTATGGAGACGATATGCGAATATTTTTTTAGGATATTTTTTTATATCAATTACAGAATTTTGAATCAATCGGTACACTTAATCTGCATTAATCAATTCATCGATCGAGCTCTGCTGATCATTGCTAGGCAATATCCTCTAGATTCCCATTTTCTCTCTCGCTACAGGATACTCGTAAATCAATTAACTAATATTAGTGTCATAAAGCTCATAATCACTTTATAATAGTATCATAAAGCTCATAATCACTGAAAATACGAAAATTAAATAGGAAAAGTAACAAAACACACTATATATCTGTTAAGTTAAGAACAGTCAAGGCCGCAAGGGCACCAATATGTTTCACTACAAAGTTTCAAAAAATATGTATACAGGTCTTATTATTATGGCAGTAAGGTTTTTGCATACATATTTTAGAACTTTGTATGGATATATTTAACTTTGACCTTAACTGTACCTAGATGCATCAATGAATAATCTTTATTAAAACATAATGCAAATTGCAAACTAAGCTGAACCCTTAAAAGTCCTTATAATTAAATCAATTAAGTCCTTGATACTAATTTTGTTAAAGTTTCCTTAAATTATGGTTGTTATTGTTTGATAATTTAAATGAACCAGATTTCGGACCAGATCATTTGTTTTGTACGTAATTTACATTGAAGTTTTTTCGGTATCAGTTTGAATTATTTATATCCCTTAATTAATTTGTCAATTGTAATTACTCTACAGAATGCGGTACACGCTTCCGTTTCCGTAAACACTTAAAGAAAATATAATGCTCGTGTAATTAAACAGATTCAGATAACAACTTATATATTTTTTTACTGAAAAAAGATACAGCATCTGTGTTATTATTTAAGTGTTAGAGGATGCCTGTAACTCGTTAGCGGAGAGGAAATAAGCTAATTATATATTTTTGCTTCGCTGTAGTCGGATAAAAAATATTCTACATTTTAATCGGGGTCATAATCTACCTGTAGACCAAATTTCGTGGAAATAGATCCAACAGTTTTTGCGTGATACACGCACAGATTAACAGACGAAAAGTTATTATTTTTTAAATGCGTTTTATTACTTACTAGCATTTGCGCAAGCGCTTGCGAGGCCACGAGGAAATGCTAGTAAAACCCAGGATAAAGGCCGGGATATAAATTATCCTATATGTTTCAATCCAGATCTTGGGCTACTTGCGTGCCAAATTTAGGTCGGTATCAAAACGACTGGATTTACAAAATGACCTGTTCTGCATAATGACTTGATCGCAAAACGACTCATTATGTCATTTTTAATTTTTTGCTCTTCTACTGAAATATTTAGCATATTATTTATAGCCAAGTCCAGTCAACAGTTTCCGCTGTCCGCGGCTAGGTCGTTCACCGACCGCAATTCGCGAGCCCCGCTTGCATAACAATCAGCTGAGATAATAATCATGACAGCGCAAATCATTACAACTATTTATTACTAACATTTTGATGGCTTCATTTCTACCAGGTGGGTACGAGTTACCCTACAAACTTTAACCACGTATTCCTTTTGTTATAATAATGAGTGAAAATCGTGAAAGTTTAAATCAATATTTTATAAATCAGTAAATTCAGCCACTCGTTATAAACATGTCCTTACTGAAGGAAAAGTTATCAAAAAGAAAAAAAAAGCTAAAATGGAAACGAAAGGTAAATTTTTTGGCCTCGTAGTCGCTTACCATCAAATACTGCGAAGGTTAATTGCTGTTTAGTTAAGGGATTTTAAAAAATTAGTAAAACTATCTTAGTCACTTTTATTAGGGCTTGTTACACACTTGGGAGTTTTCATTTAAAAAATAATGAATATCTCTGAAAGTAAGCGTTTTTCGACTATACATCACATAACTTTTTTTACTCCTAATATTTGTTAGAATCTATAGTTAAAGTTGCGGTCAGATCAAATCAGTTTCTTTTTATGAAGTGTCAAAACGATCAGATAGTTTATATGATATGGCTCGTCATAAAAAATATTTTGAAAATTGGGGACATTTTTTCTTGTGACGGCACTAGCAATGGACAGGAACCAATTAAGGTCATTTTTTCCCCATAAAACCCACATTTTAAGTAACTGACATTACATTTTTAAACTGTCAACACTATACTTTATATGAAAGAAACATTTTTTGTCTCTTCATTGGTTTTTAATGCGGGAAATTTTACACCACATTTTTATGTTACATATACAGGGTGATTGATAATTCGACCTATACCTTGAAGGGGGTTATACTAGAGCTCATTTGCAATAAATTTAGCCCAGTAAACTAGGGGTCTAAATTTGATAGTTATCAAGTTATTTAAGTTTTACGTTTTTTTAGAAAAAACCCGCCTTTCGGACTAAAAGTGATAATTATGAAAAAAGTACTTCCATTTGGCTGGTATAAACTTTGTTTTCTAAAAGCCAATGAACCAATGACTACTTCAAATAAAAATCTGTGTCAAAATTTCAGAATTATCTTAGAAATAAACGGTCATAAAAACCAAAGTCATAATTTTTTTTTTCGATTTTGTTACAACTGATGAGAATTACTTGAAAAAAATGTACGGCACGTGATGTAAAAACTACAGAAATAAGTTCCTCAATTAATAAGCTTTCCAAAAAAGTACAAATGTTGGCAACTTTTTCAAAAATCTTGAAAATAATAATAATAATTCCAGAGCAGGTAGCGGTTTCGCAAAAGGCGTACCTGGCCCGGAGTCGCGTTGTTTGTGTCACCTTTATTTTTCTGAGAGCTTCAATTGACCTGCCTCGGTATCTTATCTTATCTAATTAGGGGTGAGATCTGGGTACATTGCGTTCGGTTCGTGTTCGGGCATGTTCGTTGAAGTCCCAGAAAAATGGATTGGTCGAGGTGGTCCGATCCCTTGGCCAGCGAGAAGTCCCGACTTAACTCCATGCGACTTCTACATTTGGGGTCACATGAAGGCATTAGTCTACGACAGGCCAATTCGTGATGTAGAAGATTTACGAGAAAAAATTGTAGCAGCTGCCCAAACTATTAAAGAAAGTCTGTCGACGCGGGTTACAGTCAGTGAAGTACGTACAAGACTTCGTGCTTGCATTCGCAACCGAGGCAGGCAATTCGAACAAGATTTGTAGTTGTAATTGTAATTTATTTTAATTATTTATTTATCGTATGGCGAAACATTACCCTGCGTGCTTCTTTTTGTGTTTAGTAATAATTTAATTATTTTAAAATAAAATTTTATTTAGAAACTGGTTATTTTACTGCTTTTGCAATCTTATTCCTACCAACAAGCATTTGATGTAAATAAATTAATATCGTGCTTTCTGCATGAAGAAACACAAAGTAAGCAGACTGGCTTCAGGTCCGGTATGCTTATTTCTGTCAGTCATTAGGTATCATTATTACTTTCAATAATTAACTAATTGGTCACCTCATTACTGAAAAAAATAATTAAGCCTCGGTTAGTTAGTTAATGATTTGTAAAATAATTAGTTAACAACGATACGTCCAATTGGAAAGACGGTTGACAGTAGTTGATTGATTACTTATTGAATGAAGATAATTTAGCCTCGGTTAGTTCGTTGGATTATACGAGGTTCATGCTATTATTCTTTGTTTTGATAAACAATAATTCATTTCATTTGTAAAATAAATAAGTTAACAACGATACGTCTGAATTGGAAAGAAGGTCGAAGGCAGATAATTGATCACTTACTGAATGAAGATAATTAAACCTCGGTTAGTCACGAACATGCCTGAACGCAATCTACCCTGATCTCACCCCTAATAAGGTAAGATAAGATACCGAGGCAGGTCAATTGAAGCCCTCAGAAAAATAAAGGTGACACAAACAACGCGGCTCCGGGCCAGGTACGCCTTTTGCGAAACCGCTACCTGCTCTGGAATTATTATTATTATTTTCAAGATTTTTGAAAAAGTTGCCAACATTTGTACTTTTTTGGAAAGCTTATTAATTGAGGAACTTATTTCTGTAGTTTTTACATCAAGTGCCGTACATTTTTTTCAAGTAATTCTCATCAGTTGTAACAAAATCGAAAAAAAAAATTATGACTTTGGTTTTCATGACCGTTTATTTCTAAGATAATTCTGAAATGTTGACAAAAATTTTTATTTGAAGTAGTCATTGGTTCATTGGCTTTTAGAAAACAAAGTTTATACCAGCCAAATGGAAGTACTTTTTTCATAATTATCATTTTTTGTCCGAAAAGCGGGCTTTTTCTAAAAAAACGTAAAACTCAAATAACTTGATAACCATCAAATTTAGACCCCTAGTTTACTGAGCTAAATTTATTGCAAATGAGCTCTAGTATAACCCCTTTCAAAGTATAGGTCGAATTATCAATCACCCTGTATATTTAGATACAGGAAATCAAAGTACACAGAAAAACTAAATGGCACTCGCCTGTGTACAGACCGAGAATCGAACCCGGTACCTCTGGATTTCCGGCCCAGTGACTCAACCATTCGTCCACCGTACACTCAGAAAACGCCCTCAATTCTGCTATCTACCTTGACTCCCGACTTGACTTGACTTCTTCTTGGCGAGTGCCATTTAATTTTTCTGTGTACTTTGATTTCCTGTATCTATATATGTGTCAACACTATGTTCAGATAACTGATGATCATAACTGGTAAAGTCCATGAATAGTCGGCTATAAGCCAATAAATGTTTGCTGTCCATTATTGGGTACTACTGTGTTTAACGTGTCCATGACTGGTGCCGTCACCCTAATAAAAAATATCAGAATCAATAGCTCTCGTGATTTTGAGTAAAAATGACGCAAAAATTACCTACATAATTCTGAATAAAAGGACTTTGGAAAGTTAAAACGTCCATAATTGGGTGAATCAACTTTTAGAACCACACTTTTGACGTCTCTGGCGTTACCGAAAATGTCTCTGGACTGGAGTTACCAAGAAATCGAACTTCTAATAGGATATTTTTCTATTTATTAGGTTTATGAGACGGGGCATTCAACGTTCTAACATACACCATAAATGTGAACACACCATTATTTAAAGGCGTTATTTTACAACAAAAATTAAAAGTTGCGGACAGAGTCGTGTGGGTAAAAAAGTTGATTGACCCAATTATGGTATGTATATATTTATAATTAATGAAAAGTAATCACGGCTGAAATGAAACGGCTATTTAAGTTAACGGTTATTAAGGCACATTTTTTATCTGAATATTCTTTACGCATATTTTTTATTTTATTGATAATTATATTGAGTTTCATAAATAATAAAATTATAAAAGAGAACCTAACCTAACCGAACCTATTGAACCTATGCTATGTAAACTATGTTCTTCAAACATTTTCAGAAATGTTTTTCTTTAAAGCTAGAGAAAAGCTATACGAAATTAAAATTTGGAAAAGCGATACTTTATTCGGATCAATTATGGACTTACGCCAAATATAATAACCCTGTGGAAACCGATGATGGGTTATTCTTCAGAAATATGTCTGCGGTCACCTTATTCCTCTGGCTCTTTTTCATAATAAACGTATGGAGACAGAGGAATAAGTCGCAGACATATTTCTGAAGAATAACCCTGATATTATTTAGGATGATGATAATTACATTTCTATAGGACATTTTACTGCAGGCGTGCATTCTATTTCTATTGCACCTTGTGCTTAAAAAATAGTTAACAATGTTTTTTTTTTCAATGTTAGTTGTCTACACCAAACGCCAGCATTAAAATGGTCGGTTTGAGAGGGACTTGCGCAAGCGGCCTTCAGTTGCCCAACACTACGTGCCCGCCGGTACCTAAGTGCCTGCTTAGATAGATATTTTCCACTTACTTATGACTTATTTACTAAACTGAGTATACAAATTAGAAAAGAGCCCACAACACACCACCCAGAAACAACACAACGACAAAAAAAACAACAGAACAAGAACAGTATTTTGAAACAATCTGGAAGTAATTATGCCCTTTCAATTAAAGCAATAATTATTGTTCATTGTAAATTAATTTTTACAGACTTCATTAAAAGGAAGGTCTCCGGCAACGCACTTATGACTCTTTTGGTGTTGCAGGTGTCTATGGGCGACGGTGATTGCTTACCATCAGGCGACCCGTGTGCTCGTTTGCCCCCTATTTCATAAAAAAAAAGTTTATTGTCAGGGTTTCGTACCCAAAGGGTGCCAAAGGAACCCTATTACTAAGCCTCCGCTGTCCGTATGTCCGTCTGTCCGTCGGTCACACAGCGTTTGAACCGTACTGGGTAGAAACTTGAAACTTTGAAATTTTCTATTGCCGCTATAACAACAAATACTTAATAAAAACAAAATAAAATAAAACATAAAAGGGGGTCTCCATACAAGAAACGTGTTTTTTCGTTTATTTTTTTCCTATTTTAATAATGGTAATAGGTGCTTGATATGTTCATATAATATGTATTTCTTATACCCCTATAACAACAAATACTAAAAACAAAATAAAGTTAAAAATAAAAAGGGCATACAAGAAACATGTTTTTGGCGTCATTTTCTTGACTGTGGTTCGAAATCCTTCGTTACGAATCCAACTCGCACTTGGCCGGTTTTTTATTTTCATGTAAAATAATATTTCTCCAAATCCATCCGGACGTAATCAATCATAAGAGTACCTACCTACTACTATACCTACGTTACACAACTAGGGTGGTAATACAAAGAAAGGCCTAGATCGCAGAAGTTTGCGGCTCGAGCTGCAAGCGAGCTTTCTATTATACCTCCCGTGTTGTGTACATCATTTTATGTCTACACTTGGCCATAAAGCGGCTTTTTCCGTACGCGCAGCGTGCGGAAAAAGTCACTTTATGGCCAGGTGTGGCATAAAATAAATAACTGGCCAAGAGCATGTCGGACCATGCTCAGTGTAGGGTTCCATAGCCGTAACTATAAGGTAAAAAATACGATGTAAAAAAAGTACAACAACAAAAGAGCGTATCTTCATAGCAATTACGTCCTTTTGTTGAGAAGCGCAGTTTTTCGGCAATAACTCAAAAACGGTCGCTCTTGTTGAAAATAATTTTCTTTGAAAGTATTAATTAAGCGTTACCTTCGTGATTTTTTTCATATTTTTCGGACGCACGGTTTAGAAAATAGAGGGGGGGGGACACAATTTACACAACTTTCGGAGCGATTATTTCCAAATACATTCACTTAATCAAAAACATTACTTAGGAACCTTATAGTGTTTTTTAAAGAGCTGTCGAACTATGTACCGCACGTTGATATTTGCTGAAAAAAAAAAAATTTACTGTCTTTAACATGTATGGAGTGCCCCCCCTAAAATATTTATTTTAATTATTTATATACCAAACTAAGTACCGTCAAACCCTCCAACTTTGCCCACCGTCCAATCTTTGCCCAGGATGAAAATATACTATTTCCTTCCTGCAGGAAGGAAATAGCCCATGGGCAAAGATTGGGCGGTGGGCAAAGTTGGAGGGTTTGACGTAGCGGCTCATAAAAGACACCTATATTCCAAATTTCATCAATATACGTCATGTAGTTTTTGAGTAAAATGCCTGTGACATACGGACAGACAGACAGACGGACGGACATGACGAAACTATAAGGGTTCCGTTTTTGCCATTTTGGCTACGGAACCCTAAAAATAGATCTGACGTACAGAAATACCTTTTTAGGGTTCCGTAGCCAAAATGGCAAAAACGGAACCCTTATAGTTTCGTCATGTCCGTCCGTCTGTCAATTTTTTTTTCAGCAAATATCAATATAATATATATAATATATAATAATAATAATATAATAATTTATTCACGAATAATTACAAAATATGACTTATAGACTATAATACACAAAAGATACAAAGCATAAAACGTGCCTGAACTAGGAGGTCCTGTGTTTCAGGCAGAAAAAACGACTAAATAATTTATTAAAATATTCACAATTACTAAATCTAAATGTACACAATTGAAATTTAATAATTAGTTATTGACTACAGAAAAAACAGTTACGAGTACCTAAGTTACAAAATTAAAAACAAGAATCACTTTATGACTAATAATAACTTCTCTGTATCTTCGTACGACATGCTTTGTAGGGCTTCGCGGAGCATGAGTTTACATTTAACATAATTGAGCGGATAAATGTCAAATTTCGCGTTTAACCTGTTGTATAGGAATGGACCTAAGAAAATAAAAAATCTAGAAGAGAATGCATGTTTCCGGTTTAGCGAGCAAACAATATTTTTACGCCTTTTGTTAGTAGATTGTGTGTTGTATGGCAATGCAGCGTGCTGTTTTAAAACGGTGCTTAGTATAAATAATTGTCGAACTGTTAGGACTTCACATGATTTATACAGCAGGTTAGTAGGGAAGAGGAAAGGACGAAACGTAGAAACCTTCAGAATCGCTCTTTGTGCTCTTTCTAGGTTTAGTAATGTAGTTTTAGCCAAGCCACCCCATGAAGTTATGCAGTAAGAAATCACCGATTGACATAACGCAAAGTAGATTTGTTTCATAAGATGCGCATCTGCAACCGCTCGTAGTTTTTTAAAAACAAATATTAACTTACGTACTCTATTACACAAAGCGTCTACGTGATGCTTAAATGAGAGTGACTCATCAATTATAATTCCTAAATATTTTATTTTAGTCGTAGCAGCTATGTCTGTGCAATTACTGTGGTTATTAGTGAGGTCTTTGCAGTTATGTTTATAGAGCTTTGGGTTTCTTGGAGCCAAATTATAAGATTTGCGCATGGAAAATCTTATGTAATTTGTTTTGTCTAAATTTAGTGTTAGTAGGTGATGTTGAAGCCAGCAGTTTACAATATTAAAGCCCCGTTGCGCATATTTATAAACTTCGTCGGCAGATTTTGCAGAAAAAAGTAGGACAGTGTCATCAGCGTAAGAAATTATTTTACCGCTGTCCAATTTCATATTACAAAGGTCATTAATGTATATTAAAAATAGGGTAGGACCAATTATACTTCCCTGGGGAACCCCAAAAGATGTATTTTCAAGGTCATCGCTGATAACATTGTCTATTTTTGTGCATTGGGTGCGCTCATTTAGGTAGTTTGAAAATAATTTGAGTTGTGTACCTCTTATACCTAATGCCTCGAGCTTGCGAAGAAGAATGGGAATGGACACCGTGTCAAAAGCTTTAGCAAGGTCCAGGAAGATTCCTAAGGTCTGGTTACCATGGTCAAGTTCCTGAACTAGATAGTTGGTCAATTCATGCACTGCGTCGGCTGTTGACAGCTTGGATCTAAAACCAAACTGTCCTTTTGACAAAATAGCTTGGCTTTCCAGATAATTGATAAGTCTATAGTTAATGATTTTTTCCAATACTTTAGATATTGAAGGTAATAACGAAATAGGTCTGTAGTTCGTTATTTGATCTTTAGAGCCCGATTTGTGAACAGGAACAACTACAGCTTTTTTCAAGCATTTAGGAAAAACTCCTTCAGTGAGGCATTTTTGGAAAATGTGTGTGAGCGGCGGAACAAGGACATCTTTGAATTGCTTTAACATTTTACTGGATATGCCATCCCAACCGACCGCTGAATCGTCCTTCAGGCAGTTAATTACCCTTTCCACCTCTTCTTCATCAGTATTTAGCAACACAAATGACTTTACGGTGTTGTTGTTAGTTGAAAAGCGGCTTGGAGGAAGCGGTAATGAAGTGTTCTGGACTTTTTCTGCCAGATTTTTACCTATATTTACAAAAAAATCATTTGCGTTATTGACAGATGCCGATTGTGATGGACATGCTTGTAACAAACTTGAAGATGGTTCCCGTTGTTTTGAAATATATGCTATATTTTTAATGCAATTCCAGACCAATTTGCTGTTTGTTCCCGCTAATTCTAGTTGTTTTTTGTCGTAGTTAATTTTCACTTTTTTCAGTAAATCATTACAAAAATTGCGGTACCTTTTATATGATGATTGAAGTATCAAATTGTCTGGGTTTGACTTGGCCTTCGAATGAAGTTTATCCCTGTGTCTCATACAGCGAATAAGTCCCGGTGTGACCCAAGGTTTAATGCAACGGTATTTATTTCGTACTCGTGAGTACGTCGTATTATTCAATATTGCGTGCTGGACACTTTGAATTAAGTAAGACATACCAGTGTCTGCGTCAGCAGAACTATATACTGGGCCAAAGTCAATGTTGCATAAATCATCTGCAAGTTTGTTTTTGTTTAATTTAGACATTATAGGCATGCGAACTGTGTTATTTAGAATTCGAAATAGGGTTAATAGGGCACCTCTATGATCGGTCACGGCGGAGCGGCAATGTGCGGTACATAGTTCGACAGCTCTTTAAAAAACACTATAAGGTTCCTAAGTAATGTTTTTGATTAAGTGAATGTATTTGGAAATAATCGCTCCGAAAGTTGTGTAAATTGTGTCCCCCCCCCTCTATTTTCTAAACCGTGCGTCCGAAAAATATGAAAAAAATCACGAAGGTAACGCTTAATTAATACTTTCAAAGAAAATTATTTTCAACGAGATCGAATTAACCGTTTTTGAGTTATTGCCGATAAACTGCGCTTCTCAACAAAAGGACGTAATTGCTATGAAGATACGCTCTTTTGTTGTTGTACTTTTTTACATCGTATTTTTTACCTTATACTTACGGCTATGGAACCCTACACTGAGCATGGTCCAACATGCTCTTGGCCAGTTATTTTTATCTAAAGTTGATGTCTCATGAATAATAGTCGTAGGGGTAGTAGTAGTTGACGACCGCTTTAGCTTAGTTGGTAGTGACCCTACCTACGAAGCAGGAGGTCCTGGGTTCGAATCCCGGTAAGGGCAATTATTTGTGTGATGAGCACGAATATTTGTTCCTGAGTCATGAATGTTTTCTATGCATTTAAGTATTTGTATCTATTAAATATATCGTCGTCTAGTATCCATAACACAAGCCTTATTGAGCTTACTATGGGGCTAGTTCGATTTGTGTAAGATTGTCCCCTAATATTTATTTATTTATTTATTTATTTATTAATAGTATTATTCCTGAGACTATCCCATCTCATAATGCCCTAACCAACAATCAATCAATCTTATGAACAAATCGGCCAAGCGCGTCCTTTAACGCCTCTAAGAAACGACTTAATGATGCCTTAATTATGCTGTCAATTAGGCTCCTTGACCCCTCACGATTTCTTTTTCCGACATAAATCACTTATTTTAAGTATTCAAATGAAAGGAAAAAAATGACTATATTAAAAATTATAATCGTGTCTTAGTTCTTATTCAAGTAGAAGCACAGAATAAGTAATATTACTATAGCTTGGCAACTTCGTTGGTGACACTCACATGTGTGCTTTTTGTTATGTGCAGCTGTAACTATAGCTTGGCAACTTTGTTGGTGACACTCACCTGTGTGCTTTTTGTTAACAAAACAAAAAGCACACAGGTGAGTGTCACCAACGAAGTTGCCAAGCTATAGTCACACAAGTTACCGCCAACATGAATGGGAGCCTCCGGAGGCTACCTCCGTCGGTCATCATTCTCTCTCTCTAACAAAACTGTCGTTCGGGTCCGACCACCGGACGGAACGCACCGGATCCGACCGTCTCTCTCTATCGCATAACGCGTGCTCTTTCTGGTCGCTGGCTAAGGCCCCCTCGCGGGAGCCTCAGAGCCGCACGGCGAAATCGCGGAGTGATCCACTCCTGTGTGCCTACCATGAGTTGAGTGTACGATCGGCGCTAGCGAGTTTCTCGTATCGAGAGTCAGTGCGCCTCTCTCGCACGCGCCAATAGTACGAAAGAGATAGACTGTCATCGAGCGCTCGATACTCGCTAGCGGCGATCGAAAAGTCAACTCATGGTAGGCACACTGGCAACAGTTGTAAAGTAAGGTAGGGAACGGAATTCGCTCACAACGTCTGTATTTACTGACAACTGACTACAAATAATTTGGAGTATACCTGGGTCATAAGTCATACAGATTTTGTAGTACGAGTTTTGTAGTGTTCACGTCTTTCCTGTGGACATCACAAATTTCGGGACTTTAAAAGCTTAATTTTCTAGCTAGACCCCTATAGGCAAATAACAATAACCCTACTCATCTACTTCTAGGCCTGCACTGCATGATAAAAACATAGTGATGGATGTGTATTCGGGTCGTTAAGTATAATGGTTTTGTCCACAGGAGAAACGTTGTTTCGAAATCTGTATGAGTCACCATATTATTAATCCTTATAGTCACTGAAAATTCAAGCTTTTAGCTTTATCTGCAACTAAATTACAAGGGTCAAAAATGTTCATGAATGGCTTCGAAAAAAGATATAATAGTTTTATCTCCTAGTTACTGTTTCTATATTTTATCTTATTGTTCATATACAGGGTGGGAGGGACTATACCGACATACTTTAGCCATGAATTCCTGGTGGTGTGACGAGTAAATAATGTTACATCAACATGGGTCGAATATTGTCATTTTACATTAATAGTCTTATGGAACAAAATAAATCAGTAAATCCCTCGCTATAAACATGTCCTTACTGGCTGAAAAGTTATCAAAAAGAAAAAAAAAGCTAAAATGGAAACGAAAGGTCAATTTTTTGGCCTCGTAGTCGCTTACCATCAAATACTGCGAAGGTTAATTCCTATTTAGTTAAAGGATTTAAAAAAAATAGTAAAGGTATCTTAGTCACATTTATTAGGGCTTGTTACACACTTGGGATTTTTCATTTACAAAATAATGGATATCTCGGAAAGTAAGCGTTTTTCGACTATACATCACATAACATTTTTTACTCCTAATAGTTGTAAGAATCTATAGTTAAAGTTTGTCGGTATAGTCCCTCCCACGCTGTATACACTTACCTACACAAATAACAATGAAGAAAACTACAACCTAATTATATTTGGGATTTGTTTAATAAATAATCAGTTTACTTTAAACCACTGTATCTTTCTGCGTTCGCCTTCCTCGCCGTTCTCATCTCAGCGGGCAGCGGTCTTGAGACCATATTCACGTCTCTTCCGCATTTCCAAAGGGAAATCGTTAACAACTGATATCTGATTTTCTTCACTCACGTTAAATACCGATATGGGAAAGGTCGTCGACAATATAGGAACATGGCCCTTTACTGTACAAAGAGCTGGTGCCTGTACGAGTAGTAGTGACCAGGGCCGCGCCGCCCGTGTGCGAAGTGTGCAGCGCACACAGGCGCCAGGGCAATATAGTGGCACCGGAAGTCGAAACACGACGACAATAAAAAGGTGCTTCATACGAGTAGGTTTCGCACACAGGCGCTGCTGGGGGTCGGCGCGGCCCTGGTAGTGACGTAGCTAGAATGAGGATTTCTACCTTACTACCTACCTCTTCATTTCTACCAGGTGGGTACGAGTTACCCTACAAACTTTAACCACGTATTCCTTTTGTTATAATAATGAGTGAAAATCGTGAAAGTTTAAATCAATATTTTATAAATCAGTAAATTCAGCCACTCGTTATAAACATGTCCTTACTGAAGGAAAAGTTATCAAAAAGAAAAAAAAAGCTAAAATGGAAACGAAAGGTAAATTTTTTGGCCTCGTAGTCGCTTACCATCAAATACTGCGAAGGTTAATTGCTGTTTAGTTAAGGGATTTTAAAAAATTAGTAAAACTATCTTAGTCACTTTTATTAGGGCTTGTTACATACTTGGGAGTTTTCATTTAAAAAATAATGAATATCTCTGAAAGTAAGCGTTTTTCCACTATACATCACATAACTTTTTTTACTCCTAATATTTGTTAGAATCTATAGTTAAAGTTGCGGTCAGATCAAATCAGTTTCTTTTTATGAAGTGTCAAAACGATCAGATAGTTTATATGATATGGCTCGTCATAAAAAATATTTTGAAAATTGGGGACATTTTTTCTTGTGACGGCACTAGCAATGGACAGGAACCAATTAAGGTCATTTTTTCCCCATAAAACCCACATTTTAAGTAACTGACATTACATTTTTAAACTGTCAACACTATACTTTATATGAAAGAAACATTTTTTGTCTCTTCATTGGTTTTTAATGCGGGAAATTTTACACCACATTTTTATGTTACATATACAGGGTGATTGATAATTCGACCTATACCTTGAAGGGGGTTATACTAGAGCTCATTTGCAATAAATTTAGCCCAGTAAACTAGGGGTCTAAATTTGATAGTTATCAAGTTATTTAAGTTTTACGTTTTTTTAGAAAAAACCCGCCTTTCGGACTAAAAGTGATAATTATGAAAAAAGTACTTCCATTTGGCTGGTATAAACTTTGTTTTCTAAAAGCCAATGAACCAATGACTACTTCAAATAAAAATCTGTGTCAAAATTTCAGAATTATCTTAGAAATAAACGGTCATAAAAACCAAAGTCATAATTTTTTTTTTCGATTTTGTTACAACTGATGAGAATTACTTGAAAAAAATGTACGGCACGTGATGTAAAAACTACAGAAATAAGTTCCTCAATTAATAAGCTTTCCAAAAAAGTACAAATGTTGGCAACTTTTTCAAAAATCTTGAAAATAATAATAATAATTCCAGAGCAGGTAGCGGTTTCGCAAAAGGCGTACCTGGCCCGGAGTCGCGTTGTTTGTGTCACCTTTATTTTTCTGAGAGCTTCAATTGACCTGCCTCGGTATCTTATCTTATCTAATTAGGGGTGAGATCTGGGTACATTGCGTTCGGTTCGTGTTCGGGCATGTTCGTTGAAGTCCCAGAAAAATGGATTGGTCGAGGTGGTCCGATCCCTTGGCCAGCGAGAAGTCCCGACTTAACTCCATGCGACTTCTACATTTGGGGTCACATGAAGGCATTAGTCTACGACAGGCCAATTCGTGATGTAGAAGATTTACGAGAAAAAATTGTAGCAGCTGCCCAAACTATTAAAGAAAGTCTGTCGACGCGGGTTACAGTCAGTGAAGTACGTACAAGACTTCGTGCTTGCATTCGCAACCGAGGCAGGCAATTCGAACAAGATTTGTAGTTGTAATTGTAATTTATTTTAATTATTTATTTATCGTATGGCGAAACATTACCCTGCGTGCTTCTTTTTGTGTTTAGTAATAATTTAATTATTTTAAAATAAAATTTTATTTAGAAACTGGTTATTTTACTGCTTTTGCAATCTTATTCCTACCAACAAGCATTTGATGTAAATAAATTAATATCGTGCTTTCTGCATGAAGAAACACAAAGTAAGCAGACTGGCTTCAGGTCCGGTATGCTTATTTCTGTCAGTCATTAGGTATCATTATTACTTTCAATAATTAACTAATTGGTCACCTCATTACTGAAAAAAATAATTAAGCCTCGGTTAGTTAGTTAATGATTTGTAAAATAATTAGTTAACAACGATACGTCCAATTGGAAAGACGGTTGACAGTAGTTGATTGATTACTTATTGAATGAAGATAATTTAGCCTCGGTTAGTTCGTTGGATTATACGAGGTTCATGCTATTATTCTTTGTTTTGATAAACAATAATTCATTTCATTTGTAAAATAAATAAGTTAACAACGATACGTCTGAATTGGAAAGAAGGTCGAAGGCAGATAATTGATCACTTACTGAATGAAGATAATTAAACCTCGGTTAGTCACGAACATGCCTGAACGCAATCTACCCTGATCTCACCCCTAATAAGGTAAGATAAGATACCGAGGCAGGTCAATTGAAGCCCTCAGAAAAATAAAGGTGACACAAACAACGCGGCTCCGGGCCAGGTACGCCTTTTGCGAAACCGCTACCTGCTCTGGAATTATTATTATTATTTTCAAGATTTTTGAAAAAGTTGCCAACATTTGTACTTTTTTGGAAAGCTTATTAATTGAGGAACTTATTTCTGTAGTTTTTACATCAAGTGCCGTACATTTTTTTCAAGTAATTCTCATCAGTTGTAACAAAATCGAAAAAAAAAATTATGACTTTGGTTTTCATGACCGTTTATTTCTAAGATAATTCTGAAATGTTGACAAAAATTTTTATTTGAAGTAGTCATTGGTTCATTGGCTTTTAGAAAACAAAGTTTATACCAGCCAAATGGAAGTACTTTTTTCATAATTATCATTTTTTGTCCGAAAAGCGGGCTTTTTCTAAAAAAACGTAAAACTCAAATAACTTGATAACCATCAAATTTAGACCCCTAGTTTACTGAGCTAAATTTATTGCAAATGAGCTCTAGTATAACCCCTTTCAAAGTATAGGTCGAATTATCAATCACCCTGTATATTTAGATACAGGAAATCAAAGTACACAGAAAAACTAAATGGCACTCGCCTGTGTACAGACCGAGAATCGAACCCGGTACCTCTGGATTTCCGGCCCAGTGACTCAACCATTCGTCCACCGTACACTCAGAAAACGCCCTCAATTCTGCTATCTACCTTGACTCCCGACTTGACTTGACTTCTTCTTGGCGAGTGCCATTTAATTTTTCTGTGTACTTTGATTTCCTGTATCTATATATGTGTCAACACTATGTTCAGATAACTGATGATCATAACTGGTAAAGTCCATGAATAGTCGGCTATAAGCCAATAAATGTTTGCTGTCCATTATTGGGTACTACTGTGTTTAACGTGTCCATGACTGGTGCCGTCACCCTAATAAAAAATATCAGAATCAATAGCTCTCGTGATTTTGAGTAAAAATGACGCAAAAATTACCTACATAATTCTGAATAAAAGGACTTTGGAAAGTTAAAACGTCCATAATTGGGTGAATCAACTTTTAGAACCACACTTTTGACGTCTCTGGCGTTACCGAAAATGTCTCTGGACTGGAGTTACCAAGAAATCGAACTTCTAATAGGATATTTTTCTATTTATTAGGTTTATGAGACGGGGCATTCAACGTTCTAACATACACCATAAATGTGAACACACCATTATTTAAAGGCGTTATTTTACAACAAAAATTAAAAGTTGCGGACAGAGTCGTGTGGGTAAAAAAGTTGATTGACCCAATTATGGTATGTATATATTTATAATTAATGAAAAGTAATCACGGCTGAAATGAAACGGCTATTTAAGTTAACGGTTATTAAGGCACATTTTTTATCTGAATATTCTTTACGCATATTTTTTATTTTATTGATAATTATATTGAGTTTCATAAATAATAAAATTATAAAAGAGAACCTAACCTAACCGAACCTATTGAACCTATGCTATGTAAACTATGTTCTTCAAACATTTTCAGAAATGTTTTTCTTTAAAGCTAGAGAAAAGCTATACGAAATTAAAATTTGGAAAAGCGATACTTTATTCGGATCAATTATGGACTTACGCCAAATATAATAACCCTGTGGAAACCGATGATGGGTTATTCTTCAGAAATATGTCTGCGGTCACCTTATTCCTCTGGCTCTTTTTCATAATAAACGTATGGAGACAGAGGAATAAGTCGCAGACATATTTCTGAAGAATAACCCTGATATTATTTAGGATGATGATAATTACATTTCTATAGGACATTTTACTGCAGGCGTGCATTCTATTTCTATTGCACCTTGTGCTTAAAAAATAGTTAACAATGTTTTTTTTTTCAATGTTAGTTGTCTACACCAAACGCCAGCATTAAAATGGTCGGTTTGAGAGGGACTTGCGCAAGCGGCCTTCAGTTGCCCAACACTACGTGCCCGCCGGTACCTAAGTGCCTGCTTAGATAGATATTTTCCACTTACTTATGACTTATTTACTAAACTGAGTATACAAATTAGAAAAGAGCCCACAACACACCACCCAGAAACAACACAACGACAAAAAAAACAACAGAACAAGAACAGTATTTTGAAACAATCTGGAAGTAATTATGCCCTTTCAATTAAAGCAATAATTATTGTTCATTGTAAATTAATTTTTACAGACTTCATTAAAAGGAAGGTCTCCGGCAACGCACTTATGACTCTTTTGGTGTTGCAGGTGTCTATGGGCGACGGTGATTGCTTACCATCAGGCGACCCGTGTGCTCGTTTGCCCCCTATTTCATAAAAAAAAAGTTTATTGTCAGGGTTTCGTACCCAAAGGGTGCCAAAGGAACCCTATTACTAAGCCTCCGCTGTCCGTATGTCCGTCTGTCCGTCGGTCACACAGCGTTTGAACCGTACTGGGTAGAAACTTGAAACTTTGAAATTTTCTATTGCCGCTATAACAACAAATACTTAATAAAAACAAAATAAAATAAAACATAAAAGGGGGTCTCCATACAAGAAACGTGTTTTTTCGTTTATTTTTTTCCTATTTTAATAATGGTAATAGGTGCTTGATATGTTCATATAATATGTATTTCTTATACCCCTATAACAACAAATACTAAAAACAAAATAAAGTTAAAAATAAAAAGGGCATACAAGAAACATGTTTTTGGCGTCATTTTCTTGACTGTGGTTCGAAATCCTTCGTTACGAATCCAACTCGCACTTGGCCGGTTTTTTATTTTCATGTAAAATAATATTTCTCCAAATCCATCCGGACGTAATCAATCATAAGAGTACCTACCTACTACTATACCTACGTTACACAACTAGGGTGGTAATACAAAGAAAGGCCTAGATCGCAGAAGTTTGCGGCTCGAGCTGCAAGCGAGCTTTCTATTATACCTCCCGTGTTGTGTACATCATTTTATGTCTACACTTGGCCATAAAGCGGCTTTTTCCGTACGCGCAGCGTGCGGAAAAAGTCACTTTATGGCCAGGTGTGGCATAAAATAAATAACTGGCCAAGAGCATGTCGGACCATGCTCAGTGTAGGGTTCCATAGCCGTAACTATAAGGTAAAAAATACGATGTAAAAAAAGTACAACAACAAAAGAGCGTATCTTCATAGCAATTACGTCCTTTTGTTGAGAAGCGCAGTTTTTCGGCAATAACTCAAAAACGGTCGCTCTTGTTGAAAATAATTTTCTTTGAAAGTATTAATTAAGCGTTACCTTCGTGATTTTTTTCATATTTTTCGGACGCACGGTTTAGAAAATAGAGGGGGGGGGACACAATTTACACAACTTTCGGAGCGATTATTTCCAAATACATTCACTTAATCAAAAACATTACTTAGGAACCTTATAGTGTTTTTTAAAGAGCTGTCGAACTATGTACCGCACGTTGATATTTGCTGAAAAAAAAAAAATTTACTGTCTTTAACATGTATGGAGTGCCCCCCCTAAAATATTTATTTTAATTATTTATATACCAAACTAAGTACCGTCAAACCCTCCAACTTTGCCCACCGTCCAATCTTTGCCCAGGATGAAAATATACTATTTCCTTCCTGCAGGAAGGAAATAGCCCATGGGCAAAGATTGGGCGGTGGGCAAAGTTGGAGGGTTTGACGTAGCGGCTCATAAAAGACACCTATATTCCAAATTTCATCAATATACGTCATGTAGTTTTTGAGTAAAATGCCTGTGACATACGGACAGACAGACAGACGGACGGACATGACGAAACTATAAGGGTTCCGTTTTTGCCATTTTGGCTACGGAACCCTAAAAATAGATCTGACGTACAGAAATACCTTTTTAGGGTTCCGTAGCCAAAATGGCAAAAACGGAACCCTTATAGTTTCGTCATGTCCGTCCGTCTGTCAATTTTTTTTTCAGCAAATATCAATATAATATATATAATATATAATAATAATAATATAATAATTTATTCACGAATAATTACAAAATATGACTTATAGACTATAATACACAAAAGATACAAAGCATAAAACGTGCCTGAACTAGGAGGTCCTGTGTTTCAGGCAGAAAAAACGACTAAATAATTTATTAAAATATTCACAATTACTAAATCTAAATGTACACAATTGAAATTTAATAATTAGTTATTGACTACAGAAAAAACAGTTACGAGTACCTAAGTTACAAAATTAAAAACAAGAATCACTTTATGACTAATAATAACTTCTCTGTATCTTCGTACGACATGCTTTGTAGGGCTTCGCGGAGCATGAGTTTACATTTAACATAATTGAGCGGATAAATGTCAAATTTCGCGTTTAACCTGTTGTATAGGAATGGACCTAAGAAAATAAAAAATCTAGAAGAGAATGCATGTTTCCGGTTTAGCGAGCAAACAATATTTTTACGCCTTTTGTTAGTAGATTGTGTGTTGTATGGCAATGCAGCGTGCTGTTTTAAAACGGTGCTTAGTATAAATAATTGTCGAACTGTTAGGACTTCACATGATTTATACAGCAGGTTAGTAGGGAAGAGGAAAGGACGAAACGTAGAAACCTTCAGAATCGCTCTTTGTGCTCTTTCTAGGTTTAGTAATGTAGTTTTAGCCAAGCCACCCCATGAAGTTATGCAGTAAGAAATCACCGATTGACATAACGCAAAGTAGATTTGTTTCATAAGATGCGCATCTGCAACCGCTCGTAGTTTTTTAAAAACAAATATTAACTTACGTACTCTATTACACAAAGCGTCTACGTGATGCTTAAATGAGAGTGACTCATCAATTATAATTCCTAAATATTTTATTTTAGTCGTAGCAGCTATGTCTGTGCAATTACTGTGGTTATTAGTGAGGTCTTTGCAGTTATGTTTATAGAGCTTTGGGTTTCTTGGAGCCAAATTATAAGATTTGCGCATGGAAAATCTTATGTAATTTGTTTTGTCTAAATTTAGTGTTAGTAGGTGATGTTGAAGCCAGCAGTTTACAATATTAAAGCCCCGTTGCGCATATTTATAAACTTCGTCGGCAGATTTTGCAGAAAAAAGTAGGACAGTGTCATCAGCGTAAGAAATTATTTTACCGCTGTCCAATTTCATATTACAAAGGTCATTAATGTATATTAAAAATAGGGTAGGACCAATTATACTTCCCTGGGGAACCCCAAAAGATGTATTTTCAAGGTCATCGCTGATAACATTGTCTATTTTTGTGCATTGGGTGCGCTCATTTAGGTAGTTTGAAAATAATTTGAGTTGTGTACCTCTTATACCTAATGCCTCGAGCTTGCGAAGAAGAATGGGAATGGACACCGTGTCAAAAGCTTTAGCAAGGTCCAGGAAGATTCCTAAGGTCTGGTTACCATGGTCAAGTTCCTGAACTAGATAGTTGGTCAATTCATGCACTGCGTCGGCTGTTGACAGCTTGGATCTAAAACCAAACTGTCCTTTTGACAAAATAGCTTGGCTTTCCAGATAATTGATAAGTCTATAGTTAATGATTTTTTCCAATACTTTAGATATTGAAGGTAATAACGAAATAGGTCTGTAGTTCGTTATTTGATCTTTAGAGCCCGATTTGTGAACAGGAACAACTACAGCTTTTTTCAAGCATTTAGGAAAAACTCCTTCAGTGAGGCATTTTTGGAAAATGTGTGTGAGCGGCGGAACAAGGACATCTTTGAATTGCTTTAACATTTTACTGGATATGCCATCCCAACCGACCGCTGAATCGTCCTTCAGGCAGTTAATTACCCTTTCCACCTCTTCTTCATCAGTATTTAGCAACACAAATGACTTTACGGTGTTGTTGTTAGTTGAAAAGCGGCTTGGAGGAAGCGGTAATGAAGTGTTCTGGACTTTTTCTGCCAGATTTTTACCTATATTTACAAAAAAATCATTTGCGTTATTGACAGATGCCGATTGTGATGGACATGCTTGTAACAAACTTGAAGATGGTTCCCGTTGTTTTGAAATATATGCTATATTTTTAATGCAATTCCAGACCAATTTGCTGTTTGTTCCCGCTAATTCTAGTTGTTTTTTGTCGTAGTTAATTTTCACTTTTTTCAGTAAATCATTACAAAAATTGCGGTACCTTTTATATGATGATTGAAGTATCAAATTGTCTGGGTTTGACTTGGCCTTCGAATGAAGTTTATCCCTGTGTCTCATACAGCGAATAAGTCCCGGTGTGACCCAAGGTTTAATGCAACGGTATTTATTTCGTACTCGTGAGTACGTCGTATTATTCAATATTGCGTGCTGGACACTTTGAATTAAGTAAGACATACCAGTGTCTGCGTCAGCAGAACTATATACTGGGCCAAAGTCAATGTTGCATAAATCATCTGCAAGTTTGTTTTTGTTTAATTTAGACATTATAGGCATGCGAACTGTGTTATTTAGAATTCGAAATAGGGTTAATAGGGCACCTCTATGATCGGTCACGGCGGAGCGGCAATGTGCGGTACATAGTTCGACAGCTCTTTAAAAAACACTATAAGGTTCCTAAGTAATGTTTTTGATTAAGTGAATGTATTTGGAAATAATCGCTCCGAAAGTTGTGTAAATTGTGTCCCCCCCCCTCTATTTTCTAAACCGTGCGTCCGAAAAATATGAAAAAAATCACGAAGGTAACGCTTAATTAATACTTTCAAAGAAAATTATTTTCAACGAGATCGAATTAACCGTTTTTGAGTTATTGCCGATAAACTGCGCTTCTCAACAAAAGGACGTAATTGCTATGAAGATACGCTCTTTTGTTGTTGTACTTTTTTACATCGTATTTTTTACCTTATACTTACGGCTATGGAACCCTACACTGAGCATGGTCCAACATGCTCTTGGCCAGTTATTTTTATCTAAAGTTGATGTCTCATGAATAATAGTCGTAGGGGTAGTAGTAGTTGACGACCGCTTTAGCTTAGTTGGTAGTGACCCTACCTACGAAGCAGGAGGTCCTGGGTTCGAATCCCGGTAAGGGCAATTATTTGTGTGATGAGCACGAATATTTGTTCCTGAGTCATGAATGTTTTCTATGCATTTAAGTATTTGTATCTATTAAATATATCGTCGTCTAGTATCCATAACACAAGCCTTATTGAGCTTACTATGGGGCTAGTTCGATTTGTGTAAGATTGTCCCCTAATATTTATTTATTTATTTATTTATTTATTAATAGTATTATTCCTGAGACTATCCCATCTCATAATGCCCTAACCAACAATCAATCAATCTTATGAACAAATCGGCCAAGCGCGTCCTTTAACGCCTCTAAGAAACGACTTAATGATGCCTTAATTATGCTGTCAATTAGGCTCCTTGACCCCTCACGATTTCTTTTTCCGACATAAATCACTTATTTTAAGTATTCAAATGAAAGGAAAAAAATGACTATATTAAAAATTATAATCGTGTCTTAGTTCTTATTCAAGTAGAAGCACAGAATAAGTAATATTACTATAGCTTGGCAACTTCGTTGGTGACACTCACATGTGTGCTTTTTGTTATGTGCAGCTGTAACTATAGCTTGGCAACTTTGTTGGTGACACTCACCTGTGTGCTTTTTGTTAACAAAACAAAAAGCACACAGGTGAGTGTCACCAACGAAGTTGCCAAGCTATAGTCACACAAGTTACCGCCAACATGAATGGGAGCCTCCGGAGGCTACCTCCGTCGGTCATCATTCTCTCTCTCTAACAAAACTGTCGTTCGGGTCCGACCACCGGACGGAACGCACCGGATCCGACCGTCTCTCTCTATCGCATAACGCGTGCTCTTTCTGGTCGCTGGCTAAGGCCCCCTCGCGGGAGCCTCAGAGCCGCACGGCGAAATCGCGGAGTGATCCACTCCTGTGTGCCTACCATGAGTTGAGTGTACGATCGGCGCTAGCGAGTTTCTCGTATCGAGAGTCAGTGCGCCTCTCTCGCACGCGCCAATAGTACGAAAGAGATAGACTGTCATCGAGCGCTCGATACTCGCTAGCGGCGATCGAAAAGTCAACTCATGGTAGGCACACTGGCAACAGTTGTAAAGTAAGGTAGGGAACGGAATTCGCTCACAACGTCTGTATTTACTGACAACTGACTACAAATAATTTGGAGTATACCTGGGTCATAAGTCATACAGATTTTGTAGTACGAGTTTTGTAGTGTTCACGTCTTTCCTGTGGACATCACAAATTTCGGGACTTTAAAAGCTTAATTTTCTAGCTAGACCCCTATAGGCAAATAACAATAACCCTACTCATCTACTTCTAGGCCTGCACTGCATGATAAAAACATAGTGATGGATGTGTATTCGGGTCGTTAAGTATAATGGTTTTGTCCACAGGAGAAACGTTGTTTCGAAATCTGTATGAGTCACCATATTATTAATCCTTATAGTCACTGAAAATTCAAGCTTTTAGCTTTATCTGCAACTAAATTACAAGGGTCAAAAATGTTCATGAATGGCTTCGAAAAAAGATATAATAGTTTTATCTCCTAGTTACTGTTTCTATATTTTATCTTATTGTTCATATACAGGGTGGGAGGGACTATACCGACATACTTTAGCCATGAATTCCTGGTGGTGTGACGAGTAAATAATGTTACATCAACATGGGTCGAATATTGTCATTTTACATTAATAGTCTTATGGAACAAAATAAATCAGTAAATCCCTCGCTATAAACATGTCCTTACTGGCTGAAAAGTTATCAAAAAGAAAAAAAAAGCTAAAATGGAAACGAAAGGTCAATTTTTTGGCCTCGTAGTCGCTTACCATCAAATACTGCGAAGGTTAATTCCTATTTAGTTAAAGGATTTAAAAAAAATAGTAAAGGTATCTTAGTCACATTTATTAGGGCTTGTTACACACTTGGGATTTTTCATTTACAAAATAATGGATATCTCGGAAAGTAAGCGTTTTTCGACTATACATCACATAACATTTTTTACTCCTAATAGTTGTAAGAATCTATAGTTAAAGTTTGTCGGTATAGTCCCTCCCACGCTGTATACACTTACCTACACAAATAACAATGAAGAAAACTACAACCTAATTATATTTGGGATTTGTTTAATAAATAATCAGTTTACTTTAAACCACTGTATCTTTCTGCGTTCGCCTTCCTCGCCGTTCTCATCTCAGCGGGCAGCGGTCTTGAGACCATATTCACGTCTCTTCCGCATTTCCAAAGGGAAATCGTTAACAACTGATATCTGATTTTCTTCACTCACGTTAAATACCGATATGGGAAAGGTCGTCGACAATATAGGAACATGGCCCTTTACTGTACAAAGAGCTGGTGCCTGTACGAGTAGTAGTGACCAGGGCCGCGCCGCCCGTGTGCGAAGTGTGCAGCGCACACAGGCGCCAGGGCAATATAGTGGCACCGGAAGTCGAAACACGACGACAATAAAAAGGTGCTTCATACGAGTAGGTTTCGCACACAGGCGCTGCTGGGGGTCGGCGCGGCCCTGGTAGTGACGTAGCTAGAATGAGGATTTCTACCTTACTACCTACCTCTTCATTTCTACCAGGTGGGTACGAGTTACCCTACAAACTTTAACCACGTATTCCTTTTGTTATAATAATGAGTGAAAATCGTGAAAGTTTAAATCAATATTTTATAAATCAGTAAATTCAGCCACTCGTTATAAACATGTCCTTACTGAAGGAAAAGTTATCAAAAAGAAAAAAAAAGCTAAAATGGAAACGAAAGGTAAATTTTTTGGCCTCGTAGTCGCTTACCATCAAATACTGCGAAGGTTAATTGCTGTTTAGTTAAGGGATTTTAAAAAATTAGTAAAACTATCTTAGTCACTTTTATTAGGGCTTGTTACATACTTGGGAGTTTTCATTTAAAAAATAATGAATATCTCTGAAAGTAAGCGTTTTTCCACTATACATCACATAACTTTTTTTACTCCTAATATTTGTTAGAATCTATAGTTAAAGTTGCGGTCAGATCAAATCAGTTTCTTTTTATGAAGTGTCAAAACGATCAGATAGTTTATATGATATGGCTCGTCATAAAAAATATTTTGAAAATTGGGGACATTTTTTCTTGTGACGGCACTAGCAATGGACAGGAACCAATTAAGGTCATTTTTTCCCCATAAAACCCACATTTTAAGTAACTGACATTACATTTTTAAACTGTCAACACTATACTTTATATGAAAGAAACATTTTTTGTCTCTTCATTGGTTTTTAATGCGGGAAATTTTACACCACATTTTTATGTTACATATACAGGGTGATTGATAATTCGACCTATACCTTGAAGGGGGTTATACTAGAGCTCATTTGCAATAAATTTAGCCCAGTAAACTAGGGGTCTAAATTTGATAGTTATCAAGTTATTTAAGTTTTACGTTTTTTTAGAAAAAACCCGCCTTTCGGACTAAAAGTGATAATTATGAAAAAAGTACTTCCATTTGGCTGGTATAAACTTTGTTTTCTAAAAGCCAATGAACCAATGACTACTTCAAATAAAAATCTGTGTCAAAATTTCAGAATTATCTTAGAAATAAACGGTCATAAAAACCAAAGTCATAATTTTTTTTTTCGATTTTGTTACAACTGATGAGAATTACTTGAAAAAAATGTACGGCACGTGATGTAAAAACTACAGAAATAAGTTCCTCAATTAATAAGCTTTCCAAAAAAGTACAAATGTTGGCAACTTTTTCAAAAATCTTGAAAATAATAATAATAATTCCAGAGCAGGTAGCGGTTTCGCAAAAGGCGTACCTGGCCCGGAGCCGCGTTGTTTGTGTCACCTTTATTTTTCTGAGAGCTTCAATTGACCTGCCTCGGTATCTTATCTTATCTAATTAGGGGTGAGATCTGGGTACATTGCGTTCGGTTCGTGTTCGGGCATGTTCGTGACTAACCGAGGTTTAATTATCTTCATTCAGTAAGTGATCAATCAATTACTTTTGACCTTCTTTCCAACTCGGACGTACTAATTTCTTAAATTTTTTTTTTTTTTTTTTTTTAATTTATTTATCTCAAAGACTCTTGGTACATTTTTTTACTTTTAACTCGCCAAACATGCGTTTATTGGCGATAAATTGCACTCACTTTAAAGTTAGTTTTGTAAATGTACCCTACAATATAATTAACTTAATCTTAGCATGCACCTAACGTACCTAACCTAATTTTGTACAAAGGCACGGCTGAGCGACCGACTGTACTCCTTATCGCACTGCAATAAGGTCTACAGTCGATAACTCAACCGTGACTTCGGCCACATAAGATAACAACAGGGATCGATACATCTGAATCTATAGTACTACGGTATTATATCTAGCTGCTAAACAAAGCCAAATGAGCTACTGAACTACGTTTTGGATATTCTTACACCTACTATTTTGTTGGTAAAGTATCTAGTAGTAACTTTTTTAGCCTAGTTTTGAAAATAATCTTGCTGCTACATTCGCTTTCTGGAAAGATTGTATTGAATATACGTGGTGTTATAAATGTACGCGTCCGTTTACCGTAATAGTTATTGGCATCGGGTTCCAGATACCGCCGTCGCGTTGAAACCCTCAGCTCGCGGGTATATGTTCTCGGAGTTTTAAATTCTGGGCTATTATATTGCTCGGTTGCTATTAGATACTTCACTTTTTCGTGAACTGGCAGAATAAATAGTTTTTTAAATAATGCTGTGTAATCGTGGTTACAACTATCTTTGGTTTTTGTGTCCACTATATTTTTTAACATTCTCGTCTGTAAGTTTAATATTTTATCTAGATAAGTTTTAAAAGTGCGACCATAGGCTACAATTCCATATCCAATTACCGCTTCTGCCAGTGCATGATACAACATACAGAGTATTTTCGTATTAACGATATGTTTTAAATTTATTATTTTATAAAGTATTGATCTTAATTTATTACATATTATATCTATATGCGTTTTCCAATTTATGTTCCCATCTATAGTTAGACCAAGGTATTTATATTTATCTACAACTTCTAACGGTTTACATTTACAATTGTGTTTTTTATGATGTAAGCACTCATATGTATGTCCGATAATGCAAATAGGTCTCGGGTGACATTTTTTCAGAAAAGGGGAGTTTATAAGCATAAATTTAGTTTTCTCTATATTTAGTATTATACCATTGTCATGTGACCATTTTATTATGTTTTCAAAATCTTCCTGTATACATTTTTCTATCATATAAATATCTTTATCAGCATACAGTAGGCAGGTGTCATCAGCGTACATATAGGTGGAACAGTTCTGTACAACATTGGTTACGCTGTTTACATGCATTATGTACCCGACCGGGCCGTATACCGAGCCGGTCGGCACACCGGACACCACTTCCGCCTCGCCGCCGCTGACTCCGTCGACGACGGCGTGCAGGGTTCGTCGTGACAGGTAGCTACGGAACCATTCCAGCATTGGGCCACGGACACCACACTCGTCCATCGCCTGCAGTAGTTGTCCGTGGTCCAATGTTTCGAATGCTTTTTTAAAATCAATAAAAAGAACCCCTACATATTTTTTATCATCTAGGTTACAATATACCTCGTCCGTAAATTTTGCCAGAGCGGTGGAGGTACTCCTAGCCCGTCTGAACCCGTATTGCATATCCGATATCACGTGATTTTTCTCAAGAAAGTTACTTATTTGTGTTACAACAACTTTTTCCACTATCTTATTGATAACTGATAAGATTGCTATCGGCCTATAGTTCGAGTAATCCAAGTGGTTTCCTTGTTTATAAATTGGTCGTATAATAGATTTTTTCAGTTCGTCTGGGTACTTCCCCGCTTCGACACACATATTCACAAAATTTGCCAATACGGGACTAATTTCTTTTCGGATGTACTTTAATTCTTGTATCCTTATTCCATCATAGCCCGGTGACTTTTTAGTACTCATTTTACTAATAATTTTTTCGATTTGGTAATTATTTACTTTTTGAAACCTAAAACTTACATTACATTGTTTAATATAACTTTGACGGTCCAAGAACTTAATGTTACAGTTATGTTTAATTTTAGTTATTTCTTCCGTAAAAGTTTTGGCAAATTTTGTGCATATATTTTTCACAGAATCAGTTTTTCCCATGTATTTCAGTATAACTGAGTCCACAGTGGGTTTATCTGCCCCCAACCAGCTGTTTATAGTAGCCCATATTTTTCTAGTATTATTTTCACAATTTTTTATCTCATTTTTCTTATGATTTTGCTTAGATATGTATATGTATTTATTTGTTAAATTTCGGAAATTAGTATAGCTTAATCTATTTGTAACGTTCTTAGGATTACTCTTCCATATTCTAAAAAGTTCGTCTCTCCTCAGTATCATATTATTTACAGTTTTATTCATCCACGGTTCAGTTTTCCGCTTTTTTTTACAATAGGCTTTTGTTTTCGATTGTTCATAAATAAAGCTAAATTCACTCACCAGTTTTTTATATAATAATAAAGGACAGGTAATACCACGATATTCGTTCCAATTCACTTTATCTAACATTTCTTTAATTCGTTTATTATTTAATACACAAACCGGTTTCTGTTGTTTCACTTCATCATCACAGCTGATCCCGGCCGCTAGGTTTACTCCGATCATGTAGTGGTCGGACAGTTTACAGGTAAGCATGTGTGCGGCGAGGCGCTGCGCGCGCGCGCGCACCCACACATGGTCGATGCACGACGTCACCAGCTTCTCGTCCATTACCTCCTCCCGAGTGCACTCATTGATCATGCATTGAAGGCCGTATCCACACAGGGTGGTTTTGTATGTCTCAGTTATGTTATTCGTTTCCATGATGTTTATGTTCGTGTCACCCGCCAGTATGATGTGATCATTTTCTGGTATGTGTTTTAACAATCCATCCACTTCTTTTATAAAACAGTGTTTGTTTGTGTTAGGCGGTCTATAGATTCCTATAACATGTAGGTGATTTTTCGAGGTCTTTATAACAGTATGTAATATCTCTGTGGCATGGCTCTTTATGGCTTTTACGTTAAGATCGAGGCCGTTTTTAGTATACATTAGGATTCCCCCTCCTCTACGCTTCTCCCTTGTGACCGATTGCATATCATATCCTCTGATGAAGTATATAGGAAGTTCCTCTTTTTTTACATTTATTTCAGTTAATATAATAATATCTATAGAGTTTTCGGTTTTTTCTAGTAGGCATAGTAATTCGTTGTAGTTTTTTCTTAATGATCTGATGTTTAGGTGAATGACTTGTAATTCTTTAGCAGTTTTGGTGATGTAATTGCTCCATTCATTTATGCTTTGAAATTTGATGAACTCAATATTTTCATCTATTACTTGTAGTAGATCAGCGAAGATGTTAAGGTAAATAATCGTGTAGTGTGTTACCGCGCTAGCGCAGAGGCTATTGTTGACTCGCTTCATCCTCGTTATCTAAGTCCTCCATACACAAACACATGTGTTTCGCGATATCGGCTTCCGATTTAATATTATAGATTTTAGATTTGTCCGATTTTTTAACTAATATTCTTAGATCTTGTACCCAAATATATTTATATTTGCCTTTTAGGGTGATTTTCGTATTCCAGAATAATCTCCTTAGGTGTTTGGTGAGGTTTTCATTTATGTAAATTTGGGTTTCGTTGTCATTTTCGAATATGTCTTTATTGTAGAGTTTTGTCTTCTTTTGTTTAAGCCAGTCTGCGCGCGCAGTTTTTGAGCGCAGCCGGACTACGATGGGTCGTGGCCGCGTCTCGCCTTGCTTTTCTCGACCTACCCTCATAGCGGTTTCAATATCCACCTCATCAATTTCTAGTTTTTTAGCTATTTTTGAGATTGTGTTAACTGTATCCTCGTTCTCCACCTGCTCGACTCCAACTATTTCGATTTCGGTCTCCACTTCTTTCAATTCTAACTGCATGATTCGCTCATCTAATGATTCGTTGATTTTTTGTAAATTGATGTTTTTTCTCTCCAATGCCGCTATCTTTTTCTCTGCACTTTTTTTGAAATCATTCATTATTTGATACTGCTCCGCATAAAAGTCTACAGTTTCTGTTAAGTTTTCAATTTTTTCCTGTAGCTGAAAAATGATTTCTAGTTTTTTGTTGACCTCACTCAAGGTCGACTCCGCCGTTGCTGTTTTAATATCAATAGAGATTTTCGGTGTACCTTGTGTATTTTGGATGCTTTCTTTTTTGAGACATGCGTCACATACTTCATTTTCCATAAAAGCCGTATTGTTTTGCACGCACTTCTTATGATAAACACCATCACACTTTCCCTTACATTTAACGGTATCATCTCTTGCTATTGACAAGAACAGCTTGCACTTATTGCACTGTGGCATTGTTAATTTGTGAATATTACGGTACTATTAGGTAACACTAGTCAACTTAAGCGCACATCCGCACGCAGAGCGCACTCGCACGGAACCGGAAAAAAAATGGCTGCTTATCAAAATGAAGAATACGCGGATATCCTGTACTGTTACGGGTTTTGTGATGGCTGCTCCGCTGCGGCTCGCAGAGAATATCAACGACGCTTCCCCAACCGCCGTTTACCTGATGTAAGTGTGTTTGGTGCGACGTATCGACGTATTCGAGAAACTGGATCGGTTCAACGTCGTCAAGCTGATGCTGGAAGACCTCCAGTCCATGATCCGGTTGAAGAGGAACAAATCCTGGAGTGTTTCCGCGCGGATGGCACTACATCAACAAGGATTGTGGCTAACCAGCTTGGGATAACTCAGTGAAGGTTTGGTTCACATTACATTCAGCACGGCAGTATCCATACCACTACACTCCAGTACACGCTATCGAGGAGGGAGATCCTGCAAGAAGAATCGATTTCTGCAGATTTTTGTTGAATGCTGACATCGAAGACCCGGAGTACCTGAAGAACATTTTGTGGACAGATGAGTCCAACTTCGACCGCGACGGAATAACTAACTACCACAATCTGCATTTTTGGGCCCCCAAACATCAAAACCCACGGAGGTCCAGAGAAGGAGCTCACCAGCACAGATTCTCACTAAATGTCTGGATGGGTATTGTGCACGACAATTTGATCGGGCCATTCTTTCTGCCGGCACGATTAACCGGTGACGCGTACGAGAACTTTTTGAGGAACGAACTACCTATGCTGCTGGAGGATGTGCCGCTTGCCAGAAGGATAGCCATGGTGTATCAACACGATGGCTGCCCAGCTCACTATTATCTGCGTGTGCGACATTGGTTGGATGTGAATTATCCAGAAAAATGGATTGGTCGAGGTGGTCCGATCCCTTGGCCAGCGAGAAGTCCCGACTTAACTCCATGCGACTTCTACATTTGGGGTCACATGAAGGCATTAGTCTACGACAGGCCAATTCGTGATGTAGAAGATTTACGAGAAAAAATTGTAGCAGCTGCCCAAACTATTAAAGAAAGTCTGTCGACGCGGGTTACAGTCAGTGAAGTACGTACAAGACTTCGTGCTTGCATTCGCAACCGAGGCAGGCAATTCGAACAAGATTTGTAGTTGTAATTGTAATTTATTTTAATTATTTATTTATCGTATGGCGAAACATTACCCTGCGTGCTTCTTTTTGTGTTTAGTAATAATTTAATTATTTTAAAATAAAATTTTATTTAGAAACTGGTTATTTTACTGCTTTTGCAATCTTATTCCTACCAACAAGCATTTGATGTAAATAAATTAATATCGTGCTTTCTGCATGAAGAAACACAAAGTAAGCAGACTGGCTTCAGGTCCGGTATGCTTATTTCTGTCAGTCATTAGGTATCATTATTACTTTCAATAATTAACTAATTGGTCACCTCATTACTGAAAAAAATAATTAAGCCTCGGTTAGTTAGTTAATGATTTGTAAAATAATTAGTTAACAACGATACGTCCAATTGGAAAGACGGTTGACAGTAGTTGATTGATTACTTATTGAATGAAGATAATTTAGCCTCGGTTAGTTCGTTGGATTATACGAGGTTCATGCTATTATTCTTTGTTTTGATAAACAATAATTCATTTCATTTGTAAAATAAATAAGTTAACAACGATACGTCTGAATTGGAAAGAAGGTCGAAGGCAGATAATTGATCACTTACTGAATGAAGATAATTAAACCTCGGTTAGTCACGAACATGCCTGAACGCAATCTACCCTGATCTCACCCCTAATAAGGTAAGATAAGATACCGAGGCAGGTCAATTGAAGCCCTCAGAAAAATAAAGGTGACACAAACAACGCGGCTCCGGGCCAGGTACGCCTTTTGCGAAACCGCTACCTGCTCTGGAATTATTATTATTATTTTCAAGATTTTTGAAAAAGTTGCCAACATTTGTACTTTTTTGGAAAGCTTATTAATTGAGGAACTTATTTCTGTAGTTTTTACATCAAGTGCCGTACATTTTTTTCAAGTAATTCTCATCAGTTGTAACAAAATCGAAAAAAAAAATTATGACTTTGGTTTTCATGACCGTTTATTTCTAAGATAATTCTGAAATGTTGACACAAATTTTTATTTGAAGTAGTCATTGGTTCATTGGCTTTTAGAAAACAAAGTTTATACCAGCCAAATGGAAGTACTTTTTTCATAATTATCATTTTTTGTCCGAAAAGCGGGCTTTTTCTAAAAAAACGTAAAACTCAAATAACTTGATAACCATCAAATTTAGACCCCTAGTTTACTGAGCTAAATTTATTGCAAATGAGCTCTAGTATAACCCCTTTCAAAGTATAGGTCGAATTATCAATCACCCTGTATATTTAGATACAGGAAATCAAAGTACACAGAAAAACTAAATGGCACTCGCCTGTGTACAGACCGAGAATCGAACCCGGTACCTCTGGATTTCCGGCCCAGTGACTCAACCATTCGTCCACCGTACACTCAGAAAACGCCCTCAATTCTGCTATCTACCTTGACTCCCGACTTGACTCATTTCATTTATTTACATTAGACGAGGGAAGTTGACGTACATT
Source organism: Eudemis profundana (assembly GCA_947034925.1). Taxonomy (NCBI): domain Eukaryota; kingdom Metazoa; phylum Arthropoda; class Insecta; order Lepidoptera; family Tortricidae; genus Eudemis; species Eudemis profundana. Next base: position 3,968,685 of record OX344813.1, read on the forward strand.
GAATGGTAAAAAATATATATACAAATATAAACTATATGATTACACTAACCTAACCTAGACTAAAACTACATCATGTCCCCCAGATCGGGCCCCTGCGGCAGGGTCCCCATTATGCTGGCTGCGTTCCCCCTCTGGATCGCTATGCTGATCCGTTGAGTGAGGAACGAGCCAGCTCTGTGGTCCCCAGTTGTCTGAAAGAGCTTTTGGCTCAGCGTCTTTATGAGTCCGTGGGCATCTTGACTCCACGGTCCGAGAGTCTCGACTGCAAAGGCCGCAAACACATGGTGATCTGTGGGACACATGTATTTGCGGCGCTTTGCTGCCTCAGCCGCTGCAGCCGCCCCGCCTGCTCTCAGCGAGGTTGTGGCGAGATGTGACGGCGCAAGGGTGTCTACGCATGTTGCGTCCCATATTAGTGGCCGTCCCAGTCGCCACGGCACGAGGGTCATGCCGTCGGGTCGCTTGCCATCGTCGCGTGCAAGGCCAGGGGGCTCCAATGTGGCCGGCACGTTGACGCTGACAAGGGCCCGGCGGATGATATCGTTGAGGCAGGCGTGGCGGGATAGGCGGCCAGCACTTTTTGTGCACGCGAGACCGTGGTGGCCCAGACGGTCCACTTGGACTCCGCAGGGGCATCGATGGGGCATCACAATATGGACGCCGAGTCGCAGGCCGACAGCCAGTCTAAATGAGTTATTGTCCAGTAGTGTGGAAATGTGGGAGGAAGGAAGTGCATGCAACCAAGCCCCAGACTCCCTCTCCGATACGGCTAGCAAGCGGGCTTTTTCTTGGCTCGAGGAGCAGGAGTCTAGGAGGTGGGCATGCACTTGTTTGCAGATTGGGTTGTCCCAGATTCTCTGCACGGATTTGTTGGCCGGGATATTTTCGCTCGGGCAGACCGTTTTCCAAGCGATTTCTGCCTCGGGCAGGTACGCTACCTCGAAATCACGCAGTGATGGCTTTAGGATTTTGCCGACGAGGGGAAGCGTACTGTGTACCGAGGACAGAAATGCTGGTAGGGCAACACTGGAAATTTGACGGATACCGAGTCCACCGAATCTAATAGGGAGAGTAGCGTGTAGAAATTGCCGGTCGTTAATTTTGATGTTTATAATTTTTTCTAATTGCGTGTGCAGTACATTGTCGATGGTTTCGCAGATATTTGTAAATTTCCATAATGGGCTACAGCGTGTGAAGTAAGTAAATTTAGGGACCAGGAGGCAGAATCGTAGAATATGGGTAGCCATGTGAGCGTTAATTTCTAGCAAGCGGTTCGAGAATTCGGAAAAACGGTTGATTTTAGACTGTACGAATTCCGGGATCGATTCTTCTAGGACCGGTGCACCTAGGAGGTGAAGCGACTTCTTGGATAAGATTTTTATGCCCGGGCAGGCGTTCTCAAAATGTTGCTGGATTTGTAATTTATTTGGGATATCTGGATTGATATATAGTTCACACTTGTTGGTGTTTAGTTCAAGTCCTATTGATTTGAATTTGTCCACAATAGTTAATAGATCACTGAGAACCAAAGTCGCGTCGCCCCCTAGACTGCCATCGTCAAGATACCAGACATTGAATTTGGAGGTTAATTTCGAAATAATGGGCTGAATGGCTAAACTGAAAACGGCCGGCCCGAGAGGATCGCCTTGTTGACAGCCGACCGCCGAAGGGATATTGTTTTTTTTGTATACTAGGTTGGTGGGTGCGCTGTAGCATTGCCAAAGGTAAGGATAGATGTCGGGAGTTTCTTTTTGGATTTCTGTCAACATGGCGTTTCGGTTTACGGAGTTGAATGCGTTTTTTACGTCGACTTTGAGCAGCACCTGGCCGTTGGGACTAAGTAGAAAGGTTCGGCACGCATGGACGGCTGCCTCACAGCCGCCTTTGCTGCCGAAACCGAGTTGGATGGGTTGAAATTTTGACTCTAGATTATGGATTATGTTTTTGCAGCAGATTTTTGATGCAAGTCTTCGGATTGTGGAGCCTATGGCAATGGGTCGGATTCCTCCATCTTTTTTTGCTAAGGCGCACAGATTGGCGCCGTAGATGGTGGGAACCACATCGCGGTTCACCTTGCCTGCGAGCATCAGATTGATCAGGCGTGTGATGCTCGTAATCAAGTTGTTGCCTTGACCTCCAGGGATACCTGAGATTAGGTCTTTTAGGTGTTGCGGTGTTAACCCGTCCAGACCGCCCGCGGAGCCATTTTTGAATGATGCTATGGCTTGTGATACGGCGTCCTCTGAGCATTGCAGGAACGGCAGAACTGAATCGGGAGGGTCGGGGAGGCCAGGTACTGCGGGAGCTGGTGGGTGTTTGCTCTGTAGGGCGAGCAGAGTATCTGGGGTGTCTGGGGCCGACGTGTCGCTGGAAAACAGAAGTTGGGCAGCGCCTTTGAGATCCCCATCACTGATTTTAGATTCTACAATTTTAGTTAGTTTGCCGGGTTTAGGGTGGCGCGTGTTGTCTCTTAGATTTATACTATGGGTGTTTGAGCAGTTGGCTTTGATTTTGGAGGTCAGTGATTTGGTGGTGTCGTTTTTATTAACGTGGAGGATGTTATAAGCAAATGAGAGCAAATGTTCCCAAGTTTGGAGCGAGTTTTCACTGACGCAATCATCGATGGTTTTGGTTAATTTTGTTGCCACAGTGAATCTCGCGCCTCTGGGGATTCTCTTGATGATTGGTACAGAATTTTTTAATGTGCTTAATTTTGACGATAAATCGATGTGATTTTGCGGCGCGGGAGCTAATGGAATGAGGGGTATGGAGATGTTTTGGCTATTATTAAGTTTGTGGCACTTGCCTAAGTGTATATGGGCTGACTTGACTTCTTCTTGGCGAGTGCCATTTAATTTTTCTGTGTACTTTGATTTCCTGTATCTATATATGTGTCAACACTATGTTCAGATAACTGATGATCATAACTGGTAAAGTCCATGAATAGTCGGCTATAAGCCAATAAATGTTTGCTGTCCATTATTGGGTACTACTGTGTTTAACGTGTCCATGACTGGTGCCGTCACCCTAATAAAAAATATCAGAATCAATAGCTCTCGTGATTTTGAGTAAAAATGACGCAAAAATTACCTACATAATTCTGAATAAAAGGACTTTGGAAAGTTAAAACGTCCATAATTGGGTGCATCAACTTTTAGAACCACACTTTTGACGTCTCTGGCGTTACCGAAAATGTCTCTGGACTGGAGTTACCAAGAAATCGAACTTCTAATAGGATATTTTTCTATTTATTAGGTTTATGAGACGGGGCATTCAACGTTCTAACATACACCATAAATGTGAACACATCATTATTTAAAGGCGTTATTTTACAACGAAAATTAAAAGTTGCGGACAGAGTCGTGTGGGTAAAAAAGTTGATTGACCCAATTATGGTATGTATATATTTATAATTAATGAAAAGTAATCACGGCTGAAATGAAACGGCTATTTAAGTTAACGGTTATTAAGGCACATTTTTTATCTGAATATTCTTTACGCATATTTTTTATTTTATTGATAATTATATTGACTTTCATAAATAATAAAATTATAAAAGAGAACTTAACCGAACCTATTGAACCTATGCTATGTAAACTATGTTCTTCAAACATTTTCAGAAATGTTTTTCTTTAAAGCTAGAGAAAAGCTATACGAAATTAAAATTTGGAAAAGCGATACTTTATTCGGATCAATTATGGACTTACGCCAAATATAATGAACCCTGCGGAAACCGATGATGGGTTATTCTTCAGAAATATGTCTGCGGTCACCTTGTTCTTTTGGCTCTTTTTCATACTAAACGTATGGAGACAGACAGTCGCAGACATATTTCTGAAGAATAACCCTGATATTATTTAGGATGATGATAATTAGATTTCTATAGGACATTTTACTGCAGGCGTGCATTCTATTTCTATTGCACCTTGTGCTTAATAGTTAACAATGTTTTTTTTTTTCAATGTTAGTTGTCTACACCAAACGCCAGCATTAAAATGGTCGGTTTGAGAGGGACTTGCGCAAGCGGCCTTCAGTTGCCCAACACTACGTGCCCGCCGGTACCTAAGTGCCTGCTTAGATAGATATTTTCCACTTACTTATGACTTATTTACTAAACTGAGTATACACATTAGAATATAGCCCACAACACACCACCCAGAAACAACACAACGACAAAAAAACAACAGAACAAGAACAGTAAAATACATAAATAAAATAAATAAATATTAGGGGACAATCTTACACAAATCGAACTAGCCCCATAGTAAGCTCAATAAGGCTTGTGTTATGGATACCAGACGACGATATATTTAATAGATACATACATACAAATACTTATATACATAGAAAACATCCATGACTCAGGAACAAATATTCGTGCTCATCACACAAATAAATTACCGGGATTCGAACCCAGGACCTCTTGCTTCATAGGCAGGGTCACTACCAACTAAGCTAAAGCGGTCGTCGCACAACAGTATTTTGAAACAATCTGGAAGTAATTATGCCCTTTCAATTAAAGCAATAATTATTGTTCATTGTAAATTATAATTTTTACAGACTTCATTAAAAGGAAGGTCTCAGTTCGCCCTCAATTCCCACCTGAAAGGCCGGCAACGCACCTGTGACTCTTTTGGTGTTGCAGGTGTCTATGGGCGACGGTGATTGCTTACCATCAGGCGACCCGTCTGCTCGTTTGCCCCCCCCCCCCCCCCCGTTTCATAAAAAAAAAGTTCATTGACAGGGTTCCGTACCCAAAGAGTGCCAACAGAACCCTATTACTAAGCCTCCGCTGTCCGTATGTCCATCCGTCCGTCGGTCACAGGGCTCTATCGTTTGAACCGTACTAGGTAGAAACTTGAAATTTTTACATAATGTGTTCTATTGCCGATATAACAACAAATACTTAATAAAAACAAAATATTTTTTTTTTTTGTTTTTTTTCCCTAGTAATAATAGTAATAGTTAGGTGCTTGATATGTTCATAGAATATGTATTTCTTATGCCCCTATAACAACAAATACTAAAAACAAAATAAAGTTAAAAATAAAAAGGGCATACAAGAAACATGTTTTTGGCGTCCTTTTCTTGACTGTGGTTCGAAATCCTTGCGAATCCAATTCGCACTTGGCCGGTTTTTTATTTTCATGTAAAATAATATTTCTCCAAATCCATCCGGACGTAATCAATCATAAGAGTAGGTACGTTACACAACTAGGGTGGTAATACAAAGAAAGGCCGAGATCGCAGAAGATTGCGGCCCGAGCTGCAAGCGAGCTTTCTTTATTACCTCCCGTGTTGTGTACATCATTTTATGTCTACACTTGGCCATAAAGCGGCTTTTTCCGTACGCGCAGCGTGCGGAAAAAGTCACTTTATGGCCAGGTGTGGCATAAAATAAAAAATAGATCTGACGTACAGAAATCCCTTTGTTTATCTAAAGTTGATGTCTCATGTAGCCTCATTCCTGAGGCATCCAATCTCATAATGCCCTAACCAACAATCAATCAATCTTATGAACAAATCGGCCAAGCGCGTCCTTTAACGTGTCTCTAAGAAACGACTTAATGATGCCTTAATTATGCTGTCAATTAGGCTCCTTGACCCCTCACGATTTCTTTTTCCGACATAAATCACTTATTTTAAGTATTCAAATGAAAGGAAAAAAATTACTATATTAAAAATTATAATCGTGTCTTAGTTCTTATTCAAGCAGAAGCACAGAATATTAATAATATAGTAATATTACTATAGATAGCTTGGCAACTTCGTTGGTAACACTCACATGTGTGCTTTTTACCCGACTGCGGCGAAGCCCAAAGGAGGGTTATGTGTTTGACCTGTCTGTTTGTATGTATGTATGTCCGTTCCTGTGTCCGCTCGTAACTACTCAACGGCACATCCGATTTTGATAAATGATACATCATTAGATTCGTCTTGATGGTGCAAGTGTCACTGGGTATGAAATTCGTTAAAATAAACAAAATGGCGGATTTTATGCAGTTTCAAAGTGCACCGCGGTCGGGTTTTTTTTTTAATACAAATGTGGTTATTATTGTTATGTGCAGCTGTAACTGGTCGCACAAGTTACCGCCAACACGAATGGGGGCCTCCGGAGGCTGCCTCCGTCGGTCATCATTCGTGTTGGCGGTAACTTGTATGAGTAGTTACGGCTGCAAATAACAGAAATCACACATGTGTCACCAACGAAGTTGCCAAGCTATATGTACAGAAGTCTCTCTCTCTAACAAATACCAAATACCAATAGTACAATAGTACGAAAGAGATAGACTGTCATCGAGCGCTCGATACTGGCTAGCGCCGATCGAAAAGTCAACTCATGGTAGGCACACTGGCAGCAGTTGTAAAGTAAGGTAGGGAACGGAATTCGCTCACATCGTCTGTATTTACTGACAACTGACTACAAATAATTTGGAGTATACCTGGATCATAAGTCATACAGATTTTGTAGTACGAGTTTTGTAGTGTTCGCGTCTTTCCTATGGACATCACAAAATTCGGGACTTTAAAAGCTTAATTTTCTAGCTAGACCCCTATAAGGCAAATAACAATAACCCTACTCATCTACTTCTAGGCCTGCACTGCATGATAAAAACATAGTGATGTGTATTCGGGTCGTTAATATAATGGTTTTGTCCACAGGATAAACGTTGTTTCGAAATCTGTATGAGTCACCATATTATATTTCCTTATAGTCACTGAAAATTCAAGTTTTTAGCTTTATCTGCAACTAAATTACAAGGTTCAAAAATGTTCATCAATTTCAATGTGCTTCGAATAAAGATATAATAGTTTTATCTCCTAGTTACTGTTTCTATATTTTATCTTATTGTTCATATATACACTTACACAAATAACAATGAAGGAAACTATAACCTAATTATATTTGGGATTTGTTTAATAAATAATCAGTTTACTTTAAACCACTGTGTATCTTTCTGCGTTCGCCTTCCTCGCCGTTCTCATCTCAGCGGGCAGCGGTCTTGAGACCATATTCACGTCTCTTCCGCATTTCCAAAGGGAAATCGTTAACAACTGATATCTGATTTTCTTCACTCATGTTAAATACCGATATGGGAAAGGTCGTCGACAATATAGGAACATGGCCCTTTACTGTACAAAGAGCTGGTGACCAGGGCCGCGCCGCCCGTGTGCGAAGTGTGGCACACAGGCGCCAGGGCAATATAGTGGCACCGGAAGTCGAAACACGACGACAATAAAAAGGTGCTTCATACGAGTAGGTTTCGCACACAGGCGCTGCTGGGGGTCGGCGCGGCCCTGGTAGTGACGTAGCTAGAATGACGATTGTGCTTTCTCTTATAGACAATATTTCCGAAGAATTTTGTTTCACAGAAAATGTTTCTAATAAGTAATTTAATTTCGCAGAATAATCAATTTATAGACCATTATTTCATAGAAACTCAGTCGATTATTATAACAAACATTTTCAATTTGTCGAATGTAAATTTCGTAGAATAACAATTCAAGTATTTTTATTTCTTATTTGATTTAACGAAAATCATTTCATCAGGGAGCTGTTCGAAAACCTATCGATGGTCCGGCGTGTACCAAATTAAGGCCCGTTACTATTTTTTTTAAATTAAAAGCATAGCCAACATATTGATGTTGATGGTGATGATGATAGATTTTTTTACCGCCCTTGGTGTGTAGGTAATACCTATACCGTCAGGTGACAACCAAAACTCATTAATTACGTTAAACAAATTAAAGTAACAATCAACTTTATAGATTAACAGCACGGTTTATAATATGTTGTTACTTAGTGAGTTTTGGTTGTCATCCGACGATACATACTATTAAATAAATGTTCTTGATCACATTATTGCATAATCTTAACCGCCAATAATTATGACTTTTGCAATTTAAAACCTCCTTGGGTCTCACATAAAACCAAATCTTTCAGAATTCATTTATTGCTATATTTTATAGCTCTTCATAAATACTAGCTATAAATCTAATATTTACGATTCTTTTAAGGACATCCGAGATCTAATTTTGATGTTTATTCGTCATAAAATTTCAGAAAGGACGTTTTTTTAGGACCTGACTTACTGCCTCGCACTGACTCTTGGATAAGAATCCTGACCAAGTAGGGGGTCACAAACCTAGCCGCGACTACCATACACCGTGACTTTTCGCTGATCGCTCAAAGTGAGTGACGGACAGAGGCGTAGCGAGGGTGGTACAGCAGGGGTGGGGGGGTGCGCGGTCAAACATGGCGAAATAAAGTGTTGAACCCCCGGGCGGTTTTACCCATGGATATCATATCCGCTAACAAAGGGGCGCAGTTTTGGATGCATGCCCTGGGCGCCGTTTTACGTCACTACGCCACTGGCGACGGGTCAGCGGAATTGGTTGATTCCGGACTTCAACCTGTCCTTATATAAAGTGTGTGATCGAGAAATAAAGCCTCTATCCTGTAGACCAGACTACTTGATACTGTTTTAAAGTCAAATATACCTATTGTACAAAAGGCAAATTATGTACATCGTATATTAAGAATCCAGAAAGAAAATTGGCCTTTTAAAGTCCTTTAACTATGGTAATGTCTACGAGAAATATGAAAGATATGTGCCCCGCGCCTCCTTCATATGTAGGGGTGGATGTGGAAAATAAAAGCTTTTCTTTATATTATCTTTTATTGCGACTGCTCGCTTATACGTCTAACTTAAGACTAAAGAAACTGCTACAAATTAGAGCGAGACAGACTGCATTCCTTTAAATCAAACTACTCGTATCCGAATTATTCTTTACAAGCTGCCAGTCTGTCTTGGGAATACTGTGAAGGTCGCATAGCCGTATGTATCCTTCACACTAGTAACTCACATGAAAATATGTACACCTCGGAAGTTCAAAAGACCACTACTTAGTCACAATATTGAAAATTGACACCGCATAAACACACTCTAGAACAAATTAATTGATTGATAAATAAATAAAAGCCGCTTATCTGTTATACATGGCATGTCCCATTCGAAGGACACATTTTTAAGTGTTTTGTTGATAAATTCACGGAAAATATACCTTAAAATAGGTAAATATTATGATTCTTGTACCTATATTTATTTATAATGGTTTCTAGAAACGGCTTTAAAGATGTTTACGAAAGGAGTATGGGCAAATCATCATCATGCTTAAGTTCTAGAACATTCATTAGCACAGTCCCTGTGTCACAGATTGTGAATGTTTTATTATGGTTGATGGTTTTGTATAAGGTAAGGGCCTATCACACTGGCTATTTGTGAGCGTGTTTTCGTACAAAACTTTTTTGGGTATTTATGTACATTTTTTATTGTATTTTTGGTTTGAAGATTGTTCGTACATACGGTAGAGGCTTAACGGAGCTGGCATAGTGAGTCTGACAAAAGCTCCCTCAAAATAAGTATTTAAAAAAACTTGTCTTGTCGTAGCGATCGAAATCTGTATAACACGCTCGTCAGGACGCGGAACCGGTATTTTGCAAAAACCGCGAAATAACCCAATATTTTGAGTTACTTTACGCTATAGGGCTCAGTAATGTATTTAAGAAATGACTTCTTATTATTAGATTGCCCGATTAAAATATGAAATAATAAACCAAAGAACGAAAAGAACGGAAAGAATATATCGATACCTTTAGACTCAAAGAACGTAAACGCCGTAGGTTCTAATGGAGCTTAAGCCCTTTGAGTCTAAAGCTATCGATATATGTATGGAGAAAATACCGGTATCCGAGCCCTGACGCCCGTAAGTCGCTCGCAAACCGCTAGTGTGAAAAGACCCTAACTATTTAACGCCCCGGCTGGAGACACCTAAAAAAATATTCATATTTTTTCGAATATATCGAGATTTGGTTGTTTCCTTATGTGTATTTATAGTACATTACACAACTAGGCTGGTACCTAATACAAAGAAAGGCCGAGATCGCAGAAGTTTGCGGCCCGAGCTGCAAGCGAGGGACGTAAATATGCGATCGAGGGCTTTATTACCTCCCGTGTTGTGTACATCATTTTGTGTCTACACTTGGCCAGAAAGCGACTTTTTCCGTATGCGGGCGGGCGGAAAAAATCACTTTATGGCCAGGTGTGGCATAATACATTATACCTTTATAATCCGAAAATAATTATACGTAGGAAAAGGTAAAACGCTCAAATAATTTACCAAGCAGCAAATCCGGTAGGAATAGAGTTGTATAGACTAGGGAATGCAACTCGGTTATTTTTCGTATGGAAAAAACTCGGTTTCGATAAAAACTCGAGTTTTTCTCATACTAAAAATCTGTTAAGATTGCAATTCCACTAATATCATAAATGTGAAAGTTTGTGAAGATGTTTAGGTATTTGGATGTTTGTTACCTAATAACGGGGTAACAACTGGATGGATCAAGCTGAAATTTGGCATGTAAGTAGACCAAGTCCTGGATTAAAACATAGGATACTTTATATCCCGGTAAAGCGTTCCTTTGGGACAATAACGGCAAGAACGCGGGCGAAGCCGCGGGAAAATACTAGTCCCTAATAAGTAGATACTATCCTTAACCACAAACTGTCGGTAGCTAAACGTTTGTTGCAGTTACTCGCCTCCGATTAATAAATACACACGTCGCCGTCGTCACCCCACAAGGAAAACCCACGAAGTTAAACAGACCGTCAACATTCTAACCGCAGTAATGGGCCAGTGGATTTCGGTGGTCTATTTGGTATTCAACTGATTTGATTGCGGTTTTTACAATAAACTAAAGCTCGGTTTTTACATAATATTAGATTAATCAACTTGAAGATGTCGGGGTTTTGAACTTTTTTGTTTTAGTTGGCTACTTATGTAACTAATTATTTATAATGCTTACAAGCTTTTTTCTTAACTTGCCTTGCCTGCCCTGCGTGATGGGCACTCTGCCGAGGGGGCCGAACTTACGTTTGTAATGTTTTCTTTTATTTTTGTTATAGGACTTAGTTTATTAATTTTAGTTTTAATTTTAAATTTATTTTCCTTAACTTATGTATATTCGTTTTTGTATGTTTTAGAAATAAATATGTGTTTTTCTTAACTTGTAATGTTTTTATGTATGTTTGTTCGGGTCAACATTTCCAGCTGAAATTTTGTATGCACATGTAAATCGGATGGAAATGCAATATTATTAGGACATGGAGGTGATCTGATGATGGGGCCGGAAGGTGGCCATATAATCATTTTTTAAATTACATAAGATAAATCCACTGTAGTGCTAATCTCATTTGATTGGTTTTGACATGTAGTTTGCGATTATATAAAATAAAAATCGGCAAAGTGCGAATCGGATTCGCACACGAAGGGTTACGTACCACCGTCGAGCAAAAAGACGCCATAAAACACGTTTGTTGTTGGGGACCCCTTTTTATTTTAAACTTGTTTTGATTTTATTATTTGTTGTTATAGCGGCAATAGAAACACACATTTTGTGAAAATTTCAGGTCTCTATCTATTAAGGTTCAAAAGCTAGAGCCCTATGACAGACAGACAGAGAGCGGAGGGTTAATAATAGGGTTGCGTTGGCACCCTTCGGTTTAGGAGCCCTAAAAAAGTACAGGCGACAAAAAAAAGCTTGCCTAAAAAATATTTTTAAAACATGTCCAGTTATCTGAGTTAATATAGTCTACTTTATTGCACATGCCAAACCAAAATTTAAATTGACAATACTTTCATCTTCTTCCATTAAAATAAAATACTACACAATATCAATTTATACAATGGGTAATTAAATGGTTAAAATACGATCAAGGTCTTCGTCGTAATACCGAGATATCTGACAGGTTTTTTACATTTTAATAATTCGCAAATTAAATAATTATTGGTCTATAGGCCTCAGACGGATCAGGAAGTATTTAGCCAAAATCGCATAATTTATCGTTATAAATAAGCATATCAGCTATGGATCGGTTAGTTCAAAAAGGGTTTAAGTTATATGAAATCAATACGAACTTTACTTGTTTATGAGTTAAGTTCAGTTGGTATATGTATGACGTTTGATTCGCGTATCTTTTTATGGTGTTGTTATTCTGGTTAGGCGGGTTATATTTGCCGCGGTTTACTGACCTATATTAACAATAATAGCTATCAGGGGACTATGTTACACAAATTAGCATAGTCACTAATTTGTGTAACATAGTGACATGCGACGCATCTGTGTGAGTCATACTTCAGAGCAGGGCTCGGAAACCGGTATTTGTTCCATACAAAAATACCGGTACTCTTTCCGTTCTTATCGTTCTTTGGTTTATTATTTCGTTTTGACGTGACAACGTCTTATAAATTGGTTTGCCGGGTGACACTTCAAGAAACTGCGTTACGCTCCGCTCACGTTATGCGCTCACAATGAGAGCGAGTGAGAGGCACGCGTCCCTTCCACTCGGGCATGGTTAGTCGTTGTCACGTAAAACTTTCGCCCGTATACCGACTTTACAGGCAACCAATTTTTTAACCAGACAATCTAATAATACGAAATCATGACTTAAATACGTTACTGAGGTCTACATAAAAAGCATAAAATAATTCAAAATATTGGGCTATTTCGGGGTTTTTGCAAAATACCGGTTTCGAGACCTGCTTCAGAGTCAAACTCGAGTTTGAGATTTCATTTGGTTTCGACGGTAGTGTCATCGTTGTTGTGCCCCACATGATAGTAAAAATTTGCTGCGTAATAATGGCATGTGTTTTGATCGGCAAGCACCGTACTGACTTACAGCCCTTATTGGGCAATCGCGAATAAATACTGCGTTAGCCGTGCCGTCATATAGCGTGGTTCACACTTTACGGTGATACCCGTTTATACCGTCCGCGAATGTGTTACATTACAGTATATTACACAACTAGGGTGGTAATACAAAGAAAGGCCGAGATCGCAGATATTTGCGGCCCGAGCTGCAAGCGGGGGACGTAAATATGCGATCGAGGACTTTCTTTATTACCTCCCGTGTTGTGTACATAATTTCATGTCTACACTTGGCTAGAAAGCGGCTTTTGCAAAATATTACAGGCAAATGTATAGCAATTTCAGTATGAAATTATATAATCTCGAAACTCATCTCGATTGAAGCCATTGGCCATTCTTAAAAATATAACAAAACACACCATAGAGAACATTACTCACCCAATTACTTAATAACTACACACGAAAGCAACTTCAAACCCTCTCCAGCCATTCCAAAATCCACTTTAACTGGATGTAATAAGGTCCATGCGAAGTGCATTGTTTGTGTTAGTTTTTAAACTTGAATCCAAATTGCACGCAATGCGCTCAACCGAATCGCGAGGTCGCGTCGAGGCTGCTCGTAAGTTCAAGAACTTAAAACTATGTTACGTATTGGTACAGTATCGTCGAAGTAATTTTTGCTGCATTCGACCTAATGAAATAATTAATACAAAACTATTTACTAAACTTAACCAAAAATTGAACTAAACCTAAGAAGATGAACTTCAATTAAAACTAAAAATATTAAGTACACTCACGGACAATGAATTCGGGTAATTTTCTATATAATGGTTCATAGAAAATGACCCAAATTTATTGTCCGTGAGCCGTGAGTGTAGTTTTATTTTATTTTTGTTTGCTTTTCTGTATTTTTTGTTTATTGCCAAATTGATTACGTTCATGCATTTACTTATAGCAATAACTAAATATTTTTACTAAAAAAAACCCGACCGCAGTGCACTTTAAAAGTGCATATAATTCGCAATTTTGTTTATTTTAACGAACTTCATACCCAGTGACACTCGCGCCATCAAGACGGATGATGATATATCATTTATCAAAATCGGTTGTGCCGTTGAGTAGTTACGAGCGGACATAGGAACGGACATACATACAGGTCAAACACATAACCCTCCTTTGGGCTTCGCCGCAGTTGGGTAAAAAATACAAAACAAAAAACTAACAAACAATGTCATGTGATGAAAGGAAGTATGATCAAACCAGGAGTGACTCACTCCGTGATTTCGATGTGAGACAGCGACCAGAAAGAGCACGCGTTATCCGATAGAGAGACGGTTGGATACCTACTGCATTCCGTCCGGTGATGAGACACGGACGTCGGTTTTGTTAGATAGAGCAACTTTTGTACGATCGCTTCCTAGCGATAAGACCGCCTGTTCTACCATTCGTTTTTAGTATCTTTTCATTCAAGGATCACTGTAGTTTTTTGGTGTGCAATATGCGTATATGGTACAATCGAACACTATTAACTGTACATTTGTATACGAATGTCAACTTTATTGCAACAATATGAAAGAAACATGACGTTCCTTTATTAGTTTTTAATGCGGGTAAATTACACCACATTTTTATGTTACATATATGTATAGATACAGGAAGCTTTTAAAATAGGTTAAATCCTATTAAACCAGAATGATACAGAAGTCAAAGTAGATGGCTAAATTAAGGGCACTTGATGGGTACTCCGGTGGACGAGTGGTTGAGTCGCTGGGCCGGAAATCCAGCGGTATCGGGTTCGATTCCCGGTCTGGACACAGGTGAATGCCATTTAATTTTTTTTTATTAAAAAAAAAAGAGTGGCTTCGTTTGTACTGGTACGGTGCATATACTATATTTAGTATTGTACCGTGAATCAGCTTAATTTTAATTGCCATTTTTATGCAAAGATTCAGGGTAGCGGGGTCACGGCAACAACTTGTTTACGCGCTAGTGCGCGAAATTAAGTTTCCTGCCCGCTCCCATTGCTGATTACTGCAGGTCCGGTGAGAAGGCTGACAACTTTCGTTTATCGCTATTTTGATACCAATTTTGTTTCCGGACAACGGATTAATCTCAAAAGCAGTAGGCTTATGATGCTATGCTTTGTCACGCGATAAATAAATGATAAATCCGTCACTCTCACACACTATTTGCCAGAACGTGACGGATGCTTTATCATATCATTTAGTTATCGCGTGACAAAGCGTAGCATCATAAGCCTACAGAACTGCGAACTAAGTAAAACTGGTAAGGTAAGGTAAAGGTCGTAGTGTTTGACTAGCTAGCCCAATAAGTACCTAGTTGATACGCTGTCACCTCTACTGGGAATGCCTCAACACTCAACATGGCGACTACTGCTACAGGTACCAAACCTAGGTCTAGGTTACCCATGCTAAAATGGTAGAAATTAATTCAAGGAATCATAAAATCAAAACTTTATCCCTCAATATAACATTTTTGTAGCCTCGTCAGTCTGCCTGTTTCTGTATAAGTATTGTCTGTACTTGCAATTGGGAAAGATAAATTGTCCTCTAGAGCAGCGGTCGGCAACCGCTTAGCAGCCAAGGGCCATATAGTAGCTAAGGAATTGACGCGGGCCGCATTTTATTAACCATTTGTGATTTTATACTATTCGGAATAAAGCGACGGCAATACAGACCGGAATATAGGGCCGCAAGTGAGCGGTTCAAGGGCCGAATGCGGCCCGCGGGACGCACGTTGCCGACCGCTGCTCTAGAGCATAATGTACAAACTAATACAAGTAATATAACAGTTATATGCACATATAGGTAAGGTGAATTGGGGTAAATTCGAACATAGGGTAATTCCGAAATTAAAAAAATTCTCGTTATATATTTACTATAACATGATTTACATGATAATGATAACACTAGGTATACTAACACACCAATAGTGTTTCCACTAATTGCTCACCTTAAAATCTTGCATGGTTTAGTAGAAATCCCTAATTTTACTCAATGATATTCATTCTATTTTGATCTACCTATTTGATCATGTACCCGCCACCCACGACGCCGTCTTCAACCTTTTTTCAAATCAACAGATTCTATCCATATACAAAAAAATCACGGCGATCCGTTGTTCCTGACTATTTACTTTTGATTTTACAAACACAATTTTACTTTTAAATAATTATGAAAGAAATCTGGCTAAGCTGTCGAAACGTAACCTCCGCAGGTTGAAGACCCCTGCACTACGCGTTTAGAAAAGTGCGTGTTGTAAGTACACTCGTGCGCATACGTGACAGCTGACAAAGCTGATGGATTATCAGGCCCTGCGCAGTACGAACTTATTGACATGAGCTAGGTCAAGGCCTGCTTTTGGAGATACGAACAAATAGCACGAATATACATGGGTACTTGTGTATTGGGAATATTATAATGGAAATTATGGCATTACTCGTACTATGACAATAGGCTTGTTCACTAAATTTTGTTTCTGATGTAAATCGATTCTACTATTTGTGAGGAACAAATATAATTATACATGTAACTACTACACTTGGATTACTATAACAGCCACCAATTGCAATCAAAAGTAGCCGACCGCACCGAGCCTTGAAATCGCCCCATACAAAACGGACACCGACGGTGACGTCATCTTTAAGTCCTCGCTGTACTAAGTCTGTGTGAAAAAAATAGCATTTTCTCATTTTGAGCACGAAAGAGTGCGTTTTAGCACTTAGTTGCCATACATTTATATGTTATTGGCATAAATATGTTAAAGCGACTCCCTTCCGTGTTATTCTAAATTAAAGAGGCATCCCACAAGTTATAAACAGATAATGTACCCAAATGTATGATAATCAATTACGGTACTACTTTGTATGTGCGCTATGCACCGTAGATAAACTCGTTTCTAACTAAACTACGCAAAATACGAACTACGAGGTTAGGTACACGCAAAATTGCGTCAGAAATTAAATCGGTTGACTATCGGATATTAAATATACGGATAAAAAAAGAAACAAAACAACTTGCCTACTTAATACTGCATTTAAAAATAGAACACATTTCAAACATAATAGACGCTATAGAAACAAACCATGTTTACATCTTAAGTTGAATAGTTTTATTTTGAATCGTCAGATGTTTCGCTGGACACCTCCTGACTATGGAGTCAGGTGATGATGGCATCAGACCCTCGTTACCAAGTTGAAATTATCGTAAGCATCAGCGCGAGAAAGCGAAAAGACTCGCCATCACAATACAAAGCGGGAATGCTGCCTGCGTTATGAGCACTCTACCGAGGGGGCCAACCTTAACTTGTATTTTTTTCTTTTAGTTTTATTGTATTGTTTAGTTTATTAATTTTAGTTTTAAATTTTATTTACCCTAAATTAAATTACTTAAAAAGGAAATTTATTCAATAACTAAATAAACAATATAATAACAATAACAATATTACTTGGCCCTGGGCCATTGCTCATAATGTCGCTATTTAACAGGGGCCCATCAGCGGAGGGCAGGTCACGGTCTGTTAGTGCCGCGAAAGCCATGAGACACTTTTCCTGACAGGCGCCGTCATCTCTCAATCCATAGCCCAGTATCTAGTCCATAATTCCACCACCATAGCCCAGTAGAGTTAGATTCCATCAATCAACAATAGTCCTTGCATCTGGCGGGGGCTGTCTCTGCGTGCGTCCCATGACACGGGCAGGGACAGCATCCGCTAGGTGTACACGTTGCCTTTCATTAAATTGTCGAAAGGGCCTCTACGCGTGTGCTTCGGCTCCGCGCACGCCTCCCAAAGGGCCGGGACACCATTGTCCCGTGTACGGGAAAGAATATTACTTACAACATTAAATTACTTATATTAGTTTCTGTATGTTTCAACAATAAATATGTTTTCATTGTTATAATATAACGGGAATTCATTACGTGTGCAAAGAATCTATAGATATTGTTTAAAAAATACAGCCATGTTATGAATCTCCTCCTTTTAAAACAGAACCTATCGCTTTCGATCTGGGGACACGACAGTGCCCCCGCCAAGTCGAACAAAAAAAGGCACGTCGTATACCATCTTTTCTCGATGCCATTCAGGCCATTTTCAACCTCCTGTAATTTTGTGCTGGCTAAAGCTAGAACCCTGAATTTTTAGAGATATATGGGGCATAATATGTCACTGACTCACTGACTGTTGATCATCATAATTCTAAGGTACTTCTAGCAGTCCCACAAGCTCCAAATTTTAAACATAATTAGTTTTTACCCGACTGCGGCGAAGCCCAAAGGAGGGTTATATGTTTGACTTGTAGGGGAGACCGGGTATGGTTGTCTCGCGGGTTGGTTGTCACAGCGGCCATAAAATAATACTAAACGAAACATTAAGTACATCGATCGGTGCTAAAAGATCGCAAGAGCTGTACATCCTTCCGTACTTCACCAATCGATGCACTTATTCCTTCGTTTAGTATTATTTTATGACCGCTGTGACAACCAACCCGCGAGACTACCATACCCGGTCTCCCCTATGTATGTATGTCCTTTCCTATGTCCGCTCGTAACTACTCAACGGCACAACCGATTTTGATAAGTGATACATCATTAGATTCGTCTTGATGGCGCGAGTGTCACTGGGTATGCACTTTTAAAGTGCACCGCGGTCGGATTTTTTTAGTAAAAATATTTAGTTATTATTAGCCTATCAAGTCATGCAAAACCTAAAAATATTGCGATTTCAATACGAACTGCATAAGTAAGTTTGTAACCCTAAACAAATACATTTACATTTTTCACGTGCCTTGTCGCCTGGGGTCGGGGAGGAGTCCTAAATGCCTGCTGCGCTCGTCGAGCCTGGGCTTAATTTGGGTTCCAGTGTAGCATTTCAGGTAAGGTAGGTAAATGTCCTAGTCTTTGACATGATAATGCCCAATAGTTGACACTTGACTTGACACCCTACTGTCATCTCTATTGCTACTGACTTAACATTCAAGATGGCAATTATTGGGATAGTGTCAAGCACTCGGAAGTATACCTTATTTATTATTTAATAATTAATTCAATAAATTGCGTCAAAATAGTCACGTGTGCATCGAAACGCAATCACTTGAATATTTATGAAACTGATTAAGTATTAATTAATCATTTACCTACTATGTGTAGGAATTTTTCCGTTAATGCTGACTTAATTTTCCATTTTCGTAATTTATTATTAAAGAAGCACAAACCAAAAGGTAAACAAATGAAATAATAAAATTATTTGACTAAAAGAACTCTAAAAAGTAAAAAATAATAATAATATCATATTTTAGTCGTGGGCTTTTTAAATTTTTAATATAAGTTTTATTTAATGCCATTTAAATGTTATTTTTGTATTAAAATTCCATTTTATGCCGAAAATGCCTTACATCATTTTGGTAGTGATACTCTTCACTACTGAATGAATGGACACACACATTCAAGCGCGCAATGTACCTTTTAAAGAAGAACCTAAAAAAAACTCTAAAAAGTAAAAAATAATACGTACCTCCTTTTATGTTTTGAGATAAGTTGTTGTTGAGGGACCTATTACATGCAGTACTAAAACAGACGGTCCCTCGACAGCAACTTATCTTAAGACATAAAAGGCCCGTAGATAGGTAGGTACTAGAGATGGGCCGACTAGTCGGGAACGCCGACTATTCGGCATCATTTGCAGTCGGCCGATTAGTCGGCGACTAGTCGGCAAAAAATGCCCAATATTCGGCACTATTGCCTAGCGGAGAATATAGGACACAGAAGAACTTGAACCATATTTTTCTTAATTATTTTATATTTTTACGTACTTTACTCAAATACAAAAAAAAATAATCAACTTAATTAATCTTTTTAAAGGTGTAATAATTAAGTAACATGTAATATTATAATTTTAATAATTAAACTTTTGTGGCACATCACACTTGGTAAATAGAGTTACAGTTTCCGATGTAGGTACCCGAACATAGCTAATAACTATGATCGGCAATGCCGACTAGTCGCCCGATTAATGGGCAAATTGAGAACCGATTAGTCGGCCGACTAGCTAGTCGGCAAAATCCGTAGCCGGCCCATATTATTTTTTACTTTTTAGAGTTTTTCTTAATTTGAGTGTAAAACATACCGTGTGCAGGCGCTCTCAAGGTTGAAATTATGAATGATGATGAATGATAAATACCTATATAATTTTACACAAATAAAAATTGTAAGTTCCGTTCTGTGCACAATATTGACTTCTCCATACGTAGTTACCTACGTAATATTGTGCATTATTATTCTGATTAAGTACCCACGTCAATTAGGTAGGTACCTACTTACCTACTTAACATCTTCATTTCATGTACAATGATTGTGATCATGGTTAATGCTGTAATCAAAGACAATGTGTTTAACTACAATTCTGGCCTCGCTGTGAATATAATTAAGTATAATCCAGACGCCAACCTCGGATTGAATTATGAAATAATGTTAAAAATTCTTTTAGTTCCTGTAATTTTAAAATCATCCCGAAAATGAGTGTAAGTAGCTGGATTTTTTCCGAGCAGATTTAGAAACATAATTTGATGGTTACAGTTACTTATTTTATGCCACACTTGGCCACAAAGCGGCTTTTTCCGCACGCTACGCGTACGGAAAAAGCCGCTTTCTGGCAAAGTGTAGACATAAAATGATGTACACAACACCGCTTGCAGCTCGGGCCGCAAACTTCTGCGATCTCAGCCTTTCTTTGTATTACCACCCTAGTTGTGTAATGTACTATATTTTGTCTATTAAAAAGTACAGTCAAGTGCAAAAACATGAATCAAATAAATAGTTCTATAAATATGGTACGAAATTCGTATTGCCACTGCAGAAGATAGGTATATTCGGACATATTTTTAACCATTTGTATGCACCTATATTTTTACACTTGCCTGTACAATATGACGTCACCAACTGGAAGAGCATACCTTGTATCGTATTTTGTACGATGCGTGTTGCTAGTGGTCGGTGCATGTGCATAGCGAGTTAAGCCGCCGAAACCTTGCGGGCCGCTCACTTCCGACGCGGCGCCAAGGCGACAGCATCATTCGCTACTACCGAATTATGTTCACTTGGTACCTACTTAAAGGGTAGGTACCTACGGCCACTGACTTGCTATGCCACATTGTCTAAGGCTCAATTTAGACGGCGCTAAAACTCGCATGCGATTTTGATTACATTGCGGATTACCTAGGTACATACGATGAGTAGGTACAGTTGTTCTATTAATCGCCGCAATAAAATGAAAATTTGGATTTGGAGACCCCTAAAGGACTAGTGGCCCCTACTTATTAGGGAAGTGTTGTGGAAGCCCGGGGCAGTAGCCGCGCCTGCCATCCCCCAAATACGGCCCTGCTCGCCCCGTCTTATGGTTATGGGGCGTAAAGTTACCCTTCTTTCCCACCGTCCACCTCACGAGACCACTTAGGTGAACCGTTGAAAATTTTTTTTTACTACCGTTCACCCCCGATTATATCGTATAATTTATATTGGTGACCGTCCACCTCTGAAATTTATTTAATTAATTTTTGGGTGGATTTTCGTCCGCGACATTTGTATGCCTAACTAAATGTATGGCATACAAATTTGTATGGCAATAATTTAAAAATATCTTTACTAAAAAAAACCCGACTGCGGTGCACTTTAAAAGTGCATAAAACCGCCATTTTGTTTATTTTAACGAACTTCCCAGTGACACTCGCGCCATCAAATCGAATCTAATGATGTATCATTTATCAAAATCGGTTGTGCCGTTGAGTAGTTACGAGCGGACATAGGAACGGACATACAGACATACATGCATAAATACATACAGGTCAAACACATAACCCTCCTTTGGGCTTCACCGCAGTCGGGTAAAAATCAACCCTTTTCCATGTTTATGTATATACATTTAAATAAGAACCACAAGAAACCGGAATAGCAGTTGTCAATGCCATATTGAAATTATGTGTATAGACAAACTTGAAATCTGAAGAGTTCTGATAATAGGCAGGTACTCCGTATTGACAATAAGGTGTACGGTGGAAATGAAATTTTTCCCATCGTACACCCAAGGTGGTCAAAGGTGAACGGTAGTAAAAAATATTTTCAACGGTTCACCCAGGTGGTCTCGGGAGGTGGACGGTGGGAAAGAAAGGTAAAGTTACAACTTTGCAAGACTAAACTGGCAACATTGGCCAAACCAACCAATAGAGTCAGTGCGGAAAGAGAATAGGATTAAAATTGGGGGGCGCTGTAATGCTTTTCTACCGAAGAAAAAAATATTTGCCATACTGGGTAGGTTAGTTCCGTTTTTCGCCGCGCCTATTCTCTTTCCGCACAGACTCTAGTGTTGTTATTTTTGACTAATGTTATACTATTGTAACTTGTGGCTTCTTGAAATGGGCCACAGGCCGTAAGTGGCCGTTTCTGCCCCTAACGCGAAGAGAAAATCCCACAAGGGAAAACGTAATAACACCCGAGGGCGTTAAAATAAACACCAACCCAGATCGCGGCTATTCGTGGCTCGAGTCACAGGATAGGGCCATAAATATGCGACCCGGGACCTGCTTTAGTACCACTCGTGGTTTGTACTATACTCTGTACTTTTAGGTATTTAAAAAAAGGTAAACAAAAAAACCACGTGACTCGGGTCGTTCAGCCAGTGGTATTGTGCCACAGATACAAAACGTTACTTTCATTGGCATACACAGTTTTATGTCTTCCCCTGGCCTGACCGTGGGATATTCTCCCCGTGCAGCGATCGGCACAGGCACAGAATAAGTACGAATAAGCAGTTACTACGTAAAGAAGTTTCTCTCTCTAACAAAAGTGACGTTTGGGTCCAACCACCGGACGGAACGCACCGGATCCGACCGTCTCTCTCTATTGCATAACGCGTGCTCTTTCTGGTCGCTGGCTAAACCCCCCCGCGGGAATTTCTTCACTAGTAAATACATAATAAGTATTACCGTTGAATTACATTTTATTTGAAAAACGCTCATCTATCTTATCCGCTTTAGCTTAGTTGGTAGTGACCCTACCTACGAAGCAGGAGGTCCTGCGTTCGAATCCCGGTAAGGGCAATTATTTGTGTGATGAGCACGAATATTTGTTCCTGAGTCATGGATGTTTTCTATGTATTTAAGTATTTGTATCTATTAAATATATCGTCGTCTAGTATCCATAACACAAGCCTTATTGAGCTTACTATGGGGCTAGTTCGATTTGTGTAAGATTGTCCCCTAATATTTATTTATTTATTTATTTTTATTGGAAACCTTAGCACAGACTGACAAGGAGTCGGGGAGCACAGTTGGACTGGGTAATAAAATTGTGAACAATTTTCAACAGCAACAATTTATCTGGTACTTGATTGTGCAACTAACCTCTGCAGTCTATTTCGATTAACCACTAGCAATTAGGTCTTAATAGTAACGTGATAAATTGTACAGCATTTACAAGTGTCGGAGCATTTTCTTTCACTTGTCCTTGGTCCAGTTAGGATCCAGAAGTTTATGGAGATATGAATTATTTATTGGTCAAATGTTAATGTTAGCGTTCCCATTTGTCAACATTTCGCAATTTACTAAACGAAACGATTAGTCATCAAGTTGTATATTTTAATATGGCTGTTACCTAGATGCTGTGTCGCGAGATGTGTCGCTGCCGTGTTGTGCTAGCCGTATTGCTGTCTAATTCATTAGGCTTATGATGCTTCGTTTTGTCACGCGATAAATAAATGATAAAGCATCCGTCACGTTCTAACTAATAGTGTGTGAGAGTGACGGATGCTTTATCACTTATTTATCGCGTGACAAAACGTAGCATCATAAGCCTACATAATCATCAATGACCTTAAAATAAATAGCCGGACGGAGCCTCGCTAACAAAGAACTGAAGCATGTCTAATAAGCCGGCTACATATGTGTGCATGCTAGTCGCAATAGGAAAAAATAACTGGCCAAGAGCATGTCGGACCATGCTCAGTGTAGGGTTCCGTAACCGTTACTAAAAGGAAATGCGCTACAAATGAAAATATAGTTAAATAACCCTTCTTTGGGCTTCGCCGCAGTCGGGTAAAAATAAAACCCGACTTCGAAAAATACTTAAACAAGTTTGTAGCTTGCCTTCGGCTTTGCAGCCTGAAACGCGTTCTTCGGGCTCCCGAAAATGAGACTCATATACGGTTTGCGTTAGGTAACCATGTGCCTCTGGCCCAAAGCGGTGCTTGGCCTTCGGTCTCCGTTGGACTTACTACTGATATATTGCGCTTGCAGAGAAGCTCGGCCTTCGGCCTCGCAACCTGAAGCTCGCCCTTCGGGCTCGCAAAAATGAGATTGATATATGGTTTGCGTAAGACGACCTGGAACGCTTCGGGCCTTCAGCTTCACTTTGAATTAGTGCGGCATAAAGGGCATTTGCAGACGGACCTTCGACCTTCCAGCTTCAATCTTCCTTCACAAGATCAGTCTCAAGTCGTGGTGACACGAAGAGTGATAGCGGAAGCACCCTTACTGAAAACTATCTTTTAATGGCGATGTACCTTTTGTAGAAAGAGAAAATACTGCAATTATACTGTGACTTCGTCCGTGGAGGTGAAATAAGTTAAATTAAATGTATCCTTTTTGCTCCGGCTTTCTATAAAAAGTACCATATGTGTTAACCGGGGTCATAACTACCTTTACACTAAATTTTATGGAAATTGGTCTGGTACACGAATAGATAGATAGATTACTGCAGTCCATATATTACCATCTCAATTTGTCATAGTAAAATTGTTTCCTTAACAAGTCTACACTACAGCTCTTGTAATATAAAGTACATGTCCGTTTTAATGGACAAGGGTCAATCTAGCTCAAGAGCTGTTCGCGCCAATATGCTCCTTGCTACGTTTAATTTAAAGCCCGGTTTAGCTTAATTGGTTGTTTATAGCGACGTCGGAAGCAATAGAATCAATCAAAGGCACTGGATGTGTACAGGACAAGGCAAATGCGTAGTTAAGATATCGAGATAATAGGCTAGATGACTAAAAAAACTGTTTAGTCCGTCAGTTATTTTTTGTTTTGTCTGACATACATAAAATAACGAGGATACAGCGCTTAAGAGTTTCGAGTGACGTCACTCCTTGGTACAATATTCACCTAGGAGTGACGTCACAAGCCCCCACACCGGAAGTTTGATGATCTATAACTTTGTCGATTTTTAATAATTTGATAAACCAAAAAATACGTGTCCCATATTTTTTCGTAATCTAACTGACGGACTAAATAGAATGATATATTTTTAACCCAGACGTCATCCCTATTCTAGCCGAGAAGCAAAGCCATGTAACGTGGTCGACCTTGAAAGATGGGATCTTCTAGAACAGGGTTTCTTAAACTGTGGTCCATGGACCCCTTAGGGGTCCGTGATACGAGAGTCGGGGGTTCGTGGCTATGCATACAACACAGACTTTCATGTGTCCTTAATTTTTCTTTTCTCTGATTGTATTCGGAAAGCTTTGGGCTTAAAATCACTAAATCTCATAATACCTTATTTGCCAATACTCCCTATTTTCAAATTACCATGAGCTCATAAAACCTAAATGTCAAATTGTAACATTCTTAAAATGAACGAAATTGATTATGACTGACTTAAAACGGCATATTCTCTAAATGCCTGAAGATTGAAATGCACAATTCCTTCAATTACCGAATGGCAGAAATGACAAAATATCAAAACAACTCAACCTCAAAATACCTAAATTTTCCAAAAATGCCTAATTTTTTTTACGGGTGCTTATTTGATAGTATATATTTAGGTATTTTTCTACTCCTGTACTGTTATCTGTCTTTTACTTGGTCACGAACACTAATATAAGAACATATATAATATGAGTTCAGAGAAGTCTATACTCTATTCCCCATAACAGCACTAGTGTCGTTATAGCCACTTTACGTTATTGCTAGCAACCACAGACTTCTAAATCTAGGTTAAACTGAGGTCAAGGATTAAGCGCTCAATTTTAACTTTACGGTAAAAATGCACAACTACCAACTTAACAAACAATTAAAATCCTACGGCTTTTAAGAAAAACAAAACTTTCTGAACTAAATTCATTGATGCCAACATAAAAACAAAAGTATTTTTAATATATTCACTGCGTGTCAACTTCATTTAAAAAATAAAAAGTTTACCATAGACACATACTGACAGTCATACGTCATATTTGCCTTCTTTGCAGGTTATGCCTTGTTTGTATTTTATAATTTTAAAACCTGTCGTAGAAAAAGTATTGTATGCAACGTTGTATAATTAAGTCAAAAAACGCTCATTGCGTCTCTATTTGCGATACTCGCCGCATTCGCGGCTCGTATCGCAACTCACGCAATTCGCATTTTTTGAACCTTCTTATACAACTGTTGCATAAAATACTATTTGAGGTTTGGTTGTTTTAAGCATATGTTGTTTTGCCATAATGCTGTTTTGAAGTTTAGGTATTATGAGCCTAAGGTATTTTGAAAATCGGCGATATTAAGGTTTCGGTTGATTGTGAAAAAAATTTAGGCATTCTGCAATTTAGGTATTTTGAGACCATGAAGTTTTGAGATCTGGGAATATTGATAATGAGGTAAAATGAAATTTAGTGATTTTAAGCCCAAGCTTCGGAAAGGGTCCGTAAGGTTTTCGATATAATGTAGGAGGTCCGTGACCAAAAAAAGTTTAAGAACCTCTTTTCTAGAAGGACTGGTAACAATAACAAAGGACGGAAGATTAAAAGTGTGAGTCCCTACTCTAAAAAAATCTTTCTCTACAAGCCTCCTTTCATCTGATTAGGCTTTATGCGCCCTTCTGCAAAATTTAAGCGAAATAATAAAATTTGAGCTCAAATTTGAAGTATTATTGAGAAAAATATAAAATACAAAAAAGTTCAAAAATAGATAAGAAAGAATAGATTCTTCTTTAGTTTAGAAACAGTAGAGGATAGGTCCTATAGGGCGTCGCGAAATATGTTCACATCTATATAGGCGCTAAAAATTAGGTAGCAATATTTTAAGAAATGTTAGCTTACACACAATTAACTTTTTATAGAAATTAAGAAAACTTTCTATATGACATTTTTGGTTTTCATTTCCCGACTAATTTAACTGACAAGAACATTTTCTGTCAAGTGGACGTCGTTTTCTGTTAAGTGGCCAGTTCATTCTGAAAAATTAGTAACCATAAGATAATCAAAGAAGTCTTACTCTTTATCACTGATTATTGTTTACCTCATTAATAGGGTGCTTTACTTAGCAAACTTACGTCCCTAATTTTCTCCGAAAAACACATAATTTGTTTATTGTTTTATACATAAATAAAGTCAGAAAGCTTAGTACTATCAGCCCTAAAAATATAGGTATGTAATTTATTAGCACCTTATGTAATAAAGGGCGTCGTGCCATAAAAAATATGGAAAACCACTGCTTCAGAATTATTGCTGTGATGTAGTCCTTGTGCTCTAGATAAGGGATGTAGCGTAGCTCAGTTATTTTTTGGCCTGGAAAAAACACTCGGTATCGGTTAAAACTTGAGTTTTTTCGATACTAAAAATAGCCGATTGCAATCCCTACTCTAGATATAGATACTTTAAAATAGCCGTCCTTGTGGTCGGGCTTGTCGGTCCCGCAACCGGTTCGGGCCGTGAGAGGTGACACTGCGCATCTTACTATGCCAACTAATTGCACCTAGTGTCTAGAGTCAGCGGTCGGCAACCGCTTAGAAGCCAAAGCCCACATTAGGTTAAGGAAATTGACGCGGGCCGCATTTTGTCAATAATATGTGATTTTATACTATTCGGAATATAGCGACCACAATACAGACCGGAATATAGGGCCGCAAGTGAGCGGTTCACGCACCGCATGCGGCCCGCGGGCCGCAGGTTGCCGACCGCTAGTCTAGAGCGTCACATACGAATGAAGTGCAACCTTAAAGTAACCGCAAGCCAATATTTTTTTAGAGTTTGCATTCTTTATACCAACACCGACGTCACTTCAAGAAAAAGCAAGCTAGATATAATAATAGCAATATAGAACATTTCATGTCCTAACTTAACGATAATATTTGACACGGTTGACGTAATTGGCATTGACACTATGGGCTATGTTTTGTATCGATTCTCAATAAACAGCGCTACTTAAATACAGCCAGGTAATAAACCTATTCTCATTACCTCACTAGTCGGTTAATCACGTAGGTATTACTAGGTAAAGTCCAAAGTGAAAAATATAACCCATCTACTTAATAAAAATAAATATCGGATGTGACGTAGGTATTTTCGTCATTTGCTGTGACAATAATCAATCGTGCGCGTAATTTTAAACTAGTCATAGTTTTTATCTCCATATTTACTTATCTTGAGTTTATAATTATCGAATATGAACTTACATAACAAAAACTAGTTAGTGAATTTTTACCGATATTGAAAAAACCCGAAACTTATTTAAACACAGAGATAAAAAGAAGTTTGGAGATAATAGTTTTTTTTGTCAGTCGAGTCGCTTTCTGGCCAAGTGTAGACATAAAATGATGAACACAACACGGGAGGTAATAAAGAAAGCCCTCGATCGCACATTTACGTCCCTCGCCTGCGGCTCGGGCCGCAAACATCTGCGATCTCGGCCTTTCTTTACATTACCACCCTAGTTGTGTAATATACTATATTTGAATACGTAACTTAAATAAAAAAAAAAATGTAATGTATCAACTTACCCATCTATTTTTTACAGTGTACTTATAATGATATACTTTTGTTGTAAAATAAATACCTACCTAAACTTTTTTGTGATCTTATCTTATCATAAGTATATAGTATATGATGAGATCACAAATAAAAAGCAGTTCCGCAACTTTTTACACCAATCATAACCAACTGCTAAATTTCTAAATTTTTGTTTACCAATTACGGTACAAAGACAAACAATTATCACCAAAGGGGTTGCCCCGGCTCCAATGTCCTAGTTCCGAAAATAATGAGTCACAGCTCATAAGTAGAAATAGTCAACTGCGTGAAAAAGAACAGGAAAAATCGAAGGCTTTACAGTTACGTGAATGGGTGAGTGGCGACCATTCTCCGATCATACGTCACATGTTTAAATTTAAATACGACATCGTGACGAATGAGGTCTGTATTGTCTACATTTATAAACTTGTTCATGCGCCAATTTAATATTTCTTGGCATTAAGTTCGCCGTTAGTACTTTCCTATATTGTGCAATAAAGTCTAAATAAATAAATAAGAATAAATTAAAACTTGAAATATATTTTTATAAACCAGCGTTGTAATGAATTTTCTGCCCTCCGGCCGGAAAGTGTCACCTTGTCGGCCGCTGTGCTAAACTAAGATGCCGCTTTCTGGCTCCGTCGAACAGAAAAAGAGTAAGACAAACCTTGGCCAGTAAATAAGAAAGCCTCTGATCTCATGTTAATTTCTCCTCAGATCTCATGGTTATAATTTTATTACCGTTTAAGTGTAACCGATTGAACCAGACAATATCAATCGTAATTAAATATAAATATCTCACACTCTGGAACGGTCGAATCGCCCCTGTCTGGTTCCACCGGAAGACCAGCGCCAGCTCTGGAGTTGGTATTATGCTGAGGTGGGACCTTTTTGTGGCAGCAAGAGTTTTATTTTTTTTGTGTTTTCTTGTTTAATTTTTCTATTTTTTGTAACTTTTTGCTGTCATAAATAAATGTATTTTCTTTCTTTCTTATTACATGTGATCTGCGTTGTTTCTTACTTTTCTGGCCTCGGTATATAATATACTTATACTTATCACCCCCATAACCCCGGCCGTGAGCTCCTGACGTGCTCCAGTCAAATACGATAAGCAGCAACGGGCTGCTGTTGCAGAGGCTCATGGGAAAAAAACATCTCAAGAGAAAAAATGCCGCAAGAAACTCGTCAGTTAGTCTTTTAAGGATGCCCAAACTTCTTTCAAACTTGCAGCGATGTGAGCGTAAGGCGTGCTCTCAGGAATAAATAGATTATTAATTTAACCCTTAAATGCGTGGTGTACGATGCAGCGTACGTAAACAAAAAATAATTCATTTTTGAAAACTAGAAATATTTATTTTGTTCTTAAGATTAATTCTGAATGGAAAATGAACGTATTTTCATATTCATGACTCATTTTTGGCAAAATTGTATTTAAAAAAAGTTATTAGAGTTTTTGAGCAAAATGGCCGCAATTTTGAAAAAGTTATAATATATTTAAGGTTTTCGCTGAGTGTGTTTAACGGTATTTAACAAAATAAGTAATTATTTTTTAGTATAATAATAAATAAATAATTATTATGCCATTAGGTATCCACATATTTTTTTTAGTGACAATAAAAATAATCATGCATTAAATGCTGAGATTAATTTTGAGGGGGCGTGTTGGAATATACAAAAATGAATCTATCTCGCTTCAACTATGCTTTCTCTTTCATACGTGTGAGCACTTAAGAGTATAATACAGCCCTCTGTTTTTTGTCAATGCTTGGAACCTTTCATACGAATCGGTTTGTATACCGTCGTGGCCTGGCTCTGTAGGCGCACACCTTACCTACCTTGCTAAATAACGATATAATAAACATCATATATATTCGTATCGTTAAATGTGTCTTTCATTAGTATCCCAAACCTAATAGTTACTGATGCCTATAAAAGATACGGAGAGAGTTACGTGAACGTCGAAACATATTCTCCCATATGACTATTCTATCATTTGCAGTCAGGGTTGGTCGGGGCTTCCGACTCCGTCTTCAGATACCGAATTTTGCTTAATGCAAATACTTTTCAAAGGACATTTCTCCAGAAATATGTCTGCGGTCACCTCATTCATCTGGCCCTTCTTCATACTAAATGTATGGAGGCAGGTGAATGAGTCGCAGACATATTTCTGGAGAAATGCCCCAAAATCGTTTAATTCGTTTAATGGCAAGAAATTGAAAAATTGTTTGCAAATTAAACGGATAACTAATATACGAACATTGCATTGCAAGTTAAAGAAGCTTGTAATGAAAAAAATGCAAGCTATATTATCTCCCAATCAATGGATTGCATCGATCGTGTAATTCTGTTTAATTTTACGTGGAAACAGGTAGTTAATTAATATTGTCTTCGGTTTCCGCGATTATCACTCATAGTAATAAAACAACTTAAACGGATTAAATCGCGTATATTACTACATTTTAAGTCCCGACGTTTTTGACAGAGGGAGTTTATGATTTTCTCAGTCTACCCGCGACCACGAACGCTGAAAAGGGTTACGAAACGTCGTGACTTAAAATGTAGTAATATACGCGATTTAATCCGTTTTAGTTGTTTTATTACTAGGTAGTTAATTGTTAATTTGCAGAAACATCTGATTATTGAATTTTAGTTTGATAATATTACACACGGAAAATTCAGTGTCATGATTGTTATTTACTCAAGTGTAACGTATCAACGTAGCGTGCGTATGCAAATTAAGATAAGAAGAAAATCGAACGATGGATTACTTTCTATTACTAGTATTACTTTTTCGATAACCGAGACGGACTTTTGATGACATTTTCTTTTTTATGACGTTTAAATTTTTTTCTATTTATAGGTAATTTGAATTGTTTTATTTCAATAATTGACAACCTTTCATTTTTTTGAGCCTTTAATTTTATTGGTTCTCTGTATTTGGTTTGAAAAGACGAATACGCTGATAGTTTATTTGTTTCACGAGGGTTTGTATTTAATTTATAATTAATATTTTAATTTTTACTTATTCTAAAAGGGCGTAACTACAGTTCTACGGCAGAATAGACCATTACTTTAGTCTTATCGCGATCGAAAAACATCGATAGTATACATTGACAATGTCAAATTCAAAATTATGACAGCTTATTTTTTTTGTGGCAAAAGGCACTGGCGTTTCATCTATTGTGCCGTAGAACTGGTAAAATGAGAATATATTTTTTATTCTTTTGTATTTTTTCTATTAAGCAATATATAAAAATTATAAAAATAGTGTACTGCTCAGGAGGCAAAATGCTTTCGAATCGTATATACATTTTGAAGTGTTCTTAAAATGAAATGTTGTCAATTATAATTTAGTGCAAATTATTAATTTGACATTAGTCACTGTGGTCATGCATTGTAAACTTCTACATTTTTGACAGTAAAATCGAAGAATCTATATTTTTGATCGTGTTTTGATGCCTGGAGACCCTTTACATCTCTAAAAATGTAGTTTCAAGTTTTGTAATGTAATGGATCCGGAGATTATATACGTCTCTCGGTAAAAGGAAAAAAAAACTGTGCCCAGTTATTTGCTTGTTGCTTTTTATAAATGTCATTTTATGTAATTAATAATTATGTCACAATTGTGGTAATGTTTTTTTAAAAGAGAAACTGGTGAGTTTCTTCAGGTGCTTCTTCTCACCAGAAGGTCATCTACCGAAGCGTCAAAAGAAAATAATCAGATATGTAAAAGAGCCCTTGAGGCCTACTTGCAGAAAAAATGAGTTTGAAGTAACATGCATAATCGATATTACGTACCCATTATGCATAGGTACTTAACTATTTTTTAAAGCACTATAAACTTAATTATTATATTGGAAGATAGTTTTTTTTATTACTCAATGTCCCACACGTCCATTGTAACCGACAAAAAATACCTCGATGTTATTTTCAAAATCGATATGTTTTTCAATATAAATACATATCATTTATTTTCTCTTCGTTTTAAAATGAAATCAATAAACAAATTAAAGTTTTTATAGTAGGTACCTATACAATCAATATTTTTTCCATATTCGTTGGTACTAAAAGATTGTCATCTAGATGAATTATCTTAGGAGGCAATATCAGATATATCGAACCTTTTTATAGTAATCGAAAATTTTCAATGAGCGCATGTACATATATCGACATCTTTTTTATCGATATCAAATCCCTGAAACGTACCCCGAGTTAGGACAGGTATGATTATTACCGTTTGTACCCGATTGAATTTACGGTAAGTAATTAAAACTAAGTTATATCTTCCAATTATAAAAAGAAAAATCCATTAAATGTTTCTTAGTTAATTTGTATTTTTTAATGAAAATAACTCGGTAATAATGTTAATTCAGTTCCAATAAAACATTTATTTATTTTATGTACCTATAAGTATACATAAGTATAGAGAACTATATTTACTTATATGTACGCAAAATTTGTTAAACTTACTATATTTTACAAGTTACAAATCTGTAAAATTTGAAAATCTTCTTAATTTCAAAATTATTTTAATCTCAAAATTCACATCAAAAATCTACGTGTCTATATTATTTTCAGGCTTATTATACAAATAGTTATGAAACAGAATCATCGATTTTACAACTATTTCTAATAAAACTACATAAAATGCAAATTTTGAAAGAATTATTCAGGTCACTATCTATTTCACATCTCCAACTGATGTAAAATATGCTTATTTATTTTTTAAATACTTACAAAGCAAATATCTCCACAGCAAACACCAAAAAATTCAAACGCACACACGATTAGTTTTCGAACGCACTTTTCACGTCAAATTTCCCGCGCACTCCGCGTCCAAGAACGAATATGTTTTTTTACTGTAGTCTATGCACAGGCAGCGGTATTGCGCTAACTGCCCGTGCCCTCGGTCAGTGGCAATTTATATAGCGTTCCGACTGCCACTTAACTTGCATTGTACACCCTTTTATTCGACTTTATCGTGAAAAGATGCCTAGATTTATAAAATTCTAAAACTGAAACATGTTATGCGCGATTTTTTAATTATGCTGACAGTATGTATTTCGAATTTTTTTACAAAATTAATACAAGAGTGTCAGTATTTAATGCACAATTTTGATAAATTAACAGATGACCTTGAACAAAAAAGGGGATGACTGAGATTAGAAAGAAGAAGTAGGTAAGAACCAAATAAAATTCTTAACCAAAAGGGACGTTTTTTTTTCATATTTTACTAAAAGCAAGTACTTTATAGACTTCATTACATAATAAACTTAAATATTTTTTAATATTTTCTAATTGTTTCGTTATTCTGTAAAAAGTGACAGGTCTAAGTTAAAAATCATCTGGCTCTGAAAAGGCGACGGTTTTGGGGTTTGACATCTATACATACAGGTTAACTAAAGAATTAAGGCTTCTGTTTACATAGATACTTTTATCGGAAGAGGTAAATCCTGGAAATCAATATAATATTGCATTTGAATTAATGTAATATAGCTGTGCATTTCTAAAGAAAGCTTGTATAAAATGTTGTATGGATGGTATGGTTAACTACCTATCACAAAAGTCGTTAGTGTTCCTATTTTGTTACTATTTTATTTTTAGGGTTCCGTACCAAAATGGTAACATTATATTGACAAGCTTATAACCATCGCAAGGAAATCAGCTATCTAAAAAAACGCATTCGGATTCGAACCGTCACAAGCTTTTCGGCGGTCCCTACGTATAAAGCATTAGGTATATTAAAATGCATGGATTTCAGGGGAGCTAAATGAAATCACATGGATTATATTAGGTTTATGCCATTGTTGTTTCTTCCTATTCGCGATTCTGCACAAAATAAATTCCACACAACTGAATTTAATCACATGCGTAATGCTTCACAGTCGTTATTTCTACGCAATCTTGTTTCTTCCTAGTAGCGATTCTGCACAATATGAATTCCACACCACTGAATTGAATCACATGCGTTATACTTCACGATTCTGTAATTATAATTTTTTTAATCTCATACATAACCGGGAATCGAACCCGGTCGAAAATGGGGCAGAGAAAAATTTTTTTGAAGATTTCGACTAGCAAAAAACAAGATAGTATAGAAGATAGATATAATAAAAGATAAAGATAGTATAGTGAATAGGGTTTGCAATATTCGTCGAATTTTAGTATTCGAATAATATGAATACTTAGATTTCTAATATTTGAATATTCGAATAATTCGAATATTAACCAAAATACTTATTTCGAGCGTTTGAAATCACGTAAATAGTATCTCAATAAACTAGCAAGTTATCTACGATGAATAAACAGAGTTCGGAGAGAGAGGATAGCTGTTTCCATTACATGTTACATTCCCTTCATAAGGCCCATAGCGAAAAATCACTCTTCTACTCACTTACTGGTATACTTACTTACTGGTCAAACAAACACACTGGTCTCGAGATATTCCGGAATTTCAGATGACGCCGTGAAAATGGGACGCTGCATGCTTAGAAAACTGAAAATGATCTTTGCGTCGTGACAGATCTTTGATCAGTGTATGTAGCAGTGGCGTGGCGTCCATAGAACCCGATTCCGGCTTGCCTATTTTGAAGCATATGACCGGAGTATGAGGAGCAGATTTGGATTACTTTTTCTTCAGGAGTAGTAGTACTCCTGAAGAAAAAGTTGTCCAAATCTGTTCCGGCTTTACAGGTATATGTTAAGTTTGACATGTCCGTTTATACATCAACATTAATTTATTAAAAATAACATAAACGTTTACTGGAAAGTAAATCCATAGTACCGCTAAAATGAAGAAATTTTGTCTGGTTGTATGTATGTATAAAGCATATGTAAGACGCACCAGTAACAGACATAATCTCTATTTACCTCGCGACGAAATGACGCGTATTTCAATACGCAGTAGAGACGGTTATAAATGTGTTGTCCGCAGGCAGCCTCCGTCGGTCGTTGTTCGTGTTGGCGGTATCTTGTGTAAGTAGCTACGGCTGCACATAACAAAAAGCACACACGTGAGTGTCACCAACGAAGTTGCCAAGCTATAGTCAACTAGCCATAGGATTATCGAAATTACACAAGATAAATTCACCGTATTTTCGCTCATTTTGATTATTGCTTTTAACATTTGTTTATTGTTTTTCTTTATTCGAATTTTAATGTCTAAAATCAATGTAATTTTCATTAAGAAATAAATAAATCTAAGTTGTCTAATTTAATCATTGGATTAACTTTGACGTGCAGTTTTACGATTAAACAAAAAAGTCCAGTCAGCATTAAAAGGTTGTCCCCGAAAAAAACATTTTTTAATAGAAACTTATTACGTCTTTGCCTCTAGCATGACTGTGCCACTCGAATATTTGTCGGACGTCAAATACTACCTGCCCCTTTCCATGCAAGATAGTGCAAAATTTGACAATTTTGCACTATCTTGCATGGAAAGGGGAGTCTGACGACTATGCTCTGTCGCAACAGCAGAAGAGCAGTAGCTGCAGTCCGGCCTCTGGCGTCCTAGACGTCAGGTCAGCGCCATCCACAAACCCCGGCCCCGCGAGCGCCTGAGTTCCGGTCACTTCCATGCAGGCCCCGCTGCAGAGGCTCCATCACCGGTGTTAAGGCCGAGCCACACCGGCTGCGTACACGTCTGCGTGCGCGTGGCGTACGCGTTGTATAGTATGAATGTTTTTCAAAATGGCGGCTAGTCACGCTCAAAGTCAAGGAGCTGCAGCGTACAGTGCGTGCACACGCAGCCGGTGTGGCTCGGCCTTTAAAGTATAAAGACGAACAAGTAGTCCAACTTCGGCCGTTTAGGACCGCGACACGTATTCACACAGACGCACGATAGCACGTTTGTGTGAGTGCAATCCATACTGGAGCATTTTTACTCATTCTTAAAATTTGCATGTAGTGCGTTCGTACACGGTTTGCACACATTCAAGCGCTCGATGTACCTTTTGTAGGAAGAAAACTTACTGCTAATAGTGCCGGTGTGGTCTTAGTGGGTATGTCTTCTCTTTCTTAGGTGTGAGTCCAAGAGAAGCCCCCCATGGGTCCTTTTATGGGCCTGGGAAAGGGTCTGGTAATGCCTGGGGGGTATGCGTAATGCATTTCCAAACCGTTAACAAAAAAAATCGTAGCCGTAGAACAGGCTCTGTGTGATGAAGTCGCGGTTAAGAGGAAACAGTAAGGTCGAGGGAATTGAAAATTAGGTATTTGTAAAATGTGTCGCTATCCCGCACTGCCCGCCTCTCACCTGCAGAGCGCGATAGAGACAACTGCAGCTTAGACCGAAAATACCTTTTAAAATTTCATGAAAACAACGTTTCGTAGTCCCCTGATTTCTTCCCCAATACTTAACCTATTTAACTAATTTTTTCATTAAACATTAAAGAAAGGCTTTGGCCGTATTCCTATGTTTTCCTTTTTTTTAATAATCTAGTCTAATTTGTTTTCTGGGTGTGTGAACACAGCGGAAAATCTGGCATTTTTTTTAGGTTTTTGAAGGTTAAAATCTCTTTTGAGAATCAATTTATCGTAAAAAGGAAAACATAGGAACATATCAATAGTAGCCATAGATTTTTGGACAAAAAATGATTGCTCTACTGGCATTATCCAGGGAGGAAACAGGGGACTACGTTTGTATGGAAAAACTGCCTTCCTGTTTCCTCTTAAACGTACGCGGTCGGGCACTATCTGGGGCTAAACATGGAAAGTCCTTCCCAAAAATTGCAGAATAAATAAGTAATAGATTTTTTTATGAATGTCATTTTTAATTTGAAGCAATGCATTAAAATATTACGGTTATTGAAAAACAAATACTTTGTTATTTTCGTTGATAATAGCAAGTACGAGTACCTAGTACATTATGATTTCGTACCCTTGGTCAAATAACGTCGCATGTGACTTTACGTTCAAAGTTTTTTATTGCTCTAACTAAAGTCATACAAATCATACGAACTACATGATACACACAGATTCTGAAAATTTGTCATTTTCCAGATACGACGTTATTTGACCAAGGGTACGACTTCTTAATTTATGTGTAACAAGAACAAGGAGATCCAAAATGTTATTGAGGTAATGCCCCAGAGGATAATTATTTATAATTTTATGTATTTTGAACCGTATGCATTGGGCATCGGCATTGATGGCAAACGGTTGACCAACTTACGTTTTGCCGATGATATAGTTTTGTTCTCCCACACGGCATCTCATCTAGATCAAATGCTCCAGGACCTGAGCACTGCAAGTCTTGAAGTAGGACTCAAAATAAATAGGGCAAATACGCAGTTAATGACCAATGGCATGAAACGTAGGGTAAAGGTAGACGGACAGGACTGGCAGTATGTCGACGAGTATATCTACTTGGGCCAGAAGCATCCTTCGATAACAGGCAGTCCAAAGAATTTGAACGTCGTATCGAGAACGCCTGGAAGAGCTTCTGGTCCATGAAGCCGCTGATGAAAGGTAACCTTCCACTGTCTTTGAAGCGCAAACTCGTCGACATATGTATCCTTCCTCTCCTAACCTACGGCGCCCAAACTTGGTCATTGACAGAAGCCCAAAAGTCCAAACTCAAGATTTGCCAACGAGCCATGGAGCGTAGTATACTCGGAGTTTGCAGAAGCGATCATATCAGAAACACCGAACTGCGATCTAAAACAGGCATTGCAGATGTAGGTGTCAACACCGCCAAGCTCAAATGGGCCTGGGCTGGACACGTCTGCCGGATGCAGCCCAAACGATGGGCCAATATAGCCACCAAATGGATTCCGCGAGATGGCTACAGGAGCAGAGGCAGACCAAAAAGGAGATGGCGGGATGACCTGGACTCATGGATGGAGACGAGTGGCTGAAAAAAGGGGAATCCTTTGCCCAGCAGTGGGACACACAAACAGGCTAGAAAAAAATGCATATTCAGCACTATAGATTATACAGGTAATGAATTTACATCGTATATATTTATGAATGATGTTATGAATTCCGTACGTTCTGCAATTTGACTTTTATATATATGAAAAGTTTATTGACAATAATAAATAACAACAACAGTATAAATCCTAAGTACTAACCTAATATTAACCTAACCTAATTATAATATATTATGGGCTCGCCTAGGTCGACGCCCTGCGGGAGGGTGCCCATAAGGCTGGCTACGTTCCCTCTTTACCGTTATATGTCCGTTATATGGTTGGTGACGATTTAGATTTATATTTCAGAAGGACGGTAAATAAGAGAGGTGTTCATTCGATGGCGTTTACTCGGTAACTGCTAGCTAGATGTTGGAACGCAGCCAACGAAACTTAACCTACAGATATGTATAAGGTAAACAAAGGCGGCTGAAAGCCTATGGTGGACGCGTCCCGCACTATAGTAATGTGGACACGCCACAGTCCTCCGCCCTTAGAGGAAACATGGTTAAAAAATTACACAAAACAAAAGAAAATATGGGCAATTTACATTAAACAAACTGTAAAATAAAAAATATTTAAAAATAACATGTTAAAAATTCTTTATACAATAGCAATAAAAATGTAAAATTAAAGTTTAATAAATGTTAATGTTATTGTATACATAAATTAATTGTTAAAGTTATAGTAAAAGCTACACATAATTGTCTCTTTTATATTTACGCAGTAGTTATTCGTTTGTTTACGCGGTTATAATGACACTTTTTTATCATCGCACTTATTTCCACTTGACACTGCACTACTTGGTAACTGGCTTGACTGTGCCGGCGCCAGCGCCGGTTGGCGGCCGGGCGGCGGCTGCGTTGCGTTGTCCACCGTAGCTTTGATGTACCCCTTGCAATAGCGCCAGCCGACGTACAGGGTGGCCAGCGTGACTACTATGCTCACCAGTACGACGGCTGCTAGTGATAACTTAAAATGAATTGCTTCCTCGTCTGCTTATTTATGTTGCTCGTAGCTCAGCTTTAGTTGATGCGGCTACTGCGTTTTGCGCGACGATCGTTGTGGCTGATTTGCTTGGTGGATTTCCATGATGATATTTAGGTAACACGGCTGAGTATTGAGTGAGTGAGTTAACTATAAGTTGAATCTCACGGTTCGCTTCACTTTGCGACCGGATCTTGTTATTGTTATCGGCGGCGGCGTAGTTGATGTGGCGTCAGTGTCACGTTGAGGCGGCGTAACTTTAATTGCCTCCGGAGATGAAGTGTCGGGTGCCGTGGTGCCACTTGAGCATGGGACCGACATATCGTCAGTCATCAAAAGGTAAGCCGGCTTGAGACGGTCAAGTGATACAGTGACATGTTTATTGTTTACATCTATGGTATAAAATTTAGGGTGTCGCCTTATAACTTTAAATGGTCCGTTGTACGCTGGTACTAAGGACTTACGTGCCTCATTTCTTAGGAACACATGAGAACTGTTTGTTAAGTCCTTATGGACAAAGACGTTATTGTTCTGGCTGTTATGAGAACTTGTGTTTGGAATGGATGAGAGTACTTGCGATAGTTTGGTTACGTACTCACAAGTATTCACATTAGGTTTATTATGGTTCATGAATAGATCGCCAGGTAATCTAAGATTTGTACCGTATAAGAGTTGAGCTGGACTATAGCCTAAATCTTGTTTTATAGCTGTTCGTACGCCTAATAAAACAAGAGGTAATTCTTGCGACCATTGAATATTTTCAGTGCATCTAGCCAATATTGCAGCTTTCAGGGTACGGTGGAAACGTTCGATCATACCGTTCGCTTTAGGGTTGTATGCAGTTGTACGAACGCGTTCAATGCCGAGTCTTTTTAATAATTGTATGAATAAGTCAGACTCGAATTGACGACCCTGGTCTGAAGTAATGCGTTTGGGACAACCGAAACGAGCTACCCAGTGTTCTAAGAATACCTTTGCAACCGTTTCGGCGGTTATGTCTTTCGTGGGAATCACTTCAGGCCACTTCGTTACTCTATCGATAATTGTAACGCAATATCTGTAATCATTAGAGTAGGGTAGGGCTCCTATAATATCGATATGCACGTGTTCGAAACGTGAAGCATTATCGAACTCACCTAATGGGGTTATTGTATGACGCTGAATTTTAGATTTCTGACATGGAATACAACACTTTACGAACTTTTTTATATCTGTGTTCATATTTGGCCAAAAATATCTATTTTTAACTGCGCTCTTAGTAGCTGCGATACCCGAGTGACTCACATTATGTATTGTTTTGATAGCGAGTTCTCGGAAGCGTAATGGTAAGTATGGACGGATGTTATCAGTTGATGTTTCGCAGGTTATTTGTATAGCAGAGTCTGGCATGGCAATTAATTTAAACTGAAGGTTATTTTGAGTTTTCAAGTTTTGTAACTCCAGGTCATTTTTTTGTGATTCAGCTAATGACTTGTAATCTATTAAAGTGGGCATTGTAATTTCGTTTATACGTGACAAAGCGTCGGCAACCGTATTTTTATCGCCTTCAATATATTCGATTTTGTCACAAAATTGAGAAATAAAATCTAATTGCCTTAAGCGTCTGGGAGAATCTGATGGTGAGACCTTTTTTGTCAGGGAAAATGTCAACGGTTTGTGGTCTGAAAATACAATTAATTCTCTTCCTTCTACCATGTAGCGGAAATGTTTAATAGCTAAATAAATTGCTAAAAGTTCTCTATCGAAAGTACTGTACCTTCTTTGGGTTTCAGTTAATTTTTTTGAAAAGAAACCTAGAGGTTCTAATTTATCGCCAATCTTTTGATGTAGGGCTGCGCCTACGCAATTCTCAGAAGCGTCGGTCATTAAGCTAAGTGGTGCGGATACATCGGGGTGCGATAATACTAATGCATCACTTATGCATTTTTTACATTGGCTGAATGCTTCTAACGCAGTTTCAGTCCAAATGATTTTAGTTTTGTCGCGTTTTTTAGCGTTGTGTAAGTATGCGTTTAGTGGAGCTTGAATTTCGGCGGCCCTAGGAATGTTATGTCTATAAAAATTCATCATTCCTAAGAAGCGTCTAAGTTCCTCGACCGTATTTGGTTGTGGGAAGTTTGTAATAACCTGTGTTTTTTCTTTGCTTGGTTTTATGCCTTCCTTACTTATGTGATAGCCAAGGAAATTTAATTCTGATTTTCCGAATTCGCATTTTTCAGTATTTATTGTAAGTCCATACGTGTTAAGTCGTTCTAAGACAGATTCTAAGTGGC
Source organism: Eudemis profundana (assembly GCA_947034925.1). NCBI lineage: Eukaryota > Metazoa > Arthropoda > Insecta > Lepidoptera > Tortricidae > Eudemis > Eudemis profundana. Next base: position 4,010,327 of record OX344813.1, read on the forward strand.
TCAAGTGCTGTTGCTTAGATGTGGAGCTAATAATTATGTCATCTAAGTATGCGAATGCAAAATCTAGACCTTTAAGTATGTTATTTATTAGTCTTTGAAAATCTTGGGCTCCATTGCGTAATCCAAAATTTAATCTAGTAAATTCGAATAATCCAAATGGGGTAATTATAGCTGTTTTAGGTATGTCTTCCGGTGCCATAGGTATATTATGGTAGGCTTTACGCACATTAATTTTTGAAAATATCGTTTATTCTTTAGAGTATACGTGAAGTCTAAAAGTCTTGGCAAAGGATAACGATCAGGAATCGTTTGTGCGTTAAGTCTGCGATAATCACCACAAGGTCTTGTTTCTTGTCCGTTTTTTTTATCGACACATACAAGAGGATTTGCCCATGGACTATTTGACGGTCTACAAATACCTAATTGCATCATTCTTTCAAATTCTGCTTTGGCTAATTTGTATTTCCTTGGGTTCAGCGGGCGTGCTTTCTCGTAAACTGGAGGACCTGTAGTATAAATGTGGTGTCTGACGTCATGTTTTGGGCTTAGCTTGAAATTCTCCTTTTTAGTGATATCGGGGAATCTCGCTAATAATTTATGATATTCGTTGTTGACGTCAATTGATCTAATGGTAGTCGGTTCGGTATCATTAGATATGCTTGTATCTAACATTAAATTATTGAGTTTGTCAACAAGCTTTCTACCGTGTAAATCAACCATTAATTTATTTGCAGCGAGGAAATCGGCTCCTATAATGGATTTTTGTACATCCGCTACTATAAATTTCCATTTAAGTAGACGTTTTAGACCGAGATCAACAACAATAGTCTTATCGCCAAATGTTTTTATTTTTGTGCCATTGGCGGCGTATAAAGTATAGTCTGACTGAATGTTTCGCCTTTTTCCGGCTAAAACAGACACATCAGCACCAGTATCTATTAGAAATTGCGATCCGGTGTTTCTATCAGTAACGCATAGCCTGTAAGTATTACTGACACCGACAACGTTGTTAATATGTGCCGGTGTCGGAATTAGTTTTCCGACACTGTAGTAAAACGACAATTCGCTAGATCACCACATTTACGCGCACTTTGTCCGTATGTGAAGTGGTAGTAACAATAATAGTTAGCATCGCCTGGTTTAGCTACTTGAGACATGAATGCTGTGCTCGCGGCTGTCGTCGACCTATTCGAACTATTATGACGGCTTTTTGAACGTGTTCGTGATGATGATAATCGAGAGGAATTGTAGCGGCGGGTATGACTTCTCGATTCCCTGTTTGGCGTATCTAATTGATTTGTGATAGCCAGCAGTTCTAGTTTAATGCTGGCTATTTCGCGGGATAACCTTTCATTTTCAGCTTTGAGACTAGAAGTAGCGGTATTGGCAGTGGTCACTGTGGCCACTTCCGAGGGCTTTGCATTTTCTATAATTTTATCAGCCATAATGGCTAGGCTATCTAACTTAATATCCCCCGTGTCGCATGCTGTGATAACTGCCCTTATTGATTGGGGTAGACGACCTATAAATAAAAGTTTTAATGTGTCGTCTTGAACACGGTTTTTGCCCAGTTCTCTCATGCGCCTAAGAAGCTGAGACGGTTTTTGGTCACCTAATTCTATTTCATTGAGGAGTTGGTTCAGCTGTCTTGATTCTGACTCCTCATAAACTGATATTAATCTGTTTTTAATTGTTACGAATTTATCTTTATCTGGCATGCTTTCTAAAATGTCACTTATATCCCGTAACACGTCTCTCCCCAGTTTAGCTATTAATAACTGACTTTTATGAAGGTCACTTGCCTTTTGTGGGTCCACGATGGCCTCGAACTGGTGGAACCAGAGCCTCGGCTGCTGACGCCAAAACTCAGGAATCCGCGACGAAATTGTGATGGCCGTCATCTGCGCTGATGTTGCTGGTTGCGCGCCCTGCACGCCTTGCTGTTGCACTTCGTCAGGCATGTTGATTTAATACGCGCCGCGAGTCACCGAATTTATTAATTATTTATCACGTCGGGGTCACCACTTTACCGTTATATGTCCGTTATATGGTTGGTGACGATTTAGATTTATATTTCAGAAGGACGGTAAATAAGAGAGGTGTTCATTCGATGGCGTTTACTCGGTAACTGCTAGCTAGATGTTGGAACGCAGCCAACGAAACTTAACCTACAGATATGTATAAGGTAAACAAAGGCGGCTGAAAGCCTATGGTGGACGCGTCCCGCACTATAGTAATGTGGACACGCCACACCTCGTTGAATTGCAATTCCAATTCTCTGGCCCAGGAACGAGCCAGCCCTATGATCTGTGGAGCAGTCAGCTAATCTTTTTTTTATTTCTTTATATAGAGTATGGGCGTCTGAGCTCCATGGCCCGAGGGTCTCAACCGCAAACGCCGCGAATATATGGTTGTTAGCCAGCCCAGCATACTTGCGGCGTTTCATCGCCTCAGCCGCCGATGCCGCCTCGCCTGCCTTCAGGGACGTGGTGGCTACGTGCGATGGTGCTAGCGTATTTGACTTTATGTATTGATCGTATGCAAACCGACCGTCTAACATGTGTGTTTAGATATTTTGCTACACAACAACGCCTACCTACTCAGCCCGCTAAAAATACATTATTAAAAGGGGATCATGATCATCACAAACACTTCCATGGGTTTAACCCGTTTCCACGTGCGTCGGTTATTTTTTACCAAAACCGGAAGATTTGTTAATTAGGTATGCATGCCATGTGCTCTTCTGTTTACGAAAACACGGCTGCGCAGACACCACGTGGTGTTGAGACACGTGGGCTAGCCAATAATAGACAAAATGTATGCACAGTCAAGGGCACCAATATGTACCTATATGTCACCGTAAGATTGTGACTTCCGTTAGTTTATAATCTCGCGCGTTCGATTATAAACTGACGGATGGGTTAGGGTAGGTTAGTTTATAATGGGGAGGGTCATTGCGTTTCTGACCCTCCCCTCCTTTGGCGTGGGGCCCCGGCAACACACAGGCCGGGGCAGCCGGGGGTGCCGTGGTAGAATGATGAACCCATGGCACCCCAAACAAACGGCCACGAGGGAAACGCCGCAGTGGTTTTAGTGGGTAGGCTCCTCATTCGGAGGAGAGAGTCCCACATAACCCCCCACCCAACATCTGGCTTCCCCAGCGGGGGGGGGGGGAAAGTTAATTTATAATGCATCTGACGATTGATGAAATGTGGAGAAAGGAGTAAATTATTTTCCCTTAGACCCTGACGGGGAACTGGTGGACAGCAACAGCGTTCAAACCCCGTCCAATAGCGAGCGGCGGAACACTCCAGTAAGCTTATGATGCTACGCTTTGTCACGCGATAAATAAATGATAAAGCATCCGTCACTCTCACACACTATTTGTCAGAACGTGACAAACGCTTTATCATTTATTTATCACGTGACAAAGTGTAGCATCATAAGCCTACAGGAGTTTTAGTCCGTGGAAGTCGGACATACCCTCCCAGCTTCTCCCGAGCTAGGTGGGATCCGTTACGGATTTCTCCTGGGAAAACAAAAAAAAGGTTAGTTTATAATCTCGCGCGTTATATTATAAACTAACAGTCGTTTACAATCTTACGGTGACATATACACCACAAAGTTTCAAAAATATGTATACAGGACTTATTATTATGGCAGTAAGGCTTATGTGTATTAGCGCGTCGCCATAATCAATCCTCTGAGTCGCGTGTTGCGAGCTCGCACATATTAATGATCTTGCGTATACAATGGGTCTGCGACACTGGGTGGGTCAACCGTCAACAGTCAAATTTCGCCATGACAGCTGTCAGTTCCAGAGGTGTCGGATGTTAAGAAACGAGAGGTGAAGGATCGAGGGTTCTAAGTTTCCATACGTTTTAGTGCCATATTCTAATCATATATAGGGGAAGGTTGCTATCATTGGACCACTTAATTTCGCTGCCTTATAATTTACACAATTCATGTAAGAAATTAGAAACAAGTTTGATAATTTTGAACCATTGAAATATATTAATTCGTTACCTTACAGACAAATGAATACAGTATAATAATCTAGGAGAAAAAACGTGAAAAGGATTTTTCGCACCGGTGCCTTGTTTGGACCAGGGTCACCTTGATTGGACCACAGAGTCACCATCAATGGACTTAGGATTTTTTTGCCGATGGTCCAATCAAGGAGACTTATAGAAATTTACATTTTTATTTATTTTAATATATTTTTTAATTATTTATTAAGAGTATTGCGTGGAAACGTTTATAAGTAGATAAATGTATAAATGGAAGATAAGTACATAACGTATGGCAGCCTTCTTTAGATGACATTTTTAAAACTGAAAAAAGTTGCCATGATTGGACCGGTCCGATGATAGAACATACATGCGGTCCATTGATAGCAACTAGGTATCAAATAACAAAAAAATAAAAATAAAAATACCGAAAATAACTGGCCAGAAACTATTATTATAAAAATGATTAATAGATTTCTAACCATCATACGTCAATACACTCAAACAAATGCAAATATAATAACACTTAAACTTGCGTTTCTCTTTCGCGTAATTATTACATCGCCAACGCTTGAAACACACTTGCTCACATCACTCGTCGCCGAGAAGAGCGGTGCGAATGCGAATGAAGAAGCGGTGGGGCCACTTGGATCGCGCAAGGACACTTTGTACCTTGTCTATCTCTGTCTAGCATTCGTAGGTTTTAAAATATTTAGATGGTCCATTCAAAGCGCCGGTCCAATGATAGCAACCTTCCCCTAGTCAGTAGTGGTTTTTTTTTTTTTTTTTTTAGCCAGACCACCCTGAGTTGAAGTCAGTAGTGGTGTTATTTCATCACAATTAATCTAGAAATAGAAACTGCATTTAATTAATTATACATGTTTGACCATGCACTGATCAACCTCGTTCGATGTAACTAAAAAAAAAACTATCGATTTTTGTATATTTAATAAGCGCCGGCCTCAGTCAGTGCCTTGGCTTAATTTTTTTCGGCTCTGAAAACTAGATTCAGATTAGCGCAGCATTATATGCGCTTGCGCAATCAGACCCGGGCCGGGTCTGCAGTGCACCCGCGCTCGCGGCTACCAATTTGCATAAATGCACACTCGGGGCATTTGTTTGATAAGCGCCCAAGGACCTTAAAATAAATAGCTATTTATTTGAAGGTCCTTCTCTTCTTCTTCTAAGTCGGTTCCTCACTGCTGAGGGTCGTGACTCCGCCGATTAGTTTTTTTGATGGCAGCTCTCCACTTCTCCCTGTCGGTTGCCTTGTGAAGCGCGCTGCTGAGTGTCGTATCCAGTTGGTCGGATATCTGATCCCTTCCGGCCGCCATCGCAACCGTATTTCGCAACTAGTTGCGATAGAGAACTAAATATTCTTTGTACACAACTGGTTGCGATAGAAGAGTTTTCATTATGTGTTCGCAACTAGACGTCGTTGTCGACTATGTTTCGCAACCAACAACTAGTTGCGAACAAGAAATGAAAACTCTTCTATCGCAACCAGTTGCGTACAAAGAATATTTAGTTCTCAACCGCAGCTAGTTGCGAAACGTGGTTACGATGGCGGCCGGAGGGATCTGATCGCACCATCGTGTTGGGCTTCTTCCCCTTGGTCTAGAGCCGTCCATCTTTCCCATCATGAAGGTCCTTGTAAGCGCCTAAATCATTGGCATTGAGAATTTGTAGTAACCTAACCACTCTACACAGACGTATTAGGTATACCTATTTTGCCTAAAAAACCTGGATTGAAACCACGACTGGAGCATATTCCTTTAAGGCCGGGTCACACCGGATGCGTGCGCGTCGCGTACGCGTTGCAGCTCCTTGACTTTGAGCCGCCATTTTGAACGCGTTACGCACAAAGTCAAGGAGCTGCTGCGTGCACGCAACGCACACGCAGCCGGTGTGCGTTGGCCTTAAATATCATATGTTATAATAATGATAACGCTCCCAACACAGTCGCCAATCGCTATAAATACGATGCAAGAATGTTGAAAAATGTAACAACGACCTCTAACGTCGAACTGAGTAAACTGTTTACATCCTTTATTTGACACATTTGGCTTAGTAGGAGTGACAGAGCCTATGAAGCTAGAGGTCCCGGGTTCAAATCCTGGTATGGGCAAATATTTGTGTGATGAACACGAATATTTGTTCCTGAGTCATGGACGTTTTCTATCTATTTATGTATGTATTTATCTATAGTATGTATGTATATCGTCATCTAGTACTCATAGTACAAGCATTGCTTAGTTTGGGACTAGGTTGATTTGTGGAAGATCCCTAAAAAAAAAGTATGTGAACAATGTATGTTGACAATGACATTGATTAATGAAGTGAGCGAGGGTCTCCGTTTCAGCATAGGCAAACATGCTTTCGTATGTCCGGCGGATGTCTGTCTGTCTCTTCTACAGGTCGCATATCTCAACCTTCTCCTGAAATTTTGTGAGCAGGTTCGATAATTATAATGATTTTTTTGCCCACTAAGTTTTTGGAATCTTTTCAAAATGGCGAGGTCGGGTTGACAGACTCGCGAGTTCTATAGAACTACATACAGCCGCTAGTATAGAAACGTCTACGATCTGGGTAATATTCACAGGTTCGTTTTGTTTTATATCACCATAGCCACCATAGGTGACTAATAAATAGTAGGTACATTACACAACTAGGGTGGTAATACAAAGAAAGGCCGAGATCGCAGATGTTTGCGGCCCGAGCTGCAAGCGAGGGACGTAAATATGCGATCGAGGGCTTTCTTTATTACCTCTCATGTTGTGTATATAATTTTATATTTACACTTGGCCAGAAAGCGACTATTTCCGTACGCGCAGCGTGCGGAAAAAGCCACTTTATGACCAAGTGTGGCATAAATAATATTCCGGTCCAGGGTTCGAATACCGGTAAGAGCAAATATTATTTGTGTGATGATATTTGTTTCCGAGTCTTGGATGTTTTCTATGCATTTGTATTTATTAAATATATCGTCGTCTAATATCCATACTCGTAATACCATAACACAAGCCTTATTGAGCTTACTATGGGACTAGATCGATTTGTGTAAGATTGTCCCCTAATATTTATTTATTTATTTAATATTACGTCTTCTTCTCGAGGAAGTGGGATTTTCTTCCTGCTCATCGGGCGGAAAATGCCACTTAAGGCCTAGGATGACGTAATAGTACATTACATAACTAGGGTGGTAATACAAAGAAAGGCCGAGATCGCAGAAGTTTACGGCCCGAGCTGCAAGCGAGGGACGTAAATATGCGATCGAGGGCTTTCTTTATTACCCCCCGTGTTGTGTACATCATTTTATGTCTACACTTGGCCGGAAAGCGGCTTTTTCCGTACGCGCAGCGTGCGGAAAACGCCACTTTATGGCGAGGTGTGGCATAAAATATATAAAAGACCAGTCCTACCTGTGTGTGTATTACGTGTTATAGTATATAACAAGCTTATTTAATCAATTATAAAGGAAATACATAATAAATAACGTTTAAATAAACCTATTTAAGTGTGAAATCTGACGCGCAATCAACATGCCGTTCTGTAATCGCCGCGCCACGTTTTGAATTAATTTCCTATTTAAATTACCACAAAGGGTACTTTGACGGAGTTAAATAGTAATTATAACTCCTATAAGTTGACAGTTTGACAGGGAAGGGAAAGGGCGGAATTGCGGTTTCCGTCAGGGGTAGGCTTAGAGCGACGCGGACTTTGTAGGGTTTTGTCTTAGGGCAGGGCTCACCAATAAGTTTCGTTCGGGGTCCGTTTTAAGAAATGAAATGACCATCGCGGTCCGCACACCATTATATAGGAAAAAATATTTTATGCCACACCTGGCCATAAAGTGGCTTTTTCCGCACGCTGCGCGTACGGAAAAAGCCGCTTTCTGGCCAAGTGTAGACATAAAATGATGTACACAACACGGGAGGTAATAAAGAAAGCCCTCGATCGCATATTTACGTCCCTCGCCTGCTTCTCGGGCCGCAAACATCTGCGATCTCGGCCTTCCTTTATATTACCACCCTAGTAGTGTAATAAACTATTATTTTATTTTGGCTTAGGGTCTCCCCAAATCGACGCGGAATCGACTTAAGCCGAAAAAATATTTATATCCACGCAATTTATGTATATTTTTTCTTTGAAGATTGTATAAGAGGCTTAACGGAGCTGGCATAGTCAGTCTGACAAAAGCTCCCTAAAAATGATTAAAGATAGGTATTTAAAAAAAAAACACGCAATAAGAGCGGGTCTCCGTCGGCCCTGAACCAGATTTCTAACTACGTAGTAAAGAAGTTTCTGTTTCAAACAAATAGAATAAAAGATAATAAGTATCCTGCAAAGACTTTAAAGGTACTGGAAAGACCGATTGACACACTTGGTCAGCCTGCAATGAACTGTTACTCGCCCAGCTATAAGTCCAAATAATAATAAGCCCAAAGAATTCGAGGATCCTCTCATTACAGCTGTCAGCCGCTTCGTAGTTATCAACTCCTTTAATATGGGCTCGATATCTGGATTCGCTCTGACTTTAAAAATACAAATTATTCCACGTTCATTCCCAGGCGCAAAAGAGCGAGACAGAGCGAGGAACCTGCCGTCCAGTTGGCATAATTGGAGGGGACTAATTGGAAGTTAATCAGGAAGACGGCGCTTACGGCAATCAGGGGGACTGGGATTTGGGGGGGGTTCAAGGATGAGAGATAATCAAGGGTTTAGGATTAGTTCAAGTATTATTTCATTTGAATCGAGATGATAGATGAGGTCAAAAAGTTCGTAAATTGCGAAATCAAACATTACGTCACTGTGTTTTTCGTTTAATGGGTCAATACTCAGATCAGCGTTCTTACTGCGTTTTATTTTCGTCAATATTGTTAAAAAGGCGATGCCTAAAATTAACTTTTTATGGATCCTTAAGACAGTCCCGTGGATGAATCTAGTTTAATGGAAGTTATCGCGGTTTGTCCTTCCGCCGTGGCAAAGTATAAAGACGAACAAGTAGTCCAACTTCGACTGTTTAGGAGTTTTGTGCGCAGTCGGTCAACATAGCAAAAGGTCCACTCGAATGGCCTCTAGGGGATTCGCATATAGTCCACTTCTCAAATGGTCCACTTCGCGAATGGTCCACTTCGCAAATGGTCCACTTCGCAAATGGTCCATTTCGCAACCAAACGCACCGCAACATTCCCTATAGAACCACGAATGGCTCCACGGTTACCTTTACCTAGTAAACCCATCGAATTTCGGCTCATTTTGCAAGAGTTCGTTATGGCGAGTACCCTTTTGGACTTACTAAAGAGGATTTAGTAGCGAGATGCCTACTTTCGGTCTTAAGGTTACAGCTCATTAGAGCCACCCGGCACCCGACCCGCAGCGCCTCACCTCGAACGGTTAGTATTCTTTAAATGAATTTGTATGGACATTTGCTCACTACATCCCTCCGTGGCATCACCGGATCGCCTCGCTCGCGACGTGTCCACGCGCGGACTACGAGTGGACCACTCGATGATAGCTCGCTGCCCGAATGCTTGCCGCGCGTGAACCGCGCGATCAGTTGACGGATCGCGAAGTTGACTGATCGCTAAGTTGACTGATCGCTAATATGACCGATCGCGATGTTGACTGATCGCGAAGTTGACCGAAAATAGTGGACTTTTTGCTATGTTGACCGACTGCACACAAATGGTTTAGGAGCGTGCGACACGTATTCACACAGTCGCGCAATCGCACGTCTGTGCGAGTGCGATCCATACTAAAGCATTCTTACGCATTCTTTGCTTGTAGTGCGTTCGTACACGGCGCGCACTACAAACAAAGTGACAGTGGACGACCAATCACATTAGTTGAAATCCACTTCAATGGAACTCACTCCGCTTCAATGGAAACAATGAACCCTAATGTGATTGATCGATCCCTACACGTGTGGACTCTTCATATAAGCCAAAAGCATGGCTTGCCTTCTCAATACCAAGTGCCTAGGGACCCTGGATCTCTAATGTCCGGGCTACACGAGGCTAGTTTTTCAAGCTAGGATAGCAAGCTAGTTCTCTACTAAACTGTCCTGGCTTGGTGCATGCTAGTTCTGTTTACATGAGGCTCTATTATTTTAAGCTAGTATTTACTGGAGTGACAAGGTGACCACACCTCCAAAATGAACTGCATGCGAAAAAACCTGCTTACTGGCCAACTGCAAACTAGCTTCGCCGGCCACATGAAGCTAGGAAACAAGCCAGGATAGTAAAATCAGTGGTGGGGGGACGCTACTAGCCTAAAAATAGAACTCTATCCTATTAAAAACTATCCTGGCTTGTAAACTAGCTTACTAGCTTAGAAATGAAGACAATTTTGTCTACACGAAACCAGAAGTACTAGCTTGCTAGCTTACTAACACTAGCTTGCTATCCTAGCTTGAAAAACTAGCGTCGTGTAGCCCGGGCATAAATACGGCCCTGGGAGCCGGAGCCTTACAGTACTACTAGTAACTCGAGTAAGTTACTTATCGGAGTCGCAAAGTCACTTTTCGGAGCGAACTACTTCAACTACTAGTTACAATGTATACAGAAACCAAGGATAGATATACAGATAATACTATGATAATCATGGTCAGACGTGTCTTTGTTGCCCAAAGGGCACGATTTACGTACTAACCTATGCAACCTGACGGCTTGTTTCATCATCCCTGAGGCGGAGTGAAGGCCACTTCCCGATCATTGGTAATATAGGTACCCACGAGCTGTATTGAAAATTTAGGTGCAAGCAAGTCAAATGGCTCTCGTGCAGTACCTCTCATTAGCGGATCATTAAATAGAAGGTTGTACAAAAACTGTTTTTTAATCTGAGAAATTATACATCATTTCTACTCGGATTCGCGAGTACCTACACTCGACTCTGATAGAAGAAAAAATATAATAAAAATATGTCCTAATATTTTTTATTACGATGCCGTTACTTTTCCTTGTAGTATGTATGTAAACACCTTATTGCACATAAAATCATACTGAAACAGTAGGTACAAAGATCAATGGCTATGTACAAAGGCGAACTTATCCCTGTAAGGGATCTCCTCCAGCTAACCTTTGAACAAATGAGAAAGCATAACTAACATCAAAGAAGATATACAAAATAGACTACTAATAGACTTGTTAGACGGTAACGGAGCGAACGAACAAAATTTGTATGAAAATTACAAAAAAAAATCTCAATACAATAGAATGCGCGATTCTAAGTAGAAATTATGTAAAAAAATCGGTTGTCTGTAAAGTCGGTTTACTGACGATAGTCGAACGTGATAACGTTGACCTTGGCCCTGACTTTGACTTTGACTTTGACTTTGACTTTGACTTTGCTTTGACTTCGACTTTTTTCCCAATAAGCTGCTACAATGACATTGACACGCTAAAATTATGGCTAAGTGGCCAGTGTAAATATCTGCCGTTCCACGAATATAATGTCAAAGATTTGTTTTAATAATTTTTAAACTACGATTAAAGCAGGCGTAAAACGGAACTGCCAAAGCAGCATCCACTATTAAAATTTAAAGATTTTTGCCAAACTCAGCAGTGTCTCTTGTCATTCAATAGAGATTTTGACAGCCGTATCTTAGGGAATAAGGGCTAATTTATTAACAATTTGTAAGAAACTATCGTCTTAACGACTTTAGTGCTGGAATAATATAAAGTACCTATTTGACAGGTAACGGCCCTGCAAGGTAACGGCCCCGCAAGGTAACGGCAAATGACGTCACACTTTTTCGTGCGTGCAGCCGGCTCCATCGAATTATAAGACGTTATCACGTCAAAAATTGTGCAATATCTATAAAATGGCCCTCGCCTCGCGATGGGTGAGTCGAGTTATCTGATTCGTTAACTCGACTAGAATCAAGCTTCCATGCAAGAAAAGTTTTATCTCAAGGGGTTGTTTTTAGCTATGGAAACCAGAAAGGATTTCAGAAATAAATTGTTCTCAAACTTGCTAAAATCTGGATTTGGAAACATCTGTGTGAAACGATAGCAATTTATGTACCTACCCGAGTCTTTGAAAATAATATTTCAGTAACACGAAATCCATGTTTTGTACACGGACCTTTTTTCATTTTAAGGTCCTAAAAAGGCCGAAAAACATGCAATCGGCCGTTTATGGTCAGCGCCATCAATTATATAACTTCATTCGAAAATATTACTTAATATAAGTATATGTATTTGTACTTCTTTGACTCTTGGAAAAAAAAATGTAGCATGAAAATCTGATAAAAATCATGTCTTCTCCTCATGTCCAACTACCACAATATCCTTCTAAGTGTGTTCTAATTCTAAGTTAAGTCCTTTAGTTTCACGCGCAGACTCGACGCCGTAACCATAGCAACAGAAAACGCACGATACACCGAGAAGTGTCATAACAAAACGTCCTTTACTTGTTTCTTTACCTTTCTAATCTCAACCTTAATACTTTACTAACAAGGTCCAGTTTCAAGGACCCTCTAAAATACACACAGCCTTTATGAAAACTATTTGCACCTAACGTAAACTTGACGCGGTATCCACAGTGATATCAAAACGTTTCAACACGCCTTTTTATATTTAGCTTTTTGATTTGTTTTAGACGGACGTTTTTACACGCTAGACGGATATACACGTCATGGAGGAGGATGAGGAAGAGGGATTCGGGGCGGCGATCACCGTCGCCTCTGAGTGCACGGAAGCTGAGAAGGAGTATGAGAAAGTACGTTTATTTTACCTCTAAAGTGTATCTGTTCCGCTTGTGTGTCTTTCCCGTTCATTGGTCAATGGTGTCCCGGTATAAGAGGCGTGTGGAGCCGAAGCCCGCCCGATAATTTAATGAAAAGCTAAGGGTTACAGCAAGGACCTTAAAATAAATAGCCGGACAGAGCACCGCCAACAGAGAACTGAAGCCATTTTTAATAAGCCGGCTGCACAAGCAGTCGCACTTACGAGCCACACGCACACATAAACTTTATTTTCATCTTGCGAGCAGCAGGCACACATTAGGTATTAAAGCTTTATAGCAGAAAAAAATGTACTAAAGTTGCACTTCATGCCATTAAGCATTGTCAAATCAATTTAAAGGGAAAGTTTTTTTTTAACCTTGACTAGAATATATATATGTACCTATAGCAATCCTAACCAAGTGGGTTTACAATCGTACAAGCACCAGCACTATTATCAAACCGCGTTTAGAAAGGGATTGAGCTCATATGTCATTTTTGAACTAATGCATGATATGACATTGTCAGTGGTAGAGTATGCAGATAAATTAAATTGTTATTTTGGTACAATGAAGTTCTAAAGCATGGAAAAAATATCAAATTATACAGCGTGTTTTTATTGATTTCCGATAGCATTAAGAGATAGTTCTTCAGATCAAATAGAGTTAGTACATTGTAGACAATTTCTCGGTATCGACCGTTTAATACTTTACCGCGATTCATATTGTAAACAAACGTATTTTTGAAAAGCTACGGCAATTTAATAAAGCGAAATAATGTGACTGGTGACAGATTTGTCAAATATGATAATACTATCTTTTATTAAACAAATGACAATATTTACCGAGAATAGAGTTTAAATATGCATATCATATTTAGCTATTAATTCTATTATCTATAAGGGTCTGCACTTATGAAGATATCAAAGATTGGTTTATGATTATATTTAATCATTTATTAAGTACACTTGTGCTAACGGTACACTCGAATCCCTTTCTCAACGCGGTTTGATAATACCAGCAGCTTCAGATTTGCCAGCGGCAGCCACAGCGACTCTGCTACCCGCTTGAAGTGAGCGTACGGGCCTACGGGGCTTGGTTGACTTTTCCTTATTTGTGTGATACTGATATCTTACCTACCTACCGACATAGACCGCAGTCCAACTAGATGGGCAGATCAAATCCGTACAACTCTGGACACCCAGCTGCACGTCGTACTATATGATGCCAAATCAGGCATATGGCGGGACACTGTCAGAGAGAAGCTGATTCCAGGGACTTCTCGACCCTCAGCAATGACGAACACGACGCGAGCAGGAGGTGTGATAGCTTCTGGGCGTAGCTACGGGTACAAACGTCCTTAAAAATGTGTTTTCTATTCTTTATCAGGTACTGGAGGAGATGCGGGAGTCTGAAGGGCTCAAGATGTACTCGGACGTGTACACGAAGCTGTACGACTCATACTACCAGCTCAAGGACGAGAAGAACCGCAACCTGGCCGAGATCGAGGCCTACAAGGTGAGGAACCACTCCTTTCCAAAACATACGTTACCAAAACAATAGCCCTAAGACCTCAAATCCTGGTAAGGGCAAATATTTATGTGATGAGCACGAGTATTTGTTCCTGAGTCATGGTTGTTTTCTATCTATTTAAGTATGTATTTTTCTATATAAGTATGTATATCGTCGTCCTAGTTCCCATTATACAAGCATCGCTTAATTTGCGGCTAGGTCGATTTGTGTAAGATTGTCCCCCTCAATGTTTATTTATTTTAAGACATGATTTTTCCATATTTGTAAATCTCCAAAAGCTAATGGGCATTTGTCCGACGATTGCAATGGCATTAACTTCGGTGGCATCATTAATGTCGAAGCCTTAGAGATTTGCACGATATTTTTGAGTATTTAGCAGACAACCTCGACGTCTACCTTATATCTGAAAATATCATTCACATCTCCCAGAACTTCGACATAAATTATGTCACCGAAGTCAATGCCACTAAAATCGATGGAGAGATGAGCAAGGGCGTAGCTAGCTACACTCTAAAAAATCTGAGCTAACTAAGAGAGATTTTCTCTTTGTTAGCGTTAACTTTTTTACCCGACTGCGGCGAAGCCCAAAGGAGGGTTATGTGTTTGGCCTGTATGTATGTATGTATGTCCGTTCCTGTGTCCGCTCGTAACTACTCAACGACACATCCGATTTTGATAAACGATACATCATTAGATTCGTCTTGATGGTGCAAGTGTCACTGGGCATGAAGTTCGTTAAAATAAACAAAATGGCGGATTTAATGCAGTTTCAAAGTGCACCGCGGTCGGGTTTTTTTTAATAAAAATGTGGTTATTAAATAAAACAAACAAGATATTAAACATATCAACGAAAGCTGATTAGTTAAAACAGTTCATTAGTGATTAAAACAACAATCTAGAATCTTGATAATTTTAAGATTCCTTGTTTCTATCATTATTATTACTATCACAATCTTGTTAGGAGCATCCAATTTTTTTTAGAGTGTAGGATTTTGTTAAGGGGGGAGGCGTAGACAAATCAAGAATATGTATATCTAAAGTAAATGCTGCATGAGCAACCCGTACACCCTAGCTAGATGCCCTAATAATAGTGCATTCTCAAACACGAACACGTTTATATATGCGTACTTATTGCGAAACCGTGTTCATTGTTGAATAAAATTTAATCATGACCTAAAACATTTGCCTTCTCAAAACATTAGATTTACAAACGACCAAAAAACGAAAAAAATTAAAATGGTTTTTTTCAGACCAGGTTTGATCCATATAAATGTTAGTAACATTGAAACCTTATATTTAGCTGTGTTAGTATATCATTGGCGTGGCGTAAAAAATATCCTTGTGCAAGCCGGTGCAGATTTGGCGTACATTTTCCTTAAGAGCTGTAGAATAAGGTTCTCAAATGCCTGATATTAGGCAAGCCGGTAGGAATCGAGTTCTTTGGACGCCACGCTACTGTAGTATACAGGGTGGGAGGGACTATACCGACAAACTTTAACTATAGATTCTAACAACTATGAGGAGTAAAAAATGTTATGTGATGTATAGTCGAAAAACGCTTACTTTCAGAGATATTCATTATTTTTTAAATGAAAACTCCCAAGTGTGTAACAAGCCCTAATAAATATGAGTAAGATAGTTTTACTATTATTTTAAATCCTTTAACTAAACAGCAATTAACCTTCGCAGTATTTGATGATCAGCGACTACAAGGCCAAAAAATTGACCTTTCGTTTCCATTTTAGCTTTTTTTTTTCTTTTTGATAACTTTTCCTCCAGTAAGGACATGTTTATAACGAGGGGCTGAATTTACTGATTTATTTTGTTCCATAAGACTATTAATGTAAAATGACAATATTCGACCCATGTTGATATAACATTTTTTACTCGTCACACCACCAGGAATTCATGGCTAAAGTATGTCGGTATAGTCCCTCCCACCCTGTATAGTGTACAGTGGAAATTACAATACATGAAACGAATGTGTCAGCTTTTATTATACTTGCTCCTGCCGGTGCCGATGGCCACTTCCACCCAATATTTCAGAAGTGGACAATCCAGTCGCTCTGCCAAAGCTTTGAGGAGACCGTTGTGTTGTGACTTCTTCGCACTCGACTGAGTAGTGTGACTAGTCTTTTCGCCTAATTGCGGAAAAGTCGTCCGTACGCGCCTCAGCAAACATGCCGGACACATAACATTATATTATAATGTTTTAATTTTATTATGTTTAATTTTATATTATAATGATTATAATATAAAATTACCAAAATACTTAATGCCCAAAAACAACATTTTACAACCACTATGATGTTTTGCAACTTTTCAATTATCCCATCCCACTAATATTATAAATGCGAAAGTTTGTGAAGATTTTTGGATGTTTGGATATTTGGATGTTTGGATGTTTCGATGTTTGTTACCTAATAACGGGGTAACAACTGGATAGATAAAAGCTGAAATTTGGCATGCAAGTAAACCAAGTCCTGGATTGAAACATAGGATACTTTATATCCCGGTAAAGAGTTCCTTTGGGATACTAACGGGAACAACGCGGGCGAAGCGGCGGGAAAATACTAGTATTTAATATTCTGCGATGGGATGTAGTAACAGAGAAAAAGAGAGTAGTATGTCAGAGTGGCACGACAGTTCCTTAAATTAAATGTCGTTAAGCACGTGCTAAATTTTCTCTAGTACTTTCTAGTTCTTTTTTACTGATAATGATAAATGAGATAGACCGCCAATCAAATACATTTCAGATAAGAAGCTCCTACAATCTTTTTCTCTTAGTCGGTCGGTGTTCCATACAAACCAAAAGAAAGAAAAAAATATTTATTCGAGATAATCGTTTTTTTTTGGGGTGGTCTGTGTCCCGTTTGATCAAAATTAGCCAATATGGGAAAACTAAGGTTGTGCACAAGTCGAGATAATCGTTTGTTACATACAATTTAATAAACTAAATCTTATATTTAACTAGTTACATAAAAAAGATACAGTCTCACCGTGAGCCAAACGACTGGAGTCGGTGGCGCTGATTTTCAGGGCAACCTGTACAGGGAAAGGGTCATTGTTCGCTTCTACGGCATGAATTATGTTTGAAATGTGTTTTATTTTATAGCTTGTTAGCATGTTATTTGCGCGAAATTACTTGATAACTCTCGAATCTCTCTTAAGCATAAAACCGTGGAAGCAAATAATGACCTTCTTTATGTTTTCATGGAAATCGACCGACTTGAATCACCCTAAGTAAGCATATTTTGCTTTAAATGTCATAGGTCTCAAATTTGTCCGGAAACGACTTTTTAAGTCATGAAACTTGCCTAAAGCGATCAAATAAAATCCGTGTAAGTTCTAGTTTTGTAAACTAGTTCGTCGAGTATTAGCTTTATTGACAGCCTAGGACGTAACGAGGTTGCTTTAAAAAACATTGATATTTTTTTTTTCTATATCTTACTTACATATAAATTAGTTCCGTGACATAACAACAAATCGTTTATTTCATTCTCTAAGTAATCTAAGTATCTTAGTGTACGACCCTGGTGGACGCTCTCGTCGGGGCGTACAGCGGGGCGGGGCGTGCGGCGTTCATGTTAATCATAAACAAATGTATGTGTGAGCGTCCCGTCCTAAGTGCACGCTGCACAAAACCCCTTGACGCTGCCCGTCCCGTCGGACGTGACGCTAGACGCGATCCACTCAGGCCTTACACTTCCGCTTCTTAGTCGTATCCAGGGGCGTGACCCTAGGGCCCTCCGGGCCATGGCCCGGGGCGCCAATCCGCCAGGGGCGGCGTACCAGGCCCTGGCCGATTGCATTTTGTTTTGATTTTGGCGCCATTCAACCAACTTTTACTTCTTCTGGGGCGGCAAAACTTATTGGCCCGGAGCGCCACATTTCAAAATACGCCCCTGGTCGTATCCACCATGACTGATGATCGTAGTTGGTGGTCGTCTTTCTGGCACGAACACGTTCCGACCATCGACTCCGGTGCATCGCGTTCCTCACTACATCGTAGAATATTTGAGATGGTTGCTCGCATTTAAGCTGGTGGGTCCATCGTGCTGGCGATCGGCCACGTGATCTTTATTTAGCCTTCCGTATTTCCAACAACGATTAACTTTACACTTACATGTAAATCAGTTCCGTGAATATAACAACGAATCTTATGCTACTATCCTATAGTACTAATATTATAAATGTGAAATTTTGTGGAGATATCTGAAGGACTGTAACAATTTAATGATTGATATGAAATTTGGCACACAAGTAAACCAAGTTCTGGATTGAAACATGGGATCGTTTATAATTATTATAGTATAAAATTCATTTAAATTGACATCGTGTGATTGACATTTTATTTTAATTTATGAAATAAATAAATTCCAATAAAGAGTTCCCTTGGGATAAAGTAGTATTTCCTGCTTCACCTGCGGTATCCCAATATTTTGGAAAATATTATGTTGACAATAAAACGCACTTTCCTACGAGCGGTATGACGGTTATTCTTCAGAAATATGTCTGCGGTCACCTTATTCCTCTGGCCCTTTTTCATACTAAATGTATGGAGACAGAGGAATAAGTCGCAGACATATTTCAATTTAGAACGAGATAGGATCTTGTATACATAAAGCTATAAGGTTTCAATGTCCTGAAAACCTGAAACTTGGTCTGAAATAAACCATTTTTATTTTTATTACACAAATGTCCGTTTTTGGGAAAGTGCTCGTTTGTAAATTTAATGTTTTGAGAAAGCAATGTAGGTCGCGATTAAATTTTATCCCGCAATAAAAAAAGGTTTCGAAATGTACCTACAGATGTAGTGCAAAATGATTTTCCATCGGGAAAACTCGGATCTCAATTGGAATACGATAGCACTCGAACTGTCAATCAGTGATTGTATTAAATGAGTGACGTTTTCATATCCATTAATATGGAACTTTACTGTTTAGTGTCAAATGTCAAAGTGAAAAATGGCGGCTGTAAGATGGGTACTGAAGCTGATTGAGAGAGCACGATAAATACGAACTTTTCCGATAAAGTACGCTGGAAAATCATTTTGCACTACATCTGTACGCATATTTGTAAACGTGTTGTGTTTGAGAACGCACTATTGCTAGGGCATCTCTCCTGTGATTTTAGCGGCATTGACTTCCGTGGCATCATTTATGTCGAAGTTCTGGGAGATTGGCGCCCCGGCCATGGCCCGGGGCGCCAATCCGCCAGGGGCGGCGTAACTACCCTTATGGCGGATTGCATATTGTTTTGGTTTTGGCGCCATTCAACCAGCTTTTGCTTTTTCTGGGACGGGGAAACTAGGGCTCATAACCGGAATTTTGCAAAAACCCCGAAATAACCCAATATTTTGAATTATTTTATGCTTTTTATGTAGAGCTCAGTAATGTATTTAAGTCATGATTTCGTATTATTAGATTGTCTGGTTGAAAAACGAAATAATAAACCAAAGAACGATAAGAACAGAAAGAATACCAGTATTTTTGTATGGAGCAAATACCGGTTTCCGAGCCCTGGGGGAAACTTATTGACCCGGGGCGCCGAATTTCAAAATACGCCCCTGGAAGACATAGCCGGTTCAGTAGGTGCCTATTTACTCGTGTTTTGAAGAGTCCTAGATTTTATTTGTTTGTTTTTTTACACGATGGAATGGGCTTAGGGGGACGGTAGCTGAACAGGTGCATTGCTAAACAGCCAGCAGAGCACGAAAGTCGACCGTGTACAGGGGGCATTTCTCCAAAAATATGTCTGCGATCACCTCATTCATCTGGCCCTTTTTCATACTAAATGTATGGAGACAGATGAATGAGTCGCAGACATATTTCTGGAGAAATGCCCAGGGGCACCTGGCCTGGAGACTGTGGGGACGGCCGATTCTGATGCAATGCCCCTGATGATTGCTAAAATTGGAAGCACTAGGCCGTTTGTTAAATACTTAAGTACGCCTACTATAAAAACAGGTTAAAAGCTTTTTGCAGTTTCCGAATAGCGTCCTTTCTTGATGAGGTCACTAGGTAGTCTAGGACGCCCACTATGTACGCATTGAATTATAATACCTATATGAAATTCAGAATACATAATTATACATTTAAACAGGCCCGTTATTAATAAGCACTAATGAAGGAAGTAAAAGAAGTGGATCTATTTAAGTATATATTTAAATGTGGTGCAATTGCAATTGATGAATAATTACAACTCTTTGCACGTAATAAATTAAAATAAATAATTGAGTCGCCCCGCTCTCCATACAAACGAAAAGAGGGTTAACAACTTCACGTTGACGACATCAAATTTAGTTGAAATGTGTTTCATTTTGTCTGCATAAAACAATACCAGTTACATGAGAATTCCCAAAAAACACTAAAACATAAATGTAAACGGCCATTGCTGCGCCAGCGCCTATTAAAATTATTTAGTACTAAATTATTATTAACCCAAAATATATATATTTGGCTTTTTCAGCCATACAAACGATGCCTAGGGTGTGCTTTGTACTTTTAGGTAGTTAAAAAAAGGTAAACAAAAAAACCACGTGACTAATGTCGTTCAGCCAGTGGTATTGTGCCACAGATACAAAACATTAATTTGATTGGCTGAACGACCCGAAAGTACAAAGTATAGAGTATAGTCATGTCATCGCACCGGAAACCCCTTGTTTCCCATAAAGTTATGTCATACTGTATTGTTGGCTACTGAACTAATTTATTTGGTAAAATACGTAGGTATTTGTGAATAATAAATGGATTGGGGAAAAAACAGCCCGGGTAAAATTAAAATGTTTTTCAGCGAAAAGATCAAGCCGAGAATAAAGTAGTTGGGGAAATATGCGATTGATAACACATACGATGGGGAATAAACTAAATGGGGAAAAAAGCGATTGGAACTAAAAATAATGGGAAAATAAAAATTTGGGTAACCAAGCTATAGGTACAGCCGTTACAGTCATAATTATCGAAAGTCATAAAGTATTTCATTTCATTTATTTTATGCACAACATGGTTACAAGATGTTACAAATACATATTTGGGTTTTGAAACTGACGAACTCGCAACCCATCCTGGGCGTAGCGATTGTCGGACCGGGTGGTTGGCCGTGGCGTTCCCTGGGGTCGAACCAGGTCGCTAGCCAGACCACCCTGACGTATTTGGGGTCGGGGTCTATCGCGCTCATTCCTGCGTTGCCACCATACAATACATAGTGTTTGTTTCTCTAAAACGGTCATATTTTTAGGATATTTTAAAACGTTTGCATATAGAAAACAATTGGTTAAGTTTGTTTTATAACAATTCTGAAAACTTAACGGTTACGTAGAAAATAGGTTGTAGTTGCGAATGTGCAATATAGGTGAACTTGGATTTTAGAACTAAACCTATACAGATTACGATCGAATTTGCGAATCTCTCAAAGTGGTAGATCGTGAGTTTACCATGCGTGCGACGGTGCGTATTGTACAGTCGAGTTCATTTACATCTACACATTATAAGAGAACAAAAATATCTGAACACGCTTTTATAATCTATATATCGATACCTTTAGACTCAAAGGGCGTAAACGCTATAAGAACCTGCGGCGTTTACACCCTTTGAGTCTAAAGGTATTCGATATATAAAAGGCAAAGTCCTGACTGACTCATCAACGCACAGCCGAAACTACTGAAGCGAAGAACATGAAACTTTCACAGTAGAATGGTCATATGACGTAGGTGAGAGATAAGAACGGATTTTTCGAAATTCATCCCCTAAGGGATTCAAATAGGGGTTCAAAATTTGTATGCAGAGACTACGATTTTTCAAGTAAGAGGTTTGAAACTTCGTGCTTAGATTCTTCATTAGAATAAAAGAAAAGTGATTTCACCGTTTTTTGAAATTCATCCCCTGAGGGGTTAAAATGGGGGTTGAAAGTTTGTATGGAGAGTCTGCGATTTTTAAAGTAAGAAGTTTGAAACTTCATGCTTAGATTCTTCATTAAAATGAAAGAAAAATAATTTCACCGTTTTTTGAAAAACATCCCCTGAGAGGTTAAAGTGGGGGTTAAGAGTTTGTATTCAAAGTATGTATTGTAAAAGATTCTGCGATCTTTTTAAGTAAGAAGTTTGAAACTTCATGCTTAGATTCTTCATTAGAATGAAAGTTAGGTACACCGTTTTTTGAAATTCATCCCTTGAGGGGTTAAAATGGGGGTCGAAAGTTTGTATGAAGAGTCTGCGATTTTTAAAGTAAGTGGTTTGAAAGATCATGTTTAGACCCTTCATTAGAATAAAAGAAAAGTGATTTCACCGTTTTTTGATATTCATCCTCTAAGGGGTTCAAATGGGGGTTAAAAGTTTGTATGGAGAGTCTGCGATGTTTAAAGTAACAGGGTTGAACGATCATGCTTAGACTCTTCATTAGAATAAAAGAAAAATGGGGGTTGAAAGTTGGTATCGGGACTCTACGATATTTTTAAGTAAGAGGTTTTAAATTTCATGTTTAGATTCTTCATTTAAATCAATGAAAAATAATTTCACCGTGTTTTGAAATTCATTCTCTAAGGGGTTTAAATGGGAGCTGAAAGTTTGTATCGGGACTCTACGATCTTTTTAAGTAAGAGGTT
This sequence comes from Eudemis profundana, assembly GCA_947034925.1. Lineage (NCBI taxonomy): Eukaryota > Metazoa > Arthropoda > Insecta > Lepidoptera > Tortricidae > Eudemis > Eudemis profundana. The sequence goes on from OX344813.1 coordinate 4,033,198, forward strand.
TAAAACGTCATGACTCTTTATTAGAATAAAAGAAAACTGATTTCACCATTTTCCGAAATTCATCCTCGAAGGCGTTTAAATAGGGGTTGAAAAATTGTATCGGGACTTTACGATCTTTTTAAGTAAGAGGTATGAAACTTCATATTTAAATTCTTCATTGTTTTAATATAAGAGTATTTTCACCGTGTTTTGAAATTCATCCCCGAAAAGCTTAAATAGGGTTTGAGAGTTTGTATCGGGAATATATGATTTTTACAATAGGAGGGCTAAGACATCATAGATTATACTTTTTATAATGAGCCAAGAAAAGCCATTATTACCGTTTTCCGAAATTCATCTAATTTAGGAATTAAATAGAGGTTGAAAGTTTGAAAGACAGAACAAAAACTTATAGATCTAGAAACTCTACATGTGCAGAGGTTCTTATTTCCCTTGAGAGGTTTAAAAGGATTGAATATTTGCATGGGAAGGTTTGAAACATTATGTATAGACTGTTTATTCAATTGTTTTTCAAAATTCATTCCCATGCAAAACTAAACTCGGAGTTGAAATTTGTATACTTGGGACATGATTTTTAAAGTATGTAAACCCTTCATTATATATCAAGAAAAGTAACTTTGCTGGTTTTCGAAATTCATACTCAATTAAATGGAGTTAAATGGGGGTGAAAAAATTGAATTTGGACAGAGTCATTAACTACCAAACCTAGAAACTTGAAATATGCTGAGTTCATTATTTATATACAACATAAAAACTTAAAAAAAATAAAAAAATTTTTTTTTGGAAATTCATATTTTAAAAGTATTAAAGTTTGTATGGAGAATGGTTCTTACAGTTAGAGGTATAATGTTACATAAAAATCCTATTTACTAAAAACCAAGAAAATATATCCACATATTCTTAAAAAGTCATTCTCCTGACTTATCACGTTTCTTCAATAAAACAAACGTGAAGTCACAATTTTTCGAAACTCATCCCCAGGGGGACAAAAGGGGTTGCTTCATAGGGGGTAGTTACTGCTTCGCGCACGGCCAGTTTTACGTGGTTTTGGTAATGTAGAAAGCGGTACTACTATTAGCCTGTGGTAAAATAGGTATATGCACCTTTAACCACTCACATGGGTATTCGAATTTCACGCGGACGAAGTCGCGGGCAACAGCTAGTTCAGATATATTTGTGCCCCTAAGTGTGTAGATGTAAATGAACTCGACTGTACCTAACACTGCGTTTCCACCAATACCAGGCCGCGCTGAGCGAGCCTATACTCCTCGCGCCGAATCATGAGATCCCTATGACAGTTCTTTCTCCATACTTTTGTAATGGCGTCGCTGTCATTTTTAAACGGTTTGTAGACATTATTCGGAAGTATAGCACGTACATTTACATATAAAATCAAATTTCAGTAATTATAATATAAAACAAATTAATTTTGTTTATCATTTTCGGAATCAGTTGTACAAATACAAGTGGAAAGAGTCAACTGTCATAGGGATCATGATTCGGCGCGAGGAGTACCTATAGGCACGTTGATTGGTGGATATTTCCTCACACACCGCTCTGCTAGGGGAGACCGGGTAAGGTTGTCTCACGGGTTGGTTGTCACAGCAGCCATTAAATAATACGAAACGAAGGAATAAGGGCATCGATTGGTGAAGTAGGGAAGGAGGTGAAGCTCTTGCGATCTTTTAACACCGAGCGATGCAATTATTCCTTCGTTTCGGGTATGGACCCGGTCTCCCCTACCTCGCGCAGCTCAGGTGGAGAGGCAGCCTAAAGCTGTAAATTGATACTTAATCTTTTCCACACCAACGAAGCATATATTGATCACAGATCGCAGAGTGATACTCGTATAAACCTTCATGCAGCAGCATAAAGTTCAATTTCGGTTTTGAGTTTTGACACTGTTATGTCATGGCGTATGATTTGCGACTTTTATGATTTACGTAGCGACGAAAAGGTTAACAACATCGCCTAAGTCCAAGCTAATTTAAATAGTACCTAATTTAAATGTACGTCTTTCCGAAAAAGGAATGAATTTAGAATTGACGTACCATATTTCGAGGACTTTTCGAGGAATATGAATGACACATACTTACAAACCATTCGTTAAAATTGCGACTCAGATACAGCTTACCAATAAATTAATAATCAATAGAGTCAGTCAAATGCCTTTGCAATAATGGCGCCAAAACACCAAAAAATCATTGAAATCTTAACCTTGCCTACTAAAGGGAAGTGCGGTAGGTCATAATGAATGTCGTCCATCAGACCTCGTCTAACATTTAGTGGTATTCACTTATTTCTAGATTTTTATAAAAAAAAATTATATATTATTATACATATTAAATCCCATCAAAAATATTACATGAAGGGTCCACGGAACATGTCTAGTCACTTAAGTGCCATTTTGAGTTATCGCGTTTTTAAATTTTGGAACGATGTAATTAATCAACAAATATATTTATGAACCGGTCTATAAATCAATTGTATGTTAAAATTACTTACCTTTAGATAAATAAATAGAATATTAGTTAAAACTGACGGATTGTTATTATTAATACCAAAAAACCGAACCAAACCCCTATTGAACACGGAAGAAATAAGCGTTGTCACTAACCACAGAAAATAAACATGCAAAGTCAAAAGCATAAAGGTATATTTTATTGGAATCTGGTAACTTTGAATATTAATTAGGTATATTTTTATTACATATTATATATTGTATTTATTAATAATATTTATTTAAATGTAAGTAAATCTTAGGTATGTAAGTTATAGGAAATAGCGATTTTAGTATTATAACGATGTCCAATAATTAATAAAACAACCCCTTTAGGGTTCGGTCTGAAAACCAGCGCTGGACTTTATGCCCAGCACATGCTGAGACTGAGACCCATTGCCTCACAAAAATAATTAATTAGTTTTAATACCTACATAAGTTTTTTTTTATATTCTCTAGCTAGCTCATTTTTTTTATATATTTGTTACTGTAATGCATATTATTATTTTTTGTTTAGTTTAAGTTACTGTGTGTGGCAATAAATGATTTTCTGATTCTGATTCTTTGGAGTTGTTAAGACTTTACTAAAAACAGCGGCCCGGCACATCGTATGCAGAACAAATCAGGGAGAAATCGTTTGAAATCATAATAATGTGCGGTATTATTATTGCCTACCGCCTTCGCACAAATCTCCTCAAATGTCCCGGTAAGACAGAGGTGCGGGTTCAAGTCCGGCTTTAGCAGTAGTTGGTCGCATTTGATTTTTCAATGTATTTGCTCAATGTATCTGTAATTACAAATCTCCTGTTAAAATATAACTGTTGTTTTGTGTGACATAACATGATTTTTCCATGTATCTAATATACAACGCACGTTATTTCCGTGTATAGGTTTTTTAAAAGTAAAAAAGGCATGTTAATATAATAATAAGTTGTAACAGAAGATGTAAGACTTACATCAATGTAAATAATAGTTACTATTACTTACATTGTAAGTAATAGTTTATTACTTGCTCTACATTTTGGCATTAAAATCTCATTTTCAAAAAAAAGTGACTAGACATGTTCTTTCCGTGGACCCTTCACATGTAAAAAGATGCAAGTCTCGCAACGCAGTTCTTCTACAACAAAAAAGTTTTGAGATGTAATGTTAAACCAAGTCAGTACCGGGGGATGTCCACTATTGTCCACAGAACTCAATTTCCACCGACTAACGCGACTCTTCTCGCGAAAATGCCCAGGTGGTCTAGCATAACTGGCCGCGACTTCGTTTCTCGCGCGACAGAGCATCGCCTGTCACTGTTACACTATATTGAGTGGAAAGAGATAGGTAGCATCAAGGACCTTAAAATAAATAGCCGGACGGAGGCTCGCCAACAGAGAACTGAAGCCATTTCTAATGCGCCGGCTGCTTGTACTTACGAGAGTTACGAGCCGCACGCACACATCAACTAGTTTTTTCCTATTGCGAGTAGGGTTGCCAGGTGAGTCGCGAAAAAATACCGGACAACCCCAAAAAGGGGGGAAAAATACGTTTTTTTTTATACTAATACATTGTTCTGTCCGGTATGACCATTTATTTTTTACCGGACAGGCCTCGAAAATAACGGACTGTACGCTTAAATACCGGACATCTGGCAACCCTAATTGCGAGCAGCACACACAGATAGGTAGCCGGCCGATTAGACAATGTCTAATAGACATGCTTCAGTTCTTTGTTAGTGATGCTCCGTCCGAATTTATTTGAAGGTCCTATAGCTTTTTCGCGCGACATAGAGTCGCGAGTCACAGTTGTGCTAGAGGCATACAGTTATGAAGTTAAAGTTTGCCTGTAGACCAAAATGGGCCGCTTCGACGAAACGGTCGCAGACTACATGGCGGAGATCAGCGAGAACAACAAGACCATCGAGAGGCTGCGCGCCGACATCGGTAAGCCAAACATTGACAAAAAACCAGACGAGTGCGTGTCGGACTCGTCCACCGAGTGTTCTGTACAATGTGTATGTACATATCATTATTAAAGAACCATATAAAATGATTCCCTTATATATTTTCCATATAATTAAAAATGTGTAGTATTTAGATTTTTGAATAATAGGTACTTGTAGTATAAGGCGGTATTACTTGCCAAATTTCATAGTTCTAGGTCAACGGAAAGTAATGTTTGTTTCCTTGAGTGTCGAAATTTACATTGTTTGCGTCATAACATAAACGGCGGTTTTTTTTTCGCGTTAACTTAGAAGTTTGATTTTTTCACAGCTTCAAGGGACTATAGACCCGAGTATGGTTTTATAAAAAAACTCGATACTTTCCCGCGTGCCTGAGACAAAGGATTTTGACAGACGGACGGACGGACGGACAGACGAACAACAAAGTGATCCTATAGGGGTTCCGTTTTTCCTTTTGAGGTACCTACGGAACCCTAAAAATTTTAAATCTACTAGTTCTCACTCGGTGAAAGAAATAAAAGCGGCCCTCAATATCCCTATTTACTTTGATTAAGGCGCATAAGGTCCGACTCGCAAAATGTCCCTCCACCAAAATTACGTCCCATGCGCAAAACTTCTTCTTTGCAAATGGCCCCTTGTGCAAAATACCCCATTCGCAAAACATCCCTCTCTCAAAAAGTCCCATCCCTTTCGCAAAATGTCCCTTCTGTAAAAGCCCCTTTCGCTGAATGTCCCGACTACATAATGGCCCTTTCGCAAAACGTCCCGTCTGCCAAATGACCTACTCGCAAAATGTCCCGCCTGCAAAATGCTTGTATAATAAATAGTGAGTCTTCTCGCGTATTCAAGTCAGGGAGAGGGAGATGGGCAACATGTTTGTTACTAAATACAAATCACACAGGGTAACAACCGGATGGATGGAGCTAAATTTTGCATGTAAGCAGACCAAGTCCTGGATTAAAACATAGGATACCTACTTGACACCCCGGTAAATAGTTCTCTTGGGACAATATCGGGAAGAACGCGGGCAAAGCCACTGGTAAATGAAGTCGATTAAAAACTAAGCGATTATCAGCAAATTTTGTAAAAGGAACGTTTTGTGTGCGGGACATTTTGCGAAAGGAATGTATTGAGAACGGGACATTTTGCGAAAGGGACGTTCTGCGAAAGGGACGTATTTTATGTCAAGGGACATTTTGAGAACGGGATATTATGCGGAAGGGCCGTTTTAGGAACGGGACATTTATAAAAGGGACGTTCTGCTAAAGGGACCAAGGGACATTTTGCGAGTGGGACCTTATTACCCGACTGCGGCGAAGCCCAAAGGAGGGTAATGTGTTTGACCTGTATGTATGTATGTATGTCCGCTCGTAACTACTCAACGGCACAACCGATTTTGATAAATTATACATCATTGGATTCGTCTTGATGGCGCGAGTGTCACTGGATAGGAGGTTCGTTAAAATAAACAAAATGGCGGATTTTATGCACTTTTAAAGTGCACCGCGGTCGGGATTTATTTAGTAAAAATATTTAGTTATGCGCCCTAACCTTTACTTTCTCTACTGTTCCATAGAAAAAAATGTCAAGATCATTTATTTCACGACAAAATAACAGTATAAAATTGTACAGACAAAATTGTAAGTATTCACGCCATGATCAAAAACAAAAATAAGTACAAAAGCATCCTCAGATGCAACAATGTCAACATTTCACATATTTAATAAGTTATTATCGTTACGGTGGGTTTTTAGTATAAATTTGATGACCCTTTCCTTCTCCAGCGCCAAATCGGACTCACGCAAACTTCATTCACCTCAGTCCGTAAGTGAGTGATTGCATTGTAATTTATCTTTTGGTGTGCAATAAAATATGATTGTATTGTATTGTATTGTGACGAAGTGACCCCAAACACCTAAGCCCCTCCTGTATGTCGAGACAGCTATATTGTGGAACCAGAGTTGGTGTTTCCCACAAATTATAACCCGGACACTTTTAGGACCAGAATGGACACAGTATAATACAGTAATTTTTCTTGCTACAGAAGGTACATCGCGCGGTTGAATGTGCGCGCCGTGTACGAACACATTACAAGCAAAGATTTAAGTATGCGCAAGAATACTTCAGTATGGATCGCACTCACACAGACGCACTACACGCGTATTTACACAGACGCACGATCACGCGTCTATGTAAATACGTGTCGCGCATTCCTAATCCTAGCTCAAATCCTAGCGACCCCTAAATATTGTTAGATTTTGGTCAAATTTTACAAAAGAGCGTTTTAAGTCTAATGGAATAAAGGAACCTTGTGATGAAAGTACAACAAAAAATTTTTTTTTTGGAGCACCCTAATTCTAAAACCTGAATGCAATGATTTCAAAAGTAAGGATAGGCCTATCCGAACAGTTCAGAACTATTTTCCCCGTAACAAAAAATGCAGCTATAAAGACCAGCTGCGCAGTGCACGCGCCGCGTGTCGCACTGATTTGGCGGTATTTTACGCGTTAAATCGTAAAGCGGTAAAGCGTTGGAACCGTTTGCGCGCTCGCTTAGCCCTGTCCTTTGTATACGTCAATGCCTGAATGCCACTGAACGTCCATTGTTATCCGCAGAGGAGGCGCGAGCGCTGGCGGACGCGATGCATGCGCGAGAGCTGGCCGGCGTCGAGAGCTTGGAGACGATCAAGAAGACCGTGGCCCGGCTGGATAAAGAGCTCACGGCTCTTAAACGCGCGGGAGATGACGATCCGTAAGCTTCATAATGACTATGTCACCCTGGAAGCGCTTCGCGTCTAGCCGTTCAGGCACCTATGCGTTTTGGAAAACATCATGGGTCATACAGATTTTGTAGTATGAGTTAAAAGTTCGCATCTTTTCTATGGACATCACAAAATTAGGGGCTTTCAAGGTCTAATTTTCTAGCTGGAAGAGTAGGGTTATTTGCCTATAGGGGATAGGATAACCCTACTACTCTTCTACTTCTAGGCCTATATGATAAAAACATAGTGATGTGTATTCGGGTCGTTAACTATCATACCACAGGAAAGACGTTTTTTCGAAATCTATATGACCCTCATAGTCATAACTCATTGACAGTTGACGCACAATATGCATTAGAATAAGTCTTCCAGCTCAACTATTTATTAACAACTTGCTTTCATTAACTGTAGTTCGTTCTGTAGCATTCATGCCTAAGTACTTACTACACATAATTAAATCATCTATGGATTCCCTAAAGACAACTAAGAATAGAAGGTTTGGAAGATTTAATTAGATGGCTCTAAAGTCTGGTTTGAATCGCCAACAAACGTTTTATCGAAGGTTTCATTTGATTGGCAAGTCATTTATCGAAAGTATTTTACCCCGATTTTTTTTCTCAAGATTAGTATAATACAGACCACTACATGATGATCTTTTCAAAAACGATCATGAAGAAATTTTGGTTTCAGTGGAAAAATTGTTGACGAAATTACAATTCGATAAAACGTTTGTCGACGAAACGGCAGGTACTCGTAAAGTCTAGTTACTTGTTTTAATCAATATGAAATGGAGACACCTAAGCTTTCAAAGTCTCTTGTTTCTCTCAGTGGCGCAACGTCAGCTGCCAAAGAGAAAGAGAAGTTCGAGAAGGAAAAACAGCGTCTCCAGGGCGAGTTGGACGGCGTGAAGCATCGCCTCACTGCCGCCATGGGCTACGTCGAGGAGTTGGAGGCTAGGAACACCGCTGCCGAGGAGACCATCACCCGAATGGACGAGCGACTCGAGGTGACGGATCAGTTTTTCATCATCAACCATCAACCTGTCTACTTCTCGACATAGGTCTAAACGAGGGTGCGTCACTCAACCACTCTCACCCAATTCCGCCAGTCACAATGCGAATATAATAGCCACCTCCACCTCCACCTGAGGACGTCCTAAGTTTCGGCCGAGATCCAGTCTCCACTTCAGAACACGTCTACCCGCTGTCGGTTCTTCAGCAAATATGACACGGAACATTAAATGTCTGACTACGAATAACTTCCGTAAATCTGCTGTGTAATAGGTACTGCTAACTCATTTAAGACTTCTTTTCTAAAATAAAATCAATTATTTCAAATTAAGATAGAATATTGTTTGTAAATTTAGACGGCGAAATGTACCTATAGCATTTAATAGGGCACATATTATCGACCGTAGTTGGGGTACGGGAGAGGCAAATATGTGGACCCTGTTAAGCAATAATGTGTCAAGTGCATAGGATTTCCATAGCACTTAACACGTTATTGCGTAACCGTCCATGCATGTTCGCAGCTAGAAAATAACCAAGTATATTTTACTTGCATCGCAGGAGGCCGATAACAACGCGGTGCGGCAGAACCGCCTCGTTGACCACCTCAAGGGTGAGATCGACAGCTTGAAGAACGTCGTCGAACAGCGAGGAACCACCATCGGCAACCTCAACGATCAGGTATCGTTTACTTTTCTCTTTACAGGAGTAGTGATTTCGCCATCGTATTTTGTCGAAAATTTTCATATTTATTTTCTCAATTGGCTTCAGTTTTCATTTAGACATTAGACACTATTAATACTGATGATCAATCGCTCACCTCGGTAATTAATTGACACTTGGGGTCCAGTTGTATTCTGATTGGGGGCTGAGTTTTCACGATGGCGTTCATTTCTCCCTCATGATTGCGCGTCTATTGGGCTAACACAATATACAGCAACAATATTCAGAAACAACTACGAAATATCAAATGTCACTGTTTGTGGGGGGCTACACGAGTTTATTTGTTATTAAAAGAATGTTATCAATATTTTACAATATGAGTTACGCGCTATGTCCTCTTTTTTCCGAACTCATTATACATCGATCGCATGCTCGATATTTTTATAGTGCGGTTTTAAGGCATTAAATAAGATTTAAATCTAAACTTCGTTTTCACACCCCTAATAACAAACTGACAGCTTCAGGACCCTACTCTACAGTGGCGCCAACCGGTGAGCACAAAAACGGTAGCCCTCATTACCAATTCGGATGTTGACTAATGTTGAATTTTACAACATAATTATAGTCACATGGATTGGAAAATACTAAATTATCATAACACAAAAGAAATAAACAAAAAATGTATGAAAAATATAAATAAAGTTATGAGACCACAAAGTTTAAAAAAAACGATATTTTTTTATCGTCTTAAAGAAAAATTAAAGTCAATTTCGGAATGCTTAAATAACACTGAAAAAATAAATGTATGTCAACTATGTGCTTCAACGCACTTTTTCGTGCTATTTTTTTCATACTTGACTGAGACTTACTACAGCGATGGAGCAGATGACGTCATAAGTTCGTGCCGTTTTGTATAGAGCGTTTTCAATGCTCAGTGCGATCTGCTACTTTTGATTACAATTTGTGGCTGCTACACTTATACAAATGTATTAGGAGTCATATAGATATTTGTGCCTCACAAATAGTAGAATCGATTTACGGCAGAAAAAAAATCGAGCCAACAGGCGAATTATCTACCATTGTTGCTAGTATAGAATTGTACCTAACTCGTAGCTTCGGGCTTACTACCTATTTCAATCGCTATGCCCGGGAATGGGTTGCGATTTTGTCAGTTTGTCAATATATATATATATATATATATATGTAGACATATATATAAAGTTGTGCTAACGGTCTGGTACTCTTGGACCAAGATGCGACCATTTGGTAACATTATTTACCTACTACACATTCAATCATATCATTTATTCGTTGCAACCATGGTATTTACAAGATGGAAGTAGGATTAATCAGTACAGGCATGGACCCTACTAGGGCATAGCAACATTCTTAAGTACATAGCTTAAAAAATAACACTAACCTAAACACATTAAAATATGAAAAGCTAACAATACTTTTATAGTTTTAGACATAAAATAACAACATAAGTAGTTTCATTTTGCACTACAACAATACATATCACAATCAAAATTATGCTAACTACTTTTTAACTGTCCATAAACTCTTGCAAATGGGCATTCATTTATAAGATACATTTTAAGTTTATTTACAAAACTTAAATAATTGGTTTCGTCCTTTATGTGCGGGGGGATTCGGTTATATATTTTAATGGACATGGAATAAGGGCCTTTCTTGAACATTTGTTACAACAAGTTAGCGGGATCTGCTTGGATAAGTTTATGACGTTGACGTAAGTTGTGCAGTTGCGGGTTAGGGTTAGGATTTTTAGGTTTGATAAATAAATTTTGATGTTTTCGCACAAACTTGCAGGTTTCCAAAATGTATAAAGATGTGTAAGTATATTTAATTTCGAAAAGTGTGGTCTGCAACTCTCTTAATTTTTTTATGTTGCTCAGAACTCTTATGCATCTTTTCTGTAGTAAAAATAAGTCTTTTGCATTTACACTATTGCCCCACAGTACTATTCCATATTGAAGCCATGATTGGGCAAACGCGTGGTATGCACAAACAGCGGTCTTTAAGTTTGTATTTATTAATATTTGTCTTAGGGCGTAGGCAAATCTAGATAATTTTATTGAAATTTTATTTATGTGGGCTTTCCTTGCTTTTGTTTATGTTTTCATCAATGCTCAAACCGAGTAGTGGGCAAGTGCTTGTTAGTTTTAATTTGTTACTTTGGTAGGAATGATTGATATCTAAAGCTAATCTCTGATGGGGGCGGAAATTGAATTAAGTTCGTTTTTTGCAAATTTATATTCAAGTTGTGATCTTCAAGCCAAGGTAAAATTGTGTTAAAAATAGTATCTAAGGTGTTTGTAAATTCATTTGTATTCATGCTCGGAAATATGATTGAAATGTCATCTGCATAAAGTAAGGATTTTATGTTAATAGTATTTAATAATTTAGGCAAGTCGTTAATGTATATTATATTATAAATAATATGCATCCTAATACGCTTCCTTGTGGGATAGAGCATGCTGTGTTTATTGCAGATTGCTCATGTCTAGAAGCAACCCATACGCATATTTTTTAGTATCTATCAGTTTTAATGCTTCTTGAATAAATGTATATACTGTCAGTGTAGTTGACCTTTTTTTCCTAAACCCATATTGTCGTTTATCGAAAATATTGAATTTATTACAGAAGCATGTGAGACGTTTGGCCATAATCGTTTCGAAAATCTTTGAAAATGTACTAAGTAAAGCAATTGGGCGGTAATATTGGGGGTCTGAAAGGTCTCCTTTTTTATGTATTTGCTTTATGAGTGAAGTTTTTAGACGTTCCGGGAATATTCCAGAGGAGAAGGACTGATTAATTAGGTCTGTCAGGGGAAGCCTGCGCTCACAGGCACATGCTTTTACAAGTGTAGGGGGCATCTCGTCAGTTCCATAGCTGGTTTGGTTTTTATTTGTTGGATACATTTGAACATCTCGGCGGGGTAGACAGGTGATAAGAAGAAAGTATTGGTGGTTGGGTTACGGGGTGGCCGCACGGCTGGGTGTTGATGGTGTTCGATCCTACGGAGGCAAAGAAGGTATTAAATGCGTCACTAGGTGCGGGTAGTTTGTTACACTGCTATTTATATTTAAGCTCATGTTTTCCGTTTTTTTTTTCATTTAGTTTTATTTGTTTGTTCGCCAACAATTTGTCAAACCGTTTTTATTTTATTTTATGATTTATTTATTTTGTTAATGTTATTTAATTTTTTCGATATATATACACATCGTTTTAAAATTTTGTCATATGTTTAAAAATGCTTTTTTAGAACTGGGTCATCAATTTGAATCATCATTATTTTTAAGTCCCGTTTATGCTTACAGGAGGCTTTTATTCCACGAGTTAGCCATTGCCTTTTTGGGTACGGCTTTGGTTTGATAAGTATTTTTGGGATGCATCGATCCAGCAGACTTTTTATTTCATTATCAATGCTATTAAAGTTTTCATTTATTGTTTTTTGAGGGGTAATTATGGATGTAAAGTCTATTTTATGCAATTCTAATTTGAATTATTGTATGTTTTTTTCAGAATAAATACGGTTTATATAAGAGCATTGATGTCGTTGAGCTTTTGCCTTATCCGATATGGTTTGTGCTTTGACTAGAACTCCTTTATGGTCCGAAAAACCAAGCTCCAAGACGTCAACTCCCAAGTCATTTACATGAAAGTTCGTGAATAGGAGGTGCAAACATGTTTTCGAATTCGGTGTTACCTACTCTAGTTGGTTTTTTTACATGCTGGTGAAAGTTAGAGTTTCTAAAAAGATTTAACAAGTTTTGAGATAGGGTTGTTGTCTTTAGCACGTCAATATTCAGGTCCCCTCCAATGATCACAATCACATACCTATAAACTACGTCAGAGAGGCCAGAAAATGAATGGGCACTGTGGCTAGTGTTAGTTCTTGATGAAAACCAACAATCTGAGGTCTGTCAAACCAACGGCTACTATTGTAGTAAGATTTTCACCACGAAACAGCTGATGGAGCTTGAGACTCGAGCAAAATTGTCAGCACCAAACTCACAATGATCGAATACAATTTCAGAGTTTGTAACCATGTCCATAACTTTTAACGACAGTAAAGTAACTTCATCATTCTCAGCTATCGAAATCGGAGCGAACCATAGAACGCCGCGACCGGCAGCTGAAGGACTTGACGCACAAGCTCCAAGCCGCCGTGGCGGAGCAAGACGCGGCCGTCTCCAAGGCCACGCATCTCAAGGAGACCCTGGACTCCACCAACGTAGAGTTCAACAAAACTAAGGAAAACCTCACGAACACTGCTAGGGATCTAAAGGTAAGTTTAAGCAGCATTTGGTTTGGTGTTTTTTCGATGTTATCGTTGAGTTCAAGTCAAAATTACTGTAGCTTTTTTGCGTGGAGGGAGGAAATACTCATATATCGTCAGGTAACAACCAAAACTCACTAAATACTCTGTACAGTCAGCATCTAATAGTCAATACATCCAATGCGCCATATAGCAACATTAGCAACACACCATTATTAGGTACTAGGTATAGATACAAAGATTTGTAAGGATGTATCTGACGCTTTAAATATTACAGACTATTTGATTCTCGCGATATTACAAACAAATACCGGCTCCAACCATGTTTGACGTGACGACGTCCAATGTTGCAGCACATGATGGATGACAGCAACAAGATGCGGGCGGAGGTGTCCAAGCTGACGAAGCAGAGCGTACAGCAGGTCAAGAAGTACCAGCTGCTGGAGGGGGCCAAGGCGGGGGTGGAGAGCGACCGGTGCGTTAAGCATACGACGCCATAGGGATACCAAAGCTTTTAACTAGTTGAAGTAGCAATGGGCCAGGTATATAGCTCGAAGAACCGTTGGCCGATGGGGCCTAAAGGTGGGGCGAATGGAAACCATGAACCGGACTGGAAGACCTGTGTCATATCTCTCTATTCGGTGCGATGGGTTGCTGCTAACCTATATAATATACCTATTTAATTTCTCCTATATCTCTAGAAAAACTGACTTTTTGTCGCGTGATAAATATTAACTATCCCTTTCCATTCCAATATACCTAGTGCGAAAGTGATAGGCTATGCTCTGTCGCGCGACAATCAAATTCACGACGAGTTACGCTCTGATTGGTTTGGAACATTTGCTTACTCTCTCTATCTCCGCGGCCCAGGAACCGGCTGCGGCAGCAGGTCAGCGTGATGGAGCGAGAGATCATGCTCGGCAAGAAGCAAGCCGAAGCCGACCGGCGGGAAATCGAGAACCTCAACCGGGAGAAGGAGATTCTCAATAAAAGCATGCAGAAGATTCAGAGTAAGTCTATGCAACAAACAGTCCATATAACCAGGTCAGACTTATTCCTCTGTCACCATATATTTAGTATGAAAAAGGGCCAGAGGAATAAGGTGACCGCAGACATATTTCTGAAGAATAACCCTGATGATAGCTTTGAAGCACTATTTATTATTATTGTAAGTTTTAGTAAATTTAAGTAGCATAGACACTTCTGGAGCATTCCATGAAAATATTTCGTAAGGGACACCACCGTTTTGATACTTCCGAGAAATAAATTCAGGAAGCTAATTATCAGCATTGTAATATCATAAATCGGCTTTAAGATTGGTAGTGTTTCTTAGCAGCTAATACGTTTTATTAGGGTAGCTGCCATAGCGTTTCGTAAGGGACAAAAACTTGATGTTTTCATGGAATGCTCTTTCTATGGTCATAATTAGCATCTGCATGGACAGAGTTAAATCTAGTTCCCACCTAAGATACTGTAAACTTTGTTATTATCCGACTTGCGTTACCATAGCCCGTTTCCCTGTAGCACTATTCACATAATCATAATGTTATTATCAAAAATAGTCGAGGTGAAACTAATCATACTTAGTTTCAATGTTTTCCTGGATTCAGACGAAGCCCAAGAGAACCTGCACGCGCTGAACTTGATGGATAACCGCCGCAAGCAGCTGGAGACCGAGCTCGACCAGACCACCACGCAGGTCAACCGGCAGCGGCTCACTATACGCCAGCTGGAGAAAGACAAGGACAGGTGAGTCCGTGACGGGTTGAGGGAAGAGCAAGAAGAAACAGATTAAACTTCTAAAAATTACAAATCAGAATAGCTATTATCAGAAGGGTACACGGAAAGAACCTGTTTAGTCACCTAAGTAACTTTTTGAGTTTGAAAGTTTGAGCGGTTTGAAAGTTAGCCATCATGAACAATTACTATGGTAACCATTTCTTTAAAAGCGAAAAATATACACATTATTTCGGTACCTTTAGACTCCATGGGCGTAAACGCCATTACAACCTGCGGCGTTTACGCCCTTTGAGTCTAAAGGTATCGATTTTAAGAATCGACCTGTAATCAAGTGGTAAGTTATACTTAGTTCATTGCGAGCTTTACATTTTGAGATTATAACCTCATTTTCAAAAAAAGGTTACTAGGCATGTCCTTTCCGTGTACCCCTTATCTATTAGCTAACATCTATCTACTTTACTTACAGAATGCTTGAAGAGGCGATGGCTTTGAATGAGAAAATCGACGAAATATCAGGTAAAAAAATCCTGACCTCCACCAATTTTATTAAATCGTGCATAACATTGCCAAGAGGCAAGATACGTTTTTTTAATAAACCTTACCATCGATCGACTTTAGCAGCACTAGGTAAGCGACTACGAGGCCGAAGATGTAGTTCGCTGGCTCAGTGACAACCTATTTACTGTTGGCTTGAAGAGTCCTATAATATATCTCAGAAAGTCAAGCATTAATTTTATATTGGTTAAATAAGTACACAGATATATCATCGAATGCAGGTTCAATTGGTATAAGGGACACTGATTTGCCCGTCTCATAGCCCAATTGAACCTACAGTTATAGATGTCGCAAGGTGACCTACCTTGCGTGTCATTTTTACGTAGGTAGGTAATCCCGACATGTCAGATATGAAGTCCTACTAAACCATTGTTCACGCGACAAATGGCGATGTCTACTATCACATCTCAGCATTTTGAAAGAGAAAATCCTGTTAATTTGTACACAGCAAACACACACACACACACACACACACACACACACACACACACACACACACACACACACACAAACACTCACAGTATAACAGCAGTAACTTTTCTTCCAACAAAAGGCATATCGCGCCGCGTGAATGTGTGCGTGCCGTATACGGACGCACTATAAGCAAACTTTTTGCAATACCTCAGTCGGGACTGCACTATCACCGCGTGCATTCGCTCCCACGAAATGTATCGTAAACGTGTATACTGCAGTGTGTTCGGATGCGAAAAAACCGACGGACGGCAGCCCTGCGCCTCAACGTTGCTCCTAAAGAGTCGGAGTTTGCCTACGGTTATACCCTTATACTTTAGCTCTGTGTTAAACCAGGTTTTGCAATATTTTAATGTTACAGAGGAAGTTCGCCTGCGCACAGCCGATATACTGGACCTGAAGAAGGCGCTACGAGAGGAACAGATCAACGGACACAAACTGACCGTTGCACTAGGTACTTATCTTGTTTGCTAAGCAGTGCCGGATTTCCGCCTAGGCCAGCCTAGAGAGACCCCAGTGGTGGACCCTTCATATAAGTTCAAAAGCATGGCTTGCCTTCTCAATACCAATTGTCTATCTAGGAGCCCTGGATCTCTAAATACGGGCCCGTTCTTAAGGTAGTTCAAGGGTTACCCGTTGTTGTTTTGATGAATTAGAAACAGACGACATATTTCTTACTGTGCGGTTATTATAACATAATTGTAGCATAGGTTTAGGTCTAAAATCCAAGTTCACAAAAATTACAGATATGTAAGTTTAGCATGGTGTCGACGATATGTACAATACAAAAGTACTATATATACAGAATATTCAAATAATTTAAGGAGATCATAAGTACCCGCCCGTTTTACCGCTAAAGATCTATTTCTTCCAGACATCCGTTGATTTGCGGAGAGTTAAAAAAAACCTTTGAAACGTAGCATAATAGCATCATGATGATTGTTGATTTAAATTACGAATGTTGAATTTAGACACTACACGAGCCGAGAGAAACGTGCTGCACAAGAATCTCACCGACGCACTAGACGAGGTTCAGGATCTGAAGCAGAAACTGCGAGTAAGAGTCTATTTGAGTGTTTATCACACGAGTAAAAAAACGACAGGAGGTAGACCAAGCAGGATACTGAATCCAGAGTCGTCAAAATCCACGAAAACGAAGACGTCACTGCATAATATGGTCAAATTGTTTTCTTATTTTTAATGTTTGTCATTTTAAAATAGTTGATGTTTCGTAGCTGAGCTATTAGAAATGTTAAAATCTTTCCTACATACCTATGAAACAACCAAACCTTGGTAGCGGTAACCTCAACACAATAACTCCACATTCTCCAGATGCTGGCGTACCAGATCGAGCAGCTAAAAGAGGACATCAGCGGCAAGGAGACGGGGCTGAAGTCGTGCGAGGCGGCGCTGGGCAAGTGCCACAAGAAGGTGGAGACGCTCCGCATGGACGTGCAGGCCGGCGTCGCCAAGCTCGCCGACGCCCGGGCCGACATCGCCGCGCTGCGGCAGGAGGAGGCAAGGCTCAACAGGATCGTTCAGGTATGATACATACTCTTACGTTTACAGAAGCTAGCCCGGGTAGCACACAACCTGTGCTTACACAGCCCTAACTAAACTGGCAGCTAGAGGTATAATAGCTAAATGAGCCCAGTTTGTTTGTTACTTGGAAGGAGAACAGTACTATAGTGCGAAGCTACAGGAAACCAAGATGGTAGGAAGGTGTGAAACTACAGGAACCTACAAGGTAAAGAAACGGATCGAACATACCAGATCGAGCTGCTAAAAGAAGGATATCAGTGGTAAGGAGACTGCAGACTGAGGTGCAGGCGGGCGTGGCCAAGCTCGCCGACGCCAGGACCGACGTCGCCGCGCTCCGGCAGGAGGAGGCGCGGCTCAACAGGATGGTTCAGGTATCACACGTCTTCAAAAGCCAGCTAGCTTTTATCTGCTAGTGCTAGCAGCGCCGGATTAGCCTTCATACAAGCCGAAAAGCATGGCTGACCCTCTCAATACCAAGTGCCTAGGCTAGGGGCTTGGATCTCTAAATACGGGCCCGAAGCTTTTGTCTGTTAGCAGACAGTACAGTCGGGACAGGTTTTACTCAGTATCTAACCAAAATGCCGTTCTAGGGGAGGCGGAGTCTCCTAAGAATTCGCCAATATAATGTAGACAGAGGAATCATGTTTTCGAAAAATAATATAAAATATACGCCTCAAACTCTCAATTAAGTTGGAGAGTTATATTATATTACAACATGTTTACAGGAAGGCGACGCGGCCCGCGCCAAGATAACAAAGGAACTCGAGGGTCTGATGAACGAGCGCGATGTAGTAGGCGCTCAGCTCGTGCGCCGCAATGACGAGATTTCTCTGCTATATGAGAAGATCCGCATTCTCGAGATCACGCTGCATCGAGGTAAGTGACGGATGTAAGAAAACGAGGTAGGGCCCTTGAATGGCGCATCCAAATTCGCCAGCACTGCGACTATCAGTAGTCAATCTCCAGAGCTCAAAAAGATATTCTGTTTAGTTTTCAGGCACCGCACCGCACCGTACCGTTACAACGAAAGCGAACTTATTTAAAAAAAAATAACAATTGAGTTAAAACCGTTTAAAGATTGAAACTAAATTATCAAAATTTTTGAACTAGGTTTCATTTTCATTCTAACGATGCGAATTGTTCACGCACCAAATCAATTTGTCAGTCTCATATGCCCTGAGGTGTTACCGGGGTGAACGAAGGATGTCTAGACTCTGCTAAATCGCAGGTGAGCGGCAGTACGAGCAACGCGTGGAGGACATAAGGCTGCTGCGACTCGAGATCATTCGGCTGAGGAAGGAGAAGAATCTGCTGTCGAAGGGGATTGAGAACATGACCGACCTTCGACTTGAGGTGAGCTTACATTTGGGTTCATAACTCAGGCCAAGGTAGGCGCAGCGTGTGTCTTTAGGAGGGCTTTTGCGCTCTAAAACATACACAGTCTCCATTCTTGTAATGACCGTTCACTGACAAGATATTCTATTTTATTTTC
The DNA here is from genome assembly GCA_947034925.1 of Eudemis profundana. Taxonomy (NCBI): domain Eukaryota; kingdom Metazoa; phylum Arthropoda; class Insecta; order Lepidoptera; family Tortricidae; genus Eudemis; species Eudemis profundana. The sequence continues at coordinate 4,052,180 of OX344813.1, forward strand.
TCAATTTACACTAAATATCTTAAAATGTATGATCCGCTATCGGTGAAAATGAATTGCTTACACTTTGATGATTTGTTTTATATTTTATTTATTTATTTTAATGGAACTTTGTTAAATTATTCTTATTAATGTTTTGATGATCATAATATGAAATCATGTAAATTGATATGTGTAATTTATAATGTATTTTATATTGTGAAATAAATAAATCAATCAATCAATCAATCAACGACTTATGCCCTCACGAGGGCAGTAGTATACTTAAAATTGTGTTGCCACAGTTGATAATCGGTATCGAAAACACCCACTTCCCTAATTGTAGACGATCTAGCAACATATATTATACGCCCTAAGTGCTTCTTCTAATAATCAAAAGGATATTTTGAGTCAAGAGACAGAAAAATGACGCAATAAAAAACCTTTTTTTAAATTAGTGAGGAGGTTGATGCAGAGGATGACGTTATGTCTCGACTTGGTGGACAGGGGAAGCTGGCAGCTTTCCCTGGCCGCATGGAAGAGATCACTAGGTGATCCCCTTTTTTATCGTACCTACTTACCTGATTATCGATTTCTCAGGTGTTCAACTTGGAGCGCGAGCTGGGTCGCGAGCGGAACCGCGTGCGGGCGCTAGAGGAGGCTCTGGAGACGCCGCAAAACGTGCACCGGTGGCGCAAGCTGCAGGGCACAGACCCTGACAGCGTGCAGCTCACGCAGAAGCTGCGCGTCACACAGAAGTTAGTCACCTGTCGTAATCATCTAGAGAGGTCTCTCCAACGGTGCGCCACTGAGCGTGGTCCTCAGCCATTATCTTCCAGCTGCCGTCAGCCAGCTGCGAATATCATCGCTCCACCTTGCCTGAGGACGTCTTTCGCCGAGCCGCGGATCATCCTTTAATTGGGTGATTTGATCGAGGCGGCTATGTCTCATGTTGGAGACGCCGCAAAACGAACAGCGGTGACGCAAGCTGCAGGACACCGACTCCAACGGCGTGCAGCTCACGCAAAAACTAAGCGTCACACAGAAGTTAGTCATCATCTGCCCAAACATAAATGCGAAGCCTCATCCTCAGGGTCTAACCCTCAGCAACATCACCTGACGGCAAGTTTAGTAGGTCGGCGGGCAAGTAGCTCACCTGCAGCCACTATGAGGAGGTCTCCCTTGGACTGGCGACAACTGTTAGTCCGGTTGGGCCACCACGGGCTGAAGCCGTCCACTGTTAATCATTTCCCCAAATAACATGATCATTGAGGAATGCCGTAATCGCCTCGCTTGGATTGGTTGCATTCCTTTAACCGTTTGAAGGGACGGAGACACAGCAGATTACAGTCAAGTTGGTAAAGTAACGTCACGCTTTCCATCTATATACATCTTTCTTTTATTCGTGGTCTAATCGAATTTTTTGCTACTCGTACATTAAAACAGCGTCACTTGTTTAAGTATTATCACATGCGACGGGACCTAATTGACTGTGCCTTGACACGTCACGCTTCGCATCTGTCTTCGGCCTGTAGTCATCAGTAAAGGTCATGCTTTTTACACTTATTTATACCGTGATGCTCAATGATTAACTATCGACGACCTCGTCTTAATCGCTCGAATTTATTCAGGTTCTTTGCTCGTCGATCCACTGGATTAATTGAGCGATTATCACCGGCAACACTTTTTTAAACAATGAAAAGCGATGCCATTTTTTTAGCGCAAAGGGAGAAATAATAACTCTTCAAGTAGGTAGATACAAGGTATATAATTGTTAGGGTGCGTTTTCACTTACACTTACAGCGGATAAAGAATATCTCGTTTTTTAAGATTATTAATTTTACGGTAATTTTGCCCACGTTTCTTCGTTTTCCTATTAAGATTACTTTCCTGAAAATCACATGACGGATAATGCACGATTTTTCAAATAAAAATTAATTAGGTACACTACCGCTCATAAGTATTTTAGGAAGTCGTAATTTTTTTCATACAATCGTCTATAAAAACGACTTTCAGAATTATACTGCCAAGTCCGAGTCACTTAACAGTTTTACGTGCAGTTTCCCCTTTTTATTTAGCTAACATAGGTATCGATCATCAAAATTGCATGCAGAATATCTTTGTAGATGTCCTATTTATCAGCAGGCCAGTGTTATAAAATCCATGAATCTAATTCCAGTATAAAATTGTTTTATCGTCCAGTAAATAATGGTTTTTGAAATTTGATAAAAAAAATATGTTTGCATTAAGAGAGTTACAAATTTGAAAAGGATGTCTTCGGCACCGATTTAAGGCTCAGTATATTAGCTAAATAATAAATGCAATCTACAAGAGTCCATTGGGTCTGAGTCAGCGTTGCCAGTTTTTTTTACCAAGTCGGGATTTTGAAACTTGTTGAGTAAAGCGAGGGATTCTTTCGTCGAAATTAAATATTTATTTCTTTTAAATATTCATCTTTTTATTTGAGTTTTAAATTACTTATCTGTGCCACCCGTCCGCACTCCCTCAGCACGCTGCACGCGAGTTATCCCCGAAAAGCGGGACTGAGCCTGTCCCGCGCGGGACATTTAATTTTGATTCAAAAATTGGGACGTCCCGCCAAAATCGAGACGTCTGGCAACGCTGGCTGAGTTAACGGTATGATTTTGAAAATCATTTTTGTATACAACTGTATGTAGAAAATTGCGAGTGCCTAAATACTTATGAGCAGTAAGTGTAAGTATAGTTGCTCTAGTGAGCACCTTTTGAACCATTGTCCTAAACCAACGAGTCTAACACGCGCACCATGAAATTATATCTGTAATCCAATTGTCAGACAAATGATTTACTCGCTAATTATCGATGATCATGATGGGTCATTAGTCATTAGCCGTTCGTGTCTCGATATCGTGACAATGACCCGTGCGGGTTGGCGGTTAAAAAAGAATTCACGCCGTTTTCAGCGACGAAACGCATCAAGTCTTGACAAAATAAAATGGAAATTTGCTTTTATATTGCAAATTTAAGACTGACATTCGTTTGTTTTTGTTCTATATTGGTTCTATTTAAAAAAAATGAGTTAGATTCATCATTACGGCCTAGAGGTTTGATATTATCTAAGTATTTTACTTAAGTGACGTGTTTTCCCTAATTGCTGATTGTTCTGTTGTTATAATTTTATTGGCCATTTAATTGTAAGTATATTTTCAGCCTTAGCTTCGAGACACGCTTAGGAAATACATAATGAGTGTCATCATCATTCATCAGTTCAACCTTAAGACGTCTAGTCCACTGGTGCACGTAGGTGTCCCCCAAAGATTTCTACAACGAACGGTTGCACGTTTGCCTCCATCGACCTTAACCAGGTCGCCAGATCAACTTGTGGAGACCGACCCAGGCTGTTCTTCCGGTTCATGGTCTCTATTCGAGAAGCTCTACGGGGCGTATCATCAGTTCTTCGAGTTATGTGCCCAGCCCATTGCCACTTTAACTTGCTAACTCTGGCAGCTATGTCGATCACCTTAGTTCGTTTTACATAATTCCTCATTTCTTATTCGATCACCGAGCATAGCTCTCTCTCTCTGGGCCAGTTTCAATTAGTGGATGATATACAGCAATGTGTCTAGCTAGTGTCATTTGCACTTCCGAATTCCGATCTCTCCCGAAAAAAGTCGAGAATTGCCGAGTGTCAAAGTCCCATTAATCGTACTGTACATTGGTGACGTTTTTCTTTCCAGGAAAGTTCTGGCCCAGAGCGAAATGCTGGTGTTGAAAGACCGCGAACTGAAGGAGACCAAGAACCTGTACACCGCTGTGAAGGACATGCTGGCGCTGCAGCCCAGCCCCGAGATACAGGTGACTCATTCTTTGGACGCTGACAGGAGTGGCCCACTCCGCGATTTCGCCGCGCAGCTACTAGTACCAAGGACCATTAAAAAAAGAGGACTGTCATTCTCCATAGTTTGGATTGTAAAGTATGGAGAATGACAGTCCTCTTGTTTTAATGGTCCTTGCTAGTACCAAAATTTACCCCTCCAAAGGGGCTTAGCCAGCGACTAGAAAGATCACGCGTTATGCGATAAATGGACGGTCGGATCCGGTGCGTTAAGGCCGGTAGTCGGTCGTCAGTTTTGTTAGAAAGAGAAACTTCTGTACGTACAGGACGATTCACAAGAGCTGGCACGAATGGATTGAACGAGTGAATGATAATGTTTATGTGTGCATCACAAAATGATTAAATACAGAGTGATTTAAAAAGCGATAATCGTGTTTTAGACTAGCTCGTCTCATAAATTCGTAACCTGCATTGTGCATTTTATGAACAACAAAAAAAGCCCTACCTACTCAATCGTAACCTAGTTTGCACACTGACGCCGTGAAACGCGGAAATTGCAGCGAAGCATCTAAATTTCGAATGAGATTCGCATATTTTCGCCATGATTTCGTAGATTGTGAAAACACGTTATAGATTAAAATAAAAACTCCGTGATACTGAAATATCTGTAGCGAACCGCCAAATTTACCTTTTTACCATATCTTTTACCTGCCTAAGCTTAATAATGTGCAGGTTATATGTATTTTTCATTTTTATGTTGAATAATGAAGTGTTATAAAAGTAGTGTCAATTTAACTAACAGCAATGGATCTTGTTATCTGAGAAATAAATGATTTGTATTTGTATTTTGTATAATACCTATACTCGTTTACAAAATATTTGGAGCCTCCCGTATAAGAACGTCACTCAATAGTGACAAGTGACATTACTTTCGTTCACTCCATTCGTGCCAGCTCTTGTGAATCGACCTGAAGTACTATTACTTTTTCTGTGAGTGTGACGCTGACTAGACCACCTGCTCGTTTATTTTGTTAATGATGATTTTGCATCGACTCCCCAGACGTTGTCTGGGAGAGCTTGCTCTTAAGCGATGACACGGCCTATGTTTACCACTGTTGTATAGGTTTGCATTGTATTGTAATTTTCATCTAGAGTGCAGTTAAGTAGTACGATTGTCTTGTATTGTATCGTATTCGTAGACATGAGTTCGGTGGGCTCTTTAAAAAAGTAGTTTAAATCAATTAAACAGACTTCAAAACGAAAAAAAGAATGAACTAAATATTTACATGAGTAGGTACATTTGTCGTTTTATTTTTTGGATCTATTTCAAAATGGCAGATCCATGGAATTGACACACTCGCGAGGTATAGGTACAGTCCACAGAGAAGCCACAGAGCCATTAGTAATATTGTGTCTCTTTCAGCAAACACTGAATCGGACGCAACGCGCGCTAGCTCAGCGGACGACGAAGATGAAGTGCTTGATTGCAGGTGAGTCGGCCCTATAAAGCAGCCATCTCTTTCTGTTGATATACAGTCGAAAAAGGAGAGCGCTATCAAACAAATAAGTACGGTAAACTTAAGTAAAATGCGTTCCTTCTCTTATTTGCTTCTAAAGAAAAGGAATGTTGAGCTAGTAACATTAGATAGTTTTCTTTTCATCCGAATAAACAAATAACATGTAAAGAATAAAATGTCGCGGGGTCGGTAATTAATTTCGTATTTGATTAAAGGTGGTACATTTTCTTAAATTATGGACGTTCTTAATCAATTAACATGACATCAGCATATTATCTGATTTCGGGAAGAACGTACCTAGTAAGTATGTTTGTTCTTCGTGGTTTTATTGTACCACGGTGTAAAGTACATAAATGAGATAGTCTAAATCCGGAAGTCAGGCAGTATTTTTTCCAAACCGAATTAAGTGTGGCCAATTAGATAACATTACCGGCACATTCGGCGTAAAAAATATTATTTTAAGAGAATACTTTTCACGGCAGCATTGCGAATTCAAATTCAACCCATTCACAAATGTGATGCGGTACTTAGGTGACCTGGTTCGACTCCAGGCACCCCCCGGCACTTACCCAGCCCGATGTGCGTGTCGACTGTGTGTACGGCACACGGTCGGACGCCCTTGGGTGGTCTGGCCAGCGACCTGGTTCGAGCCCAGGGACCGCAACGGCCAACCACCCGGCCAGACAATCACAATTTAAAAAAAAAATAAAATGCGGTACTTAGCTGATTATTTGTACATTTGGAAAACCGCTAAACAACAGAAAATGCGAACAAAACCTTATTAACGTCTATTTCACAATATGTGACCTGAGCGCAAAAAACCGGAAAGTTTTTGCAAATAGTCAAAAGAATTGACGTCATTGTGCATCATCGTTATTTGTGAAGGTTTCTTGTGAGTCTACATTATTAAACTAGACAAGAAATTGAACAATAGCCTTAGCGCACAAATGTAGATACCTATTGCCAGAATTTTATTATTCAGACGAGTGCAATTGTGTTAAGCAGTGACGTGCCTCAGGCATAGTATAATAGCAGTAACTTTGCTTCCTACAAAAAGTACATCGCGCGCTTGAATGTGTGCGCGCCGTGTACGAACGCACTACAAGCAAAGAAATAAGAATGCGTAAGAACGCTCCAGTATAGACCGCCTATTGTTTACCACTGTTTTTGTATAAGTTGGCTTGTAATTTATCTTTTGGTGTGCAATAAAGTATGATTGTATTGTATTGTATAGATCGCGCGCTCCTAAACGACCGAAGTTAGACTACTTGTTAGTCTTTATACTTTGACGTCACTGCGTATACGGTGCGTCAACGGCTTTTGAGCAGCGGTTTGGTCGCAGCTTTATAGAGTATTTGAAAAGGATCAAAATAAATTAAAAGTAACTGTCATATTATGTGTCCGGAACTGCTCGAAAAAATCCAACTACCTAGGTGTTGAATACGCTCATTCCTAAAATATCGCATACCTAAAATACCAGATTCTCGATATACCAGATTCTTCGTATACCAGATTCCCAAAATAATACATCCACCAAAATCATTTAGATCGTTGAGTAATTTACGATTTTATAATCTAGTATAACGGGAATGTGGTAAGACAGGAATTTGATAAATCGAGAATCTGGTATTTTGGGAATGCGTTTTTTGAGCATGAGCGGGTGAATGTATAAGTAATGAGAATAATCAGCATGCAGTTACCTTTTAATAAATGTTACTTCATTTTCGATATAGTTCGCCTTCGCACCCGCCCCGGAAAAAGTGTAGTTAGCTCACCTGATGGACAGTGTGGTTGAGACCACCTGATGGAAAGTGAAGACAAGGTCTAAGATGGAGCACGCTTACCCAGAAGACGTCTATTCACTCTTGCCCTAAAGACATCCAGGTCGAAAGTCACTAGCGGCACTTAGTTCTACCAATAACACTGATATTTATAGCGCAATTTTTATGTTCTTTCTTCTATTATGTATTTATATAGGTAGGAAAGAGATAACTTTGATTCATTAGCATTAGATTCGGTACTTTTTACTATCAGCTCCGAAAATGATACGAATCATTGTTCGGGCGCCTACTGATTTTGGTATAGCAAACCATCTAGCTTACTAGGTTTGCTGCTCCACGGGCGCTAGGCTCGTAGCAGCTACGAGCTACATACCGGTTTCACCATACGCTACGCAATGAAATGTTTGTTTGTCAGTGTTAAGTCATAGAAGAGTTTTTTTTCTGGTTTGCACCGCTACTGGCTGTAATTTCCGTAGGGCGTTTTTCGAGTAACTTAGAACCTGGATGTTTTAAGGCAAGAATGAAAAGGCATCTTCTGGCTAAGCGTGTTTCATCCGACTCTTATTACGACATTCAGACCTTGTGTCCACTTTGCACCAGGTGAGACCAAGGTTAAACCCATGAAATTATAATAACCTCATTTTTTTTCAACATGGTTAAAAATACAGTGCAAGAGTGACCGACATCCAGCTCAAGTAGCGACCAGTTGTGGTAATCCGAGTGAAATCGGTTTTTAAAAATGGTCATGAAAAGATACTTCTAAGTTGTCCTTCAAACTCAAGCCATGTCATGTCAAATTGCTGTATTAACCTTTTCTATTGGCACCGAAGGTTGGACGCCAACGAGCATAATATTGGTCACAGACCGCAGAGCGATATAAACCTTCTTGCACCAGCATAAAGTTGCAATTTCGGTTTTGACACTGTTATGTCATGGCGTCTGATTTGCGACTTATGTTTTACGTAGCGGCGAAAAGGTTAATCCTTGTCGTGCCGTGTCCTTAATAATTTTTCTTTCTCTTTCTCAGAACTAAACATGCGCGAGCAACAAGTGACAGACCAGCGGCACGAGATCGAACGGATCTCGCAGGAGCTGGCCTCGTTTAAACAGAAGTACTACGAGATGAAGCGAGCGCTCGACGCGGACGAGGCGCGGCGGTTGCGAGTGCCTACTCCGCCTACAAGAGAGCCTGCCACGCCGCTCAGCTAACTGATGTGGGGCGTTTTAGCACTCGTAAAACAATTATTACCGTTAAGGGCTCGTCCAGAAATCATGTAATCAAATATGGCCTATTTTTTTTCACATGATTTCTGGACGAGCCCTAATGCCCCATTAGGTAGGTAGGTTAGTGATAATGTTCCTGTCACTCCGTTCACTTTCTTTTTCGTCCATATTCTCACTTCGTCGTTTGATTGAGCGCAGACATAAAAAATGGAAAATGTGGACGAAATAGGACTGTGAACGAATCAGGAATGTGGACGAATTGAGAATATAGACTAATCTGGAATGTGACAAATCGGGACTGTGGACGAAATAGGAATCAAAACGCATTAGGCTGTCATTGGTTTTGTCTTTCGAAAACAAGTGGTAATAAAAATAGGGAACTCCCAAGTTAGTCAAAACTTGTCTGGGTTGTGCCAATTTTTACACAGTATATTTCAACATTTCGGCCATGATTTTGTCGGAAACTTTTATGAAACCTGTTTTAGAGTACTTTTTATAAATGACGATTTTCAATAATTAAAGTGTAAAACATGAAAAATTAAGCTATTGAAATTGAAGTAGCTTATGCTCGTTGATCTCATTTACCTATTATTTACGTAATCATCGATGTAGTTAAATGCTTTAACTGCGACTGAAGCAATCGGGTAACAATATTGAAATTAAATAAAACTACACAATTATTAATCCGAAAACAATAGTTTTATTTAAGAACTTTTCACTTTCTCATAAAATATACACATTGTTTTTGTCATTAAACTAAAATGTAAGTAAATACTAATTTTAAATACCAATTCTCGGTTGACAACCCGGAGGGCCGCGGTCCTCGGTCTAAACTTACGTGCTCTCATGTACAAACTGTCCACTTAAACTCTATTTAGAAAAAAATATCAAATGAAAGCATGATTTTGTACATTTCAAAATAAAAAAAATGAAGACCTCCGGTTTACAAAGTGTGATGATAGGATACTACAGTCCATCTGTCGATACTTAAAAATAACAGTTCGAATGCATGCGAGTCGGACCGGGTCGTGTCGGGTCAAATGCGGTCAAATGCTGCGGCTGCGGCCGACAAACCTTCAAGCTATGGCCTCGACGAAGCATCGACGATCGTCGGCGCCGACGAACATGGGCTGACCGGCGCCGTCAGCCTCGGAAGCTCCGTCGAGGCTGACATCACGTCACCGACTAATTGGTCGGCACCGACTAAACCGACCGTCGGCGCCAGCTCAGCCGACGACCTCAACAGCTCTAAGGCGCTGAGGTACCGACGAATCGTCGGCGCCGACAAACCGCCCGGCGGCGCCGACCAGGACGTTTGCATCGAGACTCGCCACTAACAAACCCGCAGGCACACATACGTTTCATACAGATTCCCCTTAAAATTAGAAATATAAATCTCTTAATTCACATCGAATAGACTAATTCGTGTACTCGAGTACCACACACAACAAATCATAGTGTACTTTCGTCTGTATTTATTGCGTAAACGATTTTTATCACTTTAAGCTACATTGTTTAGCCGAATTATACTAAAGGAAGTTCCAAATATATAAAAATTAATTCTTAATTCACGCAACATTCACTTCACTTTAGCGGGTAGTAGGTAAAGCGCCTCGACTCGGTGCAAACGTGGCGCGGAATAAAACTATTGTTTGTATGTTTGTTTGTTTGGCGGTGCGCGCGTACTGCAACGTAGCGCGCCTAGTGCACGTCGGAGCTCTCGTTCTTCAGCTGATGGTTGGCCGGGTCAGACGCGTTCATTGGCTGTGGACAACAATACACTCATTAGTTTTATTTAACAACTTTTCACTTTCTCATGAAATATACACATTTTTGCGGTTGTTATTAAACTAAAATGTAAGTAAATACTAATTTGGAACCAATGGAACTCGCTCCCAGCATCCGTATTTCCTGATAAATACAATTTAGGCGAGTAAATAGGCATCTATTGAGCGGCGAGCTACATCTTCGGCCTCGTAGTCGCTTACGATCAGGCACTATTGAGGCCAAACGAAGGTCGGCTTTTTATTAAAAAAAAAATCAACAGACGAGACGTCCAGCCGTGATATTCTTTAAGTGTGTAAATATGTGTCCGTCAAGATAGCGTACACCGTAAAGATATTCAGAATCTGATGCAGCCAATAAATAGTACCCAAATAGTACCGACGAAATACCTAGGTGAAAAAAATAGTACCCTTAAACTTTTCGAATTATAAGGCCTGTTCACGGTGTACGCTACCGAGCGTCAAGCTGGCGTACACCGTTTGTATCTCTGGAACGGCTTTGTTTTTGAAAACGCTTTATATCTCAAAAAATAGTACCCAAATAGTACCCTAGGGCCCTAAAATTTTATTTCTCTAGCTATCGTAGAAGCCGAGATATTCCATAACTTAACGGTGTACAAATTTTCACACCGTCAAGCTGGCGTACCCGGAAATTTCTTATAGAAAGAGCTCACTATATCTCGGCTTCTACGATAGCTAGAGAAATGAAATTGTAGGGCCCTAGGGTACTATTTGGGTACTATTTTTTGAGATATAAAGCGTTTCCAAAAACAAAGCCGTTCCAGAGATACAAACGGTGTACGCCAGCTTGACGCCCGGTAGCGTACACCGTGAACAGGCCTTATATTTCAGTAAGTTTAAGGGTACTATTTTTTTCACCTAGGTATTTCGTCGGTACTATTTGGGTACTATTTATTGGCTGCATCAGATTCTGAATATCTTTACGGTGTACGCTATCTTGACGGACACTGTAAATATTGTCATTGGGGAATATGCCGTTATCTGTACATGTAATAAAATGGTAGACATTCCATGTTTGTTCGAGCATCACGCAAAAACTAGCGGACCGATTTCCATGAAATTTGGTATACAGGTAGATTAACCCCGGTTAACACATAGGATACTTTAATCCGACTTATTTCACGAGTAACGAAGTTGCGCGCAGTTCCACTAGTTGGAGAATATACACGCCGGGCAGGCGGGTTGACCAAAGAAATATATTGAGATAGAAGGGTGAGCTGGCGTGATAAAAAAGAAGTGCCGGGGATCTTCTTTGCTCGCCGCCTCGATATATTTCTGTGGGGTACGCCTCATGTTGCATAATATTTTTTGGTCGAATCATCATTTGGCAGAATTCATCATTTGGCATAATGCTTTTTTTCTGAAACTGTAGAATTTTCAGGACTCTAAGGCATTATCCTGTTAAATAGGTTAGGTTAGGTTTGTAACATAACAATCCCGAAAAGTTTAAAGTTTCAGAATAAAATGCATTCTGCCAAATGATGATTCGACCAAAAAAGATTATGCAACATAACAGTAACCCATTTCTGTGGGGTTGATGCATTGAGATGGTGCAGTATACGACCAGGGCTGGGCAAAATACATGATTTGATTTAGTTGAAATACAAATTACAAAATACTTTTCCACAGGTATTTGAAATACGAAATACAAAATACTTCGAGGTCGTGTAGTTGAAATACAAAATACAAAATATAGTATTTTGATTAATTTTAATTGAAATACAAAATACAAATTACAAAATACATTGAGGGCAATGGAAATCGAATGGAATCGTTAAAATGCTAAAATAGCAAAGCATGATGTACCTAGTTCTAATTTGTTGGTATGACTGTGACTGAAGTAAATCCAATCCAAATGTACACCTACGCCATTTTTGAACTTTTTTGGATTCGTGCTATATGCATTTTTCACAGTAACATCTTTGGCACAAATTAACTACATTAAATTTGCTTTAAATCAGATTCTTTTAATTTTTACTGTAAGTGTGATAGGTACCGAGAATTAAGGTTTTGAATTTCAAGAAACTCCAAAAAGCAGATATGCTCTTTCAAACTTTGTGTCCACCTTGCCCATTTATATTCAGAGCTGATTCTCGGCACAGTTGTTCCTTGGATAGTCTTGAGTGCTTTGACATTGAGAACCATCAATATATCAAGAAGCCTTGCGCGAGTAGTAGCGGGTGAGGTGAGAAGTTCGGATGCAACACATTTTAGGGTTCCGTACCTCAAAAGGAAAAAACGGAACTCTTATAGGATCACTGTTGTCTGTCTGTCCGTCTGTTAAGACCCTTTCTCTCGGGAACATCTGAAGGTATCGAGCTGAAAATAAAACCATATACTCAGGTCTACAGTCCCTTGAAACTGTGAAAAATCTAACTTCTAAGTTAACGTGAAAAAAGATACGGCCGTATATGCCACAAAGAACGTAAATTTCGACACTCTGGAAACCAAAATTCAAAGGGTACTTTCCGTTGACTTAGAACTATGAAATTTGGCAAGTAATAAATTTTTCCCTATACTTGTAGTATTTAAGACGGTATTGACCGTGACAAATATAGGGAAAATCTGAAAACTAAATTTATAATTAAATAAAAAAAATAAGAATTTACTAAGGGAATCAAAATGTATAGGGTACTTTAATATATGTAGGTACCTACAAATTTGTATGGAACCCTCGGGCGAGTCCGACTCGCGATATTTTTTAAGCAATTTTACTTCAAAACTATGTATGCCAGCGAAAATCGTATAAGGACATTGGCAAACCCTGTACTTTGCCTTATTTTTTGCAATAAAGTGTTTACATACATACAAACCATTAAGACATTTTTTTCTGCCACTAACACTCAACATTTTCATATAAAAACCAGACAAATGCGATTCGGACTCGCCCACCGAGGGTTCCTTCCAAATACTTGAATTTAAAAATAAAGTCTTTAAATATATACTATATGTTTTATGATTCAATTACAAATGTATAGTTTACAGATTTTTCCCTATATTTGTAGTATAAGACGGTATGACTTGCCAAATGTCATAGCTCTAGGTCAACGGTAAATACCCTACCCTACAAATTTTGGTTTCCTTGAGGGTGTCGAAATATACGTTTTTTTTGTGACATAAACGGCCATATCTTTTTTTACGTTACGTTAGTAGTTTGCTTTTTCACAGCTTTAAGGAACTGGCGACCAGAGTATACCTCAATATTTTTATTTTCAACTCAATACCTCTACGCGTTCCCGAGATAAAGAGTCTTGAAAGACAGATAAACAGAAGGACAACAAAGTGATTATATAGGGGCTCCGTGTTTTCCTTTTGAGTTACGGAACCCTAAAAGTGAAATAAAGCAATAAATCCACAAGAATAGGGTTTTTGACAACAATCAAAATAAATTCATTAACTCTAACCAGCAATTTACGCTTCCAAAACAGCCCGGATAAAATCATTCAAACTTATTTTCGTGCCATCAACGATTTTACAATGACGAAAACTAAAAATAAGGCACCATGTTGAGCATGACGTCACAAGATAGTATTTCATACTAAACTGCATACTGTCGGAGCGTTTTGACACTTCATAAAAAGAAGCTGATTTGAACTGTCATCAAGTAGCCTATTGTAAACTTTTCATAGGTATACCTTTTTATTTTTAACTACGAGAGACACCATGGAAAAATATTAGTTGATAATAAAACGAAACTCATTTGGTGTTCGATCACTCATTCCGGGTGGAAAGTTTAATCATTCAATATTATTGATGACTGTCCAATTGCAATGTATTTTGTTCGAATGTATTTTGAATCCATAGATATTTGAAATACTAATTACAAAATACCTCAACATCAGGTATTTGAAATACCAATTACAAATTACATTCTTAGGAAGTAATTGAAATACAAATACCAAATACGTATTTGTATTTCAAATACGTATTTCAATTACAAATATTTCAAATACTGCCCAGCCCTGTATACGACGGCTGCTAAACATTTCTCTATTCAGTGTTCAAGCGACGGGCTTAGGGACTTTCGCTTTTGCCCTGGGCGTCACTTTAGCTAGCATGCCCTTAGGAACTTCAAATCAGTTATATAACGTCACGCAAATATTTTTTTAACTACCTCTAATTCACTAGGAAATTCAAGCTATAATAATAATTTTATTTTTGTCGACAACCCTAGCGGTGGGCGTGGCGACCAGCAAGAGCGCGCGTTATGAGTAAGAGCGAGAAGGTAGGATTCGGCGTATTTTTGTGACTCGAACGTGGGTTTTGTTAGACAGTGCGAGTTCCGTACGAAGCACTATTACTTATACTGGGGTGAAGATGCTATATACTGACCAGACTGATGGGCGCCTGGCTGGGCTGCGGCGGCGGCGCGGGCTGCGGCGGCAGCGCGGGCGCCTCGTGCACCGCCGTCGTGGAGTGCGCGGCCTGCGCGCCGCCCGACCCGTAGTATCCGCCGTTCATGCCTGCAACAACACGCAACACTTTATAGTTCGTACCGGATAACAATAGACTCTAGAGGGACACAGAAGAAGAGATTCGAAACATTTTCTGTAAAGTTTCAGTTCTTCTTCTTCGCGATGGTCGAGTGACAACACACGCTAGAGCAAACGACTTTTCCATTGCCCCGCAGAATCACTCATATTGAATGTTCCAAATAACTATTCACCAAATATTTAGGAATGACAAACTATAACAGAAACAGTATACAATTAAAAAAACATACAAATTCGATATAACTATTTGATAGTACAATATAATAATGACAGCTCTGAGTTAGTTATTGAGTGTTGCTTATCTCTGGCTCTTTGGGTAATTTATAAGGATACTTTTTTATTTTCAGCCAACCAAAAAGTATGGACATCATCAATATCTTATTTTTGAGCATCTACTTTAGAAATGTCATTTATTGAATGTCAACCTAAAACCGGCACTATAAAGAACCTTTTTCTTCTTCTGTCTATTCCTATACGGAACACACTGTAGTATAGTACCAGTGCTAGCGAGGAGGTAAGCAGACTTGTTAAAAAAACAATGTCCCAGACTGCAGGTTTTTGTATTAAATATACGATTTGGAGCTTTCTTTGTATTCGTGGAGTGTACACAATTTTACGTCTTCCCTTGGCCAGAAAGTGAAAATTGCCATTTACATCTTCTTTTTGTGCTTAAACAAATGCTAGTTCTTAGAGACTTGCCATCAGGGCGGCGATGCTATAAAAAAGGCTGTGTAAAAGGAGATAAAGGCAATACTTACAAGAAAAAAAATGACTTGGGACAGTTCTCATATCATTTTGACAAATTGAGTAAGTTTTACATGATTCAATTTCGTCAGCTAATCGATGCTGCGCCCCCAGCAATCTGTCAAGATTTACCTTTTGTCCATTATAGAAGCATCTGTGCGCGACAATATTTATATCTCTAGTTGTGTGTGTGTGTGTATGTTTGTCTACCTTCGCTGTAGGTGCTCGGCGGGGGCTGCGGCTGCGGCAGCGGGGGCGCGGGCGGCGGCAGCGCGGGCGGGGCGCCGGGCAGGAAGTAGTCCTTGTTGACGCAGTTGCGGAGACAGTCCGGGATGCGGCCCACGATCGCGCGCCGGATCTCCGATGCCGCCATCTCGCGCAGCTCCTGGAAATTATCATTTTAAGATTAAATCTACTCCCAAATTACGTCAGACGCAGTAACGAAATTTAGAGCATAGAGACAAGTATAGAGAGCGCGCCACTCCCACACCTTGTGGTCCGAATGCGTCCACTCGAACACCCGGCGTGCGCCGGTGCCGTACAAAATGCCCGCAGCTTGTGGCCGCCACTAGTAGGCCAATGTGGTTCATAGGAAGCGCGATCCCACAGGCGCTGCGCATCGTACGCTCAATAGGGTGGTGCTGAATGAACTAGCTACGCCACTGCAGCTCGCCATAGTCTAATGAAGATGCTGCACTTTAGTCCTACGTAAAATTAACTCTCCGGTCTCGCACCACTCGACCCGAGGTCGACAATCAGAAGCGACATTATAGGTACAGACATCTAACTGTAAATCGACGAGCGAGCGTCTCCGTACTCTCCGTGATGCCGACGGACGAACGATTTCGTCTCGGGATTTCGCTTCTAATAAGCTCCACGTAGCCGAGTCCTTGAGCGGGCCCTGGAACACGTTGAAGACCTCGTCTGTCGGTGACACGAACTTGGGCCGAGGCGTCAGAGTACAAGGCGGCGTGCGGCGGGCAGAGCACGTTGGGAGAGTCCTTGCCGGCCCTGCTTTCGTTTCTAATAAGCGCCACGTGGAGCAACCACATGGAGCGATCACGTGAAAGGCCCATCACCAAGTTTCGCTCGGTCGTCAGAGACGCGATGAACAGGCACCGATGGAGGCAGACCATAAAAACTAGGTGTAGACCATCCACATTCACCGATCACCACGATCCTCCGTCATGAAGCAGCGACCAGAGAGAGATAGGGAGAGGGGAGAGAGGGGGTAGGGAAGGGGGGGGGGGGGTTGAAATTCTCAATCAATCAATCTTTATTAAAGATAGAGCGAGAGGGAGAGATAGAAAGAGATAGAGAGGGAAGGAAAGAGAGAGAAGGGGAGGGAAATAAAGAGAGAGAGAAGCGGCACGTACCTGTGCCGAGGCGTCGGAGTAGAAGGCGGCGTGCGGCGTGCAGAGCACGTTGGGCGAGTCCTTGAGCGGGCCCTGGAACACGTTGAAGGGCTCGTTCTCGTGCACGTCTAGGGCGGCGGCGCGGATGCGGCCCTGCTTCAGCGCCGCCGCCAGCCCCTCGTCGTCCACCAGCCCGCCGCGCGCCGTGTTCACCAGGAACGCTCCTGCACACACACAACAACGATCATGTATAACAACTAGAGATGGGCCGACTACGGATTTTGCAGACTAGCTAGTTGGCCGAGTAATCGGTTCTCAATTTGATGATTAATCGGCCGTGTAGTCGGCATTGCCGATCATAGTTATTAGCTATGTTCGGGTGCAATCGGAAACGCTCGGTTCGCTTCGTCTCCCCGCCATTTGTGGTCACGCGTTCGTGTTTTGATCAGTTTTTAATTAAGTTGATTATTTTTTTTGTATTTGAATAAAGTACGTAAAAATATAAAATAATTAAGAAAAAAATGGTTTAATTTCTTCTGTGTCCTATATTCTCCGCTAGGCAATAGTGCCGAATATTCGGCATTTTTTGCCGACTAATCGGCCGACTACAAGTGATGCCGAATGGTCGGCGTTCCCGGCGACTAGTCGGCCCATCTCTAATAACAACCCTTCGGGCCCATAAGCGGAGAAGCACTCCCATAAGCCCGATTGACCATAGTTATGCAGAAACCACAGGCAAGCTTCGTATACTTGGATTAGACTTTACGCAGTTCAGCAGAAAGTATATAAATCCAAGTATACGAAACTTGCCTCTGGTCGCTTTCTGCATAACAATGGTCGATTAGACTGTCGTAAAGAAACGCGACAGAGTTTAAGCTTGCAAGCGTGCAGCGACGTACGTTGCGTGGACGCCTACGTCAGGCCCCGACTGAGCGTACACCGGTATTATCGCCTCGTACGGGCTCCGAGGTCGGACGCACGCGGCAGCCGCACAACCACTAGTGTACCCGTCGCGTCCGATTGTGCCAATCTTACTCGGTTCCGTTTCTTAACTCGTGCTTCTGATGTGCATCTTTCAACTAAGTATATCGTGATTATTAGCGAACGTGGTCATGCACCGATCGGCACCTTAGGCTACGGTCGGATGTAAGCAGAACCTGTCCGGGTACCCGGAACTAGATTTGGTATTTTTTTAAACCAACCTAACTTCCTGGTAGTATATGAGTATCATTAGCAGGCATCGGACATTCCTGCGCCTATTTACCTAAAGTTGGTGAATTCCCGGAAAAAACTAAGCAAGCATGGAGTCGGCTTCTTAAAAATATAGTTCATTGCTATCGTCTCTTTGTTAAAATTATATTTAAGATAAAACTTAACGCAAATTGTTCTACTAATAGTAGCTATAACGTTAATTCGTTACCGAAATGAATTGCACGTAAATTAAATAATATTTAGTCGTTCTGTACATGGGAAATAACTTAGAATAGTACATTGCAATACTATATTAGGTATGTGTTTATGTTAGCCTAATTTCCGAAATCCCGGTAAATTTACGTACCTACTAACAAAAGTAAAAAATTAAATTGAGTCCGCCTCCATACCATTCAACTACCTACGCCGACGCCGAAGTTTAGGTAAATAGGCGCAGGAATATCCGATGCCTGATCATTAGTTCTCGAAAATCATGAAAAAATAGGCTAGATGACTAAAAAAAACTGTTTAGTCCGTCTGTTACATCATGAAAAAATATTGTACACGTATTTTTTGTTTTGTTTGACAAACAAAAACTGACGAGGATAGAGTGCTTAGAAGTTTCGAGTGACGTCACTATTGAGTACAAATTGTACTCAAGAGTGACGTCACAAGCCCCCACTCCAGAAGTTCGATGATCTATAACTTTGTCGATTTTTAATATTTTGATAAACCAAAAAATACGTGTCCCATATTTTTCCATAATCTAACTGACGGACTAAATAGAATTACATATTTTTAACCCAGTCATCATCCCTATTGTCAGCAAAATGAAACAATCATTGAAACGTTTGTTGACGAACAGTGCTGCTGAAACTTCTAAACGGATTCTGTTCATGTTCTAATTTCTAAATTCGATTGGCTGCTGCCCTTTTACCAAATTTCCGAAAAAAGAAAAAAGATAGTCGTGAGGTCACTGTTTAGGGCGAACTACGAATAATGTATTCAGTCAGTACACACCTGGACGCATCTGTTTGATAGTGAACTCGTTGATAAGGTGATGGTTGTGTTCGTTTAGGCTGCAGTGGAGTGACACACAGTCACTCTGGAATAGGAGATCCTGGAACGTAAAAGTAATAACGTGAGACAAATTACACATGGATTACTCTTCTTTTATTGCAATTGCAGGGCGGACGCTACTGATGTCAATCACGAGTTAAAGAATTCGAAAAAATCTGGTTGAAATATAAGGGGAATACGCAGAAACATAGCCTATGGCATAGTATTTTCCAAAGTATGCGTAACTAGTAGGATGTGAATCACAGTTGAGTGAGGAGGTGTGGCCTTTGAACCAAGACTCGTGGATTATTCACTCAAGAGCTCCTTGGATGGGGTGATGATAACAGGGTAATTCGAGGCAATATATGCCATATTGATAATGTCGTTACTACTTCGTGGAATCGCGCACATCTTGTGATGTAAGAATGCCATCTCAGGGATATCGTCGTGCCTCTCATACAACATTTTTTCCACGTAAACACAACTAGTATAGGCAGTTCCACGAGACTTGAGGTGAATGATTACACACACAACCACATGAAGTACTCATTGCAAAAACAGTGAATGAATGAAATGAATGAGTGAGTAGATAAAAACAAGGCTATAGTTTAAAGAAACTTTTTGGTCTATCTTGCAATTCACTGTTGCAGTTGCTATCGGTGCGAAAAAAAGAACAGTAATTTCAAAATCCCGCTATCATTACATGACATGTTGTTGTGTGCTTAACTTAAATTCTGCTGGAACTATCTATATGTGGAGTCCAGATGAATCGTATGGCGTTCTCGGGCTAAGTATATACGCGCGATCAGCACTGAAGGAGCGTGTCCGGCGTACCTGCAACGTGTAGACCCTGGTGAGCCCTAGGGACTTCTCGATGCCGTCGGGCAGGTAGGGGTCGTAGAAGATGACGTTGAAGCCGAACGCCTTGGCCCGCAGCGCCACGGCCGAGCCGATGCGGCCGAGCCCCACGATGCCGAGCGTGTCGCCGCGGATGCGCGCGCAGCCCGCCGCCGCCTCGCGCACCTGCTCCGGACCTGGAACGTCATATCATTGTTAAGTTCACTGTTCAAGCTCGAACAACCGATGGCTGATGGGTTTTTTTTCTTGAAGACTAACTCGCGACCCTTATTGGGCATAGCGATGGTTTGACCGGGTGGTCGACCGTGGCGTTCCCTGGGGTCGAACCAGGTCGCTAGCCGGCCCACATACATTCTTAAAACTTTGCTAGTAGTGCGTTCGTACGCGGCGCGCACACATTCAATCGCGCGATGTACCTTTTGCAGGAAGAAAAATTACTGCTATTATAATGTGGTCACGTGATCGATTGCTAGCACGGTGGACCGACCAGCATAAATGCGAGAAACAATATCAAAAATTCTACGATGTAGTGAGGAACGCGATGGACGGGAGTCGATGGCGGGAATGTATTCGTGCCAGAACGATTACCACCTACCACGAAAATGAGACATAATGGATACGATACGACTAAGTGTAAGGCCTGAGTGGCGAGAGTCCAGCGTCGCGTCCGGCGGGGCGGGCAGCGTCAAAGTTTTTTGTGCAGCGTGCACTCACATACAGGACGCTCACATACATTTGTCTATGTTTAACGTGAACACCGCACGCCCCGCTCAAGCGTCCACTAAGAATAAAGAAGTAGATTGTTTACCTGTGAATTTCTTTCCATCCCGCACCATGATGGCGAGCCAGAAGGTCCGCCGGTATAAATTAAGTATGAGACACATCGTCGTGTCGGCCACTTCCTCCACGCCGTAGCCGGGCACATTACATACAGCTATTCCTGGAAACAGACGAATTGTACCGGTTAGAAACAATTATATTTGTTAGAAATAATACATTACACCAGGGGTTCCCAAACTGTGTGCCGCGGTGCCCTGGTGCGCCGTAGAAAGTAAAGAGGAGCGCCGTGAGTCGATCCTCTATCATTATCTAAAACCACAAATATTATATTGGCGGGTACCTATAAAGCAACAATACCTATTATGACCAAAGTATGGTAGAGCGCAGTGACGAAGTACTAAACTTGTAAGTGCGCTACGGGCTGAAAAACATTGATAACCACTGCATTACACACTTTGGAAGGTAAAGTAAAGTAAGAATTGTTTTCCGGAGGCTAAGATCATAAACATGCGATCTGAGGATGATGGATCTAGTTGCACCTGAATATTTTTGGCACCTGGGCAGTATTACTGAGCTTCATAGACAAGTACACATTTAAAATTAAAAACAAGTTACACAGATTATTTTGCGTATTTAATTTCATAGACAATGTATATGCTCAATCCGATCCACTAAAGCGACATCTGGGCGAGATGAAGCTTGTTAACCCTTCTCAAACTGTCATCATTCCCTAAAATTTTAAGATAAATCTCCAGCCCCTTGAATATTGGCTTATAGAAGGCCTTTTCTTAAGCTTTTAAAAAAAAAGCTGGTAAAAGATATAGAAGAAAGGAAAATTTGACTGTTCGCTATAAATATTTTACTATCATTGACTTTTTATTTAATTCTACGAAACCATGGCGAAAACCTGCGGTACTCATACGAAATTTGGATGTTTCGATGCAATTTCCGCGTCAGTGTGCAAACAAGGTTGCGATTGTGTAGGTCGGGATGTTTTCGTAGTTCACATACATGATGCAGACTGGGTTACGAAGTTATGAGACGAGATAGTCTAAAATCACGATTATCGCTTATTGAATCAACCTGTATTTGATCATTTTGTGATGCACACATAAACATTATCATTCACTTGTTCAATCCATTCGGAGCTTATGAATCGACCTGTACTTTAAAAGTACTTTTGGTATGGTATGGTATTAAATGAAATTTCTTTCTTTTTAAATTAGGTTTTTAGGTCCTGACGTCAGGATAGCAGCGATTTGTTTCAAGGTATGGCAGTCTAAAAGGTTAAATACCTCCCGTTGTGTAATTTGGCCGGGAAGGGAACACCGATTTTCTGCAAATGCATGCGTGCTTTACAACCCTACGTAATGTGAAAGAAATTAACAATTTTAAATGGTCAAAGTTAAAAATAAAGCCGGTAATATTGCATTACGCTAACTTTTCAAAGCAAAGCGGCCATAAGACATGCATCATCAAAAACCTACTCTTTTTTTATAAATTTAAAACAATCAATGCCGCATCGGAGCAGACATGTCACAAAAAGGTCACCCGTTTCATCAATATTCACGAGGAAACAACGGCGGCGATTCAAACGCCTACATTTGTCTGGTATTCATTATTTACCTATTCCCGCCGTGGCGTCTACGTAATCGACATTAAGCGTTGAATATAAAAAATGATACGGACGATCGATGCACGTGGTATGAACTAGTCTCGAGGCATTGAGACATTCGGGTTTATAGTACGATCTAATTTAACTCATTTATGGAATAATTGTGTAATGTACACACTTCAACACTCTGGCAAAAGTGTAATGACGATGAAGGAAAAGTAGACACATTTAAAATATACTAGATGATGCCCCACTCGCCTATTCGCGTTCGACTCTCAACTCACCTAAATCGCGGTGCACTAAACCGATCGAATGCCTTTTCAATAGATCGGATCAACTCGAATTAGTGAACGAATCAACTTGGGTTAGTCAAGTTGGAAATAAATCATTTCGTCACAAATACTCGCTCACTTGGCGAATGGTGGACTAATG
Organism: Eudemis profundana; assembly: GCA_947034925.1. Taxonomy (NCBI): domain Eukaryota; kingdom Metazoa; phylum Arthropoda; class Insecta; order Lepidoptera; family Tortricidae; genus Eudemis; species Eudemis profundana. Next base: position 4,074,824 of record OX344813.1, read on the forward strand.
CAATGGATAGACAAGTAGTCACTCTTCGGCCGTTTAGGAGCGCGCGATACCTATTCAAGGCCAGACGCAGACAGTGCAATCCGTAGTGGCCCATTCTTACGCATTCGTATAACTTTGCTTGTGTGCGTTCGTTCACGGCGCGCGCACAGACAAACCGCGCCACGTACCTTTGTGGGAAGAAATGACTAGTATTATACTGTGAGTAATAGATGAAGGTGGTTACCTAGTTCTCCCGCCGCTTTGACGTCGATATTGTCGACGCCGGATCCTATGCGCACGATGATGCGCAGCGCCTTGAACTTCTCAAGGTCCTCCTTGGTGAGTATGATGGTGTGCCACATGAGCGCCCCGACGGCCTCGTTGAGCACCTTCTCGTGGATCTCGGAGGTGGACTGCGCGTCGCAGAACGCCACCGTCGCCACGTCTTTCAGTATCGGCATCTCGACGGTGCAGTCCCGTCCGTCTAATAACGCCACCAGCGGCCTGGAAACATCATACAATTATATTAGTTGGGCGATCACACGGGCACAAAATAATATCCTACTAATATTATAAATGGACTGATCAAGTGAAAGCCGCTGTAGTAAACCGCATATCTGACTGTGCCAGACAGTCTGCCAACAGGGAGAGATGGCGGGAGATCATGCGGAGAGCTTTGTCCGCCTCTACCACCGATGTGGACGCTTCAGTGTGACCACGACCGCTCTGCCGAGAGCGAAACGACAGAGAAGAAGAAGAATATTATAAATGTAAATATCGATGGCAAAAAGCGGAAATGTAGTAAACGCCAAGGGTTTCTTTTGGTCCATGGCGGTAATTATTTAAAGTGGAATTTGAAATACAAGTATACAAGTCCTGGATTGAAACATAGGATACGTTATGTCCCTATAGTGAGTTCCCTTGGGATAATACCCGGAAGAACGTAGCGGAAGCTGCAACTAAATATTAAATTAATGGATAAATATATTTTAAATCTTTTTCTTAATCGGTCCTTCATCGAACGCAATACCGTCCATACAATGTAGTCCGATTCTTCAACATTTGAACTGCCTGATGAAGAATACCATGTACAATAATAAATAAGGTAATTAAAAATTCTCCACAAAAAACATCTAAATCAATTTCCAAACCAATTAATAATCGTAGACCCAACAACAAGCGTACAAGAGGCGCGTCAGAGTTAAAATTAGTAAGAGTGATGCCCTTTAATATTAAAAATAGAATTTCATCACGACTGACGTCCCGCGTCCAGGCATTAATCATTGCGGACGCAATCCGAATGATAACAAACTGATCATGCCAACCGCGGATCATAAATTATGTAAAAATAGAGACCCGCCCCGATTTCCGTGAATGTCCGCCAACCTCAATACGAATACATAGAAAGCGATTACTAGACATAGCACCCTACCAAATGCACTTACGAGTATCGTCGCTTCATCTAGCCCAGTGGTGGGAAACGGCCGACCAACCCCACTGACACAATCCACGAAGTTTAAAGCAAGTGCCACACTTTCAGGCATATGATCTTCATAATGGTGTATTCATCATCAACCTATACCTTATTTGCTCCTAGTACAGGCAACACCTGGTATACGTCCAACTGCTGGGCACTCTCACAGATAAAAATGAATGGGCTGGAGTTTCCACGCTGGTTCTACTATTGTAGCCGGCTTTACCAATATTGGCAACTAATAAAGTGGTACCATTGATTGAGAAGAATACGTACATAAAAATTGCTAATAATCAATACTATAACGAGAACGGCAATATGGCGGCAACAAAAACGGTTCAGAAATATTCTAGTTTACTGCTCCACAAACCAACGCATCGACTTTTAAAAGAAATCTACCCTCTTGGATTTGCGTGGTTTTTTGCGTCTCACTTGAACGAAGCTGATTTCAACGGAAATTAGAACGGACTTTGCGAACGTGCTCGCTCGTTGCACGTGGAACAGGAGTCCCGGATCTGCCATATTTACTAGAAATCTCGGAATCGCAAGCTGGCAAGAAGAAGCAGCAAGAACTGCTCACTTTTATTTGCCCTGCCGCTATATTTTACATAGTAAAATACGTGCGATATTGGTCAAATATTAAAAAGAAATGCACAGTTGCAAAAAGGTGATGAAAATATTTCCATATGAGGATGAAAAACCGATCCAGAGCGAATCAAACCCGGGATTTCTAACTGAACAATCTACGGTTTTACCACTATCCTGTAAGAGTGCGTGGAATAATGTTCCCAAATGCTTGAACTTATTCACTGTCTTTCAATCCAACCTTAGTGCATACAGTAGCAAATTATACTACTGAAATGACACAAATAGAAAGCAACTTAACGTCAATTCAAATCTAGTCAAACTGGTCACATCACAAATAAAATGCATAAGACGGTATGCATCTAAGAGTTAAGAGATCCAGCGGTGAAACATACATAAAACTCCATAGATTTCAACCAGATTATACATTTTAGACACAAATGAGAACATATCATTACAAGTACACTACACACAACCACAAATGAGAATATGTCTTTACCTTATAACAAATCGTGTCAAAAAGCGAGAGAACGCTATTAAAATAAAAACTAATAAAAAAACATGTTCCTTTCATATAGTATGCTATTAAAATGGTTAACATAATATTTCACATTTTTATAAATGTGTACGTCTAGATTATACGAATCATTAGTAAATTGAATGAAACCCGAAGGCTTACTTCACTAACGAGAGGTAATATTTTAAGCGCCCAGTCCCGACGGTCTGCGTTGAATGAATAGCATAATTAAGCGACACGTGTGTGCATGAAGTGATTCATTCGTGTAATTATAACAGTAGTGGTAGTGTATGATGGGTATGCAATACTACAGACTGCGATGGTGTATAAAGCTCAAAACATATTTCTCAAATATGAGAAATATGTCACATTCTTACGATTAATTTCCTTTATACAGTAGTTACAATACATAACAACCACGGTTTACTATTGGATCGCATAAATTTAAAAGGCATAATTCATAATTTCGCATAATTCATAATTTGGCATAATGCTTTTTTTTTCTGAACACGTAAACTTTTCAGGATTATTATAAAGCAAACTTAACCTAACCTATTTAACAGGATGAGGATTTAGAGTCCGGAAAATTCTACAGTTTAAGAAAAAAATGCATTATTCCGAATGATGAATTATGCCAAATGATGACTTATGCCTTTTAAATTTATGCGATCCAATAGGTTCCCAACAACCAGTATTCCGTAACGTAAAGTTTATCGGTAAAAACTTTGACTCTTGTATCCAAACTACCAAACAAATATGTATTATCGCAGTCTGTCCGAAATGCAGACTAAGTTAGAGGTATCCAATAATACCATAACTGAACTGCGTTCTGAAGTAATGTTATTACGTACCACTATTTCAGAATGTAGGTCAATCGATGACTCTAACTTAGTTGCACGTCACGGCGCGCGGAATTCATCCGTCAGCAATATCGTCGCTGCCGCTGTTGCAGAATTGGATGCGTCGCCGGCTGTCAACCAAACGCCGTGCTCTCCGCGCCCCGCTACTCGCCCGCCTGCTCCACAAGAAAAGCCGTGCACGTCACGTATGAGTATGTCGACCTCTCGACGTGCTTATGCAGAGATTGCTGCCAAATGCCCAGCTGCTCCACAGTCTAGGCCTAGGCAGATGTCATCGAAGGGGATACAAGGACCCGTAAAAAAGGACCTGTTAATGCCGGCTCCAAGAGAGTCTCGATGCGACAAGGATGGCTTTATAAAGGTAGAGAGGAAGAAGAAGCCAGCCTCCAGTAATAAGTGCGGTACCGCACCGACTGGACCGCAACATCTGCTGCGTCCCGCTGTGCCGACGACGCTCTTGTATGTGTCCCGCTTACATTATTCTACGAAGGCTGAGGAGATCGTGGAATATGTACGCGTAAAGACAGGGCTCATCCTGAGGGTCGTTAAGTTGGAGTCTCGCCACAACTTGAATTTTAATTCTTATGTGGTGAGAGTTCCAACTGAGAAGATCGCGACCTTCACCAATGAAGAGTTTTGGCCGAAGGGTGTCATGTTCCGGCGCTTCCGCGGGCGGCTACCTGACACCCCGAACAGCGTTACCACATCGCAGTGAAATGTGACCTAGTTGTTAAGTTTATTTTTGTATGATATGTATGTTAGATTGTAAGGTATTTATCTATGGGCCTTTGATGCCTGAAATAAATAAATTATTATATTATTATTATTATTATATTATATTATCAAGAAATAAATAGTAGCTTCGTCTGGCTGTCTGTCTGTTTGTCACTTTTTCACGCTTAACCCGCCGGTATGGAGATAGTTTGAGACCCTGTGTAGGACATAGAATTGTTTTATGCCGGAAATCGTCCCCAAAGGCAGTGAAAAGTGGGATGAAAGTTGGTATAAGGAAACAAACAAGTCTAATTCTACGCAGACGAGGTCGCGGGAGAAAGCTAGTTCAGTTATAATTAAGCAGTGATAAAATATACGTTATTTTGATAATATAAACTATTGGACAACTAAAATAAGATAAGAAGACTACAATTGCAACCTTTTCTGAGCTTCACATTCGTATCAGTCGAAGGTAACCTTCTTCATTATATTACAGCAGCGGTCGGCAACCAGCGGCCCGTCAACCGCTCACTTGCGGCCCGCGAGCCTCCTTGGCTATTTTGTATGTAAAGGTCGATATATTCAGAATTGTATAAAATCACCAATTATTAACAAAGTGCGGCCCGCGTCAATTTCGTTAGCTACTATGTGGCTCTTGGCTGCTAAAAGGTTGCCGACCGCTGTATTACAGTATCCACAGAAATATATCGACATAGAAGGAAAAAAAGTGTATGTACCTCGCGCCTAAAAAGAAGGGCCAGGGACCTTCTTTGCTCGCCGTCAACTTCAGTCGCCGTCAACATTATTATCAGATTGAAAAATCGGATAGTAATAGTATAATTAATTGTTCAAATACCACCACATGAAATGGAAAATGCATGTTTTCCATCACTAAATTACACTCTTGACGTGAAACGTCTACGGCACAATCTTACACGCTTGGTTCCAAATAATACAAATCGACAATATGGGTAATTCCATGAAATTGTAACAAAAGTTACCATTTAATCGCGTGTTTATTTATTTATGATGCAAATGTAAGTGTTAATTTTGCTCTAGATAAGTAGATATATCGACAATTAAATTTGCACCATCAATAAGAAAACAAGTGAAATATTGGTAACTTACGTTACGTTCTGCCATTTGCCCATTTGCTTCTATCTCGATGTAAAAGTATCATTGACCCTAATCAGTATAAAAACTTAAGCTGTTTCAGCGGTGGTATTATTTGGCTATATTTAGAAGTTAAATATTTATATACGCGTGACTCAGGCTGTTTTGGTGCACCGTAAATTGCATTATAAATTATAATATCTATATCTTAAAGCCAAATGGTCTGCTAACGTTACTAATTGTACTGTACATCCGTCAAATTACTTCTGAGGTTGGTAAATATAATGTTGCGTGAAATGGGCATGGTCACGGACGAGTTTCTTAAAGGATTTGAGTCGATGCATAAATACCAACGGTTATGTCAATGTCGGTGACCGCGTTCGTAGTCAAGGTTTCCGTGATACGTGTTATCAGACTAGGTGTACTCAATTATGGTCAATTGCAGACAATTAAGAGCCGATTGGACGATCAGGTCTGGAACATAGGTCATATTGATGGAGTTAAGAGGAGACTTGATCAAGCGGACCGCGATTGATGATAGACCTCTCACCTACAATATAATTACGCAATGATAATGACACCACTTTTGTATGTCACTTATGCGGCCAGAGATGACAAACAAAGTAGAAGCTTGGCACTATAGGTACTAGGAATCAGCTCAAGAGTCGCTTAACGTGCCATGAAGAGAGCTATGCTCGGAGTCCTCTTTACGCGATCGAATCAGAAATGAGGAAAGTCATAGAAGAACAAAGGTAACCGACATAGCTGCCAGAGTTAGCAACTTAAAGTGGCAATGGGCTGGGCGTATAGCTCGAAGAACCGATGGCCGATGGGGCGTAAAAGTTGTCGTATGTAGACCACGAACCGGAAGATGCACCGTAGTTCGGCCCCCCACAAGATGGTCTCACGACCTGGTTAGGGTCGCCGGAAGTCGATGGAGGCAAGAGGCATGCGACCGTTCGTTGTGGAAGTCTTTGGGGAGACCTATTTTCAAATCGGTAAAAAAACCACAAAATCTACAAAAACCAATCAAAAAATGTCATCGTATAAAGAAAAAAAACAACATACAACATGAAAAAGCAATAAATGAGTTATGAATTATTATGAAAAAAATTTTTTGGCTAGTTTTGATATTATGCTATGTAACATTTTTTACTCCTAATGATCTCAGGAATGCGTGGTTAAAATCTTTTGGATTCCTCACGAGACACCTTTTAGAGTTAGTTATTTTGATTCCAGAATATTTGAAAGACACAAAATAGCTACTACAGTTTACTATAGCAATGTGGTCACAAACGTGAGTAACGTGACTGATGAAATGTGAACGGTCTCCAGTTCACACACAATCTTATTTAACACCGCAATTTCAAACGCTCGAACGATTTTCCAACGAATAGCTGACTGATTACACGATATTAATTTTGCCATTCCCACAAATGTTATATGAATTGGTGGAATTTTCGATGTGATTTCGATCGTCACAGCTTTGACATGTCAGGGGGCACCAATTTCAGGCAGCATGATTTAAATTTAGTTTTAATCCGAAAATGATAAGATTTAATATAAACAATTTGTTCATATTACACGGACATCATTTTTTGAAATTGACCCAAAAGCAAGAAAATAAGTGAAGTGAGTGGTATTTTTGAAACTGAAATTAGCGTTGAATAATTGATTTTTACTACCTTATATTTAGAAATTATCAAGCTATTTTGAACTTAATAATACGAACGGGTCATGGTCAAGTACCCAAACCTATAACGAGCTATTAGCACAACAGCTTAGACAACGGGACCAAATCGAGTGGTAGATTAAATTGGTAAGTAAATACTGGAAACTTGTCGGACGAGCGGGCAACTTGCCTAATCACCCCCCAACACCCCCGAATAATTAAAGCAAGCCAGTGCGATTAAACTAATAATTTAAACTTTCGTCATAGCGAAGCAGAATTATTATTATTGCCGGGAGAAAGTTTCGGCCGGGAAACGAGAAAGTAATTTCGTGCGGGGGGACGGAGAGTTTTCCAGAGTTGGCCAAAGTTTCTCCGGGGCAGACGAAAACAGATTTGGTTGCAAACAAAGAGGAGGGCGTGGGTGGGAGCGGCAACCCCTTCGGGCAAGTTTTGATGGAAACCAAATAGGATTAGCGCGGAAAGAATAAGTTGAGTGAACCCAATAAGATGGCCGGAGCTTTGTGCGAGTTGCCGCGTTTGGCGGACTTCGCTCGGGAGTAGGTTGGAACTACTTGGGACTAGAGATGTGTCATTCCCGGCAATATTCCCCGTTTGTATGGGGAATATTCCCCATACAAGTGGGGAATATTCCCGGGAACGGCACATCTCTACTTGGGACACAGTATAATAGCTGTAATTTTTCTTCTATAAAAGGTACATCGCGCGGCTTGTATGTGAGCGCGCCGTGAACGAACGCACTACAGGCAAAGTTTTACGAATGCGTAAGAATGCTCCAGTCCGAATCGCACCGTCTGCGCCTCGACCTTGAATAGGTATCGCGCGCTCCTAAAGGGTCAAAGTGTGACTATTTTCCTGTCTTTATACTTTGGTTGGTAGCTGTAAAGCACGTCACACACTGAGCTATAATATAATAATGAGAACTAGGACTAACAAATTGACAACCTTGCCTGAGATCATAAACAGTGGGGCCAAATTTTGAGTTTCCATCATTTACAATTTCCGACGCTTTTAATCTCGTCGCATTTCGTAACTTTTAATTGTAATTTACGGTTGCGATTAGGTACAGAAAACACAGACTTAAACATTACATATGCTGTTGACTGGTATTACTTTAATATTAAAGAGCTTAATTGCGAACTAGTAATCGTAATATGGTATAGTGTGCCTAAAAAAACACTAACACATAATCATAGTTATTTCAAACTCAATCACGTAATTTAACAATGTTAAACTATGGAGTCAATAAAGTTGTTCAACGTAAAAAGATGATAACTCAAACTTGCGACTTCGTTGAAACTTTACGAAAGCATCTAAGTTTGCCTGTCAACCATCAGGGGGTCGCAAATTAATGCAGAAACTTCCATCAGATTATCGGAAGCTAGGAAAACGTTAGTTCGACCAAATATTCAGCCAGCGCTATACAGTAGAGACAGTTTAGATGGATGGGTCAAAAATATTTTTAGTATGAGTTAAGGTTATACGTTTTTCCTGTGGACAGTATACAATTGTTAGGCTTTAAAGCCTAATTTTCTTACTGGATCCTCATACTTATACAAACCGTATTTTTCTTAAAACCTGTATGATAAAAGGATAAGTAAAAATGTACCCAAGTCGTTAACTTTTGTGTTGTCCACAGAAAAGACGCCCGTTTTCCTGAACGTGTATAACCCGGATATCCCTTTAAACGACATCGGCTTTACAGTACATAAATGTAAATCCTGATTGTCACAGGTGTATCAAATATACAATATCTAACGTTTTTTTAAGGTTCGGTTATTAACAATTATGTGCCAAGGACACAATTTCCCATAGAAAATGAACCAGATAGTCAGGATCTCGGTATTGAATTTGTTAAGAGCTTGCTGGTGTCCCTTCAATCAGTGTCGTTATAAATCATAAATCGTCATCAAATTCGGTCTTGGGCTGGGGTTTGACGATGTTCCGGGCCGTATTTTGAGGAGGGCAGGCTGCCCCGGGCCTCCGCTCCTTCGTTGCCCCAGGGCCTTCACGCCTCAAAATCCAGCCCGGACGAGGTTTTCAACAGAAAAGGTGCGGGACAGAGAAGAGATGGAGATATTTTTCTCCAACCGTACCGTAATCCATAAAATAAAAATACATTCTTTGACGATCTAAGGAACAATCCATTTTTTCACGTGTATGACGTGTTGTTGAATAACTGAATAGTATCGTATTGGTCGACCATGTGCGGGGTTGGGGCATAAACTATTGGTAGTAATGATATGAAATGATAGTGGTGTGCTCACCTCGACTGCAAGGGGCCGTTGGCGATGGGCCCCCGCATACTATCCATACGCGCTCTCTTTGGCAGCATCTTGCGTTTGTCCATTTAAAGCGGCAGAGCCGCTTTGACTACACTCCGCAGCGCGTCACCTGAAACACAACACGAATTGATATTAGTTTTGATTAAAATTATAATCTACAATTCTGGAGTAGGGGCACAGTATAATACCAGTAATTATTCTTCCTACAAAGTTACATCACGCGCTTGAATGTGTGCTACGCGCCGTGAATGCTCCATTATGGATCGCACTCACACAGACGTGCTATCGCGCGTCTGTGTGAATACGTGTCGCACGCTCCTAAATGGCCGAAGTTGGACTACTTGTTCCTCTTTATACTTTGGTACCTACGGGTCTGAGGCTAAGCTAAGGCCTTAATCGGAGAGATTCATTCCTGTACCTCTAGCACAACTGTAACACGCGACTCTTTGTCGCGCGACAAATGCTACCTATCTCTTTCCGCTCAATATCGTGTGCCGTTCCCGGGAATATTCCCCACTTGTATGGGGAATATTCCCGCGGTGGGAATATCCCCATACAAACGGGGAATATTCCCGGGAATGGCACATCTCTAGTGACAGTCTGTCGTGCGAGAAACGAAGTCGTGGCCAGTTATGCTAGATGTACAGGACTGACGGTAACGGTAATTATTATTATTAAATATCGTCACTTTAGGGTGGAAAAAAGAGCACGCGTTATGTAGGCGTTAAGCGATAAAGAGAGACGATCGGATGCGGGTCAGCTCCGTCCGGTCATCCGGCGCGAACGGTAATTTTTTTGTGTTCTTCTGTGGGTCATTCTCAAAAAATGATGTCCGTAGTTAGGGCTTTATAAAACAACCTCTTAATCTTGTTCCTTTGTGTAACGAAACTTACCATACCATTTATATGGTTAACTTTCGTTACACAAAGGAACAAGATTAAGAGGTTGTTTTATAAAGCCATCACTACGGACATCATTTTTTGAGAATGACCCCTGTATGAAGTACTAATTCTTATTCTGTGCCTATCAGTGGCGGGGCGTAACAGATATCCTTGGGCAAGCCGGTGCAGATTTGGCGTACATTTTCCTTAAGAGCTATAGATAGAATAGAGCTATAGAATAAGGTGCCCAAATGCCTGATATTAGGCAAGCCGGTAGGAATCGAGTTCTATGGACGCCACGCTACTGGTGCCTATACTAGGAGTCATATTTTTTATCGATTGCTTTGATTGATGTAACTTTAATATTACATTAATCTTAACCAGGAGTGGCTCACTCCGTGTTTTCGCCGCGCGGCTACTGGTACCAATAGGGAATATGCATCATATTTTTTATTAACTTTAATAAAAGCTCATTCATATAACAAACAGTAGGAAAAAAATATTTTTCGAATAACTATAAAAATAACCAAGATATAACACAACAAAGATTTATCTCTATCTCTTTCTCGCAAAACAGATGTATGGAGATTGTATGGCGGCCGTGTACTATGACGTCATATTCCATATCCGATCTCTCTCTCTAATCGCTGTCTGATTAGTACTTTAAAATGTTTATATCTTCCGTATTTCTCGGTCGATTTCAATTTTATTTTGACTGTATGTCATCTTTTTTACGGTATTTTCAAATTTTGTTAGGAAATCTGTTAAAAAAAAATTATGCATATTCCCTATTATTGCCCTTCCGGAGGGCATTAGCCTGCAACCAGAAAGAGCTATATATCGATACCTTTAGACCAGAAGTTCTTAAACTTTTTTTGGTCACGGACCCCCTACATTTTTTCGAAAACCTTACGGACCCTTTCCGAATATAATCAGACGAAAAGAAAATCAAAGGCACATGAAAGTTTGTGTTGAAGGCATAGCCACGGACCCCCGGCTCTCGTACCACGGACCCTAAGGGGTCCATGGACCACAGTTTAAGAAACCCTGCTTTGGACTCAAAGGGCGTAAACGCCATTAGAACCTACGGCGTTTACGCCCTTTGAGTCTAAAGGTATCGATATAGCTTCTATAATTTTTTTGTCTTGTTTGGACGCATAGAGAGACCCTTTACATCTCTATAAATGTAGTTTTAAGTTTAATGTAATGTATTAATGAAACCACATCATATGTCATATTGTTGTAATACTTGTAATATGGTCGAAAAGAGTAACTGGTGAGTTTCTTCCGGCGCTTCTTCTCACCAGTACGTCTAGCATAACTGGCCGCGACTTCGTTTCTCGCGCGACAGAGCCTCACCTGTCACTGTCACACGATATTGAGTGGAAAGAGATAGGTAGCATTTGTCGCTCGACAAAGAGTCGCGTGTCACAGTTGTGCTAGAGGTACCAGAAGGTCATTACCCGAAGCGCCAAAATAAAAGAAGAGAAAACCATATAATGAGACATGTAAAAGAGCCCTTGAGGGCCTACTTGCAGAAATAAATTATTTTATTTTATTTTAGAGCACGCGTTATGCGATAGAGAGAGACGGTGGGATCCGGTGCGTTCCGATTGGTCGTCGGACCCAAACGTCAGTTTTGTTAGAAAGAGAAACTTCTGTATGTACTATTACTTATTCTATGTCTTAACCTGTGTTTACCTTAACATTAAATCGGTTACTAAGTAACGATAGAAGTCACCCTCTTAAGTCACCATACGAAGTAACAAAATAAGTTTACAGAAGCAAGAAATACGAACAAACAATAACAAAACAAAGATCGACTTAAATTACTTTCACCTAGTTCTTTCACTAAGTTCACAAACACTGTAATGAAATTGTATGTAGGCCAAGTTATTTTTAAGGTAATTTGAATCGATCGGTCTCCACCCAAAAGAAAAAGGGAGAGAAACAAGAATCGACCTTTACATCATTTACTTAGTTAAAATTAGGGATATAACGATACCGATACCGATATATCGGTATCGCTGATATATCGGTATACCTAGTAGGGATACTATAAAGTAATGGAGGATTACTGGAGATATCCATAAAATCTTACTCTAGCATCTAGTAGCCCATCCCTGGGTATAAACGGGGCAGTATAAGGGCACTGCCAGTGTCGTGTTGAAATTTGCCCGAAGTGTTTACCGTCATTTTATGGGCACTTTCGCCTAAACGCTTACCAGCAATGGCGGTAGGGTAATCCGATTTGAATATGTAGGTCAATCGTCTAATGATTTGAATGTTTACACAAACTTACAATCCACATAAATAGGTATTTAGAAATTAATGAACAGGTACTGTTCTTTCAATATGTCGTAACTACCAAACATTGTAACCTAAAATTAAACATATTAATTATCAAGGCTATATCAAAAGTAGTCTTTGCATAGATTATCCTTTAAATAATTAACATGATAATACGAACAAATTAAATTATATACATGACGAGGAAGGCCTACAACCATACCTTTGGGTTCCGGATCACCTTTGGCCACCCTAGTGGTATGGTCCAATAATCATCCAATAATCCAGTATCCGCACCAGTTTGAGTACTGGTGTATTGCTCTTCATGTCTTTCTTTACACAATCTAAATGTCGCAGTGATAATAAACGAAGTTACACGATAAATTCCCAAAGAGCCACGTAATTCCGTACATTCTCTAAAGATGACTGACAATTCATCCATCAACGTCATATTTCCTCCTTTTAATCTAAACTGCCTGCATTACTCAAAAAGGATCTAATACTAAATGGTCAGTCATAACTAGCGCCCTCTCTGCGACTTTATCCAAGCCAATAATCAGATATTTTTGGCTAATGTAACGTTGTTATTTTATCACGATACGACACGGCCGTCCTGACCAGTCACACGTCCTCGTGTGACAGTGTGACTCTTCTGTAACATGAGACAGCGAAGGACAGAACCTCTATTCGCCGACTCGGCCGTTTCCTGACCACAATTTGTACTTCACTACTTAATTAAACTTTAGCAACAATAACTACTGTCATTATAACAAAAGAAAACGGAATCGGATACGGTTTGGCATGTGTTGTGTCTACTGAGTGTGATATGAACGTCGTCCTCTGGAATAAGCAGAGGGTTATGGCACCGAGGTGCTCCAATTGTCATCCTCTGAATAGAGGGATATGACACCGAGGTGCTCCAACCGTCATCCTCCAAAATAGAGGGTTATGGCACCGAGGTGCTCCAATTGTCGTCCTCTGAATAGAGGGATATGGCACCGAGGTGCTCCAACCGTCATCCTCCAAAATAGAGGGTTATGGCACCGAGGTGCTCCAACCGTCATCCTCCAAAATAGAGGGTTATGGCACCGAGGTGCTCCAACCGTCATCCTCCGAAATAGAGGGATATGGCACCGAGGTGCTCCAACCGTCATCCTCCGAAATAGAGGGATATGGCACCGAGGTGCTCCAACCGTCATCCTCCGAGAGAGAGGGATATGGCACCGAGGTGCTCCAACCGTCATCCTCCGAAAGAGAGGGATATGGCACCGAGGTGCTCCAACTGTCATCCTCTGAAAGAGAGGGATATGGCACCGAGGTGCTCCAACCGTCATCCTCCGAAAGAGAGGGATATGGCACCGAGGTGCTCCAACTGTCATCCTCTGAAGAGAGGGATATGGCACCGAAGTGCTCCAACTGTCATCCTCTAAAAGAGAGGGATATGGCACCGTGGTGCTCCACTGTCATCCTCTGAAGGAGAGGGATATGGCACCGAGGTGCTCCAAACGCGTGTCTATGTTCTTTTTGTTATTTAAGTACAAACTGTATACGCTTCCGATACGCAAAGAAACGGACATTGCTCATTGAATTACAACATGACTCCCATAGGTACGTTTACTCTACATTTGCTACGTTGCTGGGTTAGTTTAACATGCTACCCTTGTCTGCGTTCTCCTGGCTCGTAAACTGTGTTCTCCGTGCTCGTAAACTATGCCACGTAGTGTCTTTTCCTAGACCGTCGCATTTAAGATTACATGAAAATTATGACATACCAAATCTTCGAATTTATGTGGGGCAAGTAGCTCCGTATCCCACTTCTGATGACGAGGAAGGCCTACAACCATACCTTTGGGTTCCGGATCACCTTTGGCCACCCTAGTGGTATGGTCCAATAATCATCCAATAATCCAGTATCCGCACCAGTTTGAGTACTGGTGTATTGCTCTTCATGTCTTTCTTTACACAATCTAAATGTCGCAGTGATAATAAACGAAGTTACACGATAAATTCCCAAAGAGCCACGTAATTCCGTACATTCTCTAAAGATGACTGACAATTCATCCATCAACGTCATATTTCCTCCTTTTAATCTAAACTGCCTGCATTACTCAAAAAGGATCTAATACTAAATGGTCAGTCATAACTAGCGCCCTCTCTGCGACTTTATCCAAGCCAATAATCAGATATTTTTGGCTAATGTAACGTTGTTATTTTATCACGATACGACATACAAAATAACTGGCCAAGAGCATGTCGGACCATGCTCAGGGTAGGGTTCCGTAACCGTTACTAAAAAAATTAGCTACACATAAAAATATGTATAGTAATAAAACAACTTAAACGGATTAAATCGCGTAGTAATATACGCGATTACTCTGAGTGATAATCGCGGAAACCGAAGACAAAATATGTATAGTTAAAAGTTAAAACCTAACTACGAAAAAGACTTAAACAAGATTCTAGCTTGCCTTTGGCTTTGCAGCCTGAAGCTCGTTCTTTGGGCTCCCGAAAATGAGACTCATAATACGGTCTGGCCCAAAGCGGTGCTTGGCCTTCGGCCTCCTTTAGACTTACTGCGGATATAGTGCGCTTGAAGAGGAGCTCGGCCTTCGGCCTCGCAACCTGAAGCTCGCCCTTCGGGCTCGCAAAAATGAGATTGATATATGGATTGTGTAAGACGACCTTCACTTTGAATTAGTACCTAGGGCATAAAGGGCACCTGCAGACGGAACTTGACGGACGAGCTTCCGGCTTAAAACTTCCTTCACAAGATCAGTTACAAGTTGTGGTGACCCGAGGCGTAATAGCGGAGCGGAAGCACCCTTACTGAAAACTATATTTTAATGGCTATTTTATCAACGTCCATCTAATAAACTTATTATTTTCATCGTAGTATGGCGCTAGTAGTCCTTAATTTCCACAATTTGTTTAACTATTCACCACTGGGCTGCGTTGTTAACGTATCGGCGAAGAGCGCGGGCTGTTGAACGTGCTTCTTGTTGATATTGAATTGAAATGGAAATATACATGTGTGATATATTTTTGAAATGAGCTTTTAAAACTCATGAAATTGTTATATAATTCGATGCCACTTGATGACTTGTATTCAATCGTTCACTTTTTAAGAGGATCTTCTATCTTAATTTTAGTTCCAACTAAAGGTATGCGTCGACAAGAGGCTGCCGCGACCCGGCAGTCGCTGCCCGGCAGTCGCTGCCCGGCAGTCGCCGCACTGCTTTGTAGGGATTTGTATGACACACCGTCCGCAGCAGGCAGCTGAGCGGCGCGGCCGGGGGGCGTGGCATGCGCGCGACTTCGGCGGCGCCGCCGAGCCGCTCCTGTAGCGGTATGGCGGCGCTGCCCGTTCGCGCAGCAGTCGCAAAAATGGCGTCACATGAAGCAAACGACGCCTTCATCAACTCTGGACGTATATAATGAATCGATTCTACTCCTCTTTGATGAAAGTAAAATCATCATCATCATTTCATCATCTTCTTTTTCGTCCTGAAGCAGTTGCTCCACAAGTTTTCGCTTTCGTGTATTTAAATTGTCAGACATCGTTATTTTTAATATACCCAACTGAATCACACAACCGCTAGCACTGACTCCTGTGTGAGTATTGGACGTGGCAGTCGGCAGTCGCCGCCCGGTCGCGCCTTGCGGAATGCTTACGGCGGCGCTGCCCAGCAGTCACGTTCGGCGGCGGCGGTCGGTCGCGGCTGCCGGGCGGCGGCAGCGTCTTGCCGAATGCTACCTTTACTAGCCTATAACCTGCGTCCAATCACAACGACTTACTTGAAGAAATATACGATTTGTTAAAGTGCACCAACGAAAGAGCGTATATTCATAGCAATTACGTCCTTTTGTTGAGAAGCGCGGTTTATCGGCAATAACTCGAAAACGGTACATTCGATCATGGTGAAAACAATTTTCGTTGAAAGTATTAATTAAGTGTTACCTTCCTGATTTTTTTCATATTTTTTGGACATACGGTTAAAAGATAAGGAGGGGGGGGGGGGGGACACAATTTTTGCAACTTTCGGAGCGATTATTTCCGAAAGTATTGACTTAATCAAAAATATTACTTAAGAGGAAACAGTAAGGTCGAGAGAATTGAAAATTAGGTATTTGTAAAATGTGTCGCTGTCCCGCACTGCCCGCCTCTCGCCCGCAGAGCGCGATAGAGACAACTGCAGCTTGGACCGAAAATACCTTTTAAAATTTCATGAAAACAACGTTTCGTAGTCCCCTGATTTCTTCCCCAAAACTTAACCTATTTAACAATTTTTTTCATTAAACATTAAAGAAAGGCTTTGGCCGTGTTCCTATGTTTTCCTTTTTTTAAATAATCTAGTCAAATTTGTTTTCTGGATGTGTGAACACAGCGGAAAATCTGGCATTTTTTTTAGGTTTTTGAAGGTTAATATCTCTTTTGAGAATCAATTTATCGTAAAAAGGAAAACATAGAAACATATCAATAGTAGCCATAGATTTTTGGACAAAAAATTATTGCTCTACTGGCATTATCCAGGGAGGAAACAGGGGACTACGTTTGTATGGAAAAACTGCCCTCCTGTTTCCTCTTAAGAACCTTGAAATGTTTTTAAAAGAGCTGTCGAACTATGTACCACATGTTGGTGTTTGGTGAAAAAAAAAAATTCTCCTTCTGTTACATGTATGGAGTAACTGATAGCTGTTTCAGAACAAGCTATAAACATCTTGGCATAGTAAGAATTATCTAAGGTGTCCGAAGTTCGTAAAGAGATTGAGCAAACATTCGGACACCTTAATTAGATAATTGTTACTGTATATGAGGCATTAAATGAAAAACGCTGCACTCAAAGTGGTGGAGGTGCTGGGATCCCACAGACGGACAATACAAATTTATGATAAGTAACCTTCATTGGAGTTTAAAAGAATATTTCATGTACATATAAGGTCCTTTTATTATTTTTATAAAAGGACCTTTTGTTAGATTTATACAAAGTTGTTGAAAGATGCATTGACAAAAACAATATTCTGAATAAACATCAACTATTTACGGCATGTGAATTTTATAAAATCGAATATCAATAATGCCAATAGGTATATTGCATTTTTACGTTACCAAAAGAAATAGAACAATGCGAGGACAAGAGTTGGAAGTGGTGGGAAAACGTGAGAAACGAGTCTGAATGGTTACGTCAGTCGATAAAGAATGGCCACTCGTCGCGATAAGCGGGGCCATCCGAGCGGGAGAGATTGCCAATATTGCAGTACTATAGACTATACTATAAGTGAATGGATGGAGATAAAAAGCTTGCAATTTACAGTCAGCGGCAATAACAAATATGTATGTATATGATGAATCAAAAACAATCGGAGCACGCATTAACATCTGGCACGACCTAATTCCTGTAGGAGTGCCTGTGCGGTGCGTTGCATGCCCCGTTTCATCAAATAGTATTGCCAGTGTCTCTACTACATACAGTGCATTTTTATTTAAACGAGTATGGTTAAGTCAATCTTAAGGTTGGCTTAAATACCGTCTAACCCAGTGGTTCCGAACCTGGGGATAAATACCCCTTTAGGGGTAAAATTAAGTTTTCTCAGGGGTAATACTCATATTAAGTCGTTTTTCTTTGAGTACTTTCATATACTTGTCTGTATTACCTATTTTTTGGAGGGGCAATGATACAAATCTAGAGGGGGCCTGTGGGTGATGTGGCAATAAAGGTTAAGAACCACTGGTCTAACCTGAAAACTTTGTGACAATTGTGACCAAATATGTCCAGCCAGACTGACTTCTATCGTCAGTTTTGTGACGACTAACTGTTAATTTTACTGGTGTATTTTTAAATAAAAATGGCATGTATTCCAGATAATGACGGAAGGAAATCTGTAATTCCTTTAGCAAATTAACTGTGTAATTTCTCGGACACATCATGCTTAACCTAACGCAAGTTTATTGACATTAACATCACATTGAATACTAAGACTTGAGCAGTTTGACACTGTTAGATGTATTATAGAGCATGTGTAGGGAGAATCCGGGAGACTTGCCCAGGTGGAAGACTTGAAGCATTTTATAAAAATAATTGATAATAGTACATAACACAACTAGGCTGGTAATACAAAGAAAGGCCGAGATCGCAGAAATTTGCGGCCTGAGCTGCAAGCGAGGGACGTTAATTTGCGATCGAGGGCTTTCTTTATTACCTCCCGTATTGTGTACATCATTTTATGTCTACACTTGGCCAGAAAGCGGCCAGATTATGGCCAGGTGTGGCATAAAATATTTTTTGCATGCATGTGTCATATCCAAATAGGTATGGTTAGGTGATATTGGAGTGCTGATAAAATAACAAGCCTCCCTGATTCCCCCTACTCTTTTCTACGGCAAAATATTACGGACAAGCCTTTTTAGGCTTAATTCGCCGTTCCTTCATTCAGGCTTCATTCTTTTTTGGGCATTGTTCATGATATTTACAAGACGTTTATGTAAGCCGCTCTTTGCCAAATTAACCTTAACCTTTGGAGCAAGTTAAGGGACGGCGAGACCCCGGAGGAAAGGTTTAATCAAGTCAAGAGTTCTTTATTATCCACTCCTACTCCTTTTGACAAAGGTCACTGCTTATTTCAGATAATTTGTCAAAGGACCATGGGCAACTTTGTATGGGAAGTGGACCCAAAACCAACAGAGCTGAGAGTTATGTCATTAAAAAGGTCTTTACGTGTTCTTAATTTCATTATATGGGCACCAAGTTCAATTCCATTGCAGAACTGAGATATTCATATTTTAGTATCTATGAGGAACGCCTACGCTAGCTGACGCGGGCGCACGGAGCGGGCGCACGCGGCGGGCAAAAATATGGCACTCGCCCCGCTTCACTTAGCGCTGCTCATACAATTTTGAATTTGAATATCTCAGTTTTGCAATGGAATTGAACTTGGTGCCCTTATAATGAAATGAAGTACATGTCAAGACCTTTTTAATGACATAGCTCTCAGCTCTGTTGGTTTTGGGTCCATTTTGACGCATGGTCCTTTGTAATTAAGCTTAAGTCTTAGGTGAGGAATATAGACCAACCTTATAAATGCGAAAGCGTGCTTCATTGTTGACTGGTGGACCCGCCCGCAAGTTAATTCGCAGAGGTGAAATAAGTCGGATAAAAAGTATCCTACATACGTATAATCTATCTGTATACCAAATTATCATGGAAATCGGTCCGCTAGTTTGGCGTGATGCTCGAAAAAACGCGAAATATCTAGGATTTTATTATATGCATGCATAGTTTTGTCCCTAATTCGCACATTAATCTGGGACACCGACAACTTTTTCCCGACAAATAAGCAAAATAAGTCTGCCACGTGGGAAATCCCAGTTGTGTAATGAATGAATGTTTATAAATACAACAATACTGACTAAGCTGGTTGGCATGTCAATAAAATGTTTCTTCAAAAGTGTCAAGTAGTCAGTTGTTTCTCTATACAAACAGCCCTGACATTAATGTCAACCATTGAATTCAACAGTCCTGAAATTAACGGTAAGAGTCTTTGGTTCTATGCACACGACGGCGTATTCTTAATACGCGTTTCGTAGTGCTGTCTCAATTTATTTTTAGGGTGTAAAAGCGACCGTACTACGAAAAACGCGTCGACGGCCCGTTTAAAACCTAACCTTGTCGAAAAAACATTCAATAATGCATAAAAGCAATAATGTCGTAACTTACTATGAAAGTCCATGCATGTCACAATATTGCTTTCCAATGACGCCATGTTTATTTAACATCGCGCAATATTCCTTATCATTATGCAACGATTAACGGTATCGATTTGTGGCATTCGGAGCGAGTCGATAGTGACGCAACTCTGTCGTTAAACATAAGCTTATTCAATAAACAAGTGTAAACAATAAACATTATGATATTGTAAATCGGTTACGAGCAGTTTGGCTCGTTTGTTTACGTCGCGGATGTCGGTTTAGATTGTTTTGAATGGAAGTAACGTTAGGCAATATGGTAAAAATAAGGGAGCGAACACACAGTAGTAAAATACACACAATAGAAAACTTATCGTACAAAGTATGACCTTAATAATGTTGATTTTAGGCGTTCTTCCAGTTTTTTTTTATTTTATTTCATTAGTGTCCCTCGATTTTTACCGCGAAGGACTATCTAGTGACGAGAACTTTAGATTAAATCATGCCACGCACGCTACCGTCTATCGCTTATAATAAAAGTTACTGTGATCATGATCACCACCACTTGCTGCTATATTTGCCGGAACATGAATGAAAATAAAACCGCCGCGGTCGAAAAGCTCTGAAGTCGACCCTAATGCCATAGAGTGACCAGTCACGCTTGGGACAAAATAAGTTAACTTTAAATGTATCGTCGAACGCAGGTGCAATGAGGGCTACCGCGAATGAATTTCGCCGCTAGAGGCGCTAGTGTAGCGAGTAGTCTCCGAAATGTCAAATGACATTATTTGTAGGGGGGCTACACACGGGTTCATCTGTTATTAGAATAATGTTATCAATATTTTGCAAAATCTGAGATCTAAGGCTAATATGAGTTACGGGTCAACGAATGTCAGTGGCTTGAGACAGTTTCATCATTCGGAAACTTATGTCCTCTTTTTTTCCAAACTAAACACAATACTGCGGCATGCTCAATATTTTTATGGTACGGTTTTAAGGTATTAAATTTAAAAAAGATTGAAATGTAAAATTCGTTTTCCCACCCGTAATAACAAACTGACAGCTATAGTTCAGGACCCTACTCAACAGTGGCGCCAACTGGTGAGCACATAAACGGTAGGCCTCATTGGCGTAACAAGGCAAAGCAATCTCCCTTACGCCAATTGAATCTACGGTTGAAGATTATAATGAAATCGTGACACTAAGGCGCGTCAATGCGTATAAACTGCGGAAACGCAACGTCAGCGTATTTTTAGGCATTAGGCCACTGAGCAAACCATAAATCACCATGATAACGGTTTTCGAAAAATGCTTTCGTTGAATTAAAACGTTCACGAAATGGGAATTTCTATGAAACGTTTTTCACCAAATTTTCACAGGTATGAAAATCAGTTGCATAAATTAAATAGTTAAGCAATTTATAAAAATCTTTTTACTTGAAAACACTTTAAAAACAGAATATGGTCAAGTATAGTCCAGTTCTTAAAGTTCTGATTAAAAATTCAATCAAAATCATCTGAACACGCTTCGATAGAGTCATGTTCACATCATTTAGATAATTTTTTGCTCAGAACAAAGTACAAGATTATGAGATGTATAATAGTATGACTATACAGAAATAATCAAATGCAAAGATTAATGCTTTATGCATTTATTTATTGCTGCACGATGTCTGATGCAATGAATGGGTCTAGAATATAATGTTTTATGAACTTTGTCCTCTTTGCAGCAGGAATGTGAATGATAATGATGATTCAGCGCAATACAATGTTATATTTAATAATCGAATGATTTATTTATATGAAGCGCCTAAGGGTTATATTAGCGCTAAAATAAACAACCTTTTACCCGTTTAAACAGGTTTATGTTAAAGTATGTAATTCCACACCGATACTTTTGTATATTCATCAAATGCTTTTTATTTTAACATTTACAATACCAAATATCAAGTCAATCAAACATCTGGTTGATAAAAATAGGCATGCATTACAAATGTTTGAAGAAATCTTTTTTAAACAATTAAATCCAGTCTTTTGGCCAAGTTTACGGTCAAAACTTTAGGTGATTGGAGTTGCTTAGTTCTCCATACAAAATAAAGGAAAATGGGAAAAAATTCCACTTCAACAACATCGCATTGATGGAAATACATATGTTTTATTTTACAGCTGTATATTTTGACTGCGCAAAACATTAAGACAACGGCATCTATTAGCATCATTCAAGATATTTTTTATTTTCTCAAAATTCATATTTTATTGACACTTCGTGAGGCTTTGCGCAGGCAAAATGTATCAAGCTATAAACTACGTACTTGTATTTCAACCAAATTTGTTGCCGTTAAAGAGGAATAGTCATTCTTTTGTAGAAAGGAGAACCCAGCGTCTCGAATCACCTTAGTTTAATGAAAAGTAGGAATTAAAGGCGGCTACTCACTATTGCAAAGTCATTAGGGGTGTTGGCAAGCCGGTCTGTCGATCTTACGGCGCATATTTTTACCTAGGGCAAAAACATTTCTTGTTGAATAATTATTGCATACACAATTAAGACGTTGTTATAGAAGTCCTTAATAATAATGTTTTAAATAAGGTCATCGGAAGAGGCCTAATAACTAAAAATACAGATTTTTAAGATAAATCACGTAATCACTCTTAAATAAAATTATAAGAGTTTATCTTTTGAATACAATACCAACCTAATGAAATATACTTAATTAAATATTAGGACAAACTTGCTGAATGTTCATAGAATAACGATAATAAATAAAAGACAAAAAAAAACAAATGCAGATAATAAAAATAACATCTAGAGAAAGCCGTTGCCAATATTAAATGCTCCATTTTGCTCAGTGGATAAACCCAATCATTCCATGTAAACGAAAAAAAAACAGTAATCCCAAAGTATACGAGAATGGTTAATTATGCGACCAGGAAAATGAAGCGGTTGAAAAGCTGTAAGAACTAGCCATTTGCATAATATAAAAATCGAAGTATAATGGTAATTTTTTGGAGCATGAGTATTAATATTAATTATGTTGCTGAATCATGGATGTTTTCTATCTATTTAAATATAATTTTATGAGGGAATATAGCCAGCCACCGACCTCGGCGAGCCCATAATATGTGGTCTCACGTTTAGGTAAGGTTATCCCAATTTCCCATGTACCTAGTTTGTTTTTGTTATTATTTTTATAGAAAGCAGTATTTAATTTGTCGTCTAGTACCACAAGTCAAGCATTGCTACGTTTGGGATTAGCTCGATTTGGGTAAGATCGTCCCCTGTTTAAAAAAAAAGCCTGGCATAATTATCTGTCCTGATTAGGGAATGCAACCCGGGAACCCGGGTAACCGACTTTATTTAGGGTCGGGTAAAACCCGGGTATTTTGACCCAGAACTCGGGTTAAAATAAACCTAGTGATTAATAAAAAATATGCATATCGTCTTATTTTTAAGGTAATAAATAAAATCTAACGTCGGCCGCCTTAAAGCAAACGCGAAAAATCATCACACGCTTGCTTATCTTAGTTAACATGGCCGGCAATACCGGCAAGTTCATTATAGGTAATGCAACCCGGGTACCCGAAACCATTCATCATTGCATTCCCTAGTCCTGATGATCCATCCACTGGATGCGGGCGGCAGAGGACGTCATGGTGGCGTTCTTTATGAGATGCCTATGTCCAGTCTTTCGGCTGACGATGATGGCTCATGATTATGGTGTTTCCTTTCGACACGACGCAAGTTCAGATCCTCCATTGAACTTCAGTGAAACCTTTCACTGAAGTTGAGACCTCTCCAAGATCACAATCGGGTCAATAAAGAAGGTCGGTCTAAAAGTGGAGCGCGGATTCAAGGGCGAGTCGGCGACCTTAATTCCAGACGCAATAGGTGCATCTAAGGGCATCCAGGCGTCTATCGTTCGTGGGCTCTTGGAATAGTAAATAGGTCAGTGTAACGTAGTACTACAATGGCGTAAATAATGCGTATTTTATTACAATATCGATACTAGTATCAAGGGCGAATATTCGGGCGTTTTAGTTGCTTATTTGTTGTCATCGTGATTGGTGGTCATCATACGGTACGAATACCTTCTTGTCATCGATACCAGTAGATCAAGTTGCTCACTACACTACCGTCGTGGAATTTTCGAGATGGTTCCTCGCCTTTAAGAAAAACAAGATGGTTCCATCGTGATGGTGATCATTTCCTTTCTATATTTCCAACGACGATTTAACTCTCCAAACTTCCGTCTCCTCTTCTCAAAATATGACCAAAGTAGGACTCAGGAAGCGCTGTTCGCGGATTGTGGACAATCGCAAGTTAATTTTGGGCTCCGATAGTTAAGTCGCTCAATTAAATTGCATTACCGTTACGTATCGTGGACTAGGTAGGTAGGTTCATTTGAAGTAAGGACCAAGCAAATTGGGCATAGAGATTTTAAATAAACTTCTTTCATGTGAACAATGATAATGATGTTAAGTTTCCTAATTAAGACGTTATTTCACTAAAGTTTGAATGAAAACACTTGTAACAGCGCAGGGCTCGGAAACCGGTATTTGTTCCATACAAAAATACCGGTATTCCTTCCGTTCTTATCTTTCTTTGGTTTATTATTTTGTTTTTTAACCAGACAATCTAATAATACGAAATCATAACTTAAATACATTACTGAGCTCTATATAAAAAGAATAATTCAAAATATTGAGCTATTTCCGACCGAATACGAACATTGGAAATCTTGCCGAATACCGAATATTCTCTCTCACAGTCTGCATCGTTGCGCTTGCAGCGGCTTGCTCGCAGCGCTCAGTACCGGAAGGAGCAAACTGCGCTCTTGCGGAGCACGAAGCCATATAGCTGAGGCAGTTGCCCTTACCCCGAGTTCTTATGCAGCAAGTTTCAGTGAACGGGACATCTGCGGCAAGTGTGCCCGGCATACGCCCCGTCAAAGCCGGGATCGCGGCCAGAATAAAGGGGGTCTCAACAGTTCTGTTGTGTCTCTTCACCAAAATCAAAGCTAGCTATTTCTTTTTAACTAATCGAAAAGGATATGAATTGAAGTCAAAACCTGTTTCTAGGGATACGGCACAACCGAATATTCGGTTCGGTAGGACCTGAACCGAATGTTCGTATTCGGCAAAGTGCGTATTCGGCCCATCTCTACTCTAGATAAGTATAAACTTTGATCCCTAGATATATTGACACTTAAATTTGCACCGTAAATAATAAAACAAGCGAAATATTGATAACTTACGTTACATTCTGACATGGATTACCCATCACACGATGCCGCGGGGTAACAGCAATTCCTATTATTCTTAGAACTCGCTCCCTTGGTGGAATAACGATACAGTACCAGCCAAAAGGGTTCCCTTTATTTGGCATACGTTTTGTTTATCCGAATGTATTGTTAGCCCGAATATTATTTCGCATAATTTTTCTCTAGCTTTAACGGAAAATAATATGCAATATCTTTTACATCAGCCACTTAGAACATATTAGGTTAGGTTAGGTTTCTTTTATAATTATTCTGAAAAGTCAATATTATCTGTAAAATAACAATTATTCGTAAATAGTATTCGGGCAAATAGAACATTCGGACAAATAAAATTATGCCAAAACAAGGTGAAGCCAGCCAAAAATATATCACTTGCACGTTTTTAAGGCAAATTTAAGTGGTAAACCGTTTTCTTTTCTGACTGTCTGTACATTAGCTCTTGTCAATAGACCGATCGCGGCCTTAATCACTCTCGGTGGGATAACGACGCATCTGCCGTGTAATAGTGAAGAAGATACGTCGTTATTCCACCAAGGCCACGAGTTCTAAGAATACTAATTGTATTGTTGCCCCCCGGTATCGGGAAATCTGTACTGAAGTTGCGTCGGTTCATTGCCATTGACCTTCCCCGCTGACAAGGTGGAATAAATCACAAAGATAAGATAGCAATGGACGACGTTTTGAATTATATAGCCGGTTAGGGTTAAGTTTTCTCGAATTGCAAATGTATTAGCAGTGTCGTAACTAGCCATTTATGCAGCCGAGCCGGTGCGAGCTTCTACAACAGCGCCCCTGAAAAAGGTCTTGGTCTGGTTATTTGTGCGCCCCTCCAGGGCCCTCGCCCTGTGCCTGGGCACCGCTGGCGCCGCCCTAGTTACGGTACTGATTAGAAAAAAACAAAGAATACATATTTTGTGACAGAACAAAAAAGTAGACAGTAAGTAAGTAGAAAAGTAAAAGAAACCTCGCTGTCACAAAAGAGTCAGCATAATGCCAACTAGAACTAGGGCCGGCGCTGGTCTTCCCCTGGATTAGTCTACTTTATTAATGCATAAAGCGCGTCCCACGGAGATAATATAATTACCATTATTTAACTTGAGGCAATACGCCAGAGAGTCACCTTAGCACTTTTTTTGGGGACAATCTTGCACAACTCAACCTAGTCCCAAACTAAGCAACGTTTGTATTATTGGTATTTAGATGACGATATACCAGTGGCGTGGCGTCCATAGAACTCGATTCTCATCGGCTTGCCTAATATTAGGCAGTTCAGCTCTTAATTCTAGTGCTCTTAAAGAAAATTGAAGCCAAAGCTGCTTCGGCTTGCCCAAGGATTTGTTCAACGCCACGCCACTGATACATACTTATATAAACAAATATATACTTAAATAGATAGAAAATATCCAGGACTCAGGAACAAATACTCACATATATTTGCCCTTACCGAGATTGAACCCGGGACCTTAGGTGGTGGTGTCTAGTGATGTGCCGTTACCGTAAATTACGAGAACAGCGAGAAAGTTCGGGTAAAGTTCTCGGTAATATTCTCCGTAACGGTAATTATCGAGAAAGTAGTTAAAGTTTTATGTATTTTTTACTTTTTTTTATACAAGGTTCTTTTAAATGACCATAATAAACTACACTACAGTTTTCATAAAGAAAAAATGAAAGCGTCGCGTACTTTTCCAACTTTCCCGTAAATTTACCGTAAATTACCGGTGGAAATTACCGAGAAAGTTGTCAGGTAAATTTTTGTTGGAATATTTTTTACTTTTTTGATGTAAACAACTTATGATTTAGTTATTTAAGTAAACCACAATATTTAGTATATCGAAGTGATATATTTAAAAGTAATCTGATTCATTGAAATATAAGATACATCGATATGATTTAGTGATAAACAATATGTAATTAACTTGGTATATCAGTTTAATAGTTTCTATTTTAATTCACAACACAGTAAGGACATGGATAAAAATATGGGGGCACGGCAGTGCCCCCGCCAAGTCGAGCAAAACAAAGGCATGGCCGTACCCTCCTTTTCTCGAAGCCATTCAGGCCATTTTCAGCCTCCCATAATATTGTTTTATCAACAGAACTCGATTTCCACCGACTTGCCTATTATTTAACCGTGGCGGAACACATTTTATAGATCTAATAGCAAACCGAGTATCACAATATAAACAAGTATATTTGGTTCGTTCATTTTCGGTCGATTCGCTAAAATATTGCAAAATTTTGGTATTGGGCTTCATCGTTTTGATTAAAACTACTCGTATTTACAACACATTATGCAGTTCACAGTTGAGCAGTCTCAGATCTGGGGGCACGGCAGTGCCCCCGCCAAGTCGAGCGCGAAGCAAACACTGCCGTACCATCCTTTACTGGAACCATTTCGCCGCATTTTCAGGCCCCTATTTGAGAACCTCTGGATAAGACCAGAACGCAGAAATTTTCGTCATCCAGTAAGCTATAATCACATACTTAAAATCCAAAATTGCAAGTCTGTAGGTAATTTAGTTCCGAAGTTAAGCGAAAGCAAAGTTTCGCATTTATGACAGATACTGACTCACTCACTCACTCACTCATGATCATCAGAATAGAACTAGTACTTCCCATAAACTTAGAGAGCTGAAATTTTAAAACATAGTTTTTAGCCTATCAAGTCCTAAAAAACCTCCAAATATTGCAATTTCAGTCACAACTGCACACATAAGTTGGTAATCCTATACAAATACATGCGATTAGATCTATAAAATGTGTTCCTCCATGGTTAAATAATAGGCAAGTCGGTGGAAACCGAGTTCTGTTGATACCTCCCGGTACTGACTTTGGCACGACTTTGTCTAGATTTCATTACTTTTTAGAGATAAACAAGCAGCTCCATCGAGACTTGGCTAGTTTTTTACAGAATGTTTTTGATGGGATAAAACTATGACTATTAGTTACTGCTCTCCCCACTTCAACCCCGTACCATACAAAAGGCGAGTAACAATTAGAAAGCCTCGGCTAATAAAACACGGCATAGGATTAGCTAATTCAATAACATGTGCTTGCTGTTTACCTGTACACCTGCAGGAAACTGTGAGACATGGAAAGCTCGCTTATCTTGGGTTATTTTACCTGATACTCGTAAAACGTACCTCTTCAAATGACATTGATAAGAAATTACCACGTTACAAACTACATCAGCGACGAAAACTAAATACAAAAATAATCTAATGTCTTAAAAATGCAACTTTAAGTCTTCATAAAAATATGTCACGCGTAATATTCTCGAGAATTACGGAAAAGTACCGGTAATTTACGGCGGTAAGAATTCCCGAGAACGTGAAATTTCTTGGCGGCACATCACTAGTGGTGTCTCTCAAAGACTACTATTGTATACTTGGGTATAGACTGGCAACTCAGCCGATTTCAAGGCAACCTACATGTGCAGCCATCTATCCCGTGTGAACGGTACTAAAATACGTATATATATATATATATATATATATATATATATATATATATATATATATATATATATATGTATATACATATGTATATATATATATATATACATATATATATAGTTATATACGTACCTATATAGATATACATAGGAAGGTAATTGTAATTTATCGTATTTGAAGGGTCCACTGCAATAAAGATGAATGTTCAAAATTATTGTAATTCCCAGTAAATACGCTATTCGAACACATGACGCGAATCACGTATTTACTTAAAATTTAATAATTTTGAACATTCTTCATTATTGCAGTGGACCCTTCAATTTTGTCAGATGATCAGTAAAACGTATACTTGATGCCGAAATCATTAATTGTTCGGCAGTAAGTAAGTTTTACATGGCATCTGACGATATGTGTACATATGGGCAGTTACGCATAGATGCAAAAATAAACCACAAGATTTCATTTTCTAGTTTTATATTTTTGGAAGTGCTCAAAGGCAAATTTGAAAATTTTTAAATCGTCCATTAGCTGTGTTTACGACATAAGACTGTTAATGAGTTTGCACCAATTTTGTATAAAAATTCGGACAGTTTTTTTTAAACAAAATACGCTTTCAGTCTTTCTTTGTGTGTTTCACGAGTCAAATCTCACTTATCACAATAAATAACACGAGTCTTTTATCTGAAACCAAAAAGCGCAACACAAAGAGTCTTATCTCACGAGTCTGCTCACAATAACGAGATTCAAATTATAAACGGAGGAGGTTACGCTCAACTCGACGTTAAAATAATATTGAGATCCCCGATTGAAACAAATAGGAACTTTATGAAATTTAACCGATGCCGACAACAAATATAAACAAACTTTAAAAGAGAAAAAACCAAAACAGTTTTACAACTGACATGTGTACTGTGTTGCCATAACATTTGAAGTCGTACTACCATTCTAATCTACTTCATCTTTATTTTAGGTTGAGAATTGTCAAAAGGTGGAAATTATGACGTACAAATTATTCAATAAACGTGTTAATTCAAAAATAGTAATAATAATGAAATAATTTGTAAAAGATTTTTATTATGCATGATGACAATGGTAGTTTCGTCCTGTATGCTGGCAAGAAAAGTCTTAATTGACAATATTTCAAATTTTCTACTCCTTCATTTTATGAGCTGGATAGAAAATAGGTGGAATTTTAAGCTACCCGTATTTTTTCTTTTTCGTTTTAACTCAATTTTTCAATTAAAAATAGCAGTTTGAAAAGTAGCTCATTCTAAAAGGGCGTATGTAGAAAATGACGTCACTTTCCCAACTAGAATCCAGAGCGACAATTACGATTTAAAAAAACTAGAATCCAGAGCGACAATTACGATTAAAAAAATAACTGTCAGGCGTTACAGCGTTGTCAACATAGGAAGTTCGGGAAGACGATGCTTTTGCTCCTCTTATTTGGGCTGGATTATATTTATCACTTGCCGATGTGTACTCCATCATCATCATAATTTCAACACGCGGCAGATTGGTGCTATCAGCCTGAGAAAAACCTTCTGATGTCTTCATTATATGAAAAAAATCGGTGTCCGGTAAAAGAATGCCAAGTTAATAATGTTTGAATGCGTTATCGGAGTTCAGTGGGAAAGTGCCAAGTCTTTTAAGGTCTTCGAAAACGTGCAAATGAACCAACGGTAAGAAAATTAAACTTCTAAAGCCGCTAAGCAGCTGTAACAATTTTCAAAACAAATAAACGTCAGACGGCAAGTATGTCAGAAAATGACAACCGGATACCATACACTTTTTAATCGTTTCAGCACTAAGGTCTCTCTCGATAATGCAGGGAAAATGACGTCACACTTCCGGTTCACACTAATTGACGATTTTTTCCAAAATGAATGGGAAAAAAAATCCAAAAATATTTTTTTTGAGCATAAAATACAGTTTTACCCAAATGGTTTTCGAATTAAGATCTTTTGAAAATATGAAATGTTGTCAATTATTTAGATTGGCTGCGAATGCTGCGATCAAGATATATTATGTTACTATAAGTATATTTAAAAATTTACATTATTATTATTCCTTATTTATATTGTTTATATTTTTGACGTTTTTACTTATTTCCTTGAATTAATTTTTGATTTTGAACTTTTGATTGTGATCATGACTTTAGAAACAAAAAGTAGTTAGAGGTTTCGTTCACAAGGGATAGATGGCAGATGTGTTTAGCGGTCCTGTTTCAATATACTAAGAGAACATAGCATGGTGTCTCTCCCACTAGGCTAAATGTCGTAATTTTTTTCTAATACAAAACAATAATATCATTTTTTCGGGAGATCTGCGCAACGAACACTTACACACGTAATAGACGCGTACATAAACAATCGTCACTACGATACAAATTTCGTCTTACAGAAAAATTAAAGTCATTTTCGGAATGCTTAAATAACACTGAAAAAATAAATGTATGACAACTTTGTGCTTAAAGGCACTTTTTCGTGCTCAAAATGGCTAAATGCTATTTTTTTTTTTCATACATACTTAGTACAGCGAGGACAAGAGATGACGTCACAGATGGGCCGTTTTCAATGCTCGGTGCGGTCGGCTACTTTTGATTGCAATTTGTGGATGTTATAGTAATCTAAGTGTAGTAGTTATAGGTATATATTTGTTCCTCATAAATAGTAGGATCCATTTACATCAGAAACAAAATTTAGGACACAAGCCTATTACAATGAATACATTTATTATTTGGTTAACTCGCATCTCGTTTTAACGGGTTCCCCTTGTGTGCCATAAAGTTATAAGTCATACTGTATTGTTAGATATAATTATCGAAAGTCATAAAGTATTTGTTTCTCTCTAAAACTCTTCGGTTTCGTAGAAAATAGGTTGTATGACTTTCGATAACTATGACTAACAATACAATACTTTTTCGTGCAGATACTTTATCATTTATTTATCGCGCGACAAAGCGTAGCATCATAAGCCTACTGGACAGCACAGGGAAAATCCGGCCCTGCCATTCACCAACCGCGCGTATTTGCGTTACAGTAACTATGACGCATAAGCCGTTTTATCATAGAATAGACAGACAATGTTCTAATCTAACCTCTAAGTTTCGTGATCCCGGCCGTCTGTTGCTAAGCCGTTGTTATAATTAATTTAGCTCCGAGAAACCAATTAAGTGGAATACGAATACTTTAGTAGATTAATTTGATAGCTAACGCAATATGATTAAGATTAGCTGTTAAGAAGCCTTGGGACTTTGAAATGCTCTTCGATTTAGGCAATTTTCTCTATTATTATTATTTACGATTAAAAGTCGGCGCAACAGGTAGGTAAGCAAGTTGAGTTTTATTTATACATTATGTCTGTTCTGATAAGGAATTGGACATCGAGTTGTAAAGTATGTTGTATGATATCGCAACGAAATCAGCCTGTATAATGACGCATCGTGCCGTCTCTTCACCTCTTCTATATAATGTAAATCGCGTCCGCGCCGTATCCGTTCCACGCCTAAGACAAAATCTCTCTTCGTTGGCTTTAATTTTTTACAGTGTACCTAGCGACCAGAAAGAGCATGCGCGAGTCAGTCTGATCCGTAGCGTTCCGTCCGGTGGTCGGACCCGACGACAGTTTTGTTAGAGAGAGCGGCTTCTGTAAGTAGTACTATTTACTTCTGTGTGAATCGCAGCCCAGATATAAATAAACATTCCTCTTCTTCGTCGGTATCACTCTTGACAGAGTGATCGGTGGTCGTCATTTCAGGTGCTGATAGCATATTTACATTGCGTTGCCATTCCTCTCTAATAAGGCCCCATTTAGACGAGGCGAAAATTCGTATGCGAGTTACATTACGATGAGTTCAATCGATCGATCAAACGCCGCAATGAAATGAAACTCGCATACCAGTTCTCGCTCCGTCTAAATAGGGCTTAAATAAACTTTATCCACGAGAAGTTCAGTTTTCAACAAAAAATGTACATAAGATTAGAAACTTGTTTACTTAGGACAGGCCTATAGAATCAGTGTGTGTGTGTTTTCACATCGGTGCAACACAATGGCACAACTGTGCCAAGTTGGAGCCTTTAAGGCGATCACAATGGCCGATAGCCTTGCCCGCGTTTACGACTGCAAATTTAATAAAACGTAACAGTGATTTGTAAACAACAATACGGGTATGCAGTAAAATTTATACTCTGATTTGTTATTCAAGAGGAATTGGGGATACCACTAGTAGGTACATTACATACCGAGGCCAAATGCCTCGGCTTCGCCTCGGCCGACAATTACATGTGATCTGAGGCTTTCTTACTTACTGGCCAAGGTTTGTATACCATTTTTCTGTTCGACGGAACCAGAAATCGGCATCTTTATTTAGCGCACTACCGTCCTATGTCTAAAACTAGACTAACCTCTATGGAGTTGTGTAGGGGTTAGTCCAGTTTTAGATATCGGACGGCAGCGCAGCGGCCGGCAAGGTGACGCTTTCCGGCCGGAGGGCAGAAAAACATGTCTCAGTTCTTGAAAGAAAACAGGCAAGATTTGAAGCTACTCCACCGAACCGCTAAAAAAACACGTTTCTTGTAAGCCTGTAACCCTCTAACTTATTATTTCATTTCACAGAAGTACACATTGTATGAAAATTTCAAGTGTCTACCTAACTAATGGATCAAAACACAGCTCCGTGACTGACAAACAGACGTACAGCGGAGGCTTAATTATAGGATCCCGTTGACACCGTTCTGGTACGCAACCCTGAAAAACAACTAGTCCGCTTTGTATTGACCTCGAGGTCGCCAACTGGTATAGGATGGATTCCCTTGGTACAGTTGTATATTGGATCAATCTGAGCTGATTTAGCCCGGTAGCCATGAACCCCCTCCTGGTGGGTAGGGAGGGGGGGCACTCAAAGTGACGCTTTACCTTGCTTCGGACAAAAAATTCTATTGGTTTCAATTTGCCTACCACCTCGTGTTTGGTATCATTTTCGTATAAATCAAGGACGAGGAATTCAATTTCGATATAATTTGTATGAAGTTTCATACAAAAAAACTCAAATTTTGAAGAAAATATGAAAATTACACTTCACTTTTTTGAACAAAAAGGTGTATATTGAAAAAAATATGAGGGTTTTTGAGTGTAAAAAAATACTCTTAGACGGGAAATTTTATCAGCTTTAATATAATATATATTTTATGTAACCTTATCATACAACCTCAGCCTGGAAAAAAATCAAACGTGCTACGCGATAGTCACGAAGTTATTTTTTCAACCCGTCTCTCTCAAGAAAATCGCATAATATACATGTAGTACATGCATCATATTTCAGAAATGCATAAACGAGCATGAAAGAAGAAAAATAATAAAAAAGTACTTATTTTCCGAACTTCCATCATAAGTTGGTTTTTCATACAAAATACATGGAGTACCAACTTAACTTTGCTGGTGACCTGTGCTTATAGTGTGATAAATCATGAAAATATATTTGCTTTAGATCAAAACTCAAAAATATGTGTGTAACTATACTATAGTTGGCTATAAAAAAACGTGTTTTACACTATAGATCTTTTTTGACAGTTGCACCTGCCACTGTAACGTGTCTTTTTCTTTCAGTAGGTAGTCCACTATGGCGTAAAGTTGTTGTAATGGGAATCCATCTTCCAGCCCCAATCTTCTGGACCTGCCAAATTTTGAATGGTCACCACTGTTAGGCCCCATTAGTGTACCCTGGTAAACGGCCCTTAACAGATGCTGCCGAAAACTGGCTTCTGTTGGAAAAGTATATTCTGGCTGTCGATCTTTTATTGAAAATAGTTAATTCTTTAGACACTCATTAAATTATGAACAATGGCTTAATCCGAAATATTTTTTACGTAATTTACGTCTAAATACGTAGTTACAATTCAAGCGACGCTGGTTTCGTTTATTGACTTATTGTACATTGTAATGATAGATTTCTGAATCAATGGTTCGGCGTCTTCAATATTTCCATCCGCCAGCGTTTGGGAATCAGAAGTTACAGATGGAAAAGGATTCCATGTTTCGAAGGCAGTTTTTTTCCCTCTCCCGTTGAATGCTGGCTCAGTGTCGCATCCAGTTAAAGCATGGAATATTGCTCTGGCTTTTCTGGACCTGGAATAATACAAGATTAAGATGTTGACACGACAAGACACGGGTATGCACAAATAGGTACTAGAATACCTAAAGGATGAGGCAATTTCTTACGTGATAGTGAGAACCAATAAGAACTCTTCCTTAGTGCAACATAAGGATGTTGCACTTAGCTTATCTTACTATAAAAGTGCCAACTGAAAAAAAAAACTAAATATCACGGACGGCATAACATCGACCCTTGCAACCATGAAAAGGGCCGACACAAAAATGCGCTATTCTTTAGGTATTCTAGTATTTGTGCTCACTCGTGTTTTGTCGTGTCAGCGTCTTAACCTTGTATTATTTCAGGTCCTGAAAAAGCCAGAGCATTACCAATATTGCATGCTTTAACTGGATGCGACACTGTATCAATGTTCAATGGGAGAGGAAAGATAACTGCCTTCGAGGCATGGAATCTTTTCCATGTGTAACCTCTAGTTCCCACATGCTGGCAGATGGGAAACCTGAAGACACCGAACCATTGATTCAGAAATATATCATTACAATGACAACACATCACACTTATATTTTACATCTGAAAGTTTGTAAAGATGTGTGGATGTTTGGAAATTTGGATGTTAGTTTCTAAATAACGGGGTAACAACTGGGTGGATTGATACATAGGACTTTTTACCCCGGTAAAGGGTTCCCTTGGGACAGTAACGGGGACAATGCGGGCGAAGCCACGGGTAAATGCTAGTGTACAATAAGTCAGTAGTAAACTAAACCAGCGTAGCTTGAATTGCAACTACGCATTTAGACGTAAATTACGTAAAAATATTTCAGATTCAGCCATTGTACGTTCACGGACTTTAGTTGTTAAGCCATTTAGGGTTTAGCATAATTTTCTCGTGTAATACACAATCTATGACACGATTAATGTAATTTGAACCCTAAATGGCCAAACAAAAAGTCCGTGAGTGTACATCGTTGAAGGAGTGTCGAAAGGAACTTTTTTCAATAAAAGATCTACTTACAGCTAGAATATATTTCTCCAACAGAAGCCAGTTTTCAGCAGCATCTGTTAAGGGCCGTTTACCAGGATATACACCAATGGGGCCAAACAGTGGTGCCCATTCAAAATTTGGCAGGTCCAGCAGATTGGGGCTGGGATATGGATTCCCATAACAACAACTTTACGCCATAGTGGACTACCTACTGAACTCGTTAGGTGCAAGTGCAAGACACGTTACAGTGGCAGGTGCAACTGTCAAAAAAGATCCTTAAAGTGCATTGAACTGTGCAATTGTGGTGGGAAATGCCACCTCGAGTGGAGAATCAAATAAAAAGTTAACTACGATTTTCTTCAGGTATTTGGTTTAATTTCATTACACAGAATGATATAATTTAATAATATACGATAATATAGTGTAAAACACGTTTTTTTATAGCCAACTATAGTATAGTTACACACATGTTTTTGGGTTTTGATCTAGAGCACATATATTTTCATGATTTATCACACTATAAGCACAGGTCACCAGCAAAGTTAAGTTGGTACTCCATGTATTTTGTATGAAAAACCAACTTATAATGGAAGTTCGGAAAATAAGTACATTTTTTTAATTTTTCTTTTTTCATGCTCACTTATACATTTCTGAAATATGATGCATGTACTACATGTATATTATGCGACCTTCTTGAGAGAGACGGGTTGAAAAAATAACTTCGTGACTATCGCGTAGCACGTTTGATTTTTTCCAGGTTGTATGATAAGGTTACATAAAATATATGTGACGTTCCACGGGAAAAGGTACCTTATGGTTGGTATTGAGTTAAGCACAGATCCTAAATCTGTGTTAAATAAGCTATCTAATACAAAAAGAATCACGACCCTGAGTCCCATACTTTTTTTTTTAAAAAACATCAAACCTGCACATGCTAAAATTGCACTTTTGAGAAATCGTCAAAAGAAGTTTAAAACTAATTTTAAGTATGTTCCCGTTGGAAGTTATGGAGATGATGATTGATTATGTATCTCAAGGTATTTTTCTTTGGAAATCAGTAATGGTTTTTTTAATGTGACTTCCAGGTCGTGAAAAATCAGCCTTTGATTAGAGCAAGTCGCTTATGAGAACGAAATTTAAAAAAAAAAAAAATCGGCCTGTTCTTTAACATATTGTAATTTGAACCATTGTATATAGTTAGAGATATTAGACTGCACATTTTGGGATAGAAATAAAATCACATTGTTAACGAAATATTTTTATTTTAATTAAAATGTCATTTTTATTATATGTTTCATCATTCCTATAATATTCACAATTTTCGTATAATGAGTTCTAAATTATATTTAATCAGTCTACACAAGTATCTCAAAAGTGTCATTATTATTCTACAAGTCGTATTTTTTTATTTATAAACGATTGAAGTTACGTAAAAATCACAAATTATTCCCATACATTTGAGAAAAGGTACCTTATGGCGGGCCATAAGCAAAAATTATTGATAATTACAGTATGGCACGATATTTACATTATTTATTGACAAATCTTGTATTAAGATAGAAAACTGAAGAAAAAAGGTTATTAGAAATTTACTTCAAATCTTGACCAATTAAGAGTAATTCTCAAATGTGACGTCTTACGTGAAAAGGTACCTTATGAGGGTTTCTAGTTACGGAGATATTCAATGTTGTGTAAAAATTGTGTTTTTTTTATTATGTATTTCCATTTAGTAAATTATATGTTACGACACGTCTTTGCCTATCTTTATTTTTGTTATAGGCGAATTAAAGGCTGAATAATATGCTTCTACAGTTTAGTACAAAAGGTACTTTATGGCGGTGTAATTTAAAAATGTTAGAAATACTTGTTGTAACTTGCTCAGTTTTTGTCCTTCATACCGCCGTGCCGTGGTATTATTTTGGCTACACCGCCAGTACCACCACGCATCTGTCCTACTCTCACCAACACTTTACGTATCGTTCTCTCTCGGTCTTGCTGGCCGCTCGGAGTCTCAGCCGGCCGGCATGAGCAGTATTTGCTTACCTTTTCGTTCGAATAGTTGTGAGAAGTGTTCGTCGTGGATTTTAGCGTGTTTTAAATTAAAAAGATTCTTTTTCTTAAGTGGTCAAAAATTATAGAAACCGCCAAAAAAGTCTTTTTTCGTAATTGTTTCGAAAAAATGAATAAAAACCTTTTTCTAAAATGGTCAAAATGATAGGCATTCGCCAAAAAGTGTTTTCTATATTTTTGTAATTTTTTTTGAAAAAAAAACAAGGTTTTTCTAAAATGGTCAAAAAGTTTCACGATTCGCCAAAAACACGTTTTTATGTTAAAAAAAATGTTTTTAACACTTTTTCTAAGAAGGTTGAAAGGGAAATATGACAAAGTGGTAAAAAATTATAGAAACCGCAAAAAAAAGTCTATTTCTGTAAGTTTTTTGAAAAAAAAATTAAAAAACTTTTTCTAAAATGGTCAAAAATGATGGGCATTTGCCAGTGTTTTTTTTATTTTTGTCAATTTCTTTAAAAAAAACAAGGTCTTTCTAAAAATGGTCAAAAAGTTATACGATTCGTCAAAAACACTTTTTTATCTGTTTTAAAAAAAAAATTAATAATTAAAAATTTAAAAAAACGACATACAAATGTATTTTTTTTTTTTTTTTTCAATTCCGAATCTGTGGCACCCAGTGGCCCTTTCCTTCCAAATTTTCAGCTTTCTAGGATCATTTCGAAAATTTTTGCTTACCATTATGCAGGCCGCATGCTTGTTTGCCACCGTCGTGGTATAAAAAAGAAATAAGCAAAAGTTGCTAGTAAATTTTATTAATGAATTTTATCAACAGCTTTATCATTTTTGTATGTGATCCGCCATAAGGTACCTTTTCTACTAAACTTTGAACCCAATTTTTATATAGAAAAAAAGAACGTAGAGCAGTGAAACCAAGCTACAAATACACGTCTATTCCTATATTTTACAATTTTGCATAAAAGAAAAAAAAGATGATTTTGAAAGATTTCACAAAACCGTTCATATCTCCGTAACTAGAAACCCTCATAAGGTACCTTTTCACGTAGGACGTCACATATATTGTATTAAAGCTGATAAAATTTCCCGTCTAAGAGTATTTTTTTACACTCCAAAACCCTCATATTTTTTTCAATATACACCTTTTTGTTTAAAAAAGTGAAGTGTAATTTTCATATTTTCTTCAAAATTTGAGTTTTTTTGTATGAAACTTCATACAAATTATATCGAAATTGAATTCCTCGTCCTTGATTTATACGAAAATGATACCAAACACGAGGTGGTAGGCAAATTGAAGTCAATAGAATTTTTTGTCCGAAGCAAGGTAAAGCGTCACTTTGAGTGCCCCCCCTCCCTACCCACCAGGAGGGGGTTCATGGCTACCGGGCTAAATCAGCTCAGATTGACCCAATATACAACTGTACCAAGGGAATCCATCCTATACCAGTTGGCGACCTCCCCATACATTGGATGTCAATACAAAGCGGACTAAACAGGCAGGATTGGAAGCTACTCCGTCGCCGAGAGTGTAAGTCATAAAGCTTTGGGCTTAAAATCACTAAATCTCATAATACCTTATTTGCCAATACACCCTATTTTCAAATTACCATGAGCTCATAAAACCTAAATGTCAAATTGTAACATTCTTAAAATGAACGAAATTCATTATGACTTTGACTTAAAACGGCATATTCTCTAAATGCCTGAAGATTGAAATGCACAATCCTTCAATTACCGAATGACAGAAATGACAAAATATCAAAACAACTCAACCTCAAAATACCTAAATTTAGGCATTTTTCCTACCTACCTTTCCTAAAATACCTAATTTTTTTTACGTGTGTTCATTTGATAGTATAAATTTAGGTATTTTGAGGTTTGGTTGTTTTAAGCATATGTTGTTTTGCCATAATGCTGTTTTGAAGTTTAGGTATTATGAGCCTAAGGTATTTTGAACATCGGCGATATTAAGGTTTCGGTTGATTGTGAAAAAAATGTAGGTATTCTGCAATTTAGGTATTTTGAGGCCATGAAGTTTTGAGATCTGGGAATATTGATAATGAGGTAAAATGAAATTTAGTGATTTTAAGCCCAAAGCGTCATAAATTAAAGATAAATAAAAACAACATAACTTTCACTAATCGACATTTTTAAACATAATATGATTTAAATACACAGTCGGACTTGATTTACATGTATATTATTAATTGACATGTACGTGGTATATATTTTTGACCTTGAATTCCAAATCAGAGATTACATTTTGTCAGGTTTCGTCTATTCCTCCCAAACTGAATTATTAACTGGGTTGTTATTGTTAATTGTGCTGTGTCTTTATCTGTGTTTTAAGGGAAAACGTACCTACTACTAAACTAAGGTTCAGTATGCCGCTTTTAATTGCATCTTTATTTGTAGTAATTTGTCGCTAGGGCTTTCGTTTATATGAAGAACCGACCGCCTCGAATCACGTTAAAGTTCTTGCCACTAGGAACTATAAAACCCATTAGCTCACACACAATAAGGAAAAGTTAACACGTTCCCTGTCCCGTGACCCCACACATACGAGGGCCGTTTGATAAGTCTTTTTAAAAAACTATTTATGAAACCTTTTTTCGTAAATGGCATTACGAGTTTGTAGCTAGGCTATTTACTAGCTGAATACACTAGGTATTATTGTTGTGGCATTATTTTTTTTTCTTAAAAATTAAAAAATTGTAAAGTAGTCGCATAACAGGCTTCTGGGTATCTTTACTAGGGAACAACTTTTTTTCTTTTTCTATTTTTTTAACTTGGTGAATACAAATAACTTGCTAGAAATCCAGTGTAAACAATGGTGATAGATCAATAAATACTCGCTATCCTGTTTTTTCCTGAACCTAATTGCAAGTTGAGATCGTGAACCTATTTTTGGTGCTCATTTGGAGCCACACTCTGTTGCTTATCCCATTCTTGTGAATAATGTGTTTAAGTTTCTTAAAATCACCAACACGTATAAAGTCAAGGACTTTAGTTATCACCTAAATCTTCATCATTGATCACTAGACATGTGGTTTCCAATTTTTTATATGTTTTATTAGTCGGTGTCAATTTTGAGCCAATACTGTCAAGAATCGGCTCTTATTAAAAAAAAATCTATATTCTAATAAAAACACTGTGAACTATAACAGTTAGAGAGTTTTCAAAAACAGACATAATATTTTTTTAAATATTTTTTAATAATATTTTTCTTTAATAAAAAAAATATGAGTGGATCTTGCGGCGAATTGTTTTAATTTTTTCATAGTTACGTCCACGTCGTCGTCGGAATCGTGCAGTTTGTGATCCGTAATTCAAAAAATAAAGATGCGACTCTATTGAAATTTGGCTCAAATCCTTATAAATAATGTGTCATACAATAGCCGGAAACATGAGCATGTTAAGATTCTAGAAGTACTAAATAACAGGTACTTATCAAACCACCCTCGTAGGTCACGGCAAGCCGACAAAGCCGTAGTAAGGTTTACAATTTAAATTGGGACTGTGAACGTGTTAAACCAATTCCTTCAACCAATCCCGCTGACGCGTACGCTCACTTTGAACGGTCAGCGGAAAGTCGCTAGTGGCCGCGGCTGGCAAACCTTGCTGCATTGTAAGATTTGTAAGCTTGTAAGAGCATTTCTCAAAATGTTTGTAATTTTTTATTTATTGTGCAATTTTTTGCCAATTTTATGTTACTTCTATTTAGAATTTACGGGCTTTTACGATCAAAACTGTCCCAACATTTTTTTCCTATTTTGTTACCGTTTTGCCATGTTTGTATAACGGGAATACAAAGGAGAGTTCCATTCTTCTACTGGGATG
This sequence comes from Eudemis profundana, assembly GCA_947034925.1. NCBI lineage: Eukaryota > Metazoa > Arthropoda > Insecta > Lepidoptera > Tortricidae > Eudemis > Eudemis profundana. The sequence goes on from OX344813.1 coordinate 4,116,581, forward strand.
AAAAGAACTGCGCAGTCGGCGTGCAGTTGTGATGCAGTTCCCATACAAATCGTAGGGAGTTGCAGTTGGGTTGCAGTCCGCCTGTATCGGCCCTAAGGTGTCCTAATGTTTGTTCAATCTCTTTACGAACATTCGGACACATAAGATAATTCTTACTATAGAAATAACATAAAATTGGTAGAAAACTTCACAGTGAAGAAATTGGCATGTTTTAGAAATGCTCGCCGGTTAGGACTGCTATCAGGTCAGGAGCTCGCCCAACTAAGGGCCTTATATCACAATGGCGATTTGGTAACGAGTTGCGAGCGTATTTTCATACAGATTTCGATCGCGGCGAGCTCGCAGCGAGTTTTGTATGAAATCACTCTCGCGACTCGCTCGCAAATCGCCATTGATAAGGGCCTAATATCTCTAGTCAGCGTAAAAAAATAACTCTGAGGTGAGTAGGTGGCAACACGAAGCCGCGCCTATTATCATAACACATGTTGCTTATCACGGCATTGACTTGTAAATCAGTCGCGGGCGGAGTGTCGGCGCGGCGCGACGGCTGGACGGTGGTACGGAACTACTACTGGAACTTTCCTTTTGGGCTTGATTGGGATATAATCGGGAAAATGAGAAGTAGAGGAAGCAGTTACTTAGATCAGATGAATGTAAAATTGATGTGTAGTACCGCGATATTTATATTTAAATTAATCCTACTAATACTATAAATGTGAAGTCTATGAAGGTGTTTATTAATTGTTAACACGGTAACAGTTGAATGGATTGAGATGAAATTTGGCATACAAGTAGAGAAGTGAATCCAGGTCTTACGGTACATTAAATAAATAAATAAATATTAGGGGACAATCTTACACAAATCGAACTAGCCCCATAGTAAGCTCAATAAGGCTTGTGTTATGGATACTAGACGACGATATCTTTAATAGATACAAATACTTAAATACATAGAAAACATCCATGACTCAGGAACAAATATTCGTGCTCATCGCACAAATAAATGCCCTTACCGGGATTCGAACCCAGGACCTCTTGCTTCGTAGGCAGGGTCACTACCAACTAAGCTAAAGCGGTCGTCATTATGTCCCTATAAAGAGTTCCACTAAAATAATAATAAAGGAAATAACGTATGCAAAGCCGTGAGTAAATGCTAGTAACGAATAAACCTATGTTTGGCTAACTTTATGGAAACACTACACACGTACGTACAATATTTTAGCATAAATACAAAGTTAAATTAAAAATAACTAGAGGGACCCAAACCGACGCAATCAAACTATTAATAAATATTAGGGAGACTACCCTTACCTCAATAATATAGGTGGTATCAATCACGTGATTAGTTAAAATACTAGCTCACATGAACACATCGAACGATTTACTGTTGTGAAGAAGGTAAACAAATCCTAAACTATGACATATAAGTTATACCTAAATATTATCGTACGACTTAATACCTAAGAAATTGCAAGCGAAGGTTACGCTAATTTCAAACCAGATATTTGCAAACATTGTGAGATAAATTGAATACATTGAATTTGAATAACACGGCGTCTTTTTTCGTATTTCACAAAAGCACTTACTACGAAGAACATAAATAATGAACTGTGATAGATAAGATATGCTATTTTAGATGTTAGAAACATAGTTACAAAACTACATCGCAAGATACAACCATGTGGAGGAGACACGTTAGTTAAATAACTGTTTATGACCATGACAATCTGCCCCTGGTTTCGGCACCAAATAAAGGAGACCAAGAATAAAATATGTGTAATTGTGTATTGGAGTTGTAACGTTTGTCCAAAAGCGAGATTGTTGTGATTGACAACAATATAACAAACTATATTTCCGACACTTCATCAGTGCTCGCCGATTTGGTTGCCACTCGAGGTGAATGACCTCAACACCGCTTATTCAATGTTGTCTTTTTTATAAATATATTACACATAAATAGCATTTTTTTCTAACAATTTAATCGTTCCCCATTTTATTATGATAGGTATCTCGCCGTGTGCCAACCAAATTGTCGATCACTGGACATCATGCATTTCCATCAGTACTGTTGTGACACGAAACGAGATTGCGACATCGTTTTGTTTTCACATCCAATTCCGTTCAGTGCTTTTAAAAACAATCTGTCTGATTGAAATTGAATCAGCATCGATTTGAATAGATGGAACGCGATTGGCTATTCCGTCGGTGTTCGGTTTACGCACGGCGTATTGTATGTATGTGGGTCAATGCTACGCGATAACGTGCAGCGAAAGACGAGCTCGAGCCTTCGAGCTCCCGACTTGCCTCGGAATCCCCGCTCCTGCTTTGAGAATGCACGCCTGAGACTGCTCGAGCCATCACTGGGGAATGCGACCCGGGTACTCGAAAGTCCGGGTACCCGGGTAACCGACTTTATTCAGAGTCGGGTAAAACCCAGGTATTTTGACTCGGAATACGGATTAAAAAACCTAGTTATTAATAAAAAATATGCGTATAGTTTTATTATAAAGATAATAAATAAAATCTAACGTCGGCCTTAAAGCAAACGCGAATAAACATCACATGCTTGCTTATGTTACTTAACACGGCCGGCGAAGTTCGTTGTAGGTAATGCAACCCGGGTACCCAAAAACCCGGGTAAACTGACTTTATGAAGAGTCGGGTAATACCCGGGTTTCATATTTGACCGGGTATTGCATTCCCTAGCCACCACGGACACGAACCACTTCAAAAATAGGGCATATTTCAATAATCAACGCTAACGATCAAGCTACGTTTCTAAAACTACTCGTAAAAATCCGACTACACTAATTTTCGTGTCACATCTCACAACTATTCTAAAATGAAGAAAAAAAATTAGGCACCAATGTGACCAATGTTAAGCAGTGACGTTTTTTTTTCAGTTTTTCTTGAACACTGAATACTATCTGAGCGTTTTGACACTTCAAAATAGCCTTATACAAAGCACAGAGGCGTGCACTCACAGACAACCTCCACTAGACGGCGCATGTTAGTTAAACGACTCGCGCTCACCCACAAGGGTGGTCTGTGCGTGCACTGCATAACGGCAAAATGACACTGCTTACCCTCTAATTTCTTCCCTCCTGAGGGTAGAAATTAGAGTGTAGTGGACAGTGTAGTGTGTTAAAATACCACCCTACCCTACTAGTTTCTACCCTCCACCCACCGTAGGGAAAAAATTGGAAAGTAAACAATGTTTTTTTTTGTATTTATGAAGTGCACGTCACTGACAAAGCACACTGGTGGCATCCATTAACGATACATATCAGACTGCTGATTTTGAGGCTTTGTATCACTATTTTCTGTTCATGTCGGAAATATAATATCGGCTTACCCAAAAATATTTAAAAAATTTCAACTCTTCGCCACAGGCTTCCAGGTTTTCGTTTTAGGTTATTGAATGCAGCTTGCGTGACTCAATGCAAGGCTTACTGTAAAGCAAAGGCAAGGTTGGAAACGAATTCTCATTTCAAATGCAATTCAATTTGAAATGGAACTTCAAGCTGGAGTAGCTCGGTTGTGATTCAGTCAATGTCTATGTACAGTCACCAGCATAAACATACAATACAATGAATCGTTGCATGCAAAAATATCTGACACCACTATAACTATAGTGATAAGGTCGTCAGAGTGTGCGTGCCAAGTTTCATCGTAAATATTATTACTGCCGGTAACGGTGACGGTGACTGTACGAGTATATACTAACGCTAAATCTACGTGACAATTTTTACAATATGAGTGGAAAATGAGCAGACCCTCATACCTACATGGATATTTGCATTTACATTTCGCACTTTTGAGCTGATTTCATAAAGGAGACCGGTTGTATAAGTTTATAGTTATACGAGACATACGAGAGCAAGAGATACGAGAATTAACTGGAGGTATGATTATACCTACGCAATCTTACTTCCTAATCAAATTCTTAACACATGGAGTCTAGAAACACGGAATTTTGCAGAGTAGTTTATATCGTAGATGAGCATCAAAAAAGGAATCTTGAAAATACCTTCCTAAGAGGCCTAAACAGGGAATGAAATGCCATAGGTCAGGGATGGCGAACCTTTTTGATGCACGCGACATTGTTTTGAATAAATGTCGACATTTAATTGAACACATCAGTGGCGTGGCGTACATAGAACTCAATGCCCACTGGATTGCCCGTTTCAAGGAGTTTTTTATAAATTATTCTAGTGTATCTACTTGAATAAAAAGTAAATTAATATTGCTCAAGCCTATTCTAACATATACACCGTGGGCCCGTACAACCCGACCAACTTTAACCATGTATTCCTGATGGTATTACAAGTAAATAACGTTATATCAACATAGGTCGAATTTTGTCCAGCAATCCAATCCAGTGCTGGAATGCTACTGGAATAATGTGAACCGACACTGGAATGCACTGGAATGTACCCATTCCAGTGAGCATTCCAGTCCAGTGACTGGAGAGACCGTCAACTTTTCATTCCAGCTCACCCAATCCAGCGCCACTGGAATAGTGTAGACAGCCATTCCAGTTGCAATCTAGTGCTAGATTGAACGTTTAACAGTGAATACGAGATAGTTGTTTTGGGGATAAAAAACTGGAAGACTAGAGGACTGGAATAATGTAAACGATATGCTCCAGTCCGCAACTGGACTGGATTAGCCCGCTGGATCACTGGACTGGAATAATGTGAACTGGCCATAATAGTCTTATGGAACAAAACAAATCAATAAATTCAGTCCCTCGTTATAAACATGTCCTTACTGGAGAAAAAGTTATTAAAAAGGAAAAAAAAGCTAAAATGGAAACGAAAGGTCAACATTTTGGCTTTGTAATCGCTTACCATCTAATATTGCGAAGGTTAATTGCTGTTTAGTTAAAGGATTTAAAAAAATCGGTAAAAGTATCTTAGTCACATTTATTAGGGCTTGTTACACACTTGGGAGTTTTTATTTTAAAAATTATGAATATCTCGGAAAGTAAGCGTTAATCGACTATACGTCACATAACTTTTTTTACTTCTAATAATTGTTAGAATCTATGGTTAAAGTTGGTCGGGTTATACGGGCCCACGGTGTATATCTGATGCAACGCCACTGGTACCTACTAAAACATTTTCGCATGCTCTTAGTTCGCCATCCCTGCCGGTCAACATTGTTATGGGCATTTCTGTTTTTCTTTGTACCCAATTAAGAAATCGTCGCTATACTTACTCAACCACGTATCTACTCGAATAGTTTGATAGAAAACGCACCTGTTTTACGAGTAGAAAAGTGCGATTTTCCTATGAAACTATTGGAGTAGATACGTGGTTGAGTAAGTATAGCGGCGAAATGGAACTTGCGCATATCTATGCGCAAAATGTGTCACTAAAGTGAAAAGAGTTATATGAATCTTTAGCTCTCAAAGCTCCGCGGTGTGTCAACAGCTCACTAGCTCTTATAGCTCAGTAGCTCCAAATCCGAATATTTCCGAACGAAAGAGAAATCATTTAGGTATACGGTGACAAGACAGGGACGAAAAGTTCGTTTTTATTGTGTCTTCTTCCAGCTCACGGCTCAATAGAGCTACTTGAGAGCGAGTGAGTTGAAAGATATACTGCGTTGTTTGAATCGGAACTAAGCTAGAGAGCCATTGAGCTAGACCAACTGATACAGCTCTTTTGAATCACTCACTCACTCGCTATACATGTCTAAATGGAACCAAAAGGACAAAATTTAACTCCACGCTAGCAATTTCTTCATTGGGTACAAAGAAAAGTAGAAATGTCCTTATAAGGGTAGTAACTCACCAGCGCTGCTCTTGTAGCGTAGTCAGCCTGTGATCACCGCTCCATCGGCGCACCGGCATCGACGCGCCGCCCGCGTCGGCACCACCGACCGACACCGACACACACAACACTACACACACTGCACACGCGGCGAACACGTCCGCACAACACGCACTAACGTTGCACTAACACCTGGAACAATGGAGACTGTGGTTAGTTCATCAATTATTAAAGATACTAAATAGAAGATACCCTCACAAGTGAGCGGTTTGTCAAAAAAAGTGTAAAATGTTTTGAGCAGTTGTCAAAGATTTTCGTGATGCAATGGAAAGTTAGACTGTATTTAAACAATATTTAAGCACCGTTGGATTGTACACTTATTTTGGGAAACGCTCAAGTTCGTTCGCCGTAGTCGGATTAAAAGTATCCTATGTGTTAAACAGTCAAACTGACCATCGTTATGCATAATGCAGAAAGAGACCAAAGGCAAGTTGCGTATACTTGGATTATATACTTTACGCTGTTAAGCAGATAGTTTAGTTTTATGCCCAGTTTTGCAGCATTAGTAGCTTTCTGTATAACTAAGGTCAACTCATAATCCACCTGGTATACCAAATTTAATGGGAATCGATCTAGTATTTTTTGCGTGATGCGCCCACAAACATAGTCTTGCTATAATTTTTTTTTATATGTATAGACCAGCATGTACAAACGAAGCCACTGTTAATTGACCACCACAAACACACAGACTTCAACACGTTACAATAAAATTGACATTCGTTTACAAATTGGAACTTAACAGTGTGTTCTATTGTACCATGGTCTTCGACTGCGTTAAATATTCCCGTTATTATGCCAAGGGACCTATCTCAAGTATCCTATGTTTCAATCCAGGGCTATTTCTTTGGGTGTAGTTCCCACTGAACGCAATTTTACAGCGTGGAAGTAGTGAAGTTTTGTAACCGTTATTACGCAAATAAATCAATCTGGCACGCTTTTTACAGTCCGTATGCGTGTGTCACACTAGCCAATATAGTAGTGTGTCAGAACAACGTCTCATGACGAAGTTTATTGGACACAAGAGCGTTTGAGTCCTTGGACGCAACGACCTAAGGTTGTTGCTTATCTGAGTCGGTTAAGTTGTTTCATACAAAGGTTTACACGCGGTAATCGCGATATTATTTAACATGGCGGCGCGCCCGTAATTTTTTACGGCCCATAAACTACGGAACGGAGCGACGCGACATTGTTGCCATCTCGACATTTCGTCTGTTGGTCTGTTAGTTTGAAATGTAAACTTAATCCTTAAGGTAATAAGGTGGGTTTTCCGATGTTGCTCGTAAGGAAGATATGCCGTTGTGGTTATAAACGGTCGGTTTGCTTGGGACGTGTGACGACAGGTACATCGGCCAAGGCAAAGCTTTTGCGTTTTCACAAGTCAGTTTGTTAAGGATGATCGGCCACGACGACTTTTTGCAGTCGCGATGATCGCATATCGGCCGCGATATTTAACGGTGCTGTTGATCGTGTTATAGAATAAGAATAAAAACGATTTATTCGCTTGACACATCATTACAGTCACCATGGACATCAAGAAGAACAAGAAAATTAACAAGAAGACAATGTGCAACCGAAATGGCGTCCACTCAGCAACGCAAACGCAGAATGCTAGCTTCTATCGCAATAGAGATAGGATGCGACTCAGCAGCAGCGTTCGAGGTCTGCGTTGCCAAAGTTAAAGACAGATAAGTACTTAGTTTCTCTTTGGCCGTTTAGACGCATACGGTGCGATCCGTGTTGCAGCATTTTTAAAACTTTGCTTGTAGTGCGTGCGTTTACGCCGCGCACTCATACAAGCCGCGCGACGTATCTTTTGTAGGAAAAAAAATTACTGCTAATATACTGTGGCGTTGCTGTAAGAGTGTATGGCATCAAGCATCGCTTACCGATACATCCCGACTATATAACGTTAACGATACAGAATAAACACAGCTCGACTAATTGCCGCTGTCGCGCGTTGCAAATCCGGCAGTAGCCCGCAGTCGCGCGATTGTATCGCTACAATCAGTCGTTGTGGACGATCTCCTTAAGGGTTGCGTACTACTCCAGTGGAAGTTACGAAGTTGAAATCTCGGTTTATACTCGCGCGGTTAACGCGACATTGTTGCGGAGATTCTGCCGTTGGATTTAATTTAGGAACAATTGTCTTTACAAACGGCAAAGACATTTTGTATCTGAATTAAAATAAGGATCTTTGTCTGCGACTACACGATGGATTTGCGTGATTTAGTTGGTTCGAGTACTTTGAATTGACATAAGTGTTAACTCAGGCTCGTCGTAGGCTCATCGCCCTATCGAAACCCTTGAACTTAGAAAGCGCTTATGAGATAATAAGATGAGTGAGATACAGTGCTCAAGCACACTGCTTGAGCACTGCACAAGGATAGTAGTCACGCAAATGTACCAGGAATAGTGCGCTAGTGTTATGACTACGATCCCTCAGCCCCTCATACATACTGCCCTTGATGCATTGAACTCAAGAGGTTTCTGTACAGTCAGTATCAATAGTCTGTGACATTCAAAGCGCCAGATAGGGGAGACCGGGTATGGTTGTCTCACGGGTTGGTTGTCACAGCAGCCATTAAATAATACGAAACGAAGGAATAAGTGCATCGATTGGTGAAGTAGGGAAGGAGGTGAAGCTCTTGCGATCTTTTAACACCGAGCGATGCAATTATTCCTTCGTTTCGTATTATTTAATGGCTGCTGTGACAACCAACCCGTGAGACAACCATACCCGGTCTCCCCTATATCGTCACACATCTTTAATAAAGACTACCTTGTTGTGGAGACTACTTTGTTACTGACTATTTGAAGCTGACTGTACTAATACTAGCATCTAAGTAATAATTCTGTAGGTTGATGTTACGCTTAGTCGCGCGATAAATAAATTATAAAGAATCCGTCACTCTCACACACTATTTGTCAGAACGTGATGGATGCTTTATCGTTTATTTATCGCGCGACAAAGCCTAGCATCATACGCCTAATGGCGTCTGAAAGAACTGAAAAGTCTCTTTTTTTTACAATTTAATAGGATATTATGTCTCTGTTTGCTGTTCCAATAAATTCTGGTGGTGCTTATATTTCCAACAAAATATACACCAATTTAGAAACTACACGTAAAGCATCATTTACATAATCCGCTCGTGCTTAAGAGATCTCAGCGCGTTCGCAAGGGAATCGGACGTCTGTCTAGTTTTATACAAAGATCACTTCGCCTACCTCTATACAAGGATACATATAAAACCGTTTCGTGACTAAAGTACTGACATATAACGTACAGCTTAAACCAATGCAAATGAAGAGATGAAATTTAAAACTCATGTTCTTTAGAGGACGAAAAGGGCCACTAAAGCACAGAATAAGTAGTATGTATGTAGTTATGTACGTACTATACGTCTCTCTAACAAAATTGAAGCTTGGTTCCGACTGGCGGACGGAACGCACCGCATCCGACCGTTTTTCTCTATCGCATAACGTGTGCTCTTTCTGGTCAGTGGCTAACCCTCTCCGGAGGGTCAACATTTGGTACTAGTAGCCATGCGGCGAAATCGCGGAGTGAACCACTCCTGACTAAAGGGTTATTTAGATAGTGCGAGAAATATCAGTTCGTTTATTGCTTTCATAGGTTAAGGTTTTACCCGAGGTTTTATTCGATTTTTGACGAGCTTTGAATCGTATCTCCTACTTTTGCACTACAGATAGAATTATAAATCAAACGGTTATCGGTTCTTTAATCTTTTATCTCCATTTTTGTCTACCGGATTTTGAAAGAAATTAATACTTAATTTTGTATGATTTTTTTAAACATTGTCTAAAAAAACACTTATTTCGTATCTCTATTGACGTGAAAGTTCTAACATAAACGAAATCTACATATTTGGGTTCGTCTATAACGTCTCTAAAAACGTGTCTAGGGTTTTCATTTTAAAGTAATTAACACAAAAGTTATGGCCAGAAAACCAGTTTATTGGCCTAAAATTGTTCAACTTTGATGCCAAATATCTCGAAACAATGAACTTTGAAGTAAATAGGGGATACTATATTGCTTAAAGCCGTTGTTCTTTATATAATAAGCTACAAAAAATTTTAGAAAACTAAGGGATTCAGATCGAAGGTCATTGGCGTGTGGGAGCCCCTTAACAAAGGTCTTATACTATACATTTCTAATAGCTCAGCTATGAAATCCTGCAGGGCACTGCAACATGTAATTTATACATTCTTAATTACTAACATGTAGTTTATACATTCTTAATTACTAATTAAGTACATATTTACGATTCGTACGAATTGCGGTACATTCCCGTCGATGATCGATCATCTCTCACCGTGTAAATGGCCCTTAAGAAAGGGTTTTCCAATACTCAACCTCGGGTTGACACGGGACTGAAACTGTGTATGAAAAAGACAAAAATTCACGCGGACCAAACCGCGGGAAAATAACTATTGACACATAAAATAACCCAGCGAATAAGTAAAATTACAACGTCAAAGACAAACCGAGCTCGACAGTTACAAAAGTTGAAATGAGAAAACCAAACTGTGGACTAACTTATTCAGAGCGCTTTTGATTGAAGTTTAATAAACGCACTCCGAGTTTGTTCGGGAAAGGAATGGAGCGGCCGTGAAAACTCGGTGGCATATTCTAAAATTTTAACAAACCGATCGTAAGTTATGTATTTATGAAGACGTGGATTTGGCTAAATTTAATGTGCCAAATGGTAGACCCAATAGGCGACTAAATAAACTGTATAGTCCAACAGTTAGAGTATTAAAAAATATTGTACAAGTATTTTCTCTTTTGTTTGACAAACAAAAAATGACGAGTATATAGTGCTTAGAAGTTTCGAGTGACGTCACTCTTTGGTAAAATTTTCACCTAGGAGTGACGTCACAAGCCCCTACTCCGGAAGTTTGATGATCTTACCTTAGTCGATTTTTAATAATTTGATAAACCAAAAAATATGTGTCCCATATTTTTCCATAATCTAACTGACGGACTAAATAGAATGATATATTTTTAATCCAGTCGTCATCCCTATTATTCTGTCGCAGCACTCGCAGCCGACTGGTTTAATCAGCCATTTGATTAAAACAAGAGGACTGTCATTCTCCATACTTTGGATCGTACCCCGACCGCAAAAACATTGAAAGAAAGGGGTAGGTATACGAAAACTATATGTATTAGCACGTGTATCTTACTCCTCGTGATGTTTCTTATTCCTTGAGAACTTGTGTTCCTTATAAAGACGTGATCAGCCTTGTTTAAGTGTAAAAAGTATCATACGTGATAAATGTATCTGCCTTATAACGCTTTTTAGAATCATACTTTATCTAGAAGGGGTAGCAAATACAGTGACAAAAGGCAAGTCGACAACCCACATTGCGGCACGGACCACAAACGGGGAGCGAAACTTTTAATTGAAAGCGCAATTGATCGCATCCGGAAAACAGTCGACAACCCTGAGACAACTATTTACATTAGTCTAAAAAGCCACATAGACTTTACAATTTCTAGTCGGATACGACCTTTTTCATTTGTATTAAAGATATTGGGGTTGCCACTACCAGTCCTGAATAGTTGAGTACCCGTGTCACCATGGATACCCGACACGTGGAGCTTCGTGATACTGAAACTATAACTCTTGATTAAGTCTAACCCTGGAGCAGTCTTGCCCCACAAACGGAGAGAAACTTTTAATTGAAAGGACCATTGATCGCATCCGGAGAGCCCCGGGAGAAATATGCTTAGGGTTGCCAGTGGATAATCTATCTTGATTCTTAACAACCTATTGGAAAACCCTCTAGTTACGCCTACGTGGAAACAATAAGCATAGCATACATTTATTGGTAAATCCTCACTAATTATCCATATCCATAAAATTATAATATAGGTTAGGATATTATAAAAAGCCTGACATGTTTGAAACGCTTATTGATTTAGATTACATTCTGTGGTTCACGACGAAACTTGATGTAGGTAGGTATTTTATTAATTTTTAATTTTGAAATGTGGTATCAGCATCACATTTAGTTGATATTATCAGTATTGTTGTCATGTTCTCGATTGAAAACATTTCATATTTTCTGAGGTATCTTAATACCAACATTGTAAATGTAAAAGCATGGTTTTCGCTTTCTTCTTTAGATATGATATGAGTCACATATATAAGACTTCTTATTATTCAGTAAAAATCACGATGGTCAAGGCAAGCCAAATACACTCCGCGAGAGGAACCATAGTTAAATCGAATGTCAATTTAGTAATAATAATACTAGTAACTGACTTCATATTATTAACGATAATCCATAATGGAGGAAATATCCTTAACCTGATGGCATTCATTTTAATGTCCATTTATAATAATTAAATTACGTATACCAGTTATAATAATTACGGGAAAGGTCATACGTTGACGTATTTTGACTTCCACAAAGCGCCTACGCTTTTCTCGTAACCACTTCATTATAGTTTCCGTCAAAAAATGTTTTTTGAGACAAGCTTTCATTACAGAGTACTTTTTTTGTATAATCGCAAACTGTGCGCCTAAACAAAATAAACTAACAAACACGGTGGATTTATCTTACTTTTATGTAATTTAGATGATCCTATGCCCACGATCCGGCTCCATCATAAGATCAGCTCTATCTCATTATAATATTGCATTGTCATCTGGTTTACATATTCTTGCAAAATTTCAGCTCCATCGGAAACCGAGAAGTGGGTCAAATTTAACTTGAAGATTTGATTACAGACAAGGACACCGGGACAGGTGAAACTAAATAAAAGCTTGTCAAAAACATCTTTGACATCTCAAGTGATGCAAAACGTCCGACTAGTTAACAAAGCAACGCCATTACTATTAGCTAGTCTGGAAAAACCAGGACAGTACTAGTGTCAAACGGAAAGGTTGTATAAAAGCTGGAAACGCGTATGTTTATAAGCTTCTTCGGTTCCGAACATCGATAACACAGCGGCGACAAAGCACGGCAATTATAACGCACGTACTGTAATGTGATTAAGCAGATAGCTGTTACTCAGAGGAAAAGGGCAGTAAGAGTAATATGTATCAAACAATATTACTCCTTTTCCCTTTTAACGGTAGATTTGCGCTGCCCCCGACGGGCTTCGGAATAATAAACGAATTACACTTAAATAGCCGGTTTTGCAAACAAGATACAACGATGGGAACGATAATTGTGCATTCTGACCGTTTATAGCTACAAGGTTTTCTAAAACAAACAGAAACATAACTTAACCTTTGATAAAACTCTTTAAATGCGTCGTGAAATCAGCCGAAGCAGATCAAAATCAATAAAACCGTCCCCTCTACTTACGGTGTCAACGAGTTCCAACACCGTCGATTGAGTGTAACAGCCCGTAAGCATAATCAAACCATTGCGGAACTCTCAAGGAGCGGTAACCTTCTCCAAACGTACTCAATTCCTTAATCCCCCGATCGACATTCAACTCTCCCCTAGTACTCGAGCCGTACCCGCCCCCAAATTGCCAACTCGGCAGATAGATGCGTGCAATTCCAAGAGCTATCACTTTAATTAACGTTCGAAACGTTTTCTTATGGACTGCCGATGCCGGCCGGTCCATTCGGTTGCTCGAAAGCAATAACTTGTTATTACCGTAGGGTCTTCGAACTATCGATTACGCGCAGCCGAGTGTACGAAGCAAACGATCATTATTACGAGTCTCGAAAGAGTTGTTATTGTCTGTCATATGACGTTATTCACCGTTGGAATTCTAGCGAGCGGAAAAGAGTCGGTTCTAAAGGAAATTAATTGGAGCTATCGTTTTAGCGGAGGCTTTGAAAGCGACCGTTTCCGATCCATTACTGCGATTCCGGAGTGCGCCAATAGAGCCCTTTCACCAATGATATAGGAGATATAGGAGACTTTAGTAAGGCGTTTGATAAAGTTAGTCACTGCATACTTATTAAAAAACTTGTATCATACGGACTAAGTAGCCCCATCCTACATTGGGTCGAGTCATACTTACGCAATAGACAGTTCTTTGTTGTCGTCAATGGATACAATTCTTCAAATTTCAATATTACCTCAGGCGTCCCCCAGGGATCCCATTTGGGACCTATTCTATTCAATATATTTATCAATGACATCCCCACTTGTTTTCAGCACTCAAAACCGTATCTTTTTGCCGATGATCTTAAATTTTCCAAAGTAATAGAGTCCATGAACGATGTACAATTACTGCAAAACGATTTTAATAACCTTATTAAATGGTGTAGAATAAACGGCATGACGCTCAACGCCAAAAAGTGCATTCATATAAAATTCACTCGAAAGCACAATGTGATCCACTCATGTTACTATGTCGATGATACCTGCCTGGAGGAGGTTTCCTGTATACGTGATTTAGGTATACTTCTAGACAGCAAACTTACTTTTATACCACATATAGACAAAACGATCAAAAAGGCATCGGGTATGTTGGGTTTTTTGATAAGAAACTCAAAAATGTTTAAAAAGCCATCGACCAAGATTACACTATATAACTGCTTAGTAAGGAGTATATTGGAATACTGCAGTGTGGTGTGGCGGCCGCACTACGCGACGCACATTCTTAGACTTGAACGAATCCAAAAACGATTTCTTTGGTACCTTGCGAGATCCTTAGGACTAGGTAATAGTAAATCTTCCTACCACAGCCGACTAAAATACTTTAAAATACACTCTCTATGCGCACGCCGCGAGATGCTGGATCTCATCTTCTTGTACAAGCTAGTCAGATGTCAGATAGATTGTCCAAAACTCCTATATCGCGTCAAGTTCAGAGCACCTTCTAGATATCCCCGAAAAATTATCACTCCCTTATGCCCGCCTCTCCGCCGAACCGTACTCGGTCGTAATTCGCCAATACCACGTCTCTGCAAGCTCCTAAATTCTTATAGTGATTCAGTAGATATTAGGGTTTGCTCCCGGGAAATACCGGAACCGAAAGTACCGGGATTTCCCGGGATTTTCAGTCGAGCAAAGAACCGGGACGTCAAAATAAAAATCCCGGTACTTTCGGGACTTTCGGGAAACACATTAGAGGAGCATTTTTAATTAATTTTCGCGAACAAAAGACGTATAATTTGAAACGAACAAGAGCGTTGCTCATTTTTAACCAAACACGGCTAGCAGCCGTGGTCACGGCGATCGGCGGCAGCTCACTCACCCCCGCCAGCCCCGCGGGTCCGCAACCCCGTGCCGCGCAGGTAGACCAGGTAGTCATTCAGTCATCGCTTTTCGATCGTCGAAGACCTTGATAGTCATTAACGTATATAAAATAAGAAACTGACTGACTGACTGACATATCAACGCACAGCCCAAACCGCTGGTCCTAGGAATTCCAAATTTAGCATGTAGGTTCCTTATAAGGTCTAGGGGTGCACTAAGAAAGTATTTTTCAAAATTCACCCTCTAAGGGGTTCAAAGTTTATATGGAGAGTCTACGATTTTGGAAGTAAGAGGTTTGAAACCTCATGTTAGACTCTTTATTAGATTACAAGAAAAGTGATTTCACCGTTTTTCGAAATTCATTCTCTAAGGGGTTTTAATGGGGGTTGAAAGTTTATATATCAACGCACAGGCCAAACCGCTGGTTCTAGAAATTTCAAATCTGGCACGTAGGATCCTAATAAGGTCTAGAGGTGCACTAAGAGAGGATTTTTCAAAATTCACCTCCTAAGGGGTTAAACAGTTGTATGGAGTCTACGACTTTTGAAGTAAGAGGTTTGAAACTTTATGACTCTTCATTAAAATAAATGAAAAGTAATTTCACCTTTTTTTTATTTGGATAAATTAAAAAAAAGGTGTTTTAAGTAGTTTAAACGGGGGTTGAAAGTTTGTATTGGGACTCTACGATCTTTTTAAGTAAGTGGTTTGAAATATCATGGTTAGACTCTTCATTAGTATACAAGAAAAGCAATTTCAGCGTTTTTCAAAATTAATCCTCTAAAGGGTTTAAATGGGGGTTGAAAATTTGTATCGGGACCCTACGATCTTTTTAAGTAAGATGTTTGAAATATCATGTTTAGACTCTTAATTACAATACCGTCACTGTTTTTATTTCATCCCTAGGCGGGGTTAAGAGACGTGATTGCTTAGGGGGGACTCCCTCGCGCACGGCCACTTTAACGTGCCTTAGGTAACAATGTATAGGCGTACTACTATTAGCCTGCGGTAAAATATGTGCATCTGTAACCACTAACCACTCACATTAGTCAAAATCATAAGTTTTACCGCCGTTCCAGGTAACTTCAAATTCGGCACACGATATTCAAATTTAACACGGACGAAGTCGCGAGCAAAAGCTAGTTATATTATTGGACTATGTATTGTGGCTTACTGCTATCGGATTTTTGATTTGCGTGCAACTGGACTATTTTAAAATGCACTATGTCAACTACTGTCCTGGAGAGCGTACTCTATGTATTAAAACCACGTGTTATATTAAATTGTATATTTTAACTTTTAACGTTCGAAAATCTTCACACTAAAATTATACTTAAATGAGAAAGTTTGTGAAGATGTTTAGATGTTTGTTACTAAATAACGGAGTAACAACCGGATGGATCAAGCTGAAATTTGGCATGTAAGTAGAACAAGTCCTGTATTGAAACAAAGGATACTTTTGATTTAGAAATTGAATTATATAGCAAATATATCAATAAAAGTAGTTTAGCTGCGAAGTGTAGTCGTTTTATTAAAAAACGTACTAAAACTCCAACGAAATCTCATCTGACTAAAGCATCGAGTATCGACCGACAAAGTTATAGAAGACCTGTCCCGAAAGTACCGAAAATCCCGGGAAATCCCGGTTCCATTATCGTCCAGTACCGAAAATCCCGGTACTCCGGAATGGTACCGGTACTGCATACCCTAGTGGATATACATGCTGACTCACTACCTAAATTTCGCAGGACGATAGCCGCCTTTTGCAACAAAAATAAAAAGTAGTACATATAACATCATACAATTGTTAAATTAAATGTCTGTATCTGCACACAGAAGATATTAACTGTATAAGTACAGTCAAGGGCGGATATGGATATCCGCGGGGGTTTCCAGAATGTGTATACATAAACCTTACCGCCATAACAATTAGAGCTGTATACATACTTTTGGTGGCCCTGCGGTGTGTGCATATTGGTGCAAATATTGTACACAACCATGTGCTCAAATTGACTGTTACTTTTTAAGCTGTTCCTAATTGTAACAAAATTTACTCCACTCTGGCGTATATACCTAAGCTAACTGTGCATGTTGTGTTTGCCTATAATTAGTTGTACACTTATCTTAATACCCTATGATCTAAGCTATGAATGTTATGGTGTAATAACTGTTGGCGAACCTTAAATAAATAAATAAAATAAATAGGGGCCGCTCGGTCTAACCGCAGAACATTCTAGACTCGGCGATCGTATCGTTTCCAATGACGGTCACACAGGCCATTTCGAGCGAGCACACAGCAGCAGTGTGCTTAATCGTTCTAGCTGCAACGCTAATGGCGACGAGTGTTGACAGAGGGCCTATCTGCTGTAGGTATCTAGCGGAAAACGTGTTTAACTATAGATGTATATCTCTACGTCCTTCCGACGTGCAAACCTTGTAATTTACGAGCGGTTGGTAATCTTGAGTGACAGCGATCACATCGTGGCAATATTGATTGCTCCAGTAATCCTCCACGTATACTCGTACACGTGTCATTCGGATACAAAATCAACCTAGAACGTTTGGTGTCGGATGATTAATCATTGGAAGGCGAGATTAATTGATTACCAAGCTACGGCTGACCTTTGGAACTATATTTCCAACGGTAAATTATGAATATTCATTGATCATGCCGAGTTTTGTAATGTCGTACTTGTTCAGATGAGTGACGCAGATTGCAGAAAGTTGCGCCATAACTAACAAGCTGTGGGAGTTCTGAACGTGGCAATTTTCTTGTCTAGTTAGTTATTAGCTAACTTAATTTAGCAAATCTGAAGTTTGCGGATGATAAAGTTGGAACATTGAGGATAAACAAGTGTAGGTTCCTTCCAGCACGTGTAGAGCCGCCCACACGGGTCTCGGAAGAGCCACAACAGCACTCGACGCGACTTATGATCTCCCCGAGATTGTTATTCAAGAAAGGCACTAATAAACACCGCAACTTGTTATTTATCGTATCGGACAACCCTTGTTTACGCGGTTGTTTGTGTAGGGAGCGTAACTTTAGCCGCGGTTGGGAGTAGAGGCTCTTCTGCCCCGAGTTATGTAATTTTATGGATTGGTGATGTAAATGAGAGCAGTAGTAGCGGCAAGGAATTGTAACGCACTAGGATCTTAACAGGAAAATGTTTTCTTACTGTGAGATTGTTACATTTGACCTCAGTAGGACATTGCCATAGAAAACTACAATCGCGTGGCTGGATGGACACAACAAGTCATCCGATTGTAGATCTCCACTTATAAAAATTGTACCACTAAAGTCTGAATACATTGACAAAGGAAATAAAATTGTAAGTATACGTGCTGCAGGCGTAGCAGCAGCAGAGAGATTACAGAATGTTAGCATGATTTGACGCAAAATTAGAAACAATAGTGTTGGAGGAGGAGAAGGTCTTGTGTATATAATAGCGTTTTTCATGCGGATTAAAAACACGTTGTTTTTGATTAGTGAAATTGTGATAAAAACACGTTTGTGTAATTTCGCAATATCGTGGGCAGTTAGGTTGGTTGAGAGACTTGACTGGCTTTAGCAATGTTGGGCACACGCCCTCTACGCAGAAATTAAAAACACAGAGGGTGCTAGATGGGTGAGATAGTCCTAAAAATACGTGTGATAAGTCTGTTGTAAGCCGCAAAGTGTAATAACGCGAGGACCTACACACAGCGCTGTGCCTCGTATTTGCTCAGCTAGACGGAACTTGCTCGTCCCACGACCACAAATACCTGGATGCGTAATACAGTACAATATCCGTGCTAACTCGTTTTAGTTTGGAAAATAGGAGTGCAGGTTTAGGTTTATAACGAAAAGTAATATTAGCGAAAGTTATACCGCCGACCGCTTTAGCTTAGTTGGTAGTGACCGTGCATACGAAGCAGGAGGTCCTGGGTTCGAATCCCGGTAAGGGCATTTATTTGTGTGATGAGCACGAATATTTGATCCTGAGTCATGGATGTTTTCTATGTATTTAAGTATTTGTATCTATTAAATATATCGTCGTCTAGTATCCATAACACAAGCCTTATTGAGCTTACTATGGGACTAGTTCGATTTGTGTAAGATTGTCCCCTAATATTTATTTATTTATTTTATTTATAGCCTTGCATAAAATATGCTAGTTTAACTGAAGAAAATTAATTATTTCTATTACAAATACGTGTAGAAACGACACTACTCTAACTGTTTCACTATATTCGTTCTGTATAAGCAAAACGTTAAGCTCATCTTAACATTTCAACTGTGGCCTGTTTTACGAAGCTTCAAGACACAATTTTACAAGTCTAAACTAGCAATATTGGTCAAAAACAACAGCACCATTTGTTGGTTTGCCCAATATCGCTTTAGCCTTGTAAAATTGTAATTGCAGCTTCGTAAAACAAGCCACCGGTCGTTGGGTGGGTTTCATAGCGAGCGAACGGTTTTCTTACCCTAAAACCCGTACATTCAACTCTTTTCGATGGTCCTTGCAAAATCGTATTAGCATATTCATCTAGCTAGGCAGTTGTACCACATCCAGTGGCCCTACAACTACATCAGAAGGGGGAGGGGCAAACTGCGCAGACCGGGTGCAAACTCCGCGTAAACTTTCTCCACGTCGGCCAGAACTTCTGACGTGTCATAATCTTGCTACTTGCAGGGCCGATGCGACTTGTACGCGCAATTGACTTTTAGTTGTGAATAATGTTGTGGCGTTGCTATTATGAATACACTTCAGTTGTTTTCTACGTATTTGTTTCTCACTTGTTCCTCACCGTGCTGAACAGATATAAATACTGAGGATCACTGACAAATGCAACGTTTTTTGAATCAGTACCGTGTGACGCATATTCCGTATCCCTTTCCATTCCAAATAGTGCGAAATTGACAGATCATGCACTGTCACCACCACTAGGACGAGCAGTACCGGGAAAGTTTAATATAACGGTACCGGGAATCCCCGGTACTGGCATACTAAAATTTCCCGGTACTGCATGCCCAACACACCACAACGACAAGTAAAGTCGCGGCTAGTTGTGCTAACCCGGTGGACCTCTTTCGACGACTGATTAATTCGTTAATCACTTATTAATTGCATGATTCCAGTTACAAAAATTCAGTCGTGAATTTTGAGAAGGAATTTCTGATAAATTCGCTTTGGTTTTCAAGATTATTCATTTCAATAAAACTGTTTAATCGCATACCACAAGACCGAATAATAATCCCAGCGTTTAAAACCCATACCTACTTAGGTATGGGTTTTAGGTTGGGTTGCCGTCTGTTGATTACATTACCTCTGTAGGTACTTACCTACTTACAGTGGTAATGTAATCAACAGACGGAATGTTATACGTATTGCAACCGTTACCAAATATAGACTATGTACCTATTAAAATAAACGAAGAGGCTCCCGTTGTCGATGTCAAATAGGTCAGGTCACATTACAATATGTTGATCCAGACATCTATTAAACTGTCAAACGGCATTACGAGACACCGAATTTCTATTCTTCAAAACGGTTTTCCAAACTTATAAGTATTCATGCGTTGTATAGGATACAATGTGAACAAAGACAATTTGCTTCGCGCCGCCGCTGTCGAACAATCGAACACGATGCAGAATACATTATGCCGTTACGTCTATAATACAATCCATTAGGTTAAGTGCTGTAGTGCCCGTTCGATTCCCACAAATGTGTAATCGGTTTTGTAAAAAATTACCGCGTTCACACATTCGAGCAATGCGACACTAGGAAATTAGCATACAGATAATACTCACAATGCCTTTATTGTGCCGAGAATATCTATTTGAGGAGTTCCGCCAATGTTTCATTGATTTCCCCGTTATCTTGACCAACTTTATGGGAGGGGATATTGGCATGGTAAAGAATTATCGTTGAACTGACATGAAAACGAAAGATTCCGACAAACTGAGAACCTCCATCTTTTTGAAGTCCGTTAAAAGTTTATAGATGATCAGATGTTTAATCTTCAGAAGTAATCGTCTGTTTACATCGAATAAACAGTCCTACTCAAACGAACCACTTCATACACTGCGATATTTGCGCCACTGTACACAATAGTATTACCGAGGTGGAAAAAACCGATTACGTTAGTTCCTGAAGCGGCTACTAGACACCTTTTTATATGCTAAAAATACTTGTTCGAGGTTTTTAATAGTATTTAACTTTGCTAAGACAACTGTGCAAAGAAAACGCGCTAAAAAAAACACCGCTTCCAACTCCGTGGACAACACAACATCCGACTCCCGCGTGCAAAATTAACCATAATCCTTACAAAATAGACAACAATCCTCATTTAAAGACATTAAGAGAGAGGGCCTCGGAAAGTTATAATGAAATTCACGAGCAATAAAACTTCCCTTTTGACTAACCCCCAGATATACATTCGCGTCAAGTTGCGAACGGGAGCGGCCAGACGACTCCCGAACTTAGACAAAGAGACTAACTTCCATTAAATCTTTTGCAACTAAGTTTCTCGTCCCCGCTGACTCTTGTACTTACCACCTATATTATACTAGCGCGAGCTCGGGGGTACGCTTGCAACTTCGGCAAATTTCATACTTTCATTAGCGATCGGTTTTCGGAGGCATTTATCAAGATAATTACTTCGAGAGAGCGGTAAACGGAGCATCTTTTAATATGCGTCACGGCGAGCGGGAAATGTTAAGGAGCCATAAATGCATTGAACAAGTAGACACTTTATGAGACGCTCTGCATATTTTTATAGCGTGTTTATCTTTCCTTCATGCGAGGCGGCTTCTACGCGTCGAGTTTCGTGTGTACTTTATATATAGCAAAACAAATAATGGAGTGAAACTTAGTTGAATGTATGTAAAGTTATGCGTTTACATTTGAGTCCTCCTCGCTTCAAACTTTCAGGGTCAGCCCGAGAAGTTTGCCGGCAAAGGAAAGACAAATTTTACAAGGAACGTGTTCCACATTATTCATATCGATTCGTCTCACTGTAATGTAATATTTGATAACTGGCAAAGACGTCTTTATCAGGCCCGTCACGTATACAGGATTATAAAATTCAGTGTTAGCTTATCTCGCACTTCAAACTTCATTAGCCTTAAATACGTTATTTCATTTGTGTAGCGTAAGTATCGCGTCAGCTCAAAGGAATGGATGTATTTATTACGATGCTCATTTACCTTAAAAACTCCGTCTGAAACAATTATTAAAGTCGGGCTTGCAAATCGGTTTTCGCCATTATCTGGTAAAGTAATAGTAGATCTCAACTAAAAAAGATCACAACATCTCGTCCGAGTTTTTCACCGCCATCATTATTTAATAGCAAGCGTCTCCTGAGGTAAAACCCCTGCTTTACACACTTCATACGCCAAAATAAAAAAAATCATACATCTATCATTCATTACTCAACTTACTCCTCAAAACGCAAGAGAGATTTCCCAAATGTAATACCATTAAGCAGAAAAAATGCACATCCTTTGCTCATGCGGACCACTCATGCGCAAACGAAGTATCCATCTAGGCGACGTATTCTGTTACCAGAAGAGATACAACTACTTACTGCCCAAAAAATCGGGAATTTCTTAGATTCAACGGGCCTCTGCAGTGAAATCTAACAAAAGGGCTGCCACAATAGATCAGCAATGATCGAAGCGGCACATAAAAGGCCCAAAACCCAACAATAATAATAATAAAGCCGAAAACATGTTTAAAGCCAAGTCAACGTGTATAGAGAGTAATTAGGAATGTTCACGGCAACATCCCCAACTGTGTGCATGCAACCACAGGCGCCGTGTGACGGGCACAATTTCTGCGGACTTGCATAAAGTAGAGTAAGTAGATAAGTTAGTTAAAACTGGAGATGGGTGTAACATGTTTTTGACGGATTAGTTCCCCGTCGGAGTTCCGTGTAAGCCGGCGAACTACCCGCAAACTAGCAACTTGTGCGCCACAACTACGTGTATTAAAATTGCATTATAACAATGCTGTTAGAATTAAATTGCTTCGACGTGAGAGCCGCGTCGTGTGAATTGTTCGATGACGCAATCCTGCGTCAGTACACATGTTTCTATTATCAGTGTTTCTAATCAGTGCTTCTATCTATTATAAGGTAAAGAATACCAGAAGCATGCAATGTAATATGATGAGTGCGTCAAGTTACTTTGGAAAAAAACTGTCATAGTTGAGTATTTTCGGTCATAATTATTCCTGGACTTAGAACCTAATTCTCTGTGCAGGATTAGGTTGTAGGTTTTTGCGGGTTATGCGCCCAATTTGCGTGAATTCTCGGTATACCTGCGCGTTCTTACCAAATTGAAGATAATAATAAGATTCACTGAGATTAATCGCAAGAATACGCTTCGTTAGACAATTCTTGTAAGCGGACAATCAAAAAAGATGGATCACTCTTCCGCACTGATAACATATTAGGTCGATGTATTTCGGAGTAACTATCATTTAGTCATGTGTGTGTAGTATTTGTCTTTCAATTAGGATGGCTAAGAAACCTACAAAGTACACGTGCCTTGGGACGGCTGTCGTCACATAAAAAAACTGAAAATTCCCTATAAGTTTTCTATAACGATGTTAAACAAGTTCCCAAAATCTTGCATCAGTATAAAGTGGGGCATTCCAAAATGACGGTCACGTGACGCCATTTTTTTCATACTTCTAACAAAGTTAGGAAGTACATTTTTGGTATGTCAATATTTTATAACTTAGTTTCTTAGGTTGGTGGTCTTGGTTTTTAAGGTAGCTGCCATAGCCATCACGTGCCCGACAAAGTAGACGTTTTCGTGGAATGCCGCAAGTGATAACTATACTGCGCAATAGTAACTATTGCTTTGCTTGCACAAGTGCTCGGCAGACGGGCAGAGACGGTGAGACCCGATTATCATATCATAACTCGGTAGACACCGCAGACCACTGTTTGTTAAGTAAAATAACTTACATGACGACATAGTCGGGTTAATACAGACTTGGTTCAAGGTTTTAAAGAGCTCAAGGCAGTAGTGACGTGTCTAGGGCATGCAACTCGGTTATTTTTTGTATGGAAAAAAACTCTGTTTCGGTTAAAACTAGAGTTTTTCCCATGCTAAAAATAGTCGATTTCAATCCCTAGGTGTCCAAAGAAACGATGCCGTCTGCTATAAAAGTGCACCAGACAGCTAAAGCGATAATAGTATACTACACAACTAGGGTGGTAATACAAAGAAAGGCCGAGATCGCAGATGTTTGCGGCCCGAGCTGTAAGCGAGGGACGTAAATATGCGATCGAGGGCTTTTATTACCTCCCGTGTTGAGTACATCATTTTATGTCTACACTTGCACTTGGCATAAATTAAAAAATGCCACGGATCGGAGGGTTTCGTCGCACGTGCCGA
Source organism: Eudemis profundana (assembly GCA_947034925.1). Classification (NCBI taxonomy): domain Eukaryota; kingdom Metazoa; phylum Arthropoda; class Insecta; order Lepidoptera; family Tortricidae; genus Eudemis; species Eudemis profundana. The sequence continues at coordinate 4,141,007 of OX344813.1, forward strand.
AAAAATACAATTTCACGTCTTCCTCTAGCCAGGAAATAGGATTAAGTAAATACCACATTCATGTCAAGGTAGGGGAACAATGAAAGACAAGCTAATGCCTGCGAATCAGTGAGATTTTTGGAATTGTACTGCAGAGTTGACATGTGTACCTATAAAAGAACTTCCCAATTAAAACATAAAATTTGCATCGAAAATATATATCGATTACGCCGGATTAAATTATTCTTTCTTATCATTGAGCGCAGTAGCAAAATTTAAGACAACACATTGATTGGAAGTATTTTGCATTGTAGTACCCTTTTTCTGAGATAACAATTTGTTTAAGTTTAGGCGATTTTGTACGCATAGGTATGCGTGCGTAATTTCAATGAAATCTAAATAAAACCTGTCCAGTTTTGCAATAAACGAAACGACATCTAAGAGCGCCATTAAAATCCGTCATTTGAATAATGCGTGTTGACTAAGGTTAAGTCGATCTGAGGCAAAACGACTTAAAACGAGCGAAGCCGGTCCGTTTGAGATCCAAGAGAATATTAAAGTGTGTATGTTCGTGTAAGTTACTTTTATAGGCACTTGCAGCCGCTGGATCTTTTTACGACGACCTGACAGTTCTTGAGAGAACTTTTTAGATATCTAGAACGAGTTTTCTATGTGCAATCATCTAATCGAAATTGGTTTTGAACTTGGCAATTGTCCGCTATCTAGATAACGCCATTTCGTTGCTTAAGCATCTTTTAAAAATAGCGCACGCTTCTATCTTAAAGGAGTTTGAAAATCCAAGTACCTTTTATAAAAACGTCAATTTAATCCTAAATTCCAAATATGGCAACGAAATATTTTCTTAGGTTCGTCAGATGTGGTAGAAAAGTCCGTCCGTATTATAAAACAAGTAAGCGCAAGACGCCTGCAATGAGAGCACGCTGACGAAACCAACGAATCCATTTCGAAACCGAGAGGCTAATCATTTTGCGCAAATACTAATGACACTGGAGTACATATTTGGTACGTGTAAAGAGTAATTGTCGGGCCATAAGTGGGCCAGGGCGGGAGCGCGGCGAGCGGCAAGCGGCGAGCGATCGAACGCGGGGACGCGCAAGGGTCGTTCACCCCGCGGCCGGCCGGCCCGGCCGCGGGCGCGGGCGTCGCTACTCGCTACATACACCGCGGCCGGCTCATTACTTTCCGAACTGTAAAACATTTCGAAGATGGCCGTGTCGTCAGACTGATCAATACGGCTCTAATTGGAGGTTGTTCGTTATAAATGGCGGCTTATGAGAACGTCGGGTGAAAGGTATAAATAGTGGACAATTAGGAATGTTTGGGTTGTTTAAAGGATGGTAAACGGCATGTGAACTAAGCGGTTTATTAATTTAGGAAAATAACAATGCTAAAGTCGATAAATTGGGTAGATAAAATGGTAATGACTAATGACAGTAGTTCGAAAGGGCAGATGTGTGTAATGAATAATGAAATGTACGGCAAAAAATAATAAAAGGAAGGGAAAGCAATGAGTCACGGAAAGTGCAGGTGGACTACGGACTTTTTTCCAACAACAAGATGAATGAAACTTCGAGGCTGAACGCCGTTCAATTGTACTACTTTGAAGTTTAATGTAGTTAGAAGCCTGTAGTTACCGGTCGAAATATTAGTATCTCGTTCGTTACTTAAAAAAGCGACATTGCAGAAAGGATATAGTTTATTATGCTGAACATTTTACCCACTAGTCACAGGACCTAAGCCACAGGATCCAACTATAAATAAACTACGGTAAATAAACTCGATGTTTTAACCTACAAATAACGATCAAGAAGATTAGCCCCTGCCAGAGATATATCAGACAAGATCACCTTTTAAGGTTTTGAATAAAGCTACGCCACCGAGTCACTTTGACCCAGATCGTAATCTCTGCCATGAAATGCAACTCTAAAATTCAACGAACAAGACAAATAAAGCAAATAAGTAAGTTTGCTCAACGAATTTGCGTTTCACTCGACGTAATCTTGGCAAAGGAACGGGAATAGGTAGACCGATGCAACTGCGTGATTTAACTTTTGACGTTATTCTGCGGTGGCAGTTGAAATCGTAATGAAAAGCGGGTCAGTCGTCTTAGGCAGTCAGACAGGTGGGCGAGGGGAGTCGGAGAACTTTCTCGATCGATCCCACTTCTGAACAGAGCGCACGTGTACTCACGCCCTATTTAGCCATTCACATTGAATGGAACCGTCTGTTGATAAGCGCTAACATTGGACAACTAATAACAGATACGGAGCAAGTTATAATTGCGCTCGTGTTTAGTGATTCAGTACAATCTGAGCGGAATAACACCGATGATAATAACTAGCTGGAACGGAACGGCGTAATTAGATGATTCAATTGGATTATTTATTCGGATAACTGGCAATGGTAATTAACCTTCCACGAGATTTTTCCTGCGAGGAATTTAATAACTCAATTTTCCTTACACTTCTCGTCTGCATTGTTCCGATAAACGATTCAGGGTTACACGCGATCCCCGCAGCGTCAGTCGGTGGTAATTAAATTGATTAAGGATACACATAGAAACGTGACACAATTAACTAAGTTGTGTATTTGTTGCGTCGGTGGCACCGGGGGCATTCTCCCTCCGCTTTAAAGCTTGCTATGCTATCGAGCGAGCGTACAACTTTTTATTTTGAACGCAGCCGCAAACGGAACGATTCAAATAAAAGCAAGCCGACATACGCTGGCAGTTCGTGCTTCACAAAGGAAATGTGGAAACAATATGCTGAATAGAAGAGACATTATTTGAATTTGATCGAAATATTGAATAGACCAGTGGCGTGGCTGTGGTAGGGTTGACGTTTAAAGCCGCTCCATAAAACGAAATTACAGACGAAATGAACACGCCGAGGAAGCGCAGACGTAATAAAAATCTTACCGCTGTGTGAACATAACCATTTCGAACATTTAGTTTAATTATACAGACACCAAAAAGGGTATTCAGGAATATGAAACAGCTGCATATCTAGGAAAAGCTATCAAAGATAAGTTAATGGAAATGATAATAATATTGATAATGTCGAAATCCGCTACAAGATGATTTAATGATGTTTAAACGGCGGCTATTATCACCTGTGCACATTTATTTTCGTGATAACAATAGGCGAACTATACATAGAGAGCATAATAGACTTTGAACAGCTGTCATTTTACCGGTTTTTTGTCACAATTGCCACTATTATGCTCCACAAAGACGCGTCTAATGACACGCCTGTGAATACCCTTTGTTTCTGCGAGTATAAAATGTATAGCATGATCACAATTAAGGGGCTGAGGTTTTATTTCCTGTGCAAGAATCACTCCGAGTGTAAAAGTCGCGATAGCGCTAAACGGTAGTGTGATTTTGTGAAATTAAAACTGAGCAGTAAGCAATTTCGTGTGAATTGTTTTTGCAGAGCGTCGTGTAGCTGGAATGGCGTCAGCCGGGCATCAGTGCCGAGTCAGCTTACGGCGGGCGTAAACAGTTATAGCCCCTCTGGTTGTGCAAGGCCGGTTTTATTCCCCATCCGAATCAGCATTCCTTTTCAGCGGACTAAGCGGAAGCGAGCGAGCTGTCTTTCAATATTATTATTGCTTGGAAACTCGAACGCTAGCAGTTCTGCGAACTATCAATAGCGCTTCGGCAATTTGCTGTGCTAACGCCTAAACTATGCAGAAAATAGAAGCGCAGCGTTATTACCTAAAATGCACCGGATCAACTTTTTGAGTATGAAATGGCAAATTTTTCGCCAACTTCTGACAAAGTTAGGAAGCAACGTCCGGGAAACTTTGCTGCGAGTCCAAATAACATTTAACTTTAGACGTCCAATTTAAATTAAATAATTAGAAGCCCGGATTTGTCTGGACTTTTCCTTAAATAAATTAACGCAAAGAAAGTACTAACATAATAGCTCCTAATGTCAGAGTGCAGTAAGAAATGCTCATATCATACTGAATAAAACTCGACCCTAATTCCGTAATAGAAGGTTAAGTTAAGAACAAGTCTTTTCCTCTTTGCGAATATTTTATTCAGCAATCGCATTACGTATTCCCCTATCGATGCAAACACGTTGTGTTTACTAAGTGCACATAGTGGGTTCACAGTGACTTTCTAGATATTGTGGGGAGTCGCAAGTTGCATAGTTGGGCGAAGATCGCATACGAGGAACGGCGGGCCTGGGTCGTGCCGGGTCAACGCACAGGTCACGCAAACACCAGCTTTGTTGCTGCATGCGGCACTAATGTCGACGTGTGCGAATGCGAAGGAAGCGCGATCAAAGTTTCGCAGTTAAATTATACTCGTAATGCTCTTGCTCGCCTGCCGCTCTGACTTTTCAACGCTCCAACTCTTTCAGTTGTTTTAAGGAAAAAATGTAACTTCGCAAAGTATGCTTAACTGAACTTGTATGTTGATGTAATTTATTCAACCTTAAAGTTGGCTTTGAGCTAGCACCAAGTTTAATTAAGGAATACCGAAGTATCGAATTAAAAGCTTTAATTAGTCGAGACGGGACGATACGGATCCCGTGTGCAAAATGTGTGTTACGTAGTTTCTCTTTTGTTTAAAGAGATAAGTATCTGTACATGCAAGACGTTGACCCCCTGCATTCTTCCCACCCTTTTACACAGCCTGTGCAGTGCACCTATAGTTAGATGTTGATAGACTTGAGTATAAAACTAGCTTCTCTAGTTAATAGCAACATAAATTACTGTTGCTTCACATTGCGCAGTCTAATTAATTGCTGTTTATTTATCTTTGTCGACGTATCATTAAAAAACATAACCATTATTGGTCAGTAAAAGCAATTGGTTAAATGCCTAAACCGTCGATACCTCAAAATGGGAATAAATCGTGTCTTGACAAATTAAGGTAACTGTACGTGCGCTTGCGACCCCAGCCGATGAATTATAACTGCAAATGACCAATCACGTAGCGGCCACGTGCCGACATCGGCACAATACAACGAGTCACGCTTGTTGCTAGGCCCCGCGAGAAAGCAAATGAAAGCGGATCGCTTTCTCGACTAGCGTTGCGACATGCCCGTTACCAACCTCGGAACAACGCCGATTTGTATTGTGATTGGTGATTAGTTTGATGTGCCAGTGTTACGCGTTGTGCAACTTCGCTTTTCGACGAAAGTTTCGAAAGGTCCGTTATGCGCTGATAAGCGCCGTAAAGCATTTCATCGATACGTAATGTTATTCAAATGTTATCTATTCCGAAATGTAGGGTCGCTAATGCTATTGTGTACATACTATCGATGAATTAAGCTGGATGGCTGCGGCTGTAATGGCAGGTTTATCGGTGAAATTTTATCTTAGTTTGAATAGAATAGACGGAAACCTTTAAAGCGATGCGTTCACCCGTCGTAGCTTTGGGGCCGGGTCACTTTCCACATAAACGCTTCAGAGGTAAACGGCCCGAACGTTCCGCTCGCTGAATTATTTTACATATCCCCGTGCTCGTGTCGCCAGATTTGCCGTGTGCTCGCCCGAAAGGAAAGTGCCTAGTTCTATCCAAACGACCGACATTAAAATCGTATCACCGCCATCTTCGCTATATTTAGGTGTTCGCAGTTTACGTTTCGACGACTGTGCAGTGAATAAACCCCTTAATGTGTTTGTTTGTAAGTTGAGAAAATACGAGTAGGCACTCAGTCATTTTATCTGAGATGCAGAGGTTATCAAAGATCGTCAACTTGACTAGGTCTTCGGCTCGGCTTGTACACAGGTCTTTTGAGGTGACCTTTAGCGTTTCCATCACTAGCTTTAACTCGATCTGTCTTCATTGCCTTACCTACCACATTTGCCGATAAATCATGATGGATAATTACAGATTTAGAGTAACCAACATTAGGTCCGTTATGCCTCACATATCGTACATTTACAACCCGAGTGTTTGCCCTTAGCATGAGTTTAATACATTAATCTAATGACATGCTATGCCTGTTTAATCAATAATTTACATTGTCAATGCCCTGTCGTTTGACATTGGTAAGCCCTCTACGGTCTTGTTAATGCATAAGTTACGATGCTCGAGACGTCGTCTTCTATATTATTAATAGGGCCTTGTTGCCTTGTATTCGCATAATTCAGTACGTGTGAAATTCAAGCTATGCAGCCGTTATCAGTGTGTGCGATTTTTAGCAAGTAATAAATTATACTTGAACATTGTTGGTTATGCCTACACAGCCGAATGTTGGAGTTGCATAAATATTCATCAGGCATTCTGTGGAAGCGATGACACAGACAGGAAAACAACAACGAACAGCGGCTAAAACTTCCTCTGTGAGCGTTCCTTTGCAGACGACCGACAAAAAAACAACAGTCGGTTTACAACAATTCGGCCCCGGTAAAGTTAGGGTTCAACTGCCACATTTCTACATTTAAGTGAATCAGTTCTGAATGCTTCAATACGATATCAGCCAGTTTCACTTTACGTTGATCTGATTTCGTGGAAAAGGCTCATGGCTCTTGTGTAAAAGAACCCATTTCTGTTGTATCTTATGAATACGAGATAGTATTTGATTTGAGTGTGAATAGACGTGGCTGTCTCATCGATCATTCTACAGAACGGACACTTTCGTCGTATGTATTAATAATTTAGCGGCAAAGCAGAATAAAGTGGATACCTAGAACACTTCAGGGTTTCGGACTCGCGAGCAATTTTACTGGCATGCGACTGAATTCCTTTCCGGGTGTAACAAAAGGCTAATAACAAGAGGTTGGCTTAGCGCAGTCTGATGGTAAATGGTAGGCACTTACCATCTAGTAGTGAACGAGTCTCATTTGCATCTCGCCGACACGGTCGTTCACATTGCACGGCCGAGACTGAGCCAAAACCAGACAATGGCAGTCGTTGCGATCGTCGGTCATTCGATTTCGAAGTATGGACTTGTTAGGCGTGAAAGATAAATGGTTGAAAACCGTTTAAATAATGGCGCGATCCGAGTACTCGGTTGGGAAAATTTTAAAGATGCAGAAAATTTTGAAGATTTCTGTGCAAAAGTCCATTCTTGAACTTATAATTATGCATTTACATAGACGTTCGTTGATGCTAATATTACTGTACAGTATATTACTTGCTATCACTTTCTGATTTGTTAAGATGTGGATCGATAGGTGAAATAACGTTTTATGGCAATTTATGATAGCAGAAGGCATAAAGTAGCAAAAAAAAACAAGTCTGTCAGTGAACATTAAACATTTGCATTTCGTATTTTTCCACACCTTTCTGCAAAAATACAAACGACGAAACAACCTATGAAGTACGAACGAGCTAGTTAGTTGTAGTTACGGCAACTGGGCGCGTAAATCACGTCGGGGCGACAAAACTTTACTTCCAGAGATAGTTTTTAATTGATTCCCCAGATAAGTTATTATACTCGCTTCCAGCTGCAGGCTTACCAATTTAATTAAATAGTTTGCATTCGTTAACCAGTCATTTTATATCACAGTTGCTCGCTTTGTGTAATTATGAAAGACTCGTGAAGGTTGTGGGGCCATATTTAGTCCGTCGCAAATTTATTCTGAGTTTGTTCTAATGATATGAATTAATATTATCAAAGTTATCTGAGTAGTTATTGTTGTTTCTAAAATTATAGACTCAACATTATTTACTAGCTGTCCCGGCAAACTTCGTTCCGCCTCAGAATTTTTAATTTTTAGAAGTTTTAATAGTTATTCTGTTATTTGGGGCAGATGCAAACCCAAAAAATCAAAAATCATAAAAATCGGTCCACCCGTTCTCGAGTTATAAATGTTGTAACTAACACAACTTTGTTTTATGTATCTAGAGATATTACAAAGACTCGTGCATAATATATTAGCACTGTATTATCTTACCCACGTGTGTTTCCATTTTGCAAACTGTGGGACGTATTTTCTCACAATGTATTTCTTTAATTTCTTAAGTCTTGTGGCAGAACCAATGCATATTTTCAGGTACCCTCCGTTTCTTAAGACGGATTGATATAATACGCGAACACTGAGCTTTCATAGGCGAGGTTCTTACCATTTAAGATTATGTCAATCGACACAAAAAATGTTATCTTCACATTTCAGACTTTCCCAATTTTTATCAAGGCTAAGTCTACAGATCTCACTTATACATTCAAGTCGTACGCTGACGTAGGCAAGTAGGCACTCGACATATCATCGTCTCGGATATCTCGATAGGGCAAAATAAAGAGATGGATTCCGTCGCCCTTGCTCAGCGTTATCGCATACCAATAGCCCGGCTCGTTGCGATGTTCAGGCGCGGACCGGGTGTGTTTTAGGGTTCCACGACTTGGGAACCCGTTGATACTTAATCTTTGGCAAGATCTAGTTCTGAAAAGTCGCACGATTGTTTTATCATGTGATTTTCCAGATGTATTATTGGATTTAATGAAACTGTTAAACGTTATTGCATTCGCGCATTCGTCTGAATCACGCAATATAGTTCAATTTATATGAATCACATCGACGTTTTGAACAATTTTCGTTGAGAATGTACCAAATTTCGGCAGCATGTCTCACAGACTGTCTAGTCACGTTACCGAGAGCCGAATCTCCTCATAACCGCGTGCGAATCACCCACTATAAATCAGCGAAGCGGGATTGTAGCAATAACGCGGCAGTCTCGCGCTTCACCGTTCCCCGCACTTATTACCAGTCGGCGAGCGTCGCCGGAGATCACGTAGGGGACCGGTCGCCGTGAGATCCCGCCCGGCTCGGCGGCCTGTAAATTACCGACGTTCGCCTCGTAAAATGTGCAACCTAACGGAAAGGCCTCGCCTCTGTCACTATGCCGCCAGTCTAAAGGTAAAACGCAGCAAGGATGCAGGGCATGAGGCAGACATATGACATTTTGAATTGGGGGATTACATGTGCCGATGCTCGCCTATGTATTGGCGGATGCGCTTGCAACACTAAGGTGTTCCGTTGCTTCGAATTACTAGAATTCGTGAGAGTCACGTTCGTGTCATTTGAAGTATGATATTATTATGAGAATTTATTGCCATATATTGGTCAAGCAAATGTGATTATTATAGCGCATTTGAATAGTGGCATATGGTTCGAATTCAGATTGACGCGAGATAATGCCGGTGTTCTGATCGATAGATAGTATTTATTGACCAAGCGCATGTCATTTCATACACACATGACATAAATGCGCAAGTGAATGTGAAACATTTCCAGGCCATGAAAAGATTCCCGCCGCTATCATGTAATACATATCGCAACGCTATTCACACGCATACGCGAATAAACCGGGCATCCATTCAGCCGTCACAAAACGAAACTGAATGCCATCCTCATCTCAAGATGCGGCGGGCGCAGATCAGAGGCGGCGGCGCGGCGAGGCGGGGGCGGAGCGCCCGGCAACTGCGCCATAACTTGCCGCGCACGTACAACCAGACAATCGCAATTATTATTAACAGATATACGTTTAATGATCGTGTGCCGCGCTGCGAGCGTTGGAAATTCAACTGCGTTATCGCCGCGCGCGATTGTGGTGTTTACGTCATGGCGGCATTCGTGTGGAAATCGCTTAAAGCGACGGCGGGCTAGTGTCCTTTACGGGGTGGGAATTAGAGGGAAGGCGCCGGGCGAGGCGGGGGGAGTTTCTTGCGGAGTGAGTTAGCTCCAAGACTGATGATTTGTAGCGCGGTTAGCGTTCATCTGGCGGACTCGGGACACTGAGATAACTCATCCCGCGAACAAAGACAGGTCGCTAATGTAACCCGCGCTCGCAACTCTCATATAAATCACCTTACATAACGCTCACGTACAGAGAAACTTTATGGACGGTATTTTTACCTTTGCTGGTGGACAACAAAGGACGAAGTCGAAAAAGAAAATCTAATAAATATAAAACCGATTGAATTCCCTCAATTGTGTTTTCACTACAAATTGAGAACAATCGCATTTCGAGGTGCCCTGCCCACGCGGTTCTTATAGCAATTCGAGAGCAAAAAGCGGACAAATAACTTCGCGTCAGGAGGCTAATAACGGCCTATCTGCAAGCATGATAAAGATGGGTTTCTTGTTAGACGAGGATGGTCACATAAACCAGTTTGTGCGTTTGCGGCTAAAGATCGATGCAGGCGTGCGGGCAGGCTCATTCGAGAGATGCATTCGATGTCCCGAGATAAAATACCGCAAATGGACTTCAGAGAATCCCGAAAACATCGAACTTCAAACGTGTTTGGACTTTGAATTCGAGTTCACATAATTTCCAAGCTTTAATATAGTTGCCAGTAATGCCAGTACAACTTAAAATGTCAAGTCGTGACGCATTTCATGCATTCCGTTGAACTCATATGAGGAACCCATGAATAAGTTTCCTTCCTCATTAACTATATCACCAAATACATTAATTCCTTCGTTAGGTTGACATAAAAAAGAAACTTACTGTTTAAGTCCAATCTGTTACGTCCGCGATCTGGAACAAACAATTACGTTGTTAATTAATCATAAATTACTCCAGAAATTGCCCTGAGGAGAAATACTGCACAACTTCCAACCACTATTTGGTAAACGACTTCTAGTTCGAACCCATTAAACTAAGGCACTACATAATATAAAATTACTAATTCATGTCACAACGTTCAAAATATTATAATGACGTTCGTATTACTATTCATTTACATGATAATTGCTAGCCACGTACGATAATTGGAATCTGTTTCGGAAATGTGATTCTCGATATTTCTCTTGGTCTCATTTGCGTGGGTATACAATGAACCGTGATTATTTCTATTCCTGGAAAATCGGCTCGAGTTCTGATCATTTAAAAAGTGAAAATAGTAGTAGCAGACAAATACGGGAAAATTGGATAATCTATTCTATTACAAGGTAAAACACAGATGAATTTTCTTAATTTAGAAATATCAGTACAAATTAGTTTGATTTACTGAACAAAGGCCTAGTATAAGTTAAGGAAATGTTAGAATAGTTTAACTAACAATTAGAATATCCAGTTATTTCTAGACAAACAAGAATTCTTCTCCGAAACCGAACATAGATTTATTACAGACCCAAATCCAAAACGAGATGGATCGTTGACTAATAAAATGAAGGATCTTCTAAAGTGACCGAAAAAGTTTCAGAGAAAACAGTAGCAACATAATAGGTATGTAGTTGTAGGAGTGCGAAGTACGGACGAAATGGACAATGCGCATAAAAAATCAATAAAAGCCGGGCACGGCCTTCGCTGAGGTCGAGTGACGCCTTTCGAATCACCGACACCGGCCGGCCCAATCGCCGCGGACGAGATATTTGCGTTTAATGCCAGAGTTCGGGGATACTTTCTGACTTTTTCGACCATGCTAAACACTCCACTCCACGTGGACATACTTGAAGTAAAATTAGGGCAACACCGAGGCTTTTCTGCAGCTTCGCTGCGAAGAAAAAAGTTAAGTCAATAAACTGGATCCCACTCGAGCACTCAGATATTAATTACGATAGCTAAGTCATTAACATGCGTTTACGTCTCGTAGCCATTTCGAGCAGGGCGATAATTAAATAACTTATTCAGATTAACAATATTGCAAGGAGCATGTCAGGTTCTCGTCATGATAACAGAACACGTTGTCTATATAATTAATTATAAAAGAAATACAACTTGGCCACAGTTCAAACAGTGAACGCCGTTTCATTCAGTGCCAAGTGCAATATTTTTAGATGGAGTGTGACGGGGCATCTTTTGGGCCGCGATCACTAATTTCGTCTCGACTCTCTTTGTGTGGGGTATGAAAAAATGCTTCAAGATGCGCTCAATAAGACTTGGCTGACGCCTACATGGAATATTACGGGTGCTGCGTCTAACTAGAATACGTATGATATAACTTAGTTATAAAACGGTTTAATTCAACATCACGGTGAAAGTTGTAATACGCAGGGATCGTGTAACCATTAGAAGCCATGGTACTTTCCCACGAACATCTCCGTTTAGAGCTCCAGGCTAAAATATCACGAAGTCACAGGTTAACAAGACGGCTTCAGAACAAATTAAGGACCGGCTGCTGTACGTCGAAAGTCCTGATTAGTCAAAATTACGTTTGAAACTGTATACTTAAGTTTATCTTCGTTTGATATGTGTTCAAAGCTGCTCTGTGTGCGAGTCTGGCGCAGTTCAAACCGGTCTAGCGGGCGCCTGCGAGCTGCATACGTACACACACAAGTCTAGAAACTTTTCGCTATAGAGCGAGAATTGTGTCGCCATCAAAGAAAGTTGTAGTGGCGTAGGTCGAGTCGAGAGCAGTGCGGCGTTATTCGGTTTAATAACTTCATATGAAGTGGGCTCTCAGGGTAAAGAAATGGCACGGCACCGTTATTGCATTAGTCGCCCATTCCACTCTATAAAATTAGTAACTATATATACGCGATCGTGTGATGAAAATAAAAAAATGGGTCGATAAATGTTCAGGATTTTAACAACTACTTAAATCTTTACAATTATGTTAGAGTCCGACCGAAATTTCGATTTCGGTTTCGGCCTAGTTTTGCAAAAAACGGGTTTCGGCTTAAACTGAATTTGAGGGGTTTCGTGCCGCGATCGGACGTCCGTCTCTATTTCAAAAAGAGATAATTTATTTGAAATAAAAAGGTATAATATGTTATAATTAAGGATATCGGAAACTAAATAATTTATGTTATTTAAAAATGAAGACTGACTGATTATGATTGTAATTTTTTTCTTCCCACGAAAACGTGACCTTAGATGGAAGTTTCGGTTTCGGTTCTGGTTTCGGCCGAAACTGAGATCAAAGCCGAAATTCGGCTACGGTTTCGGTTATGTAAATGTGCGGCAAATAACTGTTCTTGCAGAAAATAAATAGTAGCCATTAGCGATATTAGGAATGTTAGATTCGTACAGAATACTTTGCAAAAGATCGTGAGCGGTAAAAATTGCGTATGTACTAAATGAGATTCGATTAGCTATTTGTTTCAAGAATCACGTATTCAGTAATGTGTTAATTTTAACGATCTCGCTCAATTATGATAAACAGTGCATTCGAAGCACGTTGAAATAACTTAACGAGTGTCACGTTTTGAAATAGTTTCAATTTTTATTTCACACGGATTCAGCGACATTGCACGCCGCGCTTGTTTTTGCACTCAATTGTTCCGATTATACCAACCGAAGAATTCACTTCTCAGCGTTTATGAATTCAACTTGCATTCACACAAATATCAAATTAATAAGCCATGTTAGTCTAGCAACTAGGTATATGGCCCAGTTTCATGGAAAATTTAGGTTGCTGAGTTAGGAATAAATTTCAATCTCAGGCATTTTTACATTCTAAGAATGCTTGAAGTAATACGACAATCGGATCAAATGATTCTTACATTTAAATGAAACTCCAAAACCGTGCTGCTATGGGCGTTCTTTTAACCACATCACTATCAGCCTAATTTGCTAGGTATCAGGCTAATATATAGGCTTTGCCTATGGCACGCAACTGACCCAGAATTTGGCTTTTCTATTCCTATAATTAACTTATATTAAATATCTCAAATTATTAGTAAGAGCCTCCTACACTACTCATACCAGTCCGACATTAATATGTAGTTTTATAACTAATTTCATCTCGTGCAAGAATTTCTTGTAGAGATATATCACAACTCGTAAGTTCAAAGCCATTACATACGCCATAAAGAACTCTAATTTTACACAACTTTACACTGCGGCAGAGCGGTCTGTTTCATAAATTGTGGGCCCACCCACCGTTTTTATCCCGCTCTGGTGTCTGTGCGGATTTATGTGAACGACGCGTCTCGATTTGCCGCATCCATCACGTCACAGCCGCAGCCTGGGATCTGGATGCCATCCATTCGCGTTAGCCTTTGGATAGGGCTTGGGTTTAATCTGAGCTATTGCTTCTCGTTCGTTTCGAAGACGGTTAAAGAATGTTGAGTAAATGGTATTACTCGGTCCCTGCGTTCTTTGTATGCTAATATTGCTTAGCAAGGCTAGAAGATTTAAAGTGAGTAGGCACAATTCACTTCTCCAACTATGCCTTTTACCATTCGCACAAAGATATGTTGTCTGTTCTTCGCTTAAAGAAGCAGTATAATCGTCAAGTGATCTTAAAATAACTGGAAACGGTTTAGGAAGTGCCGACACTGCTCAGTGTTTTTTATTTAACGTCAAAAAAGGTGCAAATTATAAAAATAAAAAAATTTCTCATGCTATAATTCTTACAACTTATAATATCCAACAAATCGAAGTTGAACCGTTACCCTACATCTGTAGGTTTTCTTTCCACCGTAACAACGCCAATCTGATTAACTTGAACAACAAACAATTCTGAAAGGCACTTGGAAAGTTCTCTCAGCTTTTGCACAAATGGAAACTTTCATCAATCAAGAGTTTTACGAAACTTTGAATGACTAGCGTCTACCTATAATTATGTAAACTTTTGTTTTGAGGGAAAACAAAACTGGGAAGTTTTATAATGTTTTGAAATAAGGCCTGATTCGTAATGAATCTGCCAAATTCAAAACCGTTTTACTTTAAGCCAAGTCATTTACTTTTTTATTTACATGTAGTAGTCGGTTGAACATAATGTTAAAATTATCATGCATCTGTAAAATCATTTTCATCACACTTGCTCGAAAATTGTGTCATTACACGTCGGTTCTGCGGGCCGTAAATGACCTTTTACGCCCTAGGGGGTAATGGTTTTCTTTTTAAATTTGAAACGATGGTTTTGTTTTACTCTTATTTGTCGTGTTTAAAGGAAATGCCAATTTACTTTTTTAACTTTTATCACTGAAATATTTATTTAAAGAGAACTGTTATTGCAAATACATATAAACACATATTTCTGTAACATTAATTCAATGTTTAAATGGTGTATTTCAGTATTTTGCAAATATAAAATTAACTAAAATGGCCGTTTTAGGTCTTTACCGCTATGGTTTCCGAACGTGACTTGACATTCGCATTGTCTATGGGCATATGTCACTTTCGGTTTTAAGAGGAAACAGTAAGGTCGAGAGAATCGAAAATTAGGTATTTGTAAAATGTGTCGCTGTCCCCCGCAGAGCGCGATAGAGACAACTGCAGCTTGGACCGAAAATACCTTTTAAAATTTCATGAAAACAACGTTTCGTAGTCCCCTGATTTCTTCCCCAAAACTTAACCTATTTAACTAATTTTTTCATTAAACATTAAAGAAAGGCTTTGGCCGTGTTCCTATGTTTTCCTTTTTTTTAATAATCTAGTCAAATTTGTTTTCTGGATGTGTGAACACAGCGGAAAATCTGGCATTTTTTTTAGGTTTTTGAAGGTTGATATCTCTTTGGAGAATCAATTTATTCGGTTTAATAACTTCATATGAAGTGGGCTCTCAGGGTAAAGAAATGGCACGGCACCGTTATTGCATTAGTCGCCCATTCCACTCTATAAAATTAGTAACTATATATACGCGATCGTGTGATGAAAATAAAAAAATGGGTCGATAAATGTTCAGGATTTTAACAACTACTTAAATCTTTACAATTATGTTAGAGTCCGACCGAAATTTCGATTTCGGTTTCGGCCTAGTTTTGCAAAAAACGGGTTTCGGCTTAAACTGAATTTGAGGGGTTTCGTGCCGCGATCGGACGTCCGTCTCTATTTCAAAAAGAGATAATTTATTTGAAATAAAAAGGTATAATATGTTATAATTAAGGATATCGGAAACTAAATAATTTATGTTATTTAAAAATGAAGACTGACTGATTATGATTGTAATTTTTTTCTTCCCACGAAAACGTGACCTTAGATGGAAGTTTCGGTTTCGGTTCTGGTTTCGGCCGAAACTGAGATCAAAGCCGAAATTCGGCTACGGTTTCGGTTATGTAAATGTGCGGCAAATAACTGTTCTTGCAGAAAATAAATAGTAGCCATTAGCGATATTAGGAATGTTAGATTCGTACAGAATACTTTGCAAAAGATCGTGAGCGGTAAAAATTGCGTATGTACTAAATGAGATTCGATTAGCTATTTGTTTCAAGAATCACGTATTCAGTAATGTGTTAATTTTAACGATCTCGCTCAATTATGATAAACAGTGCATTCGAAGCACGTTGAAATAACTTAACGAGTGTCACGTTTTGAAATAGTTTCAATTTTTATTTCACACGGATTCAGCGACATTGCACGCCGCGCTTGTTTTTGCACTCAATTGTTCCGATTATACCAACCGAAGAATTCACTTCTCAGCGTTTATGAATTCAACTTGCATTCACACAAATATCAAATTAATAAGCCATGTTAGTCTAGCAACTAGGTATATGGCCCAGTTTCATGGAAAATTTAGGTTGCTGAGTTAGGAATAAATTTCAATCTCAGGCATTTTTACATTCTAAGAATGCTTGAAGTAATACGACAATCGGATCAAATGATTCTTACATTTAAATGAAACTCCAAAACCGTGCTGCTATGGGCGTTCTTTTAACCACATCACTATCAGCCTAATTTGCTAGGTATCAGGCTAATATATAGGCTTTGCCTATGGCACGCAACTGACCCAGAATTTGGCTTTTCTATTCCTATAATTAACTTATATTAAATATCTCAAATTATTAGTAAGAGCCTCCTACACTACTCATACCAGTCCGACATTAATATGTAGTTTTATAACTAATTTCATCTCGTGCAAGAATTTCTTGTAGAGATATATCACAACTCGTAAGTTCAAAGCCATTACATACGCCATAAAGAACTCTAATTTTACACAACTTTACACTGCGGCAGAGCGGTCTGTTTCATAAATTGTGGGCCCACCCACCGTTTTTATCCCGCTCTGGTGTCTGTGCGGATTTATGTGAACGACGCGTCTCGATTTGCCGCATCCATCACGTCACAGCCGCAGCCTGGGATCTGGATGCCATCCATTCGCGTTAGCCTTTGGATAGGGCTTGGGTTTAATCTGAGCTATTGCTTCTCGTTCGTTTCGAAGACGGTTAAAGAATGTTGAGTAAATGGTATTACTCGGTCCCTGCGTTCTTTGTATGCTAATATTGCTTAGCAAGGCTAGAAGATTTAAAGTGAGTAGGCACAATTCACTTCTCCAACTATGCCTTTTACCATTCGCACAAAGATATGTTGTCTGTTCTTCGCTTAAAGAAGCAGTATAATCGTCAAGTGATCTTAAAATAACTGGAAACGGTTTAGGAAGTGCCGACACTGCTCAGTGTTTTTTATTTAACGTCAAAAAAGGTGCAAATTATAAAAATAAAAAAATTTCTCATGCTATAATTCTTACAACTTATAATATCCAACAAATCGAAGTTGAACCGTTACCCTACATCTGTAGGTTTTCTTTCCACCGTAACAACGCCAATCTGATTAACTTGAACAACAAACAATTCTGAAAGGCACTTGGAAAGTTCTCTCAGCTTTTGCACAAATGGAAACTTTCATCAATCAAGAGTTTTACGAAACTTTGAATGACTAGCGTCTACCTATAATTATGTAAACTTTTGTTTTGAGGGAAAACAAAACTGGGAAGTTTTATAATGTTTTGAAATAAGGCCTGATTCGTAATGAATCTGCCAAATTCAAAACCGTTTTACTTTAAGCCAAGTCATTTACTTTTTTATTTACATGTAGTAGTCGGTTGAACATAATGTTAAAATTATCATGCATCTGTAAAATCATTTTCATCACACTTGCTCGAAAATTGTGTCATTACACGTCGGTTCTGCGGGCCGTAAATGACCTTTTACGCCCTAGGGGGTAATGGTTTTCTTTTTAAATTTGAAACGATGGTTTTGTTTTACTCTTATTTGTCGTGTTTAAAGGAAATGCCAATTTACTTTTTTAACTTTTATCACTGAAATATTTATTTAAAGAGAACTGTTATTGCAAATACATATAAACACATATTTCTGTAACATTAATTCAATGTTTAAATGGTGTATTTCAGTATTTTGCAAATATAAAATTAACTAAAATGGCCGTTTTAGGTCTTTACCGCTATGGTTTCCGAACGTGACTTGACATTCGCATTGTCTATGGGCATATGTCACTTTCGGTTTTAAGAGGAAACAGTAAGGTCGAGAGAATCGAAAATTAGGTATTTGTAAAATGTGTCGCTGTCCCCCGCAGAGCGCGATAGAGACAACTGCAGCTTGGACCGAAAATACCTTTTAAAATTTCATGAAAACAACGTTTCGTAGTCCCCTGATTTCTTCCCCAAAACTTAACCTATTTAACTAATTTTTTCATTAAACATTAAAGAAAGGCTTTGGCCGTGTTCCTATGTTTTCCTTTTTTTTAATAATCTAGTCAAATTTGTTTTCTGGATGTGTGAACACAGCGGAAAATCTGGCATTTTTTTTAGGTTTTTGAAGGTTGATATCTCTTTGGAGAATCAATTTATCGTAAAAAGGAAAACATAGGAACATATCAATAGTAGCCATAGATTTTTGGACAAAAAATCATTGCTCTACTGGCATTAACCAGGGAGGAAACAGGGGACTACGTTTGTATGGAAAAACTGCCCTCGTGTTTCCTCTTAATATTTTCTTGTCATATTAGTAAGGTTATATATTATTAAGATTTCCTCACGAGTGTGATGAAAAACATTGTGTGTGCCACGGGCGGTAAAGGAATTACAAACTCGTGTTATTAAAGCCCTCGGTTTCATCTCGGGCTTATAACAAACACTCGTTTGTAATTCCTTATTTACCGCCCTAGATACACAATGTACTATTATATACTGCGTATTCCGTCTCTTGTGGTTATTTCTGAGGTAGACTCCTCAAGACTAGTCTAACAATGAGATTTGTTATGTTCTTGGAGGTTGAGTACAACTTAGCCAGGAAATTATTAGTGTTTCACCTAGACCTGTCTTCCTTACCTATCTTACCCATGATTCCCTTGACCTGAACCCACTATCGTTTCGTTATGTGGACACTCTGGGCCATTCCGTGGGCTAAGGTCTTAGGGAAGATTTCGATACTCTTACGCAGGGTTCGAAATTATCAAGATAATAACGAGCCGTGATAATTATCCGATAATTATCGGATAATTATCACCAGTATTAAAAGATCATTTGTTAAATTGTTTCATAAGAAATATCGATGGTTTATTGTTTCAAAACAAAACAAATATGTTTAATTTTTTTTACATAACATAAAATACAAATCAACATTAATGTCATTAAAGGTAGATTCAGTGAAAATCGGTGTTCGTCAGATTTGACAGATTTGAAAATAAATTACTTGACCAAAGAAGCCAAAGGCTTAGAATATAGTTCTATTTCACGGGCGCAATTTTTTGTTATTATCAATTGATAATTATCCACCGTTATTATCACGATAATTATCGCGATAATTATCGTTGATAATTATCCTTTCGAACCCTGCTCTTACGTTCCCTTAAAGGGATAAGTTCGCCTTTCTACATATACCTTTATTTTGTAACCCTGTACTTGTATTATTTTGTGCAATAAAGAGTTTACATACATACATACGTTCAAGGAAGCTTGCGATATGTCCTTTGGTCCGAGCTGCCACCAAGGCCGGTCAAAATGTGTGTCAACTATTGTGCTTTTAATTTTGAACTAAAGGTATAAGCCGTTAAAAGTGTTAAAACCCCCTTTGATGTAGAATTCCCTATTAACTGTGCCTATGGGGTTGGACGATACTGCACTAATTATCTGGTGCACCAGATATTTGAAGTCACACTTTTCTATTCCAATGGTATTATGTGAATGTGGAAGAACCACGCTTAAAATAATGTGTAATATTTATTACCTCATAATGTAAAAAAATAACTTCGAGGTACAATTTCGTTCCAAGTAAGTTACATTTTACAGCCATTTGACGAAAATAATTATTTGGTGTCCGCCTCAAATCAGTTTAGTGTCTTTCTGAAAAGGTATTTAGAGGATATTTTTTTACGTAATACCTATTCTTGTGATACTTACTGGTGGTATAAATGGTATATACATAAGCAAAAAAAATTTGAAGATAGTTGGAAAATCATTTTCTGAATTTGGCAGATTCGTAACGAATCAGGCCTAAAGTACCTAATTGAAGTTTCAGTGAGCTCCAATTTCCGCAAAGACTGCGTGGATCCGTTTAATACCAAGCACCTTTGAGGAACGCCCTTATATATAGTTACCTAACCGACCTTATTTTAAGTTAATGATACTAATAAATAAAGGAGTTTCTCTGTCCGTCCATACATAATTCATCCCAACTGATATATTATTAGCTAAGACATGAATGATTACAAAATGACAAATCATATTTTACATTAAAAATCCGATCGTCCACGTCCACGTGATCCAAATGCATCGGCAGCCGACGCCGCGTCGCGTGACTAGCGCTCGCCAACTCCACAGAGACGCTAATATAACCGTATGTGTACACGATTACAGCCGTTGTTTACACGTTTACACAGCAACCCGTACCTGACGGAATCCTCAGGTCGGCTCAAACAATCCGGTCCACTGACGATCTAAAGTAGAATACACTGCACGTCACGACACAAAAGGGTACGAACAGTCTTTGCACGACAATAGGTAAGCAACAAAGGCGTTGAAGGCACCGCGAGGGTCGCGTACACGACGGTATCTGGTCGCGCGGAGCGTTTATCTGCCGGTGACAGCGAGCGCCGCCGTCGCCTCGAATAACAATAATGAGGCGACTAATTATTATTATTACCGTTCGGGCACTCGCTCGCTCGCATGTAGCTATAGGTAGGTGGCGTAATCGCTGAATTCCATATAATCGCAGCGCACGCACACATGCGCTCAGCGAGCGCCACGTGTGGTGACGTCGACGGCGCGGCAGGTAAGGGTACGAGCGTTGGCTCGGGTGAGCGCGTATCGATCTCGCGATAAATTCGATACGGCCAACGTTGAGCCGGTGAATGCACCGCGCTGGCAGCGGTCGCCTTTCACACCGGGGAAACGCAGTATTTACGATCGTTGCAATTCGCCGTCGGCCACTAGTGCTAGAGACTCTTTGTGTTTATCGGTCGCCAGCGCCTAGCCACGCGGCCGCGCGAAACTTCTCGAACGACGCCGAGATAACACGTGTATTTATTAACGGCAGGTGTTGCGCAATATAATGTGTTGATAACGCATATTTGCTCTGCAACATAGGTACTATCTGCAGTTACGCCCGTGATAAGTTCACAGCGTACTGAGCGGGACGGGGACGTCGCATTTCGCCGGTGTATGGTAAATAATCCAATTTAGAGCTCGGTGTGCTGTTTCTAATCGCCCTAATTGAGGGACGCGGCTTCAATTACTCCATCGCGGCTCTTTTTATGCTTTGAAGCGAAAAAGTACATTAGCCGGTAGGAAAAGACACGTAATCGTGACTTATCAAGGTTGGGTCAAAGTGAGTCACCACACGAGCGTTTGCGAGTGACAAGTAGGTAGCAAACGATGCACAAACAGCAACAACCGGTCCGGTATTATTATCCGAGAATGGAGCGAGTCGACTTTGCTAAATTGGTTCGTCTGAAAACTTTGCAAGCGGTAGTCGTCACACGCGATATGACTGGGATAGCGTTATTGATTTTGTATTATTAACACATAAGTGTTAAGTTCCAAACCACATTGTACGTATAAAGGGTACTTTTAGATAAGACATACTACTTACCTATAACCTATAGGTATAACAATTTAAGCAACTTTTTGAAAAGGCTGACTACACAAATTATAAGTTATTATTTCGTTGTATCTTTTAACCCTATACATATTTAAAAAAGTAGGTATCTATATCGTCCAGTTACAAAACGAGTCAACAGCCAATCTGTGTAACCTAAATAAACCGAACAACCGAGACAAGTCTCAGTTTAATAGACGAATACAAACGCCAGAAGACAAATTGTATTTTTTGTAATTTGCGCGCCAGCCATAGCCCGGAAATCGCAGTGGTCGTCCAAAAACGACAAAGGCTGCCCAAAAAACGAGGACGTCAACAGAACGACCTGTCACTCGACGAGGACCTATTCCAATAGGGTCACGTCCGACATGAGAAATAAATAACGACATACGAACGACCAAACAATACCAGCAGTGAATATGCATTTACACGTGTAATAAAATAACCCTCCTTTTGGGCTTCGCCGCAGTCGGGTAAAAAAGGTTAGCAACCTACGCCTTATCTAACGACCTAAATACCAGAAAAACTGCCCAAATAGTATCTGAACTCTGTTAACACTGGAGAGCATAATGTTATCGAGTTGATAAAAGCATTTGAACTTAACGAACACTGAATCGCTTCATTGTCGTTTGATTTTCGCAACGTCGCCAAGAATAAAGTCACAGCATTATCGCAAAAAGTAATGACGGACGTCGGGCGCCGACACAAGCGTCGCACAATCACGCTATTTCGAGATACGTTTTCCTCTAAGCAATAGTACACAATAATAATAATAGAGAGACGCGACCGCGGTACGCAGAGATAACGATTGTAAAGCAAAACGGCGAGCAATTCAAACTACTGTAAGTATTTACCCTGTTTTACATAAAAAGTAACACGTGGTGTTCTTTAAGGAAGGTGAACGACTTTGAAAACAGAGGATGAAATATTCATGCAAACAGTACACGCAAACAAAATTTCCTTTCATGAGCATAATAGGAGCGATCTCAAAAGGCGAAATGTAACGCAAATTAGAGGCGCATTAGCAACAATTCAAAGTAACGTTACAGAGATTTGGGATGTTTTTACCCTGTATGACAATGCGGGCGTCGAGGGGTGAAGTTTGAGAGTTATGAAAGTGCGCAAGATTACATAATGCGCGACTTCGGGGCGAGTTAACGCCAACTTGTGTTTTATGTTCGCCGTCTACTGTCGTGTGTGCAGCGTGTTGCGAGAAACGCTCCCGAACTGGGGTGGGCGGCCCCGAAGTTGGCGCGTCAACTTTCCGGAGCAATTCGACGGAGTGTGCACTAAAATATAGTTCAAAGTAAGTTGAGGCGGACGGAACTCTGAGGCGACTTACGGCAGATGTGCAGACTGGCTCATGCATTTGTTTACCTTATTAAGACCAAACCATAAACGGTGTGTAAAGATCTTACTCGTTTACGTCAAGACGTTATCATGTTTCCCTAGATCAGGGGTTCCCAAACTTATTTACACTTCGACTCCTTTGGCAGGGTGTAAACTTTTTGCGACGCCCTTGTAAACTAAGACATGTGCGGGTCGTTATAGGTTTAACTTACGGCGACTTGAAACTCCCGTGTCGCGACGCCCCTGGGACAGTGTCGCGACTCCCTAGGGCGTCGCGACGCACAGTTTGGGAAACCCTGCCCTAGATAAATGTAAATGTGATACATGCCACCTTATTAGGATTATTTCTAAACATGCTTTATCATCCAATATAATGTTGCTACTCTCACTTAGCTGTTTATGTTCTCATGAATCATTCTAATCATCAAACTCAACGCAACCAAATACAGCTACTTTCAAACACGTGTATAAGAAGTTATATCGGGAACTCGAGCCGCACGAGTATCTAATTGTTTTATTACATATCTGAAACAACATAATAATACCTACGTCTGAATCCTACGTCTGAATAGTTCCAGTATCAGGACGAGTTAGGATATCGTTATTATGTCACAAGTCATTTTAGTTGTTTTATTTTAGTTACGATACATGATTTTGTTTGATCTATTTCTGTCAAGCAGAAACGTAATTATCTTGCCCTAGAGCACGTTGCTCTAGTAACAAACAGTATTCTTGTACGTTTGTTGTAAATGGATACCCGGTAACACCATTGTCAAAGAACACTAGAAAGGAAACGCCGCTGGGGGCAATAATGGTTTCATTAGCGTAAAAGGCGAAAATGACTCACTCACTTTGGCTTCGCGACAGGGCTTAGTTTGATTGAAGTAGTGACGCCATTTAACTTCAATAATATTAATTGAATGTCTACGACAACAAAACGACGAGTTAAAATGTCTGTAATAAACGTTAAGTGTCTGTAAAAAACAAGCGTTTACAAATTACTTGAAAGTCGTGCGTAAAAACTAGTCAGTCTCGGCTGGACAATCAAATAAACGGAACAATTATAGCTTCACGAATCCAGAAAATGGCTTCATAAAGACCGTTGACTTCGAAATCGACAATTCGGGTCAGAACGCTGTGACTAAAAGGCTTATTAGTCATGTAAATTTTCATCTTGCATATCTTGTTTGTAAGCTAACTCGACAGAGATAAATTCGTCATCGATGTCGGCTTTTATTCGCTCGAGAGATAATTCTTATAGATACATCGGTAGGTACGTAAGTGAGTACCAAAGGAGTGCTATCTCAGAAGTCAGCTCACATCTCGTCCCGCACGCCCCTGCAGGGGCGAGCGTGCGTCAGGGGTAGGGTTGTCGAATTCTCCAAATCTGCTAAAAGCACTCGAGACATCTTGCCCGAATACTCACATTTATATGTTAAGTTACTGATGTAGATATTCTGCATGAGAAGCAAATTCTTCAAAGGAGAAAAATTCAAGACGCGACATTTCGGCGTCCAAGCATATTATTACTTCGAAGTCATATTTTTTTTCTTACAAATAAGTATCCCGGTTTAATTAAAGCTCCAAAATTTCGTTTATATCGAGAAATGAGAGCTCCGAATTTGAGATCAGCCCTAGGTGGTTGGGGGGGTGGGTGGGTGTCGGGGGTGGGCACCAAGGTCGCCGCCCTTGTCTACGTAACCTAACTGCGACCTAGCTATGTCGCCGGGGCACGATTGTTTTAACGATCAATATTGAATGATTCCAAGAAAACGTTATCTTTTAAAGAAAACGTGCCGTCGCAACAAAATAACGTTCGCCAATTTAATGCAAATCAATTTGCTCGCCTATTAAAATCCTTCGATATTTCCATTACTGTGATATACAATCATTTTAGAATTTACGAAGTGTGGGACATGCAATAAAACACCGAATAAGCCTTGTGCAAAAACTATATTTCATTACAGATACAGACACATTCAAACCCGTTTAAGTTCTGGTTATCAACATAGCATGTGTTCTAACGAGCTGTTTAAAATTTATGCGTTATTAGGGTTTCTGGTTTCTCGCCTCATTTTTTTTCTCGAGTTTCGAGAAATCTCGACTCCAATTTCTCGAGTTGTCTCGACTCTCGAGTCTTTAGTAAGAAATTGTAAATTATTGTTGAAAATAAAATAAAAAAAACCGGTCAAGTGCGAGTTGGACTCGCGCACCGAGGGTTCCGTATAAACTCATAAGTAGACCAACCTTACGACTAACAGCAACCCTGCCTTAAACCCACTTTAGCCCTATTAAACCAGGAAAAATCTTAACAGCGCGATGCAGCGTATGCTAAAACGACATCTATTGATACTAAATAGCGCGTAAATTTTACTTGTAATTTAAATTTAAACTTTACTTTTTGTTATTGGCTGATTGAAATAATTGTTTGTCAACTAAGTTAGTTCTCATGTATCATTTTTCATGAAGGAATCATGTTTTGAAGGACACTTTATTTTAGATTTGTGTCCCTAGATGGCGCTAGTGGTATTTCATTTTTATGGTATTTACTAGTGTCAAATTTCCTAACATACTCCTATTATAGAGTTTTTAATAATTATTGTTACTTTATGTTTTTTTTCCCGATTCCTGATGAGTGATCATTGTATTTAATAGACATTTTTTATGTAATCTGATATAAACCATCGCTTAGTTTTGCTACTCTCCGCTAGATGGCTCTCTTAGGAAGGGTACAAGTAATAATATGTTAAGATTTTTGTAACTTTTTAAAAAGTATTCCAGTTAGGAAGAGAAAATATAACGGTCTTCCTAATAATAATAATAATGCTAATAAGTAGATACATGAATAGTTCAAGAAAAACTGTATGGCGATTAGTTTAGTAGGAGCAAATAAGTATGTGTTATGATTTTTGCAAATTTCTCAAAAACGGTGCAAGTGAGGAAAACCGTTATATTTTTTCCTGTAATATTTAGGACGACATTAATAATTGGTAATTATGAGACATTTTTCTGATCAGTGACTTCGGAGATAATAGGGGGGGAATGGTATTTTTTTTAACTTTTTTCGCCATAAATCAAAAACTATTTATTTAAGAAAAAAAATAAAAACGGTATTTTAATCTACAAATTAAGGTCTTTCATTTGATACCACACTCGATATAATAGCCCTACTTTCAATTTTCAAAATTCCATTACGGAGCCCTTTAAAAAAAAAAGTAAAAAAAGTACAAGATTTTTTTTATGTCCAATAAGCTCGGGTTAGCTACTTTTAACACTATTCCAAATTTCAAACCGATAGCAGCAGTAGTTCCTGAGATATCTGGCTGTGACAGACGGACAGACAGACAGACAGACAGAGTCGCACCATAAGGGTTCCTTTTTTACCATTTTGGTACGGAACCCTAAAAACAAATAAAAAGGTATCATTTAATCGATCACCAAAATATTCATATGAGCGTGAGCAGAAATATGTATTTGGTCAGCCAAAATAGCTAGTTGGTAAGCAACTTATGGTTAGCGAACATTTATAAATCTGTCTGCAATTAATGATATACTGAACTGCTCTAAATTATTTTGGTCAGCAAATTGAGTATTTGAGCTGCATTAAGCGACCTACAATTAATCAAATTTTGGTAAGCAATCAGTAGGTAAGCAAAATATTTCATTTTATCCATCAAAAAAAAGGGGGCAATAAAACCTAACTGGTCATTCACAAAATGGGCGCAACTATTCTGCCGCCAATCGTGTGCGTATTTTGTCATTCGGTAATTGTTAGCTGTCAAGTAGCAGGTGTCACTGTGATTATATACTGGGTGTCACTGTGATATATACACGGTGTCACTGTGTTATATACAGGGTGTAACGTTTCAAATGTTTATCATTGTTAAAAGCCAAAAAATGGCGAGCCTGACTTTAGCCCTTATTTCGTTTGTGCCGGAACTCGAGAGTCTCGAGAGTCAGCTATTTATTTCTCGTCTCGAATGGAGGTGAAACTCTCGAGTTGTCTCGAGTTCGAGAAGTCTCGAGCAGAAACCCTATGCGTTATCCAAACAGGCTCCAGCTTCTTCGAAGTCTATTTCAGTAATCCTCAGGGACGGCTTTAGTTACTTAAGCGGTAATATTACCCGCGGCCTGAGAACCGAGCTCTGGAATTATGACAGTATTTATCATAAGTGACAGACCGCTTGGTGATTTTTAGGATCTGTAATAAACTGAAGAGCAGCGTGGTACAGTATAATTAGCAATACTATATTACCTTTGCCTCACTCATACCTCCGGAAAAGATTGCCGAGTGAAATACACGTTTGCCAAGAAAAACGAAAACTTCTTGAAATGTCTCCTCAAATAAAATAAACGAAATTCCGATCGCCTTTTAGTTAGATATCATTCAGAAATGCCCGGCAATTCAGAGAGCATTGATCAACGTATTCGATACACATTATTACCGTAACTCGATTGTAAACCCTAATAAATGTTACACCAGTAACATTGTATAAGGAATAATAATAATTTATTGTTATGGATATTTTAATGCCGCATTGCATTACAGAATAAGCTATCTAAGCAATACGATCACGTTCAATGCCTATTTGAATTATAGATGCACTTGTCATGCAAATATCGTACACATGACTCACTAACCATTGCATTATGCACTAGTGTGCTACGACACGTCATGGTGAAAATGTCATAAAATCTTATCGGACTTAAATGAAATAATACGTTTACACGCGTAAGACTTATGACTACCTAAAGTCGCCGTAATACAGGGGAAACGGAACGAAACGCAAGCGCGATAGAAACGAGATTAATATCATAAACACGTGCACGTTTCCTAACAGACCAAATGCTAATTCGGTCTGTCTACCACGTCAGCTGTTTTTTTTATAGCCACAAAGACACGGCCGGTAAATTGTTGACAGCCACCTGGTGTCCGTCGAAAACTCGTTTACGAAAGAGTTTGCATTCGTATCTGTAAGAGTGGTTTCCAAGTCACAGTGGCGATTCAGTCAATTCATTGTCATATATACACAGCGTCGTTATTCTAAAAATAATCGCCGTCTAATCGCATTCTAGACTATGTGGGCTAAATTATCTTTACGACGATATCTATGATCGAGTGATGACGCCGACCGAGCAATCACGTTAAACACGAATTGGCAATTTACGCATCTATCGCCATTAGATTCGATTAAGCCGACGTTGTCACGTCAGCTTTTTTTACTGTCCCCGGTCGCTAGAGGCTCGCAGGCACGATCCGCTTCATAAAGGGAACGCTGACTGAGCTGGATTTCCGCTGATACCGCAGAACAGCGCTTTATTGAATTTCTAGTTTAAGTTTTAGGAAGTTGAGTCTCAATTTTATGTTGCCGACTAAGCGGCATTTACAGTTACACAACAATTAAATGCATTAAGATTTAAGTGCTCGTCATTGTCACACACATGTAAATAATACTGTCAATTTTAAATTGAACATAACTATATGGCAAGTAGCGACTATTTAATACACGAAACATTACTAGTAGCATTAGTAAATGAAGTGAAATGAGATTCAGCAGCAATAACTCCATTTTATGTCCAAACTGTTCTTTTATTCGATCAAAAAGCAAAACGAGGCAATAATTTCTAAAAATCAGCAAACGCTGGTACTGTTCTAATGGAAATTTACGATCAGAAATGACATTTCTATAAAAGCTGCCAGAGCGCTTCGGAAAACAATTCCGTGGAACTGGATCGGACTAGTTTCGTTTGCGTCAGCGAACGGCGGAAAATTATTGGCGAGTGTACGTTGGCTTAAATATCTAACTCAGCACGGCGTATGCGTAAGCAAAATCTGTAGAAAGCGGTTTACCCTTGAATCGTCGACAAACGTTTCATCGACATAATATCATTTCATCGAAAGTAAATTTTCTCAAAAACCATATTTTTCTAGAAATTAATATAAAACAAACCTAACCTAATGGTATTTACTTTTACAGGATGACTCTTTAAAAAATTCTGGAAAGTTAACGGTTTCAGAGAAAGAAGTTACGAAGTAAACGAAATGAAAATTCGATGAAACGTTTGTCGTCGAAACAACAGGCACCGATAGAAAGCGCTCTCATCATTTATGGCTACTTCCCCATTTGTATGGGGAATATTCCTGAGATGGGAATATTCCCCATACAAGTGGGGAATATTCCCGGGAATGGCATATCTCTATTTATGGCTGTCTCCAATGCAGATCAAAATGAACCCTGTCGCAGACGTTTAGCCAGGCGGCATTGGATATGTCGAGGTTAGAATAATGTTAATAATGGCGAGTCTAAGCACGCTCCCTGATGTAACATGTGGTGTGTAATATCCATATTTAACACTTATCGTGGTTTACATACACAATTCACTGACGACTATGCTAACCGGACGTTAAATATCTTATTGGGATTTAAACTTACGGGCAGGTGTGTTGCATAGCTACTCATTACTTGCGTGTGTGTAAAAGGAACACCAATTTATTCAACATTATAAATACATAATTGCTATCGAGGCTAGTTAATTATTCGGCAATTAATCTGCGGGAGATATATCTTCACACACAATTGTTATAGCTTCTACAAGAGTTTACGAACCCAAGATAACCGTACGAGCTTTGATAATAATTATAATTAATGAATAAACGTATTAATACCAATATTTTTGTAAGAGCGCACAATGTTATCGTAAAAGTTATTTATTTTTCACTTCGATAACCCAGTGACCCAAAATGACGGTCGATTCTCGTCCCATAATAATCTTTCTGTGTTTGAAAACATCTTAGTCATCCATCAATAACGGCTTTGATCAATTTGATACCTACTTGTCGAATTTAAAAAACCAACGAGCCGAATTAGCATTATTTTCTAGAATGCACCATAATTATCATTTAAATGATAAAGTATGTTTATGTAACCTTTGGAATTTGACCAACAAAGTTTGCACGATAACAAAACGCACACGGCGCTGCGAAGCGAGTTATTCTTTTAGAACTCCCAACATTCCCAACCTTTTAAAAACCACGACGGAAGTAGCAGAGTTGTTTAACACGATAAAAATAAAAATTCCTACAGTTCCAACTGCTCCCCGACGAGTCGTGAGTAACTTCTTGGCTAAGTAATTGCCTTTTATAGTTCGCAGCGAGCAAACTTCTCAGCTGAATCATCCTACGCCTGTGTGCGTTTTCTTTTTATGAGACGCGCAGAAAGCCTTCAATTAATGCAATTTGCACGACTGACGAACATATGCATCGATTAACTATAATCGTTAATAGTACTGCAGTCAACTAGGAAACCATAATTTGCTAAAACTCACATACCTAAGGGCTCTTACACATAAACACGATACGATATCGCGTCGTCACACCATCATATACGACATCGTTTCACGATGCGACGTCGCTTTGTGGAAAACATTCAATCAAAAAACACCTTTATGTCAGGGTTCACAGGGTTGTAAGATTAAAAATTAAAATATAATTTTCCACTACACGACGTCGCATCGTGACATGATGCCGTGTCGTAGCACGACGCGATATCGTATCATGTTATGTGTAAGAGCCTTAAAGTTGTGGTTTTCGTTCTTGGTGGCTGCATAAATAACTATGCGTCTGGTTTATCCTTCTACTTAATTAAACGTTAGTGTTTTCCGCATGATATGAAAAGACGCTCAGTCTGGGATAGTACAGTAGAAATTTCTTTCCAGATATGAATGATATGATGAACAAAAGACATCACTTGCAGATTGTCATCAACAAAGCCGCATAAAGCATCTTTAGCCTATTCAAACAAGCGGCTCCGCGTTTAAAAGCCTAGTTCGCCACGACCACGTCAGCTTACGTACTGCGGCTGACACGACGCTCTTTGCAAAAACAACGTGCCTCCACAATACTTACAATAGGTGGCTGAGCTGAGCGGTTTCCTCTCCCCCTCTTTACACCTCCCTCTCTTTCCCCTCTATTGCCACTTATGTGACTCAGCAGTGAGCTCTAGATCAAATTCGACTTTGGTAGCTTGTTTTCCTTGTAATGTTCGTTTTTTTGCTAATAAACCATTCGGTAATGGCGCCATTTGCGATTGTAACAGTGAGGTTGCGGAGAGAATTGAGAATAAATTACCTCAATTGATACCACTGTGTTAATTCGTGTTTCTAACGAACAAACTTTTGGAATTCAGTCTGCATGTAACCTTTAACGTAGGTAGAACTTTCTAAAGGCTGTTTCCGAAAACTCATTAATAATGCTAACATACATTGTACGATACCGATAAGGCAGAACATAAAAGAAAGAGAATCAAATATACACGGCAACATGAATAATATAAATGAACATACACAAAAGGTTTCGATAAAAAATATCTCTAGCCAAGAAATACTTGAAAGGTGAATAACGCCGCGCTGTCGGAAACACAGGAGAGCCAACGGTTTCCGATACAAAACGGAATCCAATTAGCCATTCCATCTCGTCGGCTTTCATTAACCGACCGAATAGGCGGAAATCGTAAAAAACCTAACCGGGAAAACGGGCTTTGCAAAAACGGCTCGCGTATAAGCCGATTCTGCAGTAGCCGATGTGGTTGTACAAACAAGTGTTTAATTACGTGTTAGGTCTCGTTAGCAGCGCGATAAACGTTACTTGTGGGAAACGATAAAGGTCGTTATTGAAGGCTTTATGTACGAATAAATTTATTCGAGAAATACCGGCCACATCAGCAATTGGGTAGTGGTAACAAGCTAAAACATGCGTCAAACGTAGAATACTAAAGCAACAAATATCCATAGACATCCCACTTGTACATACTATGGTTTATGTTATTCATTTTTGAGATTACCAACCGAAATAGTATGACAAATCGCCTAATTAAACGACTGATTACGAACGAATCAAGAATGCAAACGCCGAAACTACTAAACCACACTTAGCTAGCATGTGTAAACGCCGCACATGCCCGTCGCCTACGCGTAATTTTTGTGAGCGTATAATTCAGGCGACGGGTGTGCCGTCAAAACAAAATGCCCGTGCATGGCTAATCTAAACCGAAATTACACTAACAATCATGCAGTTACCGCTGATATGTCATGTAACGGTGTTATTATGCGGGACATGAGCTAGGTTTATTTGACTGCGGTAGTTACGGTAACGCATCGCGATGTTTGAATTGTCTGCAGCTTCTGGAACACGCATCGCTCACTAAACGTAAACGGTCATTTAAATCGTGTTGATGTCGAAAACGTCATCGGCTCACTAATCAGAGCGAATGTGGCAAAAAATCCGCTTGTAGGTTTGCCGCGTAACATGTATTTTTAGACAACCTTACACTGCGCCACTCGACGCCCCCACGATGAATGCTGCATGAAAATACAGCTCTATTTTAATTTAAATTCACACTTATTGAAGTGCCATTTCCAAGGAGCACAATATAGGAAATCAGTAGGCGTCCAAAGAACTCCATTCCTACCGGCTTGCCTAATATCATGCATTTACTCATGCACCTTACTCTACAGCTCTCAAGGAAAATGTACGCCAAATCTGCACCGGTTTGCCCGAGGATATCTTTTACGCTACACTTACAGAAGTCTAAAAGCGCGTTTGACTTGTAGGGCGAGATCAAGTGAGATGTTGAACCCAGCTCGGTTTTCTTTACAAATGAAATCAACCAGCATAACCTTGATAACTGAGTTACATCCGAGGGGACTGAACAAGGTCATATCTCGAATCTCAGTTATTGTCGGGATGACATTCTAGAGAAACATCCGAAAGGGAAACCTCGAGGGGCAATAGACATCCCTCTTTGGTCCTCGGGCGCTCTCCCTCCTTTGTGCCGAAATCACATTAGCTATTGTTCAACGATGCTTTGTCGGCACTATGTACGGAATATAGGCAGTGATTAGGTATATTTTGACTATATCTGCTTCTGTAGTCAAGCAATTGTATGTTATGATTGAAAGAGTTTCACAAATCGTCACCCGGACCCGCACTTTAACTTTTCCACGGAATTGGTTAAATATACTCAGTTCACGTGTTATCACAGATATATGTATAAAACCAATTTAAAATGTCATTTCGGCCTCAACGTTTTAACAAGAAAAACACGAAATTACTTTTATTATGGAGAGAGTAATTAATGTTTCCGCGCTTCGGAAAATCGATAAACATTAATTTCAACAATAATACACAAAGCTGGTCGGTAATTACAATTTTAATAGGTCGGTCAGCGAATGGGGTGTCCGCCCCCCTACCACCTAATGGAGAGGGGGCGTGGGGCGAACCGGAATTCGGTACAATAGACGTTTTCGTAACTCAAATTATATCGCTTTGGAAAATGTTTTCAAATAACCGAAACGTGATTTTCGCGTTCAAACTTACATGCAAATTAGTCTTCTGTGTTCGTATCGTGCATAACTTTCAGCCAAGATTTATACTGCTCGGGGCAAGGTTCTCCGTAGCTATATCTAGTTATGTAGTTGCTATGCGGTGGAAACTGAACGTTTCATGCGCGAACTGTTATTTACCTCCTATAGCGCTAAATATAGCGGTTTTCGCTGCAGATGTCAACTGCAATGGAGTTTTGTATTCCGAAGCGACAATGTCGCAAATCTCCGAATGCCACGTTTCTACTTTATCTTAGATCCCGCGGGGGTCGAGGACACAATGCATAGTTCAAGCTGAACTTTCTCGCTATCTGCAAAACGTCCTAGCCTCTATTTCGACTTAGAGCATACATAGTTGGACATTTACATACACACATGTCATACAATCGTGTATACACGCATCAGGTATTGATTGTTTCTAACGTACAGTTGCCATCAGTCAGATACATTGGAGCAAACACGGCGCTCACAAACATCTGAACACGACTCTATTGTCAAGGCGTTAGAGTGCATGTTCAGATATTTATGATCACCCTAAAGTGTATAATATGTAGATGTATCTGATGGCGACTGGACTGAAGATGTCAATTGTGAAAAATGGTCACGTCATTGACACTGAACAAAATCATTATGCGGAAATATTAAATGAGTTACAACAGCATTTATGTTACTAACGACATTTTCATGCTAATTCAGAGCTTGCGTGTGACACTTTTGCGAAGGAATATTGAGCAGAATTAATCGTAAATTTGTGCTAATACTTTGTGACTTCGATATCTGAAAATTAATTACGTCGCAGGACCGAGCTTTAGGTATTCCAATTTAGCATTCTCATTATTTCTGATCAATCGATTATACCTCTTAGGTATCTATCGTACTTTGTCTGTAGTGAATCATTACTGTCGTTTATCAGTCACAGTAGATAATAAAAGTAAACGTCAAGCAGATTATAAATTCAACTACGAAAATGAAAATACCATGCTGATTGACCGCTCAGACCGGCGAACAAACGAATCAAAAAGAATAATAAAACCAAAGCCACGTCAGCACAAGTTGGCTGCTTCATAATTTAAAGGAGAGATGACAAAGTACAGCAATAAAAGCATAACGTCGATGTGTTGATAACTTGTGAATGTGTGTGTGGCGTTGATTGTAGGCGGGTATTTAAAAGGAACGCAATCGATAGCCGATCAAGCGGCCGAGCCGGTTGTGCCACTGTCTGCATGTGTGTGGTTATAGCGTACAAAAGATAGAACGCACACACGCGTACGCTAGTGTAAACGGATGTGGTCGGAGAATATATCGTACGACTATTTACTGAGAAAGATTCGCAACTGAATAACCATTACGTAAAAAATTTTCTGGTCCTTGGTTAGGTGACTCTAGAATGTTCGTTAGATATTTTTATTGAAAAACCGCGTATTACGGGTACTAGTTGAGCAATCATTCGGCAAAATCTACGCAATGCATCGCGTGGATTCCAATTATGTACATAAATTCGATACACCTGATTAAGCAAGTACACGTCACGTTCGGCTACCCAAGATTACAGGTTTACATCTTTCCATAGCCAAAGTTAATCCTATTTCTTTACGTGACCGTGAAACAATTTTGCTAACTTTTAATATTAGCACCTTTCACGAGCGTACAGACAATCCTATACGACGCAGCTCGGCCCAAGTTACGCCACTATAATACCTATATCTAC
The DNA here is from genome assembly GCA_947034925.1 of Eudemis profundana. Classification (NCBI taxonomy): domain Eukaryota; kingdom Metazoa; phylum Arthropoda; class Insecta; order Lepidoptera; family Tortricidae; genus Eudemis; species Eudemis profundana. The sequence goes on from OX344813.1 coordinate 4,176,075, forward strand.
CGCAAGTGCCTATACTTCTTGACATCATATACGTAGCATGTATAGGAAGACAGGTCGAGGCGAACCGAAGCGCAACTCGCCTGTCTTTGTTTACGACATACCTACTCGCGTTGCTATCTTGCACACAGCGCCAACTATTATAGTAGGTATACGTAGCTGCATATACATAGATAGCGCGTACTTCCTCTTAGTTGGCAAAATGTGTACGGTGTTGTGAACATTCGAACGCCAACAATGTCAGTTCCGTGACGAAAATGTTAAGAATTGCCACATGGAAATTCGGCGGTCTGGGATAACTTATGGAAACTCGGATGATGGACACCTCGTGAATATTCACGAGGCAATTCGTGGAATTGTTTGGAACTTTTGTCATGATTAAAATTGGTGTGAATGGGTAATTAATTTAGGACGTACAAAGCTTGTGCGATTACAACCAAGAAATAAACTGTACTTTCTCGTCCTTCCAAATTAACATGAGTAATGTTGGTAGACATTTCTTCTTCAATCAAAATCCACTTTAGCTTAAAACTGACATTATTATGAGTAAATAAAACAATGACAGCAATTTTGGACGTCACTTTTAAATGTTTTATGTCCAGGTTTGTTTTTTTACAGTTTTTTGGATTGGTAGTTTTGGGTTGAAAAAAGCACGCATCTAGCGGGTAGATATGTTTAGTCAATAAGAGAAGTTTGTTTGGATTACTTATGTGATAATTTGGTAAATTTTCTACAAATCTTGTTGATTTCATGAAACCACAAGGAGAATTTCGAATGAGATTGGCAACCGAACGAATCTATGAAAAACTGGCAATTAATTGACGTTGGTATCCAGAAAATCTTGTCTAACCTTGGTCTTATATCTACAATTCTACACTCATCTTGCGGCACGCATCTTTAAATATAATTATAATTGTAATGCTGCGCTAGAATTTGAGACGTCACGTCTGAAACAAACACTGACATTAAAGATTCGATTGACACAGTACATTTCATGTTTGAACTAGATAAACTTCTTGTTACCTTTAATTTCTCCAACCATAGGCATATGAATAATAAAGTAAATGTGTTGACAGCTACTTATTTACCTAGGTAGGCATAATTAGGAGTCATTGTATATGACCGCAGCGTGAAAGTCATATAACCCTTAGATGCATAACGTATCGTGCATTTTAGTTCTGAAATTTCTGACGCGAAAATCAGATCCACGTCAATTTGCGATTTCGTGACCAGTTCGACAAGGTTTGAAATTGACGTTAAGTTGATTTTCATTTCAGTAGTATCATTTTTATATACCGTATGCACCTAAGGGATAATGTTGCTTCTAATATTTACTCTATTCTACAGAGCAATCTATCTACGCTACTATTACATTTTGAGAAGGAACATGGTACATGTGCTATCGTATTAAGGTAACTCAAACTAAAACAGGGTTCAACAAGACCAAATTTGGTTAAAATTTGTTACATTCTATAGCTTGATACGTTTTGTTTCTTCTTCTTCATCGTTCCCTCATTGCTGAGGATCGCGACCACACATTGCTGATCTCCAAAAAGAGCGGTCATAGGCCGTATGAACCGCGTTCTGCATGCTGCCGCCAGCCAACTTCTTACGTTTTGTTTGAACTTGATTTTTTACAATGTGGTAATTTTGGTGTTTTTGGGGTTTACAAACAATCGCTTTGTTTCTTTTAAGTGCATCATACTCAACGCCAAACTAATGACTATACCTGTATACCAAATTTAATAAAAATCGGTCTGGTAGTTTCTGCGTGCAAACAAACCGACAAAAAATTCTAGTATTTATTTACGATTAATGATTTGGATGTTTCAATTGGGTTTGGTTCACTTACAAGATGATCGCAATTTATTGTTAATATGGCATCGAAATATAATGTATGGAAGGATAACTTAAAACAAAACTAATGTTAAAATTTGCCCCATAACACCCACTTTTTAAAATCAATATGCCTTATGTATCAAGTGATGTTGATTATCAACTTAATGTTTACTATGTTTGTGTCTAAAGTCATTAATGACAAATAATCATATTAAGTTTGAGTAGACATTATTTTTGGATAGGTTGCATATAATTTAAAAGACAAAAATCTGTGATTGGTTACAAACCTACTGACCTGAGAAATTCATTTGGCGCTATAGTTTTTTCCTGCACACTAAGTAATAGCTCTGCCTTTTTTGAGTGTCAGTTATGCTTCCATACTTATTATATTTCAATGAAACATGATTAGTAAACAAGGTAACTTGATTTGGACAGGCATTAAATTCTTATTACCTCATATTCTTAGTATTCTACAGAGTAATCTGAACTAGGATTGGATCTGGAAAAGAAACAGGGAATTATACTGTCATGTTCAGCAAGTGAATTCTCACAACATTTCAACTCTATTGTAAGACTTGGAGCTCTTTTGCACTTAGATTATATCGTCGACCGTAGGCTCAATTTGCGTAAGGGACATTGTTTTGCCTGTACCTTACCCTAATTGAGCAATTGTACCTGTTTATTAGACCCACAGATTTGTAGGATGAGAATAGGTTTGAGGGATCTATACAATACAATACAGGTATACTTTATTGCACACCAGTAAATCGCATTACAAGAGGTAAATAACATAATTAAAACAATTTAAAAAGGTAGACAACAGGCGATCTTATCGCTAAAAAGCGATCTCTTCCACACAACCGTTGGGTTGAACAATCTATTTATATTGTTTGTGAATATAAAACTATCTAATGAATCATCACCATACCAGACACTCAAATACCACAAAAATTACTAAAATACTTGAGGAATAAAGTCATAATAAATCAGTTTTAAACTTATGTTTATGGTAAAATAAAAGTTGCTTTTAGAAACACCTTCAAATAAAGAAATTAGATGTAATAATTCCAAAACTTTGTTGTTAAAAAGAATGTGAAAAGTTAAATGCTAAGAGTTTTTGAGGAGAAACCTTAATAATTATAATTCCTCAGCAACGAGAAATTTAATTTACATTTTATCATAACTTTACCTTTTTGGCCGATTCGATCCTTTGAATACAACAGCTTTCATAAGAAACTCCGAACAAATTAATGAAACTTCAAAAGAATTTCTACAACAGTAAAACCTTAAAACAAATACCAAAGCTAAATAGGTAATAATGGAAGGCAAAACTTTCAAATGAAATCCATTCAAACTTTTTACCCAATTCAAAGTTAGTTGAGCGAGAAGTCAGCACTAATTTAACTTCTGTGAGGGGACAGAACAATGCAGAATTACTCTGACGTTTTACAAATAGCTGTATCCAGGTACGATATACTTATATGTTTATCAATTAAAGAAACAATAGAACTATCTTGTCTTTACCATGTCCACTGAGATATGTCATATACTACCTATCTATAATGTGAATATATTGTATCCTGATTAAACATTTACTTTTTTATGTAACTAGATATCAAACAGACAGCACTTTCAATTAATTATCACTTGAGTAGAAGAAAATGAAATGGCAAAGTGAAATCCACAACAAAAAAAATTAAAATTTATAAATGGGAATTCATACTGCCATCAAAGAAAAACTGATACTGCTTTGTCTGTATCAACTAAAGACAACTTTGAAAGAATGTACAAATTTCATACAACAGTTCTCTTTCATGAAGTTCTTGCAAGAATTTTAACAAGCCTGAGTTGGCTTGAGAAAATTGGTTCAGCAGCAGCTTTGAAGTTTTAATGGAATAAATTATCTCAACTTTTTATTTTTGAAAGTTCCGTAATGACTTACCTTTAAGACCGAAACTCGTCGAAGGAATCCAAATGCATATTCTAACTGCACTTATCTACTGACAAGCTGTGTTAACACTATCTAATCAACATTAAGTTATGTACTTCGATTCACTACACGAAGTTTAATGACTGACTAGGTCAGCGTAACAATTATGTACCGATCGCGACCGCGTGCTCGACGCCAAGCGAACTCTCGATAAACTCAATTCACGAGCGACACGTTTGATACGCGTCCGAGGTTGTGACGCGGCGGCGTCGCGGGCACAATGTCGGCCGCCAGCCGTAGCCGAACACCATCAATCTCGGAGTCCGCGCCGCGCCAAACCTCGCACCGCGTCGATGACGCTACCACATTTAATTCACGATTTACGCTAAATCCATCATATCTACTCCAACAAAAAGTATGCTTTATTAATCTTGATCACAAAAACTACATTATTTACACATTTTTAACAGAAAACTTACCGTAAATACGCTGAATCCAACAACAAAGAGTCACCAGCCACGCGCTCCAATTATAGGGCACACACAAATCACGACAGCACTTACAATATATGCAATTCTGTTACACAGTAGAGTCTATTATGTCGGCGGTACCTACGCTAAATAATATTTAATAAAGTTTTACAGTTTTTCGTAGCAATAAACACTTAACAGAGAAAATAAACCCTCAGCCACCGCCAGCGACGTACAAAATGGCGGATTTGCGTAACGAAAGTGACGCGCGTCGGCGCTATGAAACGGAGTTGCTCGTGTCCAATTCACGCATACAACGTTCGTAATTATGCCAGTTTATTGATTATTTTAAATATAAAAATAAAAATCAAACAATAATGATTATGCTTATATATGTCCTAAATATATAACTTTAACTTTTAAAGACTATTTTTGTTTAAATGGAAGCACTAAATACCATATATGCACAAAGTTAATTTGTTTAAAATTAAATGTTCCCAATATTTTTTTCTTCTTTAAATAAAATCTCACGTTTCTCTCAATGTATCTGATATTTTTCGAAATAATTATTTTACTGATTGCCATAAGTGTCCCCATATAATAAAATATATCGCTTTATGGTGCTATTTGGCGATAAAGGCGTAAATTTACACAAAGGTTTGGCTGTAAGCCTTTGCTCAAACAAATCTAGGTCAATCGAAATTAAAAAAAAAAACAAATATCACCCGTAGAATAAAGCTTTTCATTTGCAAATTTGCATGATAATTCCTAATATTTGCCCCAATTACGACGCAGAAACCGTAAACTGTTATTAACTTTAAATATTATCGTTAATTCTACACACTTCGACATAGCTTTATGCCTGCAAATACTTTTCTGTAAGTGAGTTGCCATATTACTAGCCTGGAATAAGTATCTTTCAATCAGCTGAGTTTTGTTTTCCTTTCTGCAGTTTCGAAAAGGAAGGCTTGCGAAGCTTTAGCATACGTCTGCTTTGTTATTACAGTTGATTAAAGGAAGTTACGACATGATGAACGAATTGAGATCCTTGGAGCATGCCACATTGAAGGTAAATTATCCTTTGTATTCTCATAAGTCATTTATTCATTGCAAACCAGTACATTGGGACTTAATCCTAATAATACATGGACCCCGGTAGGGTGTAGGAATATTTGTTTACTTAACATACATTTTTTGTACATTATTTGGTTACTTACATATTGTCACAAATTAGAAGTTAAAAATATGAAATAAATGCTTATACTTGTGCCAATGAGTAGTTTGAGATTTTTTTTTATTAATATAATATTTTGATAAAGTATCAGTCCTTTAAAAATGAATACTTATAATCCAACAGTTAATGGCCAAACTAAGCATGCCTTTTTCAATGAAAAAGGTAAGTAATCTATAACTTACGTTATTTAACCCTTTAACACTCAAAAATCACTGAGGTTGGGAGTTCAAGCCACCTTGGGGCTCAATAAATTCAAAAAAATTGTCAAGGGATAATGTTGTAAGGTGGTAATTTTTGCTTTACAATTTGATTCTGCCCTATTAAGTGTTAAGAGATCATAACAATCCAATGAATATTTCAGGTCCCATATGAAGTATTCAATAAGCGTTACCGGAATGCCCAGCGAGTGCTGGACGTTGAAGCGAGACAAGTGGGCGCAGCTGCAGGGGAGTTGGAGACTGCAGCCCGAGCACCGGCCACCACTGGGGAGATAGACACGCTGCTTGGTGGAATGGTAAGATAAATTAATACTGGCGGCTCTGTGTGTCCCTAATGGACACATTCACTTTAAGTGAGGCAAGCAGATCAAACCAATATATCTCACATTCGGGAACGGTCCAGCAATACAGGGTGGGAGGGACTATACCGACATACTTTAGCCATGAATTCCTGGTGGTGTGACGAGTAAAAAAAGTTATGTGATGTATAGTCGAAAAACGCTTACTTTCAGAGATATTCATTATTTTTTAAATGAAAACTCCCAAGTGTGTAACAAGCCCTAATAAATGTGACTAAGATAGTTTTACTAATTTTTTTAAATCCTTTAACTAAACAGCAATTAACCTTCGCAGTATTTGATGGTAAGCGACTACGAGGCCAAAAAATTGACCTTTTGTTTCCATTTTAGCTTTTTTCTTTTTGATAACTTTTCCTCCAGTAAGGACATGTTTATAACGAGGGGCTGAATTTACTGATTTATTTTGTTCCATAAGACTATTAATGTTAAATGACAATATTTGACCCATGTTGATATAACATTATTCACTCGTCACACCACCAGGAATTCATGGCTAAAGTATGTCGGTATAGTCCCTCCCACCCTGTATAACTCGCCATGATATTGCCCCTGTCTGGTTCCACCGGAAGACCAGTGCCAGCTCTAGAGTTGGCATTATGCTGAGACACCTTTTTGTGGCAGTGAGATTTCTTTGTGTTTCCTTATTTTGTTTCTACTTGCGTGTCTGTGCTGTCATCAATAATAGTACATTGTGTATCTAGGGCGGTAAGTAAGGAATTACAAACGAGTGTTTGTTATAAGCCCGAGGTGAAACCGAGGGCTTTAATAACACGAGTTTGTAATTCCTTTACCGCCCGTGGCACACACAATGTTTTTCATCACACTTGTGAGGAAATATTAATTAAAATAACCTTACTTAACCTAAATGAAATTGTAAAACAGACAGCTGACAGTGACATTAGTGACATATTATATCCATAGACAATGCGAATGTCAAGTCATGTTCAGAAACCATAGCGGTAAAGACCTAAGACGGTTGATTTTATATTTACAAAATACACTATTTAAACATTTAATTAATCTTACAGAAATATGTGTTTACATGTATTTGCAATAACAGTTCTCTTTAAATCAATATTTCAGTGAAACAAGTTAAAAAAGTGAGTTTTCGTTTCCTTTGAACATGTCAAATAAGAGTAAACAGAACCAGCGTTTCTAATTTAAAAAGAAAACCATTACGCCCTAGGGCGTAATAGGTCATTTACGGCCCACAGAACCTACGTGTAATGACACCATTTTCGAGCAAGTGTGATGAAAATGTATTTTCAAATTTGGTAATTGGAAACAAAGCTACCTTTGATTCATAAGAAGTTTCTAGAACCCAGTTTATTTGTATTCCAACATCTTCATAAAATTAGGCCCATTTAGACGGGGCAAGAACTTGTGTGCAAGTTTGATTACGTTATGGGGTACCTAGGTACCATGAGTACAGTTGAACAATTAATGTTGCCAGACTTGTGTTTTATCGAAATACTGTTTTCTAATTTTATCTTAATGGATTACAGTAGGTATGTAACCATACATAGTTTTGCCGATACGATACCGATACCGATATATTGTAGTAAATAATCGGCGATACCGATATCGATATCTTAGCTAAATAATGAAGTATGAACTTCAGATATTTGTATGTCCTTATTATACCTAAAACTTGGCTATATTTAACAGAGAGTCAACCTTGAAAGTGTAAAGTAAAAATAAATAATTTGTCAACTCAAAATGATTTTTTTTTTATTAAGAACCAAAGATTTAATCAACATAGTAATTATCATTGCACAAGGTAATAGATACATTAAGTCAGTAATTGAAATTACTTTTTGCAGATTTTTTTCATACAGCAAATTCTTTTCGCGCTCTTCAAACATCGGTTGTATATAATCGGCGATACCGATATATCGGTATAGTTACATCCCTAGATTACAGTCATACTGGTTTTCTATCATATGTGGGTACTTTCGAGAATAATTTATTGACGTGTCTTTTTTACTTAATGTAAAGAATTGTATTTCATGCCTTAGCAACTATAGGAATTATTCACTAATTAGTTTGGTTGTTTTTCTCAAAGAGTGTTTGTTTATTTGCATTTATTTAGAAGCTTTTGGGTTAAAAGTATGTGTTTCCTCCATAAATAACGATTATGTAATTTAAGTACCACAAGTCATAAAAAGTCATTACTATACAGTTGCTCTTTGGAGATTAACAATGTGTGGTCGCGATCCTCAGAAATGAGGGAATGATGAAGAAGAGATACCTACAGTTGTTTACATTATGTAGCTTCTATTTATTATTGACTACTTACTGCTACGGAGAAAAGACAATGCATGGAGTGTTTAACCTCACTGAACAGTTTAACTAGGAGGTAGACATTTCATACTTAACTGGCCTTGGCATCTAATGTACTTACTATTAACTGGCCTTGGCTTGTAATGTACTAAGCGCCAAAAGAAAAGAATTAGAGATGAGACATGTAAAAGAGCCCTTGAGGGCCTACTTGCCGAAATAAATTATTTTATTTTATATTAATAACAGAAACTTATTTTCAATATTTAGTAGCTTTTGTTTGATTAATTTCAGGTGGAAAAGCTGACAGCGATGAAGCGCAAGGCCTCGGAAGCCATCACCGAGGAGCTGCAGGTGGCGCTGGTCTGCAAGAAGCGGCTGGAGCACATCAAGGAGCAGGCCGTCTCGCTCGGCGAGCCCAGCACGCCGCAAGTTAGAGTGAGTCCGCTATATGCTAGTAGCTTCTTGGTCATTTTAGGTAGAGAAACTGGCGACGTAAAGTCGCACAACGTGCAGGCGTGTAGAATCAGACATGATGATATCCGCAGAAGAACCAAAGTAACTGACATAGGTCGCAGGATTGCACGGTTGAAGTGGCAGTGGGCAGGGCATACAGGGTGTCCCATAAATCACACGTCACAGTGACACCGGGGCTAAGTCAGCTCAAGAGGCACCAAACCAGCCTTACCAAACCTTACCAACCACACAACACACACACACAACCTTAGTAAAAGTTGCACGGTTTTCGAGATAATGGCAAATTAAAGCTTTTTAGAAATTTTCACGTTTTTTAACATGTGTAGTACCAGCGTGTGCTCCAGTAGCTCTTAAATCATTTTATTTTTATGTGTACGCTGTCATGGATAGTTAATTGAGATGACAAAAGTGTTATTTGGTCGATAACTAGTGTAATGTGCGAAAAAATACTGCATTTATCTTGAAACGTGAAAATTTCTAAAAAACTTTAATTTGCCATTATCTCGAATACCGTGCAACTTTTACAAAGGTCATATTAGGCTGGATTGGTGCCTCTTAAGCTGACGTGTGACTTATGGGACACCCTGTATAGCCCGGAGAACGGCTAACCGTCGAGGCAGAGGGCATAGGTAGTGATGTGCCGCCAGGAAATTTCACGTTCTCGGGAATTCTTACCGCCGTAAATTACCGGTACTTTTCCGTAATTCTCGAGAATATTACGTGTGACATATTTTTATGAAGACTTAAAGTTGCATTTTTAAGACATTAGATTATTTTTGTATTTAGTTTTCGTCGCTGATGTAGTTTGTAACGTGGTAATTTCTTATCAATGTCATTTGAAGAGGTACGTTTTACGAGTATCAGGTAAAATAACCCAAGATAAGCGAGCTTTCCATGTCTCACAGTTTCCTGCAGGTGTACAGGTAAACAGCAAGCACATGTTATTGAATTAGCTAATCCTATGCCGTGTTTTATTAGCCGAGGCTTTCTAATTGTTACTCGCCTTTTGTATGGTACGGGGTTGAAGTGGGGAGAGCAGTAACTAATTGTCATAGTTTTATTCCATCAAAAACATTCTGTAAAAAACTAGCCAAGTCTCGATGGAGCTGCTTGTTTATCTCTAAAAAGTAATGAAATCTAGACAAAGTCGTGCCAAAGTCAGTACCGGGGGGTATCAACAGAACTCGATTTCCACCGACTTGCCTATTATTTAACCATGGAGGAACACATTTTATAGATCTAATAATAGGCAAGTCGGTGGAAATCGAGTTCTGTTGATACCCCCCCGGTACTGACTTTGGCACGACTTTGTCTAGATTTCATTACTTTTTAGAGATAAAGAAGCAGCTCCATCGAGACTTGGCTAGTTTTTTACAGAATGTTTTTGATGGGATCTCATTTCTTTTTGTAAGTGATCTTCCTTTATTTATTACATTCCAATCAATTCTTTTTCTAATTTGAACTAAACTAACTTTGTAATCGCATGTATTTGTATAGGATTACCAACTTATGTGTGCAGTTGTGACTGAAATTGCAATATTTGGAGGTTTTTTAGGACTTGATAGGCTAAAAACTATGTTTTAAAATTTCAGCTCTCTAAGTTTATGGGAAGTACTAGTTCTATTCTGATGATCATGAGTGAGTGAGTGAGTGAGTCAGTATCTGTCATAAATGCGAAACTTTGCTTTCGCTTAACTTCGGAACTAAATTACCTACAGACTTGCAATTTTTGATTTTAAGTATGTGATTATAGCTTACTGGATGACGAAAATTTCTGCGTTCTGGTCTTATCCAGAGGTTCTCAAATAGGGGCCTGAAAATGCGGCGAAATGGTTCCAGTAAAGGATGGTACGGCAGTGTTTGCTTCGCGCTCGACTTGGCGGGGGCACTGCCGTGCCCCCAGATCTGAGACTGCTCAACTGTGAACTGCATAATGTGTTGTAAATACGAGTAGTTTTAATCAAAACGATGAAGCCCAATACCAAAATTTTATAATATTTTAGCGAATCAACCGAAAATGAACGAACCAAATATACTTGTTTATATTGTGATACTCGGTTTGCTATTAGATCTATAAAATGTGTTCCGCCACGGTTAAATAATAGGCAAGTCGGTGGAAATCGAGTTCTGTTGATAAAACAATATTATGGGAGGCTGAAAATGGCCTGAATGGCTTCGAGAAAAGGAGGGTACGGCCATGCCTTTGTTTTGCTCGACTTGGCGGGGGCACTGCCGTGCCCCCATATTTTTATCCATGTCCTTACTGTGTTGTGAATTAAAATAGAAACTATTAAACTGATATACCAAGTTAATTACATATTGTTTATCACTAAATCATATCGATGTATCTTATATTTCAATGAATCAGATTACTTTTAAATATATCACTTCGATATACTAAATATTGTGGTTTACTTAAATAACTAAATCATAAGTTGTTTACATCAAAAAAGTAAAAAATATTCCAACAAAAATTTACCTGACAACTTTCTCGGTAATTTCCACCGGTAATTTACGGTAAATTTACGAGAAAGTTGGAAAAGTACGCGATGCTTTCATTTTTTCTTTATGAAAACTGTAGTGTAGTTTATTATGGTCATTTAAAAGAACCTTGTATAAAAAAAAGTAAAAAATACATAAAACTTTAACTACTTTCTCGATAATTACCGTTACGGAGAATATTACCGAGAACTTTACCCGAACTTTCTCGCTGTTCTCGTAATTTACGGTAACGGCACATCACTAGGCATAGGTAGGATGCGGGCAGCGAGTCTGGGGACTCAGTGGACAAACGACCTGGGGAAAGTTGCTGGAGTCCAATGGATAGGCTGCTAGCTGGTGGATTTATAATTTCTGAAAAACCTCATCGAGGAAGGAAGAGACTTGATACATTAGTCACGGGCCTAGTCAAGTTAGTTCCGCTACTGGTGCAAGCTGACAGCATCAAAGCGTTCGGACTCGGTAGCCATCACCGAGGAGCTGCAGGTGGCTCTGGTCTGCAAGAAGCGGCTGGAGCACATCAAGGAGCAGGCCGTCTCGCTCGGCGAGCCCAGCACGCTATATTGTGCTATAGCTTGGCAACTTCGTTGGTGACACTCACTGGTGTGCTTATTGTTATGTGCAGCCGTAAATACTTACACAAGTTACCGCCAACACGAAAGGCGACCGACGGAGCCAGACCAGACGCCCCCGTTCGTGTTGGCGGTAACTTGTGTAAGTAGTTACGGCTGCACATAACAAAAAACACAGGTGAGTGTCGAAGTTGCCTAGCTATAGTTTCTTTTGGGTGATGTCAGGTGGAGAACTATGGCGTAATAACCACATTTTTATTGAAAAAAAACCCGACCGCGGTGCACTTTGAAACCCAACTTGATACCCAGTGACACTCGCACCATGAAGACGAATCTAATGATGTATCATTTATCAAAATCGGATGTGCCGTTGAGTAGTTACGAGCGGACACAGTAACGGACATACATACATACATACAGGTCAAACACATAACCCTCCTTTGGGCTTCGCCGCAGTCGGGTAAAAATAGAGCGTGAGGTGGTAAATGCCACGGGCCTCTGAACAGAAGAAGTCCCTCCGTCCAGGACAGGAGGTACAGATGTGTTATTTCTAGAAGCCCTCATAGACCCAAATGTGTTAAAGGGAACGTGCACGACGAAGGTGCTGCCAACTGGTGCCGCCAATCTCAATCATATACCCTCTCTTGCTGGGGCCACATTGACGAAAACGCCGTTAATAACGTTAATTTATCGCGTTGAAGGACGATTAACGTCAGTGTAGCTACGACTTACTATATTTGACAATGACACTTACATATTATCATTGACATTGACAGCTTGATTTGACAGGGGCGATAGTTTCCTTTATTGCCCGCCCGTGTCGCTTTTGTCGTTTAATGCTGCCACCTATAGTTCGTGCACGTTCCCTAAAGGCTTCTGAAATAGTACATTACACAACTAGGCCAGAAAGCGGCTTTTTACGTACGCGTAGCGTGCGGTAAAAGCTACTTTATGGCCAGGTGTGGTATAGATAATGTTAATTTGGTATTGTAACTTGTAGGTTCGTGGAACGGGCCACTGGTGAAGTTACTATTTCTAGAAGATGTCATAGACCCAAATGTTTTTGAGGAACAGCGCTTTAGAAAATGAACTTGAACGTATTGTTCCAGACGGCGGTGAACCAATGGCGTCGCACGCGTCTGGAGCGCATGCTTGTTGACTACTTCCTCCGCAGCGGGTACTACGGGGCCGCAGCCAAGCTGGCCGACGCCAGGGGCCTAAGGGACCTCACCAACGTCGGTCAGTATACTGCAGGCTTAGCCAGAGCAATGGTCGCTGCGGCGCATGCTTGTTGACCACCGCAGCGGGTACCTACTACGGGACCTCACAAACGTCGGTCAGTACACTGCAGGCCTAGCCGGAGCAATGATCGCTGCGGCGCATGCTTGTTGACCACCTCCGAATTCTCCGATCGACGAACGATGATCCCTCTATACGACTTTTAACCTTGCTCACTTCGTTTCTTCGGTCATTTAAATTTTGACCCCACCACAATTTACATATACATTACATAGATACGTACCTATGTAACTGGAAACTCAATAAAGCAGGGTTTCCCAATCCTTATTTCTCTGAGCCTCCCCGAACCAAAATAGTACATTGCACAACTAGGGTGGTAATACAAAGAAAGCCCGAGATCGCAGATGTTTGCGGCCCGAGCTGCAAGCGAGGGACGTAAATATGCGATCGAGGGCTTTCTTTATTACCTTCCGTGTTGTGTACATCATTTTATGTCTACACTTGGCCAGAAAGCGGCTTTATCCGTAGCGCATAGAGTTGTGCCGTTCTCGAGAATTCTCGGAAACGTTCTCAGTTTTGTATGGGAACTGTTCTCGAGAACGTTCTCTCTCCATACAAAACGGATAACGTTTCCGAGAATGGCACATCTCTATACGCGTAGCATTGGTTAGCTGGAAGAGATCCCTTACAGCAGCGGTCGGCAACCTGCGGCCCGCGGGCCGCATTCGGCCCTTGAACCGCTCACTTGCGGCCCTATATTCCGGTCTGTATTGCCGTCGCTTTATTCCGAATAGTATAAAATCACAAATGGTTAACAAAATGCGGCCCGCGTCAATTCCTTAGCTACTATATGGCCCTTGGCTGCTAAGCGGTTGCCGACCGCTGCCTTACAGGGATAATCTCGCCTTTGTACATAACCATTCATTTTTGTACTGCTTCTGTATGATTTTAAGCTAACATGGTCATTCACATACTAACTTCTATAAACAACGGGATATTTACCATGTATGTTTATTTTAATGAGTTCCCGATATTTCGGCACTGTTGCAAGCGCCATCATCACGGAGTAACTAGTTATCCTAGTATATTCCGCTGTTAATAGTAGTTATTATGCTTCTGTATGATTTTATGTGCAATAAAGTGATTACATACATACCTATTACGCCCCCCCCCTGACATTACTCTACGCCCCTCAAGGGTGGCGTGCCCCCTTGTTTGGGAAGTCCTGCAATAAACGATGGTATATTGCAGACATTTACGCCGCCGCCGCGGAGGTGGAAGCGGAGTTGCGGGACCGGCGCACGGCGCGAGTGCTGCAGTGGTGCGCCGACAACAAGTCCAAGCTCCGCAAACTCGGCTCTACCATAGAGTTCAAGATACGTCTGCAGGTGGGCCTCAAATAAAGCCCTCGATCGCATATTTACGCCCCTCGCTTGCAGCGAGCTGGCCGCAAACTTCTACGATCTCGGCCTTTCTTTATTTTACCACCCTAGTTGTGTAATGTACTATCCCACCAAAAACATTCTGTAAAAAACTAGCCAAGTCTCGATGGAGCTGCTTGTTTATCTCTAAAAAGTAGGGATGTAACGATACACAGTTTTGCCGATACGATACCGATACCGACATATAGTAGTTAATATTGGCGATACCGATACCGATATCTTAGCTAAATAATGAAGTATGAATTTCAGATATTTTTATGTCCTTATTATAACTAATGGCAATGACTACTGGTTATATTTACCAGAGAGTCAACCTTGAATGTGTAAAGTAAAAATAATAAATTGTCAACTCAAAATTCTTTTTTTTTATTAAGAACCAAAGATTTAATTAACATAGTAATTATCATTGCACAAGGTAATAGAATAGACCAATACATAAATTAAGTCAGAAATTGAAATTACTTTTTGCAGATTTTTTTTCATAAAGCAAATTCTTCAAATATCGGTTGTATAATATCGGCGATACCGATATATCGGTATCGGTATCGTTACATCCCTACTAAAAAGTAATGAAATTTAGACAAAGTCGTGCCAAGTCTAAGGTTCCTTACTGCGATTTCTTTATTATTATAGTTAATGTTGTGTGACTTGGCCGTTGAACATTCTTTATGCGTTAGTGGGTACGAGTCAATTTTGTTTACACGTAATGTTATATCTGTTGTAACTACCTATGTTTGTTAAGCGAGATAATAGCCCATACTGGTATTGGTAATTGGACGCTAGTGTCTCATTTTAGGCTGTTGTTGATTGTGCCCACTAACGTATAATTTAATTACGTAAACGCGAATTGACTTGTACCCACTAACGTATAAAGAATGTTCAACGGCCAAGTCACACAACATTAACTATAATAATAAAGAAATCGCAGTAAGGAACCTTAGACTTGGCACGACTTTGTCTAAATTTCATTACTTTTAGAGATAAACAAGCAGCTCCATCGAGACTTGGCTAGTTTTTTACAGAATGTTTTTGGTGGGATTTCACTTCTTTTTGTAGAAACGTGGGCATATTGATTTATTTTATTAGATTTTCTTATTTGACACAGTTTTTTTATTTTTATTTTTGGTTGGGCTCTTGTGTTTTCTAATCAGGGTCACCAGGTATTCCAGATCTTCGATTATCCTAGTTTTTATAGTTTTCCCTTTATGTGGCAATTAAACCCTAACTCTGTACCAAATTTCAGCTCTCTGAGTTTATGGGAAGTACTACTTCTATTCTGATGATCATGAAGTGAGTGAGTGAGTGTCATAAATCCGAAACTTTGCTTTCGCTTAACTTCGGAACTAAATGACCTACTACAGACTTGTAATTTTGGACTTGGCAGGGACACTGCTGTGCCCCCAGATTTCGACCTCTGCAGACTTAGCGTAGTCGGATTCTAAATAAATAATTGAAATCAAGGGTCATTAAAACAAGAGTACTGTCATTCTCCATACAAAAAGCTGTTCCCCGATATTTACAACGCTATCAATGTATAAGCTTGGTATAAGAATTTTTGTCTTTTACAATTATTCAACTTTGCAAGCGTGACACAGTATTTAAATGTCAGAATTTATTTATTATTAGCTGTTTACGAACTAAATGTTACTGTACTGTTTCTTTGTTCAATTATAACATCGTTAAATGTTTAGTTTCTTAGCGCCTCTAGTTTTTGCCTGGATATCCCCTAGCGGTCGGGGTATGATCCAAAGTATGGAGAATGAGTCCTCTTGTTTTAATGGTCCTTGATTGAAATATAACCTGTTTCCTTTCTCCAGGAGTTCATCGAGCTGGTCCGCGCGGACCGGCGGCTGGAGGCGGTGCGCTACGCCAAGAAACACCTCTCACAGTACGAGGACGGACAACTCCAGGACATACAGCACTGCATGGGCATGCTGGCCTTCCCCAAGGACACGGGTGCGTACTGATCATCACCATTTCGGCCATATCCGGTTCGAAGGACCAAAATAATGTTGAAGGATGTCAAAGGTGTCAGGGAGTGCCGAGAGTAAAATAAAAGATCGCAGGTGGTTTGGCGATGTTATCCCGTTTAAACTCAATCGTACACTAAAGTTGGGTTTCTTACATGCTATTGCGGAACGATGCGTGTGCCGGTTTAGTGACATAGTTTTCTCATATGAGTGCAAAGTACACCGACACAAGCATCGTTGCAGAAAATAAATGTACATCTTTGTACAGGCCGTCCACTGCTGGACATAAGCCTCCCCCATAGATTTCCAATTAGTTCGGTCGGAAGCAACCTGCATCCACCGTGAGCCAGCAGCCTTAACCAGATCATCTGTCCTTGTTGGTGGACGGCCGACACGCTTGCCGATTCGTGGTCTCCTTTCGAGGACCTCGCCCCAACGGCCATCTGTTCTACATGCCCAGCCCATTGCCACTTCGACAAGCTTATCCGTTTGGCTATGTCGGTGACCCTCGTTCTTCTACGTATCTCCTCATTTCTGATTCGATCCCGCAGAGAAACCCCGAGCGTAGCCCTTTCCATAGCCCGTTGAGCGACTCTGAGCCTATTCATAAGACCTATAGTGAAGCACCACGTCTCGGATCCACACATCATCACTGGTAACACACACTGATTGTAGAAGACGAGGTATTTCGGACGAAAAGACGTTGCAGAGTTTCCCGAACGCTGTGTCACATTCAAAGATATCGGTGATTTCGCAAAGGGATCCCCTTGTTTCCCATAAAGTTATAAGTCGTAAGTGTTGTGGCGATAGACTAGGCATATAGGTTGAAGAACACCTCGCCTGCGGCTAGGGCCACGAACTCGTGCGATTTGGATCATTATCATACGTCGTTATCGCGGGTGCAGTAACAAATGAAATGAAGAGCACATATAACAGAATGTGTATTTGACGGACATATTCTGCCTACAGCTATAAGCATCTAAGAAGCTCTTTACATGTGGAGAGTTTTCGCTAGCAAAGGTCTATAAAAATTGAAGGCATGTTTACAAAACAGCAGGAGGCGTCCAGGATAGGTCTCAGGATCAATCAGGCAAAAACAGAATACCTCCACATGAAACATTTTTGGCGGATTTGAGTTATTGATATCATAGTGGTCGTCTAAGAAGGAGCTACAAGTAGTCCAAAAATATTGACTAAAAATTACCCCATTTGTCATCTGTCCATTGCCAATCAGTCTTTAAAAATATACCCATTTTACAAAGGTAAATAATAAACCGGCCGAACGAAAAACTAAAGGTGCGACTAAAATGATTAGTACACATACATAGCACAGTTGCAAATTTAGTATTTCAGTAAGTACGTTTAGTTAGTTTTTAGTAGGTTAGGTTAGTTTTCTTTCGGGGGTTTTATACATACCCTTTTACAAAAACTACCTACATATCTACATTATTTTTTACAAAAAGAAATAACTGTATGCATTCACTTAAAAAACTTGATTTTAAATATGATACATACACACTCTTTTTAGTAGGTTGTATAACTGGCAATTAAGTGCACAAATGTAAAAAAATGGAAATAAAAAAAATATAGATTGCACTAAGCATATAAAGGTTAACGTATCCAGAAGTCGTATCATGTGTACATCTTAAAAATGGGTGGAAATAATTCATCTCCAGAATCGTTGAGAAATATTACCCTTAAGCGTATTGCTAACATTTTATCTAGCATTATAGAAATTAAGTTGATAAATTTTAAACTCGTACGAGTAGGCATAAATGTTCCTCAAAATGAGTATCGCGTCTGTTATTGCTTGTTTTTCATAATCTTTCTGAACTGTCAAATCGTTTTTGCACCCGCGATAACGACGTATGATCATTATTTATCTTACCGCCTTGGGCACGTAATATACTATTACGTTTCCTGTGTAATTAATTAGCTGAACTAGTGTCATGTGTATGGAGATAGTGCCGTACTGCTCGCCGCTGTGTACCTATCTAGTTAACTACGGGAGCTGACTTAGTGCTACGTGCGCGTAGGGCCGTCTCCAAAATTTGACACCTAGGATAAATAGTGTAAATCCCCGGATTTTGGAGTTCGAAAACAAATGAAACCCCGCCCGGACGTTCCGGGGAAACCGGACGGATGGCAGCCCTACGTGCGCGGAGCGGCGTTTACAGGGGCTGAGCTAGTGTCATGTGTATAGAGGTGGAGTCGTACCGCTCGCTGCTGTGTATCTATCTAGTTAGCTGCTGACAGCAGCTCTCTGGGCAGTGCCGGAGCGCGGCTGCCCGGGGGCGGCGGGGCTTCTATAAAACTCAGGGGTCCGACAGCAGCTCTCTGGGGGTGGGGGGCAGCACGTTCGGCTGTATGAAGTTACTACGGGGGCTGAACTAGTGTCATGTGTGCAGAGGTGGAACCGTAACGTTCACTGCTGTGCCCGTCGAGCTGAGCCACACTAGAGGCGCAGTTCGGCGCGGAGCTGCTGCTCGTCGTCTTCTCTGGTTCTGACGGCTTGCCTTCTTGGCTTTACCGAAACCAGGGGAGCACTAACAAGCGCTGTGGCTTTCGAGTGCGGAATCGGGGTCTCAGGTGCGTGATGACGCACCCGGTCTATGGGTCATCATTTTGGGGATAGCGTGGTCATGTGGTCGGTCCTCTTCTGTCCACCGCGAGCAGGGGCTCTAGCGGTAGCGCGGTAGTAGAGGGTCATCTTCTTGTTCTTCTTGCCGCCGCGAGCAGTGGCTCCCAGCGGCGGCGGGGCCGTTGTGTAATCGCACACACATTCTTGTGTGGGTAATCCATTTCAGGGCTGGGCCCTCTTTGGATGCAGCTCCTCAGGGCACGACGGTACCCTGGTTATCGACTAGGAACGTCTTCTTGACGTGGGTTCAGCTTCGTTCCTCTTGTTGGAACTGGTGGCCTCTCTGCGGCTTTGCGGCAGGTGGCCTTTCTGTGGCGTTTTTGGTGAAACCTGGGCGTATCAGGGGGTTCTGGGAGTGAGCAGTTCCCGCGGGAGTGCTCTGCCTGTGGGGTCGGGCGGGCGCGCATGCAGTGGCGCGATGCCCTGGAGCATTGGGACCGGCGGCGGGGCTTCTATTAGACTCAGGGGTCGGACAGCAGCTATCGGGGGGTGGGGGGTGGGGGGAGCACGTTCGTTTGTGTGAAGTAAGCTACAGGGGCTGAACTAGTGTGATGTGTGCAGAGGTGGAGCCGTACCGCTCGCTGCTGTGCCCTGGGCGCTGGGCCACACTGGAGGCGCAGTTCCGCGCGGAGCACGCGCGGCTGCTGCACCCGGCGCGCCTGCCGCAGCTGCCCGTCGTGCTGCAGCTCGGCCTGCACGCGCTCAACACGCCATATCCTTTGCAATCCACACTAAGAACGCCCGCACATTGCGCCACTATAGCTTCGCAACTTCGTTGGTGACACTCACATGTGTGCTTTTTGTTATGTGCAGCCGTAACTACTTACACAAGTTACCGCCAACACGAACGGCGACCGACGGAGGCAGCCTCCTCTGCCAGTCGTTTGTGTTGGCGGTAACCTGTGTAAGTAGTTACGGCTGCACATAACAAAAAGCACACAGGTGAGTGTCACCAACGAAGTTGCCAAGCTATAAGTATTTTACGATGATTTGTCAATTTTTACTATATGTCCACGCGTTCTGCATCAAAACTGAGAAAAATTACAGACAATTATTGATAAAAACTGTGTTAGAATAATGACTTGTAAAATGCACTCGTGCAGTTTACAAATTATCATTCGAACACAGTCATTTTATAATTTGCATATTAGGTACAAACCCTAATCAAATAGCGTTCGCGCGAGACCTCTATGTCTAGGTATAAAACCGTCTTATACTATGTAGTGAACCACGCCTGGGTCTCGTTTCACGAAGTTACAAGTTACAATTTTGCAAGTCTACACTTGCAACATTGGTCAAATACAGCAACGCTATGATTGATTTGGCCAACGTTGCTATTTTAGACTTGTGAAATTGTAGCTTGTAGCTTCGTGAAACGGGGCCCTGGTCACAATAGTTCCTTAACTAGCCACACTCAGTGCTACAACGAGGCGACGAAGGTCGCGGCGTGCCCGACGTGCTCGCCGCCGCTGAACGCGCTGGCGCGGCACCTGCCGCACGCGCACGTCTCGCACTCGCGCCTCGTGTGCCGGCTGTCGCGCCAGCCGCTCAACGAGCACAACCAGCCCATGGCGCTGCCCAACGGACAGGTCTACGGCGAGAGGGTGAGTGTTGTAGTGTAGTGTAGTGTAGTGTAGACTGTAGCACTCGCGCCTCGTGTGCCGGCTGTCGCGCCAGCCGCTCAACGAGCACAACCAGCCCATGGCGCTGCCCAACGGACAGGTCTACGGCGAGAGGGTGAGTGTTGTAGTGTAGTGTAGTGTAGTGTAGACTGTAGCACTCGCGCCTCGTGTGCCGGCTGTCGCGCCAGCCGCTCAACGAGCACAACCAGCCCATGGCGCTGCCCAACGGACAGGTCTACGGCGAGAGGGTGAGTGTTGTAGTGTAGTGTAGTGTAGTGTAGACTGTAGCACTCGCGCCTCGTGTGCCGGCTGTCGCGCCAGCCGCTCAACGAGCACAACCAGCCCATGGCGCTGCCCAACGGACAGGTCTACGGCGAGAGGGTGAGTGTTGTAGTGTAGTGTAGTGTAGTGTAGACTGTAGCACTCGCGCCTCGTGTGCCGGCTGTCGCGCCAGCCGCTCAACGAGCACAACCAGCCCATGGCGCTGCCCAACGGACAGGTCTACGGCGAGAGGGTGAGTGTTGTAGTGTAGTGTAGTGTAGTGTAGACTGTAGCACTCGCGCCTCGTGTGCCGGCTGTCGCGCCAGCCGCTCAACGAGCACAACCAGCCCATGGCGCTGCCCAACGGACAGGTCTACGGCGAGAGGGTGAGTGTTGTAGTGTAGTGTAGTGTAGTGTAGACTGTAGCACTCGCGCCTCGTGTGCCGGCTGTCGCGCCAGCCGCTCAACGAGCACAACCAGCCCATGGCGCTGCCCAACGGACAGGTCTACGGCGAGAGGGTGAGTGTTGTAGTGTAGTGTAGTGTAGTGTAGACTGTAGCACTCGCGCCTCGTGTGCCGGCTGTCGCGCCAGCCGCTCAACGAGCACAACCAGCCCATGGCGCTGCCCAACGGACAGGTCTACGGCGAGAGGGTGAGTGTTGTAGTGTAGTGTAGTGTAGTGTAGACTGTAGCACTCGCGCCTCGTGTGCCGGCTGTCGCGCCAGCCGCTCAACGAGCACAACCAGCCCATGGCGCTGCCCAACGGACAGGTCTACGGCGAGAGGGTGAGTGTTGTAGTGTAGTGTAGTGTAGTGTAGACTGTAGCACTCGCGCCTCGTGTGCCGGCTGTCGCGCCAGCCGCTCAACGAGCACAACCAGCCCATGGCGCTGCCCAACGGACAGGTCTACGGCGAGAGGGTGAGTGTTGTAGTGTAGTGTAGTGTAGTGTAGACTGTAGCACTCGCGCCTCGTGTGCCGGCTGTCGCGCCAGCCGCTCAACGAGCACAACCAGCCCATGGCGCTGCCCAACGGACAGGTCTACGGCGAGAGGGTGAGTGTTGTAGTGTAGTGTAGTGTAGTGTAGACTGTAGCACTCGCGCCTCGTGTGCCGGCTGTCGCGCCAGCCGCTCAACGAGCACAACCAGCCCATGGCGCTGCCCAACGGACAGGTCTACGGCGAGAGGGTGAGTGTTGTAGTGTAGTGTAGTGTAGTGTAGACTGTAGCACTCGCGCCTCGTGTGCCGGCTGTCGCGCCAGCCGCTCAACGAGCACAACCAGCCCATGGCGCTGCCCAACGGACAGGTCTACGGCGAGAGGGTGAGTGTTGTAGTGTAGTGTAGTGTAGTGTAGACTGTAGCACTCGCGCCTCGTGTGCCGGCTGTCGCGCCAGCCGCTCAACGAGCACAACCAGCCCATGGCGCTGCCCAACGGACAGGTCTACGGCGAGAGGGTGAGTGTTGTAGTGTAGTGTAGTGTAGTGTAGACTGTAGCACTCGCGCCTCGTGTGCCGGCTGTCGCGCCAGCCGCTCAACGAGCACAACCAGCCCATGGCGCTGCCCAACGGACAGGTCTACGGCGAGAGGGTGAGTGTTGTAGTGTAGTGTAGTGTAGTGTAGACTGTAGCACTCGCGCCTCGTGTGCCGGCTGTCGCGCCAGCCGCTCAACGAGCACAACCAGCCCATGGCGCTGCCCAACGGACAGGTCTACGGCGAGAGGGTGAGTGTTGTAGTGTAGTGTAGTGTAGTGTAGACTGTAGCACTCGCGCCTCGTGTGCCGGCTGTCGCGCCAGCCGCTCAACGAGCACAACCAGCCCATGGCGCTGCCCAACGGACAGGTCTACGGCGAGAGGGTGAGTGTTGTAGTGTAGTGTAGTGTAGTGTAGACTGTAGCACTCGCGCCTCGTGTGCCGGCTGTCGCGCCAGCCGCTCAACGAGCACAACCAGCCCATGGCGCTGCCCAACGGACAGGTCTACGGCGAGAGGGTGAGTGTTGTAGTGTAGTGTAGTGTAGTGTAGACTGTAGCACTCGCGCCTCGTGTGCCGGCTGTCGCGCCAGCCGCTCAACGAGCACAACCAGCCCATGGCGCTGCCCAACGGACAGGTCTACGGCGAGAGGGTGAGTGTTGTAGTGTAGTGTAGTGTAGTGTAGACTGTAGCACTCGCGCCTCGTGTGCCGGCTGTCGCGCCAGCCGCTCAACGAGCACAACCAGCCCATGGCGCTGCCCAACGGACAGGTCTACGGCGAGAGGGTGAGTGTTGTAGTGTAGTGTAGTGTAGTGTAGACTGTAGCACTCGCGCCTCGTGTGCCGGCTGTCGCGCCAGCCGCTCAACGAGCACAACCAGCCCATGGCGCTGCCCAACGGACAGGTCTACGGCGAGAGGGTGAGTGTTGTAGTGTAGTGTAGTGTAGTGTAGACTGTAGCACTCGCGCCTCGTGTGCCGGCTGTCGCGCCAGCCGCTCAACGAGCACAACCAGCCCATGGCGCTGCCCAACGGACAGGTCTACGGCGAGAGGGTGAGTGTTGTAGTGTAGTGTAGTGTAGTGTAGACTGTAGCACTCGCGCCTCGTGTGCCGGCTGTCGCGCCAGCCGCTCAACGAGCACAACCAGCCCATGGCGCTGCCCAACGGACAGGTCTACGGCGAGAGGGTGAGTGTTGTAGTGTAGTGTAGTGTAGTGTAGACTGTAGCACTCGCGCCTCGTGTGCCGGCTGTCGCGCCAGCCGCTCAACGAGCACAACCAGCCCATGGCGCTGCCCAACGGACAGGTCTACGGCGAGAGGGTGAGTGTTGTAGTGTAGTGTAGTGTAGTGTAGACTGTAGCACTCGCGCCTCGTGTGCCGGCTGTCGCGCCAGCCGCTCAACGAGCACAACCAGCCCATGGCGCTGCCCAACGGACAGGTCTACGGCGAGAGGGTGAGTGTTGTAGTGTAGTGTAGTGTAGTGTAGACTGTAGCACTCGCGCCTCGTGTGCCGGCTGTCGCGCCAGCCGCTCAACGAGCACAACCAGCCCATGGCGCTGCCCAACGGACAGGTCTACGGCGAGAGGGTGAGTGTTGTAGTGTAGTGTAGTGTAGTGTAGACTGTAGCACTCGCGCCTCGTGTGCCGGCTGTCGCGCCAGCCGCTCAACGAGCACAACCAGCCCATGGCGCTGCCCAACGGACAGGTCTACGGCGAGAGGGTGAGTGTTGTAGTGTAGTGTAGTGTAGTGTAGACTGTAGCACTCGCGCCTCGTGTGCCGGCTGTCGCGCCAGCCGCTCAACGAGCACAACCAGCCCATGGCGCTGCCCAACGGACAGGTCTACGGCGAGAGGGTGAGTGTTGTAGTGTAGTGTAGTGTAGTGTAGACTGTAGCACTCGCGCCTCGTGTGCCGGCTGTCGCGCCAGCCGCTCAACGAGCACAACCAGCCCATGGCGCTGCCCAACGGACAGGTCTACGGCGAGAGGGTGAGTGTTGTAGTGTAGTGTAGTGTAGTGTAGACTGTAGCACTCGCGCCTCGTGTGCCGGCTGTCGCGCCAGCCGCTCAACGAGCACAACCAGCCCATGGCGCTGCCCAACGGACAGGTCTACGGCGAGAGGGTGAGTGTTGTAGTGTAGTGTAGTGTAGTGTAGACTGTAGCACTCGCGCCTCGTGTGCCGGCTGTCGCGCCAGCCGCTCAACGAGCACAACCAGCCCATGGCGCTGCCCAACGGACAGGTCTACGGCGAGAGGGTGAGTGTTGTAGTGTAGTGTAGTGTAGTGTAGACTGTAGCACTCGCGCCTCGTGTGCCGGCTGTCGCGCCAGCCGCTCAACGAGCACAACCAGCCCATGGCGCTGCCCAACGGACAGGTCTACGGCGAGAGGGTGAGTGTTGTAGTGTAGTGTAGTGTAGTGTAGACTGTAGCACTCGCGCCTCGTGTGCCGGCTGTCGCGCCAGCCGCTCAACGAGCACAACCAGCCCATGGCGCTGCCCAACGGACAGGTCTACGGCGAGAGGGTGAGTGTTGTAGTGTAGTGTAGTGTAGTGTAGACTGTAGCACTCGCGCCTCGTGTGCCGGCTGTCGCGCCAGCCGCTCAACGAGCACAACCAGCCCATGGCGCTGCCCAACGGACAGGTCTACGGCGAGAGGGTGAGTGTTGTAGTGTAGTGTAGTGTAGTGTAGACTGTAGCACTCGCGCCTCGTGTGCCGGCTGTCGCGCCAGCCGCTCAACGAGCACAACCAGCCCATGGCGCTGCCCAACGGACAGGTCTACGGCGAGAGGGTGAGTGTTGTAGTGTAGTGTAGTGTAGTGTAGACTGTAGCACTCGCGCCTCGTGTGCCGGCTGTCGCGCCAGCCGCTCAACGAGCACAACCAGCCCATGGCGCTGCCCAACGGACAGGTCTACGGCGAGAGGGTGAGTGTTGTAGTGTAGTGTAGTGTAGTGTAGACTGTAGCACTCGCGCCTCGTGTGCCGGCTGTCGCGCCAGCCGCTCAACGAGCACAACCAGCCCATGGCGCTGCCCAACGGACAGGTCTACGGCGAGAGGGTGAGTGTTGTAGTGTAGTGTAGTGTAGTGTAGACTGTAGCACTCGCGCCTCGTGTGCCGGCTGTCGCGCCAGCCGCTCAACGAGCACAACCAGCCCATGGCGCTGCCCAACGGACAGGTCTACGGCGAGAGGGTGAGTGTTGTAGTGTAGTGTAGTGTAGTGTAGACTGTAGCACTCGCGCCTCGTGTGCCGGCTGTCGCGCCAGCCGCTCAACGAGCACAACCAGCCCATGGCGCTGCCCAACGGACAGGTCTACGGCGAGAGGGTGAGTGTTGTAGTGTAGTGTAGTGTAGTGTAGACTGTAGCACTCGCGCCTCGTGTGCCGGCTGTCGCGCCAGCCGCTCAACGAGCACAACCAGCCCATGGCGCTGCCCAACGGACAGGTCTACGGCGAGAGGGTGAGTGTTGTAGTGTAGTGTAGTGTAGTGTAGACTGTAGCACTCGCGCCTCGTGTGCCGGCTGTCGCGCCAGCCGCTCAACGAGCACAACCAGCCCATGGCGCTGCCCAACGGACAGGTCTACGGCGAGAGGGTGAGTGTTGTAGTGTAGTGTAGTGTAGTGTAGACTGTAGCACTCGCGCCTCGTGTGCCGGCTGTCGCGCCAGCCGCTCAACGAGCACAACCAGCCCATGGCGCTGCCCAACGGACAGGTCTACGGCGAGAGGGTGAGTGTTGTAGTGTAGTGTAGTGTAGTGTAGACTGTAGCACTCGCGCCTCGTGTGCCGGCTGTCGCGCCAGCCGCTCAACGAGCACAACCAGCCCATGGCGCTGCCCAACGGACAGGTCTACGGCGAGAGGGTGAGTGTTGTAGTGTAGTGTAGTGTAGTGTAGACTGTAGCACTCGCGCCTCGTGTGCCGGCTGTCGCGCCAGCCGCTCAACGAGCACAACCAGCCCATGGCGCTGCCCAACGGACAGGTCTACGGCGAGAGGGTGAGTGTTGTAGTGTAGTGTAGTGTAGTGTAGACTGTAGCACTCGCGCCTCGTGTGCCGGCTGTCGCGCCAGCCGCTCAACGAGCACAACCAGCCCATGGCGCTGCCCAACGGACAGGTCTACGGCGAGAGGGTGAGTGTTGTAGTGTAGTGTAGTGTAGTGTAGACTGTAGCACTCGCGCCTCGTGTGCCGGCTGTCGCGCCAGCCGCTCAACGAGCACAACCAGCCCATGGCGCTGCCCAACGGACAGGTCTACGGCGAGAGGGTGAGTGTTGTAGTGTAGTGTAGTGTAGTGTAGACTGTAGCACTCGCGCCTCGTGTGCCGGCTGTCGCGCCAGCCGCTCAACGAGCACAACCAGCCCATGGCGCTGCCCAACGG
This sequence comes from Eudemis profundana, assembly GCA_947034925.1. NCBI lineage: Eukaryota > Metazoa > Arthropoda > Insecta > Lepidoptera > Tortricidae > Eudemis > Eudemis profundana. The sequence goes on from OX344813.1 coordinate 4,202,945, forward strand.
ACAGGTCTACGGCGAGAGGGTGAGTGTTGTAGTGTAGTGTAGTGTAGTGTAGACTGTAGCACTCGCGCCTCGTGTGCCGGCTGTCGCGCCAGCCGCTCAACGAGCACAACCAGCCCATGGCGCTGCCCAACGGACAGGTCTACGGCGAGAGGGTGAGTGTTGTAGTGTAGTGTAGTGTAGTGTAGACTGTAGCACTCGCGCCTCGTGTGCCGGCTGTCGCGCCAGCCGCTCAACGAGCACAACCAGCCCATGGCGCTGCCCAACGGACAGGTCTACGGCGAGAGGGTGAGTGTTGTAGTGTAGTGTAGTGTAGTGTAGACTGTAGCACTCGCGCCTCGTGTGCCGGCTGTCGCGCCAGCCGCTCAACGAGCACAACCAGCCCATGGCGCTGCCCAACGGACAGGTCTACGGCGAGAGGGTGAGTGTTGTAGTGTAGTGTAGTGTAGTGTAGACTGTAGCACTCGCGCCTCGTGTGCCGGCTGTCGCGCCAGCCGCTCAACGAGCACAACCAGCCCATGGCGCTGCCCAACGGACAGGTCTACGGCGAGAGGGTGAGTGTTGTAGTGTAGTGTAGTGTAGTGTAGACTGTAGCACTCGCGCCTCGTGTGCCGGCTGTCGCGCCAGCCGCTCAACGAGCACAACCAGCCCATGGCGCTGCCCAACGGACAGGTCTACGGCGAGAGGGTGAGTGTTGTAGTGTAGTGTAGTGTAGTGTAGACTGTAGCACTCGCGCCTCGTGTGCCGGCTGTCGCGCCAGCCGCTCAACGAGCACAACCAGCCCATGGCGCTGCCCAACGGACAGGTCTACGGCGAGAGGGTGAGTGTTGTAGTGTAGTGTAGTGTAGTGTAGACTGTAGCACTCGCGCCTCGTGTGCCGGCTGTCGCGCCAGCCGCTCAACGAGCACAACCAGCCCATGGCGCTGCCCAACGGACAGGTCTACGGCGAGAGGGTGAGTGTTGTAGTGTAGTGTAGTGTAGTGTAGACTGTAGCACTCGCGCCTCGTGTGCCGGCTGTCGCGCCAGCCGCTCAACGAGCACAACCAGCCCATGGCGCTGCCCAACGGACAGGTCTACGGCGAGAGGGTGAGTGTTGTAGTGTAGTGTAGTGTAGTGTAGACTGTAGCACTCGCGCCTCGTGTGCCGGCTGTCGCGCCAGCCGCTCAACGAGCACAACCAGCCCATGGCGCTGCCCAACGGACAGGTCTACGGCGAGAGGGTGAGTGTTGTAGTGTAGTGTAGTGTAGTGTAGACTGTAGCACTCGCGCCTCGTGTGCCGGCTGTCGCGCCAGCCGCTCAACGAGCACAACCAGCCCATGGCGCTGCCCAACGGACAGGTCTACGGCGAGAGGGTGAGTGTTGTAGTGTAGTGTAGTGTAGTGTAGACTGTAGCACTCGCGCCTCGTGTGCCGGCTGTCGCGCCAGCCGCTCAACGAGCACAACCAGCCCATGGCGCTGCCCAACGGACAGGTCTACGGCGAGAGGGTGAGTGTTGTAGTGTAGTATAGTGTAGTGTAGACTGTAGCACTCGCGCCTCGTGTGCCGGCTGTCGCGCCAGCCGCTCAACGAGCACAACCAGCCCATGGCGCTGCCCAACGGACAGGTCTACGGCGAGAGGGTGAGTGTTGTAGTGTAGTGTAGTGTAGTGTAGACTGTAGCACTCGCGCCTCGTGTGCCGGCTGTCGCGCCAGCCGCTCAACGAGCACAACCAGCCCATGGCGCTGCCCAACGGACAGGTCTACGGCGAGAGGGTGAGTGTTGTAGTGTAGTGTAGTGTAGTGTAGACTGTAGCACTCGCGCCTCGTGTGCCGGCTGTCGCGCCAGCCGCTCAACGAGCACAACCAGCCCATGGCGCTGCCCAACGGACAGGTCTACGGCGAGAGGGTGAGTGTTGTAGTGTAGTGTAGTGTAGTGTAGACTGTAGCACTCGCGCCTCGTGTGCCGGCTGTCGCGCCAGCCGCTCAACGAGCACAACCAGCCCATGGCGCTGCCCAACGGACAGGTCTACGGCGAGAGGGTGAGTGTTGTAGTGTAGTGTAGACTGTAGCACTCGCGCCTCGTGTGCCGGCTGTCGCGCCAGCCGCTCAACGAGCACAACCAGCCCATGGCGCTGCCCAACGGACAGGTCTACGGCGAGAGGGTGAGTGTTGTAGTGTAGTGTAGTGTAGTGTAGACTGTAGCACTCGCGCCTCGTGTGCCGGCTGTCGCGCCAGCCGCTCAACGAGCACAACCAGCCCATGGCGCTGCCCAACGGACAGGTCTACGGCGAGAGGGTGAGTGTTGTAGTGTAGTGTAGTGTAGTGTAGACTGTAGCACTCGCGCCTCGTGTGCCGGCTGTCGCGCCAGCCGCTCAACGAGCACAACCAGCCCATGGCGCTGCCCAACGGACAGGTCTACGGCGAGAGGGTGAGTGTTGTAGTGTAGTGTAGTGTAGTGTAGACTGTAGCACTCGCGCCTCGTGTGCCGGCTGTCGCGCCAGCCGCTCAACGAGCACAACCAGCCCATGGCGCTGCCCAACGGACAGGTCTACGGCGAGAGGGTGAGTGTTGTAGTGTAGTGTAGTGTAGACTGTAGCACTCGCGCCTCGTGTGCCGGCTGTCGCGCCAGCCGCTCAACGAGCACAACCAGCCCATGGCGCTGCCCAACGGACAGGTCTACGGCGAGAGGGTGAGTGTTGTAGTGTAGTGTAGTGTAGTGTAGACTGTAGCACTCGCGCCTCGTGTGCCGGCTGTCGCGCCAGCCGCTCAACGAGCACAACCAGCCCATGGCGCTGCCCAACGGACAGGTCTACGGCGAGAGGGTGAGTGTTGTAGTGTAGTGTAACGAACCAAAAATTTAATAACTGCAACAGGCTGCTCTGGCTGTGACAGGGAAGCCGTCACGACAAGGGTCCACCGGTAGGGCCTTGTAGGCCTAGGCGAAAATCAGGCGCTTTTTTCCTTTTGTTTTGAAACTGATAAACTTACAAGTCTTACTCACTGTTGTAAAAATCGGACCAGGTGGGGGCCGTGGCGTACCCTGGGATCGAACCAGGTCGCTTGGCCCGGACCACCTTGAAAGGGAAAAATCGGGCGCCGACTATCGTATCCTATGTTTTAATGGAGTTTACGTCACACCTGGCCATAAAGTGGCAGTGACCGCCCGCTACGCGTGCGGAAAATCCCACTTCATGGCCTGAGGGAGACGTAAAATTTTGTACTTACCACGAACGGTAATAAAGAAAGCCTCAAATCGCATATTTATCGCCCTTGCCTTTGGCTTGGGCGTCAAATACCAGCGATTTGAGACATCCTTTGTTTTAACGCCCTAGGTATGTGATGTACTATTATTTTGGCAGGCTCTTCGCGAGATGATGGATGAACACGGCACCATCGTCTGCCCGAAGACCAACGAGGTGTTCTGCATGAAGCGCGTCGAGAAGGTATACGTCATGTGAACACTCTGTATCATACTTACTTAGCGCTTAAGTTGTAGGCGACTCTCGCAGGTTGGGCTCGATTTCAGAGCGTTTCGACCGCGGCGGTTTTTTTTCATTCGTGTTCCAGAAAATTAGCAGCAAGCGATGATGATCACATTTAACATTTATTATAAATGATAGACGGTAACAACCCTACTGCTTCTACGCTATTGTTTACATTTGTTATGCTTGATTTCCTAGTTGGAACCTCTTTGTTTATACCGATAATCTCCATGGTTGTCGAATGTGTCACAGTTATTACCTACGACGTAATTCGTTTACAAAAACGGTATTAACCGTTTCTTGTTGTCACTAAATAAGGTCGAAACACGCGGTTTTTACATGAATGTTTAACAAGCTATAACTTGAAAACGTTGACAGATATTAACTAGAGATGGGCCGACTAGTCGCCGGCTATTCGGCATCATTTGTAGTCGGCCGATTAGTCGGCGACTAGTCGGCAAAAAATGCCGAATATTCGGGACTATTTCTTAGCGGAGAATATAGGACACAGAAGAAATTAAACCATATTTTTTACGTGCTTTACTCAATTAAAAACTGATCAAAACACGAACGCGTGACAACAAATGGCGGGGAGACGAAGCGAACCGAGCGTTTCCGATGCGATTCCGAATAACTATGATCGGCAATGCCGACTCGTCGGCCGATTAATCGGCAAATTGAGAACCGGTTAGTCGGCCGACTAGCTAGTCGGCAAAATCCGTAGTCGGCCCATCTCTAATATTAACATATAATTTAAATAATGCCACATTTGCAGGAAAGTCCCTGGTTCCGTTCCACCCTATAGAACTGATACCTACTTTAATACCGTAGAGAACCATTACACTGTTTTGATTTAATATTTTGTTTACGAAACGTCCATTTTCTCCATGGTTTTCTTTGCCATTAATACTTTACAGTGGAATTGATTAAACAGAACTTGCGAGGGTCGCTACTGAATACCTATAAATGTATATCTTTTACTTAACACGTCGGTGTGAATCTCTTGATCGGCCATATAGACCGACGTTTTTAATTGTTTTGAAGATTTATATACACTAAACCTATACCCGAGAAAGTTGTAAAAGAACAAAAAATCTACACAAAGTAACAATCATATTTATATGTTGGCATTACAAACATATGTTTTATTTATTATTTTTACAAAATACTAAGTTTTGCACATCATAATTGTTGACCAACTTTTATGTAGTTCATTTTGTAGCCAGCATTATATTTCGTAGTATATTTTTAAAGTTAAGTCGGAAAATGTGTAGTCAGTTTTGAGTATGGATGGTCTCATTGTACTATGTCTTAAATAAGAAATAAAGGGTAATCATATAATATTGTTTTATTATCGCTGCATGTTCCATTGCACACTTGTAACGCTGAAAAATAACATACACGATAAGTGGCGCTGTCGTCAACTACGCTGGTTGGAGAATACCAGAGCGGCAAAAATAATATGCTATTTGATGTGCAAAGTGCATGATAGGGGTATATAACGATCGCTGCGCACGCAGTGGTAAAAAAATGTAATTTAGGCAATGACAACCGCCACTTCAAGGGATCAACTACGAACATCTTCATTCTAAATTCGTATTCTGCCATCTCCCTCAACATAACAATCTATCCTATAGGGAACGTGCACGACGAAGGTGCTGCCAACTGGTGCCGCCAATCTAAATCATATACCCTCTCATGCTGGGGCCACATTGACAAAAACGTCGTTAATAACGTTAATTTATCGCGTTGAAGGACGATTAACGTCAGTGTAGCTACGACTTACTATATTTGACATTGTCACCTACATATTGACATTGACAGCGTGATTTGACAGGGGCGATAGTTTCCTTTATTGTCCGCCCGTGTTTCTTTTGTCGTTCAGTGCTGCCACGTTCCCAATAACAAGAGAACGACAGCCCCGGCATGAAATTAACTTCGAACGAAGTCATTTATTGTGCCCCTGAAGTGGTGGTTGCCATTGTCTAAATTACTTTGTAATTTCTTCACGGTTGACGACTATTATAGTAGGTACATTACACAACTAGGGTGGTAAAACAAAAGCCCAAATCGCAGTTGTTTGCGGCCCGAGCTGCAAGCGAGTGACGTAAATATGCGATCGAGGGCTCTCTTTACTACCTTTCGTGTTGTGTACATTATTTTATGTCTACACTTGGCCAGAAAGCGGCTTTTTCCGTACGCGTAGCGTGCGGTAAAAGCCACTTTATGGCCAGGTGTGGCATAAATTAGAGTAGAGTGGACTGTACTCTAATCACACACTACGGAGGGTAAGGAGAATCGTCTCTCAGGTATTGAAAAGTGTCTGCGAAATGTACTAAACTGAGGTGGCGTTACTGTTGCAGATGGGTAAAATTTGGTATCGGCAGTATACCTTTATTGAACCCACTTACTTTACTCACCAAAAATATTAAATTTTTCAACACGGTGCACTTCACTCCGTTTACAACTGCTTAATATATTTCATACTCTCCTGCAATGCTAGCGCCATTCTGGGGAGATTTCGAACTATTTTTAGTACTAGAGCGTTTTCCAATAAAAATACCGGGGTAGCTACTTTCTCAAAATATGGACTTTTGAGGCTTTTCTGGCTCAGAATCGTTAGTACATTCGAACCTTATACTTACAAGTGTCCCATAATTTGTATGGGATTTTTGTCTTTCCACTACGTCACGTTCATACAAACACTATGCAAAATGATGACGTAATGGAAAAAAAATTGGGACACTTTTTTTTACGTATAAGGTTCGAAAGTACTAACGATTCTGAGCCAAAAAAACCTCACAAGTCCATATTTTGAGAAAGTAGCTACCCCGGTATTTTTTTTTGAAAACGCTCACTATTAGCTGGACATTTTTTAACTGATCCCTCATATAAGATAGTTCTCTTTACCTCTTCCCCTTCCATAATTGACAGGACGCTCCAGTTACGAAAGGTCAGATCTTTAGTCGCGCTCTTTACTCGTGTTAAGAATGAAACGAACAAATCCACTTTAAAGTACTTTATTCATTTTAAACAGTAGTATCTAAAAATAAGTTTACACAGCCGTTAACCGTGCCAGCAATGCACAGGAACATTGCTTCTGTACAGTTCAGAGCTCGGAACCGGTATTTTGCAAAAACCCCGGAATAGCCCAATATTTTGAATTATTTTATGTTTTTTTATATAGGGCTCAATAGTGTATATAAGTAATGACTTCGTATTATTAGATTGTACGATTAAAAAATGAAATAGTAAACCAAAGAACGGAATAAATACAGGTATTTTTGTATGAAGAAAATACCGGTATCCGAGCCCTGGTACAGTCAGCATAAAATACTTTGTAACATTCACAGAGCCAGAGATATCGTCACAAATCTTTGAGTCTATCTATACGAATAAAGATGTGTTGCGATATAAATGGCGTTTTGAGTGTTACTATTTGTAGCTGACTGTAAATTCCTGGCCCTTTCACGTAACGGACTAGAATACTAAATGGCAATTTTTATCACATAACATTACGCGCTACGATGAAATGCAATTTTAACAATTAACGCAAACAAAATGGGGTCGCCTTAAGGAAACAACATAACCACTAGCACAACTGCGCGACTATTAGTCGCACGACAAATATGACCTATCCCTTTCTATTTAATAGTGTGAAAGTGACAGGTCATACTGTCGCGCGTCAAGTAAGTCGCGGCCAGACGGGCCCAGCAGTTTTAAAACGGGGTAAAATAGTCTTACTTTAATAATAACAACTTAATTAGTACATTCTGAAATATTTAACAGTCGAAACCAGTTTATTCATAACTTTAATGATTGATTCATTCAGTGATCGGCGACCGGTAGCATTTTATGTCACTTTAACGTCAAACGTAATAATATGGCTAAGTCTGTGTTGTTAGAAAAATAAAACTGCATACATTTTTAAATTAATCATAGGTACCCGTTAGTTTCGTTTTTTTTGGAAGCTGACAAACTTGCAAGTCTTACCGGCTGTTGCAAAAATCGGACCAGGTGGGGGCCGTGGCGTTCCCTGGGGTCGAACCAGGTCGCTTGGCCCGGTACTTTCGTCGACTGGTACCGGTCGCCGGTCACTAATCATTACGGATTCTAAACAAAATCCAAGATTTCCGTATTCTGAGTGGAATAGAATACTTAGTGTGCATTTCAGTCAGTTCCCTATTGGTAGTATCCCAATAGGGAAGTCACTGTGATAGTACAGGGAACGTGCACGACGAAGTTGCCGCCAATCTAAATCATATACCCTCTCATGCTGAGGCCACATTTACGAAAACGCCGTTAATAACGTTAATTTATCGCGTTGAAGGAAGATTAACGACAGTGACACTTACATATTGACATTGACAGCTTGATTTGACAGGGGCGATAGTTTCCTTTATTGTCCGCCCGTGTCTCTTTTGTCGTTTAGTGCTGCCACCTATAGTTCGTGCACGTTCCCTTCTAGGCTAGTAGTCACCGGCAATCATTTATGATGAAACTTAGCACGCATCTGACATCGATTCATCACTTGTCACTGCTCGTGACTGTACATGTACAACATAAGTACATACTACAGATGATGTGAAATCTTACTCACTGTTGCAAAAATCGGACCCGGTGGGGGTCGTGGCGTTCCCTGGGATCGAACCAGGTCGCTTGGCCCGGACCACCTTGAGAGGGTCAGACTAGGTGAAATCTCGAGTAGGATAACATAATCCTTTAAGATAAATTGTGAAGTTTTGACTCGAACGCATCAACACGCTTCAGCCATATTTAATTTCAATATTTTAATATCAGCCACCATTTTCCCCGATCCGTCTGGTTATAAATACGGTTTCAACTAATGTAATTCAACTTAATTTAAGGTATACTTGTTAAATAAACTTTGTATGTATTTACAAAAACTATCACATGATAAGTGGAGTAATATTTGTACTATAACTAATTCCTACATCGGAAAATGTTTCATGTTTAATTATGTCGTTATATTTACAAAAATGTACTGTACATTAACTGCATAAGTATGGCTTAACTTACATTACAACTAAATATTTGGGTATTTTTACGCGTGTAGTTTGAATAATTGTTGATATAAGTAATTTTTATAGTAATTCAGGTGGGATAAATTGATCATCGTTTCTTTTTACCCCAGCATTGGAGTAAAATAAATAATTATTAAAATGGTTCCTTTTACCCCATCTGATGTTGAATCATAATCAGAATAATTATGAAAAGAAGCTTATTTTATATAATATCGAATTCTAATCACACTAATAATAACTTGACTTCGTCTGTAATGTAGTGGAGATAATCTAATCTCTTCATTCGATTTTTCTTATATAAAGTAATTCTTATGACAAAATATTAAGATTTTCCGACATTCTTTATACCGGTGGTCAGATTTAAAGACTAAATAAATTTTAATCAAAATATAGATGACAAAATATGAAACAAAGTTGTATGAATCATTGTAACATAATTAATAATTACACTATTGCTTTATTCTTTGGCTAGTTTATGTACTATTTGAAACATATTGCTTTTAAATGGTAGTTAACAACTAATGGGTCATGTAGACGCAATCCAATTTTAAAATGTGCAAATAAATGATACAACAAATTTCATGAAGTATTATGCTATTGTACACTTTAAAATGGATGTTTATTAAACACTAGATCGATGAATAACAAAATAATGAGCTCTTTTAACCCGAGGCGGACTGGAGCACCTTTTTTTCTCATCTTGAGTTTATGTGAATAACTACTGATTCATATTATACTATTTACAATATAATTGTAACGTACATACATACATTCGTGGATATTTACAATGAAAAAAGTAAAAGCTAAATTTGCCAATTTTTTTTATAATAATTCACCTAACAAAATTTTAGAAGATATTATGAAGGGGCAGTTAAACAATTTAATTATGATGTCGCCTTTTTTTCCTTTTTATATTATGACCACGACTATAAATAATAATTCCTCTTAGGGAAACTAATGCCTTTAATTTAGAATTTAACCAAAATACTGTATTTTACTGAATTCTCAATAACCTATGCAAATTTAAATTCGACGAAATCGAATACACATTTTTATACTCAAAACTCGACTCTCTTAAGCAAAATTTGCTACGGAAACGGAAAAGAAGAAAAGCAATTGAAAGTTCTAAAGTGGCCAACTTTTGCCTGTGGCTTATGATGGGCTCTACAGACATTGCGATTTTTCCACTAACCTATCGCTGCCGACCTATGACTAAAACCCGCCCAATTTCTGTGGAGTTCTATAGTAGTTAGCCATTATTAGCCATTCTCTAACAACTTCATAGCGGTTTGTTTACTGTTTGTGCTAGTAGCGCCCCCTACTCCGAGTTTTGCGTAATATTCCCTATTGTAAGTTGTGTTCTCCATACGTCACGTCACGATTTCGACCGATGACAACAAATCGGCTGATTAGGTTGCAAGCTGTGTAGGTTCCGTTAAAGTTAAACGATCGACTTTTGGAATTTGAAGTTTGGTGTATTTATGGCAATATTTACTTTATAATATTTTTGTTGTTTTTTATCTTGTGCTGCCGTGAAGAAATGTATTTACTTCTTCTTTTTATTTAATCCTTTGACCGCTACAGACGGCCATAGACGTCAACGGAAAATCGACGTGAACTGAAATCTGAAAAAAAATAGCCGTGACATGGCCGTGACTATCACGTCAATTTTTTTTTAATGAAAACTATTGAAAAACAGCCAATTTTTATGTTGGCATTTCTTTACCCATCTTTATTTTACCCTGTAGCGTCAGCGGCACGGCGTCTTAGCGCCATTGAGCGTTCAAAATTTTAAAAATAGCACATTACACAACTAGGGTGGTAAAACAAAGAAAGGCCGAGATCGCAGATGTTTGCGGCCCGAGCTGCAAGCGAGGGACGTAAATATGCGATCGAGGGCTTTCTTTATTATCCCTCGTGTTGTGTACATCATTTTATGTCTACACTTGGCCAGAAAGCGGCTTTTTCCGTACGCGCAGCGTGCGGAAAAACCACTTTATGGCCAGGTGTGGCATAAAATGTATTTCCTTTTTTCTTTCAATTTAAAATATTGGAGGTATTTAAGCGGTTCTAGCCGAAGTATTGCGTCATAAACGCCATAACGGCGATGCCAGCGACCAGGGCGGCGAGGTGCTTGAGTGACTCCCATTTGTCCTCTTCCCGGAGCAAGTCCGGGAGCACCGTCACTAGCGCGATGTGCAGGAACCCGCCTGCCGTGAATGGCACAATCCATGACGTTTTCGCCTCTGGAAATTATAATTTGATATTTATTGGAAAATGACAAATATAGGATAAAAAAAAGGATAGTACATATTTAGGCATATAAAAAAAATAACCATAACCTAACTGAAACCTGACTTGCACATCAAAAAATACTAAAACAAACATCAAAACATACCTTTGATGTACATATGGATTTTTTTGATGTGCAAGTCAGTATTTTTTTGTGGGGCGATTTATTATTTCTCATTAAAAAACCGGACAAGTGCGAGTACGACTCGCGTGGAGAGGGTTCCGTACGTTCAAAACAATATACCACAATGGGCTAGACCAGCGGTCGGCAACCTTTTAGCAGCCAAGGGCCACATAGTAGGTAACGAAATTGACGCGGGCCGCACTTTGTTAATAATTTGTGACTTTATACGGTTCTGAATGTAACGACCTGTACATACAAAATAGCCGGGGAGGCTCGCGGGCCGCGGGTTGCCGACCGCTGGGCTAGACGATTAAAAAAACTTGTTTAGTCCGTCAGTTAGATTATGTATGCGCGTCATAGCTGAACTCTGCCGCCCGGCCCGTGACTGGTATGCGCGTCATGAATAATTCCCGATTTAAAAATAAACTAAAAGTAATACGAAAAAATACTAGTAGTGACCCTAAAGCTAACAAACACAATTAATAGTGTATTGTAACAAAAAAATATTATCATAGTATTTTGTACTTGTACAGGGTATGGAAACACAAAGTTAGGTTTACTATAAGTAAATTAAATAACTCTGTGCTGAAATTTGGTACGCATATTCGTTACATTTAAATATGGTGGGTTTACTTTCAAACTATTTTCAAAAATCGTATATTTTAGGAGTTATTGGCATGACGCGGGGTATGCGGCACGGTGGCCTGGCACTTCCCGTAAAAATTCTAACTCTTTTGGTGTCAGGCTAAAATAAACTTTACTGCGTTGATTTAAAGCTTATTTTGCTATGAATGTCGTTCGGACATGTCTCATTTTACGAGCGGTACAAGTTTGGACGGTGTTACACTTTTTGTCCACAAACCAAGCAGTATAATAATGTTCAAACTTTTAGAAGTTAATGTGTTATTTTACCCCCCTATGAATGATACCATTATTACCACCATTATTATTTATTATTGTTCTATGGACCACTGCTTATAATTGTGTTGTCTGAAATAAATGATTTTTATTTATTTATTTATTTATTATTTGGGCATGTTTTTTAAATTGCTACCAAACACTTAATATTTATATTAGGTAAATTTTGTAATTCCTACTCAGAATCGCGAGGGCTATGAACTCCGATAGGAGAAAAAATATGTCTTAATATTTTTAGTCCCGTTCCGTTACTTTTATACCATATACACTTGTATGGCGGTAACGGAACAGAGGAACGAAATTAGGATAATAAATTTGGGACACTTTTTTTCCTCAATTTGAGTAGGTCGTACTCGTGATTCTGAGCAGGAATCACATACAATTTATCAAACTTTAAATATTAAGAGTGCGGTGCACGGTGGTAGCACTTAAAAACACCATTTACTTATTTATTGCAATGTTTGTAAAGTTTCTTAGTCGTTAAGGGCAATTTGAATCTACCATGGTACAATACTAATCACGTAAAAAGAACGCTGGTGGTGGGGCTGCGCAGTAGGCAATTTATCGGTCTATTTGGTGGTATGAGGTGCGGCGCGGGGAGGGCGGGTGCCGCGCCGCCTCATTGCCGGGGCGCTATTGGTTCGTCAGTCGACCTTTGCTTTCCGCACTGTGTTCACGTCACGTTCGTTCTCAAAATACTGTCGCGCACAAAAGTGTCTTGCTTATTACAAAATGGTTTTACATAGAAAAATGATTTATGATGTATATTGTTTTTTTTTATTCCATTCTACACAGAAACATGTTTTTAATTCCATTTAATAATATATCAACTAATAATACTCAAGGATCCCACAGTCAAACTGTGTAAACAGTTACGGGGGACGATGTTTTACTATTAAGCGTCATACCAAAAAGAAAATTAGGTTCATGAGACGGGACTTTCAACGTTTTAACATACAATATAAATTTAAATGTAGACAAACCATTTTTTAAGGGCGTTATATTTCAACGAAGATTAAAAGTTGCGGACAGCTTTGTGTGGGTTAAAAAGTTGTTTCACCCTATTAATAAATAAATAATAGATAATAATACATATACTTTTTAATCGAACCGCGCCGCGAGCGAAAGGCTAGTTCAAAAATAAAACAATAAACATAGTACTTTCGTGCGCGAGTGTACCAATGCGCAAACATACCCCCTCCACTTTCTTCCAGCGTTCTTTTTACGTGACGCGAACTGTATTTAGTTACACCTAAGTCTATAAGACAATGGGCAATGGATAGTGATAATGGCCGACCGAGTAGCACACTGGTGTTATTAACAATGACTGCATCTGCGCGGCGGAGGTGCGGCTTTAAGGAATCTACGTGGTATTTTATGCGGTCCAGGTAAACCCAGCAAGCCGACCTTCGCCACTCTACCTGAGCCTGGTTTTAGAATAATATTAAATTTTTAATTTAGGTACGAATTATTCGTTGACAGCCTCTACCGTGTTACGTATCTAGTGATTTTGTTGTGAACTTGTGACTTGGCTTTGGATTACCGGAATATAAAATTTCTTAAACCGACTGACTGTGCTATGACTCTGAACCAGCTTAACCTGAACGACTTGGCTACGAATTCTATATTATATTTCAGAATAAAAAATATTTCTATAGGGAAATGTTAGTTTTAAAAAATTATAGACCCGTAGCGCTAGATTTTGAGATCTCAAAAATGTTAAAGTTGTTTGTGTTTCGCATGTAGTTGCCGGACCGTTTGCTTAACCTAATACATTACATTGTGTCATTCTACTTGTACTAGCATTGGTAGATATTTATTTTAGGAGTTTATCTTTTAGATCAGTATTGGATGAATAGAAAATTAGAGATGAAAAGGCCGTAGCAGGATAAGGGAAGAAAAAATGCCCTTGAATGATTAAGAGCTGTTTATTTTTTCTATAGTTGCTTTCATTTAGTTGTATAGTTGTGCAAAGTTTGGTTGAAAAATTCCCAGTGGTTCAGCCGGGAAAAAATAAAAACAAAATTTATGAAATTTCACGTATCTCTAAAACTATAAATCTTTATCATAATATCTTTAATTCATTTTGGTAAATTGATAGGTATGTATGCCTTAAAAGAAAATTGAGTCTCTATCTTTGCAATTTCTGTAAAAAACACGTAAGTCAAAATTTCAAAAAAAAGTTTTTTTGATACCTGAAGGAGTGACCACTCTAAGTGACATTTCTAAAAAAGCCTTATTTAACGATCTGTCAGTCATATAAGTTTGACGGTTAAAATCGAAAAGCAACAGTGTCAAAATTAAAAAACTATGTTGGTCGGATTCTGTTACATTTTATTCTTATACTATTCTAATCTAATACAGCCAAAGAACTTAAAAATAAATCTTCTTTGTAAGAAATTAAAAATAAATCAATTATTGACATTCCCATTAATATTGGCTTGAAAATATACAGGGTGGTTTTCGATAATCTGTACATATGAAAAGGGGTGAAATTTCGGCCAATTTTATCGGTAAAACTGATTTTAATTTTTGTTTGTGGTCATTCGTTTTTTTTTTACAGATTTTTAAACTTTCAGTGAAATTTTCGGCAGTACATCTGTTTGCCACGGTATAACTTTTGAACTAATTGCTTAAAATTGTAAGAAAAAATTGCAGGGTCATGGCAATAGACACGTTATTTAGTAGCAATAACAATAAACCACCGACTTGAAGAAAAACTCGTCAAAAAAAATTATAATTGTGAAAAACGGCTGCAAAACTTCAGTTTTTTTTACGGAAAACACAGTTTTTCTCGAAAGTTTGCGAATATTGTGACCATTTTTTCATGCTTATCTTCGTTTAGCACTTAATTGTGATCTTACAAACATTTTTTTCTTACAGCTTTGAACAATAAGATCAAAAGTTATACTGCGTCAAACAGATGTACTGCCCAAAATTTCATAGCAAACTGTAAAAATCTGTAAAAAATTTTTTTTTGCCCAGAAACAAAAATTAGTCATTTTTACCGATAAAATTAAATGGAATTTCACCCCTTTTAATATGTACAGATTATCGAAAACCAGCCTGTATTTGTATTAATTGTCGCCTTTTAACTTATAAAACCTTTTTTTTTCAAATAGGTAATCATCATTTTTTCTAATTAAGCCTTACTTATCGTTTCACCAGATATATTCATTCGTAGGTAGGGTGTTGTTCACACATTGCCGCAATTGTGTACTACCTATCGCACGCAAGATATTTATCAAAAATTATTCAGCCTGCCGAAATTCTTAGTGGACCTTTTTTGAGAAACGGTATTAGTGTTACCGTTAATGAAGATAGCGATAGTGATTAAAATAAGAAGTAAAAGACATTTTTAAGTTGATACATATACGAGTAAATGCCATAAATTTATTTTATTTTTAGTTCTTAACAAAAAATATTTATGTTTAAGTTCTTTGGCTGTATTAGAATTGTATAAGAATAAAATGTAACAGAATCCGACCAACATAGTTTTTTAATTTTGACACTGTTGCTTTTCGATTTTAACCGTCAAACTTATATGACTGACAGATCGTTAAATAAGGCTTTTTTAGAAATGTCACTTAGAGTGGTCACTCCTTCAGGTATCAAAAAAACTTTTTTTTGAAATTTTGACTTACGTGTTTTTTACAGAAATTGCAAAGATAGAGACTCAATTTTCTTTTAAGGCATACATACTATTTAATTAACCAAAATGAATTAAAGATATTATGATAAAGATTTATAGTTTTAGAGATACGTGAAATTTCATAAATTTTGTTTTTATTTTTTCCCGGCTGAACCACTGGGAATTTTTCAACCAAACTTTGCACAATTATACAACTAAATGAAAGCAACTATAGAAAAAATAAACAGCTCTTAATCATTAAAGGGCATTTTTTCCTCCCTTATCCTGCTACGGCCTTTTACTTTCATAATAATAATGAAGTAGTAACTGATGTATGATATAGGCATTTTGTGTCATTTCTGTCCACGATAATCCTGATATTTAATCAGTACCTAACACGTTGCCCAACTAGATCTAAAACAATAAGGGTTGAATCCGGCCCGCTAAAAGCCACTTCTTTCATGACAAAATAACAGTATAAAGTAAGGTAAGGTATTTAGTAAATATATATGCTCAAAAACACGTTTATTGTATGGGAACCCATATTTTTGTTAAACTTTATTTAATTTTTATTATTTGTTGCTATAGCGGTAATAGAAATGCACATTCTGTGAACATATCAGGCATCTACCTATTACCATGATTAAAATCGAACACAAAACACCTAAAAATCTGGTTTCTTGAAATAAAGGGGCCCCTGGATTTAATCTTATTTTTATCTTTTAGCGACAATAGTACACATTCTGTAAAAAAGTCAAGTCCCTATCTATTATGGTTCTAAAGATCCTGTGACTGATCGACACAAACACGTTTCTTGTATGGGGACCTTTTCTTATTCATTTTATTTTGTCCTTATTATTTGCTGTTATAGCGGCAATAGAAATACACATTTTGCGAATATTTCAAGTCACTACCTATTACCGTTCAAAAGCTAAAGCCCTGCCGGAATCCTAAGAACAAACAAAAAACAACAATTAAAGGGGGTCCCCATACAAAAAACATGTATTTTCGTTCGTGGCGTTTCTTTCCGATTTTAATAATGTCAATAGATAGATGCTTCATATGCTCACTCACAGTATATATTTATATTACCGTTATAACAACAAATAATTAAAACTAGGGATGTAACGATACCGACGTATCGGTATCGCCGATTATATGCAACCGATATCGTACCAACATCTTATATCCGTGTACCATATTTGCGTAAATAAACTTAATTCCATTTCATTTCGATATTTGAAGAGCGCGAAAAGAATTTGCTGTATGAAAAAAAACTGCAAAAAGTAATAGTCAAAATGTGGCCGAATACCCCGAATACCGAATAGTGGCCGAATATTTGTTTCATCTCTAATTGGTATATTACCTTGTGCCATGGTAATATGTTAATTATATCTTTGGTTCATAATTAAAAAATAATAATTTTGAGTTGACAATTTATTTTTACTTTACACTTTCAAGGTTGACTCTCCGTTATATATAGCCAAGTTTTAGGTATAATAAGGACATAGAAATATCTGAAGTTCATACTTTATTATTTAGCTAAGATATCGGTATCGGTATCGTATCGGCAAAATTATGTATCGTTACATCTCTAATAAAAACAATATAAAGTCAGAAATAAAAGGGGTTTTCATACAAGAAACATGTTTTATGGTGTCTTTTTGCTTAGCGGTGGTAAAGAACCCTTCGTGTGCGAATCCGACTCGTACTTGGCCGCTTTTTATATATATTTAATAACTGAATCAGTTATAACGTACCTAAATATCTTTCACTTGAATTATTACATTTTGAATAAATATGAAATTTATCTAAGATTTAAAACCTGAAGATCTACTAAAAAATATTTAATATTTAATCTCAAAATAAAATTTAAATTATTGCAGAGAAAAAATTGGTTACTAAAAATCTTGCATAAACATATCCTGCTAGCCTATTCCATAAGCGGCGCGCCGTTTACAGGAAGTGCCAGGCCCAAGACGCATGAGCTGCGTCATGAGTTTTAGCGAAAAATAATTTGTATGGGGGCCTGGCGCATAGTGTTCGCGCGGGGAGGCTTGGCCGTGAATGGGTTAAAAAATATTGTACACGTACTTTTTCTTTTGTTTGACAAACAAAAAATGACGAGGATAGAGTGCTTAGAAGTTTCGAGCGACGTCACTCCTAGGTACAATTTTCACCTAGGAGTGACGTCACAAGCCCCCACTCCAGAAGTTTGATGATCTATAACTTTGTCGATTTTTAATATTTTGGTAAACCAAAAAATACGTGTCCCATTTTTTTCATAATCTAACTGTAGTCATCCCCATTATACTTTACTGCACAGACTTCTTATAGATTTTCCTGTAATCTACACCGTCCGTCCGTTCGTTAGGTCCAATAGTTTCGGAGACAAGGGGGGGAGGGAATGGTCAATGTATGCCTATTTTCTTAAATAACTTCAAAATTATTAATATAAAAATTATAAAAAAAATATATTTGACATTCTCACCGTGAGCCCTTTGATTTAATATGTCAAACGATATAGTTTGCTAACTTTTTTTAAATTTTCTAGTTGACCCCCCAAAAGTGGCCCCCATAATTAAAATTGATATATTTCCATGACACGTTCTTCTTTGGGACATTAACCTTAATATATGTACCAAATTTCAACTCAATCGGTTCAGTACTTTTGGAGCAAATTGGCTGTGACAGACAGACAGACAGACACACGAGTGATTCTATAAGGGTAAGGGTTCCATTTTTTCCTTTTGAGGTACGGAACCCTAAAAAAAACCCAACTGCGGTAAAAAATACCGCGCATTAAATTGCATAAATCCGCCATTTTGCTTTTTTGTACCCAGTGACACTCACGTCATCAAGACGAATCTAACGATATAAAATTTATCAAAATCACGTGTGTCGTTGAGTAGCTACGAGAGGACATAGGAACGGACGTATATACAAGGCAAACACATAACCCTCCTTGTGGCCTACGCCACAGTCGGGTAAAAAAGGGATCGAACGAGATTCTATTAGAAGCCCGACGCTGAAAGCGGAGGAGTGTCTTTGACAGGAACCGTAATACCTGGGAGTATTAAAAATCATAATAGCTTACCAATAGCATTCCTCGCTCCACTGAATATAACGGCGGTCAAGGCTCCGATCAGTCCCGCTGATGCCGTCGCCTAATCAAACAATATAATAAAAATAAATACACTCGCGGTCAAGAATTTCGGGTCACTGAAATACTACCACATTTTTGCTGAAATACTCCAGGGTTGTGAAATTATTGAATCCCGTTTTGATCTTTGATTAATTTTAGATATTATATGCAAAAATAACACTGAAAATAATAGCAATTTCGAAAAATCACCATTTTTGGATAGTAATATTTTTATGGTATTATGAAGAATAGTATATTATGTCAATGAAACAAGTGTCAAATATTGAAAAACACCTATTTCTATTATTTAAATTACGGTGACCCGAATTTTTGACCGCAAGTGAATTTATTTATTTTCCCAGTCCCATAGTAAGCTCAATAAGGCTTGTGTTATGGATACTAGACGACGATATATTTAATAGATACAAATACTTAAATACGTAGAAAACATCCAAGACTCAAGAACAAATATCATCCATCACACAAATAATATTTGCTCTTACCGGGATTCGAACCCAGGACCGTCAGCTTCGTAGGCAGAGTCACTAACCATTAGGCTAAACTGGTCGTCAAAAGCAACGATAATGGTTAAGAAACGAACTCTTTGGGTTATCCCATTATTTTGTAATGTACAAGTCTGTGCGGAAAGAGAATAGGATTTAGATGGGGGGGCGCTGTAATGACGACCCCTTTAGCTTAGTTGGTAGTGACCCTGCCTACGAAGCAGGAGGTCCTGGCTTCGAATCCCGGTAAGGGCATTTATTTGTGCGATGAGCACGAATATTTGTTCCTGAGTCATGGATGTTTTCTATGTATTTAAGTATTTGTATCTATTAAATATATCGTCGTCTAGTATCCATAACACAAGCCTTATTGAGCTTACTATGGGGCTAGTTCGATTTGTGTAAGATTGTACCCTAATATTTATATTTTATATTTAATGCTTTTCTACTGTATTTGCAAAAAAATACTGGTTAGGTTAGTTCCGTTTTTCGCCACGCCTATTCTCTTTCCGCACAGACTATGATGATTCAAGAACCATTTCAAGAAAAAGGGTTGTAAAATTATTCCCTGTTATTAGATAATTTTTAAATATTAGTCTTATATAGTTATTTGTAATTTATCATTTGACCTTATTTGACCCTTAATATAGTGACGTCACGGTCGTGATTGGTAAGTTGTATCTAATCTGTGATCTACCATAGTACTACATATAATGCATGTCCGGAATCCATGTGCATCGAATTTTATCTTTTTTATATCTATACTCAAATTATAAATTGTTTTAAAAATTGACATGTAAGATTTTTAAAAAATTGATTGATTATGCTATAAGTCCGTTTTGGACCCATCACTTTTAGGCTAGTCTATGCTATAGTTGAAATAGTCAATGTCAACGTTATTTTATTTGACAAAAAACGAAGTGTTGCCAGGCAAAAAACACAATCAATTACATTTTACAGAAACGCTCAAACACATCCAAAAGTTTTAAATCATGTCTCAAACAGACCGATTACCTAGTGACGTCATAATAAAAATTTCTTTAAAAATTAAAATAAATTAATTTACTTGGTTAATTGCAAAAACAACGAAAATAAGTTTCTTAAATTAGCCTTCTTTATCGAATAAAAATATAAAATTTAGACATTTTTTTTTTTTGGATACCCTAGTATGCCTTTTAAACATTATGGGAGTTAATATGGACCCAAACGTACCATTTGAGCTTTGGCCGCCTCCCAGCGCGAGAAACCGCTCTTCAGCAGGATGGCGAAGTCGCCCACCTCGTGAGGAATCTCATGCACTGCAAACAAAATATACAATTTAATTCTGACCGCGACAATATGAATGTTGCCAACTGTAGATTTTATTCTAAACCAACATTTTGCAAGATAACCACAAAATTAATTTTCTTCAAATAACTTTGACTGACTGACTTTCAATGGTCCTAAATTGACAAGAAATGCACGAGTGACTATGAACGATAGCCAAAACTCTATAATTATGTATGTTTTGTAAAATTACTGCTATTATACACTATGGCGCGGGATCCCCTAATGCGGACCTGTAGTATTTGCTACATCCGGCACTGGCAGTAGTACAGGTGGTTACTGACCCAGGGTCCGTTACTGGCAGTAGTACAGGTGGTTACTGACCCAGGATCCGGTACTGGCAGTAGTACAGGTGGTTACTGACCCAGGATCCGGTACTGGCAGTAGTACAGGTGGTTACTGACCCAGGATCCGGTACTGGCAGTAGTACAGGTGGTTACTGACCCAGGATCCGGTACTGGCAGTAGTACAGGTGGTTACTGACCCAGGATCCGGTACTGGCAGTAGTACAGGTGGTTACTGACCCAGGGTCCGTTACTGGCAGTAGTACAGGTGGTTACTGACCCAGGATCCGGTACTGGCAGTAGTACAGGTGGTTACTGACCCAGGATCCGGTACTGGCAGTAGTACAGGTGGTTACTGACCCAGGATCCGGTACTGGCAGTAGCACAGGTGGTTACTGACCCAGGGTCCGTTACTGGCAGTAGTACAGGTGGTTACTGACCCAGGATCCGGTACTGGCAGTAGTACAGGTGGTTACTGACCCAGGATAGCGAAGGTGGTGAGCAGACCGACCCGGAAGCCGACCAGGAAGGAACCGCCCACCGCCAGCCCGTGTGTGAAGTTGTCGATGGAATTCGCCATCAGATTGAGGTACCCTGCCACCTGAAAGTAGCAAGTTTAAAGTCATTTGTAAGGAAATTATTGATTGAACAAATTATATGCGAAGGAAACGCTGTTGGATTCTAAACTACGATAGAGTCTGTGCGGAAAGAGAATAGGCGTGGCGAAACTAACCTACCCAACTAGCAAAATTACCTTATAACGAAAGGCCTATATGGCCATAACTCTTTTAGTCGTCATTTAAAGGCATTGTTTATGTCAATGCTTCTCCTTAGCCACAGCGAGTGCCTTCTCCCTCGCTTCCCGCAGCAGACAGCGCCCCATCCAGCGGTTGCCCTTCCCGCAACGTAGCGCCCGTTAGGCACCGAGCCACAACACTAACCTTCTGCAAATGTAACCTACTGTACTGCACTCACGTCTTTTCTCTCGGGCTTCTCCTTAGCCACAGCGAGTGCCTTCTCCCTCGCTTCCCGCAGCAGACAGCGCCCCATCCAGCGGTCGCCCTTTTTTTTTTTTTTTTTTTTTTTTTTTTTAAATAAAATAATTTATTTCTGTAAGTAGGCCCTCAAGGGCTCTTTTACATGTCTTACATTCTTTGTCTTCTTTTCTTTTTGGCGCTTCGGGTAATGACCTTCTGGTGAGAAGAAGCGCCGGAAGAAACTCACCAGTTTCTCTTTTAATAATTTAATATACATTACATTACCTTAAAAACTACATTTATAGAGATGTAAAGGGTCTCTCTATGCGTCCAAAGAATACAAATAAAAAAATAGAAAATAAATTGATACTAGAATTAATGGAGATGTAAAGAGTCTCCGTTGTCAAAATATTATGTTTTGGAGGTGTAAAGGATCTCCAAACGTCAAAATACAAATTGAAAATACTTATTTACTAAATTAAGTCCATTTTTTCTTAGAGATGTAAATGGTCTCTAAGTGTCAAAACAATTGGCAAGTACAAAAACAGAAAAAGACAACTAATCAAACATTGTTTTTAAAATATATCTATTTCCAGTCGCAGTTAATCCCACGGTGTTTCATCATTCATGTAGTCTTGTGTGCTGTAATAAGCCTTAGACATGAGTTTACGCTTTACACAATTCTTAAATTTGTTAATAGATAATTCAGTTATATTCCTTGGCAGCTTATTATAAAACCTTACACAATTACCCATGAATGATGTTTTTATTTTATGGAGCCGAGTGGTGGGCACTGCGAGCTTATGTTTATTCCTAGTATTAATATTATGTATGTCACAGTTCTTCTTAAAATTCATGATATTTTTATGTACATACATAATATTCTCATAGATGTATTGACAATGCAATGTCATTACATTAATTTCCTTAAACTTATCTCTAAGTGAGTCTCGATAATTCATCTTATATATCGCTCGAATAGCCCTCTTCTGCAGAACAAATATAGTATTAAGCTCTGAAGCACTAGCACTGCCCCACAGCAGAATACCATACGACATAATACTGTGGAAGTAACTAAAATATACTAATCGAGCTGTTTTTATGTCTGTTAATTGTCGGATCTTGTTGACTGCAAACGCTGCAGAACTTAGTCTATTCGAGAGATTACCAATATGGGGACCCCACTGGAGTTTAGAATCCAATGTTATACCAAGAAAGACTGTACTATCAACTAGTTCCAATTCCTCATCCTTCACAATGACACTTGCTTGCTCGCGATTTACGTTACGCGTGACAAAGTTTATACATTGCCGCAACGTAGCGCCCGTTGGGCACCGAGCCACTATAACAGCAAGCTTCTCCTGATGTAACCTACTGTACTGTACTTACATCTTTTCTCTCGGGTTTCTCCTTAGTCACAGCGAGTGCCTTCTCCCTCGCTTCTCTCAATAGACACCGCCCTATCCAGCGGCTTCCCTTCCCGCAATGTAGCGCCCGTTGGGCACCGAGCGACTACACCACCAAGTTTCTCCACGTGTAACCTACTGTACTGTACTCACGTCTTTTCTCTCGGGTTTCTCCTTAGTCACAGCGAGTGCCTTCTCCCTCGCTTCTCTCAATAGACAGCGCCCCATCCAGCGGTTGCTCTTCCCACAACGTTGCGGGGACCCGTTGGGCACCGAGCCGCTACTGCAGCACCCGCCCTCTCCTGCAAATGGTTTGGTGAATACAGAGGCCAAGAACTACGCCGAGGTACGTCACATTAAGTTACTACTTCGAGGGTCTTCATTGGGGGCTTAAATCACTAACAAAGGTTTTTTCTCGGGATTCATATAAAACAAGCTTAAGCTAACTCAATGAATATGAGCGTGGAATATGATCCATTCAATAATCTAATATTAAAAAAATTAAAAACCCCTAACTCAAATAAACCTTTAGGTATATCTCATAACGGCTAAATCGATTTTGGTGAAATCTAGCTAAGAACACCTTTCAAGACGTACCGAAATCGGTTCAGTAGTTTTCCAGGAAAATTGTAACACACACACGAACAATCTCTAACCCAATCCCCAATCGCTAAACGCATATACCGCCGCCGTTCCATTCCATCCGTCGTGGGTAATAATCATGTAAACCAGGTTTGAGCGTAAAAAGTTGCCGGCGATCTTTTTTTTTTTTTTAATGGCTTTATAGAGATTAGCCAACGACATGTAACCGGCGATCTTATGTAACACCGACCCACACAGTGCTTCATGTTCCTAAGATTCTAATCTAAACTACTTTTATGTAAACCCAAGAATATCCTTTAGACATCCTTCCTTTCCTCTGTCAAACTAACCTTAAGTGTTATTGTTGAACACGCACGAGTCGTACAGCTGTGTGGCTGTGACCACACCATTCCCATATACCCCCTCCCCTTCTGACTTCCATCTATTCGTCCTCCCCACCTCCAGCAGTTTGTAGTAACTAACCTTTAGTGTTATTATTGAAGACGCACGAGTCGTACAGCTGTGTGGCTGTGACCACACCATTCCCATATACCCCCTCCCCTTCTGACTTCCATCTATTCGTCCTCCCCACCTCCAGCAGTTTGTAGTAACTAACCTTTAGTGTTATTATTGAAGACGCACGAGTCGTACAGCTGTGTGGCTGTGACCACACCATTCCCACATATCCCTTCCCCCTCCGACTTCCCTCTATTCCGCCTCTCCACCTCCAGCAGTTTGTCGATCTCCTCGATCTCTATCTGCCGTATGGAGCCGTTCAGTTTGGGTTCTTCTTCTTCCTCTTCTGACGCGGCGAAGAGTTTCTCTACTACGATGAAGACTAGCATGCCGAAGAGGCACCAGAGGCCGCATTTCATGGATACGTGCTCCCCTTCTGAAAATTAAGAAATGTTAAAATTAGATTAATATCTGAGCAGCTCTTTGCATCCGTTTGCCCGTTAATAGATTAGTCTAGGAGGCACGGGCGAAATGTTCATCTGATTTTCTCATGAAAATGCTCTGTTTCTCCGTTATTTCGGTCTACTTCCAGTCACAAATCTCAACGTCTGGCACCTCAGAGTGGTTGCCTTTGCCCAGGGCAGGACCGTAAACTTGCAAAAAATCCTGGAAAAATATCTAATCGTCGCTCTATGCACCAAAGCACTCCACTTGCTAATTTACTAGGGTATATCTAGACTAGGCCAAGTCACAGTGAAACGTACTGTTTGCGTCCTTACCCGAATTTGAACACGGAACGCCTAGCTTTCGAGGCAGAGTTACTACTGAAATACTGATAACGTCGTCAAGACTGAGTCACGGTTGTAAATATCATTGTTCCTTTATAACAAAGAAAAATAATAGGGTATTTGACAACAATCAAAATAAATTCATTAACTCTAACCAGCAAATTACGCTTCCAAAACAGCCCGGATAAAATCATTCAAACTTATTTTCGTGCAATCAACGATTTTACAATGACGAAAACTAAAAATAAGGCACCATGTTGAGCATGACGTCACAAGCACGTCACAAGATAGTATTTCATACTAAACTGCATACTTTCGGAGCGTTTTGACACTTCATAAAAAGAAGCTGATTTGAACTGTCATCAAGTAGCCTATTGTGGTTGGGCGAATCAAAACTGCGCCTGTTTATCGGCACTGTGCCTTGACCACTAGACCACTGACCGCATGCATATCACAGCGAAATTCCTATGTGTTTTATAATGCGTTCGTGCGCAACGAAGGAGCTGCCTACTGGTGCCGTCAATCTATATCTTGTACTCTATCATGCTGGGGCCACATTTACGGGAAACGCTGTTGATATCGCGATGATGGATGATTAATTTTAGTGTCGCCACCAAAGAGTAATTAAGTATTTCAATTAATAATTTTAGGTTCAGGTTCAGCCAATCAAATTAATATTTTGTATCTGTCGCACAATGCCATTCTTGTCACGTGGTTTTTTGGTTTACCTTTGTTAGGGTCCGTACCCAGAGTGCCCATGAGACCCTATTACTAAAAATTCGCTGTCTATCTGTACGTCTAACACTAGGCTGTATGTTTTGAGTCGTAATAGGCAGAGGCTTGAAATTTTCACTTAATGTGTATATCTATTACCTGCCATAGAGAGTTATTCAAAAGAAGAGTACAATTCAACGGTAGTTAAATATTTTTTTAATACGTGCCAACCACTGAGGGGCGACACAGTGGACCGCATGTCATATGCCGGTTAAACCGCCACTGTATTAACTCCAAACGTCGTATTTGAACTACTGTTAACACCGTTAAACATAAATCGTCTACTTCTATTTATATTTTTACCGTAAAAGACATGACAATAAGTGCTATTTATAGACATAACCTACAAACGCATAGCATAAACAAACATAATGATAGTTGAAGTCCATTGCCGACCAATGACATACATATACATCCACTGATTTTCCTCATCACACATAAACAATCCATATACGTCTAAAGTTGAGGTTTTGTGTTATCAATTACATGAAACTACTAAATAAACTCTACTACAAGCACCGTTAAGTCGATTTTTAATTGCAGAATTACTCTGTCATCGCTTGCTATTCGTCACGCTGAGGTTTTGTGTTGCCAATTGTAAACAACTAAATCGAATCGTATTACAAAAAGCATAAAGTCCAGTTTTAATTGCAAAACGATTTGCACAATCAAAAGAGCCAAAGTTAGTGGGAAAAGCGAGTGAGTTGAGCCTTTCTTAGACTAAGTATGGGTCGAGGTTTTGCGTTGCGAGCGTGTGAATGAAATGGCTTACCGGTTAGTTGATAGCGAATTAGTCATTGTTTTCTTTTAATGTACTTATACGGCTATTGATTACAAGTTATTAGCGTTGCAGTTAGTTTTAGTACCCGTTAATAATGTAATAATTAGAATTATGGACGGATTCTGAATGTACAATTAGTAACAGCAGAAGGATTTGTGACTTATTGGTGCTAGGAGGTTAGATTTGACTTGGCCAGTTTCTATCAGAATTAAAAAATATATATACAGGATGAATTTTAAATCGTGAATCGTAATAATTTTTTTGTAGTCTATACATAGTTAACAATAACTTACAATGCTTTTAAACCTAAATTAAGTACCTTTTTATTTTGTCCACTTTTAATTTAATTTAATTTTTAAAATCTCGTGGTCACCCTATATTCATGTTTCGTACTTGTCATGAAAATTTCAACATTAGATATACAACCTCCTAACCTAATATTGAAGTTGGCTGGATAGAATTTTGGCAAGTATTGTCAATAATGTCAACATCGTCGACATTGTCTACATAAGTACCTATTTAAGGGCATTTCTCCAGAAATATGTCTGCGACTCATTCATCTGTCTCCATACATTTAGTATGAAAAAGGGCCAGATGAATGAGGTGACCGCAGACATATTTCTGGAGAAATGCCCTTAAATCGTATTTACTCATAAAATAATTCAGTTTTATTACGATTAATGGTATAAGCGCCTCCACCGTTTTGTTCATAATTAATTAAGCGGGTCTTTAATTGTCATTAACACTAGTGCTCTGTATTAGTCTTAAGTAGCTTTACCGGTAAACGTGGTTACGATTCACGATTTAAAATTCACCCTGTATATATGTTGAATAACTTTATAAAATGACTGATGTAATGAAAACTGGCCAAGTCAAATCTATCTACTTTAAGATCCCACATTTTTAAATAACAGCAATTGTTATAGGTATCCAATAAAGCAAAGAAATAGAGTTTAATACTTGTTCATAATGTTATTTTGTTCCTATAAATACATATTTGGATTTTGCATAGGACTTGGCACTCATTTAGATCTCCATTCTTTTTGCGGCGAAGCCCACAGCCAAGCATAATTTTTGTATTGAACTTGGCTCTCCTTTTTTACATTTATGTTTTTGGTGGGATATTACATTACAATATCTAGTAAATGTGCCATTTTAGAAACTACAATAAACGCGATTTTCGAAAAATCGACAAAATATGAATCGCCCTAGTAGGCGGTTTTTTGACACACTACCTACCCTAGAGCGGCCTGCCTACCCTAGGCAGGCCGTGTCTTGTTGTCTTTATGGAGTGTACGCCACGGCCCATATCGCCAATTGACGACCACAGTCCGATATTTCTTAAACCCAATTGGCAGTAGACCGTTAATGGTTGGTTATGAAACAAGCGAGTGGTGAAATCGATGTGAAGTTTGTTACGCTTGGACGAATTCATAGGAAAGTCATACCTAATTAGTGATCAATGCTTATTCAGCGTTATATTTTCACATTCGTTAATCGGGTAAAAGCCTCCCTCCTTTTTTCCACTGATCCCTGTTTTATGTGATGAAGTGTTCGGTGTTAATAACAATACGAGAGTCGTAGGAATAATGAACATTTATTATATTACTTGCCTTTTTATACTGGCTTACCTACATATGATTTATTACACAATAATTAAATAAAGAAAGACAAAGGATTTACATTAATGTCAAGGCTACGCTACATTTAAGGAGTGCTGCCTCTAATATTAAATTAATTATTACATTGTAATGCATTCCAATCTTCAGCTGTATGTATCAGCTGGGAGTACACCACAGTGGTTTCTGGACATTCCTTTATAAGAGTGTTTTGCTCGTCCCGCTATCCGATGAGATCTGCCGAGGCGTTCCATTTTGGCCCAAGTAAAGAAAAACACAAATTTAGCACAACAGACTTCAAACAGAACATTGAAAAGTAAATATTAATCTAAAACGTCAATTGTAAGAATGACAAGGTTCTAAGTACGCTTGATTTTCATTGACCGATATTTAGTGGGCATTTCTCCAGAAATATGTCTGCGGTCACCTCATTCATCTGGCCCTTTTTCATACTAAATGTATGAGTCGCAGACATATTTCTGGAGAAATACCCTAAGTACCGTCGTGTACATGACGTCGTGCAACGTGCAGCCATATGGTATTATGGTCTAAACTAAACAATACGTACAAATGAGTACTGTATTGAATGTCAATGCTCTTCGATCATATTGATACGGGTCGTTGTTTTCCTTCAACTTCTTTGTTATTAATACAGACATTTGCTCTGCATACAAAACATTACAACACGACAAAAATATCGAATATTATGTTGTTTCTAAAAAACGAATAAATGAAAATATTATTCACACAACTGGCAATTTCCAGCCATTGTGCGGGAAGAAAATACCACCTCCTGGACTAGGGAAGAAGTCAAATTGTGAACGCACCACGGGCGGTAAAAAAGAAAGCTCCAGATCGCATATAATTTGGGTATATTTTCGCTGGCGTAATTTCTCTGGCCATCAATATTTAAAAGATTCCTCCTCACTGGACTGGCATTCGTTGGCTACTTGTTAGAACTTGACTGATTCTACATTGTAACCAAAAGTCCAATTCTAATAAGGCAGAATCTTCTCAGTATTCGCCAATATGTCATGACAGCTAAATTACGTTTTTGAAAATACAACTTATGGCACAAACACCTGCCTGCGATCTGAGACGGTCTTTATATTACCGCACTGGGTGCGTAATAAGTATACTATTTTCTGAATAGAGGCACAGAATAAGGAATAGTACTACGTACAGAAGTCTCTCTTTCTAACAAAACTGACGTCCGACCACCGGACGAAACGCACTGGATCCGACCGTCTCTCTCACATAACGCGTTCTCTTTCTGGTAGCGAAATAGGCTACTTGATGACAGTTCAAATCAGCTTCTTTTTATGAAGTGTCAAAACGCTCCGAAAGTATGCAGTTTAGTATGAAATACTATCTTGTGACGTCATGCTCAACATGGTGCCTTATTTTTAGTTTTCGTCATTGTAAAATCGTTGATGGCACGAAAATAAGTTTGAATGATTTTATCCGGGCTGTTTTCGAAGCGTAATTTGCTGGTTAGAGTTAATGAATTTATTTTGATTGTTGTCAAATACCCTATTGCAGAGTGAGCCACACCTGAAAGAGGTGTGAAAAGGTTAGTTATGGCTCTGTAGGGTGTAGTTACCTTTCGTACTGGCGAAGTCATGCTGCCACGCCTCTGGTAGTAGATGGAGGAACACGTCGCCCAGCAGTCCGCCCACCGCGAAGCTGAGCAGTATCCGGAGCGTCGCAGCGCCCGCTGAAATCAGTAACACATTAGCTTAAAGTGAATCAAGACTCCATACAAACATGAGAGGGGTTAACTAAAGTTTTCGGTTTCGGCATAGTTTCGGCTAAAAAACAGATTTCTACTTAGCTTCGATTTCGGCTGCCATCGAGCCGAAACTACGACCTTAACAAAAACTGAATTCGAGAGGTTCTGCGCGGCGATCGGAGCCTTTATTTGAAATATTTAAGACGTGATCATATCGAGGGTTTCAGGCCAAAGGGGCGTATACGCAATAGTCCTACTATTATACGCCCCTTTGGCCTGAAACCCTCGATATTATGTTTTATCTATTAATATAACTTATTACTTCAAATAACCGACTGAATGATTAGTATGTTCTTTACTCGTAAAAATAAAGACTGACTGTTATGATTTTGTTTCTCCCCCCGAAAACATGACCTTATGTGGCAAAGTTCCGAACTTCACAAAAAGAAACTACCTGTAAAATGCATGTGGAATCATCATATTTACTGGAAATATTTTGATTCCTTATAGCTTAATGTGGAAGCACCACAAATCTATTATAATTTTGGAAATTGGAAACACGCTGTCCTGAAAAGACAGAACTGCGGGTTCAAGTCCAGCTTTAGCTGCAGTGGGTCGCATTTGATTTTTCATTGTGCTTAGTCAATGTATCTATAACTACAAGGTGAAATTTTAGTGGTTTTTGCCGTTTAAGGGCATTTTCAGAATCGTGTTCTGATTGGGAAAAAGAAGAAAAAAAAATTTTTTACGTAAAAAAAAATTTACTTTTGTATGGAGGGTGAACATGCCCTTAAACGGAAAACAACCGTTAAAATTTCACCTTGTATATGTCGGGAATTCGTAGGAGCGGTCGCAAGTGCTTTGGGGTGCGGGCCAGCGGGAAGATTACCGGCAGAGATTCGGCGAGCCCTTGCCGTTGACAAGTGATCGATTAGATAATTAGGTGTTAGAGATTTATGTAGGACAATTGACCTGTAATCAGGGCTCGGATAAAATACCGGTATTTTTATATGGAGAAAATACCGGTATTTTTTCCGTTCTTTTCGTTCTTTGGTTTATTATTTCATTTTTTAATCGGACAATCTAATAATACGAAGTCATCACTTAAATACGTTATTGAGCCCTACATAAAAAGCATAAAATAATTCAAAATATACGGCTATATCGAGGTTTTTGCAAAATACCGGTACCGAGCTGTAATATTGTGTAACCGATCCCTAAGCCGATAAGGAATCGTGTATTGAACTAATTTAGCTGTTTTTATGATCTCGGGGGACCCATTGGCGAATTACTCATCAAAATGCCCACAAATGACGAAAAATCTGATTTGCAGAACGAAACTGCGACATATATATTACTTGTAAAATGTTTCTAAAAAGCAGTATCTGGATTAATCAATTGGTTAATTAGCGCAAGCGATCGCGTTTGTTATACTCCCTTGAACTTGGCTGGGTTACCGACAATTTGCATAACTATTCACCACCCGCTCCACGCAATTATTTAAATTTCAATTTACTACGTGTTCGTCATTCTACTAGCCTTGCGTATAAAAACGCAGTTTACTTCCTTATAGTTATATCGCTTCCTAGGTGAAGATCCGCAAAAAATAGGAATTTGGAGATGAATGTTCTCATTCTAGGTAGTAATCTATTTTGTGTTTAACTATTTTTTATATAGTAGTACGATTCTAGGAAGTTAGCATTTGATTAAGTGATCAGTGGCACGGTAATTTTACTTTTTACCCGACTGCGGCGAAGCCCAAAGGAGGGTTATGTGTTTGGCCTGTATGTATGTATGTATGTCCGTTCCTGTGTCCGCTCGTAACTACTCAACGACACATCCGATTTTGATAAATGATACATCATTAGATTCGTCTTGATGGTGCGAGTGTCACTGGGCATGAAGTTCGTTAAAATAAACAAAATGGCGGATTTAATGCAGTTTCAAAGTGCACCGCGGTCGGGTTTTTTTTATAAAAATGTGGTTATTCTTCCTACAAAAGGTACATCGCGCGGCTTGTATGTGTGCGCGCCGTGAACGAACATACTACAAGCAAAGTTTTACGAATGCGTAAGAAGCTCCAGTACGGATCGCACCGTTTGCGTCTCGACCTTGAATAGGTATACGTACTTATGAGTCGCACGCAAACATTATTATTTATTTATTTATTAATACATGTTCACATGACATTACAGTAAAAAAACCAATGCGTCATGAAACGTAGAAGAGCATTTCTTCAGAAATATGTCTACGACTCATTCATCTGTCTCCAATCTCCATACATTTAGTATGAAAAAGGGCCAGATGAATGAGGTGACCGCAGGCATATTTCTGGAGAAATGCCCAGAAATAAAATATCTATTTAGGCGACGAAACGGCGTGGCCCCGTTGCATCGTCGTCTCCGGTGTAGGATTCGGCAGGTTGCCCCGGAACCGTCGAAACACGACACCCTTCGGCCAGAAGTCAGCACTTGCGATGGTCAACAAGCAAGACAACAAGCAACAAGTTTTTTCCTACTACCCGTAGCACGCACACATTACCCTGACCAACCAGCGTTAAAGAAACCGGCGGACTAGAGGTGCTTCAGTTATTTGTTAGCGAGGCTACGTCCGGCTATTTATTTGAAGGTCCTTGATTATTATAGAATAAAATAACGATTAAGATTATTTTATGCAAGTAATCAACTAATCATATCAATCCGGTAGTTGTTTTACAACTTTATAACAGCATGGATTAAAGGATATCCAGTGTAATCTCCAATTAGTTAATCGCACAATACAATGTTGTGATTGCTGATAACTGTCGTCAATTCACTACCGATTGCCTGTACACTGATAAAGATATCTTCAAGTGCACACGTGCTTATTTCTGAATATTTTATACTTGTGAATAAATAAAAGGTATCCTGAAAAAAACCTTCGGTGATGTGCAGTCACATTTTAGATCTAAATAAGTATACTCCGTCTAATCTAGTCATGGCTCCTGTTCAGCTGACATGAAAGCTTTTATGAGAGCCCTGACGAAACGGCTGATCGACGCCTCACGGGACCCCAGGGCTGGCGCTCACCTCTCTCAAAAAATTGCTCTCGCGATAGAAAGAGGTGACTATAGGGACTATAGGGTATGGTATGCAGTACCGGTGCTGTTCTAGAGCACCGGTTTTCGGTACTTTAGGGACTTCAAAAACTCTGTCGAGACTTCAGTCCGATGAGATTCAGTTAGTTCTTTAATAAAAACTACTACACATTGCAGTAAATGCACATTTATGAATATAATTTAAATAATAATCACAATTTCACGGACCAGCGGGGCAGGCGAGGGTGAGTCGCCGCCGGTCGTCGGTGTCATGGCGGCCACCCGTGTTTGGTTAAAATTTATCTACGCGCTTGTTCTTTTCGAATTATACGTCAGTTTTCGCCATTTTTCTCACTACATGAATTATGATAGACAACTCAATATTGTACACCAGAAAAATAAATTAAATGAAAAATGCTGCTTAAATGTGTTTCCCGAAAGTACCGGGACTTTTATTTTCACGCCCCGGTTCTTTACTCGGCTCAAAATACCGGGAAATCCTGGTAGAGTGGGGTGGAGCAAACTATGAGGACTACGCCGCAAGCAGAACTACTGGACGGGGTATTCTTTTTACTATTGTTTTTTAATTAGTTATAAAGTATCTGTAACTGGGGGTTTATGGGGGTTTGAAGTAATACTCCTTCATGATGACAGTTGTTATATTGTGTAACGTATAACTATAGTAAGGGCAAGAGCAAGTACAAGACGAAGACCAACATGTGGTTGTGTTTAAGCTAGTTACATCTATTCATAATATATTAATGCTTACTTGCTATAACCCAAATCCGTGCGTCACATGTCGTAAACAGTAACGAAGAGTTACTGTTAATTCATCACATTGCAATAGTTTATTTTTAGGGTTCCGTAGCCAAAATGGCAAAAACGGAACCCTTATAGTTTCGTCATGTCCGTCCGTCTGTCTGTCTGTCTGTCTGTCTGTCTGTCTGTCCGTATGTCACAGGCATTTTACTCAGAAACTACATGATGGATATTGATGAAATTTGGAATATAGGTGTCTTTTATGAGCCGCTACTTAGTTTGATATATAAACAATTAAAATAAATGTTTTTAGGGGGGGCACTCCATACATGTTAAAGACAGTAAAAAAAAATTTTTTCAGCAAATATCAACGTGTGGTACATAGTTCGACAGCTCTTTAAAAAACACTATAAGGTTCCTAAGTAATGTTTTTGATTAAGTGAATGTATTTGGAAATAATCGCTCTGAAAGTTGTGTAAATTGTGTCCCCCTCCCTCTATTTTCTAAACCGTGCGTCCGAAAAATATGAAAAAAATCACAAAGGTAACGCTTAATTAATACTTTCAACGAAAATTATTTTCAACAAGATCGAATGTACCGTTTTTGAGTTATTGCCGATAAACTGCGCTTCTCAACAAAAGGACGTAATTGCTATGAAGATACGCTCTTTTGTTGTTGTACTTTTTTTACATCGTATTTTTTACCTTATAGTTACGTTACGGCTATGGAACCCTACACTGAGCATGGTCCGACATGCTCTTGGCCAGTTTTTTGACTGCATTTTATTTCTAGTTCATATATTTGAGCAGTTTTTATTATTTTGCGTTAATAAATTCTTAATCAGTTATGGTCTTGTTTTCGTTACATTGTATAACTTGCCACTGCCAGTCAGTGTGTAAGTATGTTTGTGGGTAATTATATTAGGTTTATGCCATTGTTGTTTCTTCCTATTCGCGATTCTGCACAAAATAAATTCCACACAACTGAATTTAATCACATGCGTAATGCTTCACAGTCGTTATTTCTACGCAATCTTGTTTCTTCCTAGTAGCGATTCTGCACAATATGAATTCCACACAACTGAATTTAATCACATGCGTTATACTTCACGATTCTGTAATTATTATTTTTTAAATCTCATACATAACCGGGAATCGAACCCGGTCGAAATTGGGGCGGAGAAAAAATGTTTTGAAGATTTCGACTAGGAAAAAACAAGATAGTATAAAAGATAGATAGAATAAAAGATAAAGATAGTATCGTGAAGTATAAAGCATGTGATTAAATTCAGTTGTGTGGAATTCATATTGTGCAGAATCGCTACTAGGAAGAAACAAGATTGCGTAGAAATAACGACTGCGAAGCATTACGCATGTGATTAAATTCAGTTGTGAGGAATTTATTTTGTGCAGAATCGCGAATAGGAAGAAACAACAATGGCATAAACCTAATATAATCTGTACGTCGAATTTTGGAAGCTAAATTAGAACTTCTTGACGTTGATCTTAAATGATCGCTACGGGGTGGTATAGGGAACGTGCACGAACTATAGGTGGCAGCACTGAACGACAAAAGAGGCACGGGCGGACAATAAAGGAAACTATCGCCCCTGTCAAATCAAGCTGTCAGTGTCAATGACAATATGTAAGTGTCAATGTCAAATATAGTAAGTCGTAGCTACACTGACGTAATCGTCCTTCATCGCGATAAATTAGCGGCGTTTTCGTCAATGTGGCCCCAGCATGAGAGGAGGAATTTAGATTAGCGGCACCAGTTGGCAGCACCTTCGTCGTGCACGTTCCCTATAATTCTTCGCTGATACACATAGAGATATGGCTTCACCGGAACAATGGGACGTTCGGAAAAGGTCAGCCATCAAACAATCGGGCATCTGTCACCAGTATCGGTCACACTTATTAACAATGTCATAAGGTTCACATCTCCCTTATCAGAACAGTTGAAGCATCACGTATATCGATAAGTGGTCAGACCGATAACGGTGTTCACGGAAACTTGGTTCGTTGGCCCCGGGAAATAGAGGCTGTTTTCTAGAATATGGTGGTTTAAGTAGCAGAAAAATTGGATTATATTCTAGCCGGCTAGAGATATCTTAAATGGTATGTGACTAGTACTTTTGCCGTGGCAACAGCAGCTGGGTTCTACAAGTTGAAGGGAGAGTAAGCGCTGGTTTACAATACAATACACACCAAAAAATTACAGAGAACCTTAAATAAATAAGATACTAAAAACTAATGGTAGACAATAGGCAAAATCATTGGCGGCGGTTTCAACGCGGTTGATGTTTCGAGTGCTTCAACCATGACAATTTTATTCAATTATTATAGATAAAAGAGGGCTGCTGATCATTTGGTTGTATTCGTAGCTAGAACAGACATAAGGAATGAAAATAAAACACAAGAACGAAAAGATTCCAAGTAAAGATAACTGTTTTGAGAAACTAAAAATAGTCGATTGTTAACCAAGGGACTAAAGTAGGCTATTAACGACGCGAACCTGCTTGGCGATAACCGTCCAAGATTTAATTAGAGGAAAAAGTTGTAAGTCACATTGATAATTAGTTTTGGGATAAATTAATGAGTATACCTTACGGCTCCTATTCCAGGAGCTTTCAAAACGGCTCGTCGACATCTCAGGCGATCAAAGGGTTGGCAGCTTCCTCGCCCAGCACATTAGAACCTATTGCCATACAGCGAGGAAATGCTGCCAGCATCTTAGGCACCATGCCACGGGGCCCCTTTTAGATATAATTGAATAGGTAGTTTTAGCTTTAGACTTAGGTTTAGTACAATTATTTTAGTTTAGGATAGTTTATTGTTGTTGTTATTTATTGAATAAAAGTTTAATCACAATTTAAATACCCTTACTTCTATATTTCTCAATTAACCGGTACTAATTAGTGACAATTACTGTACCTAAGTCTGTTTACCTTCCAACGTTTCCAGAGCGCATATTTCCAGTAAAGTAACACAAACGTTGTTAGTAAACTTTGCGGACTTGGCTAGGCTACTACCGCTTCTTATATTTTCAATGCCTGTACCTGTGGGCCGATCAATATGCCACTTGTTGCGTTGCGTTCCGGTCGTTAAAGCTCCAATAGTACCTATAACCTTTGTTTCTAACTGCTGCTCTGTATTTTATAAGATTTCTGTATTATTTCAGTATGGCAGTAAATGTTATGCTTATTTTTAAAAATGACCTACAGTACTATCAAGCTAACATCAGATGTTTTCTGATATAGTATTCCGGGAACACCGCAATTGATAACTTATAAGTATTGTCATGTTCGTCTGTACAGTAGTATTTTCTGTTTAGTTTAGATAGCATTAATGACCTTTGTTGACAGTGCCCGTAATCGGCTCACGTCGCACGTACAAGATAACCAACACTTGCCGGGTTTTACTATCGTTTACAGAGTAGGTATCTAATGCAACAATGTGATTGATTCCTTGCTGTCGGCACTTGAGATTACGAGTTAATATTTAGAACCAGACAGCTACTGCTCTGTGCGACCTTAGTAATGACATAGCTAGAGACTGTGCGGAAAGGGAATAGGATTTAGATT
Source organism: Eudemis profundana (assembly GCA_947034925.1). Lineage (NCBI taxonomy): Eukaryota > Metazoa > Arthropoda > Insecta > Lepidoptera > Tortricidae > Eudemis > Eudemis profundana. The sequence continues at coordinate 4,240,203 of OX344813.1, forward strand.
TGGGGGCGCTGTAATGCTTTTCTACCGTATTTGCAACAAAAAAAATGCCATACTGGTTAGGTTAGTTCCGTTTTTCGCCACGCCTATTCTCTTTCCGCACAGACTCTACTAGGTAGTAGGTAGGTTACCTATACACCGTGGGCCCGAGTAACCCGACAAATTCACGACTATACTCTGCCCTGTTAGGTATTTAAATAAAGGTAAACAAAAAAACCATGTGACTCGGCTCGTTCAGCCAGTAGTATTGCGCCACAGATACAAAACGTTACTTTGATTGGCTGAACGAGCCGAGTCACGTGGTTTTCTTGTTTAGCCTTATTTAAATACCTAACAGGACAGAGTATATAAGAAATAAAAAAGTTATGTGTATAGTCGAAAAACGCTTACTTTGCGAGATATTCATTTTTTTTAAATGAAAACACCCAAGTGTATAACAAGCCCTAATAAATATGGTTAAGACACTTTTACTAATTTTTTGAAATCCTTTAACTAAACAGCAATTAACCTTCGCAGTACATCTTGTGCTGTCAAGAATAAATGTATTTTCTTTCTTTCTTTTTTTCTTACATATTTGATGGTAAGCGACTACGAGGCCAAAACATTGGCCTTTTGTTTCCCTTTTAGCTTTTTTTTCCTTTTTGATATCTTTTCTTCCGGTAAGGACATGTTTATAAGGAGGGGGCTGAATTTACCGATTTATTTTGTTCCGTGAGCGGAGCGGACCCGTTTAACTTTCATCGCTGGCGAAGTGCTTGTATGCGGTTTACTGTTGCGAGTGCCACCAGCGATGAAAGTTAAACGGGGTCATTAAAGAGTCTGCTCCGCTCGGGGTGGGAACCCGGCTTTATACTGCGGTTCCATTGCATTCTATTGTTAGCTATTCGCATCACTTAAAAAAGTTTACTCCTTTTCTCCTTCAGCTGGTCAGTACAACCTAGTCAGGGATTTACCACGTCGCGCGTGGGACGACTGCATCGCATTTCTCAACTGCATTGAACTGTATATCTACTCTGGGTAGCCGATATCAAGCCATTATGTGCAATGAAGAGGCGAATAGGTATTCCGGTGCGTCATATGCCAGGAAGTGCTCCTATAATAATAGAAAATAGATATGCCAGGGAACCCCCGATCACTAGGTACCTATGTTTCAAATTATAATTCCCCCGAGGGACAATACAATACAACATTGATTGATAAAAAAAAGATTGACTATTTTCCTGTAGGCTCGGATTACCATTTTCTGTTATATTCTACAGGTACTGATATTCTACAGAATAGCCTAAAATAGTAATCCGAGTCTACGGGGAAATGCTTCATAATTCTACCAGGAAAGTGAGAGCGGTTGAAACGCTATTAGAACTACCGTGAGGCGAAAACTCGTATGCGAGTTTCATTTCATTGCGGCGTTTAATCGATCGTATTAACTCATTGTACCTAGCCCCATTGGAAGCCCGCAATGTAATGAAATTCGCATACGAGTTCTCGCCCCGTCTAAATGGGGCCTTACTTGTTCGTCTTTATACTTTGTTTATACTGTTAATACCATGCGTTGTAGTGTTCAAAATTCAATGTAACCGCGGGTGCATTGGTATGATTGTGATTATAATTGTAAATGTCTGCGACGCACATGCGGACGGCTATCGTTTACAGTGCCATATGGATGGGTGCCTATCATATCAATTGAGAGCATTGTCTATATTGCATCAACATAGCCGAGTTTCTTTCAATTAATTCTATAAACTCTCAAGGCACTGAATGAAATAAGCAATAATTCCCTCTATTTGAGATCTTCGCTAGTCTTATCTGATGGTTCACCAATGCTCTATGACAAATGATAAGTATATTTATAATAAGTGAATTTTGGATTGGAAAAATTTGGATAGAGACAGATAGGTTTTTACAAGTTTTTATTTAGTTCCACCTGTCGCGGTGTCTGTGTGTAATGAAATCTTACAAGTTAAATTTGACCCACTCCCCGGTTTCCGATTGAGCTGAAATTTTGCAAAGGTGTGTAAATCAGATGAATGCAATATTATTATGGCATGAAGCTGATCTAATGATGGAAACGGAGGGTATAGTATTTTTTATTTATATTTGTCCGATCCACTTAAAGGAAACAATACTGTTGTGTGGTTTTGTACCTCATTATCAGAGCTCGGAATAGGTAGTGCCTAATTACCTAAACTTCGCGGGAGGACGTAACTAAAAGTGGTTACAACCACCAAAAATAATTATTTATTTTTATTGAACGCGGGATTTCCTGGGATTAATAAGAATAAATATGTACATAAATTCACACTCGGGGTTAAATTATTAATGACATACAAGATATAGCGGGAAGCCGCTGGATAAATAGCAGCACAAAGCCGACAATCGTGGAGATCCTTGGGGAAGGCCTATGTCCAGCAGTGGACGTCTTTTGGCTGAAATGATGATGATGATGATGATACAAGATATATTGAGAACTCAAAAATCGACTTAAGACAAAATGTCTACATTAGACATTTGTATTTCATTAATAATCAATCTAACCTTGAGCGTGAATTTATATGGATAATGTATTATTATTAAACCAGGGATATCCCGAGTTCAATAAAAATAATTAATTATTTTTGGTGGTTGTAACCACTCTTAGTTACGTCCTCCCGCGAAGTTTAGGTAAATAGGCACTACCTATTCCGAGCTCTGCTCATAAAGACTTCGTGCATTGTCATTTTAGTAGATTATCATATCAACTCTAAGGCCTTTGCCAAGAGTTAAAATTGCTTTAAAAGAAATGTGACTTTAGACGTATTATGCACTTCACACCCCTGGCATTTACCTGACTACCTGAGATCCGAATAAAGCGAAGGCAGCTGGAACGCCATAAACTATGGTTCATGGAGATAGAGTTGATAATTGAACTTTAAAAGTGGTTGTAACGACTTTTTACAATATGGTGTTTTTGAGGTTTACAAACAATCGCTTTGTTTCCTTTAAGTGGATCGGACAAATATAAATAAAAAATACCTACTATAGCCATAGGATCATGTAAAGTACACAAGATAATTTCACCGTGTGATTAATTTTGACGTGCAGTTTGCGATTATACAAAAAGTACACTCGGCAATAAAAGCTTGTCTCAAAAAAACATTTTAACAGAAACTTATTTTCAACCAGATTCATGTAGTTGTAATGTATACTATGGTATAGGTATTTACAATAGACTTCAAAAAAAGTATAAGTCAGTTGCCTTATCTATGGAAGCTATCTTAAATTTTGTTTTGGCTACTAAATGATATGACGGATAACATGCCATATCTATTTATCTACTATGCTAAAGATGTATCGTTAAAATGTCTCTGGTTTCATGTTCCATTCAGTGTTATCAGCCCCCGCAGCTGGGACCCAATAAGTCCGCCCTACTGGAAAATTGCTGCTCGAGTATCGCTTATACTTATATGTAGGGAACACAAAGGATAACACCCACGCAAACGTTACTATGATAAAATATATGGATGGTGTGGGTGCAAATCAAGCTTAATATTTATATACTCTTTAGCTGTCCTAAAAGTAAAGTTTCTGCCTTCAAGATGCACTTTTTTAGCCGAAAACATTTTCATCATCATCAGCCCACTTCTGTCCGCTGCTAGACATAGGCTTCCCCCAGGGCACGCAACTGAAATCGGTTTTGTGTAATTTTTTTATTTCCAACTACTACTTAGTGAATTTTTTTTTACAACTAGGCAGGGTTCGAAATTATCAAGATAATAACGAGCCGTGATAATTATCCGATAATTATCACCAGTATTAAAAGATCATTTGTTAAATTGTTTCATAAGAAATATCGATGGTTTATTGTTTCAAAACAAAAAAAATATGTTTAATTTTTTTTACATAACATAAAATACAAATCAACATTAATGTCATTAATTAAAGGTAGATTCAGTGAAAATCGGTGTTCGTCAGATTTGACAGATTTGAAAATAAATTACTTGACCAAAGAAGCCAAAGGCTTAGAATATAGTTCTATTTCACGGGCGCAATTTTTTGTTATTATCAATTGATAATTATCCACCTGTTATTATCACGATAATTATCGTGATAATTATCGCGATAATTATCGTTGATAATTATCCTTTCGAACCCTGCAACTAGGGTGGCAAACAAGCGTACGGCCTGCCTGATGGTAAGCAGTCACCGCAGCCTATGGACGCTTGCAACACCAGAGGCATTACGTGCGCGCTGCCGACCCTTTAAGAACCTTAAGTTTACATTCTTTATTATAAATGTGAATGTTTGTGAAGATGTTTGGAGGTTTGGATGTTTGTTACTAAATAATGCAGCACCTGAACGGATTGAGCTGAAATTTAGCATGCTAGAAGATCATGTCCTGATTTGAACCATGTGATGCTTTATATCCCGGAAAAGAGCTCCCTTGGGATAATAACGGGAATAAGTTAGGGCAGTGGTTCCGAACCTGGGGGTAATTACCCATTTAGGGGTAAAATTAAGTTTTCTCAGGGGTAATACTCATATTTAGTCTTTTTTCTTTGAGTACTTTCATATACTTGTCTGTATTACCTATTTTTTGGAGGGGTAACGATACAAATCTAGAGGGGGCCTGTGGGTGATGTGGTAATAAAGGTTAGGAACCACTGAGTTAGGCGAAGCCGCAGGTAAATGCTAGTAATATTGTATTATAAATGTAAGTTTGTGAAGATGTTTGGATATTTGCTACTAAATAATGGATGAAATTTGGCATGCAAGTAAACCAATTCCTGGATTGAAACATAGAATACTTTATATCCTAGTAAAGAGTTCTATTGATACATTAACGGGAGTAACACTGCCGAAGCGGTAGGTAAATGCTAGTTAAAAATAAAGAGAAAAATAAAAACGTTTTTTGGCGATTTTTGCTTCACTGTTGTACAGAACCCTTTGAGTGCGAATCCAACTCGCACCTGGCCAGTTTTTAATCTTATCAAAACTTTCAGTAGTTACTGGGTGGAGTAGAAAAAATATATTTTTATTTCATCTAACAGAAATCAATCACTTTTTCACAGTAGTCATTGATTTTTTATCTAATAGCCAACTTTCATTGCTCAACGCTGGCTGTGTCACAATCTGTGGCAATCTTGGTTGCCTCAGCCTGATAAAAATATATTTTGGTTGTACATTGAGCAAGATAAAACTATACCTATAAGGATTCTAAAGTGACAGATTGGGATGATAAGATGTTGCATTGTAATAGAAAGTTTTCCCTTTTATAAAAAAAAATTGTGACAAGCACATAGATATATGAAGTATACACATAGATATGTTTGAAAAGAGAAACTGGTGAGTTTCTTCTGGTGCTTCTTCTCACCCGAAGCACCAAAAGAACAAAAAAAAATTGAATCAGACATGTAAAGGGGCCTACTTGCACAAATAAATTATTTTATTTTATTTATTTATGAAGTATAAGGGGGGATGAGTGTAAGAGGTGAAAATGCAAGCACAGCAAGTTGTCTAATTCTGTACCTGAGAAGCTTAACACTGTAAGTCCTATTGTTTTGTTCATGTACGGAATTTAACTTATATTTTCATATCCTAGAAATGTTTGAATTCATTTTAGCTTAATATGGAAACTACAATTTTATTACAATTACTGAATTATCTTAAAATTGGACGGAGTTATGGAATAACGAATCAAGCGCTATGGAGATCCGCTTGATTGGTTATTCCATAACTCCGTCCAATTAATCCTAGTTTCTATTAATATAATAAATGTGAAAATTTGTGAAGACTTTTAGATGTTTGTTACTAAATAACCCAATTTTGGCATACAAGTAGAACAATACAGGTGAAGCTGTGAATAAATACTAGTAATCTTAATAAAATTATATGCACAGTGATGTTGTTTAATCCAGTATTTCTTTTATACATTTTTGCGCCATTTGTGCCATAACTGGGTATTAAATAGCGGAATTGCCTAGGTACTATTATGAGTAAATCCTCAGTAGGTATGTCACAAATATAATTGTTTATTTGTTTTCATTGTTACCAACTGCATGAAGTGATAAAATACTTTGTTATTGTCCCACTTCCAGATAACTGTTTTAATAACTTTTTATCACATTGAGTTTTGTTGTTTTTGTTCTTTATTGAAATCACCCAGCAATTAAATATTTCTGCTGTATACATTTCTCAATGCTATAAAATAGTAGTATGAAAATGAAGTTAGTCTTATATCTTATTGGCAAAGGGTAAGAAAAGGTTATAGTTGTTAAACAGAAATTATAAAAGGAACCAATGTTCCCATTAATTCTGCAATAAATTAACATCCAATAAGACAAAGACGTCACATTTCTGGCATAAAACATACAAGATGACAAGTGAAAAAAAAACTATAAATAGGATCACATGCTCATGGCGTAACGATCGTAAACAAAGCGAACTCACCTCCGTCCTTAAAAGACGCTGTCTCGTCGATTGGGATGATCAGTAAGGGCAAAATCCCACTTAGACCCACCAAAATAGATGCCAGAGACGCGAACAGCCAGGGATGCTCGTCTAATTCATCCACAAAAGTAACTAAATACTCAGGAAACAATCCAGAAATAATTCCCGCCGATTCCATAGTTATTTTTTTTAATTCTAATTTCAAAGGCACTCGCGAACCAATCTGATAGTCACTTTTTTTTTTTAATTATAATCAAGAGATCATAGCTATCGATCTTCAACCGACCAACAGCTTCCCGCGCGACGAACTAAACAAAGTCAGCTTGAACCGAGATGCTCGCGCATTTTCCAGATAAAGAAATACACCGTCCAACCAGACGAACTAATCTACACTGAGATTGAGTGCGCCTGTATGTGTCGATTCTTATCTACCACACTTGAATATAAGTTTTGTAAAGCGCTCGGTGTAACTGTAAACTTATTCCATTGCATTGTACAGTGTGGAATTGCGCACGTAATTAACTAACACCCCGTCCATTCGTGATTAAAAGCAAAACAAAACAATTGGTCGAATGAATGAAAATTGTGTCTGACTGACCTGACCTGTCCGATGTTGAATGAATGATCTAGCTGTCACATCTGTCAAAGCAAAGAAAATAATGTGAATGAAGGAATGGTACGCAGTAGTTCCTGAATGTTGCTAGCTTTATGATATGCAAAAACAGGATATTATGTTTCAAAAACATATAAATTGTGCAAAATCAAAAATAATGTATAATTACAAATAAAAATTGAATTGTATTTTTATAACATTATGCTGCTCTCAACTTACCGATTGACTAGGACTCTTAGGATTTTTAGTATTCCTCTATAATATTAGACAAGTTTTGAAAATGCACAATTACGCGAAGCGTAAAAAACTAAGTACTCTTTTCTTGTAGTAGTAGTTTCCATAACAATGTACTTAAAAATGTACCAACTACCTCTAGAACTATACTATACTCACTATGTACGTAAAACTTTTCTTAGTTTTCACGGGCGTAGCCTTGTTCTGCAGATTTCAAAATTAGGTATTATGATACAGATATTCATAATCATAAATAACGGCAAATATTAAATGGCACCTCAGCATTTAGCTACCACATTTTACGAATTGCTAATTTGCAAAATTAGGCCTAATTGTATGAAACAGCCAATTCAGATTAAACTCAAAACATATGATCTCCAAATAGATGAGTAATACAACTAGGTGCCGTTCGGCGTAGCATTACTGGGACACGAATGCAATACGAATCTTCTTGGCAGCCACCACCTCGCTCAGCGCCCAGTTGAAGCAAAATGCCGAACTTATTTTGGCTTGCCAATTTAAATATCTGACAACATATATGTACCTATCTACATCTGTAACGGACGTTACAGTATAACTTTACCGTGCTAACATCTCGCATCACATTTGTATTCGTAACACATTAAACGGACAGACAGACGACATGACGGAAGTCTGTTCTGCTACTGTGATGGGTGAATGTTTTTAATAACAAAATTTCGCGCCAATGTGATAGCACATAGATAGATGTGAGAAATTAAATCGAGGTGACGGGAGTTTGTGGATGCATTGGTTTCGATCGCTAGCCAATTGTTATCAAGTGCGTGTGATATTTTGAAAATAAAAAATCAAAATGGATTCGTGGGGAATTTTGAACGTGGACACTGCTGCGATAGCTATTTCCAGAGATGAGCAAGGAGGAAGTTTTCGGCGGAAACAAGTTATGGTAAATTAAATTTTTGCGAATGATCCTTGTTAAGATTATATTTACTATGTCTGCGATATTTACCTTTTTTTTTGTTCAAAACAAATAATGCCCTCATTCTCAGTAGGTACTCAACTATTTATAAAAAAATGCATATGGGTATCTAGAACCAAGTTAAAGAAAAAAGAGAGTCCCTTTTTTCATTGCTTTGCCAGCCCTTGCTATTCTTAGCTATACAGACAATAATATGCCAGTCGCCATGTGCATTTTCTATAAGACATCTAATTAGCAGGTGCATGCATTTTGCTGTTTGAATACCATGAACCATGCATGACTGAAGAAGTTTATATCGGTTTTTTTGCTAGTCTATTGTAATGCGCCACTGTTGGGCAAATGCGTGTAATTATAGTTATCTGTATAAAATCTAGCGCGATATGAAAACTAAAATATATAGTAAACACACTTAAGACTTTAAAACTACAATACTGTCGACAAAAACGAATCTTATTGGATTTTGTAATAAACCACAGAAATAAAACTGACCTAACAATGTTAATTTAAGACTATTCCCAAACCAGATGTCTGAACCACAAAAGACACGCACAAACAATGAGCCGAACTAAAATTCCGTGATATGTAGTATAAACTAAACCGCACATAAAACTCTTCAACTCCCATACTTTTTTCGTTCGCAGTTATTCCTGTATGTTATTCATTTCACTGGAAGATATGACCGTCTTATGCGAAACAGATGTCTTCTCCATCAATAATCTTAAAACTAGTCCTACGCTTTGATCTAAATACTCAGTTTAGTTAGAGCATTTCTAGCGACCGCCAATTGTAAGCAAATTATTCTAATATCCGGATTAGTTCGCACGGGTAAGCCAATTAAGTGGCAAATGTTAATAAAATGTAATGATGTATAAATTGTATTTTAATTGCGTTTCGCACTACACCGATAAAAACCAGCCGGTGGCACAAAATTATCACATCAAAGTTTTGTTGTTAGAAACTTGTTCTTTGCCACGAACGATATCGATGGCAAAAAGCGAGAACGTAGTAACCGCCACTTGGTCAAAAAAATTTTTTTTGCATATTCGGAATCAGCGAATTTTTCTGCGTCGACTGGTCTGGGTCCCATGGCTCTACGACGCTTAGAAAAAACTGGACTACGTTGCAAAACGAATGTATTTTTTTGACGATGCCCACATCTAATTGCTGTAAACATCCAAATAGTAGCAATTTTCTAAACGAGTACATTTACGCTAATTTTGTTTTTTCATAAATCAAAGGGTGTGCCGGTTACAGCGTTGCCGAAATTTTGTTCCGTGGCGGTTACAGCATTTATGCATGTAGTGAAAAAATTACGAACCAAGCTTACTGCAATTATCCTAAAATAAATTATCTATGATTGACGCTTACTACATTTCATTCGAAAATGAATTAACAGCAAGCTACAGTAACGACATTTGAAACACAACGTGAAGTGGGTAGTGCTTGAAGATACAGCAATAAAAATGTGCGCTCGCGGCGATGTGGCTCGTGAATACGACCTGTGATTTAGTCTATCGGCGATCGCCGGAGCGAGTGGGTGTGCGTTGTCTGTGTACTCTGTGTGTCCGTGAAGTGAAATATTTTTATAATTGAGGTGATAGTTGTGTTCAAACAATTGTTCAAGAATTATGTTGAAAACTTATATAATAAGTAATACTTACATACAAAACATCTTTTATAGTTAGTGGGTTTAATAGGTAGTGAGTTTTATATCGATAAAAGTTACTTAAAAGACAATTTAATGCCAAAACTGAAGATAAAATGTAGAGAGTTTTAAAGTTTTCACGGGAATATTAAACCTCATTACCTATAATATTTAGTTTTAGCGGATAACAATATTATAGTCTGATTAACCCTAAGAATATTTATGTTTGTTTTTAGCCCGATAAGTACAAGGTTGTGATTTTATATGAGAGATTTTATTAGCCTTTTGAAATGTAATAAGCAACGGAGGTTTTAAGTAATTTTCGTAATTATTTATTTATTTATTTAATCTTTATTGCACAATATAAATAGTACAATTGGCGGACTTAATGCCTTAAGGCATTCTCTACCAGTCAACCAATGGGCTAAACAGAAACATTGTTTTGGTGCAGGGCCTTTAACGTCAATTGGAAAACTTAAGATAAATTTACAAATATACCTACAATATACATACATACAGTATATACTTACACAAATACAATATTATATTATATACTTACATATACTACTTTACGTACCTTGTGAAAACCTCATGTCGATAATTAGTTTTGGACAGCATTGAAGAGATGCTTGCGCAACATGCGCTTGAATGTGAACTTGCTTTGTGCTTATACAGAGAGAAACGTAATGTTTTTATACAGAGAAATTGAGACTAGATAGTATTTGATTATGTTAAGACGGTAATTGTTGCTTCTGATCTTTTAATTTGTAAGAAACCTGCATTTAAAATTTGGAAACATTTTAAAAAAGTATGTTGATAAAAGTTGATTGATCCTTAAGTCGTTTTATTTTCACAGTTTCTTTTTGCCGGTGGACACTTACCACATTTCAGTTAGTCCTATAAAGAACGTAATGACATTTACGTCAAAATTATTGAATCTTAAAATAAATATGCATCTGGTTACAGCATTTATGCTTTATGGAAATAATACCCGTTTCACCATTTTAGTACATTTACTTCTGGCGTTTGCAGCGTTTTCGCGTAACGAATAAAAGAGTTCAATTGTCGTAACCGCCACTAAGTCGTAAACCAGTCTGTTTTGTTAAATATTAAATATGCCAGTTGAAAGAAAACCATAAGTTATGAATTAGATCCAAATATCAAGCATTTTCGTTCATAAATGAAAGAGTTATGATTTTTTTTCTTGAAATCAAAAAGTTTTTTGGCTCTGGTGTAAAGTTTGCATTTTGGCGGTTACTACGTTCTCGCTTTTTGCCATCGATATAGACAATTATTGTACTCAATGATGTTTATCGTAACATGTACATGGTGCCTAACTACAGAATTTATCCATTTCTCATTGCTCCAAAATAGATGCATCATAGTGCATTTGTAGATAACAAAATAAAAACATGCATTAAAAGCAAGCTATCATCAAACTGAATATTTTTTCGGATTTTGATTTTGCTACGGCTTCCCAGTTCAATATTAATCATTTCCAGTTTCTTACTATTAACACGATTCTCTAACTAAACTTCTGAGACAGTAGTACTACCATGGAGTTCAACTGGTAGCACAAATGATACACCCTAAGGTCATTAGTACTACCAGTAGTACTAATTACCATAATGGAGGACCGGTAGTACTACTGTGCTGATTTATTTACCTCAACGTTTTGGACGTCACATCGCGTCCATGGTCTCGAAGGGACCGATATGCGTAATGATGGGGGAATATGCGTATTGATCAACATTCTTTTAAGCTTTTTTTTTAAAGCATCTTTACCTATTGTATTTTATGCCACACCTGGCAATAAAGTGACTTTTTCCGCACGCTGCGCGTACGGAAAAAGCCGCTTTCTGGCCAAGTGTAGACATAAAATGATGTACGCAAAACGGGAGGTAATGAAGAAAGCCCTCGATCGCATATTTACGTCCCTCGCTTGCAGCTCTGGCCGCAAAATTCTGCGATCTCGGCCTTTCTTTGTATTACTAACCTAGCAGTTGCGTGGCGTAAAAGACATCCTTGGGCAAGCTGGTGCAGATTTGGCGTACATTTTCCTTAAGGGCTGTAGAATAATGTGCTCAAATGCCTGATATAGGCAAGCCGGTAGGAATCGAGTTCTTTGGACGCCACGCTACTGCACCCTAGTTATGTAATGCACTATTGTTTACATCTGACATGTGTATCATATGTACTACCAGCTGAACTTTTAACACTGTGGTCTATGACAAAACCCGGGTGTTTTTCTTGTATTTTTAGTAGTAGTACTAGTGAACTTAGGGTGTATCATTTGTACTACCAGTTGAACTACGTGGTAGTACTACTGTCTCAGAGGGCTAAAGTTCCCTCTGAGACAGTAGTACTACCACGTAGTTCAACTGGTAGTACAAATGATACACCCTAAGTTCACTGAACTTTAGTTACTTAACCGTACCGTAGGTATAAACAATCAACTTTTTTGTTAAATGAATGTTCTCTATTAATGGGAAGAGTAAAATTGCCAACCGTTATTATAGAAACTACGATTTGACTGAAGTTCTGTAGAAAATTTGTAGCTAATTTATATTTCTAAGAGTTTAGTACGATGAAAAATGCCATATTTGGCCCGCTCTATATAGGTACGCAAGAACTTGAATGAGATCCGTGAGCTGAATATGAAATACATATGTCATTACTGGTTACGTGAAGATATCAGGTTTATTCCCTTTTAGGCTGTTCTAGGTCATATAATATCAGTCGCTCTTTCATGTTATCATCGCCCGCGCAAAACCCCTGCTGGCCTACGTTAAAGCTTCCAATACCAGTATTTTTAATATGGGCGATTCCCCGATCCCGGTCTGCATCCAGAGTTTGAGCTCTTTGTAGTATTTTCTTATTCAGGGTTTTCAGTGTTTGTTAAGAGTATTATAAGGCACCAACGGCCGTCCCTAAAATTAGGCCACCCTACCTGGGCCTACATGGCTTTAAAGAAAGTCGGCCTCTACTAGTGAAGGCAAATGTCAGATGAGATTCAACAATTCTGCTGTGAAAGTCATTATCGCTTTTGAGCCTTAGCCACAGCAGCCTAAGGTGGTCGGCGTAAAATTATCTCTAAATTATACCATGTATTAATTTTATTCTACAAGATCCAGCATATATGAATCAAACCTGTCGTATCATCCATAGTATTCGACTGATAAACAAGCGATTGTATCCCATTTTGTCAAAACGGGTGAAAACGTGGAATGCTTAATTTATAAGGTCTACGCTTAGCAGTATTTAATTAACGTTATTCAGATATCCTAGTTTATATGAAAAACGAGAGTACCAAGTTTGAATATGTATTAAACGACATTTATAAAAATAGCATTACTTCCAGAACATTTAACATGAGTAGTATTCCATGGCATAATTAAACAAAATAGAATGCGTTGGCTGAATATCAAACCCCTAATCTTTCGAAGGATTTCTGCTAGACATGTGTTGTTAATGACTATAAGAGTTATTGTGGTCTGCTCCAATGAGTCACTTACCAGGAAATACCTCTAGACTTGCCAATTACTTCGCGCGGCGGAGAATGCAGACGCGACAAACTTTCATTCTTCATTGAAATGCTTGCATGGTAATAAACATGTATATTAGTATAATCATAAATATATTCGTCAAACTATGAATGAATCGCAAGATGCATGATTTAAAAGAATAGTGTTGTTTCAAGAAACGGTGCTTCGTACAATAAGAACGCGATTTTAAAACGGAATTTAGATGCATCTAAATGCAAACACTGAATGAGTACGCATGAACTCCAACTACCCCGTACCGTATGCTTCTATTTTTAAATACATGCCTGACGCCTGGTCCTTATAATTTAGTTCACATTTAGGAATGAATTAGCAAGAAAATGCGGTATTTGAATTTCCCGCCCTTTCTGAAAACAAAAATTCGTGTTGTATTCTGCAAAATTAGAGTACCTGAAAAGAGCTATATATTTTATGTAAATTATAATGACGATGTTCTGATCATTGACAAAGTTAAGATTTATTGAAAATCGAATAAAAAAGTAAAGAAATCGACACATTCTACCAATATTTCCTGTCGCGTACTTTAGACTCGACTACTCCCAGATGATTCCAAAATTAAACACAGCGTTTCATATTCTCCGCTCTCCACTAACTTTCCACGCACATGAAGTGAACCCGTGATTAGTGTCATTTTTCAATAAATCGCCTATTTAATGGATTATTAGTGTTTTGTGGTGGACATATAAAGCATTATTATGGATCTGGGGACAGATATATGGGGTCAGCTGGCCCTGGAAGCCAGTCAGGTCTATTTGACTGAAGACGGCAAAGTCCGGAGCCCATTTGCAAACACGGTAATGTTATGGAAAGTAGAACACTGTGAGTTTTAGAGATTTTAGGTCAATATTGCACACTTTAGGTACAAGAAAACCATTTCTTTACTCATCGCTTTAAAGTAAGTTTTCACTGTCTAGTTGGACATTTTAATCGAACACTCCTTTTGTACGTTACTTCGTTATTTTGTTTGGAACTCCATGATATAACACGACAATTCGATTGAGCATAAACTCTATGGCTAAATAATATGACTACAATTAATAATACGGAAGTAATTTTCTTCAATATACTAAATTACATTTAAATGAATTTAATCTACTAGGTTGTTTTTTTTCTTTCAGACAATCGAAAAACTGCCTGACAAAGTATTATTAAACATATTTGCGTATTTATCGCACCGGGAAATATGCCGTATGGCAATGGTCTGCAAAAGGTGGCGCCTAGTAGCCTACGACACGAAGCTATGGACTCACGTCAGTCTTCGTCCCGAAATATCTGGATTACATGTCGGTTAGTATATCATTAATTACCTAAAATCATTACTCATGCCCACCTGCTTACTAATTATATCTATTTTTATCTAATTTCATAACACTGGCAACACTTACAGTGCAAATCACGTTCATTCGATAATTCGCGCTAATTTTTAAATCACTCGTTCATTATTTTTACCTTTTAAACTATTCCGTTTCAGGTTCTTTGGAATCGCTTTTGGCGCTGATATCGATAAGATTCGGACCGTCTCTTCGCTATATCGAGCTGCCCATCGAATTGATCACACACACAGTCCTACACGAATTAGCCGCGAAATGCCCTAATTTGACACATATGCTACTTGATTTCAGTACTGGTAAGTGCGAGATCAGTACTTTTGTTCTCGACAAGTTCACATTACCTACGAACTGCGTCGAAGATGATTCGCATGCACTATTCGATTTATTGCAATAAATCCGAAACTACCTAGGTACATCGGGCTTTTATTGTTTTATTTTAGTCTCGCGCTACGGCTACATTATCGGGATTCGGCGAATGTTCGTGTTGGTGTCTCGTTCTTTTTGTATGTCAGAGAAAGAGACTCCAACACTAACCTTCGCCGAATCCCGATAATGTATGTAGCCGCGGCATTATAGAATTAAAAAAAAAACTAATCGTTCCTTTCAGCTATGCAGCTGCATGATTTCTCAGAGATGCAAGCGTTCCCCACGAAGCTCCGATACTTGTGCATCTGCTTGTCCGAGGTCATCTTCATGGAGGGCTTTATGCGCAAGATCTACAACTTCATTAACGGCCTGGAGATCCTGCACTTGATTGGTTAGTTGTGTTTTGCATAGTACCATTCTCGGCTTCGAGATATTACAGACTATAATATTTTATGCCACACCTGGCCATAAAGTAGCTTTTACCGCACGCTACGCGTACGGAAAAAGCCGCTGTTTTACCACCCGAGTTGTGTAATGTACTATATTCTTTTTATTAATCCGAGTGCCGTTTATGTAGTAAATATTAATTCTTATTCTGTGCCATTATCAGACACTGGTACAGCGCCTTACTGATATTAAGAAAGATGGATTGAAAATTATTGCATAACATTTTATGCCAGGCGTTTAAATAAAATCAGACCATTTCTCTTGAAGTCGACTGTTCCATTATAATTTACCATGAAGATAAGATTAAAATGGTACTTGAGTTATTATCGACCAAATCATGAAATAAAAATTGCCGATTTTTGCCCTACACATAGGTTTTGATTCATAGAAGTCTTCGATCGCTATCTCACTCGGTGAACTCCAATAGAGTGAGAGGGACATCGTATGATCGTAGTCACTTCACAGGCTTCACAGCCATCATTTTTATCCTGACTAGAGTTATTAGTCATATTAGTCCTAGACTCCTAGCGGCTACTACCGAACATACCATACCACACTACCTACCTATAATAGAAGTAATTTTTCTTCATACAATACAAAAGCTACATCGCACGGCTTGTATGTGGTGCGCGCAGTTTTAAGAATACTTAAGAATGCTGCGTTACGGATCGCACCGTATGCGCCTCGACCTTGAACAGGTATCGCGTTCGCGCACTCCTAAACGGCCGCACAGCAACTATACTTGTTTTTATACTTTGACACAGCTGTCTTCAAATGTATTCCGTAAATCCGTACTTACAGCACAGTATAATACAGTAATTTTTCTTCCTAAGAAAGGTACATCGCGCGCTTGAATGTTCTTCCTTTTCTTAATTCTTACGTAAGTCAAGAAATAAGAATGCGTAAGAATGCTCCAGCATGGATCGCACTCACCGCGTCTGTGTGAATACGTGTCGCGCGCTTCTAAACGGCCGAATTTGGACTACTTGTTCGTCTTTATACTTTGATACAGCTGTCACAGTTCTGTGGGTCTAGTGAAAAAGGGGAACAAGTCACATTTATACCAGGAACAAAAGGTCACAACTCTGTTGTATGACTTAGGCTCTTTTGCTCCTAGGTTATATGTGACTTCTACCCCTTTTCACTAGACCCTCAGAGTTGTATTCCGTACTTACAGGAACCTACGAGAAGATAGAAGAGGAGGAGGAGGAAATTTACGAGGTGATTAATGTGCACAAGCTGAAGTCGGCCACGCCTAACCTGCGCGTCATCAACCTGTACGGGATCAACTTTGTCGACGACTCGCATATTGATGCCTTCAGCTCCAACTGCATACAGGTACGAATCAGATAGAGTCTATGCTGATATTTAAGTTTATAATACCTACTCGTATTTGAGCAGTTCCTTCAACCTATGGATTCTGTTATCAGAGTTGGATTTAGAAACAAATGTATGAGTTTGCGTTACCTACTATAAAAAATACAAAAAAATGCTATTCACGTGTCTATAATATTTGAAGAGTTCCCTCGATTTCTCTAAAATACCATCATCAGATCCTGACGTGGTAACAGTGGGTCCAATTGAGAGGTATGCCCTTTTAAACAAAAAATCGGTCCAGCCTAGTAATCGGGCAACATACAAAAAATCTGACGAACATACGACCTCGTCTTTTTGTAGTAGTAGTAAAGCGAACTAGTCCCATAGTAAGCTCAATAAGGCTTGTGTTATGGATACTAGACGACGATATACTTAATAGATACAAATACTTAATACATCTATGTATTTAACATCCAAGACTCAGGAACATTATCACACAAATTACACAAATATTTGCTCTTACCGGGATTCGAACTCAGGACCGCCAGCTTCGAGGGCAGAGTCACTCCACTAGGCTAAACCGGCATTAACTTCGGCATTGCATTAATTGGAGCCGTGTCCTTAGCTGGAGTGCCTGGCGGTGAACTACTGCAACAAGGTGACGGGCTCCACCATGAAGACGCTGTTCCAGCGCTCAAGGCGCCTCACCTGCCTGCTCATGAACGGCTGCAGTGAGTATCCTGCATTGTACAGATTGCATCAGTTAAGTGTCATTAATTATCTTTATCGTTTGAACCCGAAGGCTGCAGTGAGTATCACAGACCAAATTGCATCAGTTAAGTGTCATTCATCATCCTCATCGTTTGAACCCGAAGACGTCCACTGCTAAACATAGGTTTCCCCAAATGAAGACTACGAACCGGAGGACGCAACGTGAGATGGATCTTCCACAAGATTCTGACAACAGTGTCCGTTATTACCTAATTTTACACAAAATGGATGGAACAAAAAGCTCACGCTTAGCCCTGAATATAGCCACCCCCAAAAACAAATCGAAACGCTACGCCACTAGGTCAAACTGACCAATGACCATAGTTAAAGGTAAGTTTCGTATACTTGGATATACTTTCTGATTAACTGCGTAAAGTATAATAATAATCAGTGATCGGCACTATCGATGCAAAACTTTAACAAAACTTATAGAGCTGACATAAAGGAGAACTTACAACCAAGGAAATAGGAATATTATTGGCGGATCAGTGTTAAATTTTACTGTATATCGAAATCTCAGATTTCCAATACTTAATATTTTCATGGCTGTAATCACTCTATTATGTCGACTTGGCAAGTTTTCTTGCAGTTTTGCATCGATAGTGCCGACCACTGTATATAATCCAAGTATACGAAACTTGCCTCTGGTCTCTTTCTGCATAACTAGGTATGGTCCAATGGTGTTATCGTTTTAGACTAATGTTGCTAGTTTAGACTTGGTGATCGCTTGGCGTTTTGGTTTTATGGACCGCCTGATAGAGACTGCACTTAGTAGCCCTTTTGATCGCGTCGCACCAACGCAACTCAACGCAGTTTGTCAACTCTTAGCTAAGTTAAATATCGTCTCCAGGTCTTCAATCCGAGCACGTAATGGCGGTGGAGTGGGAGAAGTCGTCCATCCAGGAGCTGGACGTGACGGCGACGGACTTGTCCACGGAGTGCCTCATCGACATGCTGACGCGGGTCCAGAATCTGCGCTTCCTCAGCGCCGGACAGATCAACGGGTTCAATGACTCCGTGCTCAAGGCCTGGATGGAGGCCGGGACTGCAAGGTCAGTCACAGAGAGTTCTTAGTGAGGAACTTGCTGGGCCCATAACCTGTTAAATTCCTTTACTCCCGGAACTCACCATATTCCGGTTTATAACGAAACCAAATATTCCGTAAACTTCTTTATTTTTCCACTAGAAACCATATCTCACTTAACATGACAATCAACAAGTAGTTAGGCAATGGTAACCGACCATCGACAATATTGTAAATTGTAAACCTCATCAGACGTTGCGTATTAAAGTTGCGCCAGGGCTACCTAAAAACCATCGACAATATTGTAAACCTCATCAGACCTTGCGTATTAAAGTTGCGCCAGGGCTACCTAAAACCAACTCAATAGCCATAAAGTGGGAGGCGTTCATCGCGTCATTAAATCCGTAACTGGAAAGTAATAGCCCAACCCTTGGTTCGAACATGATCCCTCCCTATCGTGAATTCAACCAATCAGACA
The DNA here is from genome assembly GCA_947034925.1 of Eudemis profundana. Lineage (NCBI taxonomy): Eukaryota > Metazoa > Arthropoda > Insecta > Lepidoptera > Tortricidae > Eudemis > Eudemis profundana. The sequence goes on from OX344813.1 coordinate 4,259,373, forward strand.
ATCTTAAATTACGTATAATTAATGGTTAGAGACCGGATCTGAAGTAGCGATCTCAATATTAATATGGATCTGACTGATATAATTTATTATTTTTTCTACACACAAAAACAATCTAACTTATCGTAACTTCTTTAATATTTCTTCTTCATAATGCACAGTAAAAATTAAGACCTTATATAACCAATATGACATGTATTTAACGAATTGCACTAGTCATATCCATATTAATATTGAGATCGCCACTCCAGATCCGGTCTCTATTAATGGTCAACCCGAGTTAAATCTAAATACACACGATCTTTCTCATCATCCTGGAACATACCATGTTTTACGAGTAACCCCATGTTCTGTATGCGGGACACTTTAGGCCTCTTTCGGGACATTTTAATGATTATTAAAATGTTGGACAGAAGCGTGAAATCCGGGACTATTAACCGCCTTAACCTACCAGTTAGGCTATGAGGATGATGCATATGCCCCTTAATTTCGCCTAAACAACGTTTTCATTGGATCTCGGCTTAACTCCTATTCAATCTCAAACTGCCGTTCAACTTCCAGAAACCTAGTGGCCTTGGACGTGGACTCATCAGACAACCTGAGCGATGAGGCTTTACACCGGTTCCTGTCGCGCCACGGCTCGCAGCTGTGGGGGCTGGTGCTCAGTGGTATGCCACACATCACTGACCAGCTGTGGCAGAGCGTCTTGCAGTTACTGGTCAATGCCAAGTGAGTTACATATACTACAACCTAAACATCGACCCTAGACCGGACCCTATTTAAGCTCACAGCGTTGGGGAGCCTGATCAGTGGCATAATGCCACATATCCATCCATATCATTAACCAGCTAGCAGCTGTGGCAAAGCGTCTTGCAGTTGCTGGTCAGCGCAAAGTGAATCACATAGAGACTACAACCTGAGCGATGAGGCACTACACCGGTTCCTATCGCGTCACGGCTTGCAGATGTGGGGATTGGTGCTCAGCGGCATGCCACACATCACTGACCAGCTGTGGCAGAGCGTCTTGCAGTTGCTGGTCAACGCCAAGTGAGTCACATAGAGACTACAACCTGAGCGATGAGGCACTACACCGGTTCCTGTCGCACCACGGGTCGCCACACATCACTGACTAGCTGTAGCAGAGCGTCTTGCAGTTGCTGGTCAACGCCAAGTGAGTCACTTAAACTACAACCTGAGCGATGAGGCACTACATCGGTTTCTTACGCGCCACGGGTCGCCACACATCACTGACCAGCTGTAGCAGAGCGTCTTGCAGTTAGCTGTGGCAGAGCGTCTTGCAGTTACTGGTCAACGCCAAATGAGTACCAATTCACTACAAACTTGATTTAAGACAGTGGCTCCGAAAGTTGACTGAACCCACTTAACAAAAACTTCCTGTACTTAACTCAACTCGTGGTGGTATCTAGATTCCCTAGCGGCGACTCGAGGAACTAGGTTTTTTTTTTTCACCATTTGGCCGTTGTCGTTGTCCACTTAGTTCACGATCCATAGTTCGGGAAATGCTGACCAAAACAAGAGGAAAGCGACAAAAAATATCAACAAAAGAATATCTCGAGAGACGTGTTTTTTTTATTTCACTTAATATACATATACCCTACCTTCGACGGGTCTCTCCTAGTGATCCAAAGGACTCGAGCCTTTTAGCCCTTTTTAAAAAGGCTCGCCTCGAAAAAAGGGCTAAAGGGCTAAAAAGTCCTTTAGCCTTTTTACGAGGGTGGTATGATAAGTAGTGAGCATACCCATGAACATTTATTTTTTATTATTTTTTTAATTTTTATTTTTCAACGTTTTCTTTCAAGTTTTTGCACTTTTCCCAACGGGTCTCCAACTTCTTTAAGCCCTCCAAAAAATATGTCTTCGGAAACTCTGCAAAATACTCATCCGTGGCCTCTATGACCTCTTCATTTGACATGAAGCGTTTGCCTCCGAGCCAAGATTTCATGTTTGGGAACAGGAAGAGTTCACACAGAGCCAAATCCGGGGAATAAGGAGCGTGCGGCAGTATTTTGTAACCCAATTGATCCAGTTTGGCCTTGACGATGTGAGATGAATGGGCCGGAGCATTATCCTGGTGAAACAGCACTTTATTGCGGGCTAAACGGGGCCGTTTTTTCTTTAATTCTTCATCAAATCGAGACAATAAATCAGAGTAATATTGCCCCGTGATCGTTTTTCCCTTCGCTAAATAGTCTATGTGGATAATTCCTTGGGAATCCAAAAAAACGGTCGCCATCACCTTCCCGGCCGACGGAACCGTTTTTGCTTTCTTTGGAGCACTTTCGCCGGGACAAGTCCATTGCTTCGATTGTTGTTTTGTTTCGGAAGTATAGTGGTGGATCCACGTTTCGTCCACGGTAACGTAACGCATAAAGAAGTCCTTCGGATTACGTTTTAATAGTGCCAAACAATCTTTAGCCTTTAGGCTTCGAGCCTTTTTCATATGAGATAGTATAGTTGGTAGGTGGATAGATGGGTAGGCGGGTAGAAGGGTAGGTGGCTAGAAGGGTAGGTGGGTAGAAGGGTAGGTGGGTAGAAGGGTACGTGGGTAGAAGGGTACGTGGGTAGAAGGGTAGGTGGGTAGAAGGGTAGGTGGGTAGAAGGTGGGTGGGCTTTTTGGTTCGTGATGATGATGATCAGAGTTCGGAATAGGCTGAGTATATTCACCTAAACTTCGCGGGAGGACGTAACTAAGAGTGGTTACATTACAACCATCAAAAATAATTGATTCTTTTTATTGAACCCGGGATTTCCCTGGTTTTGGGAACTCCGTAATAAAACGTCGGAACCCCATCGTGTTTGGGCTCATTTGTTTTGTCTTGATGAGTACTCTGAACCAAAATGATATCCAGGGTCTGATGATGGAGCCGGAAGGTGGCCATGGGAACTGCGTAATAAAACGTCGGAACCCAATCGTGTTTGGACTCATTTGTTTCGTCTTGACGAGTACTCTGAACCGAGATGATATCCAGGGTCTCATGATGGAGCCGGAAGGTGGCCATGGAAACTCCGTAATAAAACGTCGGAACCCCATCGTGTTTGGGCTCATTTTTTTGTCTTGACCAATACTCTGAACCAAAAGGATATCCAGGGTCTGATGATGGAGCCGGAAGGTGGCCATGGGAACTCCGTAATTAAAGGTCGGAACCTCATCGTGTTTGGGCTCATTTTTTTGTCTTGACCAATACTCTGAACCGAAATGATATCCAGGGTCTGATGATGGAGCCGGAAGGTGGCCATGGGAACTCCGTAATAAAACGTCGGAACCCCATCGAGTTTGGGCTCATTTTTTTTGTCTTAATGAGTACTCTGAACCGAGATGATATCCAGAGTCTGATGATGGAGCCGGAAGGTGGCCATAGGAACTTCGTAATAAAATGTCGGAACCCCATCGTGTTTAGTCTCAGCGTACTCGTCAAGACAAATGAGCCCAAACACGACGGGGTGCCGACGTTTTAAAACGGAGTTTCCATGGCCACCTTCCGGCTCCATCATCAGACCCTGGATATCATTTCGGTTCAGAGTACTCGTCAAGACAAAACAAATGAGCCCAAACACGATGGGGTTCCGACGTTTTATTACGGAATTCCCATAGCCACTTTCCGGCTCCATCATTAGACCCTGGATATCATTTCGGTTCAGAGTACTCGTCAAGACAAAACAAATGAGCCCAAACACGATGGGGTTCCGACGTTTTATTACGGAGTTCCTATAGCCACTTTCCGGCTCCATCATCAGACCCTGGATATCATTTCGGTTCAGAGTACTCATCAAGATAAAACAAATGAGCCCAAACACGATGGGGTCCCGACGTTTTATTACGGAGTTCCCATAGTCACTTTCCGGCTCCATCATCAGACCCTGGATATCATTTCGGTTCAGAGTACTCGTCAAGATGAAACAAATGAGCCCAAACACGATGGGGTTCCGACGTTTTATCACGGAGTTCCCCTGGCCACCTTTCGGCTCCATCATCAGACCCTGGATATCATTTCGGTTCAGAGTACTCGTCAAGACAAAACAAATGAGCCCAAACACGATGGGGTTCCGCGACGTTTTATTACGGAGTTCCCAAAACCAGGGAAATCCCGGGTTCAAAAAGAATCAATTATTTTTGATGGTTGTAACCACTCTTAGTTACGTCCTCCCGCGAAGTTGAGGTGAATATACTCAGCCTATTCCGATCTCTGATGATGATGGACTGATCCACCGGGGGCGGGTCATTGCATACCAAATTTTATCAAAATCATCACAATCAGCAGTACCGCGGTTTTAATGTGCAAAAGGCAACAAACAGACAGACAGATAGACTGACAAACAGAATTAGGTACTTTCGCATTTATGTATGAATTAATTAAGTAAAGATTTCCCAAACGCCGCAAACCCAGACTGCGACAGCATTCATAAATGTTTAAAATTTCAATAGACTTTAAAAAGCCTCGAAACTTAAAAAAGCCTCGAGTCTTAAAAAAGGCTGAGGGTTAAAAAAAGGCTTGAGCCCTTTATAGGCTTAAAAAAGGCTCGAGTCCTTTTTAAAGCCTATAGAGGGCTCGAGGCTTTTTTAAGACTCGAGTCCTACTAAGCCTTTTTTTTCAAGCCAGCTCTAAAAAAGGGCTCCGAGCCTTTTTAAAAAGGGCTAAAAGGCTCGAGTCCTTTGGATCACTTAGTCTCTCCTAGACCAAAATCCTGTGTTCGCTACTTTCGGGAATTAACGAAATCAATTTACTAAGATTACAAAACTTATTGTTACAGAATCTTCATAATGGGAACACAGGAAAGGCTTGGAGTTAACATCCATGTTGATCAGGTAACTTATATATTTCATAGGTTATATCCTTACCACATACCCAGCCCGGGATCTACGGTTTTCCCAACCCGGGGCATGATGTCTCTTACTTCTCAGGTGCGGCGATAAAATATTTCAGTCTCACTAAAGTATACGAATTTGGCGCCCTCCGAAACTGCAGCCCGCCCGGGGAAGGTGCCCCGGTTTGCCGCGTGTAGATCCGGGGATCCGGGCCTACACATACCTACTATGGTTAGAAAGAGACGTATGCTTCGGAAGAATCTTATTAGGTAGGCGGTCTAAAGGTGGATTTAGACCAAACGAATTCTAACAGATTCTAACCCCACTCTACCAAATTCTTTGTGTGTACACAAAGAATTTGGTAGAGTGGGGTTAGAATGTGTTAGAATTCGTTTGGTCTAAATCCACCTTAACGCAAACTCGGAACCCTCGGATCTGGTGAATGATAGATAGAGAAATGAAATTTTACAGCCCTGGGGTACTATTTATTGAGATATAAAGCGTTTCCGAAAACAAAGGCACTTCAGAGATATAATCCCGGTAGCGTACCGTGAACAGGCATTATATTTCGAAAAGTTTAAGGGTACTATTTTTTCACCTAGGTATTTCGTCGGTACTATTTATTGGCAGCATCAGATTTTGGATATCTTTACGGTGTACGCCATCTTGACGGTCACCTTTATAATTTTCCGTATACTGGGTGAAATCTGGGTTGTGATTCAAAATAATTAAACCTCAATCTATCCATGATTTTGAACAACTTTTACTATGGGGTCAACTTTGTAAATGCAAAAAAAAATGAACTGTTTCATAGAAAAGGGCTAATACGTAGACCAAAATGTATGAGAGAGTTGCATTTTTTTTTGTGTCTTAAACGTAGTTCCTGTTTCCCCAGCTGATGGACGGCATCGCGAGCTACTGCCCCAACCTGGAGCGCCTGGAGCTGCGCTGGGACCCGGAGAACCTCCGCTTCAGCGACAAGAGCCAAAAGGCCATCGACATCCTCCGCGTCAAGTGCCTTAAGCTGAAGTGTCTCGTCCTTAGGTATGTATCTGGTCTGGTAAAGGCACAAGGGCGTAGCTAAGATTTTGTTAAGGGGGGGAGACATAGACAAACCAAGAATATATCCAAGGTAAATGCTGCACGAGCAATGGGACAGCAGCTTGGAATTATTGGAAGTCCGGTTGATGAAATCCCGCTGTGCATAATTAATTACCTTTGATTTGACCAATTAATGGAATTCTGCCGTGTAAATGTACCAAGTTACAGTAACACATCGCATGTATTTATTTAATATTACTAAATAATGAATATGAAATGTTGCAGCGACGGACGTTACTACGAAATCGTGAAGGCGAATTTCGAGCGCGCGGACCGCACCACGGTGGTGCGCACCTCCACCAACTGCCGCGTCTCCAACTACTACCTGCTCTCCAACTACAAGGAGCTCGTCTTCAACTAGTCACCCGAAACGGTAAACCCACCTGACCTGTGCCCACTAGCAGAGCCTCGTTTAATCTAATGGGGCCTTTGGGCACTTCAATATAACGGTGCCGCTTTCTATAGTAATAAACGAAGGGCGTAGTCAGGATTTTGTTCAAGAGGAGGTCTGTTCCTACTAATTAACTCCAACCTCTAGTGGGGTCGGGGGGGGGGGGGGGGGACACCCCCCCCCCCTCGCTACGCCTGTGGCAATAAACACTGGGTTCCGAATATTATCCATACTAAAAATACCAATATTGGAAGCTATAGTCCCAAAATATTTAATTTGAAAAGTGCCAAGAAGCGCCCTTTCTGCCGCCCACCGCTGGGTGGGCATACTTCATGGGGCGCCAGAAAATTCAAGAAATTTTAGAGGGCCAGAATTATTGATATTTTTTGTTTTAAAATCTCTATACTGCTGGAGCAGTACAACATATCACGGGCCATATACTACTTATTTCGAAGGACCGTCGGCGGGCCGGATTAACACGTTTCTTGTCCCGGTGCCCCCAATGTGGGATCATGAAGGTTTTTTTCAGGAGTCCGTGCTTCCACTATGGGGTCACTTCCCCATACTAAGTGCACAGTTGGGACTTTTGACATTGTCCGATAGTTTTGTATGGGGCAGTGAACGTGTTAAACCCTCCCGCGGACCATACTTTGCCCACTAGTTATTCTATCTATCTATGTCCGTTCTGTTGTCAATTATCCTTTGAACCCCCAAGAAATACTAGGGAGAGGTATTTAAGCAATACCTAGGCCAGTGCCGGATTAAGCCAGCGCGGGGCCGGTAGCATTTCTTCAAAGAGGCCCTTGATTGGTCTTAGATATGCTTAAATACCGACTGACCGGTAATTTTATACGTGACGAAATGACATAACGAAGGGGGGGGGGTCCCCTTTTGCGAGTGGGCGCGGGGCCCCCCAATGCGCGGGGCCCGTAGCATTTGCTACTCTTGCTATATGGCTAATCCGGCACTGACCTAGGCGTTTCGCCGAGTTCTTTATTCAAATCTGATATTTATTATATCTGTGGATGAAATCATATTTATTCTGTAAGTTTTAAGTTATTTTTATTTATGTGGACAGGGATGTTGGTAGAGGAAATATTTTATTTTATAAGTCAGGTGCTGCCATGTGTCAGATTTTATATTTTTCAACCAATCGTATGTTTGTTCCCCGTTGATGTCTGTTGTTTTTTATTATAATAAACTGTTAAATCCGTATTCATACTTTTATTATATCACGTCCAAGCAATTCTTAACAACTTAAATTAACCCGATTTGTACTTGCTAGCAAGCTAAGAGAACAAAGACAGTTACTACTAAAATAAATGTTTATTTACAATTTATCTTGAGAAATTACTATTTTTATATATCTGTTAAAATAGTTTCAAATATTAAAAGCTATTTCTAAACACATTACCTATTTACAAATAGCTTTGTTATCTTTTTTCCTATTTTTCTTAGCTCGAAATACTAGCGTAATTTATCATTCGACAATATGACGTTTTCAAGCAAAAGGTACAGTCACCACACAGGAATATTGAGCCACTTGCCACTGTTCTTCAGTTAGCCGTGTAATACAAATCACACGACTGCTAACGAATTATGATAGGGCTAAATTGAAAAGAACATTAATAAGTGGCGTAACATTCCCGTGTGGTGACTGTACAACCATGTAGCTTGTCAATAAGGGCGATATTTAATTTAATTTTCATAAAAGTAATCTACTGCTAGATCCTTATTGACAGCTGGGTATATAGTACAATTGGCGAATGAAAATGTTGAACATACTGTCACTTTACAATCGATGTTCTTGATTACAGATAACGTTCAGGATATAGTATATTCTGTTTGAAGTTTGTAATGACCAGACATCAACATTTTGGGAACAAAACTGAATGATAGGTAGGTAGTTCCCATATCCATGCTTTTCCCCTACCTATACTAGTGATATCCCAGCAGCTAGTATAGGGGAAAAGTATCGATAAGTGAGTTTATCGATAAATGTACTCCCTACCTGTCATTAAACTTTGCTCTCAAATTTCCTGTTTGGTATGACAAAGCACGAACGTGCTCGACTTTTTCATTGGCCGACTGTACCTCTTGCTTGATAACGACACATTGTATCACTCGAGTACACGCAGACTAGCGAGACGACCCCACAACACCTTCACAACACCCACACAGACAAAAATACATTTTAGATCAAGCAGTAGATCACAAGTTCATCCGTCCGACGTCCGATTAAAAAAAAATAACTTACTATACATAATCAATAAAAATACCACTCAAATTATTTTTCTAGTTTATAGGTCGTATATTATCGGTCGGCCGGGGGAGTCACCTCACGTCATCGCCTAGAAGCAACTCTGGCTCTTCTTCTAGAAGCAAGTTCTGGTTGTTGCTGTTCTCTTCGTTACCCGCGTCAGAGGTACCGTCTTTGTTTACGTCGTTGTCTATCTTATAGAGTATATCGTGACATAACGGACACCGGTCCTGCACGTACAACCACTTCCGCAAACACACTCCGTGGAAGTAGTGGTTGCAGCGCGTGATCTTCGCTGAGTGCATTTCCTGGTAGCAAATCGCGCAGACATCGTCTAACGTGTCCAATTGATCAGAAGACGCCTCTCGGAGGGAATTTATCTTGTTGACAGCGGTTCTGCGCTTCATGAAGACCGACCAGCCCGCGCGTGCTTCACACCAGATGTTAAAGTAGGCGTGTATACACATCATGACCGCTCTGATCGCTCCTCCCGACTCGAACAACAGGATCCAAGCTCCGTTGAAGAACAAGAATATCCCGAAACAGAACTCGATCGTGTTCCCGAACGCTCTAATATAGTAGACGTAGTCGTCCAGCTGCTCCCAGAAAGTGCTTCTGTACGCGTCGATTAAGAATAGTGAGTATATCATCAGGCTTACCACCACTTTGACTATCACCTCTATGCTGAAAGCGCTAACGGCCAGCAGCCAAGTCGAGACGGAGTGCTGCGACCACAGATACACCAATAAGGATATCGGGAATATTATGAGGAATGCACAGACACCTAACGCCCTGACGTGTCTGTGCATGCTCGGGTTGTGCGACGCGCTCAGAGACATCAGCATAGGGTTGACAATGTTGTGTAAAAAGTGCAGCAAAGCGGTGAACAATAGGCAGAAGTTTCTGCAGAGTCTAATAAATCTCTTTTCAGGGTTCAGGGAAGTCAGTCCCGTCTGCAGAGCCAATATGTAGAACAGTATCGCAGATACGGTTCCTATACTTTTATCCTCTTCTTCGTCCGTCAATAGTATCCACTGGAAGAAGTTTCCGATGTAGTGGCAGAAAAATGAGATCACCGAGGTCATGCCGAGGACGGCCGTGATTGTCTCGCACCCGGTCACCAGTAGCGACTTGGCCATCGACGCTAGCGACTGGACGGCTAGTATAGTGGAGACGCGGAGACCCTCATCAGCTTCGTCGTCGTAGTTGTCCATGAGGAGGAGTATCGCGTGCTCGGCCACGCGTAGAACCCAGAACACTCTCAAAACGCAAGGAACGTTGAGGCGCATCCATTCAGTCTCAACGAGGGCGGACAATCCATAATTGCTCACGAACAGCCTCCCGTGCTGATATCCCGCGTAGATAACATGTATAACGCTATCTGCAGACGACCAGAGCACGTATTTGACTAGGAAAAGCGGCAGCAGAGTCGAGAACACTGGCGAATGATGCAGAAGATTGGGCGGGACTGGCAGCATGGCCAGAAACGAGGGCGCCATGAAGCTAACGGGCAGTAGCTTCTGTATGGTCGGGTGCCGAGGACCTAAGTGGACGTTCTTAAATAGCAAAGCGAGGGTGAACTGTATAGCGAAGTTCTGTATAACTAGGATGCTAGGCCCGTCGAGATCGAGTAAGTTCTTCGTGTTGAGATTGAGGATATCCTCCAGGATGCTCGTGGAGTGCGGGGAGGTGTCCGCGAGTGTCAGGGCCTGGATCTGCTTGATGGCGGACACGTTCGTCCAGTAGGAGACGAACACCAGCCCCACGGACATGAGGTAGAGGTACACTATGATGAGGTGCTTCGTGTAGAGCACGAATATGCACAGCGCTGACATACATCCTGGAAAAATAGAAAAGGGAAAGTTGAAACTTTATTTCTCTCCATAATCATTCATTATCATTGGTAAATGTGTGCGTTACTACCAGACCTACCAGACTACGAATATGAAAAATATGGATTGAAATCATTAATACTACCTATTAGACCTTGGTGGGATACATTTAAAGTGTTTCGTATTTCATAGTTTTGAGTTCTGTTATGCAGAGCGTATTTAATTTCACGGTACTGGTTGCTTTCTGCATAGGTAACTACGGTTAATTACAGTTAAAATAGTACATTGTGTATCAAGGGCGGTAAGTAAGTTAACAACACGAGTTTGTAATTCCTTTACCGCCCGTGGCACACACAATGTTTTTCATCACACTTGTGAGGAAATCTGATTAAAATAACCTTACTTAACCTAAATAAAATTGTAAATCTGACAGTGACATTAGTGACATATATCAAGACGACAAGTCACGTTCGGAAACCATAGCGGTAAAAACTTTAAATGGTTGATTTTATATTTGCAAAATACTGAAATACACTATTTAAACATTTAGTTAATGTTACAGAAATATGTGTTTACATGTATTTGCAATAACAGTTCTGTTTAAATAAATATTTCAGTAATAAAAGTAAAAAAAAGTAAGTTGGCGTTTCCTTTGATCATGACAAATAAGAGTAAAACAGAACCAGCGTTTCAAATTTAAAAAGAAAACCATTACGCCCTAGGGCGTAATAGGTCACTTACGGCCCGCAAAATCTACGTGTAATGACACCATTTTCGAGCAAGTGTGATGAAAATATTTTTACGTTACTCTAGACCAGCGGTCGGCAACCGCTTAGCAGCCAAGGGCCACATAGTAGCTAAGGAACTTGACGCAGGCAGCACTTTGCTAATAATTTTTGATTTTAGACTATTCGGAACATAGTGACCGCAATACAAACTGGAATATAGGGCCGCAAGTGAGCGGTTCACAGGCCGCATGCGGCCCGCGGGCCGCAGGTTGCCTACCGCTGCACTAGACCATAATAAGCATTTTCCACCTGCTGCGCGAACAGAAAATCCCACTTCCTGGTCAAGGAAAGATGTAAAATTATATATAAATTACGGGCGGTAATAAAGAAAGCCCTAGATCGCATGCTTAGGATCCTCGCCTGCGGTTAGGGCCTGCGATCTTATTCTTTGTATTACCGCCCTGGATGCGTAATATACAACCGAAGCACACCCACACACATAAACCCTTAATAGCTAATTGTCAACCAAGGTACATTCTAATGTTAAACTATCGATCAGAGAAACTCGCGTGCAATTTAGCCGCTTATATACCTAGTTAAAAATAAATACCGACACGAAGATATTTAAATCAGTTCAAAAGGCCAGCTTACTGCTGCACGTGTAACAATCATGTCATTGTTAGCGTTACACTATCGTAAGTAACATTTATTTGGATTCGTAGTTATCTATAGTTATATCTTCTTGTTACAAAAGTATTTTTTAATTAGTAAAAAAATACTTAGTTCGAATTTATCTGGTATAAAGTGTAAATTTACTTGTATCAATAAAAAAAAAACGTTTTTAAAGTTCTAAAAACTCAAATAAGTTCAAGGAACTCAATAATTTGAGTTCCTTGAACTTATTTGAGTTTTACTAATGTTTGTTTATACTAATGTATAAAGTAGCATTTTTTAGAGTTCCACATCGATACTACTCATCGCGCTCTCGGCCCTAGGCAGCCAAATATATGAAAATGTCAGGCTGCCTAGTGCCAAAGTGTAAATAGACAGACAAGTAGTCACTCTTCGGCCATTTAGGGCCGCGCGATACCTATTTTAAGTCGAGGCGCATACAGTGCGATCCGTACTGGAGCTGGAGCATTCTTACGCATTCGTAAAACATTGCTTGTAGTGCGTTCGTACACGGCGCGCACACATACAATCGCCGCGATATACCTTTTATCGGAAGAAATATGTGACGTTCCGCGGTTAAACGTACCTTATGGATATTGTCGCTCGCGTCCTTCTATTTTGATGTCCTATAGCAGCGGTCGGCAACCTTTTAGCAGCCAAGGGCATAGTAGCTAACGAAGTTGACGCGGGCCACACTTTGTTAGTAATTTGTGACTTTATACGATTCTGAATATAACGACCTTTACATACAAAATAGCCAGGGAGGCTCGCGGGCCGCGTGTTGCCGACCGCTGTCCTATAGTAACGGAGTTGGATACGACGCAAGCGACAATATCCATAAGGTACCTTTAACCGCGGAACGTCACATATTACTGCTGTTATACTGTGGTTATGTTCGACTGGCTGCCGCAGCCTAGCTGACTAGTGCGCGATGGGCTTATAAGGCAAAGTGGCCATTCATTATTTACATACTTTGGCAACTTTACTAGTTACAGTGAAATTCGCAAATATTACTCAACAACAACCGAGCTGTTTGATATTTCATCGAGAACCCACTTCCCAAAGAGATCGGCTGCCCTATACAATCGTTTGTATCAGTTATCTCAATACTAAGCGCAAATTTCTTGTTTGCTTAAGAAGCGTGAACTCACATGCGTTCAATGACCAACACAGAACTATAGATACAGATACAGAAAGACGTAACCGGAATGTCTACTAATCAAAATTCGACATATTGCGTAATTTATGGTGATTAACATTTCAATTAAATTTTATAATATTTTTATTAAAACAACTCATTTGTGCATACCTGTAAGCTAGCCAGTCAATTTATTAATTTTATCGTGTTTTATAAGAGTCCAGGGGAGAGACTTATTCCTATATAAAAATATACTTTTTGATCCTTAAAAATAAAAATTAACAACAAATTATTTTTTATCAATTCAAAATACTTATAAAGTTATAATTTCACCATTCAATTCCGTAAAAAAATGATCTCATAAGGCCTGATGCATCCTGATATGGCCATATCTGGTCTGATATAATCATATATATTTTTTGATGTTATTGATATGCCATGATATGATATAATATAACCTGATATGAAAATTAGTCATATCAAGCCGTATACGGATATATCAGGCCTGATCTTGCTTGATCTAGCTGTATTTGGCCAGGGGAGAGACACCAGGGGAGAGAGTTTTTGGTTAAAAAACATAAATAATTCCAATAGTATTCATTGTACGACATTAACCAAAAAATATTATAATATATCCATAAATACCCGTAAATACACATATTAAATTAAAGTATTTTGATGAATAATCACAAAATAAAGCTTACCAGGGGAGAGACACATTCACTTGACCACAACTATTTTGACAAAGTGAAGTTTATATATATATAGTATATGACTGATAAAATAACTACGTAGCTAGCTTAAGCGAAGCTGGCTGTTAATAGAAAATCCGATCGATTGTATTCAAGGTCATAGTAACTTTTCGCATTAAAATAAATTTGACTTCGTTTTTGATGAAATACTAAAAGCCAGGGGAGAGACACGAAATACGAGATGGGAAAAATTTGGATGTAATTTTTTTCATGGAACAAATAAATTATGTAATTTTAATTGTTGAGTTAGAATGATTTATTTATCATATTTTTTGTTAATGAATGGCTAAAATATTTTATTTGATTTCTATGTATTCAAAATTACTGATACATGTGAGAATCGGTTCAGGGACAAGCCAGGGAAGAGACATTTTGGGTCTTTAAAGTACAATTGTGACTAAACTAAGTAAATTAAGATAATGAATTTGACTGGTCATAAAGAAGATGGTGAGTGTTAAAAGGTAACAACGTTATTTCGAAAAAAAATCCGAAAGATATATGATTTTTCATCGAAGACATCAAAATTACCTCTTAACTGAGAATAACCCATTTAGTTCCTAATTCTACTCCGACTTCACGAAAAGTACTTGTAACCAGGGCTCGGAACCGGTATTTTGCAATAACCCCGAAATAGCCCAATATTTTGAATTAGTTTATGCTTTTTATGTAGGGCTCAATAATATACTTAAGTAATGACTTCGCATTATTAGATTGTCCGATAAAAAGTTAAATAATAAACCAAAGAACGAACAGAACGGAAAAAATACCGGTATCCGACCCCTGCATGTAATGTAATACGTGTCTCACTCTCGGCGCTCTTGTACACAAACACTACGAACAGGAATACCCACGCTATTGCTAAGTTCAAAAGTAACAGTAATAATTTGGCCAGTTTCTCAAACAAGTTTCTGAGATAGAGCAGCAACGGCATTACGTCACGATCATGTTGTCATTGTATTGAAGTTTTGCATATGCTAGTTCCGACAACCTCATCTCATCCGCAGGAAGAACCTTGTTTCATTGTATCGGACTCGTGCCGATTAACCCTTGATCAGCACGCCAATTAGGGTTGGCTTCGGGGAAATGCCGGAACCGAAAGTACCGGGATTTCCCGGTATTTTCAGTCGAGCAAAGAACTGGGACGTAAAATAAAATCCTGGTACTTTCGGGACTTTCAGGATACACATTCAAGCAGCATTTTTCATTTAATTAATTTTTTCTGGCGTCCTATATTAAGTTCTGTCTATCGTAATTCAAACAGTGGCAGAAATGGCGAAAAATTATGTAGGTATAATTAATATTTAACCAAACACGGGTGGCCACCGTGGCAACGACGATCGGCGGCGACTCACCTGCCCCGCTGGTCCGTAAAATTGTGATTATTACTTAAATTATATTAATAAATGTGCTTTTATTGCAATGTGTAGTCGTTTTTATTGAAAAACTAACTGAACCTCATCAGACTGAAGTATTGATGGGAGTTTTTGAAGACCCGTCCCGAAAGTACCGAAAATACCGGGAAATCCCGGTTCTCCAAAAAAGGTACCGGTACTGCATGGGTATGCACTAATAACGCCAATTGTTCCGATCTTCTGACGAACCTTACTTATATCTGTATCTGTTATCTAAGGGTATGCTAACCTACAGCCACATTATCGGGGATTAGGCGAAGATTCGTGTTGGCGGCTATTTCTTAATATACAAAAAGAACGAGACATCTACAACTCTACACGAACATTTGCCGAATCCCGACGATTGGCCGTAGCATGAAAAAATAGTATGAAGCAAATGCCAGAGGAATTCATGTCACAGACATTCTGAATCACATCTCTGTCCTTAGCGTTGTTATGGCGAGTGGTCATAACCATGATTGCTTTCGTATTTTTTAAGCTTCAAATCTTCAATTTATGTATGCTGCCCCGACTTGAATTCCACCGATTTTTAGTAAACTAGACCTGGCAACACTATCTGTAAGGCCAGACATCTGTGAAATTGGTTAACGACACAAGTACATTGAAATTATTTAACGAAATCATTGTTTTTATGTTTTGTTGCACGACTGTTACTTTGAAGTGACCTTGCAGTGTTCATCGTTGGTTTGGTAGCGTTGAACTTGCTCAGGTTTAGGTGAAATTATGTGCTAAGTAAAAGGTCAAATAAACTGATTTGTAAATAGCCGTACCTGAGAAGCATAACGCTGTAAGTCGTATTGTTTTCCATACTTACTTACAGCGTTATGCTTCTCGGGTACGGATAGCTGAACTACTAATGAATTATCCTAACCTATCCTACTATGCTACTAACGTTATAAATGTGAAAGTTTGTGAAGATACTGGACACATAGAATATTATCCCTGTAGGATTTCCCTGGTGAAAATAGGGTTCTGCTGAGTTCTGACGCTTTGTGACAGATTTGAAAAACGCCAGATTCGCAGAATGCCAGATTCGCATAATGCCAGATTCGCATAATGCCAGATTAGCATAATGTCAGATTAGCATAATGCCAGATTTTGAGATTCGCAGTATACCAGATTCGCATGATGCCAGAATTCAGATTCGCAGATTGCCAGAATCGCAGAACGCCAGATTCGCACAATGCTAGATTTTTTTTCACATCATAATAATAGAGACAGTAAGAGTACTTAGAATTCCGTACCTCAACAGGTACAGAACCATTATCGGATTACTTTGCCATATCAGTTGACGATCACTTTACCGGCGTTTGTAATTTTGTGTAATAGAACGTCGTTTTTTTCCTCGCATTCAAAGTGAAAAGTAGAGTGTTTAACGCGGGACTAAACAACCATAATGACACTCGATCTATAGTCACCCTCGCTACGCTCGGGTGGCTAAACACCTCGTGTCATTATGGCTTGTTTTAGTCCCTAGTTGAACAATCTACTATTAGAGCATTGAATCATTAGTGAGAAAAAGTATATTTTATTCCTGTACCAATGATTTGCGTACGGCAACGGAAATTGATTATGCGCAGCGCAGACAGCAAAATACAAATCTGAATCTACAGGAAAATAGTAAATAATGCTGACAAGAAACGAATCTGGCAATCTGAGGATCTGGTATACTGCGAATCTCAAAATCTGGCATTATGCGAATCTGGCGTTTTTCAAATTTGGCACAAAGCGTCACAACCGAAGGCGAAGCGGCGGTTAAGGCGCGGTAGGACCTGGCTCGCATTTCACATACAAACTAGGGTCGGGCGGAATGCAGATTTATTGCAGATTATCTTCGATTTCTAACATAAAAGTATACGTTATCAACCCAAACATGAGAGGTTGCCCTGCATGACTGTGAAATCATGATTGTCATGTATTAATTTTGTCAGAAAAGGTAACTGGTGATGAACAAAATGAAAAAAAATGAAAAAAATACTTTATTTTATAGTGTTTTCGCGCTACTTTTCTATCGAGCGAAGTGTTTGCTATCGTGTTCTAAGTGAGAGGAAGCCCTAGATACAGTTCTGAATATTATTATATATGTTTTACAGTGACCTAAGAGTCAAATAAGTGCTCTAAAAATGATTTGGAAACTAGGCTTCCGTGCCCGATTCTGGTCTCACCTCGCCTTAAATGCTAGTTAGACCGAATTGCACATTCATCGTCAGCGAGCGAGAAGACATCCACGGCTTGACATCATCATTAGACTCTTGCATCTATAAAAGATGTTAGAAGTGGCGTCTATCAAGGTCATGGTCAAGGTCATTGTCGTACATGACTTGTAAGGCCGATACGGGAGCAGCAATGCCGACCACACACGTGACTAAAGTTGTGCCTGTAGATCGGTCGGCGGGTTAGTTTGGCGATGGATTTTAATCACTTGTGCTAAATGGATACATAATGATTGCCTTAGCCAGACAGAAGTGGCGTCTATCAAGGTCATGGTCAAGGTCATTGTCGTACATGACTCGTAAGGCCGATACGGGAGCAGCAAAGCCGACCACACACGTGACTAAAGTTGTGCCTGTAGATCGGTCGGCGGGTTGGTTTGGCGATGGATTTCAATCACTTGTGCTAAATGGATACTTAATGATTGCCTTAGCCAGACTACAAAAAAATAACGCCCGAGTTTTTTTACCATCACTGACGAAATTTTGTTCCAATAAAAACATTAGAAGATACTAGTTTGATTTTCCTCCTGCACAACCACATGCACAATACAGACGTATTACTACGCTGGTTTAGGTTTAGACGATTCACACACGGACACGTCATTAGGCATTAGATATTGATTAGACTACACGTTTGCCGATGAGTCAGCCGTTTTCGCTATTCGTTTTGGAGCGACTCTATCATGACATGACGGTATGGTATTTATAATTAAAAAAATTAGATTAGCATTGGATTAATTAAATTATAAAGACTTGACAGATGACATGTTACACTTTACAACTTTGCTGGTTTTTAGCCGATTTCGAAGCAGGAGGCGGATTTTTCATGTTTGTTCCCCAATTACTCCAAGACGTCTAGATCGATTTGGGAAATCTTTTTTTGTTTGTTATAAGTCTTAGGTGATCTCATAGCTACCAAAATTAAAGAAATATATATACCTACACGTAATACGCGTACGGAAAAAGCCGCTTTCTGGCCAAGTGTAGACATAAAATGATGTAGGTACACGACACGGCCGGTAATAAAGAAAGCCCTCGATCGCATATTTACGTCTCTCGCTTGCAGCTCGGGTCGCAAACATCTGCGATCTAGGCCTTTCTTTATTTTAACACCCTAATTGTGTAATGTACCTACTATTAAAAGTGACCCTGTGGCATATTACTGCAAATATGCCACTTTTTTGAAGTCTGAATCTACTAAGGCATCGGAAAATGACATCTGAAGCGCTGATAGATATCAGTACTTCGGAACATACAGGGTGATTTTCGATAACCTGTACATAATAAAAGGGGTGAAATTTCAACCAATTTTATCGGTAAAACTGATTTTAATTTTTGTTTGTGGCCATTGGTTTTTTTTTTTACAGATTTTTAAACTTTCAGTGAAAATTTGGGCAGTACATCTGTTTGATACGGTATAACTTTTGATGTAATTGTTTAAAACTGTAGGAAAAAATGGAGGTCGTTATTTAGTAGCAATAACAATAAACCACCAACCAGAAGAAAAAATCCACCAAAAAAATTATAATTGTGAAATCAGCTGCAAAAATTTGTTTTTTTTTTTTCGGAAAACGCCATTTTTCTCGAAAATTTGCGAATTTTGTGACCATTTTTTCAGGTTTATTTTCGTTTAGCACTTAATTTTGATCTTAAAAACATTTTTTTCTTACAGTTTTGATAGATGTACCGCCCAAAATTTCACTGAAAAATTTAAAAAATTTAAGTCAGTTTTACCGATAAAATTGGCTGAAATGACACCCCTTTTAATATGTACTGTACAGTTTATCGAAAACCACCCTGCATGACCTCTGGTAAAGAAATGGCGCAAGAAACCAGTTGATGAACCTTAATCATAGTTTTGACTAGATTGATGGTCATTCCGGTCAGACAGGAAACAGCAAATTTGGTAAAAGAAAGACGTATCTTTCAGAAGCATTATAGTAGCTTATAACTTTGTTTATCAAAGTACGAATATCGGACGTCTGCCAAAACCGAGTCTTCGCTAGACGGCTGTCAAATTATACGTCTATAGAAAAGGATGTACTTGCTATCAAACTCTAGGTGTAATCTCGATCTTAACTTTATTACTTTAAAGTTCACTTTCAAGCGACCGCTACAATGGATATAAAAGCCCTTTTTGAAAAACCATTATTCAGACAGACATGCATGGCTCCATATTGGCTCGCGTAATAATAGTAATAATTGTCGCCGTCACGGCTCAACCCATAGACCAGTATTTAGTCCATATTTCCACCACCATAGCCCAGTAGAGTTAGATTCCATCAATCAACAATAGCTGGGCTGTCTCTGTGTGCGTCTCATGACACGGACAGAAATAGCATCCGCTGGGTATAAACTTTGCCTTTTATTAAAATGTCGAAAGGGCCTCTACGCGTTGGCTACGGCTCCGCGCACGCCTCCCAAAGGTCCGGAACACCATTGTGCCGTGAACGGGTAAGACATGTAATAATTGAAAGTGTATGTTTGTTTTAATGTTACGGCTTGCCATAATCATAATTAATATATTCTATGAAACTTATTAATATGCAGGTATAAAACCTGACACAACATGCGTAGAATACTTAGAACTAGCCACCGTAGAATTTTTAATTGGTGTTAGGACATTTTGCGTTTAGGGTAATCTTCCTTTAAAACATTTTACGTTTAGGGCATTGTTGTGCGTTTAATTAGAACATATAGCGTTTATAAAGAAGGAAGAAAGAAAATACATTTACTTGATGGGGCGATAATCTCCGAGCGAGGGTCTTGAACTGTCAAACGACCAACGCACGAAAACCTGGTTCCGAGAGATTGCCCTCACGACGACAATTGGCCCTGGCAACACACAACATCCGCACTTTGAGGACAGATGAAAAGATTGTTGCGCTGGAAGAGGAATTGAGCAGGTTACGATGGGATATTTTGGGGCTATCTGAAGTCCGTAGGGAAGGACAGGACACAATAACCCTGAAATCTGGTAACCTGCTCTTCTACCGGGAGGGCGAACAACAGTCCCAAGGTGGTGTCGTATTTCTCGTCCACAAATCCCTCGTTAACAACATCATTGCCATCGATAGTGTGTCGAGTAGGGTCGCATACCTAACACTCAGAGTATCGGAAAGGTATTCGCTGAAGGTCATTCAGGTCTATGCGCCGACCTCGTCACATCCAGATGAGGAAGTAGAGTCTATGTATGAGGATATTAGTAGAGCCATACACACTTCTAAAACTCACTTCAATGTTGTTATGGGGGATTTCAATGCAAAGCTGGGCAAGAGAAGCGATGATGAGTTGAAAGTGGGAAACTTTGGTTATGGGCAGCGGAACCCCAGGGGACAGAGGCTGGCCGACTTTGTGGAGAAAGAAGGACTCTTTATGATGAATTCTTTCTTTCAGAAGCCGCCGCAGAGAAAATGGACCTGGATGAGCCCGGACGGTTTCACTAGAAACGAGATAGACTTCATCTTGACCGACAAGAAACGGATATTCAATGACGTCTCTGTGATTCACAGGGTGAAAACCGGTAGTGATCACCGAATAGTGAGAGGCACATTGAATATGAACGTTAAACTTGAACGGTCCCGTTTGATGAAATCCACGCTCCGACCTACTCGCGCTCAGATCGAAGACCCCGAGAGCTTTCAACTCCAGCTTTCAAATCGCTTTGATTGCCTGGAAAATCTCGCATCAGTGGACGAGATAAATAACAGGTTTATAGAAACAGTCCATACGGTTGGGTTTCAGTTTTTTAAGAACCGCCGTATCAGTAGAACTCATAAACTTTCTAAAAGCACCCTTGACCTTATGGCTGAACGATGCTCGCTGAGACTGCAGTCTCCCGATGATGCTGAGTCTCATAGGCAGCTCAATAGACGAATTTGGAAATCCCTGCGACACGATATTCGTACTTTTAATACTGCTCGTATTAAAGATACGATTGAGCGGAATAGAGGCTCCAAAGTGTTTGCAAAAGACTCGTCTATATTGGGCAAAGCCAGATGACAAAGCTGAAGAGGAATGATGGTAGTATAGCGTCGACAAAAGCGGAAGTGTTAAGGGAAGTCGAAGAGTTCTATGGACAGCTCTACAATTCGGTCACTAAACCTGTTTCCAGTGCAGCGGAAGACCCAAGAGCCAAACTGACCCGACACTTTACCGAGGATATCCCGGACATCAGCCTGTACTTCGGGGGAGGAAGTTAGGGTTTGGTCTTGGTGGGAATCGCTGATAGTGAGGACAGCATTACCTACAAAATACCAAGAATCCATCTGCTGTGCCAGTAGCGGAACACCAATACTGCAGAGCCCTAACCAGTCCGAGCCATCCACGTCCCCGCCGTCTCCCCTGGGACCTGCTGCAACCGCGCAATGCGCGGCCGCTACCCGTGAAGCAGCTGAGCTAAGGATGCAGGGCGAAAGGCGAATTTTCTGCGCCTCAAAACAGAACCAAACTCACTAGGGAGGATACCCGAAATAAAACCGAGCATGCCCGTAGGCTCTAAGGTGGCAGCCCCACCAATGGGCTAAGGTACAGTGGGCTAATCACTCGCTTACCTGAAACCCAAACAAATGATTAATGAAACTGAAACAGTGCAAAACCGGACCGATCAAACTACAAAGACCTTTGGCATGAAAATTAGGACACGAATTGCTTGAACGCGTCCACAAGTTTACATATCTCGGTAGCGTCGTGTCGGAAACCGGAGGAACAGAAGAGGACATCGCTTCGAGAGTTGCCAAAGCAAGAGCCACCTTCGCACAGCTTCGCCCCGTATGGCAATCGCGGAAATTGACGCGAAGAGTCAAACTGAAAATATTCCGGTCCAATGTAAAAACGGTATTGCTGTACGGATGCGAGACGTGGAAGGTCACAAAAGACATCTCGCGCCGACTTCAGACCTGCGTCAATCGCTGCCTACGCCGGATTCTCGGTATATACTGGCCCGAGAAAATTTCCAATATAAACCTATGGGAACGCTGCAATGAGACCCCGATCGACCAACAGATAAAACGCCGGAAATGGAACTGGATTGGGCACACGCTCCGAAGGGATCCTGAACATATACCAAGGCAAGCCCTAGACTGGAATCCTCAAGGAAAGCGCAAACGTGGCCGTCCTAAGCAGACCTGGCGGCGGACAATCATTGCGGAAGCGGAGGCAATAGGGAAGACGTGGAGCGAAGTGAAACGCAAAGCTCAAGACCGTTCGGGATGGCGGCGCACTGTGGACGCCCTCTGCCCCATCTAGGGGACATAGGACCTTAAGTCAAGTAAGTCAGCCTGTACGAGATTAGAATGACCCTGAAACAGCTTAGGAACAACAAGGCACCGGGTGAGGACGGAATTACATCTGAGCTTCTGAAAGCGGGCGGATCACCGGTACTTAAAGTCCTTCAGAGGCTCTTTAACAAAGTCTTGCTCGAAGGTACAACGCCGGAAGCATGGAACAAGAGCGTGGTGGTGTTGTTCTTTAAGAAAGGTGATAACACCTTATTAAAGAACTACAGACCCATCTCGCTTCTGAGCCATGTTTATAAGCTGTTCTCCAGGATCATTACAAATCGTCTCGAACGCAGGTTTGATGACTTCCAGCCTCCCGAACAAGCTGGGTTCCGAAAAGGCTACAGTACCGTAGACCACATACATACGCTGCGGCAAGTTATACAGAAGACCGAGGAGTACAACTTGCCACTCTGCTTAGCGTTTGTGGACTACGAGAAAGCCTTCGATTCGGTTGAAACATGGGCGGTGCTTGAGGCTCTCCAGCGGTGCCGCATTGACTATCGTTACATCGAAGTGCTGAAGTGTTTGTACAAAAACGCCACTATGTCAGTCCGAGTACAGGAACAGAATTCGGAGGCGATTCCCTTGAAAAGAGGGACTTGACAGGGAGATGTTATATCTCCGAAACTGTTTACGGCCTCTTTGGAAGACGCCTTCAAACTGCTGGAATGGAAAGGACTAGGCATCAATGTCAACGGCGAGTACATCACTCACCTTCGGTTTGCCGATGATATCGTAGTCATGGCAAAGTCGATGGAGGAACTCAGCACGATGCTCGAAAGCCTCAATCGAGTCTCCCAACGAGTGGGCCTAAAAATGAATATGGACAACACGAAAGTTATGTCCAATGTCCATGTCGTGCCTACTCCCGTTATGGTTGAGAACTCGGCTCTTGAAGTTGTTGACGCGTACGTATACCTAGGACAGACAGTCCAACTAGGTTGGTCCAACTTCGAGAAGGAGGTCAATCGTCGAATCCAACTCGGATGGGCAGCGTTCGGGAAACTCCGCAACGTCTTTTCGTCCAAAATACCTCAGTGCCTTAAGACGAAAGTCTACAATCAGTGTGTGTTGCCAGTGATTACATATGGATCCGAGACGTGGTGCTTCACTATAGGCCTTATGAATAGGCTCAGAGTCGCTCAACGGGCTATGGA
This sequence comes from Eudemis profundana, assembly GCA_947034925.1. Classification (NCBI taxonomy): domain Eukaryota; kingdom Metazoa; phylum Arthropoda; class Insecta; order Lepidoptera; family Tortricidae; genus Eudemis; species Eudemis profundana. Next base: position 4,283,133 of record OX344813.1, read on the forward strand.
AAGGGCTATGCTCGGGGTTTCTCTGCGGGATCGAATCAGAAATGAGGAGATACGTAGAAGAACGAGGGTCACCGACATAGCTAAACGGATAAGCTTGTTGAAGTGGCAATGGGCAGGGCATATAGCACGTAGAACAGATGGCCGATGGGGCCGAAAGTTTCTCGAATGGAGACCACGAATCGGCAAGCGCAGCGTCGGACGTCCACCAACATGATCAACAGATCAGACAGATCAAGATGGACAGATGATCTGGTTAAGGCTGCTGGCTCACGGTGGATGCAGGTTGCTTCCAACCAAATTAAGTGGAAATCTATGAGGGAGGCCTATGTCCAGCAGTGGACGTCCTATGGCTGAAATGATGATGATGATGACTATTCCAGTGGCGCTGGATTGGGTGAGCTGGAATGAAAAGTTGACGGTCTCTCCAGTCACTGGACTGGAATGCTCACTGGAATGGTTACATTCCAGTGCATTCCAGTGTCGGTTCACATTATTCCAGTAGCATTCCAGCACTGGATTGGATTGCTGGATTGGAGGCAGGGGAAACGTCATGCCGAGAAAGTCGCATGATACTAGGTTCTTATCTCATCTGGCAATACATTTCGTTTTGCCTGATAATGACACGACACATATAAATAAATAATAAAATGTACCAAGGTACAAATTGCTGCATCATTAGGACTTTGACCCTTGTCAGCGTCATGAGCCTTGTCATCGTTACAATGTCAAATAATTATCGACTTTATCTCAATGATAAATAATGCACGTTAATTTCATTGTATGTGGGAGATGATGTGAAAAAAACCCGGTCAAGTGCGAGTCGGACTCGCCCACCGAGGGTTCCGTACAAACTCATAAGTAGATATATGAATAGTTCAAGAAAAACTGTATGGCGATTAGTTTAGTAAGGAGCAAATAAGTATGTGTTACGATTTTTGCAAATTTCTAAAAAACGGTGCAATAGGGTATTTGACACCAATCAAAATAAATTCATTAACTCTATCCAGCAAATTACGCTTCCAAAACAGCCCGGATAAAATCATTCAAACTTATTTTCGTGCCATCAACGATTTTACAATGACGAAAACTAAAAATAAGGCACCATGTTGAGCATGACGTCACAAGCACGTCACAAGATAGTATTTCATACTAAACTGCGTATTTTCGGAGCGTTTTGACACTTCATAAAAAGAAGCTGATTTGAACTGTCATCAAGTAGCCTATTTAGGAAAACCGTTATATTTTTCCTGTAATAAGTAAGATGATATTAATAATTGGTCATTATTACAGATTTTTCTGTTCAGTAACTTTAGGGGAACGGTAGTTTTTTTGACGTTTTTCGTCATAAATCAAAAACTACTTATTTGAAAAAAAAAATAAAAACGGCATTATAATCTACAAATCAAGCCCTTTCATTTGACACCCCACTCGATATAATAGCCCCTTAAAAAAAGTAAAAAACGGCATAAGATTTTTTTTCCGTCCAGTAGGCTCGGGTTAGCGGTTTTTAACACTATTCCAAATTTCAAGTCGATAGCATCAGTAGATCCTGAGATATCTTGCTGTGACAGACGGACAGACAGACAGAGTCGCACCATAAGGGTTCTTTTTTTACCATTTTGGTACGGAACCTTAAAAAGTAGGTAGCTAATATATTCAAGAATCTAGTGAATTATAATATACAGTAGTGGCCTGATAATTAAGGACAAGATCATTTTTCCCATACAAATATGACATTATTGAATTGGATGAAAATTTCAAATCTGCTTGTCCAATTTTATTATTGATAATACAATGTGTCCGTATTTAAATAATCTTGTTCTTAATTATCAGGCCACTGCTGCAGATTGAATATGATCTCGTCAAGGAACATGGCAAGGCAAAGAGGTAAAGTATCAGAATATAGTAAGGAAAACATGAAGGCCTATACCCAACAAGGGTTCTTAATAATATTAAAAAAAATACACTTTTCGATATACTTTTTAAGATACTGTAAAATGTTAAGGAATAATAAAGGCTATTTTATTTTATTTATTTAAGGAAAACATTAATAAACTTTTCTAACAAAAAAATTAGCAAATTCAAGGACCAGGATAAGCCATTCAGGGGTATACATTATATCCAAAGGTCAGAAAGACCTGATGCAATAACGTCCATTGTTGAAAAGTCCAAATGTTATATGGCCCCCATGTCCAACCCAGGTATCATTATGTCCACATATCGAAAAGTTCGAAAATTATATCGCATCTGTCCAATAAACCAAGTGTCATAATGTCCACTTGATAGCTAGTGGATTAGTGAGTCTGAGTCAAATAAGCAGTTTTTATCATGATTTATGAATGCAAACGGCAAACGGGCAGACGGGTCGCCTGAGACAATATTCGAAAATATCTGGCATACATGTCTGAGAATAGAGTTGTGTCAGATTATCTGTGCAAGTCGAACAATTAACTGTTACGCTTAGCCTTTAATTTTATTGGTTCTCTGTATTTGGTTTGAAAAGACGAATACGTTGATAGTTTATTTGTTTCACCAGAATTTGTAATTAATTTATAATTAATATATTAATACTTATTCTAAAAGGGCGTAACTACAGTTCTACAGTAGAATAAACCATTACTTTAGTCTTATCGCGATCGAAAAAAAGTAAGCAATCTGACAGTATGCATTGACAATGTCAAATTCAAAATTATGACAGCTTATTTTTTCTGTGGCAAAAGGCACTGGCATTTCATCTATTGTGCCATAGAACTGGTAAAATGAGAACATATTTTTTATTCATTCCTATTTTTGATATTAAGCGATATTAAAAAATTATAAAAATAGTGTAGTGTTCAGGAGACAAAATGCTTTCGAATCGTATATACATTTTAAAGTGTTCTTAAAATGAAATGTTGTCAATTAATTAATGATACATTTGGTTATCCCATTGTTGACATGAACTAATGAGAGAATATTGTGTAAATTACTGTAAACTATTATACTCTTATTTACACAAGACCATCACCAGATTTCTACCTAGGCCCCGGCCTAAGGTCCTGACAAGCCTAGACGCCCCTGTGGTGCAACTTTCATATAAAATAAATAAAATTATATAAAATCAATAACAAATGCCCTAGATCTCTAAATACTATGGTAGTTTTAACAAGTGATTTTGTGTAACCAGTTTCTATATTTAAGACTGCTCACCAGACTATTGTATTGTCAATGCATGGAGATATTCTAAAATGTCAAATGGCATGTATCTTCAGATTATTCATTTCGTATGTTAATTATACTGGTTATACAAGAATATATGTTTATTTTCGTCAAGTCTCATCTATGTTTATTTGACCTTGCTACTTAACTATCAACTTACTTAATTTTAACTGGACATTGAGGTATATAACGATTATAAAAACTAAGATTTCGTCCGCATTGTACCGCTGCAACGGCAGAACAAACATTTCGACATTCAAACTCTATTGAGTAACTCAGAAAATGAAAGGACCTTCAGGCCGGTTGCGAAACCTTAGTCCAATCTAAGTCAAATTTTAAAAAAAAGTAGCTCACCTAGGCAGCATACGAGGAACTTCAATAGCGTGAACACGAAAGCGTTGTAGAAGTTAGCGTCGTAGTAGGTTTCTGAATCTGAGATATCGACGTGGTCGACGGTCACGTTGCTCAGCAGCGTCACCTCGTCCCCGCTGGACACCGGCAGTCCCAGGCTGATTTTGAGGAACTCATCCACCACAAACAAGGGCGGCACCCGCAGGAGTACCTCCACCAGAGCCAGTGCCTTCGACCTCAGAGACATTATTCATTTATGAAGCCGTCCACACGCCAACACAAACAACTTTTTCACCCAGCCGCGACGACCGATACGCGGCGAACAACAGTCCCTGATGTGGATTTGCACCCGGAGGTTTTTTATTTAATATTTGAATCACGTAATTGTAATAAGAAAATATGACTAAAATTTTTGCGACAATTAAAACGTTGACATTTACGAATTTTGAAATTGCCATATTTCAAAAAAATGCGCGGTGTTGCTACCATTGAATATTATTTGACAGCAGCCTAATAAAATAAGTGACAAGGTAAAATATAGAAAATAATTCATTATTCTTGAAAATATTAATTTAGCTCAAATCATCATAAAAAACACCGTCTGCTATTATATTTCGATTTTTCAACAATTAAACAGATGTAGAGTATTTATTGTACCAGAGTATATAGCGCCATCTGACAATTTCTCTCAGAAGTAAGTACTCCTGTAACTTGCGGTAAAAATCATAGAATTTTAAATAAATGGGACATCTATTGGACGAACTCTGAAGCTAAAAACTACGGGCTGAACTGAAAGTCCATGTCAAAAATACGTTACGGACTGAAAGTGCAGTCCATGTCAAAAATACGTTATAAACGTATTATGTAAAGTTTTTCGACACGCCGCTGTACCGGAAATTGCATAGGTACACCTCTGTACAGATACTACAGTCGCTAAAGTAATGTATTAGCAATTGTATACAATATTGTGCACATGGCTAAATTGGCAGGCGCTTTTCAGGTACGAGGCAAATGCAATTTAACTTAAATTTACCAAGTACACCAGAAAGCTTTGCCATTGCTTCATCAAGCGTCGAATTTATGCTGGCACTACATTTGGGCGTATTTGCCAAATATTCGTGTTGCATCTTTTTCCTTTCTTATGCCGCAGAAAAGAGATGCAACACGAATATTTGGCAAATACCGCGAAACCTTGAATGATTAAGGTTGTTGTGTTGTGGGGATTGCAATTTAACATGATCAAAGTTTCTTAAGTACTATACCAGATGGTATAAAAACAACAGTTACTACTACATATGAAAGAAACATGATGTTTCTTTCTTTGTTTTTAATGCGGGTAAATTACACCACAATTTAAGTTACATATATAGATACAAGAAATCAAAGTACCTACATAGAAAAATTAAATGGTACTCACCTGTGGTCCAGACCGGGAATCGAACCCGGTACCTCTGGATTTCTAGCCCAGCGCCAAGTGGTTAAAGCGCTGGGCCGGAAATCCAGAGGTACCGGGTTCGATTCCCGGTCTAGACCACAGGTGAGTACCATTTAATTTTACTATGTACTTTGATTTCTTGTATCTATATATACAACAGTTACTACTTGAGTGCATTGCCCTCAGCCCGATTGTAGATAATGCCTGCAAAAAAAATTAAACAAAAACATTCAACAATGGCTCTCTGTCTGCATACTTAATTTTGTGTGGGAATGTTCTGTTAAAAGCACATAATAAAATATGGGCATTGTTTTACTTCAGTTGGGCTAGTAACTGGAAAGTCCTATCCTATCTCCTGGCTCCACCATCACACCATCAGACCCTCTACTAACTTGGTATAAAAAAAAATGATGCCCCACCTGGCCATAAAGTGGCTTTTGCCGCATGCTACGCGTACAGAAAAAGTCGCTTTCTGGCCAAGTATAGACATAAAATGATGTGCACAACACGGGAGGTAATAAAGAAAGGCCTTGAACGCACATTTACGTCCCTCGCTTGCAGCGCGGGCCCCGAACATCTGCGAGCTCGACCTTACTTTGTTTTACCGCCCTAGTTGTGTAATCTACTATATTATCAGATTCCTCAGATCCAGAGTTTATAGTTACAAAATACTTATAGAACTAGAATACATAAGTAAATTAATATTAAAAGGTTACATAAACATAAAAATACTTATTTTTAGGTGGTACGACATGAAGGTCGGTGTTTCGGCGGAGAACATCCGAATCCCACCTCTCTGCTATCATTCTCAGGATGCTATATGTGTATAGGTACTTTATGCCACACCTGGCCATAAAATGATGTACACACCACAGGAGGTAATAAAGAAAGCCCTCGATCGCACATTTACGTCCCTCGCTTGCAGCTCGGGCCGCAAACATCTGCGATCTAGGCCTTTCTTTGTATTACCACCCTAGTTGTGTAATATACAGTCGCCATCAGATATATCTGAGCTGTCAGTGTAGTAGCATTAGAGCCGTGTTCAGATATTTATGAGTACACTGACAGCTCAGATATATCTGATGGCGACTGTACTATAAACTATAATATTGTTTTGGTTCGGAACTCAATGTGTACTTAAGGGCCGATACAGGCGGACTGCAACCCAACTGCAACTCCCTACGATTTGTATGGGAACTGCATCACAACTGCACGCCGACTGCGCAGTTGTGATGCAGTTCCCATACAAATCGTAGGGAGTTGCAGTTGGGTTTCAGTCCGTCTTCTGTATCGGCCCTAAGCAAAGTTGTTATAAGAAGCGGTTCAGTAGAACTAGTTGAAAAGCTGTCGCAAGATCGGAATAAAACAAACAAAACATACTTACGTTACGGTAGGGGTCAAACTAAATCCTTTCTACTAATTTTATCTATAAATGTGAAAATTTGTGAAACGTTTGGATGTTTCTTACTAAAATAACGAGGTAACAATTGAAAGAATTGAGATTGAGATGAAATTGACATAGAAGTAGACCTGGATTCTTTTTATTTTGGTTAAGAACGAACGGCTTACAGGCGGAGCGGTTAAATGCTAGTAAAAAATGTATGTTTTTATTTTTTATTGTGTTTAATATTGTAATTTTGATCAAATATGAGGGAAAATACAGTGGTCTCGGCGCCGAATATAATTTTGTTCCTTTTGGCTTCGAGACCCTTGGTCCGTGGGGCCTTGGCGGTCTGAGTTTCTTCAAGGTGTTTGCGAAGAGACTTAGAGGAGCCACGAGAGATCGAAGACCTGGCAGCTTCCTCGCTCAACGCATCAGCCTCACAACTCAGCGAGGAAATGCTGCCAGCATCTCCGGTAACATGCGAAGGGCCATCTTTTATTTAGATCTATTTTATTTAATTTTAATCTAGCTTTAGTTAGTTTGCACTGTTTTTATTTCTGTGAAATTGTATCTAAAATAACATTAATAAGTGAAAAAATATATATATAAGGTCCTAATTTATTAGTTGCAGATATTTTAACACATTATAGGTACTTTACATTAAAATAATTAACTTTAAATAGAAATTAAGAAATCTTTTCATATAACTTTTTTGATTTCATTTACCTAACAAAAAAATAATTATAATTTCGTCTAAAAAAAATCACCATGTGCATTATCACATGTCACAATAACACTATCTGTCATGTCAACAATCGTTTGTCGTAAATGTCGTAACGGTTCGGCGGGAAAACTGCAAATGTCATTAGGATGGGATTGGGCCTGTCGAAAACTTGACAAGAAAATCCACCCATAAGTGAGTTAAAGTATTTTTAAAAAGAAGCATGAACTACACAATCTACTACTTACACAAGTATTTAATTTATCGACGTGAAGTGGCCAGTTACAGTTAAGTGGTACGTAAAAGAGCTACTAGAATCTGTTCAATGAGTTTTCATTTAGTAATCACATTAACAGGGTGTTATTACGTAGCAAGTTTGTTTTTCCTTTTTCTCCAAAAAAACATCGTAGAAGCTATAATGTTTCATGCTTTAATATACTCCAGAGACCGAGTACGATCAGCTGTAAAAATATCTGCAACTAATAAATTAGGACCTTATATGTATCAGTGGCGTGGCGTTGTAGAAATCCTTGGGCAAGCCGGAGCAGTTTTGGCTTCCATTTTCTTTAAGAGCACTAGAATAAAGTGCTGAACTGCCTAATATTAGGCAAGCCGATGGAAATCGAGTTCTATGGACGCCACGCCACTGATATATATAACTGAGTAACGTACAGAACTAAAGTTACATTTTCGTGTTGGTTGACAACCCTACGTGTTTAGAATCGATGCGGGCTTGTCCGGCTTCCCGTAGGGCTTCGACGGCAAATTAAAAACCGAGCTTTGAGCTTTCAAAGCCCGTATTGTGGCTTTTAGCGAGTGTAAATAGCGAACTTTTTGTAGACTTATTGCGTGGGCTCAATAAGTCTACAAAACCGGAAAAGTTTCACGAAAGCTATGTACAATGATCCTAAAAGCTACGGAAATGTGTTATCGACCGAGACAGCGCGGAGCTTCTCCGTTTCAGCTTCGGCAAAAATGCGTTCGTATGTACGTCTGTTTATCCGGATGTACGGCTGATATTTTCGCATCGTATTTCTCAACCGAAATTTTATGAAAAGTTTCGATTTAATGAGTTTTTTCAATTCAGTTTGTATTTCTTTTCAAAATGGTGGATCTATAGGGGTTACAGGCTCGTGAGCCAGCCGCTATAGTGTTATTGATTCTTAGGTCCTTGTCATCCTCATCAGCCTATATACAGGGTGGTCCAAAACGTGACGTCTAAAAAAAAAAATTAGATAGCTTGCGTCTAGGGCTACCAGAATATACCCCATGTATGTTAACCGATTTCTTGTAGTTTACGAGTTATTAATATTTTAACGTTTTTTTTTTAAGAATTCTTCGGGTGTGCACTTCAAGTCATGTAACTTTTTTTTGGTAGGTTATTTTTGCGTTTTTGTTTTTGTGACATTATCCTTACTAACTGTACTTTCTCTCATAAAATATTCAGCTTCCTAACTTTTAGTTAAGTTACACAAAACAATATCAAAAGTGAAAGTTTTCTGTTCAAGTAAGTCGCAGTTAAATTTTCGCACTAGATTTAAAATTAAAAAAAAACTGGTTTTAATGAATTTATGTAATTTTAAAAACTTCATGAGACGCTAAGCTTTCAAGAAAATACAAAAAAAAGAGGTAATTGATTGGTCAATATTTGTCGAGACCGCCCTGCAAAGGTACTGAGGTGGTAAGTTCCCAGTAACTAAAAGTTAGGAAGCTGAATATTTTATGAGAGAAAGTTCAGTTAGTAAGGATAATGTCACAAAAACAAAAACGCAAAAATAACCTACCGAAAAAAAGTTACATGACTTGAAGTGCACACCCGAAGAATTCTTAAAAAAAAAACGTTAAAAAATTAATAACTCGTAAACTACAAGAAATCGGTTAACATACATGGGGTATATTCTGATAGCCCTAGACGCAAGCTATCTAATTTTTTTTTTTAGACGTCAGGTTTTGGACCACCCTGTATATCATATCATCATCATCATCATCCACACAAGAGGCTTGTAGGGGGAGGTCGAAGGAGAGGTCCGGAAAAAAATCAGGTTGAAAGAGGGGGCAGGAGGAGATATCAAGTGTATTTTTTTAGGGTTCCGTACCTCAAAAGAAAAAACGGAACCCTTATAATATCACTTTATGCCGCAAAAAACGTACATTTCGACTCTCTCAAGGAAACCAAAATTTATAGGATACTTTCCGTTGACCTAGAACTAAGTGATACCGACCGTCTTATACCACAAGTAGGTATTTATAAGGAAAAATCTGAAAATTATACTTTTGTAACTAAACCATAAAAAATTGTCTTTATTTAAAGTATGTGTACGGAACCCTAGGTGGGCGAGTCCGAATCGCACTTGTCCGGTTTTTTTAGATAAAGCGGATTTTAAAAACGTTTATTTGACTTCCAATGTTTCTATGTATTTTAGTATGTTTAGAGCAAATCTGGTAAGCTAAATTAGGACCACTTCCTGACGTTCATTAGGCCCAAATTTGGAATACTTGCGAATACAGAACGAATGGCGAACTTGCTCAACTCTCATAGATTGTACTCAACTCACTCACGCAGTTACCGTTTACTGCTTATTTTGATGTAAATACCTCTATAATCAACGTTTTTCACACGTGTATCTCACCCGTGCCCCATAATTTTCCATCTTTAATCCAAAGTAAGATTAACTATCATATTTTCAAATGACAATCATTTCTACAGAGATTACGCTAAAAGCGCGCGCAAAAAAAAAGATGGCGGCGAATCGGCGGCAATCTGTCAAAACACGCGCGCGGCACGCGCCTCCTATTGAAAACGAATGAAATTGAGTCTTGTCTATGGAACCGCGGTAAGATATTAAATTACCAGAGATATTTTATTTGCGTTTCCGATTGAGCCGTATCAGTTTACGGTGACTGATAAGTTGAATAAATGTTTAATGTTATTGTTTGGGAATCCTTGATGTTGGTTTTGCAAATGGGTTTGGTGATTAATTGTTGGTATGTGGTAGTAGTATTACTTAGATTCTAAGTCTTAGAGAATTATTATTGGGTTGGGGATTAGGTAATCAAATAATAAGTACATGCGAAATTTCTTTAATAGTATTTTATGCAACAGTTGTATACGTAGGCTCTAAAAATGCGAATTGCGTGAGTGAGCAAATAGAGACGCAATGAGCGTTTGTTGCATACAATACTTTTTCTACGACTAGGTTTTAAAATATAAAATACAAACAAGGCATAACCTGCAAAGAAGGCAAATATGACGTATGACTGACAGTGTCTATGGTAAACTTTTTTTTTAAATGAAATTGACACGCAGTGAATATATTAAAAATGCTTTTGTTTTTATGTTGGCATCAATGAATTTAGTTCAGAAAGTTTTGTTTTTCTTTAAAACCGTAGGAATTTAATTGTTTGTTAAGTTGGTAGTTGTGCATTTTTATCGTAAAGTTAAAATTGAGCGCTTAATCATTGACCTAAGTTTAACCTAGCTTTAGAAGTCTGTGGCTGCTAGCAGTATCGTAATGTGACTATAACGACACTAGTGCTGTTATGGGGAATAGACTATAGACTTCTCTGAACTCATATTATTGTATGTTCTTATATTAGTGTTTGTGACCAAGTAAAATACAGATAAAAGTACAGGAGCAGAAAAAAACAATTAATAATATACAGTCGGTAATAGAGATATAGTAGACTGATCTATGAGTCTACTCGCCACATCGAACGTTGTAAAGGGGTAAGAAACTTCGAAATGTAAAATTAAGTAAAATACCTACGCGATTTAATACCTTTCAATTTTTTATGATTACATGAGTTACAATCGCGAAAACCGAAAACAATATTTATTTAACAGAAATAGATTTTTTGCAAGTAGAACAATTGGCGCCCAAACGCCTTACTTTACTTGGTTATTAATTGGTTACATCCTACAATTTACTGCTTTAAACAAACATGACGATTTCTCTTAACATGCAATATTTAAAAAAAAATCTTAAAGATGTAGGTACCTTTAAAAAGTGAACCAAGTACCTATTTCATTGTTCCTAGTTAGATGCATTGGTTAAAAAAATCATCTGTGTGTTTTTATGTCAATCTATCACACGTATTTTACTAATTTCCCAAACACCGCTTAATTCAATTCATTATTCGAACTCATTGTGCTTAAAAAGAGGGGTCCATCTCAATTACTTTAAAAGGTCGTAACTCCTATCAATTCTCTTGACCCATGTTTTTTTTAACATAAGGCATGCATACTTATTATATTGGGGGCGCAACTGTAGGCACATTCAAAACTCCACCGTCAATACCATTTATGACAGTACAAAAAGGTAGACAGTAAGTAACTAGATTCTAGAATTCGACAAAAAGAAAGGGTTAAGATTGACGCCTTCGAAATGTGGTGTTGGCGGCGTATGTTGCGAATTCCTTGGACCGCACGCCGCACCAACGTGTCCATTCTCAAGGAGCTCGGAATAACAACAAGGCTGTCCACTATCTGCTCCCAGCGGATACTAAACTACTTCGGACATGTTGCTCGCAGGAACCCAGACAACTTGGAGAAGCTGATGGTAGTTGGGCAGGTAGACGGAAAAAGACCACGCGGTCGATCGCCTACCCGTTGGTCAGACCTAATCAAGAAGCTCACTGGCCTGCCAATACCTAAAGCCATGAAGACCGCCGAGGACAGAGACGCTTGGAAAAGCTTGGTGCATCAAATTTCAAACTAGACACGACCTTCAGCCGCCGACTAAATCATCAATCATCATCAAGTAACTAGAAAAGAAAACATAAAGAAATCTCGCTGCCGTAGAAAGAAAGGTCCTACTTCAGAATACCTAATGCCAACTCTAGAGCCGGCGCTGCCGGTGGAACTAGGGCTGCCATCCGTCCGGGTTTCCCCGGATTTGTCCTAGTTTAGAGAGCGTCCGGGAAACGTCCGGGCGGGGTTTCACCCGTTGTCCGGGTTTGCTACTCGCGGCCGTCGAGAGCGAATACACCCCCACCCCCCACCATCACCCCAGAAAAAAAACTGCATTGCTGTCGGTGTCCAGGTTTTGAGCTCCAAAATCCGGGGATTTACGATTTTTGTCCTAGATGTGAAATTTTGGAGATGGCAGCCCTAGGTGGAACCAAACAAGGGCAACGTCATTCCTACTTTACCTGACCTGTCATTGACTTTAGTACCTAAGGTCAATGGCAAGTCAGTTAAAGAATAAAAAAAACGTCCTACAGTTCATGGCTCAAATTATGTTAGGGACAAAATTTACGTCAAACTTCTGAATGACCCTACAGTACCTGCTTTTCAAACATTTGTATTGCACTTGCCTTTAGCCCCGGGTAAATACAGGTGGTAATTGTTACAATACGCGGGAAGTGTTTGCTATTGGATTTAAAAAGAGTGAATAGTTTGATGTTACGGGGGTAGATCATAGTGAAATTGTTTTTTTTATTCATTGGGATAGAGATCATTTGGTGATTTGATTTGGTTGTGCTGATTTTTATCATATTTTGAGTTTGATTGCAGTTCTCACGAGTATTGTTGGTGTCAAAAAGCCACAGAATTCTCAAAGATAGTACCTAATGACGCAGGTTTTAATAAATAATTAGAGCCTTGCGATTTTCGGGTGAGCTGCGGGCGAGTTTCCATACAAAAGCAGTCGCGGGTGACATTTGATATTTTGATAAGGCCCTTAAGCATCTATACTGTACCGTACGTACGTACGTACCCAATATAAATGGACTTTATTGTCTCAGCCATAAGGACACATTAACAGGTTATTTTACTGGTATAAAGATGCAAACAAATATCACCTTTACTGTCAGGTGGCGATTGGTAGGTACAATACAATATGTCGGAGACAGGACGGTCATGGTGGTGTACGGACACTAAATTGTAGCGCAGCGCGCGATCGGCCACGATTGGCTGATTTGGTGGTCTACTTCACCTAGAAGTCCTAGAACCAGCTAACCCTACTCCACACGCTAGGATGGAGCTGAGTGGTCCAAGGCATTCTCTCGCAGAGCACGCTAGAGAGCGTACGTTTTGGTGCTACCTCGGAACTACCCATGCTGCATCTGAGCCTATCAGCTATACCATTGATATTGGAATAAAGATAATTTTGTTTGTGTCGTGTTCTCAATTACTCGATCTCCCTAATATCGCCCTACACGATGTCTGAAGAGAACGTCAATCCTGAATCTTTCCCGACAAATATAATACTCTTTATGGCACACTAAAACGTTGCAGATCCTTAAATTAAAACAAGGCAATAAGGGATAGTGCACCACAGACGGTCTTATCGCTAAGCAGTCCCGCCCAGATTTTTTTCTAGGACCTGACTTGATCAGCTTATGAGTCCTACTGACTTTTTGATAGGAATTTTGGCCAAGTGTGGGCTTGCAAACCTGCGAGCCGAGCAGGCTCACGATCACCGTGACTTTTCACTGATCGCTCAAAGTGAGCGACGGACCAGCGAGAGGGCATTTCTCCAGAAATATGTCTGCGGTCACCTCATTCATCTGGCCCTTTTTCATACTAAATGGACGGAGACAGATGAATGAGTCGCAGACATATTTCTGGAGAAATGCCCGGGATTGGTTAAAACGGTTCAACCGTTCCTTAGGCCGGATTTACACCTGTAAGTTTTACTTACGTAAGTAAGGACGCAGCTGTACGTTAGACATGACACGTTAGACTGGCTATCTCAGTCTAACTAACGTATAGTTGTATCCTTACTTACGTAAGTAAAACTTACTGGTGTAATCCATGCGTAGAGCGTGTGTTCGAACTTTCGAAGCCGACCACTAAAACTACCATTAGTTCGAACTTCGAACTAATGGGAGTTTTAGTTGTCGGCTCACTATCGCTAGCCTAACTAAGAAGACTCCGACAAGAAACTTAGCTGTCAGCTACCTAGCTTAGCTGTAAGGGAAGCTCAGCTAATAGCTCTACTCCCCTTCCAGAAGTTCCAGACAGCCTTTGCGCAGAGATGACACAAAAAAGAGCGGTAGGTTTTTACCTAGGAACTATTTCGATTGAACATGAACCATATAAGATAGTTACCGTAAACTCAGGTTTCTATGGTCCAATGCTCTGAACTGGGCATTTCTTCAGAAATATGTCTGCGGTCACCTCATTCATCTGGCCCTTTTTCATACTAAATGTATGGAGACAGATGAATGAGTCGCAGACATATTTCTGAAGAATAGCCTAACTATAGTCCCAACTTTGCAGTATCCCCATGTGTGCCGCGCCAATTTTGGCGTCAGCCGTGTGAATCATGAGCAATAATTCATTATTCAATATATACTGCGTCATGTTACAAATAAAAATAGTGTGCAACTGTCTACACGAGAGCGCATCATAGTTTGGGCCATAGTTAAGTGCGCTGGACCATGAAAACTAGAGTTTACGGTAAGTACGTCTATAAAAGCAGTAGACGAACTGATAACTGATGACAACTCTTATAATCAGGGGTTGGAAACCGGTAATTTCTCCATACAGAAATACCGGTATTTTTCCGTTCTTTGGTTTAATATTTAATTTTTTAATCGGACAATCTTATAATACAAAGTCATTTCTTAAATACATTATTGAGCTCTACATAAAAAGCATAAAATAATTCAAAATATTGGACTATTTCGGAGTTTTTGCAAAATACCGGTTCCGAACCTTGCTTATAATAGCGTCCTATTTGTCCAAATCTCATTGATAATTCTTAGGCGTCCCTTTTGTCCTCTATGGTAAAGAAAGAGATGCATATAAATCTTCACAAAAAGAGGGCCGAGGCATGAGAAAGCACGTTAAGCTTGAGAACGCGTAAGTCGTAAAAAGGGGCTCGCATTGATTGCTTTCGGTCCTCCAATCACGGCGTGCTGAAGGGATATACAGAGATAGATTTTTATATTATGTATGTCAGTAAGTACTTATTGTAAGTGCCATTTGCAAAGGCTTGCTCGTGGCGATAAGTGATACAATTGAGTTTGCATACAGAATCCGCGCCAGCTTTTCGGTGAATAAACATCGTGAGGCATACATCCACGAAGAAATTCAAAGGTTTTAGTGAAGTCCCCAATCCGCAGTGGGCTAGCGTGGGGACTATAGTTCATTTCACTCTCATCTACGAGAGTAGGTAATATATGACTTAATCAACTGTACAATCGAACATACTGTTAACTGTACATTTGTAAACGGATGTCAACTTTATTGCAACGTGTTAAAGTCTATGAGTGGTCAGTTAACAGTGGCTTCGTTAATAGGTACCTATTATATGGTACATAGGTAGGTCGGTAACAAAAACGGCAATTTACTAATACTTTTTATGTACAACTAATTAAATTCAAACGAGCGGGCACCGGGGTGCGTTTAATCGTGTGACGTCACGTGTCCGGTTACCGCCACCCGACACTTCCGTTTCCGACGGACGGATCGATCGCTTTCGGCTCGGATTAGCCCCTGACGAGTTCCGATGTTTCAATCGGTTACTTAGGTAAGGTACATAATTAAATACTTTAATGGAATTAATTATATTTCACAATACAAGAAAGAAAATTACAAATTAATTCAAATACTAAACATTAGAACACTAAGTAGAAACAATAATACACCTACCTAAATCTAAGTAGGTACTTATACCTATCTAAAAATTCGGCCCCATTGGCATGATTCCGAAGATACTGGCAGCGTTTTCTCGCTGTATCGCTACACTTATGCGTTGACTGAGGAAGTGGTTAGCTTTTCGGCCCCTTTTGACGTCATCCAGCTTAAAATTATTCCAAGCCTACATAAAAATAGGGCAAATACGTTCACCGTAGTGCAGTTGACTAAAAAGTAAGTAAGTATTAACAGTAAGTACAACTATTACCTTCGCTCCGACTTCTGCCTACTACGCCTGTGGATATTCGTGGCTGTGATGTGAAATTATAGTGTGGGGAAGTTTTGATCCCACTTTACATGAATGAGATAAGTATTTGAAAGATCGCTACTGATGATACGTCTCTTCTTCTTTGTTTACTCATGGCTGAGGGTCGTGACCATATGAGGCCCTTGCTCTATGCACCAAAGCTCTCTACTGCACATGGTTTCCTGCCTTTCGGATGGACGCCTGTAGAGTTTCCTGACATGCTTATTTTACTGCATATGATGGATGATATGTAATCGGTGCAAAATAAGGGTTACTAATTCATTACAATTTCGGGAAGTTGCATTTTTCATTCCAGATAGGGATAGGTAAGTTAGGTCAGGTCATTTGCCTACGAACCTGCGTAACCCTGACATTCCTCGCATACATTCGATTAACTGCATCCTCACCTTGTGTGGCGGACCACCTACGTCACGGCACCACTGCCCAATGAACCGACTACGCACTGCCCACTCGTCTTACAAAATAAAAATACACGCAGTCTCTCGAAAATCTGCTTTATTCTCAAGTTATTAAAGTTTAGAACACACGCAAATGTAGTTGGGTAAAAAATCATCTTATTAGAATCTCTCATGCAGGTAAGTTAGTCCTAATTGAACTTTATTACCATATAATAGAGGCGATGGTAAGTGTATGTGTGGTGGGATAAGCGATCAGCTGTGTTCACACGGCGATTCTTTCCGTGAATGTTCGCACGCCGAATGCGCTGCCGAAGTTTTTGCGCGTCCGATGTTTACAGGCTTCTTGGCTAATTTGGGTGAGAATCGGGAGAAATTAAAGTATCTGTCAGTGGTACTTACAGTGGCCCGTTTAACGAAACTACCCACAAGGTAAAATTTTAAAAGTAAACTAGTAATATTGGACAAACAAAAGAATGGTGTTGCAATTTTTTTACCAAAGTTGCTAGTTTAAACACGTAACATTGTAACTTGTAGTTTCGTAAAACGAGCCACAGTACCAAAGTAAAGGGTAAAAATTAATTCGTACGAAGCAACTTAAAAGTTCTTCATCGTTCTTGTTGCGGACCGCTAAGGAATGAAAGTCACTCCCATCGTCCAGTAGGTACTTAGTTACAAATCATTGTTTTTAGGTACAATTTATGATTGTTTAGGGTAAGAGGGAAACGGGCTACAAGCCAGGACAGTTTTTAATAGGATGGAGTTCTATTTTGAGGCTAGTAGCGTCCCCCCACCACTGATTATACATCCTAGCTTGAAAAACTAGCCTCGTGTAGCTCGGGTATAATTTAGAAACTGTACTTATCTAATAAATTCTACCTATAACCCGCCCATTTTTTTCACAGGTCTTTCAGCGGTGTCCAAACCGAGGCTATCGCAGCGACCAGAAGGTCCAATATTAGGAATTAAACTACTACTAGCTGTGACACTTGGATATGAACCTGTAATTTTTGCACAACTACCTATATAATATAATTGTAATGACTGTTAGCTTAATAGTCTATTTCTCGACGTGAAACATACGTTTCCCATTTTGTATTTCGACGTTTGGAGTTCCTTTACACCTCCAAAACATAATGTTTTCACAACGGAGACTCCTTACATCTCCATTAATTTTAGTATATGTTTGCCTATTTTCTATTTTTTTTTTTTTATCGTGTAGACGTGACGCCTTTACATCTCTAAAAATGTAGTTTTAAGTTTTGTAATGTAATGGATCCGGAGATTATATACGTCTCTCGGTAAAAGGTAAAAAAAAACTGTGCCCAGTTATATGCTTGTTGCATTTTATAAATGTCATTTTATGCAATAATGTCACAATTGTAGTAATGTTGTTTTTAAAAGAGAAACTGGTGAGTTTCTTCAGGCGCTTCTTCTCACCAGAAGGTCATCTACCGAAGCGCCAAAAGAAAAGAAAAGAATCAGACATGTAAAAGAGCCCTTGTGGCCTACTTACATAAATAAATGAGTTTGAGTTTGAGTTTGAGTTTTGAGTTATAGCGCTAATCGATTAAAAGAAATACAATACATCTATAGGTGTTTGACGTCATTGCTCACGACAGTATCGTGACTAAGGACGTGCAGGACCGGGAAATGTTAGTATGACAGAACTGGAAATTCCCGGTACTGGCATGCTAAAATTTCCCGGTCTTGCACGCACTACTGCCGTCCTAGTGTAAAAGGCGACCTTTTACTATAGAAGTTCCTAGTAAAAAGTCGTCTTTTAGACTAGGACGGTAGACTAACCGTAAAGGATACATTTTCTATTCTTTATAATGACGTTGAGTACGACGGAATTAGCGACAATGACAAACATCGCCAGGCCATTCTCGCAATAAAGATCATGTTTAGATAGAGTGGTCCCTTTTTCTGGCGAAGGACAATGACAGATGACGATTAATCCCTTAAATTAAATTGCTCACGATCACAACTTGCCACAGAATGCAATAATACCCATATTGTCGCCGGTAAATGATGAGTACAGGATCTTGCTACTGAGACCAATGGAACGATGTAAGTGTTCCCATGTAGCAATGATTTTTAGTCAGTCTTAACGCAACTCATGTGTAGTGCTCCATTCATGTCTTTTAAATTGCTAAAGAATTCGTTAAACATGCTAGATGACCTTAAGGTAATCTGTTCAATTAAAAAATGGTATTCCTTATAACTTCCCTTTAATATCAGCACTCTAGTAGACAAACTGTCTCCACAGATCTGGTACTGACGGGTCTTCTATCCCCCTCCCAATATATAGCGTTAAACAGAGACGCAACATAAGTAGTCTATCGATTTTAATTGGCTTAAGAACTTGTATCATTCATACGTCTCTTCTTTGTTCCACACCAAGCATTAATAAAGGATGCAAGATATCGACTTGAGACGCACACTATTGGTATCGAATAACCAATTTGATGGGACTAATAATTTCGTGTGATCGATCGCTGATACAACTACATCGTTATAATAGCGCATCTCTTTCACTCGTATAAGATAAATAAGGGATAATCGATTCGACATATGTCGACAGGTATCGAATAGCCCGTGTTTACTTTCGCATGATCGAGTTGATCGCTACCTCTACCTGGGTGGGCGAAGCTCGAGGTTTCTGAATGCACATCACTAATCGAAAGTGATATTAGGATCATGTTCTTTAAGATTAGGATATGGTTCAGTCAAAATAAGTTCAGTACGGGACACGGTCCTGATCAGCTGTTGACGTCTTTAGGTGAATCTCAAAGATGTAGTTTTAAAAGATTAAAAGTTACGCAACTGCCAATACTCGTTAAAACGCATATTAAATGTGCGATAGTTGATAAAATGCTATTTACGTATTGCTTTCATGCACTGAACATAATTTATTTAAATACAGCAGTGGCCCCAAGTTGGGCGCCAAAATTTATAAGGACTAAATGTGTAAATCATGAAATTAGCGTTAATTCTTGGATTTTAATTCGTGCAACTAAGGGCGCGGCCCCATGTCGACGGCACGGCGCCGTCCACCGTGGAACGGCACGACGCCGTCACCGTGCGACGGTACGGCGTCGTGCCGTCGGACGGCGCCGTCAACGGCGCCGTGAACGGTGCCGTGGACGGTGTGACGGCGCCGTGAACGGTGCCGTGAACGGTGTGACGGCGTCGTGGACGGTGTCGTGTACGGCACACGGTACCGTGTGCGGCGCACCGCTCACTGCACTCTTCCCGCTACACTGTGGATCGAAAATCGACTCTCCATAGAAATAGGGACTTATTTTTGTAAGTGTATAATTTTTTGATTGAAATCGTATCCTTTCATCATTTTTAGGGTAAAAAATGATTTTGAGAATGGGATTTGGCTAAAAAACCGACGATTAATAATTTTTTTTCTTTAATTAAAGTTATTATAAAAATTAAACCGTCTTCAAATAAAAGGAAAGTTTTATGCCAGCAATTTTTTCTGTCTTCCGGCCGCTTTCCGACTCCGTCGAACAGAAAAATTGTATATAAACCTTGGCCAGTAAATAAAGAAAGCCTCCGATCACATGTAATTGTCGGCCGAGGCGAAGCCGAGCCACTGCTTACTTTACTGGTCTATGTATGTAATATAGTATTTGAGCGTCTTGTAGCGTAGGTACTTCCAAATATTAAGGCTAACACCGACTTCAAAAAAATAGTGTTCATAAAACTTTTATTTCTTCCCTTTTTGAAGTCGGTTTAATTTTTAAGTATTTTTTTTATTTCTTGATTTTTTTAATTTCAGTAGTGATCGAATTACGCTGTTAAGTAGGTACAAGTTTTCCTAGTGACTGATACACACATAACTCTATCTCAAAAACTACTGAACCCATTTTGATGAAAGTACACATTGACATTGCGAATTAAACCGAATGATGATGATATAATCACAAAATTAAAATAACCGACTTTCAGTGAACCTATTTTGATACGAGATGCACGAGTGAATATGAACAATTCCCAAATCGCCGTATTAGTGTGGTAATTATGTGTTTTTCAGACAAACAAATTAATAAAGTTTTCAAACTTGTGTGGCATGATACCTTTGGGTGTGGTGTTTAAAACTCACAACTCTCCCCTCCCCTCCACCTGACGCAACACCCCCCCTCGCAGTGAAATGTGTCCCTTTTATCGGTTTTATCACATTTTCTCGAAAACTATAATGGATACAAAAAAAGTGTCAAAAGTAAAAATGATCCTCATTAAATTGTAAACAAAATTTGTCCTATATCTTATTTTGATAGGCTGGACGGTTTTCAAGCTGTAGGTAGTTAAAAAACTAAAATGAAATTTTTCATCAGATTAACGACAATATAGTCATTATTTATTGGAATGAAGTAAATAAAAAGCTGTAGGTGGAATCATTAGGGGTGCACTAAGAAAGGATTTTTCAAAATTTACCCCCTAAGGGGTTCAAATAGGGGTTCAAAGTTTGTATGGAGAGTCTACGATTTTAGAAGTAAAGAGGTTTGAAACCTCATGTTTAGACTTTTTATTAGATTACAAGAAAAGTAATTTCACCGTTTTTCGAAATTCATCCTCTAAAGGGTTTAAATGTGGGTTGAAAGTTTAGATATCAACGCACCACCCAAACCGCTGGTCCTAGGAATTCCAAATTTAGCACGTAGGTTCCTTATAAGGTCTAGGGGTGCACTAAGAAAGGATTTTTCAAAATTCATCCCCTAAGGGGTTTAAATGGGGGTTGAAAATTTGTATATGTAGTTTGTAGAGTTTCTTTGGGACAATCCTTTCTTAGTGCACCCCTAGACCTTATAAGGAACCTACGTGCTAAATTTGGAATTCCTAGGACCAGCGGTTTGGGCGGTACGTTGATATACAAACTTTCAACCCCCATTTAAACCCCTTAGGGGATGAATTTTGAAAAATCCTTTCTTAGTGCACTCCTAGACCTTATAAGGAACCTACGTGCTAAATTTGGAATTCCTAGGACCAGCGCTTTGGGCTGTGCGTTGATAAACAAACTTTCAACCCCCATTTAAACCCCTTAGGGGATTAATTTCGAAAAACGGTGAAATTACTTTTCTTGTAATCTAATAAAGAGTCTAAACATGAAGTTTAAAATCTCTTACTTTTAAAATCGTAGACTCTCCATACAAACTTTGAACCCCTATTTGACCCCTTAGGGGGTAAATTTTGAAAAATCCTTTCTTAGTGCACCCCTAATGATTCCACCTACAGCTTTTTATTTACTTCATTCCAATAAATAATGACTATATTGTCGTTAATCTGATGAAAAATTTCATAACTACCTACAGCTTGAAAACCGTCCAGCCTATCAAAATAAGAAATAGGACAAATTTTGTTTACAATTTAATGAGGATCATTTTTACTTTTGACACTTTTTTTGTATCCATTATAGTTTTCGAGAAAATGTGATAAAACCGATAAAAGGGACACATTTCACTGCGAGGGGGGGTGTTGCGTCAGGTGGAGGGGAGGGGAGAGTTGTGAGTTTTGAACACCACACCCAAAGGTATCATGCCACACAAGTTTGAAAACTTTATTAATTTGTTTGTCTTTCCCATACATTGATTACATAGAATTACTGAATTAGGTTGCAATGGGACCACCTCTAAAATATTCAAACATCATTCTTTCAAACAAAAAAAGAATTTATAATTGGCTCAGCCGTCTTCGAGTAGGTAATCGGTAAACAAACACACAAAAAAAACGTCCTTCTTTTGAAAGCCGGTTAAAAAGTCGCCGCGACCTCACTCATTCTCAGTGTGCCATTTTTCTATACAAATTGATGATTCTAGATTCGCCGCAGTGTGAGATTCGCCTAAAACAAAACTACCGAGCCGTGCGCCGTCCACCGGTGCGGTGTGCCGTTCACGGCACCGTCGACGGCGCCGTCACACCGTTCACGGCACCGTTCACGGCGCCGTCACACCGTCCACGGCACCGTTCACGGCGCCGTCCACGGCGCCGTCCGACGGCACGACGCCGTACCGTCCCACGGTGACGGCGCCGTGCCGTTCCACGGCGGACGGCGCCGTGCCGTCGACATGGGGCCGCGCCCTAAAGTAGTTACTAGTCGATCAATTAAACTTGGTAAGTACTATCGACATGTAAATCTATACCGACGATTAAATAATAATTACTCACCATATTACTTATCTAAATAGTATCAGATCGCTAAACGGTTCTCACCACAAAAACAACGCCGCCCGCCATGTTAACCCGATACGTGGTGACAGCCACTTTCCCGCGCACAATATGTCATGTTTTTTTTCAGCCGAGGGGTTGGATACAAACAGCCAATTACGACAGGGGCGGGTGTGCACTTAGCACACTTGGATGATAGCCATTTAGTCACCAACAACAGCTGTAAGGGTTCGTCCGTCCAAAATGCTAATTAAAAACAAAAATATTTTTTTAATCGAACGTCGGTGTTGCCAGCGCGCATGCTTTAAGCGATAATGTTTAATTTAATTAGTGAGTAAAGGTGTTTGGTGCTACAGTGATTTGTGTAGTTAATATTTTACTAAAGTTGGAAGTGTTTTCTGGAATTTGTGATTGGATTTTCTTTTTTAAAGGTCAGTATTTCAGTGGTCAGTTAATAAGGGCAAGCTTTCGATGATAGCGCTTTGCTAAGTTTTAATAATTTAATTAAAATGTGACAGAGAGCGCCGCATCGTAGAAAACCAAACCTATAGTTTTTGAAATTAATTATACTAGTTATTTTAGTTAGCTACAACCAACAAATTACCTACCCGAGAAAGATACAATAAGACTACTTTACGAGTTTTAATTGGGACCTTAAAGTTACCAAGTTTAACGTAAACAGTTGGAACTTTGAGTAGACGTGGATAGAGACATGACGATCGTTAAAATATATTGTTTTATTCCACACCTGGCCATAAAGTGGCTTTTTCCGCACGCTACGCGTTCGGAAAAGTCGCTTTCTGGCCAAGTGTAGACATAAAATGATGTACACAGCACGGGAAGTAATAAAGAAAGCCCTCGATCGCATATTTACGTCCCTCGCCTGCGGCTCGGGCAGCAAACATCTGCGGTCTCGGCCTTTCTTTATATTACCACCCTAGTTGTGTAATATGCTATTAAGCGTATTTGGTATATAGATATTTTTGTGAAAGATTAACAAATTACTAAAGTTATCAACTTGTGAGAAATTGGACGAAAATTATGGCGCACGCGATGCGACGGTATAGGTACCAGTTTTTCAGACGTTACACGAATGACTGTTGATTTTATTGGCACATAGAGACAAAATTCTTGCGCATGTAGAAGGCCTTATAAAGAGAAAGAGGAGGCTCCAAGAGTCTTTTGGTAATGGATTAGTTATTTATTACTATTTTTCCAATTACCTGGTAATTTGCATGAAGGGTTTTCGGGCGTTCAATGGCAAAAAGGCAAGGCATGTTAGCTTGCCTTTTTACCCGACTGCGGCGAAGCCCAAAGGAGGGTTATGTGTTTGACCTGTATGTATATATGTATCTATGTCCGTTTCTATGTCCGCTCGTAACTACTCAACGGCACAACCGATTTTGATAAATGATACATCATTAGATTCGTCTTGATGGCGCGAGTGTGACTGGGTGGGTATGAAGTTCGTTAAAATAAACAAAATGGCGGATTTTAGGCACTTTTAAAGTACACCGCGGTCGGGTTTTTAGTAAAAATATTTTTATTGCAGTTTAAATCAGGGGCTTATTTTTATGCTCTACCACGGCATGGGGTTGTCACTCACGCGCGTCGCGCAAGTTTCTTTATAGAAGCTTGCGTTGGCTTTAATTATAATTTGCAATTAACATTTATTTTTTACCGACTTCAAAAACGAGGTCTCAGTTCATTTTCTCGTTCGAAATCTTTTTTTAGGGTTCCGTACTAGTACTGTATAGGAAAATTAACGATTTAACGATAGTTAACGTGTCCACACCAAATTTTGTACATTATTTTTAGGAATGCATAGCTCGGTATGCGTTCTTTTTGTAACAAAATATCACTATCACAACAAAAACAGGTGTGTAGGTTCTCTACGATTTTAAAGACAACAATAAATGGGTTATTCTTTAGAAATAAGTCTGCGACTTATTCCTGTCTCCATACATTTAGTATGAAAAAGGGCCAGAGGAATAAGGTGACCTTATTCCTCTGGCCATATGTATGGCAGAGGAATAAGTCGCAGACATACTTCTGAAGAATAACCCAAATACGCTATTTTAACATCAGGTTATTTTTTAGTTTTTTGAGAATTGTGTCATGTTGTTACGCGGAGACAAATTGTATTACTTAAGCTAGGTATAAAATGAAACGCTTTTCGACCAACTTTGATGTGCGTTCTTAAGCCTCTTTTCGTTTGTATGGTACAAGAAAACCAGGTATGTTTTTCCCGAGACTTACATTTTGACCTCTTTTGACCTCCGACATGCTAACGTCACAAAGCTTGATATGTTATGTTGCCATTTTGGGAATATTAAATTATCCGTATAAAATGTGTTTCTTCACTGAATTGCTTCTAAAGAAAAGAAAATGTTGAGCTGTGACATATTCGTTTTCTTTTCACCCGAATAAACAAATAACATATAAAATCATTATTTTCTAATTCATGAATGGGTTGCAAATTTCCTTAAATTTTGGAAGATCAATGGCAAAATTTGCAAAAACGTAAATTTCGACATTCTCAAGGAAACCAAAACTCAAAGGCCTCCTCCGTTGACTGAACTATGAAATTTAGCAAGTTAATACCGTTTTATACTACAAGTATTGGGAAAAATCTGAAAACTATACATTTTTAATTAAATCATTAAAAAAATATACTTTACTAAGGGAATCAAAATTTATATGGTACTTTAATATACATATGTACTAGTTAAAACCGTTGCCGTGTAACACGGAAACGGGCGCACGGCTACGGGTACACGAAACACGGACACGACCCCGAGCCCTAATATGTACCAACAAATTTGTACGGAACCCTTGGTGGGCGCGTGGGTCTCGCCTTGCCTTGTGTATTATTTTCAAATAAGTACTCTTATTTTAGTTTTGTCTTAAAAATCGGAAAATACAGAGACGTTTTTTTTTGACCGAATTGGGTCGTGAGAAAAGTCGTTATATCCGGTCTGGAGGCTCGCCAGGAAGTTAAACCTGATACCTCAACTTCGTCGCTGTTTATTTTTTTATTTTTTTAGGAACTGACAAACTCGCAACCCATACATATGGGCGTAGCGATTGTCGGACCGGGTGGTCGGCCGTGCCGTAGTCCCGGTCCACCTCGATCCACCTCGATAGAATCGGGCTAGGAGGGGGCCTGAACGCCTGGAGTCGAACCAGGTCGTTTGGCCAGGGCCAACTTGACTTTGCGCTGATTGCTCAGAGTGAGCAGCGGACCAGCGGAAAGGATTTCTCGACGCTTTTTTTTTTTTTTTAGCAACTTATAGTACTACCCAGCAGTGGCAGGGCGTAAAAGATATCCTTGGGCAAGCCGGTGCAGATTTGGGGTACATTTTTCTTAAGAGCTGTAGAATAGGTGGTCAAGTGCCTGATATTAGGCAAGCCGGTAGGAATCGATCGAGTTCTTTGGACGCCACGCCACTGCTACCCAGTACTACTATATATATGGTTTATATGTTTATATTCTTCGAAGATATCATTCCCTGAGCTGAAATACTCACTAGAATGATTTTTTTAACCGCCTTCTAAAAAGGAGAAGGTTCTCAGTTCGGCGGAATCTTTTTTTTTGTATACTCACGGATTATTTACTCAAAGACGGCTGGGCCGATTTGGAAATAGTACATTACACAACTAGGCTGGTAAGACAAAGAACTAGTGATCCAAAGGACTCGAGCCTTTTAGCCCTTTTTAAAAAGGCTCGCCTCGAAAAAAGGGCTAAAGGGCTAAAAAGTCCTTTAGCCTTTTTCATATGAGATAGTATAGTTGGTAGGTATAGATGGGTAGGCGGCGGGTAGAAGGGTAGGTGGCTAGAAGGGTAGGTGGGTAGAAGGGTAGGTGGGTAGAAGGGTACGTGGGTAGAAGGGTACGTGGGTAGAAGGGTAGGTGGGTAGAAGGGTACGTGGGTAGAAGGGTACGTGGGTAGAAGGGTAGGTGGGTAAAAGGGTAGGTGGGTAGAAGGGTAGGTGGGTAGAAGGTGGGTGGGCTTTTTGGTTCGTGATGATGATGATCAGATATCGGAATAGGCTGAGTATATTCACCTAAACTTCGCGGGAGGACGTAACTAAGAGTGGTTACATTACAACCATAAAAAATAATTGATTATTTTTATTGAACCCGGGATTTCCCTGGTTTTGGGAACTCCGTAATAAAATGTCGGAACCCCATCGTGTTTGGGCTCATTTGTTTTGTCTTGACGAGTACTCTGACTGAACCAAAATGATATCCAGGGTCTGATGATGGAGCCGGAAGGTGGCCATGGGAACTGCGTAATAAAACGTCGGAACCCAATCGTGTTTGGGCTCATTTGTTTCGTCTTGACGAGTACTCTGAACCGAGATGATATCCAGGGTCTCATGATGGAGCCGGAAGGTGGCCATGGAAACTCCGTAATAAAACGTCGGAACCCCATCGTGTTTGGGCTCATTTGTTTTGTCTTGACCAATACTCTGAACCAAAAGGATATCCAGGGTCTGATGATGGAGCCGGAAGGTGGCCATGGAAACTCCGTAATAAAACGTCGGAACCCCATCGTGTTTGGGCTCATTTGTTTTGTCTTGACCAATACTCTGAACCAAAAGGATATCCAGGGTCTGATGATGGAGCCGGAAGGTGGCCATGGGAACTCCGTAATAAAAGGTCGGAACCTCATCGTGTTTGGGCTCATTTGTTTCGTCTTGACGAGTACTCTGAACCGAAATGATATCCAGGGTCTGATGATGGAGCCGGAAGGTGGCCATGGGAACTCCGTAATAAAACGTTGGAACCCCATCGAGTTTGGGCTCATTTTTTTTGTCTTGATGAGTACTCTGAACCGAGATGATATCCAGAGTGTGATGATGGAGCCGGAAGGTGGCCATAGGAACTTCGTAATAAAATGTCGGAACCCCATCGTGTTTAGTCTCAGCGTACTCGTCAAGACAAAACAAATGAGCCCAAACACGACGGGGTTCCGACGTTTTAAAACGGAGTTCCCATGGCCACCTTCCGGCTCCATCATCAGACCCTGGATATCATTTCAGTTCAGAGTACTCGTCAAGACAAAACAAATGAGCCCAAACACGATGGGGTTCCGACGTTTTATTACGGAGCTCCCATAGCCACGTTCCGGCTCCATCATCAGACCCTGGATATCATTTTGTTTCAGAGTACTCGTCAAGATGAAACAAATGAGCCCAAACACGATGGGGTTCCGACGTTTTATCACGGAGTTCCCATGGCCACCTTTCGGCTCCATCATCAGACCCTGGATATCATTTCGGTTCAGAGTACTTACTCGTCAAGACAAAACAAATGAGCCCAAACACGATGGGGTTCCGACGTTTTATTACGCAGTTCCCAAAACCAGGGAAATCCCGGGTTCAAAAAGAATCAATTATTTTTGATGGTTGTAACCACTCTTAGTTACGTCCTCCCGCGTAGTTGAGGTAAATATACTCAGCCTATTCCGATCTCTGATGATGATGGACTGATCCACCGGGGGCGGGTCATTGCATACCAAATTTTATCAAAATCATCACAATCAGCAGTACCGCGGTTTTAATGTGCAAAAGGCAACAAACAGACAGACAGATAGACTGACAGACAGAATTACTTTCGCATTTATGTATGAATTAATTAAGTAAAGATTCCCAAACGCCGCAAACCCAGACTGCGACAGCATTCATAAATGTTAAAAATTTCAATAGACTTTAAAAAGCCTCGAATCTTAAAAAAGCCTCGAGTCTTAAAAAAGGCTGAGGCTTAAAAAAAGGCTTGAGCCCTTTATAGGCTTAAAAAAGGCTCGAGTCCTTTTTAAAGCCTATAGAGGGCTCGAGGCTTTTTTAAGACTCGAGTCCTACTAAGCCTTTTTTTTCAAGCCAGCTCTAAAAAAGGGCTCCGAGCCTTTTTAAAAAGGGCTAAAAGGCTCGAGTCCTTTGGATCACTACAAAGAACGGCCGAGATCGCAGAAGTTTGCGGCCCGAGCTGCAAGCGAGGGACGTAAATATGCGATCGAGGGCTTTCTTTATTACCTCCCGTGTTGTGTACATCATTTTATGTCTACACTTGGCCAGAAAGCGACTTTTTTCATACGCGCAGCTTGCGGAAAAAGCTACTTTATGGCCAGGTGTGGCATAAATTATTTTTAGGGTTCCATACCTTAAAAGAAAAAACGGAACCCTTACAGGATCACTTTGTTGTCCGTCTGTCTGTCCGTCTATCAAGACCCTTTATCTCGGGAACGCGTGGAAGTATCGTATTGAAAATTAAACCTTATACTCAAGTCTACAGTTCCTTGAAGCTGTGATAAAATCAAACTTCTAAGTTAACGTGAAAAAAAGATATTGCCGTTTATACCGCAAAAACCTGAATTTCGACACTCTCAAGGAAACTAAAATTCAAAGGGTACTTACCGTTGACCTAGAACTATAAAATTTGGCAAGTAATACCGTTACTACAACAAGTTTAGGGGAAAATCTGAAAACTATACATTTTTAATTGAATCATAAAAAAACATAGACTTTACTGAGGGAATCAATATTTATAGGGTATATAGGGTACCTACTTTAATACATTTTTACGGAACCCTCGGTGGGCGAGTCCGACTCGCACTTGTCCGGTTTTTTTTTGTTTGAAACGGTACAACTTCCAGTTGGTACCATATTGTAACCAAGTCAGCATCTTATAAGAATAAGAAACATTTATTGCCACACTGCTGAACACAGAACTTACACAGTACAGAATAACAAAGAGAAACAAATACAATTTTACAATAAAATATCTAATAACTAAGTAATACTAATTCCGTGTGACAAAAGGAACGGACGCAGCGTGTGCTGCGACAGCCTTTGGGAAATGGGATGGGCCTGATGTGCTTGCTGCTTACCTGTACACCTGCAGGAAACTGTGAGACATGGATTTCAAAGCTCGCTTATCTTGGGTTTTTTTACCTGATACTCGTAAAACGTACCTCTTCAAATGACATTGATAAGAAATTACCACGTTACAAACTACATCAGCGACGAAAACTGAATACAAAAATAATCTAATGTCTTAAAAATGCAACTTTAAGTCTTCATAAAAATATGTCACGCGTAATATTCTCGAGAATTACGGAAAAGTACCGGTAATTTACGGCGGTAAGAATTCCCGAGAACGTGAAATTTCCTGGCGGCACATCACTAGATGGGCCTATAATGAGATCTTGCAGAAATCGAGGGAGCTCTTCAAATATTATGGGCACACCTATATGGCGACTAGGGTTTGCAATATTCGTCGAATTTTAGTATTCGAATAATACGAATACTTAGATTTCCGATATTCGAATAATTCGAATATTTTCGAATATTAACCAAAAAACTTATTTCGCCATAGCCGCTTATTTCATCATAGGTAACTAGCAAGTTACCTATGATGAATAAACAGAGCTCAGAGAGAGAGGATAGCTGGTCTCGAGATATTCCGGAATTCCGGATGACACCGTGAAAATGAGACGCCGCGTGTTTAGAAAACTGAAAATGATCTTTGCGTCGTGACAGATCTTTGTTCAGTGTTTGTAGCCAGTGACGTTTTACGAAGTATACGAAGTAGAAGCGTAGTCTCTCACTATGAGCATAATGAACTGCCTCAGAGTCGCTCAACGTACTATGTAGAGAACTATAATCTTGTTCGGAGTCCTTTTAAGTAATCAAATCAGAAATCTGTAAAAGAACTAAGGTGAGCGATAAGCGGTGAGAGTTAAAAAGTTGAAGTGACAATGGGCTTGGCATAAGCCACCGGTTTTTCGAGCTAGATTACTCGATAAACCGAATTGTTCCTGATTCGTCGTATTCCTATTTTGTTGAATTCCTGTTTCGTCGGATTCCTGATTCATCGGATTTTCAATATAATAAAGTGCGTCGCACATAGCTCTTCCCAAAAACATTAATCTTTCTTTCTAGTAAATACAGGTGTGTACAGTGCATGACAGATTTCATTAAATACAGATAATTCCGACGAAACAAGAATACGACGAATCAGGAATTCGACGAAACGGGAATCCGACGAAATAGGAATACGACGAATTAGAAACAATTCGATAAACCGATGCGCGATGGGACCTAAAGGTTATCGAATGAATATCATGAACCGGAAAATGCAGCATGCTCACAAGATGACGTCCAGGTTACGATCACCAGCAGTCGATCGGGTCAATAAACGTCGTCCGTTTGATTGTTAAAGTCTTTAGGCGATGTTTATATTCAGCAGTTGACACCTCCGTGTTAAAATGAATGACAAAACTACGAAATCCAGCAAATAATAATTAAATTAGGCACATAAAATATAATTTTAATAATCGCTTGAGCTTTCTGCACCTTTGTATGTTCCTGGTGCTGGGCCGTGGGCCTGCTCCATGGATACCGGGGGCAACTGCGTTTGTTGTAGCGGTACAGAACCCTAGTTTGTTGGTTTAGTAGCTTTTAAATTACGGATTAGACAAAGTTAAGGTTTTCCCTGAGGCCTCTTTCGAATTCTACGCCACGAACTGCTAACGGTTCGTGATTGATCTTAATACTTCACGAAAATATTGTTTTATTGTCTAACTAATCAGGTGGGCTTAATCTTAATGTAAAAAATAATGAACCATGGCGATTATCAAAGAAAAATTAATGAATTCATACATCATTTTTACTAGGAATTCGAAATATTCGTTGTATTCGAATAATGAGTAGGTACTTTAATATTCGAATATTTCGAATATTCGAATTGCAAACCCTGATGGCGACTTGAGTGTTTTTTTAAAAGTAACCAAAAAGGGGATCTTCTGAGAATTCGCCAATATGTGCGGACAGGGGGAAGATGTTTTTGAAGAATAATCCTACTACGATAGATAGACGCGTGGGACGGCCCCATAGGTACTCGGAGGCAGGGCTTGGAAACCGGTATTTGCTCCGTACAAAAATACCGGTATTCTTTCCGTTCTTATCGTTCTTTGGTTTATTATTTCGTTTTTTAACCAGACAATCTAATAATACGAAATCATGA
Source organism: Eudemis profundana (assembly GCA_947034925.1). Lineage (NCBI taxonomy): Eukaryota > Metazoa > Arthropoda > Insecta > Lepidoptera > Tortricidae > Eudemis > Eudemis profundana. Next base: position 4,314,742 of record OX344813.1, read on the forward strand.
CTTAAATACATTACTGAGCTCTACATAAAACAATTCAAAATATTGGGCTATTTCGGGGTTTTTGCAAAATACCGGTTTCGAGCCCTGATTCCATCCACTGATAATTCTGTATCTATTAGAGGAGGATGGCCGCAACTTCTTTCGTGGAGAGGAAATAAGTTGAATGTCTCTTTTTTGCTCCGCCGCAGTCGGCTAAAAAGTATGCTATGTTTTAACTATAGGGTCATAATCTAGGTAAGTATATACCAAATTTCATGGAAATCAGTCCGGTAGTTTTGCGTGTTGTGTGAACATACGGACAAACTGCACTAATTGTTTACCTATGTACCTACATTTCCATTACAGTGCATTTTTTTAACGGTTGCACTCTCAACTTGTATTGAGGCAGAAAGTCTGTTAATTGTACCTCCTTGTATTTCTGAAAGGATCAAAATCAAAAGTAAATCACATTAAATAGTTAGGTAGATACTTAACTTGGGGTCATAATAGGTTTAAGAAAATAAGCGTTTTTCCTGACGATTTTTTAGTTTAGAATTTTTACTTTAGAATTATAGCTAAAATAAATTCGGTGCTTACTTCTGGACCGTCAAAATATATTATACTAGTTATTTATATACTAGTTATTTATTTCGATGCAGGGCTCGTAAATCGGTATTTGCTCCATGCAAAAATAACGGTATTCTTTCCGTTCTTATCGTTCTTTGGTTTATTATTTCGATTTTTAACCAGACAATCTAATAATACGAAATCATGACTTAAATAAATTACTGAGCTCTACATAAAAAGCATAAAATAATTTAAAATATTGGGCTATTTCGGGGTTTTTGCAAAATACGGGTTCCGAGCCCTGTTTCGAAGGATAGCCGGCAGGCTGTATTATACTATATACTCTACATACAAAATCAGACTGAAATATGTTTCCAGTATTTTATTAAATGAAAACCCGACTCATATTTCCGTTTTGGAATTGTATTCTTTGGAATCGCATGGCGGATAACGCACAATTTTTCAGATCTAAAATTAAATAAAGTATAGATAACGTTGTAGACTAGCTAGCTTGTACATACATGTTATAAGAGATCTGAAAGAAAATTACGTTTTCAACCCCTTTGGCGTTGTCCATAGGAAAAACGCTAACACCAACTCTTGCTAAAAAAATTATATGAATTTAAATCTTATGTACATTTGGTTTCAACATGAACAAAAGAAGGAGTGTAATGTTTTCAGAATTTATGTATGTTTTTACACTTATTTATGTGTGTTTTTACCTACCTATTTGTTGCGATCCGTCATCTCGCGCAGCATCCACTAAACAAACACACCTACATTACAGGCATGCCCGAGTGACGCCCCTGCGCGGCGCGATGTGCGCACGGCATGGATTACGTCCCCAACAACCCCCAGTTCGGGCTCGAGCTGTGCTGCGACCCGCTCCAGTGCCGGTGTCTCGAGCCGCCGCTCAGAGACTTGGAGGACTGCTGTCAGGTACGACATCTCACTTTCCTATAGCTGAGAGTGCACTAAATCGTATTCTCTGATAACGGCACCAATTTTACTGACAAATTTGTTGAGACCCATCGTCCTGGATTTAGGGTACCTATATAGATGCTGCCTATCTGACTCTTCCCAAAGATCTGACTGCGAATGGCTAGCAAAAGTGATACTATAACAGTTATCAGCGATTGCGTCAAGGTAAGACTGACTCATCACCCCCGAGTTCGGGATAGTCCTCCAGTTCGGGCTCAAGCTGTGCTGCGACCCACTCCAGCGCCACTCAGAGACTTGGAGGACTGCTGTCAGGTACGACCTAAATCAAAGAACAGCTAACTTTAGCCAAGGGTGCAAACAATAATCGTTTTTGATAAAGGAACCAAATTTTGTTCCTTGTTCGCTGGGACAGAATTAAACCGACTTCTACATGCAACTACTTACCTAACGGGTTCTAACAGAGTAGAAATAGAAAATAAAATAAAAAGAAAGTAGTAAAGAGTAGAAATTGATGTCCAAAGTAATACCATAATAGTTGCCAGCGACTGCTTCAAAGTAAGATTGACGTACAAGTCCTACAACTCACAGTTCGGGCTCAAGCTGTGCTGCGACCCGCTTTAGTGTTGGTGTTACGAGCTGTCGCTTAGAGGCTCGGAGGACTGCATTCAGGTGCAACATCCGTCATACGATAGCTTAGACAATCGTAGTATTGTTTGATACCGGCACCAATATCCCTGGTCATCAAGTTTCGATCCATCATATAGTTTCAAGACCCATCGCTTCGCAATTTAGATGCCATATAGATGCGGCTCAGGAATATCTAGCACTCAGTCAAAGTGATACCATAACAGTTGCCAGCCACTGCTCCAAGTTAAGACTGTTGATCCCTTGAACTGGGAGTTCCCAACAACCCCCAGTTCGGGCTCCGGCTGTGCTAGGACTCGCTCCAGGACCGGTATATTGAGCCACCGCTCAGAGACTTGGAGGACTGCTGTCAGGTACGAAACCTTTCTATAGCTAAGAGTGCACACAATCGTATTCTCTGACAGCGGCACCAATTTTGCTGTTGGTCAAATTCAACTGTGACCCATCGTTCGGGAATTTAGGCTATCTAGATGTGGCTGCCTACCTGACTCTTCCAACGAGCTGACTTCACATTTGAAGTCAGCCAAAGTGATACTATAACAGTTGTCAGCGATTGCCTCAAGTTATGATTGACTCTTCACCCCCGATTTCGGGGTGTTCCTCCTGTTCGTGTTTGAGCTGTGCTGCTGCTGCTTCAGTGCCGGTGTCTGGAGCCACCGCTCATAGGCTTGGAGGACAGTTACGATATCAATCATGTAACAGCTTCCTATAGCCAGGAGTGCAAACAATCATCGTGTTTGATAAAGGCACCAACTTTTGTTCCCTGTTCGCTGGGACATAATTAAACCAACTTCTAGATGCAACTACCCGCCTTTCAATATGCACCAACTTCTGTTTCTTGTCCGGACTTAGGTTCAGTTGTGACGGCATTTAGACGACATCTAGATGCAGCTGCCTACATAACGGGTCCTAACAAAGTAGAAATGGATATCCAATGTGATACCATAACAGTTTTCAGCTTACTAGGCATAGTTCAATAGATACGAAGTTTTATATCGTGTCAATAAACTCATACCAAAGTCGTCTTAAGTCTTCATTTTGGTACAGATTGCAATAAGAATTTTATTCTTATTGAAAAGACGCAACTCTTGTGTGGATTACATCGATATAATTTTGTATCAATGCTAGGGTATTTGTGTTGTTATTTTGAACAATATTTTATAGCCTCAATCTCACCTCGAACCAAAAGAACCTCGTTGCAACGTTTTAACGAACTCATTGCTCTTTTAGCAGGAAAACGACAACTGCTGCACAGAAAATGGCGAGGACCTAAACGGCTTAGGCGACATCGCTCCCGCCATCGCGGACGATGTGAGCGGCGATCCGGCTTGGGGCGAAGACATGGGGTCGTTCTCCTTGCCGCCGTTAGAACTGGACCCGTTACCATCGCTGTTCCCCTTCTCGCCTTGCTCAGGATACAAGTGAGTAGAATCCGGTGAATCAACTGAAAAGATATTCGATTAGTTAGTGAGGATTAAGTACTTAATTGATTGAATCAGGCGTTAAGTACTTTGTTAATCCATGTTAATTAAAACAAAAATATTGCTTCGCTAATCCGCGATATGATAACGCCTTAGTACTAGCCCATTATATCTACTTGCGTATTTTTTCATGCACTTAGATGCAAAACGAAAAACATGCAAATAAATATAAGAAAATCAGCGGACGCCGGACCGGACGGTCAACATCTCCAGCTTCTCATGACGATGCCTCGTAGAGAACTAGAGAGGCGAAACACGTGTCGAGTTTTGTAGTTTTAGTGTAGGTTTGTTATATTTTTTGAATATTTTTTCGTTGACGGATGCTTTATCATTTATTTATCGCGCGACAAAGCGTAGCATCATACGCCTAGGTATAGTTCCCAACAGCTACCCGTACTGACATTAACCCATTTAAATTACCAGCCTGCGTAGTAGTAGGTTACGTAGCTACGGGAGGTAATAAATGCATGTATTATACATATAAACGGTCCTCTTGAATCACTCTATCTATTAAAAAAACTGCATCAAAATCCGTTGCGTAGTTTTAAAGATTTATGCATAAGTACATATGGACAGACAGACAGCGGGCAGCGACTTTGTTTTATACTAAGTAAAATAATATAACACCTTTCTTTTGCAAGTGGGGTGGGTATAAAAAAATCATGACAAGCTTTTCTGAGCTTTTGTCAGTAGTATAATCTCCTTAGTCATGAATATGAGCTGGATTAATTAGTAGAGTAGAGTACCTAAAGCATTAATAGTAGAGTCTGTGCGGAAAGAGAATAGGATTAATTTTGGGGGGCGCTGTAATGCTTTTGTACCGTATGTGCCGTATTTTCTGTTCTATGGCCATACTGGTTAGGTTAGTTCCGTTTTCCGCCACGCCTATTCTCTTTCCGCACAGACTCTACATTACATAACTAGGGTGGATATACAAAGAAATTTTCTCGCCGATAATATAATACCTATTTTACAAAACGCCTGTTGCAACCGCCATAATTTTAAAAGACGAAGACAAAACAATCATACCGAATATCTTTAAGAAAACATGGAATTAAAGCAACATAACATACATTTACAATAACTTTCCATTTTCCCTGTCGACCATTTTCCACAACAGTAGGTAGGCATGCCACATACCAACATAAATACTATTTCCGCTTCAAGCAGGAACAACGGGAGCGAATGCCGCGAGCGGGGAGGCGGCGAAGCAGCAGACGTCCTGCTCTCTCTCAAGCATGCCGTCGTCCACGGAGATTGTGCCGCCGAAACTGTACACCCACAGGTATAGTCATCCCGCTCGCACCCATACAGCACCCCCTTAGTAAGAATAGCGCATTTTGATTTCGTAGTTTTTATAGTCGTCTTCTTCGCACGCAAAGGGTGGAAAAGTAGGATCGTTATGAAAATAATTGTAATTACAGTTGTGAGGGAATTTTGGGGCTTCTTATTTGATATCCGCTGTGATTGAAATGCGATATGGGATTTTAATTTGCGTTTTTGATAACGTTTTGCTTTTGTTTGAGTTTGATTTTGATAAGTTTGTTTCTAATTACAACTATTATTTTTCTTTACATCTTAACAATGAAATAGGCGATTATTTTCGACTAACTAACGAGTTTTTAGCTTTATTTACATTCTTAGAGAGGCTTATCATTTTACTATATAAAATTCACAAAACGATTTCAACTGACTTCAAAAAGGTGGTTTTTGTGTAAATTTTTTAACAGAAACTATATATCAATATTACCTCTTTCCGAGAGGCTTGTAGCGACATCTATTATTTTAAGAACGGCCGCACATTGGGCCAATATAGTGGCAGCCACTATACTCTACAGAGTTCAGCCAATCAAAGTAACGTTTTGTATCTGTGGCACAGTACCACTGGCTGAACGATCCGTGTCACGTGGTTTTTTGTTTACCTTTTTTAAATACCTAGAAGTACAGAGCATAAACACGGCCACAAGTAGCGAGCGCAGGCCACTCCCGCGACTTGTGGCCCGAACACGGCCACTCGAACACCCGGGATTTCTCGGTGTTTTCGGTACTTTCGGGACGGGTCTTCAAAAACTCTGTCGCTACTTCAGTCCGATGATATTCAGTTAGTTCTTTAATAAAAACTACTACAAATTGCGGTAAAAGCACATTTATTATTATAATTTAAGTAACGACCGTTCTTTACGACTCAAAAATGCGCAGTGGAAGCGTGCTGGGCCCATAACCTCTAATAAAACGAACGTTCTTTGTTAACTGCTAAACGGTCGTTTCATTAGAACATGTGCGGAGGTTCTAACGGCTCTTTATTCAGATGATGGTGAACGGCGGCGGCGGCTACCCGTACTACGAGCACTATGGCGGCGCGCCGCTGTTCCCCACCATGAGCGTCAACGTCTCCATGAACATGACCATGCACGGGTGCCCGCCCGACCAGCTCTGTCCTCAGGTAAAACTAAAAAACAAACGACGACAGTGTTCTTCAACGGGGGGTGGTTCAGCACCGGCTGTCACCCCCTTATTATTGCTTATGGGGCGACAGTGACACCGTCCGTCCCGCGTGACACTCACTCTAGCTACGTCACTGCGTAGTAGCTCTAGAAGGGGGTCGCGAGTCGCGAGGCCGCAAGCAAAATGAAAAAAAAATAGCAAACAAAAAAGCTTATTCAGGTTATAAAAGCGGCAGAGGGTATGGGGTCGCGAAATATTTTCACATACCAAGGGGTCGTGCCATGAAAAAGGTTAAAAATCATTGCTCTAAGATGTCTATAACAAAAGGGAACAAACACTAAAGTTCCGGAGACTCAAAATTTCGAAAACATAATTACGTATTTTAGAATTGCATAATAGATAGGTACGTTATTTAGGTCCTAGCTCCTTCCCGCGAACGTCAACGTTCATAAATATATATCATAAATCATTTATTTGCGTTTAATATGGCACGTGATTATTCACGTCTAACCGTTAGACCAGCTACCCAAGAGTACCTATATTGAAATTCTTTCACCCCTTTAAAATAAATATTAAGATATCCATGGGCGCCGATAATTCCTTGTCATCACTTGGCTCGGCTGCTCGTTTGCTACTTAGGTATAACAGAAATAAATCCAACTTAATTATTACCTATGCGAAAAATTGTGAACATGTTTGGATATTTGTTACTAAATAACGGGGTAGCAACTTAATGGATTGAGATGAAATTTAGCATGCAAATCAGGGCTTGGAAAGTTGGAACCGGTATTTTGAAAAAACCCCGAAATAGCCCAATATTTTGAATTATTTTATGCTTTTTATGTAGAGCTCAGTAATGTATTTAAGTCATAATTTCGTATTATTAGATTGTCTGGTTAAAAAACGAAACAATAAACCAAAGAACGATAAGAACGGAAAGAATACCGGTATTTTTGTATGGAGTAAATACCGGTTTCCGAGCCCTGATGCAAATAGACCAAGTCCTGGATTAAAACATGGACTTTATATCTCGGTAAAGAGTTCCCTTGGGATATTAACGGGAATAACGCGGGCGAAGCGAAGCCGCGGGTACCTAAATGCTAAAGTGGAAATACTATTGATGTGATGCAAAAATGGAGTGATATAAGCTAATAATTACTACTTTACCATACTTAAAGGGAGAGAGCTTCGGCACGTGCGACTGTTAGTTCTAATAACACCCGTTGACACTTTTTTAAAAGGGTCGGATAGGGAACTATCAAAATGTGTACACTTGGTAGATATATCTCGTTACCAATGGGCATCATAAGAGTAGCAAATCTTAACCTTACTCCTTAGCTCTGGAACTTTAAATCATTGTAAATCGAATATCTTACCATACTTTCTTCCTCAGGTACAATGGAACCAAAACTCCTCAGCGCCTTCTGTGAATGTGGTCTACCCACAATCACAAAACATGATCAGCCCCAACTCCTATCCCGCAGCCACCTACTCCTTCACCGCTGACTTTCGCACACCCAACCAGTCAGACCCTCTCATCACCGCGACATCCTCCTTCAAGCCTTTACAGCTTCAAAATACTCAAAAGCAGAACAACTATGCGCTGTTTCAACAAAAGAGTAACTTTGGGGGGCAGAAAATGCAGAGTTTGAAGCGGTCTCCATCGAGGATATTTGTGCAAGAGAGTCAGAAGGAACAGGGGCTGGGGAACGGGTACATATTGAACCATCAGGGGCCGATGCATTCCCAGGATTACGCGTACACGGCATGCGTGAACGCCAGTGGGAAGGTTCAGGTAAGATTTTTAGTACCTGCCTATCAATTCTTAAGTTTAGAAGATTTTTCAGGAATTCCGCGGCTATCTGAAAATTCTGACTTACGGACTCGTGATTGTCGACGTTTTTCTAATTTGTATCTTCCTGTTTTTAACCCCCGATGCAAAAGAGGGGTGTTATAAAGTTTGTTTCTATAATACCTATGTTATAAACATGTTTCGACCAAACATTTTCTTGTATAAAGTAAATACTTACATTAGGTATAAGATAAAACAATCTTAAACGTACCTAATCTTTGACACGTGTTAAGCGTGACTACAAATTTTTTTCCTAAAAATTGATACTTAAAGGAATCACGTTTGTTTTATTCAAATTAAAGTTAGAACTTTTATAGGTACCTACCTATCTATTGACACTTGGCAACATTTTTCACGATACAAAATTTAAAAGTCACGTTTCTCCATAAAAAAACGGTTGTAAAACTTATTCAGTCGAGAACTTCGGTAACATTTTGTAGGGTTTTCTTTTTTTTAACTTTTTCAATCGGGCCTACTTACGGACTCGCAAGAAATACGATCACGTGGCAAATTTAAAGAACGTAAGTAACTCGATAGTCTTGCAGTTTAAAAAAACGTTTTCTCTTTAAATAGAAATTGAACTTTAGCGTAATGAGTTGGTAGATCTAACTTAGAACTTCCAAGGATAAAGTACCTAGATGATGATAAGATGTAGGTAATAACTACTTATAATATAAACAACAACCTATTAAAGGCTTTTAGAACCGGGTCATTCGGATCTGATGATAAGGTAAACGTCTTAGTGCTCGACACGCTAATGCCTAATACTCAACACAGCGGTCTCCTCTATTGCTAATGCCTTAAAATTTAAGATGGCAACTATTGGGTCAGTGTCGAGCACTCGGTCTCGGACGTTTACCTTACGGCCTTATCACACTTGCGATTTGCGTGAGCGAAAGACTATCGAGTCGAGTGACGACAACTTTTGTTTAAATCATGTGTTTAAATCGCCACCGCTTGCTGCTATTGTGGTCGATTTCAGAGCGTTTCGACCGCGGCGGCTTTTTTCATTCGTGTTCCAGCAAATATAGCAGCAAGCGGTGGTGATCACAGTTAACTTTTACTATAAACGATAGACGGTTTCGAGGCTACACATGATTTAATCAAAAGTTGTCGTCCCTCTATAAGTAGTCCTTCACGGTAAAACTCCAGTGACACTAATAATGAAGTTACAAAAAACGCTGGAAAAACGCCTGAAATCGACCCCATACTATCCATCATGTGATACTGCTCTCAATCATTAATCGCTTCTGAATTCAAAATTCAACTATCCTATTAGAAATATAAATGTCAAACTTTGTGAAGAGATTTGTATGTTTGTTACTAAATTAAACAGAACCCAATCCTCATCAAAACGTAGGTAATATTATGGTATCGGTCATTGTCAGTTCAAAAAACAAAAGTCGTCCAAAGTGGTCAAATGTGAAGAGCTTATATGAATCTAGGTTATGTTACTATTACATGGGGTATAAAAGAGGGAACGTTAATTATTCTCATACGTACTGCTATCAGAAAATTAGGCCCTAGATCCTTTGGAAAAACGCAAACCTAAATCTCACAATCAGTAGCGTAGCGACGTAAAACGGCGCCCAGGGCGCTCATCCAAACTGCGCCCCTTTGTTTCATGGTGACCCCCACAGCGGAAAATCCATGTTAAATTGCAGCGGGGGATGGGGGAGTTGATTTCAAAGACTTTTATTTTGCCATGTTTGCGAATTTGGATTGATGGTAATTTTTTGTATAGGTAGTTAGTAAATTTCGTTTTTGCGCACCCCTCCTTGTTGGCGCCCAGGGCACATGCCCTGCCTGCACCACCCTCGCTACGCCACTGCTCACAATGGCCCGTATACTTTTGTAGGTGGGCGCCCTCAGCGGTTGCTCAGAAGACGACGAACAAAAACCCAACCTCTGCCGCATTTGCGGCAAGACGTACGCCCGCCCGAGCACACTGAAGACGCATCTCCGCACACATTCCGGAGAGCGACCTTACCGGTGCGGGGACTGCAACAAGAGCTTCTCGCAAGCAGCGAACCTGACCGCTCACGTGAGGACCCATACGGGACAGAAGCCATTCAGGTTAGTATACTGATGTATGCTAAACACTCATTCAGAACGACTGCCATTTGGGACAGATAGGAAGAGCTCAGGACAAAAGCCAATTATAATGGAAGCAATGAAGATATAAACGTATGTTACACGGCAAATATATATTCCGAAGAGCGATCTATCTTATCGGTGCGGGCACCATTCCGGAGAGCGACCTTATCGGTACGGGTATCGCAACAAGAGATTCTCACAGGCCGCGAACGAAACCGCTCATTTGGAGACTACTTCAACATCAGCATCATCTATGGCATGCCATCACAATCCATTCCCAATATACATCTTAGGTATCATAACTCCACGTTGTAACAGGGTGTGCTCCATTCTACATTTTCTGGTTCACAGTCTTTCCAGTCGAGAAAGAATAGTCTTGATGTATTCAATGGTCTAAGGTAACGGCAAACGGCGCCTATTACCGTGGTATTTAGGTAGTTTTCAAATGATTCCAATGAATGATGGGTATGAGAGCTCCTTAACGCCCGAGATTATTTTTTTTATTTTAGAGTGTCTATTAAATTTTCCGAATCGCTACTTTTTGAACTTATTTTATTTTATTATGATAGACAAAATAATGATTGAAACCAGAAAAGGAGAATCTTCTATTACCGTGGTAATGGATAGGATGTAATTCTATTACCGCGAATTTAGCTTCTAATACCGAGGGTACAAAAACAGCATTTTTTACCATCGGTAATAGTAAACTGATACACAATTCGGCACCCAATACCGAGGGTTAAATAATATTTATGATTTTGGTTCCGTACATTATTATTATACCTACTTGTAAGTAAGTACATCAAGGTTTTTGGAAATCAAAACAAAATGTTATGGTATGATTTATTTTAAGAGAATATTGAAATGTCACTCGGTAATAGGTCCTCTTGTTATATCTATCACCGACCCAAACAAATATTGAGTGGGTCGCTAAAATATTCCCATACATTCTATTACCGAGTGTCATGTGATCGTACCATCGGTAATAGACTTCGTTTGGATTTTCGTAAAATCTAATTCCGTTCCGACCCATAAGAACTTTTGGGTACAGTTGCAATTTCATTACAAATTAAACATAGTTTTTATAAGCTTGCTATAAAACCAAAATCAAAAAGATGGTATGTAAATATAGTTAATTATTACAATATTTAAACGACATGACAAAATCAGGGTATCCATAAAAACTGCAGATTCATTACTGAAGTTTTGGTTAAAAATTAAGGGTTTCTTCAATATATTCCATACCACGGAAATAGTTCTTTAATAGCGTCAATAGATCAAAATTTAAATAACTGTAAGAGAGCATGTAACCGTCAACATATAGAGAAGATAAAGCAAAAAGAATCAAATTACCATCTTACCTATTACCGTGGTATACCACGGTATTAGTTTTCCCAACCAAAAATGGCGTCTATCACCGCTGTATTTTATTTTCCAATTTAAACGCATTTCCAGGGCAAATAAAATATAAACTTCACGAACAAGTTGTGCACAAAACTATAAACAACCATTAAACAGTCTTAGCATTCGTTCAATAGTGGTAGCTATTACGTAAACTAATAAATAAGGTTCGGGTACACTCACATGTGACGTGACGCGTTTGTACTACACAACCACTTCCTACGCCGCCGTCGCGGGAACTGACGTATTGCGAGCTTGTTGTTACAATCACACACACTTGCATAAATAGGTCCGTTAGTCAACTAGATAAGGTTCACTTTTGTATAAATATGTTTTATTGTAAAACGAACGGCTTGCTTATAAAACGCATATTTTGAAATGCCGCGGTAATGGGCGCCGATTTTGATACTCCCGGTAATAGGCGCCGTTACCTTATCTAAAATGGGAATGTTGTTGGGAAACGATCATCGATTTTGTGACACATCATGACAAATGTTACCACTGCGGTTTCAGCCTTGTTAATCATTTGAGCGACGTCTGTAACTTAGCACATTGGACCTATCAAGGCTACAGTAAAAATTCACGACGACGAGTTCTGTATTGAATGCATATTGTTGTTATTCGAGTCAGACTGATTAAGTGATTAAGGAAGGAGGTGTTCAATAATGAATACAGGGTGTTTTGCAGGTGCCCCATTTGCGATCGCCGCTTCAGCCAAAGCTCGAGTGTCACCACGCATATGAGAACACATTCTGGAGAGCGACCTTACCAGTAAGTTTAATAACTTCTTCAGCAATTTAATCTACGTACAGGTTAGGTTCTGTGACCAAAGTTTATTTTTCTAAACTACTGCAGATCACTAATTCGTACTGGTGTTAAGGTGGTGTTCCACCGGCAGGGCGAGACGAGACGCGACGCAGATTGAATTGAAATTTGTATGAAATTTTCAATCCTCTCCTAGCGATTGGATTGAAAATTTTATAATATGGTCATTCGGCGTTTTTGACCCGCTTTCCGAACTTTCACGTACAGAGACCAAACTAGTTTTGAAATAGAGAATTTCATCTCACTTTTTTAAATATGTATTTTTGTATGTATCAACCGGCAAAGTTATTCAACAGTAGGTATGTGTACGATTTTTTATCGTGGGCCAGGCATCAAGTAGTGATTGACGCGCCTGCTGCCTTTTTAGACGAATTAACAACTTTAGAACTGGATTTTATTTTTATTCCTCTTTATAATAAACAATATAACTACAGCAACGCAATATAACAGCAGCTATTCAAAGTATTTTTGAAATAATTCCAATAGTTCTGACTTAATTCATTGCAAAAATGCTATAATGATAAGAAATGATTTTTATTTTTTTTCTCAATTCTCCCATGGTTTACAAGAATGCGACTCATACCACTGAGTAGCAGATACATTTACCTAAATACCTAGCCCTATTTCGTTTGTGTACGCCGTGGGTCATATGTCCGAACAAAATGCCCAATGACCTTTCAATTCAATCCGCGTCGCGTCTCGTCTCGCCCTGCCGGTGGAAAACCACCTTTAGTGTTAAAATTTGTTAAACAAAGTGTTTTTCCTCAGGTGCCGGTCGTGTAAGAAAGCATTTTCTGACAGTTCGACACTGACGAAGCATCTTCGAATACACTCTGGAGAAAAGCCGTATCAATGCAAACTGTGCTTACTTAGGTAAGAATTTTTTCGACATCTAGAAAAATAAGATAGCAGACTATATCAAGGCGAGCAATGACTGTTGATCCATCCCTTTCATTGTAATTCTGCAGAAAAGTCGCAGGGCTAGCACAGGAAGGATGCGACATATCTCGCGCGCGGCACAAATGTCACAACCAATGAGAAGGCGCGTACAATCCAACATACTGTTAACTGTACAATACAATACAATTATATTTTATTGCACACCAAAAGAAAATTACATTGCAAACTTATATAAAAACACTGGTAAACAATAGGCAGTCTTATCGCTAAAGACCGATATCTTCCAGACAACCTTTTGCATTGCATTACAGATACGCGTTTCCATTGGCTGTTACAAAGTAAGTCGCGTGGCGTGCGTTACTTGTCGCGCCTGTGCTGTGCTAGCCGTGTTAGAGAGGGGGAAGGAGAGTGAGAGAGGTTACATTTTCAGAGCCAGGAGTTCTTTAGAACTTAAAACGACAATAAAAAGACAAGACATTTCAGAGTGTAGGTATCCAAGTGCGATTTTTATTTACGGGGTGACTGAAGTATTAATGCTGCAGACGGCTGCATTATTGCATATTCCAATGATTGTTGTACTAATGGAAGTTTCCCTTGCCCCCAGGTTTTCCCAATCCGGCAATCTGAATCGGCACATGCGCGTCCACGGGAACATCTCGGGCGGCATGCTCGGCTGACACTTGCCGCCCCGCGGCCTCTCCGCCGTGTACTTCTAACATTATATTCTAACTACTTACATAAGTACTTATGTACTGACTACATAGCCGGGATGAACCAGATATCCGACCAACTGTGGCCCGTTTTAGTTACAATTTTGTAAGTCTACACTAGCAATGGCCAAATCAACCAATGACGTTGTTGTACATTGTAACTTGTAGGTTCGTGAAACGGGGCCCTGGGCGTCGCTTTAAGGATCGTATACACTGTGACGCGTCACTGACGTCATGTTTTCTACATACTAGTACATTTGGCTGCGAAAACGCACCGTATTTTGACTCTGGTGTCTTGATATCAAGCACAGGGAACGCATGCACTACGAAGGTGCTGCCAACTGGTGCCGCCAATCCGAATCTTGTACTCTATCATGCTGGGGCCACATTAACGGGAAACGCTGGTAATATTCGCGATGATGGACTATTAGCGTTAGTACCTATATGGCCACGACTTACTACCTGTATTTGAAATTGACATTTGTAACCAGTACTTTTTTTCAGGCCTGATAAGTTTTCTTTACCGTCCGCATAGTGTATTCTATGTCCATTGAGTGCTGCTATAGGTGTAGTTCCTGCACGTTGCCTATAGCAGCTCGCTACAGTACTCTGTATCCAGTCAAAAACAATCGGAGGAGTCACGATCTTCAACAGTGAGTGAATAACTTAGCAGGGTGTCTAGAGTCCAACAAAGCTCTAAGTTTGCTTGTTGGAGACCCTCAAGACACTGTCTGTAGAGTATGATAGCGATGTGTAATTGACTTTGTTGGGCCAATATGGCGACATAAAGTTGCAATGCATAGCCGCTAGGCACTTGGTATTGAGAAGGCAAACCAGCACTTTTATATGCAGACTCCACCGCTGGGGCGTCTTTACCCTGACTGGGCCCCTAGGCCGGGGCCTTGTAGGCCTAGGCGGAAATCCGACGCTGGTATCGTCGCTTTAATAAGGAACCATGATTGGCTATTGTTTATGGGAAACATAAAAAAATGTAAACGCATGTACCTAGTTAAAGACCAAAACATAAATCGGTCATTCTTTGGATTTGTGTCTGCGTCCACCTAATCAACACGTCTCTAATTCCATATAAACTGTATGGAGACGCGGTAATTAGACGCAGACACAAATCTGAAGAATGACCGAAATAAGATATGTATTGGTAAAGTTGATGTGAGTGACCCATCGAATATTGCATAACATAAGGTATTAAATACAAATTGAAGATACTCTAGTAGGCTAGACGATTTTGCTGTAAATATATCTTAGTGAACTCTTTGTAAATAATTAGCGCTTAATAGGCCAGTGTCATAGGTCATTGAAATGTCCTGTATTATGTCTAGTCATTAATGTTAAATTAAAATTGGTCAAGGATTTTGTACCTACCCTTAATTATATTTAATTATATAATACCTTAGAGGCTATTCAATTATTAGCCGGAAAGATCATACCCGATTTATAGTCTCTGAGGTATAAAAATTGGAAGTAAGTACCTACTTAAAGAGGATTGTCCACTTTAATATAGCTACCACGAAACTGAATACAGATATTTCTATATTGGGATTTATAATATTCGCTTTTTTATCTTCTAGCTAAGTTTTCACGACGAAGATGTTACATTTGTTATTATTTTTTGCAGCTGACAATTATACTTATAATGATGATTTATTTGATAGTAAACCGCATACCTATTTGTTTGCTATCCTTAATTAAGATCTTACCTTCTCCAGTGCTATATTAACGTGAGCAATCGATCACTAGGTTTATAGTTTAAGGTTAAAATGTGAAATAGGAAAATTTAATAAAAGGGAAAGTTAAAGAACTCTGTGTAGTTTTATTTTATTTATCTGATTCTAATTATAACGTTTCCGCACTTTCGGAACCCTAAACAGTAAGCATATTTTATTACAATATAACTAAAGCTCGACTAAAAACAAAAAACTTTGCGTTAGGTATAAGAGAAACCTAAACGATTGGCGTTGAAAATGGCGCCTAAAACCGTATTCGTTAGTGTTGCTAGCTAAAAAACTGCCTCTGTCACTAAATGGACATTTTACTGAAATTAATAATAGTAAATCATTTCTAAATTCCATTTGCGTCAAATAATCTTATGGCCATAATTTAGAAAACGTACCTATGTAACTTAAAATGACTAAAATTTACATAATTTTCGGATGCAACAAAACACATTAAGAGCGCTCGCAGACAGAGCGCGGTCTGGAGTTCCGAGTTCTGCGTTCAGAGTTCTGTGTATTGACCGCTGCCGCCTGCTGTGTGCATTATCGTAAGGGACTCAGTACATTCGAAAGAACGCAGAACTCGGAACTCGGAACTCAGAACGCCAGACCGCGCTCTGTCTGCGCGAACCCTAAGAGGTTTTTTATAGTACCCTTTTCAGTTACAAATAGAAAAAAATACAGTTAAATAAAAATGCTCACATAATGGTTATAAAATTAAGGCTGCAAATTGGTGTTTCTATAAGTATTATCTAAACTCTTACCACTCTGATATTTAAAAGTTTTACTCACAACAAATATTTAGAGCTCTCTTTTCATAACCGGTTTACACTTGTTAAAACACCTTTTAGATTTTGACACATCATATTTCTCCGTTCTCCGCTCCTATTATTTCGTGATTATTTCCATTTACGGAACAAAGTAGCTCAATGATTTACTCCTGAAACGGGACAACCCGGGCTTAAAATCGAGAGAATCATTGTTCTACTACTGATACTGCCGTCTATTGGTTTTGAGTCACGATAAGTCTTAGTTTTACGACGACCTGAGTGGCTTAAGTTTTCACGTTAACGATCTTTATTTTGCGAGTTGATTCTTCGTTTTCGCAGTGAAAATGACTGAAAGCTCGCCAGACGAACCGAATTCTAGCCGGAAGGACTTTATTTGTGGTGTTGTTGAAGGTAAATAGGGCTAAAGGCTCTTAAGATTCGTAGGCTATGGGTAGTTTTATACCTATGTTTGGAATACGAAGTTAAGAATGGAGTGAATGACCTGTGCTCAACTATTTGCAGGCTTCTACGGTCGCCCGTGGACCACAGAGCAAAGGAAAGATCTATTTCAAAAGTGAGTACTGAGTTTCCAATTTGTATTAACTAATTGAATGATAGAATTTCTATTATATCAGAGACTAATCACAGTTTACGAAAGTTGTTCATAACATTTTCTTGCAAGATACTTGTTCGCCTGTGTGCACGTTATATTTTCTTATTTCAATGAACTTAATCTATCATTTGAAGGTTTGCTTTCATTGACTCATGAAAATGAAGTACCAGTATCTTTTTTATCAATTTGATATGGCTGTTAAACCATTTCTGACAATTGCATTTATATTGATAGTTAATCTTTATTGTTCTCTAAAAGTCAGCCTTAGGAAAAAAATACATAATTACTAAGCACAGTGTAAGCCACCCAGTAGCCTCTGATTTATCAAACAGCAAATCGCCGGGTGAGAATACGTTTGTGCAATATCCAGTCGATTTGTATGGAAATGGTTGGATATGGCACAAACATATTCTTACCTGGCGAAATACTAATTACTATTGGACCTGGCCACAACTTGGTTTAGGGAATGCAATCTCAAACCGAGATTGGCGATTCAAGATCTTGTGCAAAAAATCTGATTCGAGATCCCAACCGTCAGCCTGTTGAGATTGACAAATAATTTAAATAGTATTCTGGTTAAAGTTGCCTAAGAATTCAGAATATAATAACTATATTTGACAAGTGCTGAGCAGCTTAAACAATTTTTTTGGGTTTTTTTGGAGCATAAAACATATAAATAATTGTGGGTATGCTATGTTCATCTGATTCTTCCACACTTAGTGCGCCACTGCGCTTATACCATCACACAGTATCACGGCCTGAATAACAGAAATCTAACCTTGAAACCATTAATCAACTAAAATAAATCATACACGTCAATCCTAGTTACGGCTAAAAAACGGGTTTCGGCTTAGTTTTGGTTTTGGCTGACACCGGCATGGCTGAAAACGAAACTGAATTTAAGGGGTTTCGCACTGCAATCAGACAGTCTTTATTTCAAAACACATTGATAATTTATTTGAAATAAGAAGTTATAATGGTAGGTATATTAATGATTTCTTCAAATATCAGACTAAATGATTAATATGTTATTTGAAAATGAAGACATTATGGTTGACATTTTTATTTTCTTTCTAGAGCATCATGACCTTATGTGGATGTTTCGTTTTCGGCCGAAACTAAGAACAAAGCTGAAGTTCGATTTCTATTTCGGTTTCAGCTGTGAAAATTAGATTTGGTCGGACACTAATTAGCACTTAAATAATTTCGCCTTTCAAGAATTAATGTGTACTAAGAATGTAACCTAATATAACAACCTTGCAGACAAAAGAAATGGGGTCTAGACATGTATGTCTACGCTCCGAAAGACGACTACAAGCACCGGGCCTACTGGCGCGAGCTGTACACAGTGGAGGAGGCAGAACACCTGACGTCTCTGATCTCTGCGGCAAGAGCACAGGGCATTACGTTTTGTTACGCACTGTCACCAGGGCTTGATATCACATACAGCAGCCAGAAAGAGATTACCACATTAAAACGGAAGCTTGAACAGGTAAGCCACTTTAGCTTTTACCTGTGGCGTGGAAATGTATGCATGGGAAAGATGTTAGATTTTGACTTACGTTTTCTTCAAGGCATGAAAGATAGAGTGTTATAAATGCCTTAACACTTCACTGAGAGTGCTGTCAATTAAGCGTTGTTTAACCTACATATGCTATGTCTG
The DNA here is from genome assembly GCA_947034925.1 of Eudemis profundana. NCBI lineage: Eukaryota > Metazoa > Arthropoda > Insecta > Lepidoptera > Tortricidae > Eudemis > Eudemis profundana. The sequence goes on from OX344813.1 coordinate 4,333,365, forward strand.
TGGTCTGACTATCATTAAATGTGTTAAACTAGGCAAGCAGGTCCTGTGGATACTTGTGGCGTGCAATTCACAAAGACAAATGCCCTCAATTTTCTACCCTGTTAAGCCCCTACCCTACTAATTTTTCAAGACACTGCCTAACGTCCCAATGTTTACCCTCCTACCCTCAGTAGGGAATAAATTAAAGTCAGTATCAGTATAGGTAGGCAGTATCTTTTAGTCTTTATGTAGTGCACGCCACTGGTGGATGCCACACGTTTATTGCCAATAGGCTAGACCAAAATTTCAAGCAATCAACCTTTCTGTGGCTTATTTAAGTTGTCTAGGCGACCATTTTGTTTCATTGTAAACTAGCTGTCCCAGAAAACGTCGTTCCTACTCAGATGTTTTAATAGTTATTCTGTTATTCGGAGCAGAGACTAAATAAATGCTGTAACTAACCCGACTTTGTTTTATGTATATAAGATTTCTGCACAATTTTTTAAGTAAACTAGCAATACCAGGATTGCATTGAAAATGTTATGTGTCTGATTAATGAGGGTATTTAGAAATCAGAAATCCACCAGCTGGCAGCAGGGTGGCGCAAGGTCTATTTGGCAGTAGATGTCAAAATCAAGTGGTGTGATTGGTGGATCTTGACGCCTACTGTCAAAAAGACCTTTCGCCACCCTGCTGCCAGCTGGTAGGTTTATGATTTCTTAACACCCTCATTGATTATTGTTTTCAACTATTATTACTTCACAGGTGTCCCAGTTTGGCTGCACCTGCTTTGCGCTGTTGTTTGATGACATCGAGCCAGAGATGAGTGAGGCAGACAAGCAGATCTTCCAGAGCTTTGCTCATGCTCAAGTAAGTTCATACAGTTGGCAGAAAGTATAGGAGCATTCCATGACATGCTATGGTGAAAATAGTTTGTAATAATCACAAAATTAAAATTTTTAAAATAACCGACTTTCAGTGAACCTATTTTGATATGAGATGCACGAGTGACTATGAACAAGTCCCAAATCGCCGTATATGTGCCTACTTATAATGAAGAGTTCCGTCGATTTCTCCAAGAGCTCGGCCCAAGATAGACAAAAATGGGCAAAGATGGAGGAGCTTTTACCCTTATAGGGGCTTCTACGATAGATAGAGAAATGAAATTTTAGGGGCCTAAGGTACTATTTGAGTACTATTTTTTGAGATATAAAGCGTTTCCAAAAACAAAGCCGTTCCAGAGATACAAACGGTGTACGCCAGCTTGACGCCCGGTAGCGTACACCGTGAACAGGCCTTATATTTCAAAAAGTTCAAGGGTACTATTTTTTTCACTTACGGTATTCGTCGGTACTATTTGGGTACTATTTATTGGCAGCATCAGATTCGCGGAAACTTACACTACTTGGCCGATTTTTTTATGACAGATTGACAGATAGATTATAAAGTCAGCTACCACTTGTGAACAAATTGAAAGCGGACACTACGAAAATAAAAAATTAAAAAATAAGAACTAAAATGAAATTTTTCGCGAAGTTTTGTGTTCCTACTCATAATTCACATACATAATTGTACGTGTCAAAATGTGGTTACAACTTGTTGCCTTTAATTTTGATATACAAAGAAAAAAACGTATTTTTCCGATTTCATACAGCCTGCGAAGTAGCAACTTTGACATTGTTTTTCTCCAAAACGCACAGTCATTGACATGGGTTTTTTTTGCAATTTGTGTTATTACAACTTACTACATTGATATTCGATATTCGTTAAAAATGTCTGGTCCCAAGCGATCTTAAAACACTGTGCCGCGGGCTGCGTCAAGTGTGGGCTTAGTTGACCATAGAGTCTTTCCGTGGCAAGCTCCTATCAAATCAAATCAAATCATTTATTTTGCAAGAACATACACAATTCGTTTTTTTTACATGTCAGTCATTAAATATAATTACATGTATGCATGTTCCGCCACAGTAAGGCATGCAAATCTTACAGATACCCATTTAAACAATACATTATTTATTTATTATCATTAATAAGAATAACAATCAGAGATTCATTTGTAATGTCAGTCAATTGTTTAAATATTAACCATATAATCTTTGCTTCATTCTATACACCGTGGGCCCGAATAACCCGACACAACACCTGACACAACACAGACGACATAATGGACTGCATGTCGGCCGCAATGAGGGCTACCGTTCCTGTGCCTCCAGTTGCCACCACCGTCGAGTAGGGTCCTGAAGTATAGCTGTCAGTTTGTTATTACGGGTGTGAAAACGAAGTTTACATTTCAATAGTATTTAATGCCATAAAAAATATCGAGCATGCTAAACGCAATACTGCAGTATCGCGTTTAGTTCGGAAAAAAAGCGGAGATACGTTTCAGAATGATAAAACTGTCTTAAAGCACTGACATTTGTTGACCCGTAACCCATATTTGCCATAAATATCTCAGATATTGCAAAATATTGATAACATTATTCTAATAAATCCGTGTAGCACAACAAAAAGTGACATTTGACATTTCGGAGACCTCACGCTACACTAGCGCCTCTAGCGGCGAAAATCATTCGCGGTAGCCTTCATTTGTATGAACTATCCTGAGAGGAAGGCCCGTGTCCAGCAGTGGACGTCTATCGGCTGATGTGATGATGATACGAAACTTGCCTCTGGTCGCTTTCTGCATAACTATGGTGAAATGTTTCTTCGTTTCAACAGGTGTCAGTGACGAATGAGATCCACCAACACCTCGGATGCCCCCGTTTCCTGCTCTGCCCGACTCAGTACTGCTCTACCCGGGCTGTGCCCACTGTCAACAGCTCCGAGTACCTGAATACTCTTGGGACGAAGCTGTCACAACAGATCGACATTATGTGGACCGGTATGTAGCCAAGGTTTTTGCCCTCATTTCTTTCCGGTATGTAGCCAGGAATTCAGTTGTTAAACTAATTTTGTTTTTTAAAGCCTGACTAACTCGCAACCCTAGTGCGCATAGCGATTATCTGACGATTATCCGGGTGGTCGGCCGTGGCGTTCCCTGGGGTCGAACCAGGTCGCTAGCTGGACCACCCCGAGTGGATTGGACTGGGATTTATTGGCATGTAAACTATATTATCAAACAGAATAAGATCAATCTACAATGGGCTAGACGACAAAAAAAAACGGTTTAGTCCGTCAGTTAGATTATTAAAAAATATAGTACACGTATTTTTTCTTTTGTTTGACAAACGAAAAATGATGAAGATAGAGTGCTTAGAAGTTTCGAGCGACGTCACTCCTAGGTACAATTTTCACCTAGGAGTGACGTCATAAGCCCCCACTCCAGGAGTTTGATGATCTATAACTTTGTCGATATTTAATATTGTGATAAACCAAAAAATACGTGTCCCATATTTTTCCATAATCTAACTGACGGACTAACTAGAATTATATATTTTTAACCCAGTCGTCATCCCCATTCATAAATACATCTACAGTCAACTTTTAACCTATAGGCAAAGTATAAAGATTGACAAATAGTCAAAGTTCGGCCGTTGAAGCGTGCAATACGTATTCAAGGTCGAGGCACAGACTGTGCGATCCGTACTAGAGCATTCTTACGCATTCGGAAAACTTTGCTTATAGTACGTTCGACTTACAACGAATCGAGTGTGAAGAAAAGTATTTACAACAATTATGTATGTATGTAAACACTTTATTGCACAAAATAAGACAAATTACAGGGTTACAAGATTAAGGTATATGTACAAAGGCGAACTTATCCCTTTGAGGGATCTCTTCCAGTTAACCTTTGAGCAGTTGAGTGATGAGACAAGAGAGATGGTAGACAAACTGAGAAACATGTACAAGAGATTATAGAGGTATTTATATGTAAATAAATAAAATAAATACATATACTGTATACATATATAAATAAATAAATACATATATATGAGTATATATACATACAGCAATACATAAAAATATACAGAACCTGTAAAAATCATAAAACGTGTCAAGTATTCAGTCAGAGGGCAACCACAACTTTTTTAATTTCCCCTTAAGCGAAGCTACAGACCGACACTGTCTGAAAGACGGTGGCAATTTGTTCCATAATTTTACAGAGTGTACCGTGAAGGCTTTGCCGTAAGAGCGATGATTATGAAGAGGTATTGAGAGAGACAAATCTGCACTAGAGCGCAGCCGGTGGCCACTATCCTCCGCCATAAATTTAAACCTCTCGGAAAGGTAGAATGGAGAAGAGGGGACAAACAGAACATTAAAAAGGAGAGACAAGGTGTGTACGTCTCTACGGCGACGGATTGGTAACCACTTGAGCTGCGAGCGGAAGGAGGATACGTGGTCGAATTTGAAGAAGAAGAAATTGAAGACTCAAGGAAAAAGTTATGAAGAATGAAGTCTAAAATTATTTTCAAGAAAGAATTTGTAGTAATAATGTAGTTGAAGGTTGTGAGATAGAGTCGTGGAGAGAAGTGAGACCACCGGTTTATGTTAGTTCAAAGAGGCTTTTTATTATAAACGCTCCTATCCCACTAATATTATAAATGCGAAAGTTTGTGAAGATGTTTGGATGTTTGTTACCTAATACCGGGATAACAACTGGATGGATCAAGCTGAAATTTGGCATGCAAGTAGATCAAGTCCTGGATTGAAACATAGGATACTTTATATCCCGGTAAAGAGTTCCTTTGGGACAATAACGGGAACAACGCGGGCGAAGCCGCGGGAAAATGCTAGTATTTATATAAGTTGGGTTAACGCTGATACAAGCAATATGCGTTTATGTAGCAGTAAACTATTGTTACTGTTAATTATCTACAAAACAGAACCAGCGTATTCAAATAAAAAAAAATAGGTCATTTACGGCCCGCAGAACCTACGTGTAACAACACCATTTTCGAGCGAGTGTGATGAATAAATAATTTTCTTCACAGGCCCCAAGGTGATTTCGAAGACCCTTACTACGGAGTGTATAGAGGAGATCACGGCGGTGCTGCGGCGGCCGCCCGTCATCTGGGACAACCTCCACGCCAACGACTACGACCAGAAGAGGATATTCCTAGGTAAACCAAGAATTAACATGCTAGATATGGAAACAAATGCATAAAAAAATCTGAAATCTATATACAGTCGAATTCAGAAATAGGTTACCACTTTTCGACCTTATTCAAAGGAAATAAGGTCGAAAAGTGTAAACATATTTCTGACGGCGACTGTACATATATGTGCCTTGTGTGAGCTGCAAGCGAGGGACGTAAATATGCGATCGAGGGCTTTCTTTATTACCTCCCGTGTTGTGTACATCATTTTACACTACACTTGGCCAGAAAGCGGCTTTCTCCGTACGCGGAGCGTGCGAAAAAAGCCAATTGGCTACTTGACAACTTTTTTCTGTGATATGTTATAGAAGCACCTCTCATTAATAGAAATATTAGTGAACTATAAATTTTATGGGTTATTTAATGGTATTAATAGTTTTTAATAATTTTATACTTTTAAAATGGACTTTCCCATCCAACTTTGGAGGCGCATAAAAAAAAGTCACATTAGGTATCAAACTCAAAACTTGAACATATTACCTTATTATGCTTATTTTAACAGGGTCTTATATAACTTTCACAAATTTCAGTTACAGTCAAGTACCCAATTTATGGCCAGGTGTGGCATAAACACTGTTTTACTGGAAGTATTCGTGAGCAGGTCCGTACTGCGGGCGGTCTCCCGAGCTGATTCCTCTACTTCGCGGCGTGCTGACCAACCCCAACTGCGAGTACAACGCGAACATGATCGCCATACGCACGCTCGCGCACTGGGCGGGCTGCAGTCTGGACGCGCCGACACATAGTAACTTATTATCAGGCATCGGATATTCCTGCGCCTATTTACCTAAACTTCGGCGTCGGCGGAGGTATTTGAATGTATGGAGCCGGCCTCAATTTATTTTTTTACTTTTGTTAGTAAATTTACCGGGATTTTGGAAATTATTTACAAATATCTCAAACTTGTCCTTAGAGTTAAATGTATTTAGTAAACCGAATAAATTACTGAATTCATTGATACTGCTACAGCTACTTCATGTGGCAAGCGCATACATCAACTTGAGTGCTTACAAAACTAACCTAAAAAAAGTAAAACCTAAACATTTTTGCGATATATTACATTCTCGTAACGTTTTATGCAATCCCGGAATCCCGGAACTTATATTATTTAAAAATATATTTCTAAGAAGCCGACTCCATACTTGCTTAGTTTTTTCCGGGAATTCGCCAACTTTAGGTAAATAGGCGCAGGAATACCCGATGCCTGCTTATTATTTCATTACTAAAATCAAGGACCATTAAAACAAGAGGACTGTCATTCTCCATACTTTGGATTGTAACCCGACCGCTAGGGGATTTCCGGGCAAAAACTAGATGGCCCTAAAAACTAAACATTTAACGATGTTATAATTGAACAAAGAAACATAGTATAGTAAAAATTAGTTCGTAAACAGCTTATAAATAAATTCTAACATTTAAATACTGTGTCACGCTTGCAAAGTTGAATAATCGTAAATAATATAATTTTTTTACCAAGCTTATACATATATGGCGTTGTAAATTTGGGGAACATATTTTTGTATAGAAAATGACAGTCCTCTTGTTTTAATGCTCCTTGCTAAAATACGCCCACTTATGATTTGTGCAAAACTGTCCTGAATATTTATTTCAGTAGGTATAGACACATTTATACTTGTTAAACGGAAAGATACTTGCCAAGTACCAACCCCTTTTACCCGTAGTCCCACCAACATGTCCCCCTGGTGGGTCAACGGGTAATTTTTTTTACCATTTGTCCTACCGTTCTAAACAGTGGGTCTACAGGTATTTTACTTTAACCTTGGTCCCACCGCACTAAAAAATAAAACTTCATTTTTTTACCAACTAAAATCAACAATTATCATACGAAAAATATAGGATAAAAAACACATAAGATAAAACATATTTGCCGTTCTGTAGCCTATCAAAAGTACCTAATATTTAAATTTATTTTCAAGATGATAATTAGGGTGACTTGCACCACGAAATAGCTATATAATTTTCAATGTATGTTTACCACTTAGTGCGGTGGGAGTGGGCAGGGCTTGCATTCCGGAATTCCGGAATTCCGGCCGATATTTCCGATGTTATAGTTCCGGAATTCATGTACTTAAAATTCCGGAATTGAAACCACTGTAATAGAGACAATTTAGACAGTTATTTTACAAAATTACGACGTTATAAAATAGACGAACGCTAATTATCTTCTTGCCCAGTCTTCGTATCATGTGCGTTATGCCTCCAACACAATAAAAGTAGTATTTTTTTAAGTATTGAATAATGCCTTAATATTTATGAAAATCCTTGGCACTCTCAAGTCCCAATAACATTTCTAAAATTTCCTTGAGAACTCTCTAAAACTTAAACAAAAACAGGAATGTTTTATAATTTACTAGTACAAATTGAAAGTATGTCCTACAACCGGATAAGTGCGAGTCGGACTCCCCCATCGAGGGTTCCGTACAAATATTTTAAATAAAACGATTTTTTTTATGATTTAATTACAAGTGTAGCTTTCTAATTTTTCCCTATACAGGTAAGACGATAATACTTGCTATATTGCATTGTTCTAGGTCAACGAAAATAACCCATAAATATTAATTCCCTTGAGTGTCGTTTGTGGCATAAACGGCCGTATCTTTTTTTGCATTAACTTAGAAGTTTATATTTTTCACAGATTTAAGGGACTCTAGACCTGAGTATATGATTTTATTTTCAACTCAACACCTTCACGCGTTCCCGAGATAAAGGGTCTTGACACACAGATGGGCAACAATGTGATCCTATAAGGGTTCCGTTTTTTTCCTTTTGAGTTACGTAACCCTAAAAACGACGAAATAAGGGCTACCCTAATATTACTTGATGTCGAATTACAGGATTTGTGATAATTAATAATACGGTGATAAATGAATTGCTACTTTCTTGATTTTTTTGAGATTTTTAAATAATTATGTCTCAAGTGTTGTACTTGGAATACTATATACGTATTTGTTGATTGTATTCTGAGCGATGATTCTTATTTAAATGTATTTTAATCCAATGTCTCATATTGGAAAACTAAACTAATAAATACCGGAACCAGTTCCGGAATTCCGGTATTGAAGGTAAAAATCCAATTCCGGAATTGGAAAATCGACCGATTTTGCAAGCCCTAAGTGGGACCATGGTTAAAATAAATTACACGTAGGCCCATTGTTTAGAACGGTAGTACGACGGGTAAAAAAAATTACCCGTGGACCCACCAGGGGGACATGTTGGTGGGACTACGGGTAAAGGGAAGTATCAAGTCTAATTGATCCTCTTTCTTGTGGTGTTTTTTGAATAAAGCCTTTTTTCGACCTCTGCGAACTTAGCGTAGTCCGGCTATAACTCTAGTCCGACCCTCTCTCTAAAGGGGACCGGGACTGGCGACTTTGTTCGACCCCAAGCCCCCCCCCCCAGGTGGCCCGGCCAGCGACCTGGTTCGACCCCAGGGAACGCCACGGCCCCGACCTGGTACGACTTGCCACGCCCAATGAGGGTTGCAAGTTTGCAGTGGCGTGGAGTAAAAGACATCCTAGAGCAAGCCGGTGCCGATTTGGCGTACATTTTCCTTCAGAGCTCTAGAATAAGATGGTCAAAAGCCTGATATTAGGCAAGCCGGTAGGAATCGAGCTGTTTAGACGCCACGCCACTGCAAGTTTGTCAGGTCAGGTAAAAAAAAATGATGTTACAGTGGAAGCAGTGTCTTGGGACATAAAGCTGGAGTCGGAAAGCGAGCAAGGAGTGTGCGAGGACGAGGCGCCCGTCACGCTCGGCAAGCACGTCTACCACCCGAGGCAGGCGTTGAGGTAAACACTATGTCTACATGTACAGTCGAGTTCATCATTATCTGAGCAAAGAACGGATCAAAAATATCTGATCTAGTTCTTATGCTTCTGACAATAGGGTCTTTTTCAGATGTTTTTGGCCCAATCTTTGCTCAGATAATGATGAACTCGACTGTACCACAGTATAGTAGCAATAGTTTCACCACAAGGTATAATGAGCATGTTGCGTCCTATAGGCATAACCGTCCAGAAAAGTCCAAATTCGCAAAACTTTAATAGATAGGGGCCATACTCTGCCTGAGGATCATTCTTTCAATATTTTTTCTACTCCTGTACCTTAATCTGTCTTTTACTTGGTCACGAACACTAATATAAGAACATACATAATATGAGTTCAGAGAGGTCTATATGGACTCTATTCCCCATAAAAGCACTTGTGTCTTTATAGTCGCAAAAAGGGATACATAGCAGAATGTGCAACTCGCAAAATGTGCAGGCTACGTAAAATGAGCAAATCGCAAAAAGTGCAAATCTCATAATAAACAGATCGCAAAATGTGGAGATCTCACAATTAGTAGATCGCCAAATGTGCAGATCTCAGAATGAGTAGATCGCAAAATGTGCAAGCAGATCTTATAATGAGCAGGTCGCATAATGTGTAGATTTTGAAATAGAGCAAATTCAGTCAACTGTAAATAGTATTAAATGTTCTAACGGTACCTGTAACTACTTCAAATTAATAGTATCTCCTTGAAAGATAACGGACTATGACCGATTTAATTATAAAACCTCATTACACGTTTGCGTAAAACGGTTACGGCCCGGAGTTAAGTTCGGGTCCGTATTAAACATCCGTCTGGGTGAAGAGAATTAAAGATTATATTCATTCTTAATTTCTCACTCGTAGCTCTCCCAGTAGTTACGATTTCATACTGCGGCCTGCACATTTTACGATTTGCTCATACTGTGGCCTGCACATTTTACGATTTGCTCATACTGCGGCCTGCACATTTTACGATTTGCTCATACTGCGGCCTGCACATTTTACGATTTGCTCATACTGCGGCCTGCACATTTTACGATTTGCTCATACTGCGGCCTGCACATTTTACGATTTGCTCATACTGCGGCCTGCACATTTTACGATTTGCTCATACTGCGGCCTGCACATTTTACGATTTGCTCATATTGCGGCATGCACATTGTACGATTTGCTCATATTGCGACATGCACATTTTACGATTTGCACTAATAAAAATAAAAATGCACAACTACCAACTTAACAGACAAATAAATTCCTGCGGTTTTTAAGAAAAACAAACCTTTCCGAACTAAATTCTTTGTTGCCAACATAAAAAAAAAATATTTTTAATATCGTCACTAGCGAGTATACGTCAAATTAAAAACAAAGTTTACCATAGACACATACTTATTATATTGTCAGTCATATCGATACATTTAAACTCAAAGGACGTAAACGCCGTAGATTCTAATGGCGCTTAAGCCCTTTGAGTCTAAAGGTATCGATATGTCATATTTGCCTTGTTTACGCGCTATGTTTAATTTTGTATTTTATATTTTAAAACCTAGTCGTAGAAAAAGTATTGTATGCAACGTTGTATAATTAAGTCAAAAAACGCTCATTGCGTCTCTATTTGCGATACTCGCCGCTTTCGCGGCTCGTATCGCAACTCACGCAATTCGCATTTTTTGAACCCACTAACACTTATACAACTGTTGCATAAAATACTATTACATGTTTGCGAAAGAGGGTTGAGTTTGAGTGTTCTAGAACAGTTTCACATAATTGACAACATTTCATACTTTCAAAAGATCTTAATTCGAAAACCATTTGGGTAAAACTGTATTTTATGCTAAAAAAAAATATTTTTGGATTTTTTTTCCCATTCATTTTGGAAAAAATCGTCAATTAGTGTGAACCGGAAGTGTGACGTCATTTTCCCTGCATTATCGAGAGAGACCTTAGTGCTGAAACGATTAAAAAGTGTATGGTATCCGTATCCGGTTGTCATTTTCTGACATACTTGCCGTCTGACGTTTATTTGTTTTGAAAATTGTTACAACTGCTTAGCGGCTTTAGAAGTTTAATTTTCTTACCGTTAGTTCATTTGCACGTTTTCGAAGACCTTAAAAGACTTGGCACTTTCCCACTGGACTCCGATAACGCATTCAAACATTATTAACTTGGCATTCTTTTACCGGACACCGATTTTTTTCATATAATGAAGACATCAGAAGGTTTTTCTCAGGCTGATAGCACGAATCTGCCGCGTGTTGAAATTATGATGATGGAGTACACATCGGCAAGTGATAAATATAATCCAGCCCAAATAAGAGGAGCAAAAGCATCGTTGTCTTCCCGAACTTCCTATGTTGACAACGCTGTAACGCCTGACAGTTATTTTTTTAATCGTAATTGTCGCTCTGGATTCTAGTTTTTTTAAATCGTAATTGTCGCTCTGGATTCTAGTTGGGAAAGTGACGTCATTTTCTACATACGCCCTTTTAGAATGAGCTATTTTTTTTTTTTTTTTTTTTATGTGTGATAGACAAGCATTTGACTCCGATCGCACCTGATGTTAAGTGACGATGAAGCCTAGGATGTAGCATGCTTGTCTAGAAGATGTCTATTCACTCTCAACTTGAAGAGATCCAAGTTATATTTTTCTGGGAAAAGATGGGCGGGAAGAGAGTTCCACTCTTTTGCGGTCCTTATAAGGAAGGTGGATGCAAAGCGTTTTGTACGAACTCGTGGAATATCGACGACATAAGGGTGGAACCCTAATCCACGCCGAGTGACGTAATGATGGAATGGAGACGGTGGAATCAATTCATGCAATCCCAGCGCACACTCACCGAAATGTATCCTGTAGAAAACCGATAACCTGGCGACATTTCTGCGGTGCTCAAGACTCTGCAGCTTCTCCTGAGCTAACACAGGGTCACCAATGAGCTTCTTCGCACGCTTGTCAATTGAATCCAAGGCGGCCAGTTGGTATTTGGCAGACCCATCCCAAAGATGGCAACAGTACTCCATGCACGAACGGACTTGTGCTTGGTATAACTGAAGTAGCTGTCCCGGCGTGAAGTACCGCCTCACTTTGGATAGGATTCCAAGTTTTTTTGCTACTTTTCAAACTGCTATTTTTAATTGAAAAATTGAGTTAAAACGAAAAAGAAAAAATACGGGTAGCTTAAAATTCCACCTATTTTCTATCCAGCTCATAAAATGAAGGAGTAGAAAATTTGAAATATTGTCAATTAGGTATAACAGTAGCGGTGCGATCATTAACGAACAGTTGAATGTTGCGTCATCACCTTTGTTACGTATTTTTGCATGTCACTCACACTTGCATAGTAGGGGGTGTGGCTTGGCTATAAATATAGCTGACGTGCTGTCGCGCGTCTGTGTGAATACGTGTCGCGCGCTCCTAAACGGCCGATGTTGGTCTACTTGTTTGTCTTTATACTTTTATCTTGCGCTGACCGTGCTGGTCTCTTCCCACTCTTTCTCTACTCTGCTAGATCTTTATCTAGCATCAATTATAGTGCGAATCTTGCCAGGTGAATTTTTCGCTTTGAGCCCTAATCTTTCAAACAAAGGCCATTGTATCCATTATGGTAGCGTTGCTATAATAGATACAATGGCCTAGCGCCAGGCGCTACAAGGTAGCTACCGCCAAACAAAGGCCATTGTATCTATTGTAACTGGCTTGTAGCGCCTGGCGCTAGGCCATTGTATCTATTATAGCAAAGCTACCATAATGGATACAATGGCCTTTGTTTGAAAGATTAGGGCTCGAAGCGAAAAATTCATCTGGCAAGATTCGCACTATACCTGGGCATTTTTTTTAAAGCTTCTCTTTTTAGATCTGAGAAATTTTACTTCATTTCTACTCAGAATCACGCGTACTATCGTCACTGATAGAAGAAAAAAAAACTCCCAAATTTTTTCCGCTACTTTTCCATACGCACTTGTATGAAAAATTTGATACACTTTTATTCTTCTTTGGCCCATCTACCCTGTGTTTTAGCTCAATTTCCGTTTCCCAGGCAAGCAATAATCGAGTGGCTTCCAGAGTTTTCTATACCCAAGACTGCACAGGGGCCGGTGATCAAGCCCCAGCCTCCAGTTACAGGTATTACGAAATGCTTTACAATCTTACATATCGCGTAACTATAAGTCGAACAACCGATGATCGAAGGGGCGTAAAGGTTCTCGAATGGAGACAAAAAATTGTATGTCCTCCAGACTCCCGATCCCGATCCACTCAAGGCGGTCTGGCCAGCGAAAATTTCTGCTCTTGGCTAAATAAAAGCTCGAAAAAAATCCCAAAAGCCCTACTCCAAACAGTTAGTGGTCCGTGGTTTCCTCAAATGGTCCCTCATCACTAAAAGGTTAAGAACCACTGCCTTACATGATGGTCTAACGACCTAGTTAAGGTCGATGGAGGCGGTAAGCGGACGATCGTTCGATCTGTTCGTTTTGTGGCAGCGTATCTTAAGTTTAATTTATAATATTTTTTTGTTGTTTTTATCTTGTGCTGTCATGAATAAATGTATTTTTTTCTTTCTTTCTATATGGAAGTCTTTGAGGGAGACCTATGTAGTAGAGTCTCAAGGTTGAGATGATGAATTACAATCTCACTAGTTAATAATCACCCGTATATCTCTCAGTTTGGTGCTTTGGTGGCCATCCGGAGGATTTGAAAAACCACCTTTTTTGTCACGAAATTTTTTTTAGAGGCGGCGAATGAAAACAAAAACGATTTTTTCATATTCAATATTTTTCAAAACTATACAATACAATCATATTTTATTGCACACCAAAAGATAAATTACAATGCAAACTTATACAAAAACAGTGGTATACAATAGGCGGTCGTATCGCTAAAGAGCTATCTCTACCAGACAACCTTTGGGTAGCGGAATCGATGTAACTATCTGGGGAAAGAAGGAATCTTATTCCATACAGGTCCCATGCGATTTACCTTCGAAACCGTACATAGTAAAAAGTCCATACAACATCAATGCACCCGCCATAGAACTAACACAAGCAATAAGTTTGTTTCACAGTCCCGCCGGTCCCGATCATCCCCATCCTGCCGTCCGTCAACACGTGCATGTCGCTGCTGACGGCCACCACCAACACCACCACCACCGCCGCCGTGGCCGCCATCCCGACGGTCACCGCTTCACAGCTGCAGGCGTTGGCGGATTGCCCCGGCGTAAGGTTGTCGCATAGCGCGGTGAGTACCAGCATTATTATTCCACCGCCAACATGGTCGTTTGCCACCAACATTGTTACTCCACCCACCAACATTATAATAACCGCCGCTAATATTGTCAAAACCTCCACCAACATTATAATACCGCCACCAAAATTGTCACTACCTCCACCAACATTATTATTACCACTACCAACATTATAATTACCGCAACTGCATTATCATTACTAACACGAATATCATAATTCCATCACACTGAACTCAACCACCAACATGGTCGTTTGCCACCAACATTGTCACAACCTCCACCAACATTATAATTACCGCCACCAACATTGTCACTACCTCCACCAACATTATAATTACCACTATCAACATTATAATTACCGCAACTGCATTATCATTACTAACACCAATATCATAATTGCCATCACACTGAACACAACTACCATCGCCATCATAAGTACACTTATCAGACCCCACCGTCCAAAGTCCCGTCGGTCCCGATAATCCCGATACTGCCATTCGTTCTCTATTACTACCACTAATTGGCTACTTGACAACTTTTTTCTGTGATATGTTATAGAAACACCTCTCAATAATAGAAATATTAGTGAAATAAAACTGGTCAAGAGCATGTCGGATCATGCTCAGTGTAGGGTTCCATAGCCGTATCTATAAGGAAATGTGCTACAGATAAAAATAAAGCTAAAAATAAACAACTGACAAAAAGTCTTAAATGCCGTGTAAATCAATGGCACTTAAAACCTTTTGGTTGGGAAGTTTTTCAGCAATAACTTCAAAACGGTTTATTCCTTACTATTCAAATAAATTTTCGTTAAATGTATTTATTAAGCGTTACCAGGGTGGCCACTTTCTGGAAAACCGGGAAAACCGGGAAATGTCAGGGAATTTCACTAGTCATGGAAAAGTCAGGGAATTGTCAGGGAAATTTATTGAAGGTCAGGGAATTTACATCTTTACAACCTGCAAGCCTGGTCACCGAAAAATGAAAACCCGCGAAGATACAGCATCAATGTTTGGGCATCGTTAATTTGCCTGTTGCGTCCGTTACAAAAAATCGGGAAAAAATAAAGTTCATGAAAGATTGTTTGGGATTATTGTACATCATTAGAAAGAGGATAGAGCACAGAATTTTTTAAAACAATTTTAAGAACGTGGGTCTCATTTAGTTTTTTTTATTGCAAATCAAAATTCATCTTTGACTAAATTTTTACATGTTGTAAAACATTTGCAGGTCATTAAAAAAAAACTAGCAGTAACATGTCAGTTATTTTAACTCTGATACAACCGTGAAACGTTACACATCACGATGCAATAAACATTTCATCTCTTTTGCACTTACTTTTTTTTTAATTCAAATTTAAACGCGTCGTCGGCCCTGTAAATTCTTTAAAAACAACAAAAGAAAGAAAAAAAAATACACGTGGGCCAAACATTTTTTTAGAAAGCGTAGAGGGATAGATAATAACCCCACCTATCCGCCATTTTAATTTGGCAAACGATGGACCAAACACCCTGTATATTTCATCCTTATTACATTTAACCCTTAAATGCATAGATAGATAGATAGATTTATTTATTTCATAATACAAAATTACATGATAAATTATACATGACATGTCATAATGATGTATATCTGCATCGTATATTTGATGGCCAGTGCAGCAATATGCAGATATCCAAAATCACATTTATTGCTTTTTTTAATAGATGTGACATTTACGTGTTAGATTCCGAATACATCCATAAATATTTTTGGCAAAATTGTATTTAAAAAAAAGGTATTAGATTTTTTGAGCAAAATGGCGGCAATTTTGAAAAAGTTAAATACTTATTTAAGGTTTTCGTTCAGTGTGTTTATAACGGTTTTTAACAAAATAAGTAATTATTTTTTAGTATAATGTTGTAGCACATATCATAAAGATTACAAGTTTACTAATTTTTTTTTATATTTTTCTAGTGTTTATTACGCCATTAGGTATCCATATATTTTTTTTTAGTAACGATAAAAAAAATCATGCCTTTAAGGGTATTATAGTCAGGGAAAAACTAGAAAAAACGGCTGGAAAACCGGGAAAAGTCAGGGAATTTTGATTGTTGTAAATAGTGGTCACCCTGGTTACCTTCCTGATTTTTTTCATATTTTTTGGACTTACGGTTTAAAAGTTAAAGGGGGGGGGACACAATTTATGCAACTTTTGGAGCGATTATTTCCGAAAGTATTCACTTAATCAAAAAAAAGTACATAAAAACCTTCTAATGTTTTTAAAAGAACTATCGAATTATGTACCTCACGTTGATAATTGCTGAAAAAAAAATTTTTTAGCTTCTGTTACATGTATGGAGTGCCCCCCCTAGATTTCTTTATTTTTATTATTTAACTACCAAACTTAGTAGCGGCATCTACAAGACATCTATATTCCAAATTTCATCAGTATACGTTTTGTAGTTTTTGAGTAAAATGCCTGTGACATACGGACGGACGGACGGACGGACGGACGGACATGACGAAACTATAAGGGTTCCTTTTTTAGCCATTTTGGCTACGGAACCCTAAAAACCCATTTCAATATCATAAAAACTCACCGAGATACTACAATGTTAAGATCACATTTTTAGACTTTCCCAAATACGTGCCGAAACGCTCCCTACCCGTTGGGGAAATCAATAACTTTGTTCTGCAACTATGTTAAAACTTGCGTTTATCGTAAAGGTTTAATAACAAAAGTTACTATACATTTTATGGGTTATTTAATGATATTAATAGTTTTTAATAATTTTATACTTTCAAAATGGACTTTCCCACCCAACTTTGGAGGCTCATAAAAAAGGTTACACGTTAGGTATCAAACTCAAAACTTGAACATATTTCCTTATTATGCTTATTTTAACAGAATCTCATATAATTTTTACAAATTTCAGTTACAGTCAAGTACCCAATTACCATATTGTATTCCTTTTATTTTGCAGGTATCACCAGCAGAAACCAGTGTTGTATCCAACCCCGTAATGAACTCCCTAGTGTCCCCGACCAAAGTGATCCTAAACGAATCAATCCAGAACCCCATAATACCCATCGCGAGCTCCAACATATCCTTACCCAACGAAATACCCGTCTCGACCCTACCCGTGCCCATCCTAGGCCTCAAAGCCTTCGAGGACAATGTTGAGAAGAACGAAGACCAAAGTATGTTGGACAGCGAAAGACAGGACAAAAGTGATAGTGTTGTGAATGACAGTGTTCTAGAAAGTGCTAGTTTTATAGAAGAGATGAAGAAGGATAAAGAGGATGACCAGGACACGATTATTGTTGATGATGAGAAGGTCGAAGAGCAGCAGCTGAATGGAGAGATGAGTTTAGGTGGTAAGTGATCATTAATAATATTTTAAGTACGACCGAGAATTGCACGGAGAAAAACACATGAATACTCGAAAGCACGCGCTTTCACAGAGATAAGACCAATGTAGATCGATCGTTCACCCCCGAAAACTCCCATATAGCGTGATCGAAATCATTTGAGCCATTTTCGTGCAAAAAAAAATATACAAGAATTGCTCCTTTAAAGTTTCAGCTTTCTCTATAGCATCATATTATATCGTCGAACGTATGCTGAATTACGGTAAGGGACAGGCAAAACAATGTCCCTTACCGTAATTTTAGCCTACGGTCGACGATATGTTGATTCCGAAACAAGATCATAACATACACGAATGAAATCTTCCGCTATTAACATAACAAGAGTTCATAAACAACTTTATTCAAAATACCTACTGTTAAAAAAATATATTAAAGATTTAAACATAATTTTGTTTAGATACCCCACAAACGTTAAGTCCGAACCGGGCGTCGCTACCCGAAGGCACTGAACCGCTAGACGTGGACCCGCCCTCCGTGTCTAACACAGACACAGACGTCGTCATGAACGACGGATTGAGCGAAGTAAGTAGAATAGGCTTGTGTCCTAAATTTTGTTTCTGCTGTAAATGGATTCTACTATTTATGAGGAACAAATATATACCTATAACTACTACACTTGGATTGCTATAACAGCCACAATTTGCAATCAAAAGTAGCCGACCGCACTGAGCGTTGAAAACGGCCCATACAAAACGGACGCACCCTGTGACGTCATCTCTTGTCCTCCTAAGTCTGTATGAAAATAGCATTTTGCCATTTTGAGCACAAAAAAGTGCGTTTAAGCACATAGTTGTTTTACATTTATTTTTTCAGTGTTATTTAAGCATTCCGAAATTGACTTTAATTTTTCTTAAATACAGTAAAAAATATCGATTTTTTGAACTTTGTGGTCTCATAACTTTGTATTTTTTTTTTATTTCTTCTGTGTTATGATAATTTAGTATTTTCCTATCCATGTGACTATATTATGTTGTATAAATTCAACATTAGTCAACCTCCCCATTACATTTGTTTTGTCTATTAGCAAAATAAGTAATGAGTTATGCTTGAGTGATTTATGTAAAATTTACAAACAATATTCAATCTGAATTTGAAGTAATTAAGCTTATTTTAGAAAAGAATTTTCATAGGTGTTGGCCATTTACCCTCTTAGATGAGTGCAAACAGTGTTAATATTTTCAATGTCAACCCATTACTCTTTTATATTTTCGATGACAGTCAGTGCACAAGTTGACATTACAATATTATAATATATCTTTTTTTGCAAATGGCAACAAAAGTTACATCAAACCTTGGTGACATCTGAATGAGCAGCAAATAATTGTGTCGTTAATGAACTAGGTCAGCGGTCGGCAACCGCTTAGCAGCCAAGGGCCATATAGTAGCTAAGGAATTGACGCTGGCCGCATTTTGTTAACCATTTGTGATTTTATACTATTCGGAATAAAGCGACGGCAATACAGACCGGAATATAGGGCCGCAAGTGAGCGGTTCAAGGGCCGAATGCGGCCCGCGGGCCGCACGTTGCCGACCGCTGAACTAGGTGATTGATTGTCAATGTGTTAATTGAAGTTTTATCCTAATTCAGAACGGATCGATGCAAGTGGAACCGAGCAACAGTCCCCTAAGTACGGACATGATGGTGGAGCCCGCCGACTCGAACGACCTTCCTGACGAGTGAGTATACTAGGCTATTTGGTGACCGATCAAATCAGCTCTCGCCTTTGGCTCGTTTCGTAAAACAACACTCGTGTTTAAAGCCTCTCATTATGTATCAGTTACATAAACTACTATTATGCCACACCTGGCCATAAAGTGGCTTTTACCGCACGCTACGCGTACGGAAAAAGACGCTTTCTGGACAAATGTAGACATAAAATGATGTACACAACACGGGAGGTAATAAAGAAAGGCCGGGATCGCAGATGTTTACCACCCTAGTTTTGTAATGTACTAATTAAAATTCTGCTTAGTCATCATCATTGTCGCCCTAACACTAGGCCTCGACGATTTCGGTGTGTAACCATTTGGAATCATCGTCAAAACGAGGAAATAAGTAAATGTACACATGTCATACATATTATCGAAGATATCATCATCACCATTGTTGCCTTTGGATATTCATGTATATAGAGTGCGACTTCGATAACTTCGCAGAGTTGAACATGGCAACAAATTTCTATGAAAATGTGACTTAAATGGAGGTGTTGCCATGTTCCGCTCTGTAAAGTTATGGTCATGGACCGTACTTTTCGTGCCGATGACAGGCAAATGACGTCAACCTACATACATGCCGATTTAGTGAAGGCTTTATGCTGATTTACCGTTACCGTAAATTACCGATATTGTTTAACTTATAATTGATTTTTTTTTTCATTGATTGATGTCAATGGTAGAAGACATTTTGTAAGTAAAAATGTATACGTTTGTTTTTTTTTCTTTATTTTAACGGAAAGTTGGAAATATTAATCGGATGTGCGATTTAGCACTATACTTATCCGAATGTATTATATTCATGCGGTCTATTCTATTTCCAAATGCGTTTCTGATTTATTTTCCAATTTCCCGTTTCAATAAATAAGATAACACAGGCAGACACATCTTGATTTATAAAATGGCTTCTACCATTGACAGCAACTAATGAAAGTAGAGATAACATTAATTCGTAGCTTTTACGATACCGGTTATTTCCGGTCACGACAAATCCATCTAAAACCTAAAGTGAATCATGCTGTATGTAGCTTGACGTTATTTTTACGTCATCGGCAGGAAAAGTACGGTCCCTGGTTATGGTAGTTGCACTTTAGGCCTCCTCCATTTTACGCCACGTCCAATCTTGTGTCTTTCTGAAGTGTTTTCCTGAGACCTCCACTAGGACACGTTCAATCAAAGATACGTGCTCTCGTTATAACAGAGGACGACCTAGTACTGCAAGATACGTTATTTTTTTCTTTGGACGACACGTTTAGCCTAATATTTGTGTGATGAACACGAGTATTTATTCCTGAGTCATGGATGTTTTCTATCTATTTAAGTTTGGGACTAGATCGATTTGTGTAAGATGTCCGCAATATTTATCTATTTATATTCTTTCTGTTTGTAGACCAGTTGAAGACCCGTCCATAGACACGAACGCTCTAACAGAGGACGACTTGGTGCTACTATGCGATCTGTTCTACCTGCCGTTTGAACATGGCTCGCGCGGGCTGCGGATGCTGCACGACTTCCACTGGCTCACCGGCCACGCTGGCACGCTGCCCAAGGGAAACAAGCCCGAGGTCTGTTTTGTAGTTACCATCGAGTTGATTTTCAGGCTTTTATCTTACTTGCAATCTTCGTATGTGTGTGTTACCGGCGTGAGATAAAATCGGGCATATCTGTAAGGGTAACAAAGCACTATTTTGAGTTCTGGCACAACTTTTATAGTCATAATTACAGAAAACGTGTTTCTAATACAGGTGACAATTTCGTGATAATTTTTAGGGTTCCGTAGCCAAAATGGCTAAAAAGGAACCCTTATAGTTTCGTCATGTCCGTCCGTCCGTCCGTCCGTCCGTCCGTCCGTCCGTCCGTCCGTCCGTATGTCACAGGCATTTTACTCAAAAACTACAAGACCTATACTGATGAAATTTGGAATATAGATGTCTTGTAGATGCCGCAACTAAGTTTGGTAGTTAAATAATAAAAATAAAAAAATCTAGGGGGGCACTCCATACATGTAACAGAAGCTAAAAAAAAATTTTTCACAAAATGTCAACGTGTGGTACATAGTTCGACAGCTCTTTTGAAAATATTTTAAGGTTCTTAAGTAATGTTTTTGATTAAGTGAATACCTTTGGAAATAATCGCTCCGAAAGTTGTGAAAATTGTGTCCCCCCCCCCTCTATCTTCTTAACCGTGTGTCCGAAAAATATAAAAAAAATTACAAAGATAACGCTCAATTAATACTTTCAACGAAAATTATTTTCAACAAGATCGGATTAACCGTTTTTGAGTTATTGCCGATAAACTGCGCTTCTCAACAAAAGGACGTAATTGCTATGAAGATACGCTCTTTTGTTGTTGTAGTTTTTTACATCGTATTTTTTACCTTATAGTTACGGCTATGGAACCCTACACTGAGCATGGTCCGACATGCTCTTGGCCAGTTATTCTTAGATGATTGCCGCTCGTACCTCACGTTCAGTGCAATATTTAAAGTCTTTTTGTTTGAAGACGAGCGAGTGGCGCCGCCGCCGCAGCCGCTTCGCGTGGTGGACGGCGCGCGCCCGGCGCCTGCTGCGGCGGCTCTCGGCCTGCGCCAACCGGGAGCTCCACGCGGAGCTGCAGCCCTACGTGTGGGAGCTGTGCGCCGTGCTGGCGTTACTGGACGGCTTCGTGCGCTGGCTCGGTGAGTCACTCACAGACGAGGCCTCCCCTGGCCCGGCGCTAGCGGCTCTCCCTGCGCCAACCGGGAGCTCCACGCGGAGCTGCAGCCCTACGTGTGGGAGCTGTGCGCCGTGCTGGCGTTACTGGACGGCTTCGTGCGCTGGCTCGGTGAGTCACTCACAGACGAGGCCTCCCCTGGCCCGGCGCTAGCGGCTCTCCCTGCGCCAACCGGGAGCTCCACGCGGAGCTGCAGCCCTACGTGTGGGAGCTGTGCGCCGTGCTGGCGTTACTGGACGGCTTCGTGCGCTGGCTCGGTGAGTCACTCACAGACGAGGCCTCCCCTGGCCCGGCGCTAGCGGCTCTCCCTGCGCCAACCGGGAGCTCCACGCGGAGCTGCAGCCCTACGTGTGGGAGCTGTGCGCCGTGCTGGCGTTACTGGACGGCTTCGTGCGCTGGCTCGGTGAGTCACTCACAGACGAGGCCTCCCCTGGCCCGGCGCTAGCGGCTCTCCCTGCGCCAACCGGGAGCTCCACGCGGAGCTGCAGCCCTACGTGTGGGAGCTGTGCGCCGTGCTGGCGTTACTGGACGGCTTCGTGCGCTGGCTCGGTGAGTCACTCACAGACGAGGCCTCCCCTGGCCCGGCGCTAGCGGCTCTCCCTGCGCCAACCGGGAGCTCCACGCGGAGCTGCAGCCCTACGTGTGGGAGCTGTGCGCCGTGCTGGCGTTACTGGACGGCTTCGTGCGCTGGCTCGGTGAGTCACTCACAGACGAGGCCTCCCCTGGCCCGGCGCTAGCGGCTCTCCCTGCGCCAACCGGGAGCTCCACGCGGAGCTGCAGCCCTACGTGTGGGAGCTGTGCGCCGTGCTGGCGTTACTGGACGGCTTCGTGCGCTGGCTCGGTGAGTCACTCACAGACGAGGCCTCCCCTGGCCCGGCGCTAGCGGCTCTCCCTGCGCCAACCGGGAGCTCCACGCGGAGCTGCAGCCCTACGTGTGGGAGCTGTGCGCCGTGCTGGCGTTACTGGACGGCTTCGTGCGCTGGCTCGGTGAGTCACTCACAGACGAGGCCTCCCCTGGCCCGGCGCTAGCGGCTCTCCCTGCGCCAACCGGGAGCTCCACGCGGAGCTGCAGCCCTACGTGTGGGAGCTGTGCGCCGTGCTGGCGTTACTGGACGGCTTCGTGCGCTGGCTCGGTGAGTCACTCACAGACGAGGCCTCCCCTGGCCCGGCGCTAGCGGCTCTCCCTGCGCCAACCGGGAGCTCCACGCGGAGCTGCAGCCCTACGTGTGGGAGCTGTGCGCCGTGCTGGCGTTACTGGACGGCTTCGTGCGCTGGCTCGGTGAGTCACTCACAGACGAGGCCTCCCCTGGCCCGGCGCTAGCGGCTCTCCCTGCGCCAACCGGGAGCTCCACGCGGAGCTGCAGCCCTACGTGTGGGAGCTGTGCGCCGTGCTGGCGTTACTGGACGGCTTCGTGCGCTGGCTCGGTGAGTCACTCACAGACGAGGCCTCCCCTGGCCCGGCGCTAGCGGCTCTCCCTGCGCCAACCGGGAGCTCCACGCGGAGCTGCAGCCCTACGTGTGGGAGCTGTGCGCCGTGCTGGCGTTACTGGACGGCTTCGTGCGCTGGCTCGGTGAGTCACTCACAGACGAGGCCTCCCCTGGCCCGGCGCTAGCGGCTCTCCCTGCGCCAACCGGGAGCTCCACGCGGAGCTGCAGCCCTACGTGTGGGAGCTGTGCGCCGTGCTGGCGTTACTGGACGGCTTCGTGCGCTGGCTCGGTGAGTCACTCACAGACGAGGCCTCCCCTGGCCCGGCGCTAGCGGCTCTCCCTGCGCCAACCGGGAGCTCCACGCGGAGCTGCAGCCCTACGTGTGGGAGCTGTGCGCCGTGCTGGCGTTACTGGACGGCTTCGTGCGCTGGCTCGGTGAGTCACTTACAGACGAGGCCTCCCCTGGCCCGGCGCTAGCGGCTCTCCCTGCGCCAACCGGGAGCTCCACGCGGAGCTGCAGCCCTACGTGTGGGAGCTGTGCGCCGTGCTGGCGTTACTGGACGGCTTCGTGCGCTGGCTCGGTGAGTCACTTACAGACGAGGCCTCCCCTGGCCCGGCGCTAGCGGCTCTCCCTGCGCCAACCGGGAGCTCCACGCGGAGCTGCAGCCCTACGTGTGGGAGCTGTGCGCCGTGCTGGCGTTACTGGACGGCTTCGTGCGCTGGCTCGGTGAGTCACTCACAGACGAGGCCTCCCCTGGCCTGGCGCTAGCGGCTCTCCCTGCGCCAACCGGGAGCTCCACGCGGAGCTGCAGCCCTACGTGTGGGAGCTGTGCGCCGTGCTGGCGTTACTGGACGGCTTCGTGCGCTGGCTCGGTGAGTCACTCACAGACGAGGCCTCCCCTGGCCCGGCGCTAGCGGCTCTCCCTGCGCCAACCGGGAGCTCCACGCGGAGCTGCAGCCCTACGTGTGGGAGCTGTGCGCCGTGCTGGCGTTACTGGACGGCTTCGTGCGCTGGCTCGGTGAGTCACTCACAGACGAGGCCTCCCCTGGCCCGGCGCTAGCGGCTCTCCCTGCGCCAACCGGGAGCTCCACGCGGAGCTGCAGCCCTACGTGTGGGAGCTGTGCGCCGTGCTGGCGTTACTGGACGGCTTCGTGCGCTGGCTCGGTGAGTCACTCACAGACGAGGCCTCCCCTGGCCCGGCGCTAGCGGCTCTCCCTGCGCCAACCGGGAGCTCCACGCGGAGCTGCAGCCCTACGTGTGGGAGCTGTGCGCCGTGCTGGCGTTACTGGACGGCTTCGTGCGCTGGCTCGGTGAGTCACTCACAGACGAGGCCTCCCCTGGCCCGGCGCTAGCGGCTCTCCCTGCGCCAACCGGGAGCTCCACGCGGAGCTGCAGCCCTACGTGTGGGAGCTGTGCGCCGTGCTGGCGTTACTGGACGGCTTCGTGCGCTGGCTCGGTGAGTCACTTACAGACGAGGCCTCCCCTGGCCCGGCGCTAGCGGCTCTCCCTGCGCCAACCGGGAGCTCCACGCGGAGCTGCAGCCCTACGTGTGGGAGCTGTGCGCCGTGCTGGCGTTACTGGACGGCTTCGTGCGCTGGCTCGGTGAGTCACTCACAGACGAGGCCTCCCCTGGCCCGGCGCTAGCGGCTCTCCCTGCGCCAACCGGGAGCTCCACGCGGAGCTGCAGCCCTACGTGTGGGAGCTGTGCGCCGTGCTGGCGTTACTGGACGGCTTCGTGCGCTGGCTCGGTGAGTCACTCACAGACGAGGCCTCCCCTGGCCCGGCGCTAGCGGCTCTCCCTGCGCCAACCGGGAGCTCCACGCGGAGCTGCAGCCCTACGTGTGGGAGCTGTGCGCCGTGCTGGCGTTACTGGACGGCTTCGTGCGCTGGCTCGGTGAGTCACTCACAGACGAGGCCTCCCCTGGCCCGGCGCTAGCGGCTCTCCCTGCGCCAACCGGGAGCTCCACGCGGAGCTGCAGCCCTACGTGTGGGAGCTGTGCGCCGTGCTGGCGTTACTGGACGGCTTCGTGCGCTGGCTCGGTGAGTCACTCACAGACGAGGCCTCCCCTGGCCCGGCGCTAGCGGCTCTCCCTGCGCCAACCGGGAGCTCCACGCGGAGCTGCAGCCCTACGTGTGGGAGCTGTGCGCCGTGCTGGCGTTACTGGACGGCTTCGTGCGCTGGCTCGGTGAGTCACTCACAGACGAGGCCTCCCCTGGCCCGGCGCTAGCGGCTCTCCCTGCGCCAACCGGGAGCTCCACGCGGAGCTGCAGCCCTACGTGTGGGAGCTGTGCGCCGTGCTGGCGTTACTGGACGGCTTCGTGCGCTGGCTCGGTGAGTCACTCACAGACGAGGCCTCCCCTGGCCCGGCGCTAGCGGCTCTCCCTGCGCCAACCGGGAGCTCCACGCGGAGCTGCAGCCCTACGTGTGGGAGCTGTGCGCCGTGCTGGCGTTACTGGACGGCTTCGTGCGCTGGCTCGGTGAGTCACTCACAGACGAGGCCTCCCCTGGCCCGGCGCTAGCGGCTCTCCCTGCGCCAACCGGGAGCTCCACGCGGAGCTGCAGCCCTACGTGTGGGAGCTGTGCGCCGTGCTGGCCTTACTGGACGGCTTCGTGCGCTGGCTCGGTGAGTCACTCACAGACGAGGCCTCCCCTGGCCCGGCGCTAGCGGCTCTCCCTGCGCCAACCGGGAGCTCCACGCGGAGCTGCAGCCCTACGTGTGGGAGCTGTGCGCCGTGCTGGCGTTACTGGACGGCTTCGTGCGCTGGCTCGGTGAGTCACTCACAGACGAGGCCTCCCCTGGCCCGGCGCTAGCGGCTCTCCCTGCGCCAACCGGGAGCTCCACGCGGAGCTGCAGCCCTACGTGTGGGAGCTGTGCGCCGTGCTGGCGTTACTGGACGGCTTCGTGCGCTGGCTCGGTGAGTCACTCACAGACGAGGCCTCCCCTGGCCCGGCGCTAGCGGCTCTCCCTGCGCCAACCGGGAGCTCCACGCGGAGCTGCAGCCCTACGTGTGGGAGCTGTGCGCCGTGCTGGCGTTACTGGACGGCTTCGTGCGCTGGCTCGGTGAGTCACTCACAGACGAGGCCTCCCCTGGCCCGGCGCTAGCGGCTCTCCCTGCGCCAACCGGGAGCTCCACGCGGAGCTGCAGCCCTACGTGTGGGAGCTGTGCGCCGTGCTGGCGTTACTGGACGGCTTCGTGCGCTGGCTCGGTGAGTCACTCACAGACGAGGCCTCCCCTGGCCCGGCGCTAGCGGCTCTCCCTGCGCCAACCGGGAGCTCCACGCGGAGCTGCAGCCCTACGTGTGGGAGCTGTGCGCCGTGCTGGCGTTACTGGACGGCTTCGTGCGCTGGCTCGGTGAGTCACAGACGAGTGAACCACCTAATGCCACTCATTTCTTCGCCGAACTGGCACACAAGCTGTATAAGAGCTTATACTGCCATTATACAATACTAATCACGTAAAAAGAACGCTGGTGGTGGGGCTGCGCAGTAGGCAATTTATCGGTCTATTTGGTGGTATGAGGTGCGGCGCGGGGAGGGCGGGTGCCGCGCCGCGTCATTGCCGGGGCGCTATTGGTTCGTCAGTCGACCTTTGCTTTCCGCACTGTGTTCACGTCACGTTCGTTCTCAAAATACTGTCGCGCACAAAAGTGTCTTGTTTATTACAAAATGGTTTTACATAGAAAAATGATTTATGATGTATATTGTTTGTTTTTTCCATTCTACACAGAAACATGTTTTTAATTCCATTTAATAATATATCAACTAATAATACTCAAGGATCCCACAGTCAAACTGTGTAAACAGTTATGGGGGACGATGTTTTACTATTAAGCGTCATTCCAAAAAAAAAAATAGGTTCATGAGACGGGACTTTCAACGTTTTAACATACAATATAAATTTAAATATAGACAAACCATTTTTTAAGGGCTTTATATTTCAACGAAGATTAGAAGTTGCGGACAGCTTTGTGTGGGTTAAAAAGTTGATTCACCCTATTAATAAATAAATAATAGATAATAATACATATACTTTTTAATCGAACCGCGCCGCGAGCGAAAGGCTAGTTTAAAAATAAAACAATAAACATAGTACTTTCGTGCGCGAGTGTAGCAATGCGCAAACATACCCCCTCCACTTTCTTCCAGCGTTCTTTTTACGTGACGCGAACTGTACCTCAAGTTTGAGCGATATCAATATCTGTTGACGACCGCTTTAGCTTAGTTGGTAGTGACCCTGCCTATGAAGCAAGAGGTCCTGGGTTCGAATCCCGGTAAGGGCATTTATTTGTGTGATGAGCACGAATATTTGTTCCTGAGTCATGGATGTTTTCTATGTATTTAAGTATTTGTATGTATGTATCTATTAAATATATCGTCGTCTAGTATCCATAACACAAGCCTTATTGAGCTTACTATGGGGCTAGTTCGATTTGTGTAAGATTGTCCCCTAATATAAAAAAAAAAAATCTCTGTTTAGCAGTGGCGTGGCGTAAAAGATATCCTTGGGCAAGCCGGTGTAGATTCGGCGTACATTTTCCTGTAGAATAAGGTGCTCAATTGCCTGATATAAGGCAAGCCCGTAGGACTCGAGTTCTTTGGACGCCACGCTACTGCTGTTTAGCCTAATGGTTGACTGGCACAGAATGCCTCATGGCTTTAAGTCCACCATTCGTACTCTCTTGTATTGTGCAATAAAGTTTGAATAAATAAATATCAAAGCTGTTATACAGCTGGTTTGCTACTTGGGTGGAAAGCATACGTAGTCGAGTTCATCGTTATCTGAGCAAAGAACGGATCAAAAATATCTGAACTAGTTCTTATGCTTCTGACAATGGGGTCTTGTTCAGATATTTTTGGCCCAATCTTTGCTCAGATAATGATGAACTCGACTGTACCGCGCGTGCGACTGTGAGCGAGTGAAATTTGGCTTGTATAAGCACTTATATCCTAACATGGTTTCCACTATTTTATTCGAGGTATAACAAATACAAATGACATTTTATGCCACACCTGGCCATAAAGTGGCTTTTTCCGCACGCTACGCGTTCGGAAAAAGTCGCTTTCTGGCCAAGTGTAGACATAAAATGATGTACACAACACGGGAGGTAATAAAGAAAGCCCTCGAACGCATATTTACGTCCCTCGCTTGCAGCTAGGGCCGCAAACTTCTGCGATCTCGGCCTTTCTTTGTATTACCACCCTAGTTATGTAATGTACTACTGTACGTCGGGCTGGTTGAAATAATTGTTCCAAAAAATGTGTGTGTGTGTGTGTGTGTAATTTAATATCTGTAGCATAATTTGACCGTATTGTTTCAGAACTCGGCAAATTCCCACAGAATAT
The DNA here is from genome assembly GCA_947034925.1 of Eudemis profundana. Taxonomy (NCBI): domain Eukaryota; kingdom Metazoa; phylum Arthropoda; class Insecta; order Lepidoptera; family Tortricidae; genus Eudemis; species Eudemis profundana. The sequence goes on from OX344813.1 coordinate 4,362,121, forward strand.
CGCGTCAAATACACAAGGCAGCTACACATGTAAGTAATCGTAATATTTCTGTATGAATATGCATGAATTTTATTAAACACATTTCTTAACAAAATATGAAAATACCGTAAAAAGGATGCCATAAAGTCAAAATAAAATTAAAATCGACCGAGAAATACGGAAGATATAAACATTTTAAAGCACTTCTCAGACAGCGATTAGAGAGAGAGATCCGATATGGACTATGACGTCATAGTACACGGCCGCCATACAATCTCCATACTATATTCTGTTTTGCTAGAAAGAGATAGAGATAAATCTTTCTTGTCTTATATCTTGGTTATTTTTATAGTTATTCGTAAAATATTTTTTTCCTACTGTTTCTTATATGGATGAGCTTTTATTAAAGTAAATAAAAAGTATCATGCATATTCCCTATTATATCCACCCGTGAGCTCTAACACGTCATTTGATCATGTTAACTGCTATAAGGTTTGTAATCTGGACAACTTCTTTGGCGCAACGACTCAAAGCGTGTCCTGGTTGGTCCCGAATTATTCGTATCGAATTGGAAATCCGGATTTTCTTAACAAATGTACATGATTTGACCGATCTTTACCCAATTTAGGCTCAGATTTTCAACCGTTTTTGTGACACGACCTCCTTAGTTTGTAAAATTATTTCGCGATTCTCCGCTGAAAAGGGGCATTCCATGAAAATATCTACGTTTTGTAGCTTATGTAACGCTTGGGTAGCTACCGTAATAAAACTTATTAGCTGCTAAGAAACACTACCAATCTTAAAGCCAAAGTATGATATTACCATACTAATATTCAGCTTCCTAATCGTACATGTCAATAGTATTTTATGCAACAGTTGTATAAGTAGGCTTAAAAAATGCGAATGGCGCGAGTTGCGATACGAGCCGCCGCGGCGGCGAGTATCGCAAATAGAGACGCCATGAGCGTTTTTTGACTGAATCATACAACGTTGCATGCAATATTTTTTCTACGACTAGGTTTTAAAATATGAAATACAAAATTAAACATAGCGAGCAAACAAGGCAAATATGACATATGAGTGACAGTATGTGTCTATGATAAACTTTTTTTTAATTTGACGTATACTCGCTAGTGACACGCAGTGACGATATTAAAAATACTTTTCTTTATGTTGGCATCAATGAATTTAGTCCGGGAAGTTTTGTTTTTCTTAAAAACCGTAGGAATTTAATTGTTTGTTAAGTTGGTAGTTGTGAAATCGTTATCGTTAACTTTTGTATCGTCCACAGAAAAGACGCCCGTTTTCCTAAACGTGTATAACTCTAATACCACTGCTCTAATATACACGACTTTCTACAGGGTTCTCGAAAGGCTGGCGCGAAGCGTTCGAGAGCGGGGCGCAAGAGCCCTGGGTGTTCCGTGGCGGCCTCACCGCCGACCTCCGCCGGCTGGTGCCCGTCGAGTGCAGCGGCGACGCGCTGCGGCCGCAGGCCGTGCCGTGCGACCCGCCGCTCGTAGTGCGCCCCTACACTGCCGGCGACGAGGCCGCGGTGAGTCCGGTAGCTAACCTGTGGCAGCCAGTAGTGACATCTAGCGGCAGATGATGGCAACCCAGCAATAGTCCGGTAGCTAACCTGTGGCGACCAGTAGTGACATCTAGCGGCAGATGATGGCAACCCAGCTATAGTCCGGTAGCTAACCTGTGGCGACCAGTAGTGACATCTAGCGGCAGATGATGGCAGCCCAGCAATAGTCGATAGATACGTCGGATACCAGCGGTGACATGCGGGGCGCAGGCGGTGACGCGCGACCCGCCGCTCGTAGTGCGCCCCTACACTGCCGGCGATGAGGCCGCGGTGAGTCCGGTAGCTAACCTGTGGCAGCCAGTAGTGACATCTAGCGGCAGATGATGGCAACCCAGCAATAGTCCGGTAGCTAACCTGTGGCGACCAGTAGTGACATCTAGCGGCAGATGATGGCAGCCCAGCAATAGTCGATAGATACGTCGGATACCAGCGGTGACATGCGGGGCGCAGGCGGTGACGTGCGACCCGCCGCTCGTAGTGCGCCCCTACACTGCCAGCGACGAGGACGCGGTGAGTCCGGTAGCTAACCTGTGGCGACACAGCCGGTAGTGATATCTAGCGGAAGATGATGGCAACCCAGTAACCCTCAACTAATGGATAGATGGCGCTCACATCACATCAATGTCTACACCATTACCATAATATTTTGTCGATGGTTGGTTGTTTGGAGAGATGTCACTGAACATTAAACCGAAGCCAACTCGCCAGTTTCGTAAGTTCCTACACCCATCCTCAAGCATATAGCTCTCGCGACTCCACTCTGTTCGAACGGTTAAGGTAAGCCAGAGGCGGAGGCTCTATTCCCATAAACCCTCCCCCAGGGTATCCTCAACAGCACTCGGGTACGTGGGGTCGCTTTCAACGCGGAAACAAAACTTAAAGAAAAGATCACCAAAATAAATTTCAGCTTTTTATTGGTACGGAAGACAACCCATTATGTTTTCGCGTCATACTGCAAAGCATTAATGAGGAAAGCCTGTAGAAATAACGGTAGCACTGCACCTTGGGCAAAGGATAAATAAAAGTGTATATTGATGTAACTGTAAATAACAAATAAAGGAAATGATGATGAATAGGATATAATCGATTACTGTAAATAATTACTGTCTTGGGGTTTATTGGGGAGCAAATGCAAATGGTTAAAGACCGTACTTTTATAAAAAAAAAAAACAGCTCGCCACAAGCTGCGTTATTGTATTCTAACAATTATTGTGTTTGTTACAGGTCTGCGAGATATGCCACAAAACGTGTCGAGACGGCTCGGATTGCAGCGACCTCTTCCCTAGCGACCTCCAAACCTTGCCCGCCGATAGGTAAATGATCATCGTCACTGGGTGATACCTTTTGACCATGATCTTAGATTTAGTAGGTCAAGTTATTGGCAATGTGCACGACTGCACGTTCGTAACTAAAGTGGAGTGTCAACTTTAAGAAAATGCTGAGTAATTAAGACAATAACAGAGTTCATTGTCCAATGAACTGTTCATATGTCGAAAATAGTTCGAACTAGTCGTTTTAAAGGCCTGTACGCACGATTCCGGGTTAGAATTTTTAGCTATACAGGGTGGGAGGGACTATACCGACAAACTAACTATAGATTCTAACAACTATTAGGAGTAAAAAATGTTATGTGATGTATAGTCGAAACACGCTTACTTTCCGAGATATTCATTATTTTGTAAATGAAAACTCCCAAGTGTGTAACAAGCCCTAATAAATGCGACTAAGATACCTTTACTATTTTGTTAAAATCCTTTAACTAAACAGGAATTAACCTTCGCAGTATTTGATGGTAAGCGACTACGAGGCCAAAAAATTGACCTTTCGTTTCCATTTTAGCTTTTTTTTTCTTTTTGATAACTTTTCAGCCAGTAAGGACATGTTTATAACGAGGGGCTTAATTTACTGATTTATTTTGTTCCATAACACTATTAATGTAAAATGACAATATTCGACCCATGTTGATATAACATTATTTACTCGTCACACCACCAGGAATTCATGGCTAAAGTATGTCGGTATAGTCCCTCCCACCCTGTATATATAGCTGTATATCATATAAAAAGTGTTTTTTTTTCAGGTTAGTGGCGCCATTCCTGACACTAGCGCCCTCTCTGTGCATGGTCATAGAGGAGGACGAGATGTTCGTGAGGCCCGAGGGCGAGGAAGCCGTCAACGGTTAGTGAGACGATATCTCGAGTGAGGGATTTTAGTAACTGTTTTTTGTCTCAAACAATAAGTGGATGGAAGCTTTATTTCGGAAAGTTTACTTGTGAACGTTATTTTGATACGGAATTAACACGTTTATTCTGCAAATCCGGCAAGGGCAGTTTTATAAATAATGTGGGCCCCGAACAACACATTTTTCGCTCTTATTGCGTGGATCTGAAGCTTTTTCTGTCCGGTCTAAGCCGATTCCACGTCAATAGTTGTGGGGAGACCCTAAAACAGCATGTTTGGCATTCATAGACCCTATTTGTTATGTACTTACGAGCCACCAAGGAAACGAACAGCTGATTAAAAACTGATTTATTTGAATCCTGCATCTTCAACTTACCCCACATACCAAACAACCCACATAATATGATACTGACACTGGTCTTCTCTGTTAATAACTTGATTTTTGTTTCAGGAGTAAAACCTGGCATAGTCGGGTACGCGTGTGCCGCGCTCAACAGCAAAGAGTTCTACAAGAAGCAGGAGATAGCCTGGATACCAGAGATGTGCAAGAAATACCCAGAGTCGCTCACAGAGAGGGAAGACCTCAGCCAAGCAGCTAAGGTAAGGAAACGTACAGTTAGTGCCCAGTAGATAGAGTTCTACAAGAAGCAGGAGATAGCCTGGATACCAGAGATGTACAATAAGTACCCCGAGTCCCTCACAGAGAAGGAAGACCTCAGCCAAGCGGCTAAGGTAAGGAAACGTACAGTTAGTAACCAGTAGATAGAGAGTTCTACAAGAAGCAGGAGGTAGCCTGGATACCCGAGATGTGCAAGAAGTACCCCGAGTCGCTCACAGAGAGGGAAGACCTCATCCAAGCGGCTAAGGTAAGGAAACGTACAGTTAGTAACCAGTAGATAGAGAGTTCTACAAGAAGCAGGAGGTAGCCTGGATACCAGAGATGTGCAAGAAGTACCCCGAGTCGTCGACAGAGAGGGATGACCTCAGCCAAGCGGCTAAGGTAAGAAAACGTACAGTTAGTAACCAGTAAATAGACTTCTACAAGAAGCAGGAGATAGCCCTGGATACCAAAGATGTGCAAAAAGTACCCCGAGTCGCTCACAGCGAGGGAAGACCTCGGCCAAGTGGCTAAGGTAAGAAAAAAAAAATACAATTACACCATTCGGTTCGACTACTAATCGGCAATCGGATTTCTGGTACCAGGTTTTTTAGTAATCAAGTTTATTTGTTTTTTTTTTCAGGAGTGCGTCCGTCACTTCCACCAGTTCAGTTCGCTGGAGCGCGCGCCGGAGGGTGTGGCGCGGGGGCACGCGGCGCTGCTGACGTGCTGCGTGCGCGCCGACGCGGCCGACCCGCACGCGGCCGCGCGCCTGCTCACCTGCCTGCTGGCCGCTCTCAGGGCGCACGGTCAGTCTCCTGCGTTGTCCGGTAGATGGCGTTGTACTGACAACTAGATCGCACTGCCGAGTTGTATCGACATGCCAGAGTTTAGGAATTGACAACCTTTCATTTTTTTGAGCCTTTAATTTTATTGGTTCACTGCATTTGGTTTGAAAAGACGAATACGCTGATAGTTTATTTGTTTCACCAGGATTTGTAATTAATTTATAATTAATATATTAATATTGACTTATTCTAAAAGGGCGTAACTGGGTAAGGCTGAAAAATTGGGCTTATGTAACATAAAAGTAACTAAAAATATATGTTACTGAGTAACTTAAAAGTTACATAAAAGTATTCTAAAGGGATATTCACAATTTCTACAATACAAACACTTTTTGTACTAAGTGTTTATTTAAGAGATCAAATAGGTATATAAGATCCTAATTTATTAGTTGCAGATATTTTTACAGCTGATAGTACTCGGTCTCTGGAGTATATTAAAGCATGAAACATTATAGCTTTTACGATGTTTTTTTGGAGAAAAAGGAAAAACAAATTTGCTACGTAATAACACCCTGTTAATGTGATTACTAAATGAAAACTCATTGAAAAGATTCTAGTAGCTCTTTTACGTACCACTTAACTGTAACTGGCCACTTCACGTAGATAAATTAAAAGACATTTGCAGTTTTCCCGCCGAACCGTTACGACATTTACGACAACAAATTGTTGATATGACAGATAGTGTTATTGTGACATGTGATAATGCACATGATGATTTATTTAGACGAAATTATAATAAATTTTATTGTTAGGTAAATGAAATCAGAAAAGTTATATGAAAAGATTTCTGAATTTCTATTTAAAGTTAATTATTTTAATGTAAAGTATAATGTGTTAAAATATCTGCAACTAATAAATTAGGACCTTATATACTTTGGTACATTTTTGAACAAAGATGAATAAGTAATTAAAGGCTGATAGCCACACAAAAGCTGTCTTCACAAATAAAATTAAATCATAATTTTTCCCCGGATTACTTGTTATAATCATTGTAATTATGTAGGTAAAATAAAATAAAAAACACGTTACTCTTCTTTGTGTTGCGCAGTTGGGTATAAAAATTAAAACAAAACCAAATATTTTAAACTCAAAAACCCGACTGCAAGAACTTGTAACTGAAAAGAAAGCGTGAACAAAGCTTTACTTTACTTTTATGTTACGTAACTTAAAAATAAATTAAAATGGTAACATATGTAACTTAAAAGTAACATAAAAGTTAACCTCTATTCACTTTCATCTGCATTATATAGAACAATAACAAACATATTAACTCGAACACGACACCTAGCTATAAACTAATATGAAGATTATATTAATAATGTATTACGTAATACAAAACAGAACAAATTTACCATGAAATTCACTCGTAACTTTTAAATTCCATAAAAAATCCTCGGCACAAGTTGAATCGACGCACTGAACTACCCACAAAATGGCCGACCAGTGAGAGGTATACCAAGACTAAAGAATAAATAGTGTTGCCGTTATAATGAAATCAAATTCCGCAAATCAACTGCTAAAATAGCAAGACAGAACGGTTACTTAAATTAAGTAACTTAAAAGCTTCAATATGTTGACTTGTCTTATGTTACACGTAAATTATTATTTTAAATGGGCAATGCTAATGTTAAAGCTCGAAAAACGTTGCATTAATATATGACAGTTATAAAAAAAACTCCAACATATCAGTATAATATCACAAAACTAAAAAACGATAATTACAATCTTTCAGGAACATTTTTGGGACATTTTTATTTGTATGGAAATCGATGTAATTGCATAGAAGAAAAAAAAATTGGAATACAAACACAGAGATTTACATTTGTTAGTGGACTAGAACTAGTAGAAAAAGTTTTGTATTTTGCACGGAAAATTAAAAAAGTAAAATTTTGTAATTACTTTTCGTAAAAACAATGCCGGACGCTTACAAGTCACGAAATCATCCCTTTTTTACGGCCTTACCCAACTACAGTTCTACGGTAGAATAAACCATTACTTTAGTCTTATCGCGATCGAAAAAAAGTAAACGATCTCACAGTGTGCATTGACAATGTCAAATTCAAAATTATGACAGCTTATTTTTTCTGTGGCAAAAGGCACTGGCATTTCATCTATTGTGCCGTAGAACTGGTAAAATGAGAACATATTTTTTATTCATTTGTATTTTTTTATATTAAGCGATATAAAAATAGTGTAGTGTTCAGGAGACAAAATGCTTTCGAATCCTATATACATTTTAAAGTGTTCTTAAAATGAAATGTTGTCAATTGAGGTTATGTGAGTAGGCCCACTACTGTTCGTGCGGCGATTGTTCGCGTCCCCAGACCGCTGGGTGCTGTCGAGTTGCCTTGATAAACTGTGGGTCTAGTGAAAAGGGGTGCAAGTCACATTTAACCTAGGAGCAAAAGAGCTTAAGTCATACTATGGAGTTGTGACCTTTTGGTCCTGGTATACGTTCGACTTGTACCTTTTCACTAGACCCACAGTTGTATATAAAAAGTTAAACTTCTCGTCCTGCGTGACGGCATTGTAGAGGCGAGGTGGCTTCCGAATTCGACTTCCTGCCGTCTCATTGGGGACTATGATACCTTTTTAGGGTTCCGTAGCCAAATTGGCAAAAACGGAACCCTTATAGTTTCGTCATGTCCGTCCGTCTGTCTGTCTGTCTGTCTCTCTGTCTGTCTGTCCGTATGTCACAGGCATTTTACTCAAAAACTACATGTTGGATATTGATGAAATTTGGAATATAGGTGTCTTTTATGAGCCGCTACTTCGTTTGGTATATAAATAATTAAAATAAATTTTTTTGGGGGGGCACTCCGTACATGTTAAAGACAGTAAAAAAAATTTTTTCAGCAAATATCAACGTGTGGTACATAGTTCGACAGCTCTTTAAAAAACACTATAAGGTTCCTAAGTAATGTTTTTGATTAAGTGAATGTATTTGGAAATAATCGCTCCGAAAGTTGTGTAAATTGTGTCCCCCCCCTCTATTTTCTAAACCGTGCGCCCGAAAAATATGAAAAAAATCATGAAGGTAACGCTTAATTAATACTTTCGACGAAAATTATTTTCAACAAGATCGAATGTACCGTTTTTGAGTGATTGCCGATAAACTGCGCTTCTCAACAAAAGGACGTAATTGCTATGAAGATACGCTTTTTTGTTGTTGTACTTTTTTTACATCGTATTTTTTACCTTATATTATAGTTACGGCTATGGAACCCTACACTGAGCATGGTCCGACATGCTCTAGGCCAGTTATTTTACCTCTATGTACAGAATGTTTTTTGGGCTTCAATAATACTAATATTAGTGCATTGTTTCAGGCGTAAACGGCGCGCACGTGTGCATAAACGCGACCGACCACTACTTACACCAGTTCTACAGCAAGCTGGGCTTCGTGGAGGTGTCGCGGGGCGGCGGCCGCGTGTTCCTCGCGCGCTCCTTCTAGCGCCGCCCGCGCCGCCGGCACAGGTCACTACACCCACCACTACCTACACCACTCCCACAGCAAGCTGGGCTTCGTGGAGGTGTCGCGGGGCGGCGGCCGCGTGTTCCTCGCGCGCTCCTTCTAGCGCCGCCCGCGCCGCCGGCACAGGTGACTACACCCACCACTACCTACACCACTCCCACAGCAAGCTGGGCTTCGTGGAGGTGTCGCGGGGCGGCGGCCGCGTGTTCCTCGCGCGCTCCTTCTAGCGCCGCCCGCGCCGCCGGCACAGGTGACTACACCCACCACTACCTACACCACTCCCACAGCAAGCTGGGCTTCGTGGAGGTGTCGCGGGGCGGCGGCCGCGTGTTCCTCGCGCGCTCCTTCTAGCGCCGCCCGCGCCGCCGGCACAGGTGACTACACCCACCACTACCTACACCACTCCCACAGCAAGCTGGGCTTCGTGGAGGTGTCGCGGGGCGGCGGCCGCGTGTTCCTCGCGCGCTCCTTCTAGCGCCGCCCGCGCCGCCGGCACAGGTGACTACACCCACCACTACCTACACCACTCCCACAGCAAGCTGGGCTTCGTGGAGGTGTCGCGGGGCGGCGGCCGCGTGTTCCTCGCGCGCTCCTTCTAGCGCCGCCCGCGCCGCCGGCACAGGTGACTACACCCACCACTACCTACACCACTCCCACAGCAAGCTGGGCTTCGTGGGGGTGTCGCGGGGCGGCGGCCGCGTGTTCCTCGCGCGCTCCTTCTAGCGCCGCCCGCGCCGCCGGCACAGGTGACTACACCCACCACTACCTACACCACTCCCACAGCAAGCTGGGCTTCGTGGGGGTGTCGCGGGGCGGCGGCCGCGTGTTCCTCGCGCGCTCCTTCTAGCGCCGCCCGCGCCGCCGGCACAGGTGACTACACCCACCACTACCTACACCACTCCCACAGCAAGCTGGGCTTCGTGGAGGTGTCGCGGGGCGGCGGCCGCGTGTTCCTCGCGCGCTCCTTCTAGCGCCGCCCGCGCCGCCGGCACAGGTGACTACACCCACCACTACCTACACCACTCCCACAGCAAGCTGGGCTTCGTGGGGGTGTCGCGGGGCGGCGGCCGCGTGTTCCTCGCGCGCTCCTTCTAGCGCCGCCCGCGCCGCCGGCACAGGTGACTACACCCACCACTACCTACACCACTCCCACAGCAAGCTGGGCTTCGTGGGGGTGTCGCGGGGCGGCGGCCGCGTGTTCCTCGCGCGCTCCTTCTAGCGCCGCCCGCGCCGCCGGCACAGGTGACTACACCCACCACTACCTACACCACTCCCACAGCAAGCTGGGCTTCGTGGGGGTGTCGCGGGGCGGCGGCCGCGTGTTCCTCGCGCGCTCCTTCTAGCGCCGCCCGCGCCGCCGGCACAGGTGACTACACCCACCACTACCTACACCACTCCCACAGCAAGCTGGGCTTCGTGGGGGTGTCGCGGGGCGGCGGCCGCGTGTTCCTCGCGCGCTCCTTCTAGCGCCGCCCGCGCCGCCGGCACAGGTGACTACACCCACCACTACCTACACCACTCCCACAGCAAGCTGGGCTTCGTGGGGGTGTCGCGGGGCGGCGGCCGCGTGTTCCTCGCGCGCTCCTTCTAGCGCCGCCCGCGCCGCCGGCACAGGTGACTACACCCACCACTACCTACACCACTCCCACAGCAAGCTGGGCTTCGTGGGGGTGTCGCGGGGCGGCGGCCGCGTGTTCCTCGCGCGCTCCTTCTAGCGCCGCCCGCGCCGCCGGCACAGGTGACTACACCCACCACTACCTACACCACTCCCACAGCAAGCTGGGCTTCGTGGGGGTGTCGCGGGGCGGCGGCCGCGTGTTCCTCGCGCGCTCCTTCTAGCGCCGCCCGCGCCGCCGGCACAGGTGACTACACCCACCACTACCTACACCACTCCCACAGCAAGCTGGGCTTCGTGGGGGTGTCGCGGGGCGGCGGCCGCGTGTTCCTCGCGCGCTCCTTCTAGCGCCGCCCGCGCCGCCGGCACAGGTGACTACACCCACCACTACCTACACCACTCCCACAGCAAGCTGGGCTTCGTGGGGGTGTCGCGGGGCGGCGGCCGCGTGTTCCTCGCGCGCTCCTTCTAGCGCCGCCCGCGCCGCCGGCACAGGTGACTACACCCACCACTACCTACACCACTCCCACAGCAAGCTGGGCTTCGTGGGGGTGTCGCGGGGCGGCGGCCGCGTGTTCCTCGCGCGCTCCTTCTAGCGCCGCCCGCGCCGCCGGCACAGGTGACTACACCCACCACTACCTACACCACTCCCACAGCAAGCTGGGCTTCGTGGGGGTGTCGCGGGGCGGCGGCCGCGTGTTCCTCGCGCGCTCCTTCTAGCGCCGCCCGCGCCGCCGGCACAGGTGACTACACCCACCACTACCTACACCACTCCCACAGCAAGCTGGGCTTCGTGGGGGTGTCGCGGGGCGGCGGCCGCGTGTTCCTCGCGCGCTCCTTCTAGCGCCGCCCGCGCCGCCGGCACAGGTGACTACACCCACCACTACCTACACCACTCCCACAGCAAGCTGGGCTTCGTGGGGGTGTCGCGGGGCGGCGGCCGCGTGTTCCTCGCGCGCTCCTTCTAGCGCCGCCCGCGCCGCCGGCACAGGTGACTACACCCACCACTACCTACACCACTCCCACAGCAAGCTGGGCTTCGTGGGGGTGTCGCGGGGCGGCGGCCGCGTGTTCCTCGCGCGCTCCTTCTAGCGCCGCCCGCGCCGCCGGCACAGGTGACTACACCCACCACTACCTACACCACTCCCACAGCAAGCTGGGCTTCGTGGGGGTGTCGCGGGGCGGCGGCCGCGTGTTCCTCGCGCGCTCCTTCTAGCGCCGCCCGCGCCGCCGGCACAGGTGACTACACCCACCACTACCTACACCACTCCCACAGCAAGCTGGGCTTCGTGGGGGTGTCGCGGGGCGGCGGCCGCGTGTTCCTCGCGCGCTCCTTCTAGCGCCGCCCGCGCCGCCGGCACAGGTGACTACACCCACCACTACCTACACCACTCCCACAGCAAGCTGGGCTTCGTGGGGGTGTCGCGGGGCGGCGGCCGCGTGTTCCTCGCGCGCTCCTTCTAGCGCCGCCCGCGCCGCCGGCACAGGTGACTACACCCACCACTACCTACACCACTCCCACAGCAAGCTGGGCTTCGTGGGGGTGTCGCGGGGCGGCGGCCGCGTGTTCCTCGCGCGCTCCTTCTAGCGCCGCCCGCGCCGCCGGCACAGGTGACTACACCCACCACTACCTACACCACTCCCACAGCAAGCTGGGCTTCGTGGGGGTGTCGCGGGGCGGCGGCCGCGTGTTCCTCGCGCGCTCCTTCTAGCGCCGCCCGCGCCGCCGGCACAGGTCACTACACCCACCACTACCTTGCTACGTTTTAGGGTCGGGAGTAAATAAATTAAACAAAAGAAATCCGTTAATATAGATTTATTACTCCCGAACGCCGCGAGCACGCGAAAAAGTCGCTAGGGGGTAGGTTCGTGTAGGCCGGTCTGATTTCACTCCTCGGTTCCACCGGATGGTAACTGCCACCACGCTAGTACTTCCCTGGATCTCGGGAACGCCGTGGAGATGGAATGGGGCTGAGGGACGTCAGACGGCAGTACCAGGGATGGTGGTGGTGATGAGCGTCAGAAGTTCGCTAACCGTACGGTAGCACCCTGGAATTTACGTTCGTGTAAATTAAAATTGTTCCGCATTCATCTCCGTTGACTGTCACCGGTGTAAGCAGAAGCAGAAGAAAAGAGAAAGTACTGCGTGATGGTGATGGTGAAATGGCTTGGTGAAGTGCGGATGACCAGTCAGACGGAGTTTACAAAATGAAGTGGAAATACATAACAAAATTTGCAAAAGGAACTGAAATTAAATTGACAATCTTCATATTTTTAATTACTTTAAAAATCATTAATTATTACAATTAAGCATGATAAAAATGTGAAAGACATTAACAAGCGAGATCTAGGACTTTAACTCAATTTGCAAGCGAAATCAGAGCAAAGAAACCTGTAACGGAAAAGCCGTTAGAAACGCCTTAGAATCTACCTGCTTTTAATTTAAAGAGTAAGAAATGTTCAACACTTACCCAATATAGGGGTTTACACTGTATTTATATAAATGAGTACATTACTCGGAAATAAAATTGAATTAGACAGATTGGCATGCAACCAGCGCGGACGCGACGCGTGAAGTCGCTGAGATGAGCGAACGTGCGCCCGCGCCGGTAGCCAAATCTGTCTGTCCCCAACCACGACAAGTAAGGCCGCAGCGGGCAGCGGGCGCGGGCGGGTGAGAGCACCCGGCAGGCTGGTTTTGAACAATAGCAATGCGCATCGAGTACAGTTCGTCATGAAATTAAGTGTCGCGACGAAGTGTATAATTAACTTTTTATAGTGTAAGTTAAAAAGAAATCGTTACGTCTTTAGATTTAGCTTCTATAGCGAAGGTTATGTAACGATTTACGTTACAATACCCCCGCGCGTCGTGAAGGATTTTATTACATATTTAAATGAAATAAAATCCGCACTTCCTTTGTACCTGTACAACACTTTCATCACTCTTCTTCCATACTTCACGCTCCCATGATTACGTCAGTAACTGTTAAAAATGTAACATAATTACCGACGCTTTATGTCAAAAAAGAATTAGGTGACCTGTTACAAGAACTTGAAACCTTACAGATACAAATGCACAAGAAATTAAAACGCTAGAAAACTAAATGTAAATGTCGCTCAAAAATTTGGGTAAATGTTGAACAATAAAAGGAAAAATAAATACTCCGTCTGTTACAAAATTTATGAATCTAAATAACGTTTTGGTTGCAAGTGAGCAAAAAAAATGAATGATCAAGGAAAAGCTAAAAAAACGCATATGAAACAAAAACGTTCACAAAAATAAAAAAACAAAAGAAGCGTATGAATTGCAACTATTGTGCACGGACACCACTATAGAAAAGACAATAAATTTTTTTTATCAAATAAAGTTTAAAAAAAAAACAATTTAACTGAGCTGACTGTACCAGCAGACAGTGCTAAAGAAAAGCGTGGTTGTGAACTTTACTCAAAAAAAAAGAAAAAAAAATGTTTACAAATGTGGCCGACTGTACCAATACAATATTTAAAATTTTAACAGAAAAAAACAAGTAATCCGTACACCTTAGCTGCTGGCAACCAAAAAATAAAAACTGAAAAAACGTTTCACAATACAAAAAAAAACATCAAGCACACACAACCTCAACCAACCTTGGAGCAAAATCAGACCTTATTAAAACCGCGGAAGGGCGCCAGTGCTACGTTTTAGGGTCGGGAGTAAATAAATTAAACAAAAGAAATCCGTTAATATAGATTTATTACTCCCGAACGCCGCGAGCACGCGAAAAAGTCGCTAGGGGGTAGGTTCGTGTAGGCCGGTCTGATTTCACTCCTCGGTTCCACCGGATGGTAACTGCCACCACGCTAGTACTTCCCTGGATCTCGGGAACGCCGTGGAGATGGAATGGGGCTGAGGGACGTCAGACGGCAGTACCAGGGATGGTGGTGGTGATGAGCGTCAGAAGTTCGCTAACCGTACGGTAGCACCCTGGAATTTACGTTCGTGTAAATTAAAATTGTTCCGCATTCATCTCCGTTGACTGTCACCGGTGTAAGCAGAAGCAGAAGAAAAGAGAAAGTACTGCGTGATGGTGATGGTGAAATGGCTTGGTGAAGTGCGGATGACCAGTCAGACGGAGTTTACAAAATGAAGTGGAAATACATAACAAAATTTGCAAAAGGAACTGAAATTAAATTGACAATCTTCATATTTTTAATTACTTTAAAAATCATTAATTATTACAATTAAGCATGATAAAAATGTGAAAGACATTAACAAGCGAGATCTAGGACTTTAACTCAATTTGCAAGCGAAATCAGAGCAAAGAAACCTGTAACGGAAAAGCCGTTAGAAACGCCTTAGAATCTACCTGCTTTTAATTTAAAGAGTAAGAAATGTTCAACACTTACCCAATATAGGGGTTTACACTGTATTTATATAAATGAGTACATTACTCGGAAATAAAATTGAATTAGACAGATTGGCATGCAACCAGCGCGGACGCGACGCGTGAAGTCGCTGAGATGAGCGAACGTGCGCCCGCGCCGGTAGCCAAATCTGTCTGTCCCCAACCACGACAAGTAAGGCCGCAGCGGGCAGCGGGCGCGGGCGGGTGAGAGCACCCGGCAGGCTGGTTTTGAACAATAGCAATGCGCATCGAGTATAGAAATTATCCGTTCAAGAGAGCTAATGCTGTTAAAGAATACAATGCCATTGAGCGAACAATGCCATTGATAGAATACAATACCACCAAAAAAAAAATAACAATGCGTAACACGAGTAAACCCGGGCGGTCTACCTGGCTCCCCGTTAAATCTGTAAAAGCAAAATGCATTATTATTTTTTGTTTGAAAGTATTTGCCGCCTTATCATTACGGTCATAGAACCGATAATCCGTTGAAAGCTCATAGTATCTCTAAGTCTTTTCTCTACGGAATACGCACTTGCAGACCGTCGGGCGAATGTGAAATGCAAAACAAATTAAGATCGCAGTTATCTATAACTGCATTTACACTTTACTGTCTAGTAAATAGAATCTAAAATCTAATGATCTTTCAAGGCAGTTATACTTTTTTGACACTATATTCTCGTTATCCTAATTTGTGGTTTACCTCTCAATGGCATTGTATTCGTTAACAACATTAGCCCAGTTGATCGGATAATTACTATACAGTTCGTCATGAAATTAAGTGTCGCGACGAAGTGTATAATTAACTTTTTATAGTGTAAGTTAAAAAGAAATCGTTACGTCTTTAGATTTAGCTTCTATAGCGAAGGTTATGTAACGATTTACGTTACAACCTACACCACTCCCACAGCAAGCTGGGCTTCGTGGGGGTGTCGCGGGGCGGCGGCCGCGTGTTCCTCGCGCGCTCCTTCTAGCGCCGCCCGCGCCGCCGGCACAGGTGACTACACCCACCACTACCTACACCACTCCCACAGCAAGCTGGGCTTCGTGGGGGTGTCGCGGGGCGGCGGCCGCGTGTTCCTCGCGCGCTCCTTCTAGCGCCGCCCGCGCCGCCGGCACAGGTCACTACACCCACCACTACCTACACCACTCCCACAGCAAGCTGGGCTTCGTGGGGGTGTCGCGGGGCGGCGGCCGCGTGTTCCTCGCGCGCTCCTTCTAGCGCCGCCCGCGCCGCCGGCACAGGTGACTACACCCACCACTACCTACACCACTCCCACAGCAAGCTGGGCTTCGTGGGGGTGTCGCGGGGCGGCGGCCGCGTGTTCCTCGCGCGCTCCTTCTAGCGCCGCCCGCGCCGCCGGCACAGGTCACTACACCCACCACTACCTACACCACTCCCACAGCAAGCTGGGCTTCGTGGGGGTGTCGCGGGGCGGCGGCCGCGTGTTCCTCGCGCGCTCCTTCTAGCGCCGCCCGCGCCGCCGGCACAGGTCACTACACCCACCACTACCTACACCACTCCCACAGCAAGCTGGGCTTCGTGGAGGTGTCGCGGGGCGGCGGCCGCGTGTTCCTCGCGCGCTCCTTCTAGCGCCGCCCGCGCCGCCGGCACAGGTGACTACACCCACCACTACCTACACCACTCCCACAGCAAGCTGGGCTTCGTGGAGGTGTCGCGGGGCGGCGGCCGCGTGTTCCTCGCGCGCTCCTTCTAGCGCCGCCCGCGCCGCCGGCACAGGTGACTACACCCACCACTACCTACACCACTCCCACAGCAAGCTGGGCTTCGTGGAGGTGTCGCGGGGCGGCGGCCGCGTGTTCCTCGCGCGCTCCTTCTAGCGCCGCCCGCGCCGCCGGCACAGGTGACTACACCCACCACTACCTACACCACTCCCACAGCAAGCTGGGCTTCGTGGGGGTGTCGCGGGGCGGCGGCCGCGTGTTCCTCGCGCGCTCTTTCTAGCGCCGCCCGCGCCGCCGGCACAGGTGACTACACCCACCACTACCTACACCACTCCCACAGCAAGCTGGGCTTCGTGGGGGTGTCGCGGGGCGGCGGCCGCGTGTTCCTCGCGCGCTCCTTCTAGCGCCGCCCGCGCCGCCGGCACAGGTGACTACACCCACCACTACCTACACCACTCCCACAGCAAGCTGGGCTTCGTGGGGGTGTCGCGGGGCGGCGGCCGCGTGTTCCTCGCGCGCTCCTTCTAGCGCCGGCCGCGCCGCCGGCACAGGTGACTACACCCACCACTACCTACACCACTCCCACAGCAAGCTGGGCTTCGTGGGGGTGTCGCGGGGCGGCGGCCGCGTGTTCCTCGCGCGCTCCTTCTAGCGCCGCCCGCGCCGCCGGCACAGGTGACTACACCCACCACTACCTACACCACTCCCACAGCAAGCTGGGCTTCGTGGGGGTGTCGCGGGGCGGCGGCCGCGTGTTCCTCGCGCGCTCCTTCTAGCGCCGCCCGCGCCGCCGGCACAGGTCACTACACCCACCACTACCTACACCACTCCCACAGCAAGCTGGGCTTCGTGGGGGTGTCGCGGGGCGGCGGCCGCGTGTTCCTCGCGCGCTCCTTCTAGCGCCGCCCGCGCCGCCGGCACAGGTGACTACACCCACCACTACCTACACCACTCCCACAGCAAGCTGGGCTTCGTGGGGGTGTCGCGGGGCGGCGGCCGCGTGTTCCTCGCGCGCTCCTTCTAGCGCCGCCCGCGCCGCCGGCACAGGTGACTACACCCACCACTACCTACACCACTCCCACAGCAAGCTGGGCTTCGTGGGGGTGTCGCGGGGCGGCGGCCGCGTGTTCCTCGCGCGCTCCTTCTAGCGCCGCCCGCGCCGCCGGCACAGGTGACTACACCCACCACTACCTACACCACTCCCACAGCAAGCTGGGCTTCGTGGGGGTGTCGCGGGGCGGCGGCCGCGTGTTCCTCGCGCGCTCCTTCTAGCGCCGCCCGCGCCGCCGGCACAGGTGACTACACCCACCACTACCTACACCACTCCCACAGCAAGCTGGGCTTCGTGGGGGTGTCGCGGGGCGGCGGCCGCGTGTTCCTCGCGCGCTCCTTCTAGCGCCGCCCGCGCCGCCGGCACAGGTGACTACACCCACCACTACCTACACCACTCCCACAGCAAGCTGGGCTTCGTGGGGGTGTCGCGGGGCGGCGGCCGCGTGTTCCTCGCGCGCTCCTTGTAGCGCCGCCCGCGCCGCCGGCACAGGTGACTACACCCACCACTACCTACACCACTCCCACAGCAAGCTGGGCTTCGTGGGGGTGTCGCGGGGCGGCGGCCGCGTGTTCCTCGCGCGCTCCTTCTAGCGCCGCCCGCGCCGCCGGCACAGGTGACTACACCCACCACTACCTACACCACTCCCACAGCAAGCTGGGCTTCGTGGGGGTGTCGCGGGGCGGCGGCCGCGTGTTCCTCGCGCGCTCCTTCTAGCGCCGCCCGCGCCGCCGGCACAGGTGACTACACCCACCACTACCTACACCACTCCCACAGCAAGCTGGGCTTCGTGGGGGTGTCGCGGGGCGGCGGCCGCGTGTTCCTCGCGCGCTCCTTGTAGCGCCGCCCGCGCCGCCGGCACAGGTGACTACACCCACCACTACCTACACCACTCCCACAGCAAGCTGGGCTTCGTGGGGGTGTCGCGGGGCGGCGGCCGCGTGTTCCTCGCGCGCTCCTTCTAGCGCCGCCCGCGCCGCCGGCACAGGTGACTACACCCACCACTACCTACACCACTCCCACAGCAAGCTGGGCTTCGTGGGGGTGTCGCGGGGCGGCGGCCGCGTGTTCCTCGCGCGCTCCTTCTAGCGCCGCCCGCGCCGCCGGCACAGGTGACTACACCCACCACTACCTACACCACTCCCACAGCAAGCTGGGCTTCGTGGGGGTGTCGCGGGGCGGCGGCCGCGTGTTCCTCGCGCGCTCCTTGTAGCGCCGCCCGCGCCGCCGGCACAGGTGACTACACCCACCACTACCTACACCACTCCCACAGCAAGCTGGGCTTCGTGGGGGTGTCGCGGGGCGGCGGCCGCGTGTTCCTCGCGCGCTCCTTCTAGCGCCGCCCGCGCCGCCGGCACAGGTGACTACACCCACCACTACCTACACCACTCCCACAGCAAGCTGGGCTTCGTGGGGGTGTCGCGGGGCGGCGGCCGCGTGTTCCTCGCGCGCTCCTTCTAGCGCCGCCCGCGCCGCCGGCACAGGTGACTACACCCACCACTACCTACACCACTCCCACAGCAAGCTGGGCTTCGTGGGGGTGTCGCGGGGCGGCGGCCGCGTGTTCCTCGCGCGCTCCTTGTAGCGCCGCCCGCGCCGCCGGCACAGGTGACTACACCCACCACTACCTACACCACTCCCACAGCAAGCTGGGCTTCGTGGGGGTGTCGCGGGGCGGCGGCCGCGTGTTCCTCGCGCGCTCCTTCTAGCGCCGCCCGCGCCGCCGGCACAGGTGACTACACCCACCACTACCTACACCACTCCCACAGCAAGCTGGGCTTCGTGGGGGTGTCGCGGGGCGGCGGCCGCGTGTTCCTCGCGCGCTCCTTCTAGCGCCGCCCGCGCCGCCGGCACAGGTGACTACACCCACCACTACCTACACCACTCCCACAGCAAGCTGGGCTTCGTGGGGGTGTCGCGGGGCGGCGGCCGCGTGTTCCTCGCGCGCTCCTTCTAGCGCCGCCCGCGCCGCCGGCACAGGTGACTACACCCACCACTACCTACACCACTCCCACAGCAAGCTGGGCTTCGTGGGGGTGTCGCGGGGCGGCGGCCGCGTGTTCCTCGCGCGCTCCTTGTAGCGCCGCCCGCGCCGCCGGCACAGGTGACTACACCCACCACTACCTACACCACTCCCACAGCAAGCTGGGCTTCGTGGGGGTGTCGCGGGGCGGCGGCCGCGTGTTCCTCGCGCGCTCCTTCTAGCGCCGCCCGCGCCGCCGGCACAGGTGACTACACCCACCACTACCTACACCACTCCCACAGCAAGCTGGGCTTCGTGGGGGTGTCGCGGGGCGGCGGCCGCGTGTTCCTCGCGCGCTCCTTCTAGCGCCGCCCGCGCCGCCGGCACAGGTGACTACACCCACCACTACCTACACCACTCCCACAGCAAGCTGGGCTTCGTGGGGGTGTCGCGGGGCGGCGGCCGCGTGTTCCTCGCGCGCTCCTTCTAGCGCCGCCCGCGCCGCCGGCACAGGTGACTACACCCACCACTACCTACACCACTCCCACAGCAAGCTGGGCTTCGTGGAGGTGTCGCGGGGCGGCGGCCGCGTGTTCCTCGCGCGCTCCTTCTAGCGCCGCCCGCGCCGCCGGCACAGGTGACTACACCCACCACTACCTACACCACTCCCACAGCAAGCTGGGCTTCGTGGGGGTGTCGCGGGGCGGCGGCCGCGTGTTCCTCGCGCGCTCCTTCTAGCGCCGCCCGCGCCGCCGGCACAGGTGACTACACCCACCACTACCTACACCACTCCCACAGCAAGCTGGGCTTCGTGGGGGTGTCGCGGGGCGGCGGCCGCGTGTTCCTCGCGCGCTCCTTCTAGCGCCGCCCGCGCCGCCGGCACAGGTCACTACTATTTTAACTTTTTAATGACCCCTATATGGGTCATTATTTGAGCGTTTCACCCGCGTGACTTTCGTGGACACATTTTTGTCGAAGTTCCCTGAGATTTTAGTCTCTTATTTGGTACCTATCTGGGACTACCAAAAAATACGAAATTTCATTAAAATCTGCAAGAGTTTCGACAGCAATGTGTTCACGAAAGTGTGTGACACGATCAAATAATGACCCATATAACTAATCCTTATACTAACCAAAGTATAAAGACAACCAAGTAGTACGATTTCGGCCGTTTAGGAGCGCGCGACACGTATTTACGTGAGTGAACACCATACTGTGGCAGTCGCGCGCAGTCGCAAATGCTTGCCTGTGGTGCATCCGTACACGGTGCGCACACATGCGCGCTCCCGATGTACCTTTTGTTCGGAGAAAAACTACCGTATACCGTGTACTAACTATCAAATTATCATTGTTTCAGTTTCATCCACGGGTTCGTGAAAATTTGAGTGCTGGTGTATCTGTCTAAGCTCTCGTATCCTGTGAAGTATTCGTATGTATGACTCCTGCGAGATCGGAAACCGTAAGCCTTTATACACTGCGTTTTTATCGCGCCGACAACGGACCTCGCAAATTCATATAACTTGATTTTTAAAACAAACACGTTTATCTGCCAGGTAACCATAGAGCTGTTTTCTTTTTTACCATAAGAAATAATAAGCCTAATATTAACTCTTGGCAAGGACCATTAAAACAAGAGGACTGTCATTCTACATACTTTGGATCGTGCCCCGACCGCAATGGGATATCCAGGCAAAAACTAGATGGCGCTAAAAAACTAAACATTTAACGATGTTCTAATTGAACAAAGAAACAGTAGTTCGTTTTAATTATTTAAATACTGTGTCACGCTTGCAAAGTTGAATAATTGTAAATAATATAATTCTTATACCAAGCTTATACATAGATGGCGTTGAAATATCGCGGAACAGCTTTTTGCATGGAGAATGACAGTCCTCTTGTTTTAATGGTTCTTGCTCTTGGTTAGGATTTAGGGTGAGTTTCCATTTACGCGGAACTGGACAGAGCTGAAAGGAACAGACCATTTTTAGGTCTGTTTATGCCACACCTGGCCATAAAGTGGCCGCACGCTACGCGTACGGAAAAAGCCGCTTTCTGGCCACAACATGTACACAACACGGGATGTAATAAAGAAAGCCCTCGATCGCATATAACGTCCCTCGCTTGCAGCTCGGGCCGCAAACATCTGCGATCTCGGCCTTTCTTTATTTAACCACCCTAGTTGTGTAATGTACTATAAGTTTATTCACCTATATTTCGTGCACGTGCCCTATACGCGTATTCAGTGCGAAAAAACGCAGTGTAGAGGTTTCATAGCATAAATAGTTGGTTACATTGAAGCGTCATTGGGACCTTATATTTATTTGTAAAACCGTTACTGGGTTATAGAAAGTTCCATAAGTTAGCGTGCATTTCCACTGACACGCCCTTCGGCCGTTTACGAAACCGGCGGTTCGTAATCAGTTACAATCGAAAACTTTTTAGTCCTTGTACGAAACCAGTTGCGATCGAATAATTTTTATTCTTTGTAGGTACGAAACCACTAGTAAAGAAATGGGCTAGACGACTAAAAAAACTGTTTAGTCCGTCATGTAGTTTTAACCCAGCCGTCATCCCTATTCTCAATGTGTCGTTTCGACGGAGCCCCGCTACGCGCGGCTTCTATATCTAGGCGGTTTGTCCGTCGGGCGTCTGAAGCTACCTAACTTACATACTGTTTTGCGATCGCAAGGGGTTTTCTATAAGGAAGAAAATTTTCTCAATCGCAACTAGTTCCGTACAAGGACTAGTCTTCGAACGTAACTGGTTACGACCGGTCGAAGGGCTGACACGGAGCTGAATGGAGATGAGAGGGACAGCGAGTTGACCAATCACAGAGATAGAAAACTACTCCGCGGCAGTAGAAATGCACCCTTAGTTGGAAAACTAGGTGTCATTATCTATGGTCGTCGATGGTCGTTGTCACCACGTTGAATGTACGGGATTAACCGCTATCTAGTTTTCCAGCTTTTTGTGCCACTTGCGCAGTCATATTTAAAGATATGTATATGTTTACATACATGAACATGCTTCAAGTCGACCACACCGAAGACCTCGCGTCCAAAATACGGCATCCCCGGAATATCAGGTTTTTCAAAATACCAGATTCTCGATTTATCAGATTCCCAAAATAATATACGAAGTACGATCCAGGGCGAGGATCACGGCCTCTCGCAAACGTTTCTTGAATAACCTACGATTTTATGATCGTATGCCGGGAATTTAGTTAGGAATATGATTAATAGAGACCGGATTTGAAGTAGCGTAGATGTCAATATTAATATGGATATGACTAGTGCAATTTGTTAAATACATGTCATGTTGGTTATATAAGGTCTTAATTTTTAGTGTGCAGAAGAAATATTAAAGAAGAACTTAAAAAATATCTTATTTCAAAAATTAACAAACTATGTTTTTATTTATTATCATCATAATTTTTGCCCAATATTTACAAAAGCTTCCAAAAAGGTTTTAACTTTTTTGTTCCGATAAGTTACATTATTTTTGTGTGTAGAAAAAATACTAAATTATACCAGTCATATCCATATTAATAATATTGAGATCGCTACTTCAAATCCGGTCTCTAATGATTAATCAGAAATTTGGTATTTTGAAAAATCTGGCCTGGGAATGCGGTATTTCAGCCTCAGCCGTTTGGACTGGTCATCGAAATTTAGCATTAATTTTAAGCTTCGGTGTGGTAGACCCTTTTGTAAGAAATCAGGGAAATCAAAGTCAGATAAATTGTAACGCTACCTCTACCAGTATGAAAAAGTCAATATTATGATCTGATTTCCATATCACTTCCTATTTTGTATGAAATAATGTTATAAGTATTAAACTAATGTAATCACATTTTTTAACTTACCAGTAAGAGCTTTTAAGTGTAGGTATCTTATTATATTTTATTGCAAAAATATAATAACATACCTAAATTATAAGTAAAAATCATGAAACAAAACGCGAAACTATACATGTACATTATACACAGATAGATAGAGGGTAATGCCTCTTAAGGTGTAAAGAGCATAATGTTTACATGTCTTCGCATATTAATGCCAATGTGTATGCATATGCGTGAGATTAAACGTACGGATATGCACATGATCATGCACATGTTTTTTTTATGCGCTGCAAAATTATTAAATTTGTATTTAAGATCGGCATTTTTTGATAACTGCACAGTGGAAATTACTGTACTACTGTCTTGTCCTAATAATTTTTTTTTACTACAATTTTTCCTACTTGATCACTAATTAAATATGAGTATACCCGTTGCCTTTAATATGCAACAAAAATCCGTCAGGGCTCTGAATATAGCAAATATCGCTTTGCATATATGTGGGACTGAATTTTCGCATATGCATAAGGTTTGGCATAGCGTTGTGCATCGTGAGCGGAGTAAAGAAAACCACGTTGGCGGTCCCAACCGAGAGAAAGGTGTTTTTCAAATAAAATCTCGAGGTAGCCACTGTCTCAGAATGTGGACTGTTTTTCTGGCTCAAGATCGTTAGTACTTTCGAACCTTATATCTCACATAGCTCTCAAAGTATAGATAAAAATACCGAGAGCATGAAATTGCGTATGTAGTGGTATTAGGTGTTTATAGGTATTCTATATTTGAATTTTCTATTTTCCCGTACTATCAGCATAAAAAGAGGTCTGTTATATATTGAAGAAGTAAACACCAAAATAATCTCAGTGTCAAATTCCAAATATTATTTAAATTAAGAGAAATACCCCTCGCAACTATTGTGCAAATTTCGATGTAGAGTTCCATTTCGATACCCTCGCAAAAATATAGATCCACTTTCCCCTGTGTTCAGGAAAACCGTCCTTGGCGCCAATTCCCTCATCCCTCGTCTTAGTAGACTACTCAATAAGCACAGTGACTACTGTGATGTTTACTTTGATTCATTGCCCAGGTTCCGTAAGTCATTAAATAGTCTTTAATATTTTTGTATTGATATACTTTACTGTTTAACTGTTAGTTAGTAGTGTACTTCTATTTCCTATTAAGCATGCTGTGTTTACCTGTAAGTAGTTATACATCACTTCATGTATCTATTAGCTGTATATTTTAAATGTGTTAGATGTAATAACTGTTGGTAGACCTTAATAAATAAAAATAAAAAATACTTTAATTATTCTCCTTTTCATGCGAGCGGTACAACCACTACAAATGCAATTCCAAGCTCTCTATAATTCATCTATACGTCTATATTACGGGATGGGACCGAAAAGCTAGCTACGATATCGCGACCTCATGAAAAAATCCAATTAAACAAAGATAAATGATATACTAGGGACTGGTCGCGACTTGGTTAGGTGAAAGACTGAATTGACTGACATTTTTAACACGCGGGGCGTAGTCTTTGTGATATTTGATCGCTAAAAAAAATTCGTGAAATTAGTAGCAGTAACACTTTTGACAAAATCTATAAATTAAGAATGCAACATGCATTAGTTAAGGATGTAATAGATAGAAAATGGAAAATGTATGATAATTGTATGCAGGACTTTCGGCATCAAATTAGAAAAAGCGCTAAAAAAATGTTAGACAGGACCTTGGTCACGGCACCAATGATAGGATGCTTGGAGAGTTCAATGAGCATTTCTCAACATTTTTGCCTTTTTTTATTGTGTAGTTTTCTACCACTTCTATGTTAATTGCTACTTAGAATTACAATCCCAATGGGACAAAAGTTATTGAAATAAAAACGGATCACTCACGTTATAATAAAGACGAGACATCCACTTCGACATGTTTCGAGAGCATTCTGCATTCCCTTAATCATGAGTACCTAGTGTCCGCGAACCATTCATCATCCATTTTATTTCAATATGTTTGAGTCTCACGGTGGTTTTCTAAGGGACAAAAACTGTATAACGGCAACACAAAGGAAAGTTTCATTAATGCTTGACTTAACGGTGTACAACATTTCACACCGTCAAGCTGGCGTACCCGGGAATTTCACATAGAAAGAGCTCACTATATCTCGGCTTCTACGATAGCTAGAGAAATGAAATTGTAGGGCCCTAGGGTACTATTTGGGTACTATTTTTTGAGATATAAAGCGTTTCCAAAAACAAAGTCGTTCTAGAGATACAAACGGTGTACGCCAGCTTGACGCTCGGTAGCGTACACCGTGAACAGGCCTTATAATTCAGAAAGTTTAAGGGTACTATTTTTTTCACCTAGGTATTTCGTCGGTACTATTTGGGTACTATTTATTGGCTGCATCAGATTCTGAATATCTTTACAGTGTACGCTATCTTGACGGATACTTTGTTTTAATAAATGAGTTTCACCAGATTAGTTTGTTCATCTCATATTAAAAGTATTATACCGTATTATTAATCCTGCCGAGGGTAACACGCACCAAAATTAAATAAAAAAAATGTCTGTTATAAACTTAGTCATGTATTTAATTAAATAAAAAACGCACGAATAGTGGATATTGGAAGTCTATGTACAAAACAGCATGAAATACATAGAAGCAAGTATAGTTAACTACAATATTGGAGCACTAAAATACATAAAAATATGTATTCAATATAATGAGATCGTTGCACCTTTTAACAGAATTCACTCTTATTTATTTAAAAAACGTTATAAATAACGTTCTTTTTTTATTGAACCTCTGATAAAAAAAAGTATCTTATAGTACTACGAGTATACAGGGACATTCGGGAGATGTGAGCAGGACTAACCTTACGGAAATACGGATTCAGTGAATGTGGATGGTTCACCGTCGTACCTAAGTGAAACACCTACATTATTTTCATCTCTTTCTGTTAAGTACAAAATTTAATTCTTTTAAATCATGGTCACATAACAACTAATTGAACAACACTTTGATTATGAATAGGGCTGCCATCTCCAAAATTTGACACCTAGGACAAAAAGCGTAAATCCCCGGATTTTGGAGCTTAAAACCCGGACATCTCAACAGCAACGCAGTTTTTTGTCGCTTCCGGAGAGAGGGGGGGGGGGCACACCGCATTAGCTCTCGCGAGCCGGAGTAGCAAACCCGGACAACAAATGAAACGTTCCCCGGACGTTCCCCGGACGCTCTCCAAAGTAGGACAAATCCGGGGAAACCCGGACGGATGGCAGCCCTGATTATGAAGAAAGTAGATTGTCATTTTCATTTTGGCAATCTTAACGTTTACAATCATTTACATGTAAAGCGGAAGTATTGGATACTTGACGGAAGTCTCCTAATTGTAGGGTGACCATAAAAATCTAAAAAAAATTAAAAATTTGCTTTCAAACCAAAAAAGGACGCTAATGTCGCTAATACTGGTACGAAACTGTAGCATATAAGTTATAATTTAGAGTCCGTGCGGAAAGAGAATAGGCGTGGCGAAAAACGGAACTAATCTAACCAGTATGGCAAATATGGTAGAAAAGCATTACAGCGCCCCCAAATCTAAATCCTATTCTCTTTCCGCACAGACTCTACTGAATCTGTAGGGTTGATCCTGCTCACGTTTCCCAAGTCATTCTGTATAAGATCGACATAAGATACAATACTTATTTAAACACATACATAATAATCAAATATGTATAACATTTTGAGCACTTGTCTATTTCATGCTGTTTTACTAGATATAAAAATCACACTATTTATATATGTAAATAGGTATAACTGTACGTCTATTTATAGGTGAAAGCTAATTACTGTGTAAAATAAAATACTATGTAAGTGCGTATTCAAAATGGCGGTCTCTTCGCGCTAATAATGTTAGAGCGAGGGATGAATAAATCTTTTTGTAAATCAATTGCTTTAGTTGATTTTGTCACATAATTTTCCCAAAATCATAATCGCATAGACAAAAAGATAGCCATAATTCGAAAAAAAAAATATTTCGGGGAAATTTTGTAACAAACCTAGTGGTGCCAACATGACTCGTTAAGTTTTATATGTTATTCGCAAACGCTAGTGAATGGCACGCTTAAGCCAAAAACTTGGGAAATATTTTGATTAGACCCCAATGTGGGGGGGTCATGAAGGTTTTTTTTCAGGAGTCCGTGCTTCCACTATGGTGTCTCGTCCCCATACTGATTGCTCAGTTGGGACTTGCGACTTTGTCTGATAGTTTTGTATGGGGTCAGTGAACGTGTTAAACTCGCGAACTGCAGGTTTATGATGCTAGTCTTTATCGAGCGATAAATAAATGATAAAGCATCCATCACTCTCACATACCATTTGTCAGAAGGTGACAGATGCTTTATCATTTATTTATCGCGCGACAAAGCGTAGCATCATACGCCTACAGGTTTATGATGCTGGCCTTTATCGAGCGATAAATAAATGATAAGCATGTCACTCTGACGCTTACATACTTGTCAGAACGTGAGGAAAACTTGATCATTTATTTATAACACGATAAAACTTACCATCTTACGCTTCTTAGGGACTATTATGGTCGCGTATATTGCGCGATAAATAAATGATAATATACACGACTATCATAAATTCCCAGATTACGATGAATACTGTCAAACTTAGATCCATTTTGTAACTGAGCTTTACGCAGCAATAGACAATTTGTAAATAAGTAAGAATCTAAAAAAAGTAAAAACGAACATTACGTTGAGTGCACAGTTATTAAAGCAATGTTTTTAATATATAGGCTTAAATAAACTCGTATAGGTTAAATAATTGACTCAATAATAAAGTTTCCTTCAAATGTATTGTTAATTTAAATCGTATGCTGTCACTTTTTGATTCTTATTCGGAAATAATAAGCGTGATAATATGCGATTTGAGTCGGTAATAAATTTACAGGATCTAATAATGTATCTATCTATCAGTCATGGGCGTCCACTACTGGACAGGCCTCATCCACAGATCGCCAGAAAGTGTGGTTCTTATCTCACCGCATCCACCTGCTCCCCGCTACCTTCACAAGGTCATCTGTCCACTGGGTCTGGGGCTGTCCCACGATGCGCTTACCTATACGTGGGCGCCAATCCAGGACACTGTCCATTAAGTTTTTTACAGCTTGATTCACAAGAGCTGGCACGAATGGATTGAACGAAAGTAATGTCACTTGTCACTTTTGAGTGACGTTCTTATGCGGGAGGCTCGAAATATTTTGTAAACAAGTACATAACACTTGTTCATTATTCAAGAAAAAAAAATTCATAAAATCTGCACATTATTAAGACGTGACGGTTTGACGGTTGGCTACAAATATTTTACTTGTGAATCGACCTGTACCTATACTAGCTTGTACTTTGTTATGCAATAGGTCCCTGGTCTCTGCGCGATAGAATCAGAAATGGTGATATCTGTACGTACGTTAAATGTCGCTGGCTGTATGTAAAACGAATGTCAACTTTATTGCAATGTGTCAAAGTCTATGGGTGGTCAGTTAACAGTGGCTTCGTTTGTACAGTGGCGATTTTAGCCAGTTGGGCACACGGGGCGGCGTAAGTCACATTTTAGATTTTTCGCCCTCACATTCGGCAGACGCCCGCACCGACGCGCGATGTATTATATAGCATATTTTAACTACAATAAAACACTAGTATTAAATCATGGTCTGAGACTTTTGGATACTTCACTATACACAGTAATTTTTTTTATTTTAAGATCGCATGCAGTAATCTTATATGTAGGTATTACAAATGTCTTAATCCTTGATAACAATTCTGAAACATTTTTGGCGAAACGCAAGTTCCAATAATTGTAAATGCCTATTGAACTTAAATAGTTCCTGGAAATCGACACGGGTTCTAGTAGCTGCTTCTACTGGCACATTTAAAGTTTCCATCCTGTATATCTGCTGACTATAGATAGTTCGTTCCTTTAGGTACCTATTTAAAAAAAAACCCGTGACTCGGGTAATTCAGCCAATGGTATTATGCCACAGATAGAAAACACTTCTTTGATAGGCTGAACGACCCCAGTCACGCGGTTTATTGTTTACCTTTTTTAAATACCTATAATTATAGATTATAGTTTATGACTTGTAAGTTGCAAAATGTACTAGAATCGGAGATGCCACTTTTATTTTAAAGTATCCTATTTAAGGCAGTTCAAGTTAGTTTATACTATAATTTATTATTGACTGTATAGAGGTAATTATATATTTCCCTATTGCATAAATGTTCTTTAAAATTAGTGTTAAGTGACCTATTGAGATATTAATTTTAATAACCCTTTATGCTACTACACAAGGTGTAACAAAAATCCTGCACAACATAAAGCTGTAATCAAATTCAAATAATTATTTAAATCAATAGGTACAAGTTCGTAAAAAACATTGGCAGAAAAATGGCCGTGAGACTCGTGTACTGTAACGTTATTAGGTCTTATACATTGTCAACATTTGAGATTAGGCAAACCTTTTTCTAAAAATGTATTTTTATTGAACTGATTAATTCAATCAAGACATTCTAACCTCGAGTTTTGATAATATGTATAGGGGAAAGAGTTGAATTTTAATTTTTTACGAATTTCGAATAAAACAAAACTAACTCTGTTCTGTTTGAAAAAGATTAAAAATCGATTAGAAGGACTTTGTCCTATTGAATTTCAGGAGGATAGCGTCATGCGGATTGTCTACTTTTTGTTACACCCTGTAACTATATGTTATTTTGTGCTTTGCGTATCCATGATAGCTTGTGTAAGCGTTCTATATTTTTGTTATTTGTGTCAATTGTATAATGGTGCCGGCCATCTGAAGAATAATCAGAAATAAACATTTACATACAATATAATGTCTTATATTTCCATTATAGTTTTTAAGGTATACTTTTTGGCATAATTTTATTTATCTAAACGTTTTTCCGTCCGAATACTTATTTGCCATAGTTATTTGTTTTTCGAAATGTTTGTCATTTTTAATTAGAGGACAATTATATGAATTATAAATTCGGGCAAATAAACTTATGGCAAATCAAGGGAACCCAAAAAAGGGGCCGGCAATAAAAGCTTGACTCAAAAATAATATAATAACAGAAACTTATTTTTAAAGTATAATTTATTAGTAAATAGAAAACCTAACCGTATTTATCTAACATTTTCGCCGAATGAAACGAACGCTTCAATACGGCAAACACTAACTCACGAATTGTCACTTTAATATCTTCTTTTCTTTACCATGTAATTTTTGACTTTATTCTTTGCCGTCCAGCGACGCATGGTATCGTCGGTCGGTTTCGATGTGGCAACACTGGCAACGCCTGGATCAACCAATATTAATGACAATCCCGAGCAAAAGGTAAGGTGCAATGGGGTAATTTCGAACATGGCGTACTTTCGAAATTTAATAATTTTTCGTAATCCACGTTACTTACCATATTTACTGTAACATGCTAACACCTATATAGACAATATATTGATTTAAACTTTCACGATTTTCACTCATTATTATAACAAAACGGGACTTAATCGCGTAAAAACATGATATTACCTCGACGTTTCGGACGTGCCGTGACGTCCATGGTCGCGAAGGGACTGGCGAGGCGGGTGTCAACATCTTCTAGCCGCGCGGGTTTTCCGAACTACCCGCACTTGGTCTTGATTAATACTTTGCATATTAAAAATATTAAGTCCCGTTTTGTAATAATGACCTATATAGACACTCCAATAGCGCTTCAACTAATAGCAGATTTTAAAAATCTCACCAGGTTTAGTAGAAATTCCCTATTTTCAAAATTACCCCGCGTTCGAAATTATCCCAATGCCTTTTTTAATAGGAACCAGATCACTGGTATAAAGATGGTAACAAATTTATTTCTTTAATAACAAGAGGCAATAAGTACCTTTTAGCTCGGAATGAGAACTATACATACTACTATTACTCAGTCCGCATCAACGGATCTCCCGTTGGCTGCCGATAGTTCCATCAGCTTTTGCTTTATTTCAGTGATCTGAAAGAAAGTAAACAATCCATTGTATTGTGTGACGAGTACAGGAGGATACAATACAACACTTGCAAGATAATAAAGAAGTTTACATTAAAATTGTCAAAAATATGGGGATTTGGAAGTCCGGCTGTGGGCTAAGGCGAACGGTGATTGCTCGAGCTTTGCCGGACCTCGGTCGGTTCTCAATTAAATTGTACGTCTGAAGTGTCAGGTATCCATGGACGGTGACGACTGATTTCTAGGGATCGGACGATCGAATGCTGATGAAATAAGACGTAAGAAGCAGGACTGAAGTAGAAATCAGTATTACAGCTTTTATGCAGACGATAAATTTATCGTCTGTCGTCGTAGATAAAAGTTTTTATAAGAAATCCAGGCGGGTGTTGTGCCTGGGGACCGAAGTCCGAAGGAAGATAGATGGAAGTGTTATATACTGAAAGTGTGTTTGTGTTACAAAACTTCGATAGTCTGTGCGGAAAGAGAATAGGCGTGGCGAAAAACGGAACTAACCTAACCAGTATGGCAAATACGGTAGAAAAGCATCCCTTACTCCTTACAGATAACCGTGGCTAGATAACTAGTGAACTGTGAAGAATTTTTTTCCTAGAAGATAACTAGTTATCTCCGAGGATTTTATATTCTTCGCAGATAACTTTTTTTTTTAACAGTTTTCTGTGAGGAAAATCCAATCCTTGTAGATAACTGGTTACCTCCAAGGATTTTATTTTCTTCGCAGATAAATATTATTTTTTTAAGTTTTCTGAGATTAAATTGTATTCATCGGAGATAGCTAGCTAGCTAAACTTAAAAAAATAATAGTTATCTGCAAAGAATATAAAATCCTTGGCGGTAACCAGTTATCTACAAGGATTGGATTTTCCTCACAGAAAACTGTTAAAAAAAAAAGTTATCTGCGAAGAATATAAAATCCTCGGAGATAACTAGTTATCTCCAAGGAAAAAAAATCTTCACAGTTCACTAGTTATCTAGCCACGGTTATCTGTAAGGAGTAAGGGAAAACATTACCTACAGCGCCCTCAAATCTAAATCCCATTCTCTTTCCGCACATACTTTAGTGCGATGTAGAACTTTTTTTTTATTGCCTAACTCGCGACCTATATATTGGGCGTTGCGATATTCGGACCCGGTGGTCGGCCGTGGCGTTCCCTGGAGTCGAACCAGGTCGCTTGTTCCGGTCCACCTCGATAGGGTCGGATTAGGTAGAACTGTGGTAGAACAGTATATGACGCTATTTATATGGACGTTGATATAAGCGCCATCTATCCATTGTCGATGTTGATGTCCACTGCTTCCATCGTATGTCACTAGGTGGGTAGTTTTTTTCCTACAAAAGGTACATCGGGAGCGCGCATGTGTGCGCGCCGTGTACGGACGCACCACAGGCAAGGATTTGAGCATGCGCGAGACTGCCACAATATGGAGTTCACTCACACAGACGCGCGTCGTGCGTCTGTGTAAATACGTGTCGCGCGCTACTAAACCGCCGAAGCCGTACTACTTGGTTGTCTTTATACTTTGGCTGCAGGGGCCTCTCTAGGCTGGCCGGGACCTTGTAGATACCTGATGAATGAATATTTACAAACCTTGTGTATCTCATTCAACAGCACTTTCTGCTCGGTCCGGGGCGTCATGGAGCCCCCGTTGAGGTCTATAGACTCCAGGTTCTCGAACAACTGCTTGATCCTCAACGCTAAGTGGACGTCGCTGGTGCCCTTTCGAGGTACCGTCGGCTTTGACCTATGGAAAATGTTTATTTTTAAAGCATTTATGAAATTTCCTATCGGCCTTATACTGCTGGTCGATATCTTACGGGAGCGTCGTCTTGTATCGCTAGAATCGCTAGCTAGCTGTTCACACTTGTGATAGTACTACAGAAGTAGACCTAGTTATACCTGCGTAGTAGCTTCTTCCTATATTTATCGGGTAGATCCTTCTCGATGTCCTCCCTGGACAGCAGAGCCATGTACTCCGGGTCGGTATCGTACGGGAACGTCGTCCTGTGAGCGCCCTTAGCGAGCTGCTTGCACTCGCGATAGTTGCGCTGCCATTGGCGAAGGAGTTCCGCGTTTCTGGAATAGGCTAGACGACTAAAAAAACTCCTTGGTACAAATTTTCCTCCAGAAGTTTGAAGATCTATAACTTTGTCGATTTTAATATTTTGATAAACCAAAAAATACGTGTGCCATATTTTTCCATAATCTAACTGACGGTCTAAATAGAATTATATATGTTTAACCCAGTCGTCATCCCTATTACAGTTAGCTTAGCCGCAGTATAATAAATAGCAGTAATTTTTCTTCCTACAAAAGGTACATCGTGCGTTTGTATGTGTGCGCGCCGTGGACGCACTACAAGCTAAGCTTTTAAGAGGAAACAGTAAGGTCGAGAGAATTGAAAATAAGTTATTTGTAAAATGTGTCGCTGTCCCGCACTGCCCGCCTCTCTCCCGCAGAGCGCGATAGAGACAACTGCAGCTTGGACCGAAAATACCTTTTAAAATTTCATGAAAACAACGTTTCGTAGTCCCCTGATTTCTTCCCCAAAACTTAACCTATTTAACTAATTTTTTCATTAAACATTAAAGAAAGGCTTTGGCCTTGTTCCTATGTTTTCCTTTTTTTTAATAATCTAGTCAAATTTGTTTTCTGGATGTGTGAACACAGCGGAAAATCTGGCATTTTTTTTAGGTTTTTGGAGGTTGATATCTCTTTTGAGAATCAATTTATCGTAAAAAGGAAAACATAGGAACATATCAATAGTAGTCATAGATTTTTGGACAAAAAATGATTGCTCTACTGGCATTATCCAGGGAGGAAACGGGGGACCTACGTTTGTATGGAAAAACTGCCCTCCTGTTTCCTCTTAACAGGGCCGCCGCCGCCCCTGTGTGCGAAGTGTGCAGCGCACACAGGCGCCAGGGCAATAGGGGCGCCGGAAGTCGAAACACGACGACAATAAAGAGGTGCTTTGTAGGTTTCACACACAGGCGCTGCCGGGGGTTGGCGCGGCCCTGGTTTTTAAAATGCGTAAGAATGCTCCAGTACATATGGCACCGTCTGTGCCTCGACCTGTAGGCTTATGATGCTACGCTTTGTCACGCAATAAATAAATGATAAAACATCCGTCACGTTCTGACAATGTGAGAGTGACGGATGCTTTATCATTTATTTATCACGTGACAAAGCGAGCATCATAAGCCTACTGAATAGGTATTGCGCGCTCCTAAACGGCCGAAGTGGTTACACTTCTCTGTCTTTATACTTTGGCTTAGTCCAGTACGAGGGCAGGTTTATGATGGTCCACTGTGTCCCCATGAACAAACAAAACTTCTGCCTCATTTTTATACCTAAGAGACTCCGAAGGTAAACTAGCGAACAGACACTCACGAGAGTCCGGGTAAGGTGTAATAAAAAACCGGTCAAGTGCGAGTCGGACTCGCGCACCGAGGGTTCCGTATAAAATCGTCAGTAGATACGTGAATAATTCAAGAAAAATTGTATGGTGGGACAAACTTAACTTTGCTCTTGTAAAACTGTTGTCCCCATACATCGACATATGCCGCGGTTAGTTTAGTAGGAGCAAATAAGGTTGTCTTACGATTTTTGCGAATTTCTAAAAAACGCTGCAAGTTAGGAAAACCGTTTTATTTTTCCTGTAATATTTAGGATAATATTAATAATCGGTAATTATTTCAGATTTTTCTGTTCAGTAACTTCGGAAATAATAGGGGGGGAATGGTATTATTTTAAACGTTTTTGGTCTTAAATCAAAAACTACACGTTTACTGAAAAAAATAAAAACGGTTTTGAAATCTTCATATTAAGCCCTTTCATTTGATATCCCACTCTATATATTAGCTCAACTTTTGATTTTAGACATCCCATTGGGACCGAAATTTAAAAGAAAAGTAAAAAAGGCATAGAATTTTTTTCTTGTTCCATAGGCTCGAATTAGCGGTTTTTAACACTATTCCAAATGTCAAGTCGATAGCATCAGTAAATCCTGAGATATCTTGCTGTGACAGACGGACAGACAGACAGACAGAGTCGCACCATAAGGGTTCCTTTTTTACCATTTTGGTACGGAACCCTAAAAACCTAATAATTCTAAGTGGTCAGTCCCACTGGACACAATAGTAAGGTAACTAAATTATAGCATGATTATTTTTTTCTAATGTCGTATCTGTTGCTTAGAATACGTTTATGAAGAACATAAATAACGACGTAACAAACGTAGATACAATATTTACTTTCTTTCTTGCAAAATCTTCTCTCTGGTCGCGAGTAGGTCCTTATGTTTCTTCAGCGCGACCTCTCTCAGATAACTTCGCTTCATCCTAGCTTCCTGCTCGTCTTTGTTTGGCGCATACAACGGCCCCAAATATTTGGCACTCTGTTTTGGCGGGAAACTGATACGGCTCTCGGCCAACCTTGGGCATTTTTTACCTTTGAATTTCGAATAGAACTCATCCGT
Organism: Eudemis profundana; assembly: GCA_947034925.1. Taxonomy (NCBI): domain Eukaryota; kingdom Metazoa; phylum Arthropoda; class Insecta; order Lepidoptera; family Tortricidae; genus Eudemis; species Eudemis profundana. Next base: position 4,397,871 of record OX344813.1, read on the forward strand.
TACCGAAGCATCCTCCTTGTCGTTGAATTTCACAGACAAAGTTTTACTTTTTACTTGGTCTTGATCGAGGACCGAATTGTAACTTCGTGCTTTGTCGGTGAAGATACTTTCGGGAAACACACCGCTCGTGCTGGCAGTGTCGGATAATTCCGACTGGGATTGGGCAAATACTGCATCCATGTATTTATTATGCAAAAAGGACATAATTTTCGAAATTCCTGCTTGAACTATTTCATCAGGAGGGTAAGTAAGCGGATTTCCGTTAAGTTGGAGTAATTTCAAATTAACTAAAGTGCCTAATTCGTTAGGTAATGAAGTTAGGCAATTATTTTGAAGTAACAAGTGGGAGAGGCAAGGGTGATCCTGTATAGTTTTAGGAATATCTGTGAGTTTATTATCTCTCATGTCCAGCCACATGAGACAGGGTAAAGATGGAAAGAAATCTTCGGGAATCGTTGAAATGCTGTTGTTTCGGAGGTAGAGCACCTGAAATTATATAGGTATGTATGAATTATGAAAACACTTAATTGCACATAAAATCAAACAGAAACAATAAAAACCGGCCAAGTGCGAGTCGGACTCGCACACGAAGGTTTCCGTACTGCCGTCGAACAAAAAGACGCCTAAAACAGGTTTATTGTATTTGTATTGGACTTCTTTTTATTTTTAACTTTATTTAGTTTTTATTATTTGATGTTATAGCGGCAATAGAAATACACATTTGGTGAATATATCAAGCATCTACCTATTACTATGATTATAATCGACCAAAACACGTTTCTTGTATGGGAACCCGCTTTAATTTTTGATTTAATTTTCTTTTTAACCCACTTCCAAAAGAAGGACGGTTCTCAATTCGTTTGTGTTTTTTATTCTTATATGATCTTTTAGCTAAAATAAATATACACACTACTATAAAAAAATATTGAATCAGGCGTTACTTCGCGGAAATCCATGTCTCATGTGTTATTGTGTTAGTGTGTGTTATTTGTTGTTATAGCAGCAATATTTCTGTGAAAATTTCAAGTCTCTACATATTGTTCAAAAGCTAGAGCACTTTGACTCACGGACAGACGGACAGACAGCGGATGCTTAGTAATAGGGTTCCATTGGTACCCTTTGGGTACGGAACCCTAATACTGCCGTCCTAGTCTAAAAGGCGACTTTTTAGACTAGGACGGCAGAATACTTAGTGGATGCGCACAAAGGCGAACTTATCGCTAGAAGGGAAAATCCCTGTAAGGGAAATGATTGTAAGAAATGATAAATAATTAATTTTACTATGAAAAACTCACATAAATAATTGTTACTTACGCATACAGATCGTGTATTGATACTTGGTATAGTCTCAAGGCTTTTAGACGACAAGTCCAATGTGGTATCATCATTTAGTTCTTCCTCGTAAATATTGTGAGGCAAAGAAGTTATACTCGATATTACAGACATTATTAAATTACGTCGGTTTATTACTTTACATTATTGTTACATCAATAAAATCTCTTAGCAAAATTGATTAAATTTCAAATATGGCGCTACACTGCAAAGAGTAAAGTAATATATAGGGTAAAGAGAGCCATCTTGCGGGAATGACTGGTACCAAGGCGACACAAGTGCTCCCAGTGGTTTTAGGCAGTAAACATTTCGCCGCCACCCCCCCCCCCCCCCCACACGCCCCCACATACGTATCCATTCTTTGAGATTTTCTTCAGTCAATGCTAGGGAATGCAATGTAACCGAAATCAAAATTATTTGGTATGGAATTTCCAACACAAAATTTAATTTCGGTTAAGTGGCATTCCCAAGCATTGACTGAACAAAATCTACCCAGGGTAAAAACATAAGAGGAGGAATAAAATCAAGTTTTCTCTGACGTTATCATGATTTATTTATGTCTGGGTACGTGCTTATTTCGAAGTTGGGAATAAGTGCTGTCTTCAATTCACTGAACACGTCAGGCGTAATTTTGTTAAACAGAAGATCTTTCTTCATATCGTCAGCTTCCTCCACGCCGACGATTGTGCACTTCGCTTCGAAGAGGTCTATGTAGTCGCTCATTCGAAAATGGTTAGGATTGTACTTATCCATGTTGAAGGCTTTGTGTAGCTGTTCTATCACGAGATCATTCCTGTGATGTGGTGGCGCTCATCACGTTGCCGTCCGTTATTGTGTAATGTAGCTCACTGCCGCTGGTGTCGCGGTGTGCGCGCGTGCTACCCTGAGAAGTTTTTATATTTGCTCTTGTTGCGTTTTTTGAACACTGAGGAATTGTGCAAATGGTACGGCATGCATTTCATCGCCAATTAAATAAAGTCACTTAATACCGTAAATTTTCATTTTATTTTGACACAAGCAAAATATTGACAGTAAAATTGAAAAAAACAAAATTACTCAGTAACCATAGAGTTCACTAAGAAGTTTCGTTTATAACAGCTGGAACGTTTCATTCCACGTACATATCACATTTGTAGTAATGTATAATTAATAAATCTGTTGTTAATTTTAACTAATTATAATTATAATAGATATTTATTAATGAAACTATTAAAACATGTCATCAGTGTCAAAGAAAACATAATGTAAAACGTGCTCTGCTTATAACGGAAAAACACAAAAGTAGGTTCCAACGCCATCTAGGGTACTTAGTCAGTCAACGTTTGACGCAACAAAAACCGAGTTGTTCTAAGTTTCATAGCCCTGCTACACTGTTTCAGACATTGCTTATAACGGCGCTAGAACGTTTTTTTACGCAGCCGAACCACTCACAAAACCCGTTACTTGAACCTCAATGTTTTGGCGCGAATGTCGATGAAACGTGTTATTTCCATAGACAATGTCTAGTGATGTACCGAAGTAACATTATTTTCCATTAAATTTCTTTGTACGACATGAGCTACTAATAAATAAATCTTTCGACATGGATTCTTAATGTCTGCATAACTTTTGTAAATGATGGCATTCTTCTATGATAATACAAAAACTGTATAATCAAGATTCGTATTGATTAAAGTTATACCAAAAGAGAAATAAATTATATACCTACTCTTAAGTTATTTATATTTCAGCATGTTGTCGTAAAAATAATAATACATATTATAGTGTTTTTCAGTATTTATTCTTCTCAGATCGATGATAACATAATATCGATTAATGTATATGTCAAACGGCACATGGCCGATGCAGATGCGTCAACAGTGGCACGTCACTACCTCAGTTGCAAGATGGCGAACGTGCGGGACAGTGACACATCCTTGTGGCTCCATAATAAACTCGGAACATCGAATGATTCTTGGACAACTGGCTCTATTTGTACACAATTAAATGCAGAAGTTTTAAAGAATATTAAGGATTGTTTTCCAGATTTGCAAACACAAGTGAAACTAAAATTATTGTTGAGTTTCTTTCATATCCCGCGCAGAAATGTTGAAGAGGTATGTAACTTTTCACTCCTTGATGTTCTATGGTTTTGCGTAACTATATTGTGTGTTTTATCTCTTTCTGCGCCGTAAGTTTATTTCAAGTCTGAAAGAGAGCTATAACAAGCATGTATGTAGTAGTTTTGTTGTCATATCGTAATTTTATTACAATTATTGAAATGTTTTGAAATAATGGCTTTTAAAGAATGTTGATTATTACCCGCTTCTTCCATATAATTGATTTGGTATACCTAGAAAATTCTTTGTTATGGCAGTAAACACTGATAAACAAATTAATATGTTGATGGTTCAACAGTTCTCTTTACGTTATTGTATGGTTTTGTTTGGACTAGGTCTATATTTAAACCTTAGTTTTCATGTGATAAACAGACTGGCGTTACTATCTGTTGTAGTTCGTTTCTGTTTATAACCTAGAATCTGACATTTCCAGTTGGTGAACATTCAAGGCCTAATCCATTTGTTCAGGTCCTATATGAATGCACTGAGTGCATGTTATGCATGCATGCATTTGTTATGCACAAATTGCGCGTAACATGTCCCCTATGCAATTTTCCTTATATTGTAGTAGATGAAAATATGTTTACATGCCCTAGATTGTATCTTTGGCTATGTACACAATAACAATGAGTTCTCAACCTCAAGTAGTAATTGTTGTATGTGTGCTCAGCTATAAATAGATTAAGACAGCAATATAAACAAGTACTTATTTGTTCTCTTTTACAAATTTTGATTTTTGTTAGAAAGAACCCTTTGTAATGTATTGTATTGTTCTATCTATAGTTCATTGTTTTTGGCATTCTAATTTTCCAATAACATGATATATTCTAAATAATCAAGAATACTTACTGTATATGTCAAAAGTATGTAGTCTGTCTCAAGAGTAAGCTTGGTACTAAATAGTCCAGGTAATTTTGAGGTTGACTGTGCCATCAGATATTACTTATTTGAGTTGTCTGCTCACTGGAGAGGAGAGGCCTTTTATTGGCCAATCAAATTGTTATAATCCACAACTACTAAACCAGAATGGAGTGGAGCTTAATACTTTCAGTGTCAAGGCCCATATTTTGATACAAAATATACCTGATAGTTGGGATCTCGGCACTGCATGTGTTACATTGTTTTGGATAATATTGGCACTCTGTTCCACTCTGGTCCAATAGCCAGGCGGTCTTACTGCTGTATTTACTATAACCATTAGTCCAAAAGCTCTGAACAAGTTAAGCAATACTTCCAATTAGAATTAAAAAAAGGCCCAGAAGTATCTATGTATTGTGTATGTTCTTACATCAAGGCTATCTATATCTTTGGCTGTAGTTGTCTAATAACTAGACTCTAGTTTATGCCAACTGTGAGATTATCTGATATTCCTAAAAACCTTCTTTGTTACTAGATACATTTGTTATATTGTACATCTATTTATTGCCTTGTATTGCTGTATAAAGCTTGCTTAAGCTGTTACTTCATATTTTGGCAATTTTTTTAGCATATTTCTTTTGATTAACCCTTACTCTGCACTGTGAACAAGGTTACGACAAAGAAATACAACCCTTAACATATTTATTATTTGTGAATTTATTTTAACACATTCACTGACTCTGAACTCGAAATCTTACGGTTTTGAGATAGAGGTTTGGTTACAGCAAGAACTGTGAATGTGGTAATGACAGATACTTTGAATTCATTCTATCTTTTGTATTGCATCTTAATAGAGTACTTTCTTGGCAGATTAAATCAGTAACTTTTTATGGATGGGATGAATGTATTTAAGCCATAATTTAATAGTCTATTTCTCGACGTTTGGAGGTCCTTTACACCTCAAAAAACTGGTGAGTTTCTTCTGGCGCTTCTTCTCACCATAAGGTAATTTCCGAAGTGCCAAAAGAGAATAATCAGAGTTTGACCAACTTTGTATACAACCTCATCTCAACCCACCGACGAGACGAGCTGAGACAACTGCTGTTGTACCGGTTTATAAGGCCCATAGTAAAAGAAAAAGACCACTTCTAAATATGTCTTAATTGGCAGCACATAGGGTCATTGTGCCGGTAGCGCGGACAGTGCCAGTTCGCGGACAAATGGCCGGCAACATTTCTTAAAATCAAGAAAATAGGATTCCCAAGTGATTAGTTGAATAAAAATACGTCTTACGCGGATCTTAGGTAGTGGGGCAATAAGACTGCATTGTATTTAAAACAAGGGATGGAACCCTAATGCAGGGATTGGCCGGTCAATTTATGCTATTACCGTGTGATGAGTGGACGTACGGTAAGTTACAAGAAAAATTGCCGCGGCGCTCGGGGCTTGACTGTAAGTTTATCAATTAGTATTAATGTTGCATTGCTATTAGATGTTTAGTTAGGTTAATTATGAAACTTTTAACTTGATGTTATGGAATTTTTGTAATATATTGACTCAATTTAATAAAAATTAAGTGTCCGCAGAACCGGTATGCGGCTTTGTTAGGTACACCGGTTGGCGGACACGTGGTCGCCAACCGAGATACCTTATCGAATTTTGATTTTCACTTTGTGTTAAAAGTAATGCTAAAAACTTTCTGAACATTCAAGATACGTTAAGATTAATGGATTTACAAGTTATTATTTAGATTGCGACCACTTTTTTCTTTTAAGAATCATAGTAAAATTGATTTGAAATTAATCACTAAACAGGTGTCCGGTGAACCAAAACCACAAAAATATGCTTTCAGTATGCGGACACATGTGATTATTGGGACACAAAATATATTAATTTGGTTTAAAAAAAACGCTTTGTAGGTAAAACCTTTTAATTATGTGGCCTATGTTGATATTTTGTACAATTAACTGAAAAATTTGTTAAAAAACTGGTGTCCGGTGGACCGAAACAACGTAAATATGCTTTCACAGAGATGGGCAAAATTTATTCGAATGACGGATAACGAATAAAGATAACCAAATTATTCGCGGATGACGAATAAAAATTTCGGATGATTATCTTTATTTAAATGAATTATTCGACGAATAATTTATTCGCGAATAATTTATTCGTCGAATAAATGGCCACGAATAACTTTTTATGGGAATACCTTATTAACTTTTCTCTTAATAATATTACTAACAATAGCTGAAAGACTGTTGTTTGTTCTAACGGAACGGACTATTTTGCCTTATATAAAACGTCCTTCTATCTTTTTTTTTACTGATCTGACTAAGGCAAATAATTTTGTTTATGCTACACATGGCCATAAAGTGGCTTTTTCCGCAAACTGCGCGTACGGAAAAAGTCGCTTTCTGGCGAAGTGTAGACATAAAATGATGTACACAACACGGGAGGTAATAAAGAAAGCCCTCGATCGCATATTTACGTCCCTCGCTTGCAGCTCGGGTCGCAAACTTCTGCGATCTCGGCCTTTTTTTGTATTACCACCCTAGTTGTGTAATGTTCTATAAGGTGATTGGAGTTCCAGGGTCTGATGATGGAGCCGGAAGGTGACCATGGGAACTCCGTGATAAAACGTCAGAACCCCATCGTGTTTGGGCTCATTTGTTTCGTCTTGACGAGTACTCTGAACCAAGATGATATCCAGGGTCTGATGATGGAGCCGGAAGGTGGCCATAGGAACTTCGTAACAAAAGGTCGAAACCCCATCGTGTTTGAGCTCATTTGTTTCGTCTTGACGAGTACTCTGTACCGAAATGATATCCAGGGTCTGATGATGGAGCCGGAAGGTGGCCATGGGAACTCCGTGATAAAACGTCAGAACCCCATCGTGTTCGGGCTCATTTGTTTCGTCTTGACGAGTACTCTGAACCAAAATGATATCCAGGGTCTGATGATGGAGCCGGAAGGTGGCCATGGGAACTTCGTAATAAAAGGTCGGAACCTCATCGCGTTTGAGCTCATTTGTTTCGTCTTGACGAGTGCTCTGAACCGAAATGATATCCAGGGTCTGATGATGGAGCCGGAAGGTGGCCATGGGAACTCCGTAATAAAACGTCGGAACCCCATCGTGCTTGAGCTCATTTGTTTTGTCTTGACGAGTACTCTGAACCAAAATGATAACCAGGGTCTGATGATGGAGCAGACAGGTGGCCATGGGAACTCCGTAATAAAACGTCGGAACCCCATCGTGTTTGGGCTCATTTGTTTCGTCTTGATGAGTACTCTGAACTAGGGATGTAACGATACCGATACCGATATATCGGTATCGCCGATATAAGAATTCGATATAAGATTTTTTCGTTGGCAAACAAAATCGTTTTGGGATCGTGTCCATAGCAACTGTTGACATCATGTGAGTCTTAATTTTCTTTAACGATCGTTTAAGTAGTAGATTTTTCTTCGACTGTAAGCCCTTTAGATCATACCTAAATATAGGTATTACCTTTAGATTATATTTCAATATCCGGTTTACCGAAAAATTACACCCGAATCAATTTTTTTCTCATTGACAACGTTTAAAAATATTTAAAAAGTTTTTATCGAGCTGGCAGTTCAACATTTATTTTTTTGGGCCTTTAAAAAATCGTCTCAAAACTTATGAACACACGAGGTATAAATTCGTGTGGTATATTTGGATGGAAAAATAAAAAACCTCAAATATTTTTCGTGGATTTATCCGAATAAAAAATAACGAATAAATCATTCGTCATTTGAGCAGCGCTCGAATGATTTATTCGCGAATAAATTAGACCCTGGATATCATTTCGGTTCAGATTACTCGTCAAGACAAAACAAATGAGCTCAAGCACGATGGGGTTCCGACGTTTTATTACGGAGTTCCCATGGCCACCTTCCGGCTCCATCATCAGACCCTGAATATCATTTCGGTTCAGAGTACTCGTCAAGACGAAACAAATGGGCCCGAACACGATGGGGTTCTGACGTTTTATCACGGAGTTCCCATGGCCACCTTCCGGCTCCATCATCAGACCCTGGATATCATTTCGGTTCAGAGTACTCGTCAAGACGAAACAAATGAGCCCAAACACGATGGGGTTTCGACCTTTTGTTACGAAGTACCTATGGCCACCTTCCGGCTCCATCATCAGACCCTGGATATCATCTTGGTTCAGAGTACTCGTCAAGACGAAACAAATAAGCCCAAACACAATGGGGTTTCGACTTTTTGTTACGAAGTACCTATGGCCACCTTCCGGCACCATTATCAGACCCTGGATATCATCTTGGTTCAGAGTACTCGTCAAGACGAAACAAATGAGCCCAAACACGATGGGGTTCCGACGTTTTATTACGGAGTTCCTATGGCCACCTTCTGGCTCCATCATCAGACCCTGGATATCATTTCGGTTCAGAGTACTCGTCAATACAAAACAAATGAGCCCAAACACGATGGGGTTCCGACGTTTTATTACGGAGTTCCAATGGCCACCTTCCGGCTCCATCATCAGACCCTGGATAACATTTTTGCGGTATATTACATTCTCGTAACGTTTTATGCAATCCCGGAATCCCGGAACCTATATTATTTAAAAATATATTTTTAAGAAGCCGACTCCATACTTGCTTAGTTTTTTCCGGGAATTCGCCAACTTTAGGTAAATAGGCGCAAGAATATCCGATGCCATTATGAACTTATTTGGATGGAATAAAAAAAAACATTAAATATTTTTCGTCGATTTATCCGATTATTTAAGATAACGAATAATTCATTCGTCATTTGAGCAGCGCTCAAATGATTTATTCGCGGATAAATTATCCGCGAATAAATCATCCGCGAATAATTTATTCGCGAATAAATCATCCGCGAATAAAAAAGTTGTGAATTATTGTTTATTCGAATGATTATTTAGATAAAAATTTATTCGAATAATGCCCATCTCTGCTTTCAGTATGCGAACAGCCGTGATTATTATAGCCATTTATTACCCCCGACACAAAAAGAGGGTATTATAAGTTAGAACGCTATGTGTGTGTGTCTGTCTACCTGTGTGTTTATCTATGGCGCCGTAGCTCTTAAACGGGTGAACCGATTAAGATGTGTTTTTTTTTTATTTGAAAGCAGGTTTTCTAGTGATGGTTCTTGAAAAAACATGCGTCATCAAAATGGCTTTAGCGGTTCATGAGATATCCGAATTTGAAATGAAAAGGTCGAAGTTTTTAGGTCGGCGTGTTTTTTAATGCTATTAATTTATATTTTAGATGCCACCTCGAAAATATAGAGATAAAACTAAAACAAAAGTAAAATATTCTGAAAAAGATTTAAAGAAGGTACTTAATGCAATTTAGACACTCGGCAAAGGTTTAAGCCTTAAACATGTTTCCCTTAAACTTTAAGCGAAATCGTTAAAGCATTTAGCATCCCTCATTCAACGCTCCACGACCGTCTTACTGGAAAGCGTCATGATACTCTGCAGCCAAAAGAACCAGAACCTATATGGGAGCTGAAATGAAGTCAGATGGAGAATGGACTCTAAGAGAGTGTGAGAAACGCAAGATAGATACGCTTGAAATGTGGCACTGGAGAAGAATGCTTGGCATATCCCGGACAGAATTTAGCACTAACCAGTCCATTCTTCAAGAGCTAAACAGACAGAACAAGACAGCCCCTATCCTCCATAGTAAAGTCCTCACTTTTTTCGGACACGCGTCAAGGCCTGAAGCTTTGCTCATGGCAAAGTAGACGGTGCTAACCGTACAGTATAGGTCTCCCATGAGGTGGACCGACCAAGTCAAGTCTGCCACAAACTGCCCTTTGCACGAGAGCACCAGGCGCGCATCTGTCAGAGAAGAATGGCACCGTGTGGTTAAGCTTGCCACTCAAGCCATGAAAGCCACGACCACTGTACCAAGACTGTAACGACAAAGAAGAGAACTGACTGCCGGCTGCAACTTCTGTTTCAGCCGGCAGTCAGTCGCCAGATGTCAATGTCTTCGGTCCTTTTTTTTTAAGCCTGACAAACTTGCAAGCCTTACTGGCTGTTGCAAGAATCGAACCCAGTGGGGGCCGTGGCTTTCCCTGAGGTCAAACCAGGTCGCTGGCCGTACTACCTTGAGTGGATCAGACTAGGTGGGAGCCGGGGGTGCTTGGGGTTGAACCAGGTTCCCAGGTCCCGGTCCACCTTGAAGTTACGCTGATTGCTCAAAGTGAGCAGCGGACCAGCGGGAAGGTTGAAGCGGATCAACCTGTCCTTATGTGAGTGTGTGAATCGAACGAATAGGAGTTTTGGTTGCCGGTTCGCTAAACCTAGCCCAGCTAAGAAGACTCCGCCAAGAAACTTAGCTGCGCCCGACGCCCGAGCAAGGTCGGAGACTCCGACCTGGCGGCGCGGTATTGCGGCTTTTGGCGGGGCTTTGCGGTTCCGACTCGGAGTGAAGTTAATCCAGGACATTCTGGTTCTGGGGCAAGTCGGGACGCGGCCCTTGTGTGCTGTTGTCGCGAGGAGGTCGACCCCGCCGACGGGGACGATGCTGCGTGCGTCGGACTCCGTCGACGACATCGCAGCGATGAGTCTTTCGAATCCTGCTGAGATGTCGTCGTCCGGGTCAGTGAGGAAGCTCCTAGGGCGCCGAGTGAAGCGACCTCTGGTGAGGCTGGACCGGCTGAGCTCGTGTCTTTGGTCCACTAAACTCGTCTTGGAAGACAATTGTGAGAAAAATGTTGTCCAAGCCCGAAAACTTGAACTCATGTGTGACCAAAACAAACTTTTGCAAGTTATTTAAGGAAACATTAAAAATTGCCTATTTTTTATTATCTAAGTGCTACTAAGTACTTATGATATTAGTAGGATAATATATATATATATACAATATAAAAATATATATTATGTTCTATGTTGTATTATTTGCGATTTTATTTGCATAAAACTCAGTGTCCGCTAACTAGCAACCATTGTCCGCACACTGAAAAAAGTGTACGCCAACTGAAATTTCGGCTATTTTTCAATTTTTTCCCATTTTATTCGTATTCACATGCTGAATAGGATAGTACCATTACTTTTTCACAGAAAGACTATATTCTTGACATATTTAAATACTTATCACCATTATTTTTCGTATAAAACATATATTTTAAAGAGGTTGAAGTCAGCAACTCCGTTAACTGTCCGCCAACCGGCACAACCACCCTACTCGTCAGAGACCTTAGTCTCGAAACATTGCGTAATGAAGAAAAGTAGGTTGCAGACAATGCAACATTCTTGTTAGGAACAGAATTTTGAATGACAGAAAATAAACAAGATGAGGATTAATACCTGGTGTCCTGGGTTTACTTGCGTGTTGGCGGGCTCGGCAATTGTAGTTTTCAGTCAGGTCGGTCCGGGTTATGTCAATAGTCAGGTCAGACAGTCCACAGCCGTAATTCTAGCAACCACCACTTCATCACAACACCAGATACGTATTTCTTATTTAATTAATATAGTTAGAATCTTAAGCGCGCACGCGTCCGACAAGTTTTTCAAACGGAAGAGAGTTTTTTTTTTTAATACTACAGATTAGAAATTTTACAATTGGATGTTGCCAGGTAACATAAAACAATTCCTAAACATACTGCCCCCGGAAGAAATCTACAGGATTTCTTAGAATAAAAAGATAACTTAAATTATCTGCTATTATACAAGATACACTAATACTACGAGATACACTATGCTAATTTGTATTACGGTTTCTACCTCTCGTCAGTGCCGGTAAGGGAGTGGACATAATTTAACAACAGGTCGGACTAATTGGTTTCCTGTACCTGTGCGCAAAGTGGCCACACGAACGACACCATCGCGTCCAGGCGAAAGCGAGATGATACGCGCCAACTTCCAGCAATAGGGTGTGGTATTTTCGTTGATAATAAGGACGATATCATTGATTTTCAAATTTTCCGTACGTTCGAACCATTTGCTGCGGCTTTGTAAATGATGTAAATATTCGGTACTCCAGCGGCGCCAAAATTGCTGAGTGAAGTTTTGTAGAAGTTGCCAGCGAGACAAGCGATTCAATTTCTCCGTTTGCAAATCGTGCTCCGGAAATGATACCATGTTATCTCCTACGAGGAAGTGAGCTGGAGTGAGGACATCAATGTCATCTAAATCGTCTGATATCGGACATAGTGGTCGGGAGTTCAAAATTGACTCTACTTTAGAAAAAACGGTACACAACTCCTCGAAAGTAAGTACAGTCTCTCCTATCGTGCGTTTTAGTAGGATTTTAGCAGATTTCACTGAAGCCTCCCACAAACCTCCCATGCTTGGGGCAGATGGTGGGTTGAAATGCCACTTTAATTCGTGTTTGAGAAAGTAATTTTGCACATCTGAGTGCCCCGTACATTCCCTTAAGAATTTGTACATTTCACGGAGGTGATTATTCGCTCCTACGAAATTAGTGCCACAATCCGAAAAGATATCTGTACACCAACCACGTCTGCTAATAAACCGTGTGAGACATGCCAGGAAACAATCTGTAGAAAGATCTGACACCAACTCAAGGTGGCATGCCTTGGTGACCATGCACACGAAGACACAGAGAAAAGCCTTTGCGATAGGGGCACGCTTCAATTTGGACGTTTTAATGAGGAATGGACCAGCATAATCCACACCAACGCGTGAAAAGGGTCTACAAGGAGTTACCCTCGATGGAGGCAGATCTGCCATAAAATAGTCGGCAGGCTTCGGGTTAGCCCTAAAGCACTTAAGACATTTACCAACTTGTTGTTTAATTACCGTTCGAGCGGAAAGAATCCAAAATTGTTTTCGCAACAAGGACAGCAGCAAGGGCGCGCCTGCATGCAGATACAAGGTGTGATAATAGTTTATCACCAAGATGGTTAAGGGATGTGACTTTGGAAGAATCACCGGGTGTTTGTGGTTAGTCGACAACTTAGTGTACCTGAGTCTCCCTAGTACTCGTAACAACCCTTCAGAGTCAATAAAAGGTGACAACTTCCGAAGTCTAGTTCGGTGTGGAAGACCTTGTTGAACTAATTTCAGTTCTGGGGCAAACGTGGAGCTTTGAACGATTTTTATTAATGAATACAACGCATTTCGCCACTCCGAACAAGCCAAGGGACCTGTTTGTTTAGATTTAGGGTGTTTCAGATTGTTGATGAAACGAAGACAATATCCATGAACTTTAATAAGTGTGTGAAGTGAACTATATTTTGACATAAGATTTGTAGTTTCCGCTTCACAGGTAGCCACATTCACTTGAACAGTGGACTCTTCTTCCTTGTTATTAGTCTGAGACACTTCAGGAGTGGAGAAGACATTTTTTGGCCAAGTGTCCGCTGACAATTTTAGCCATGGTGGTGACCACCACAATGGATGGGATGAAAGTTCAGAAGGCATTAGTCCTCGAGATGCAGCATCTGCAGGATTTAATGATGAAGGTACATGCCTCCAGCTAGACGGAGCTGTATTCGCCAAAATTTGCGAAACCCTATTCCCTTCAAACATTTTAAGTTGATGAACAGGCGTGCGTATCCACGATAGTGCAATACTAGAATCGCACCATGTTGTAATTTCATGGGGAACATCGATCAGGTTTGAACAATGCTTTACAAGCTTAGAAGCCAGAAGAGCGCCACACAGTTCAAGCCGTGGTATGGTCATTTTTGTTTTTATGGGTGCAACCTTGGACTTAGACAGTAGCAAGTGAACCTCTACCTCACCGTTGGATCTCTCAACACGGAGGTACACAACAGCAGCATAGCCCTTAAGCGATGCATCACAGAAACTGTGCAATTGGAAATTAATGCCATCGGTCGGCAGGACAAACCGGTTTAATTTGATCTCTGACAAGTTTGAGAATTCTTCAATGAAAGCGAGCCAGTGTAACTGCTCCTCTTCCGGTAAGGGATCATCCCAGCTGATGCCAAGAAGCCACAGTCGTTGCATAAATGCCTTGGCGGTAAATATAACTGGCATCAGCCACCCGCACGGATCATATATGCACGCGATATTTGCGAGAACCGCGCGTTTTGTCAATCCAGTATTAAGAATTTTACTATGATACGTAAAAGCATCAGACACAGGGTTCCATTTAACCCCGAGAACCTTGACGGACCCTTCGTTTTGAGGTTCAAATGACAACGGCACCTCACAGACGTTGTCAGGTAGGTCAGCTAAAAATTCGCGATTGTTGCTTGACCACTTCCGCAATTCAAAACAACCTTGACGCAGAAGATCTATCAGCTGAGCTCTATACTTTCGCGCAGTTTGGAGATCAGGAGCTCCAGTTACTATGTCGTCAACAAAGATATGATTTGACAAGATTGTGCTAGCATCAGGGTGTGATGCCTTACCTTCCTCTGCCAGCTGTAAAATACATCGCATGGCAAGAAATGGTGACGAGGAGACACCAAAAGTGACAGTTCTCAAACGAAATTCTTGGATTGGATCATCAACGTTGTGCCGCCACAGGATCAGCTGATAATCTCGGTCGTCCGGATGAACCAGGACTTGTCGATACATTGCCTTGATGTCGCAAGTGAATGCGACAGGATGAAGACGAAAACGTAGAAGTATGTCTACAATGCTACGTTGAAGTTTTGGGCCCGCGTGCAGGACGTTATTCAAGGATATACCTGATGAAGTAGGCATTGAAGCATCAAATACGATTCGGACCTTAGTGGTAGAAGAATCCTCCTTGGTCACAGCATGGTGAGCGAGGTAATACTTTCCACCACCAGATGGCCCATCAACGGGTTCCATATGTTTTTGATCCAGGTATTCATTGATAATTTTAGTATACTCTGTCTTGAGCAATACATTTTTATCAAGTCTTCTTTCGAGAGCAATGAGTCTCCGGGTTGCTAATTCTCGACTATCCCCCAATTCAGCTTGATTCCCCTTGAAGGGAAGACGTACCATGAAACGCTGCTCATCATCGCGTGAGACAGTTTTCCGAAAATGATCCTCAATGACTTGATCATTGGGATCAGACAAAATCGCTTCTGGGACTTGCTCGATTTCCCAAAATCGAGACAGACAATCATCTAATGCCACATGGTGTGACATTAGCGGAGAAACCACATTGGTGAACTTCGAAGCGTCCCCAATTATTACCCAACCAAAAACAGTTAAGTAAGCCGCTGGCACATTGTGGGAAGGCCACACCTTTTCTCCACAAGAAATGTCATTGTAGACGTCACTTCCCAGAAGAATATCAATAGGTCGAGACAAATTAAAATTATCATCCGCTAGCTGCAGGTGTTGATAATTTGACTTAATGTCCGCAGACAGAGACACAGATGGCAGATTGCCAGTCACCTTTTTTAATATGATAGCCGAAACAGTAAGCAACGGCTTATCAGAATCCTTCGGTTTCAAAAATAATGTGGTTGATCCATGAGAAGAGTGAGGCGTACTCGACCCAACACCACGGATTGCCACGGGCACATGATTATGTTTGAGTTGGAGTCGTCGAACACACTCCTCCGAAATCAGGGAACATTGCGATCCTGGGTCGAGAAAAATACGGACCGACTGGAAATGACCATCACCATTACCTGCTAGACACATGGCCGTACCCAACAAAACATTATGTAAATTGGGTTTCACATCCATAGAACACGTCGACACAACCATAGTGTTGTTGACATTCGGGATAGCAGGTGCATCCAGTTCACCATCAACAACCGAACCGCATGATTCATCAATGTCAGCTGTAACGACAGCCGACTTGATAGCCGGAAGAGTCTCATTATTATTCCCTGATGATGGGCAAATCAAGGTGTGATGCTTGGCACGACACACTTTGCACTTATGCAAAGAAGTACACGCATGATATTTGTGCACGCCAAAACAGTTAAAGCACAAATTTTTTGACTTCAGAAACTCTCTACGTTGCTCTATACTGAGCGCCTTAAATTTGTTACACATATACATGTAGTGATCTAAATTACAGTAACGACAGTTTGCCTCTGCTACAGATTGCCTATGTTCTTGGACATGCATCACCGTTTTGAACGGACGAGACTGTTGCGACTTAACTGGAATTTGTTTTGATGCAGCAGTGCTACATGGCTTTGTTACAAATGTATTTTCAAATGCTCTGCATCTACTCTCCAAGAACTCGATAAGATCTGTATATTTTGGTATGTTGGATGTCTTTAAACCTAACTCAAACTGGCCGCGCACATCAGTTGGTACCTTCTTCAAAAGAATATGCAGAAGGATAAATGACCATTCATCGGGCTTAAATTTCAATGCCTTAAGGGCAGCCATGTGTTCATTGAATGAATTGAGGAACAACCTCAAGTCAGATTTCATGTTGACAATTGTCGGCAATGTCAAAATAAACTCCAAGTGAGTATCAGCTATCAGCCGGACATTAGAAAACCTTTTTTCTAACAGGGTTAATGCAACCATATAGTTTTCATCCGTAAAGGGCAAATGTTTCACCAAATCAAGTGGTTCACCTGACAAGCATGATATCAAATAATGTAATTTCCTTACAGGTTTCATTGTCACATTTTCATCAATAAGGTTTTTGAAAATATTTATGAAATTCGTATATTGCGTGATTTGTCCCGCAAAGTGAGGTAACGAAATACGCGGGAGATCAGACGCATGACTATTTACGGCCGAATTTTCACTTGTTACAATTGTTTCTTGTTTGGGAAACAACTTACAATAAGTCATACTCACATAGTTCATTTTCGCATCGTAGTCCGCGAATTCCTTAACATGTTGCTGCGGTTCAAAGCAGGCTCTTTTACTAGCCTCGACGGATATGTACGATTCAATGAATTCACTTTTAAGTTTATGAAATTCTTCATAACGCGTCCGAAACTCCAGTAACTTTGATTCACTTTCCACAGCACTATTTGCGGCATTGTATAAAATGTCCATTTGCATTTTAGCAACCTTATAACGAATATCTACAGCCATTTTTGTTTATCAAAACAATAATTCACTTTCAGTCACGAATACGGAAAATAAACACTATTTGACAGCGACAGACAACCAAAGAGTATAAAATTCTATAGCTTCGTTCAGAAACCAACCATTCAATTCGTGTCGCTACCACAGAGGTGAATAAATATTGATGCTTTTAGAATGAATCACGAATGAACGAATGGTAAATAAATTAGGTGATCGTTACCAACTTCACAGCACTAACGAGAGAAACACAATAATAATTTTGTGCATATATCTACCTACCTACTTATTTAGTGAGTTTAAAAAATGGCGTATTTCCGTATTCATTTGTCGAATTACTATTTCACTGAATAGGTTATGTTATAAAAGTATGAAATTAAATTTGAAAGTAAGTATTTTAATGCACAATAGCAGATAATTCAAGTATGAACTTGTGATTTTGAATTTAAACACGATAAATGCGAAAGCAGGCTAGGATTATGCACAACGTGCACTTATTAATTAATGAAAATTAAGACAAATGCAATCAATGCAGGAATTTAAGTTTTAATGCACACCTGGCAGACAAGACAAAATGCAATCAATGCAGACAAATTAAGTAAATGCAACCATGCATAGACTTAACAATAAAGTTGAACAAACACGAAAATGGCGGACATTTATTTCGTAAAATTTACTTTAAATTTGAACTTCTGGTAACAGATCCGGCTCGAAGGACCAATTTTTATGTTAGGAACAGAATTTTGAATGACAGAAAATAAACAAGATGAGGATTAATACCTGGTGTCCTGGGTTTACTTGCGTGTTGGCGGGCTCGGCAATTGTAGTTTTCAGTCAGGTCGGTCCGGGTTATGTCAATAGTCAGGTCAGACAGTCCACAGCCGTAATTCTAGCAACCACCACTTCATCACAACACCAGATACGTATTTCTTATTTAATTAATATAGTTAGAATCTTAAGCGCGCACGCGTCCGACAAGTTTTTCAAACGGAAGAGAGTTTTTTTTTTTAATACTACAGATTAGAAATTTTACAATTGGATGTTGCCAGGTAACATAAAACAATTCCTAAACAATTCTATCTAATGAACCATTTCATGATGTTTACTTCCTTTTTGTTATAACGTATCTTATTTGTATGCGACATAAATGTTAATTAATTTTTATTGTTTGTATTTCAGTGGAGAAATGAGCTGGAGGAGATTATCGAAGTGGCAGCAGTGGACTCAGACTTATGGGTGGCTATGCTGGCAGAGGTGCTCAAGACGTTTCCCTCCGCCGGGACACTCAACACCGAGATAGCAGAGTTCGACGAGACCAGGCCTATATTCAGCGATATGATTGGGGAGCTTCGGAAGGCTCTGGCGAAGCATTCCGAGCTGGGCTTACT
Source organism: Eudemis profundana (assembly GCA_947034925.1). Classification (NCBI taxonomy): domain Eukaryota; kingdom Metazoa; phylum Arthropoda; class Insecta; order Lepidoptera; family Tortricidae; genus Eudemis; species Eudemis profundana. Next base: position 4,416,501 of record OX344813.1, read on the forward strand.
GCCATTAGAGTGCCTATATTTGAATAAGAATGCCTTAGTGTCTGTGGTAAGTCGAACTGCTTCAAGGAGTGGCCAAACCGCTGCCCGAAAGACATTGACATACCATAAACCAGTGTCATTGGGGTCTAAGCATGTACAGTCGGCTGAGGAAGTAGTTTAGATAGAGTAATCGGGGGGCGAGTCAAAGTATAAAGACGAACAAGTAGTCCAATTTTGGCCTTTTAGGAGCGCGCGACACGTATTCACACAGACCTGTCTTTGTGAGTGTGATGCATACTGGTGCATTCTTACGCGTTCTTAAAACTTTGTGCTCGTAGTGCGTTCGTACACGGCGCGCACACATTCAAGCGCGCGATGTACCTTTTGTAGGAAGAAAAATTACTGCTATTATACTGTGCGCGAGTGGAGTGAGCACGAGTTTCATATGGGCATTTTCTTTTACAATGTCCTGTTAACTAGCAGTTAACGTACATTTTAAAATAAAAATGCCCATATCGCCGTAAATAGCTCGAGACATAATCAGTGGCGTGCACTCCGTAAAGACAATAAAGCCACTGCCTGCCCTCTAATTTCTAACTCATTAAGGGTATTAGTAGGGTAGACATTTTTTTTATGAGAATGGTATATCTCGCTACTATTCGCGGTACTATTTGGGTACTATTTATTGGCAGCATCAGATTTTGGATATCTTTACGGTGTACACCATCTTGGCGGTCACCTTTGTGCCTGCAGTAATAATTATTACCTACTGTGTTACGATTTGTTTGTTTGACTACCTAGTGGTTAGTGACTCTGCCTACGAAGCTGGCGGCCCTGGGTTCGAATCCCGGTAAGAGCAATAGTGCATTACATAACTAGGGTGGTAATACAAAGAAAGGCCGAGATCGCATAAGTTTGCGGCCCGAGCTGCAAGGGAGGGACGTAAATATGCGATCGAGGGCTTTCTTTATTACCTCCCGTGTTGTGTACATCATTTTATGTCTACACTTGGCCAGAAAGCGCAGCGTGCGGAAAAAGTCACTTCATGGCCAGGTGTGGCATAAATATTATTTGTGTGACGATATTTGTTTCTGAGTCTTGGATGTTTTCTATGGGACTAGTTCGATTTATGCAACATTGTCCCCGAATATTCAATTTATTTATTTAATATTAACGATAATAGTATGGCGTTTTGCATGCTACAAACTATTTGACGCTGAATGGTAGAAATCAATAAATTATTTCGATTTCAAATCATTGCAGTTTACTTCCAGCTCACAGCTTAAATATAATTTTAGGTTGGCCAACAAGCGAACCCAGTCAAACATTTTACCCTAAAACGCAAGCCGAAGTCCGTGGCGCTGCGCAGCGAGCTCCTGGCCAAGGCGGCGGAGGTGCAGGCCAACCAGAAGAAGGCCCAAGCGCCCACAGTCCCCGTCCGCAGCCGGGGGATGCCCAGGAAGATGACCGATACTAGTGAGTTGGTTGCACTTTATATTTAACTAGCATTTACAGTCCGTGGCGCTGCGGAGCGAGTTCTTAGCCAATGAGGCGGAGGTGCAGGCCAATGAGAAGAAGGCCCAAGCGCTCACAGTCCCCGTCCGCAGCCAGGGCATGCCCAGGAAGATGACCGATAAAATAAAAAAAATAAAATAATTTATTTCTGTAAGTAGGCCCTCAAGGGCTCTTTTACATGTCTTACATTCTTTGTCTTCTTTTCTTTTTGTATTTTGATACTAGTGAGTTGCAGTAGCGTGGCGTCCAAAGAACTCGATTCCTACCGGCTTGCCTAATATCAGACATTTGAACACCTTATTCTACAGCTCTTAAGGAAAATGTACGCTAAATTTGCACCGGCTCGCCCAAGAATATCTTTTACGCCACGCCACTGACACTTGGCCCGAAGGCGGTTTGGTTGTGAGTTGGTTGCACTTTTCTTATATCCGCTTTGGTTGCAATCATCCCGATCCAATGCGGCCTGTGGCCAGTCGTCGAGATATTGCACTTTAAATTTATTTAAACTTTATTGCACAAAAGAAAATTTACAGTACAAAAGGCGAACTTAATGCCATAAGGCATTCTCTACCAATTATCCTTAGGGCAAAACAGATAACTCATGGGCGGCTAACTAACCATCTAGGCCGTTTTTCACTTGGGCGCTCTAGACAAACGCTCAGGTCAGCTCAACGGCCTACCTAAATGCCTGTAAAATACGAGGGTGGTTTGATAAGTACCTGTTATTAAGTAATCTTGACATGCTCATGTTTCCGGCTGTTGTATGACACATTATTTATAAGTATTTAGGCCAAATTTCAATACAGTCGCATCTTTATTCTTTCAATTATGGATCACAAACTGCACGATTCCGACGACGACGTGGACGTATGAAAAAATTAAAATAGTTCGTCACAAGATCCACACATAATAATTGGTAATGAAAAAAATAATGTTATGTCTATTTTTGGAGACTATCTAACTGTTATAAGTTCACAGTGTTTTTATTAGAATATAGTTTTTTTTTTTTAAATTAGAGCCGATTCTTGACAGTATTGGCTCAAAATTGACACCGACTAATAAAACATATAAAAAATTGGAAACTACATGTCTAGTGATCAATAATGAAGATTTAGGTGATAGCTAAAGTCCTTGACTTACGTGTTGGTGATTTTAAGAAACTTAACACATTATTCACAAGAATGGGATAAGCAACAGCGTGTGGCTCCAAATGAGCACCAAAAATGGAATCACTATCTCGACTTGCAAGTGGGTTCAGAAAAAAACAGGATAGCGAGTATTTATTGATCTATCACCATTGTTTACACTGGATTTCTAGCAAGTTATTTGTATTCACCAAGTTAAAAAAATAGAAAAAGAAAAAAAGTTGTACCCTAGTAAAGATACCCAGAAGCCTGTCATGCGACTACTTTACAATTTTTTAATTTGTAAGAAAAAAAAATAACATAAGGTTTTTCTATCTTTACTCTAAATACCTCAAAACAGGTACTTATCAAACCACCCTCGTATAGTGAAAATAAAAGAGGGTTGATAAACTTCAAAAGGATTTTTTTGACAAATTAATATTTTATAGACTAGTTTATATTCAAAATTATTCATGATTAGCAAATCTTAAGTTTTCCTTAATTGGCTGCCTCATTATTGAGGGTTGTGGTCATTTGTTTGGAACAGTTTATCTCTGATGATGTTCCGCAATCTGATTCTATTTGCAGCCGAATATAGAGCATCGTGTACCGTAGTGTCGAGAGTTGTGCTTATCTGAACCGTCCAACGAGTGGGGCTCGGCCTTTTCGGAAATCCTGAGTAACTTTCGTTAAATAACGAACATAACAATAGTACATTACACAACTAGGGTGATAAAACAAAGAAAGGTCGGGATCGCAGATGTTTGCGGCCCGAGCTGCAAGCGAGGGACGTAAATATGCGATCGAGGGCTTTCTTTATTATTTCCCGTGTTGTGTACATCATTTTATGCACATTTTATGTCTATACTTGGCCAGAAAGCGGCTTTTTCCGTACGCGTAACGTGCGTTAAATAAAAGCCACGTTATGGCCAGGCGTGGCATAAATATATTTTCTTTTAATACTTACGACAGTCAACCTAAAATAAGAAATAGTTTTTTTTTTATATTTACTTCGATGTTTATTGCTATTGATTTAAAAAAAGCTTAATTCATTCGTGCACTGTTTTCAGCTCCGCTGAAAGGCCTCCCGTCCCGCTGGGCGGGGCGGTCCCACGGAGCGGGGCTGGTGCGGCCCGCGCCCGCGGTGGCGCGGCTGCCGCCCCGCGCCGCGGGCATCAAGCTACTGGACATCGCCGACCAGCCCGTCGCGCACCAGCACCTCAAGCGGCGCCGCCGCACAGGTCAGTAGTGTCTACAGCCCGCTGCAGGGCTCCCGTCCCGCTAGGCGGGGCGGTCCCGCGCCGCGGGCATCAAGCTACTGGACATCGCCGACCAGCCCGTCGCGCACCAGCACCTCAAGCGGCGCCGCCGCACAGGTCAGTAGTGTCTACAGCCCGCTGCAGGGCTCCCGTCCCGCTAGGCGGGGCGGTCCCGCGCCGCGGGCATCAAGCTACTGGACATCGCCGACCAGCCCGTCGCGCACCAGCACCTCAAGCGGCGCCGCCGCACAGGTCAGTAGTGTCTACAGCCCGCTGCAGGGCTCCCGTCCCGCTAGGCGGGGCGGTCCCGCGCCGCGGGCATCAAGCTACTGGACATCGCCGACCAGCCCGTCGCGCACCAGCACCTCAAGCGGCGCCGCCGCACAGGTCAGTAGTGTCTACAGCCCGCTGCAGGGCTCCCGTCCCGCTAGGCGGGGCGGTCCCGCGCCGCGGGCATCAAGCTACTGGACATCGCCGACCAGCCCGTCGCGCACCAGCACCTCAAGCGGCGCCGCCGCACAGGTCAGTAGTGTCTACAGCCCGCGGCAGGGGCTCCCGTCCCGCTGGGCGGGGCGGTCCCGCGCCGCGGGCATCAAGCTACTGGACATCGCCGACCAGCCCGTCGCGCACCAGCACCTCAAGCGGCGCCGCCGCACAGGTCAGTAGTGCCTACAGCCCGCTGCAGGGCTCCCGTCCCGCTAGGCGGGGCGGTCCCGCTAGGCGGGGCGGTCCCGCGCCGCGGGCATCAAGCTGCTGGACATCGCCGACCAGCCCGTCGCGCACCAGCACCTCAAGCGGCGCCGCCGCACAGGTCGGTAGTGTCTACAGCCCGCTGCAGGGCTCCCGTCCCGCTAGGCGGGGCGGTCCCGCGCCGCGGGCATCAAGCTGCTGGACATCGCCGACCAGCCCGTCGCGCACCAGCACCTCAAGCGGCGCCGCCGCACAGGTCAGTAGTGTCTACAGCCCGCGGCAGGGGCTCCCGTCCCGCTGGGCGGGGCGGTCCCGCGCCGCGGGCATCAAGCTACTGGACATCGCCGACCAGCCCGTCGCGCACCAGCACCTCAAGCGGCGCCGCCGCACAGGTCAGTAGTGCCTACAGCCCGCTGCAGGGCTCCCGTCCCGCTAGGCGGGGCGGTCCCGCTAGGCGGGGCGGTCCCGCGCCGCGGGCATCAAGCTGCTGGACATCGCCGACCAGCCCGTCGCGCACCAGCACCTCAAGCGGCGCCGCCGCACAGGTCGGTAGTGTCTACAGCCCGCTGCAGGGCTCCCGTCCCGCTAGGCGGGGCGGTCCCGCGCCGCGGGCATCAAGCTGCTGGACATCGCCGACCAGCCCGTCGCGCACCAGCACCTCAAGCGGCGCCGCCGCACAGGTCGGTAGTGTCTACAGCCCGCTGCAGGGCTCCCGTCCCGCTAGGCGGGGCGGTCCCGCGCCGCGGGCATCAAGCTGCTGGACATCGCCGACCAGCCCGTCGCGCACCAGCACCTCAAGCGGCGCCGCCGCACAGGTCAGTAGTGTCTACAGCCCGCGGCAGGGGCTCCCGTCCCGCTGGGCGGGGCGGTCCCGCGCCGCGGGCATCAAGCTACTGGACATCGCCGACCAGCCCGTCGCGCACCAGCACCTCAAGCGGCGCCGCCGCACAGGTCAGTAGTGTCTACAGCCCGCTGCAGGGCTCCCGTCCCGCTAGGCGGGGCGGTCCCGCGCCGCGGGCATCAAGCTACTGGACATCGCCGACCAGCCCGTCGCGCACCAGCACCTCAAGCGGCGCCGCCGCACAGGTCGGTAGTGTCTACAGCCCGCTGCAGGGCTCCCGTCCCGCTAGGCGGGGCGGTCCCGCGCCGCGGGCATCAAGCTGCTGGACATCGCCGACCAGCCCGTCGCGCACCAGCACCTCAAGCGGCGCCGCCGCACAGGTCAGTAGTGTCTACAGCCCGCGGCAGGGGCTCCCGTCCCGCTGGGCGGGGCGGTCCCGCGCCGCGGGCATCAAGCTACTGGACATCGCCGACCAGCCCGTCGCGCACCAGCACCTCAAGCGGCGCCGCCGCACAGGTCAGTAGTGCCTACAGCCCGCTGCAGGGCTCCCGTCCCGCTAGGCGGGGCGGTCCCGCTAGGCGGGGCGGTCCCGCGCCGCGGGCATCAAGCTGCTGGACATCGCCGACCAGCCCGTCGCGCACCAGCACCTCAAGCGGCGCCGCCGCACAGGTCGGTAGTGTCTACAGCCCGCTGCAGGGCTCCCGTCCCGCTAGGCGGGGCGGTCCCGCGCCGCGGGCATCAAGCTGCTGGACATCGCCGACCAGCCCGTCGCGCACCAGCACCTCAAGCGGCGCCGCCGCACAGGTCGGTAGTGTCTACAGCCCGCTGCAGGGCTCCCGTCCCGCTAGGCGGGGCGGTCCCGCGCCGCGGGCATCAAGCTGCTGGACATCGCCGACCAGCCCGTCGCGCACCAGCACCTCAAGCGGCGCCGCCGCACAGGTCAGTAGTGTCTACAGCCCGCTGCAGGGGCTCCCGTCCCGCTGGGCGGGGCGGTCCCACGGCGCGGGGCTGGTGACTACCATTTATACTCAGCTTCAACTGCATTATTTCTGTTGTTATTCCGAGCAAACTCCATACAGGGATAAAAACGATCCTATGTTTCGATCCAGGACTTGTATCGCTACGTGTATGCTAAATTTCATACCAATTCACTTCACTCAATTACCGCACTATTTAGTACAGTTTACAAACTTTCTCTCGCATTTATAACTGACCGAGTGAGCGAAGCGAACGAAGGTCTCTGCTCCAGCTTCATTTTTCACTCGCGAAGTCTACATCTCACAGATCCTCTAGTATTAGTAGGATTAATTATGCCTGGATTGAAGGAATATGCCTGGAATAAACGACATGACTCATAGTTTGCCTCTATTCTCGTACAGAACTGGAGGAGGCAGCGGCGAACAAGAAGCCGGCGCCGGCGCCGCCCGCGTCGCCGCCGCCCGACTACGCGCGCGGCCTCAACAACTACCAGATGCCCAAACAGGAGGATGTGCCTACCAGTAAGTGTATTACTTTCATTAGCTATATTTTATTGTGCAATATAATACTGAGAATAGCGAGGGATTCTATTGCAGAACCCTAAGAGTAACGAGTTGTGTCCGACCGAAACTTCCATATAAGGTCATGTTTTCGTGGGAAGATAAAAAAAAATCATTTAATCTGTGATATTTAGATTAATCATTAATGTAACATATTATAATAAATAAATAAATATTACGGGACAATCTTACACAAATCGAACTAGCTCCATAGTAAGCTCAATAAGGCTTGTGTTATGGATACTAGACGACGATATACTTAATAGATACAAATACTTAAATACATAGAAAACATCCATGACTCAGGAACAAATATTCGTGCTCATCACACAAATAAATGTCCTTACCGGGATTCGAACCCAGTACCTCTTGCTACGTAGGCAGGGTCACTACCAACTAAGCTAAAGCGGTCGTCGTAATATTATAACTTCTTATTTCTTTTCATTTCAAATAAGCTATCTGTGCTGTTTGAAATAAAGATTGTCCGATCGCAGTACTTAACCACTCAAAGTCGGCTGTAGTTTCGGCCGGATGGCAACCGAAATCGAAACCCGTTTTTAGGGTTCCGTAGCCAAAATGGCTAAAAAGGAACCCTTATAGTTTCGTCATGTCCGTCCGTCCGTCCGTCCGTCCGTATGTCACAGGCATTTTACTCAAAAACTACAAGACCTATACTGATGAAATTTGGAATATAGATGTCTTGTAGATGCCGCAACTAAGTTTGGTAGTTAAATAATAATAATAAAAAAATCTAGGGGGGGCACTCCATATATGTAACAGAATCTAAAAAATTTTTTTTTCACAAAATGTCAACGTGTGGTACATAGTTCGACAGCTCTTTTGAAAACATTCTAAGGTTCTTAAGTAATGTTTTTGATTAAGTGAATACTTTTGGAAATAATCGCTCCGAAAGTTGTGAAAATTGTGCCCCCCCCCCCCCTCTATCTTCTAAACCGTGAGTCCGTAAAATATACAAAAAATTACAAAGATAACGCTCAATTAATACTTTCAACGAAAATTATTTTCAACAAGATAGGATTAACCGTTTTTGAGTTATTGCCTATAAACTGCGCTTCGCAACAAAAGGACGTAATTGCTATGAAGATACGCTCTTTTGTTGTTGTACTTTTTTACGTCGTATTTTTTACCTTATGGCTATGGAACCCTACACTGAGCATGGTCCGACATGCTCTTGGCCAGTTATTTTACCGAATCTAGGCCGAAACCAAAATTCGGTTGGACTGTATAGCTTGGCAACTTCGTTGGTGACACTCACACGTGTGCTTTTTGTTATATGCAGCCGTAACTACTCGCACAGGTTACCGCCAGCACGAACGACGACTGACGGAAGCAGCCTCCGGAGGCCCCCGTTCGTGTTACCGGTAACTTGTATGAGTATAGTTACGGCTCCACATAACAATAAGCACACATGTGAGTGTCACCAACGAAGTTGCCAAGCTATAGTAACGAGGGATTTAAGTGTGAATGCCCAAGATGAAAATAATTTTGCTACCGTGTTACGCATGCTGGTTTTTGCACGAACTATGCGGAACATATGTGTTGATTGTTGAACAAACATACCGTACAGTCACCGGCGATAATATATCATGACACGGGGCATGCAAAAATATCTGCCCCACTCTTCCTGTAGCATTTTCTTATACTAGGTAGAGTCAGATATTTATGCGTGCTCCGTTTTATCATATGTTATTGTCAGTGACTGTACAATGTAAAGATCTCAATCAATTTAAACTAATAATTCTATTCACATATTTCAATAACAGGGCAAAAAAATGAATAAAAGTAAATAATCATAACAAAAACGCATTACTTTTACAGTGTTTAATTTTTTTTTACCATCCACTAAACTCCAGTGTCTCCAGTGACTGTACAATGTAAAGATCTGTCTGCAAAATCAAGGTGATGACTAAAAATTTGAAAAGTAGCACTTTGGTTCAGTCGCCATCAGATATATCTGAGCTGTCAGTGTACTCATAAATATCTGAACACGGCTCTATTTTCATAGCATTAGAGCCGTGTTCAGATATTTATGAGTACACTGACAGCTCAGATATATCTGATGGCGACTGTTCTAAGGCGGAAGAAAAGGCTTTAATTTTTTAATAAAGGTTGTGAAAATGTGTTTTATTTAGGTCAGCCGTCGGAGCCCTTGGCGCCGCCGTCGCCGCCGCGCGCGGCGTCCCCCGAGCGGCCCGCGGAGCACCCCGCGCAGCACCCCGCGCCGCTGCCGAGCCCCATACTGGTGCAACAGGTACTAACCACTAATCATTCTCTGACAGCGTATCTAACGCGCAAGGGAAGGATTGAAAGAAACTTTTTTCAATAACATTTAATGTTCACATAAATTAATAACCACATTTTTATTAATAAAAACCCGACCGCGGTGCACTTTGAAACTGCATAAAATCCGCCATTTTGTTTATTTTAACGAACTTCATACCCAGTGACACTCGCACCATCAAGACGAATCTAGTGATGTATCATTTATCAAAATCGGATGTGCCGTTGAGTAGTTACGAGCGGACACAGGAACGGACATACATACATACATACATACAGGTCAAACACATAACCCTCCTTTGGGCTTCGCCGCAGTCGGGTAAAAAAAAACCTCAGTAACACATGTTTTTGAAACCGACTTTAAAAAGGAGGTTATCCATTTGTTGGTTTTTTTTTTAATGTCTTTACTCCAATTACTCAAAGACAGTTGGACCAATTTCGTTTTTATTAATCTGAAAGGGTATAGCTCCCACGTGGTCCCATTGGTACCGGGTCAAGATCTGATAGTGGAATCTTGAAGAAATCCAGGGAACTCATCGAGGGCTCACTCCGCGATTTCGCGTGGCTACTAGTCTATTTTGCTCTTCCGGAGGAGTTTAGCCAGCGACCATAAAGAGCACACGTTATGCGATAGAGAGAGACGGTCGGATGCGGAGCGTTCCGTCCGGTGGTTCGGTGTGCCTTTAGCAATTGGGGTACTTTTCTGATAAATCTTGCATTTATTTAACGTGACACCATTAAAACAGTTCCCTTTTCAGTAAAGCCTTGGTGGGAAATAGGTAACCTTCTTTAAAATGATTTATTTCTGACTCCTCAGGGCACCGGCGCGAAACCCATAGTGATCGGACAACAAGGAAAGTTGCTGATAGCGGGACAGGGCGGCGCCAAGCCCCTACTGTTGTCGGCTCCAGCATTGCTCAACACGTCTGCTGTGCTACTGCAGCCCGGAGGCAAAGCCGTTCTACTGCAGAATATCAAACCGGTATGTAACATATAGTTGTATAACTTGCTGACAGCGGGACAGGGTGGTGCCAAGCCCCTACTGTTGTCGGCTCCAGCATTGCTCAACACGTCTGCTGTACTACTGCAGCCTGGAGGCAAAGCCGTTCTACTGCAGAATATCAAACCGGTATGTAACATATAGTTGTACAAGTTGAATAATGAATTTTAATGCAATTTCTATAGAAGATGTGCAACACTTGTTGATGGAGTGCAGACGGAATCGCGCCCAGAGGGAGGCGCTGATGACGGCAGCCAACCTAAACCCATATGATACCGGAGCTTTTGTGCACATTCTTGCAGACCCAACGTCAGACTATGCACGTATGGTGTATAGGTTCGCTGACGTTGTCTAGTTTTATGTAATAGAATTAGGTAAGTCTAGGTAGTTAGTAATTTAACAAATAAGTAGTACTGGTTGTTTTGTGATGATATGTTTGTCTTTATAGGGCCGATATGTACTAGTGTATAAAGGTCCTTAACACAATAAATTAAAAAAAATGTAATTTTAAAACTAGATAAAATCTTACATGAGAAAGGAGATGCGAGTAATCTTATGTTCCCTTACATGGAGTATTTTCCTGACAGATCAAATCAGTTACTTTTTATAAAGTGTCAAAACGCTCAGATAGCATGAAGTTTGTATGGAAAAAAGTAAAATGACGTCATTTTACTCAAAGATCAAATCATCTTCTTATAGCCTTTAGCTTTTTAAAAATCGTTTAAAACGCTAAATGGGCAATGCTTAGTAAATTTTTGCAAATTTTGGAAAGCAGATTTAAAGGCTAGCGTGTAGTAATTTATATTGACTACAGGCAAATACCCTATTAATGAATGACCCCTAACGTTGTATGTTCCAGGTGACTCAGACAGTAGTACAAGCCGCGAGGCCCACTATGCAAGTGGCGCCACAGCCGCAACCGCAACCCCAGCCCGTGGTAAGTGACACACCCTTCCATAAGGGTTTCAGATAAATTTACCTACCAGCTGGCAGCACAGTGGCGAAAGGTCTTTGACAGTGGATGGTGTCAAATAAAATTTGCCGAAATAAGGGGAACCGCCGAAATCTACCAATCGCAAGATTTTGGCATTTAGTGTCAAATAATGAATTTTACTAAGTGATATACTGGGTGGAACTATACCATGGGCTTTCCTGAAAATATAGTGTCATATATTTGACGTTGTAGATTTGTAGAATCGGCCTGCATTATTTAAATGCTTGTAATAATATAATAATGTAGAAAAACGCCTACCAAAATAATATTTTAATATTTGTACAACCCTACTGCTTCTCCGCTTTTACCGCCATACCTTACAATAGAGTCTGTGCGGAAAGAGAATAGGATTTAAATTGGGGGGCGCTGTATTGCTTTTCTACCGTATGTGCCGTATTTTCTGTTCTGTGGCCATACTGGTTAGGTTAGTTCAGTTTTTCGCCACGCCTATTCTCTTTCCGCACAGACTCTACACATTGCCACCCGAGCCAGCGTATGACAACTAAATAGGGTTGAAATATGCAGTTTTTGCATGAAAGTTTAACAAGCTATAGCTTGAAAACTGTGACAGATATGAACACAGTTTATTTGGAGAAAATAATATACTAAGGTTAAACAATGCTACATTTGCAGGAAAGTTCTTTGTTCCGTTCCACCCTGTATAGGGAACGTGCACGACGAAGGTGCTGCCAACTGGTGCCGCCAATCTAAATCATATACCCTCTCATGCTGCGGCCACATTGACGAAAACGCCGTTAATTTATCGCGATGAAGGACGATTAACGTCAGTGTAGCTACGAGTTACTATATTTGACATTGACACTTAGATCATCGTCGTCATTGACATTGACAGCTTGATTTGACACGGGGGATTATTTCCTTTATTGTCCGCCCGTGTCTCTTTTGTCGTTTAGTGCTGCCTTCTATAGTTCGTGCACGTTCCCTATAAACTTACTAAGCGAGTTAAATATCTAATCTGTGTTTTTGTGTATAGGTGCAGGTGGCGCCACCAGCGCCAGCGCCGGCCGCGCCCGCGCAGCCGCTGCTGCCGCGTAGAGGACTCTCGCTCACGGTAACTAACTGTTTAATAGGAAATATGCATTATTTTTTTTAACAAATTTCATAAAAAATATGAAAAAGATGACAAAGTCAAAATAAAATTAAAATCGACCGAAAAATACGGAAGAACATTTATAATACAATAAACATTTTAAAACATTAATCAGCGATAAGACAGAAAGATCCGATATGGACTATGACGTCATGCTACACGGCCGCCATACTATATTCTGTGTTGCTAAAAAGAGATAGAGATAAATCTTTGTCGTCTTATATCTTGGTTATTTTTATGGTTAATCGAAAAATATATTTTTTCCTATTGTTTCTTTTATAAATGAGCTTTTATTAAAGTAAATAAAAAATATATTACCTATTTTGTAAACATGACTATGCTAGTTTTACTTAGTAAACCACCGTGAGACTCAAACATATTGAAACTAGTATAGTAGTAGTAGTAGTGTAGTAGTAGTGTATTTACTATGTTAGTTATACAGAAGCTAAATTTCACAGAAAAATACAGACTTAATATTCAAAGGTTATTCTTGGAAGATATCATTCGTTTGGTTAATAACTCAGAAGATTCCACCTTGCTAGAATGATTTTTTTGGAATTAAACTGGACAGGTTCTACACAGTGTTCAAAAATGAGGCGGTATCTATCTCCTGATTATTTGCCAATATGTATGAACTGATATTTTGAAGAATTATCCTATAGCACTCCGCAAAATTGTCGAAAAACAACTTGATGTGTAAGTACATTTTATCTCCTATGTTATTGCAAGAAAGTTATTATAGGTTTATATTTTCCTTATTTTCAGCGTGAACAAATGCTGGAAGCGCAAGACATGTTCCGGAACGCGAACCGGGTCACTCGGCCGGAGAAGGCGCTTATTCTCGGCTTCATGGCTGGCTCCAGAGGTATTATATACTTTTATGCCACACCTGGCCATAAAGCCAAGTGTAGACATAAAATGATGTACACAACACGGGAGGTAATAAAGAAAGCCCTCGATCGCATATTTACGTCCCTCGCTTGCAGCTCGGGCCGCAAACTTCTGCGATCTCGGCCATTCTTTGTATTACCGCCCTAGTTATGTAATATACTATTACACTTTCTTTCCATATTATTCATCATGATTTATATCTGTCTCTCAAACATCAGGTCACTTCTGTTAGGGTAATACCATGAATATGCAATGCAAACAAGACCACCTTATTGATAAGCCCCAAAGAGATACTTTTTGCCTGGAAAATATGAATTCTCATGCTGGCACTTCACTTGGCCGTATTTGCCGAATATTCGTGCTATGTCGTTTTCCTTTCCTATGCCGCAGAATAGAGATGCAAAACGAATATTTGGCAAATACGGCCAATTGAAGTGCCAGCATCAAAGACCTCCACAACGTTCACACGTTTTCTGTTCCCACCGATTTTAGGCGACCATAATCAGGTCGTCATGCCAGGCTTCCGTATTAATAACGTAAAGCTTGCTACTAATTGGAGTTCGATCTCTTGTTGGATGCTCTAGAAATTCTAATTAATCATGAACTTTATCCTTATCAAGGACCTTAAAATAAATAGCTGGACGGAGGCTCGCCAACAGAGAACTGAAGCCATTTCTAATGCGCCGGCTGCTTGTATTTACGAGTCGCACGCACACATCAGCTAGTTTTTTCCTATTGCGAGCAGCACACACAGATAGGTAGCCGGCCGATTACACATGCTTCAGTTGTTTGTTAGTGATGCACCGTCCGGCTATTTATTTGAAGGTCCTTGATCCTTATTATATCTGTCAGGTCAGGTGTTTTACTGCATAAATTTTTCTTCAAAACCTCATCTTCTTCCAGATAACCCCTGTCCGAACCTAGGCAACATAGTGACAATAAAACTATCAGAAAACATCGAAAACGTCCTACAATCGGACGACACATACCTCACGATGCTTTCCGAGATGCACTTCCAAATGAACTACAACAACGGCCAATGGACGCGTCTCAAGAAATACCGACATATAGACGGAATGGTACCTCAGAAAATACCTCCCGGCTCCACCGTCATTTCTGCCAATAACCAGCAACCGGTCGTCTCGATAGCCAATCAGAGCGTGAGTTAAGATTAGGTTATTTATAGTTGTTGTTTTGTATGCCGTGTGGTTTTGCGGCAGAAATGCAGACGGAATAAAGTTCACGTTGTAATAGTAATAAACAGGGAGCGTCTTTTCCCTTGTTCTTCGTACATAACTGAGTTACATAACTACCTATGTACAAAGAAAAAATATTCTTCGTACAAAACCGGGTAATGTACTAAGAAACTTACCTTCTTTGTACATTACTAGATTTAATGCCAGTTATGTACGAGGAATTATAAATTCTTCCTACATGACCCGGTTTCGTACGAAGGAATTGCTGTTCCTAATACAAAACCTAGGAGGATCTTCGACCAAGTGTAGGTCTCAAACTTATGAATATGAATACACATCCATCCACAAGAGCTCTTAGTTGTACGTTCACAGTCTCAGATTTAGTTAAAAGAGTTGTGAATGCTCCTGAACCGCAGCAGTCGCTCGCAGGTTTATATTTATTGCTTACTCGGAGTAGTCGGAGAACTCCTTGGGTTTGTAAAAGGGACAGCAATTTCTTTGTACACAACCGGGTTATGTGTTAAGAATTTATACTTCCTCGTACCTAACTGTCATTGTATCTGGTAATGTGCAAAGAAGGTAGGTTTCTTGATACATTACCCGGTTTTGTATGAAGAATATTTTTTCTTTGTACAAAGCTAGTTATGTACGAAGAACAAGGGGTACTTTTGGCGTCAATGACAGACGAATGACGTCAACCTATATACAGGCTGATTTAGTTTAGGTGTTAATTTGATTTACCGTTGCCGTTAATTACCGGTATCGTTTCAGTTACGAATGAATCAATCATATCATTATTTTCTTTGATTGGCGTCATGGTAGAAGACATTCTAAGCCTAAAAAAAGTGTCCATCGGTGTTCACTTATTTATTGTCGCGGCCCACACTGCATTACAGGGGAAGCGGGACGCAAGCGGGCCTAACTAGTTTGGTGACGTGGACCCGGTCTCCCCCGCGCCGCTGCTAGCTCGCTCCCCACTATACTCTCTCGCCCTTCTGACCTCTATGGCGACACACGCGACCCATACGCGACTCGCGATCTTTTTTAATTATTTTAAACATTAGTATAAGGACAACTTTGTGGACACGAAGATTATAGCAGATAGAACATCACTCCTTCTTTAATTTATCTACGAAGACCCCCAGTCTTAACATTGGTGACCCCGACGTGATTCTACGTGCTACTTCGTGATTTGCGGGATACGACGTAATTCTACGCGAGAGTCGTGATTCGACGAGATACGACGTGACCAACGTGAACAACTCGAATCAACGCTACCTGCCACATTTGTCCGCTACGCGAGTCGACGTTTCTAGAAGGTCAAAGAGAGGTCATACGACAGCACCGCTACGTGCCTTTGTTAGAGCAGCAGCCATCCTGTCTTCAAGCCCGCCGGCCATCTTCGCGCCGCAGCCACGGTTTAGCCAGGGAAGTGCACCACTCCATTTATCCCTTTTTTCCGAAGTGCTCCGCTCTCTCTACTTGACTATCAAGCCTTGCCAGCTTCCTTTGTTCTTTTGCGCACAAGCTTTAGTCACCCCCTTTTGCACGTGCTGTCATTAATTTGAGCCTAAATTAATTGTAATTTTAACCTAAGGGTTCATTCTAAGCATATTGCCCCATCTATAAATTTAAATCAGTGTATGTGCTTAACTACTTTGCATAATTTCTTTTGCCCAAGCTTAGTTCAGCTATCGCATTTAAAAGTTGTTTGTCATTTTTAAGAAGCACTCAGCCGCATATTTAAGCATTTATTTTCAATCGCTAATTAACGCAAGTGACTAAATAAGTAGTCAATTTTTTCTTACTTTCCAACTGTGCCGTTAGTATACATTTAAAGGTAATTTTTACCTATTTTTTAAAAGATTCCCTAACGATTTATGGAATATTCCATTGCGTAATTAACGGTACATTGTTGTTTTGTCCAGTGCTATTGAGCCGGCCCAGGTGCGCCCGCGTCGCCCGGCCGCTTATCGCTGTACTTTGCCCCGGCTGTTGCTGACCGCCTGTTGCCATCCCATGTGCATTCGTCTAGCGCACCGTAAGACCACGGTGATTGGGAACATAAGCCGAATTTACGTAACATTTTTATCTATTTGAATTTAATTGTTCATCCATTTTTTTCGAGTGTTTCATCATGTCCACCTTGCTAAATACTAGAAGTTCGATCAAGGGACGTGTGACCAAACTTCGGAATTTTATTGAAAAATTAAAAAGGTCTGACTCAATTTCACCGAAGGAAGTGGATGAATGTTCGATGAGGTTGGATCGTGCGCGCATTTTGCTAACTCAGTTTGACGAATTGCAGACTCAAATAGAAGTCGCCGCCGATCCTACCGCATTGAATTCGGAACTTGATGTGAGAGAGGAGATGGAGAAGGAATTTTATTCGCTCATATCTGACGCGCAACGAATAATTGATTCGGTAAACGAGAAACCCGAATTTGCAAGCGTCAAGTCGGAAGTCAATGGTCATTGTAACCATAATGTTCATGATAACGAACTTAATTTCAGACTGCCTTTAATAAAGATTCCCAGTTTCGATGGTTCATACTTTAAGTGGTTAGAATTCCGAGAATCGTTTGACTCGCTTATCAATAAGATCGAACGAATAAAGCCCATTCATAAATTCCACTATCTCAACTCATATTTAGATGGTGAAGCGGCACAGGTTATAAGTAACTTAGAAGTCACCGAGGCTAATTATGCCGAAGCTTGGCGTCTCCTCTGCGAGAGATACGACAATAAGAAACAACTGATTAATAATCATTTAATTTCGCTTTTCAACCTTCAGCCCATAGGTCGCGAATCGGCCAAGGCACTGCGCTTTCTGGTCGACCATGTGTCAAAAAATCTGCGTGCCTTAGAAACGCTGGGTTGTCCCACTTCGAAGTGGGATATTTTGATAATTTACATGGTGTCTTCCAAACTCGACAGTAATTCTAGTTTAAAATGGGAAGAATTTAAAAGTAATAATTTCGATGACGAGTTGCCTGCCTTGGCCGACTTTAATCGGTTTTTGAAGGGTCGCGCCGATGTTTTGGAATCGGTCCAGCGAAACAGGTCAGATAAACAATCGCCTATTAATTTTAATAAACGCGAACCCCACTCATCCCACAATAAGCAAGAGAAGTCGGTGATGAAAACTTTCACAATTTCAGCCACTCCCGGCGCTTCATCTCCTGCCTCGCCCGCTTCGTGCGTCTTCTGCCAGGGTGCCCATCGAATCTATGACTGCTCGTCATTCCTGTCTCTGTCGATCGAAGATAGAATCTCCGGAGCGGTGAAGTTGAAACTTTGTCTTAATTGTTTGCGTAAAGGACACAATTCACACCGATGCAGACTAGGCCCCTGTCTCACTTGTAAGAAGCGCCACAATCACCTGTTGCATAGGGAGGTTCCTCAGGCAGCCAGTCCGCCGGCCGCCGCCGACCCGACTCCGGCGCCGCCTGAGCTCGCGTGTAATAATGCTATCGTCGCGCATTGTAATAACGTATTATTGTCTACGGTTCTTATCGACGTTTACAATCCCGATAGTAACGAATATATTACAGCGCGCGGAATTTTGGACTGTGGTAGTATGACTAGCTTGATCACTGATGATTTGAAACAAAAATTGCATTTAAAGCCTTTGCCGAATACGATTAATGTGGTAGGAGTAGGTAACGTTCCTTTGTCGGGCACGCCCGCTCGTTGCGTAATTAAAATACGCTCCAGACACGACGCAAACCTGCAGTTGGATGTATCGTGTTTGGTATTACCTACGATATCTGGTAACCTACCGCATAGGTATGTAGATGTTTCGCGTTTAACTCTGCCTACTGATATTAAACTCGCCGATCCCGGTTTTAATAAGCCCGCGTCTATTGATGTTTTGTTAGGTGCAGATGTTTTTTGGCACTTGATCGGGTCCGAGCAAATAAGTTTAGGTAAAAATATGCCTATAATGCGCCAATCTCGATTAGGTTGGGTGATCGCCGGACCCATGGATTTTACTTCAAGGTCAAACGACATTTCATTTAATTCGTTTGTTCAATGTAACCACCTGTCCATCTGCGACAACAGGTTAGACGAATCGTTGACCAAGTTTTGGGAGCTGGAGCAGATTCCCCAGCCCACTAAGCCCTATAGCGACATAGAAACCGAATGTGAGCAACATTTCGTGACTCATACCTACCGCGACAAAGACGGTCGATTTTTTGTACGTTTGCCGTTAATTACCGAGCCTGATTGTCTAGGTAATTCATTTCGCTTAGCGAAAAAACGGTTTCTCGCGTTAGAACGGCGGTTGAAAAAAAATCCTGAGCTTAAAACATTATATAAAAATTTTATAGATGAATATTCGGAATTAGGCCACCTCTCTGTGTCTGACGATGCCATGCCGAACCCCTCGTATTTCATACCCCATCATGCCGTGCTCAAGCCGACCAGCGAGTCTACTAAGCTTCGCTGTGTTTTTAATGGAAGCGCGGTTACGTCATCATCCTACTCCATAAATGATTTGCAGATGGTGGGGCCCTCCATTCAGGATTCACTGTTTAATATTTTACTACGGTTCCGTACCTATAAATATGTCCTGACTGGAGATTGCGAGAAAATGTACAGGCAAATTAGAGTTCAAGAATGTGATCGTAACTTACAATTAATTCTCTGGCGGAACCATGAGGATGAGCCACTGCAAATTCTTCGCCTAAACACTGTGACGTATGGGTTTTCGTCCGCTAGTTTTTTAAGTACTAGGTGTTTATGGCAGTTAGGCGAAGAGTGCAGTGATGATAAAATTAAAACTATAATTCAAAACGACTTTTTAGTCGACGATTTGTTGACAGGGTCAGACACAGAAGAGGAGCTTCATTATATTAAAAAATCGGTAGAAAATGCATTAGCCGCAGGTTGTTTTCCCCTGCGTAAATATCGTTCTAATTTACAGGCGATTTTATGCGAATCACAGAGTCCGAATCCGGAAGGAAGTTTGATTATTAGTTCTTCGTCGCATACGTTAGGCGTAGGCTGGGATTCGACTGCCGATATTATTCATTTCCCCACTGAATATTCTGCCAAAAATGATCGCCCAACAAAGCGATCTATTCTTTCAGATACTTGTAAAATATTCGATCCTTTAGGTTTACTATGTCTGGCAACGATCGTACCTAAAATATTAATTCAAAAATTGTGGGTGTCGAAGATAGGTTGGGATGAACCTGTGCCCGAAGAGATTAAAACTTCGTGGCAACTATTTGTTAATGGTTTATCTTATTTAACATCGCTTCAGATACCGCGTCACGTGTTATGTAATTTACCTACGAATATTGAGATGCATTGTTTTTGTGATAGCAGTCAAAAGGCATATGCCGCGTGTATTTATTTAAAATCGATCAATGATGACGGGGACGTTGTTGTTAGGCTATTGTGCGCCAAGGCTAGGATATGTCCGGTCAAGGCCATCACGATTCCCCGCGCAGAGTTATCTGCATGTGTGCTAGGCGCACAGCTGGCATCTGCCGTTATTAAGACGCTGCGCTGCCAGATCGCGCGCACTGTTTACTGGACTGACTCCTCTATTGTTTTAGCGTGGCTTAAAACTAGTCATAATAAACTGCAAACGTTCGTCTCAAATCGGGTTGCTACCATTTTAGAACTCACTGAAGGCAGTGAGTGGCGTCACGTCCCCACATCCCTCAACCCGGCCGACTACGCGTCGCGCGGTGTTGATATTTGTGCGCTATCTAATTTAGATATGTGGTGGAACGGACCATCTTTTTTAAGTAAGCCCGAGTGCAACTGGCCACAGTTTGCCGCGAATACCGGTATTGACTTACCGGAGTTAAAGATGCGCGTTAATCTCGTTAACGACGCGACAGACGAGCCTGCTTTTATTGACTTCGATAGATATTCGAAACTTAAAACGTTGCAACGCTCATTAGCGTATTCGCTTAGATTCATTCATAACTGTTTACATTCTAACGATAAGCGCGTAGGTATTTTGCAGCCTGAGGAGCTAGAGCGATCGTTTAAAGGGTTAGTTCGATTGTCTCAACGCGATAGTTTTCCACACGAGATTAAGTTGCTTCGTAATAAACGACCACTCTGCTCCAAAAATAAACTAATTTCATTAACTCCATTTCTCGACGAGGAAGGTTTATTACGAGTAGGTGGGCGACTCACCTCATCCTTTTATGCGTTTGAAAAACGTCACCCTTTGATTTTAAACGCTAAACACAGACTCACAATATTATTGTTTCGGCAGGAGCACATACGTCTTCTTCACGCTCCTCCCCAACTGCTACATGCCTCGATTAGGGAGTTTGTGTGGGCTGTGCGCGGGCGCGATCTAGCGCGCACCGTGGCTCATCAGTGCGTCAAGTGTCGACGCGCCGCGGGCAATACTTCAGCTCCGCTGATGGGTCTTCTGCCTCCTGAGCGTATTACGCCAGATTATCCATTTATTGACACTGTTGTCGATTTTACGGGCCCCTTTTTAATAACTGACAGACATGGGAGGGGATGTAAAATTACTAAATGCTATTTGGCTGTATTTGTTTGCACCCGCTACAAATGTTTACATTTAGAGGCCGTTAGTCAGCTGTCTACTGACTCATTCATTCTATCATTGCGCCGTTTTATTTCTCGCAGGGGCAGGCCACGCGAGATTATTTGTGACAATGGTAGGAATTTTACGGGTGCGGCTAAGGAACTTAGTGCTTTATTAAAGGCAAATGCTGATGACCTCTCCACTTTCGCATCTGACGAGCAAATTAAATTCAAATTTCAGCCGGCTTATGCTCCACATTTTAATGGGCTCGTCGAGCGCGCTGTCCAGTCAGCAAAGTACCATTTAAAGCGAATTTTGGGGAATTCTCATCTTACCTTTGAGGAACTGGCAACCTTGTTTGGTCAAGTAGAGGCTATCCTAAATAGCCGACCTTTATGTCCTTTGTCTTCCTCTCCTAACGATTTCCAACCTCTGACTCCAGGTCACTTCATCATCGGCCGTGCGCTGACGTCATTGCCATCACCCAGCTTGCTAGACATAACGCAGAACCGCTTAGACAGGTTTCAGAGGCTTGAGGCGCTGAGGCAACATTTTTGGAAGCGATGGCAGCTGGAATACGTCTCCGAGCTCCAACAGCGGACCAAGTGGCGCGTTCCTGGCAGACCTCTACAGCTGGGCGACCTGGTGATCATCAAGGAGGAAAATGCTCCTCCTCTCCATTGGCGAATGGGACGAATCGCCAAATTATTTGCTGGCCCTGACGGAATTTACAGAGTGGCCGATGTTACCACTACAACGGGCACCTATCGACGAGGAGTGGCATATCTCTGCCCCCTCTTGGACGAGACAGACGAGAGCTTGAAGACTGCAGTCTCCAAGGGCCCCCAGGATGTCGCGGCCCACACTGCATTACAGGGGAAGCGGGACGCAAGCGGGCCTAACTAGTTTGGTGACGTGGACCCGGTCTCCCCCGCGCCGCTGCTAGCTCGCTCCCCACTATACTCTCTCGCCCTTCTGACCTCTATGGCGACACACGCGACCCATACGCGACTCGCGATCTTTTTTAATTATTTTAAACATTAGTATAAGGACAACTTTGTGGACACGAAGATTATAGCAGATAGAACATCACTCCTTCTTTAATTTATCTACGAAGACCCCCAGTCTTAACATTTATTTAAAAGAAAAATTGGAAATATTAATCGGATATGCGATTTGATATTATACCTATGCAAAATTATATATTTTTTGCATATCCGATCATTTGAGTCAATTTCCTGTTTAAATAAATAAAATAACACGGGCGAGCACACATCTTGATTTATAAAATGGGTTCTACCATTGATTGGCAGATTGACATCAACCAATAAGATCATAACTTTTACGATACCGGTATGCCGTTAACAATAAATCAACATAAAACGTAAGGTGAATCATGCTTTATGTAGCTTGACGTCATTTTTACGTCATCGGCACCAAAAGTACGCTTTCTGATAATAAGTGCTCCGTCATTTCGGCCAATAAATCGTCCACCGGTGATTTCGAGCCAATCAGAGCGTGAGTTAAAGAGTAGGTTATTTATAGTTGTTTTGGATGCTGTGTGGTTTTGTGGCAAAAATGCAGACGGAATTGTGCCTCATAAACCTGGTTCCGTGTTATTGGCCAATAGCCGGTTGTCTCGATACGGCAGCCAATCAAAACGTGAGTTAAGATTAGGTTATGTATAGTTGTTGTTTGGATGCCGTGTGGTTTTGTGGCAGAAATACAGACAAAATAGAGCCCGAGAAAGCAGCTGTTGGCCTCGATAGCCAATCAGAGCGTGAGTTAACACGTTCACAGTCCGTGACCCGTATATGGGTCACGGCACGCCTCTATTACAAAGCCGTAAGGTTTAGAATTCAGAGTCGGACATTGAACGTGTTAGGTTATTTATAGTTGGTTATTTCGGATGCCAACTGGTATGTAGTAGGAGCTTAAGTGCGGGGTTGTTTTTAGGAAGAAGGAATTTAAGTTTAACACATTCATAGTTCAGTGGTCCTATATGGGGTACAACTAATTAAGTCATACATATGGGTTGCGCAAATAAAAAGTGCGCGAGAGAAAGACAAGATTGATGGCGAGGGCGTATATTGAATCTAGAGCGAAACGGAGTATTCTATAATAGAAATCTGGGCGTAGAGGGGGTTTCTACATAGGTATAGTAGAATCCTGACAGTAGCGACATAAAAATAATGTTAGCTATAGCTTGGCAACTTCGTTGGTGACACTCACCTGTGTGCTTTTTGTTATGTGCAGCCGTAACTACTTACACAAGTTAACGCCAACATGAACGGCGACCAACGCTGGCCGCCTCCGTCGGTCGCCGTTCATGTTGGCGGTAACTTGTGTAAGTAGTTACGGCTGCACATAACAAAAAACACACAGGTGAGTGTCACCAACGAAGTTGCCAAGCTATACTATGCGTCTATTAATTCTCACACCAACTTTGAAGAAAATATGTATTAATATGTATTGGGCTAATACTGTACGAGGTAGTAAACTATCTGCAATACCAAGATAATGACCGGAGATTTAAAGATTCATACTAAAGCTCTTGAATAGTTCTATACTACTTTGATCTCCCTTAAGAAGGAAGAAAAGATTTTTTTCTGAACAGGAAGTGTGTTTATATAGGGACAGTGAATTTGACTAACATATACCAAATATAGACACACTTAACCTTTGTTATGTTATGTCAAAAAATTACTTATCAAATTGAAACTTAAAGAAATTTAAACATAAGTTTTAAAGTCTTCGCACTGATCACTGCCCAAGGATACAAAGGGTTAATTAAGTGTCCCTTTTGCAATCTATTTGCATGTAATAAAAACAGGTTTTGGTTTGTGTTCACTGGTATTTCGCCGACAAAATCACACTGTATACCGTTGAAATGTTTTGTATAGTATAAGGAACTTTATTGTGTATAAAAGCAACCCTGTTCCGTATAGCATAAAGTTGAAGATGCAACAAAATTTGTTATGCTTGGTTGATTTGACAAGCTAAAAGTAACAGGGCTCTGAAACCGGTATTGCTCCATACAAAAATACCGGTATTCTTTCCGTTCTTATCGTTCTTTGGTTTATTATTTCGTTTTTTAACCAGACAATCTAATAATACGAAATCATGACTTATATACATTACTGAGCTCTACATAAAAAGCATAAAATAATTCAAAATATTGGGCTATTTCGGGGTTTTTGCAAAATACCGGTTTCGAGGCCTGAAAAGTAATCAGTAGGGTACCATCTAACACACTGTTAATTGTACATTTGTAAACGGATGTAAACTTTATTGCGACGTGTCAAAGTCTATGGGTCGTCAGTCAACAGTTACTTGTGTACCTACATTTGGGTGGTCCTTCGAGCGTTTTCACCGCGCGGTGCGAAAGTCATTGTCCCACGATTATTTATCACAACGAAAGGACAAACCGCGACAATAGGCTTGTGTCCTGATTTTTATTACACAGTCCGTCAGTTAGTTTATCAAAAAATGTTGGACACGTATTTTTTCTTTCATAATTTAATCCAAAAACAATGAAGATATAGCCCGAGAAAGATCCGCGTGACGTCACGACGTGGCTCGATTTATACCACGTGGTAGCGTCACTCCCGAAATTCAACTCTCTTTATCTTTTTATTTTTTGTCTGATTGACAAAAGAAAAAAATATGTACCTATTCAATATTTTTTGATAATTTAAATTACGGATTAATTAAAATTGTTTTTTTTTTACCCAGAAAACTATCGGGACTACAATCAAAATAGGCTTGTCTTTCAGTTCCATAAAAAGTTAACCGAAATTTAACTTTATGGAACTTCGTCTTCTTAAAACTGAGACTACAATGACGAAAAACACTGTAGAAACGCTGAGTATTGGCCTAGTTGGGCCTTCGTGACTGACCGTACATTTGCATGGCGTTCAAAGGGTAAACAGTATGGTTAAGAAAATGTTAAGATCATGGTTGATGTATATCAAATTACCAATTAATGAACGGTTTTATGGCATGGTTGAATGGTCCAGAAAATGAAAGAAATACATTTGGTTTGATATTATGATATGAATCGTGCAAAAATTGGGTTATGGCGCATGAAGTCCTGTTCGCAAAATGGTCCGTTGTCCTTTTTGTAAAACGTCCTCTGTTATACCAAAGTATAAAGACAGATAAGTAGTTTCTCTTCGGCCGTTTAGGAGCGCTTGATACCTATTCAAAGTCGAGGAGTATACGGTGCGATCCGTACTGCAGCATTCTTACGCATTCATGAAACTTTGCTTGTATTAAGTGCGTTGGTTCACGGCGCGCACACACATTCGAACATACTATTAACTGTACATTTGTAAACGAATGTCAACTTTATTGCAACGTGTTAATGTCTAAGAGTGGTCAGTTGACAGTAGTTACAAGCCGCGCGATGTACCTTATGTTGGAAGAAAAATTACTGCTATTATACTGGTGTCCGTCAAGATAGCGTACACCGTAAAGATATTCAGAATCTGATGCAGCCAATAAATAGTACCCAAATAGTACCGACGAAATACCTAGGTGAAAAAAATAGTACCCTTAAACTTTCTGAAATATAAGGCCTGTTCACGGTGTACGCTACCGGGCGTCAAGCTGGCGTACACCGTTTGTATCTCTGGAACGGCTTTGTTTTTGGAAACGCTTTATATCTCAAAAAATAGTATCCAAATAGTACCCTAGGGCCCTAAAATTTCATTTCTCTAGCTATCGTAGAAGCCGAGATATAATGAGCTCTTTCTATAAGAAATTCCCGGGTACGCCAGCTTGACGGTGTGAAATTTTGTACACCGTTAAGTCATGGAATATCTCGGCTTCTACGATAGCTAGAGAAATGAAATTTTAGGGCCCTAGGGTACTATTTGGGTACTATTTTTTGAAATATAAAGCGTTTCCAAAATCAAAGCCGTTCCAGAGATACAAACGGTGTACGCCAGCTTGACGCCAGGTAGCGTACACCGTGAACAGGCCTTATATTTCGAAAAGTTTAAAGGTACTATTTTTTTCACCTCGATATTTCGTCGGTACTATTTGGGTACTATTTATTGGCTGCATCAGATTCTGAATATCTTTACGGTGTACGCTACCTTGACGGACACATTATACTGTGGTAATACGTCTCATTCGCAAAACGGGGATGTTTAATGGGTGATAATATGGTGAAGGGCCGTTTTACGAATGGGACCTTGGGGTAGGTACGTTTCCACTTACGCGGATCTCCAGTCTCTGCTGGGCTTAAAAGCTTAAATAGTTTTCGTGGATTTATCCGAATACAATTACGAATAAATCATTCATCATTTGGAAAGAGGTCAAATGATTTATTCGCGGATATTTGGCGTGAAATATTGTATTAAAAATTATTCGATTAATATGCCCATCTCTGACTGTGATTGGTCAACTCATAGTTAGGGCTTGCAATTCGAATATTCGAATATTCGAATATTCGAATTCTTCGAATATTCGGCTAATTTTGCTATTCGAATAATACCTGGTCAGGTATTCGAATATTCGAATAATTTTACTACCTATTTAAATTAAATGGAATTTAAATTAAAATGCTAACAAAGAACATAATAAAGAAGGATAAAGTAATCAATTCAATTTTTTCATACTAAATATACCTAAAATAGCGCAGCGTAACTTTTTACACTATAAAAAACAATGATTAAATTAAAAAATAGAATATCCTCTCTAGGCTGAGCTGCAGCCTGTGGTATGGTGTTCTTTTTGCATGCGTCATTAACTTTCTTAATCGCAAGGACAATTTTTTGAGAGAAGTATGCGCCAGCTCTGGGATCTCTCGAAGCATGGACCAGTTGGTTAAAATTTCTAAAACTAATATCCTCGTGAGGCCCATGAGGGGGTGACGAACAGGGGAGCATTTATGAAATTAGAATTCTATTCTCATCTTAATAAACTCGAAAATTACTTCAGCAAAATATCCTAAACTTAGGAAACGGGTTTTACGAGGATAAACCTACCAATTTAGTTAAAGTACAAAAAAGCGGTGACGGGACAGCTTTATGATTTGGGACTGGTTATACGCTGAACCGGCCTGTTAAAGGTTGCCTGAATGCGGAATGCAGCCAACTAACTACCCACCAGGGCTTGTGGACACGTTGCACCAGCATGTGCACCAGGGCTCTACGGAGCTTCCATGTGGCCGGCGCTTGTTGCATGAAAGGCCGTGTCACCCCACCTGATTAACGTCCATGCCACCAGAGCATGACCTTCAGAGCATGTGTGGGGAACTCTTAGACAGATTGCTATTCTCAGGTAACTCGGGTCCAGGTGGTTTTAGTGGGTATGTCTTCTCCTTCTGAGAGGGTGTGTCCGACATAACTCCCCCAAAGGATTTTTTTATGAAATAGGGGGCAAACGAGAAAACGGTCCGGAAACACTGCAGGCGACAATTTATTCCACAGTTCAGTCGTGCAAGGCAGGAAGTTTCTAGCAAAACGCACAGTTGTGGACTGCCAACCATCTAAGTGGTGAGGATGGAAATAGTAGAAAGATGCGGCAGGGATCAATCCGAACTATTCCTCGGAGCACTCCCCGTTATACAGACGATAGAAGATGCAGAGCGAGGCTACATCTCTACGCAGTGCCAAGGAGTCGAGCCGATCTGAATGCAGTCTAGAGGGAGAAGCTGGTACTGGGGAGCCCAGCCCACAGATGAGAACAGTGTGGACGGACCTGCGCCTTATAAAGCTGTAGGTGGTGGGCCGGAGTGAAATACTGTCTCGATCTGTTGAGCACTTCTCTTCTTCTTAGAGGCTAATTTAGCCTTACCCTCTAAATGGCCGCGGAACTAGACTTCACTCGATATGTCGACATAAGGATTGCAATAGTGGCTGTGGCAGTTAGGTGGGGGTTTTCTCAAAACGAGGTGATGCAACAAACGTAAGCTTTTTAGCGGTGAAAGCGCAAACCTGTGTCTTTGTAGGGTTAAAACGGACTAGATTAAGTAGACCCCATTCTGAAACTTCTTTTAGGGAAGTTTCAATTTCAGACACAAGTCTGTGACGGCTCTCGATGACGTTATCCCGAGAAATATTGGCGCGGCCGGTGTAGGAGGCATCACCCGTGCTGTCATCTGCATAACAGTGAATGCCACAGATTTGCAGCATGTCGTTGATATGCAGAAGGAACAACGTAGGCGATAGCACACAGCCTTGCGGGACACCAGCATTCACAGACATGGATTCAGAGCACTTACCGTCAACTACGACCTTTATGCATCTGGCTGCTAGAAAGCTACTGACCCATTCGCATAATTTCTCGGAAAACCCATAAGATGGAAACTTCGAAAGAAGTGCTTTGTGCCAAACCCAACCAAAAGCCTTCGCCATGTCCAAACTAACGGCCAATGCTTCACCCTTAGTCTCGATCGCCTGTGCCCAACGATTTGTTAGGTAGACCAGAAGATCACCAGCTGAGCGGCCTTTACGGAAACCGTATTGGGGGTCACTAAGCAACTGGTGGTCCTCTAGATACCGAAGGAGCTGGCAGTTGATAATGGACTCCCATTATCTTCGAGAACAGAGAGGTTATGGGTATCGGCCTGTAGTTGGATGGGTTTGAGCGGTCGCCTTTTTTTAATGTGATAGGTTTTGAGTAAGACTAATTAAGTTTGATTAGTCTTAAGGTAATCACAGCGTAAAAAATATCTCTTCTAACATGTTTTTCACAAAAAATACTAAGAAAAACGATTTTTTAATAGTTTTTGGTAGTATTCGAATAATATTCGAATTATTCGAATATCTACAAAATCATATTCGAATATTCGAATATTTGAAAAAGTCGAATATTTGCAAGCCCTACTCATAGTCCATTCCTCTACTCCGGTCAGGTCCGCGTAAGTTGCAATGTACGTGTTTCCACTTACTATGCGTCCTAAACCAAAATTACTCGCAATATAGCAGTAGGTATATTGCGAGCAATCCTCATAAGTTTATAGGTGTTAAGTATCCTAAAAAGTTTTTTAGATTTTTGGAATTAGAATGTATGTATCAGTGGCGTGGCGTAAAAGATATCCTTGGGCAAACCGGTGCAGATTTGGCATCCATTTTCCTTAAGAGCTGTAGAATAAGGTGGCCAAATGCCTGATATTAGGCAAGCCGGTAGGAATCGAGTTCTTTGGACGCCACGCCATTGGTAGGTATACATATTAGATAGATTTTGTTTAGATACTTATCGCCTATTGCTTTAGGGCAGTATATCTATGTTCTTTATAATCGGAATGTACTTTAAAGGCTAACCACGCTTTCATCTTTTGTTAATGTTGCAATAAAAATGTGCCACTGACGTCACTAGCAACAATAATCAGATCACTTATTTACATTCGACGATGCGCGAAAATTTTTACTTCCAGTTTTGTATTTCTCAGTGTCAATATGGTTCGCTCCTAGCGCTCGTTGTAACACAAGTAATGCCCCATTTGGACGGGGCGAGAACTCGCATGCGAGTTTGATTACATTGCGGGCTACCTAGGTACGATGAGTACAGTTGGTCGATTAATCGCCGCAATGAAATGAAAATATCGCATACGAGTTCTCGTCCCGTCTAAATTGGTCCTAAGTAAATAACATATCTGAGAGTGAAAAATAGTCATTGGGTAAAACTGGATTGATTTCGTCTACAATAATAGTGCCTTTAATAAGCCTTGTAGTGTAAAATAGATACCAAATGTATACACAATAAATTGTATTCAAAGGAAACCGTTTATAGGATTTGATTGTTGTTCAATTTGTACTTGAAACTGCCACAGAAGTTATTGAGTGATTCCTAGGCGTGTGCTGCGATCGTTCAGTATATACCATACACTTCGCATATAGCCAATAGGGTATTATACAACAAGCGAAATAAATAAATTAACTCTCTTCATCAAATTACGTTTCGAAACCTGTTCGGATAAAATCAATTACGCTCCATTTCATGCCACCAATGATTTTAAAATAAGAAAAACCAAAAATAAGTTACCATGTTGAGCATGACGTCACGGGACGGCAGACGTGTTACACTATAATTGTTTATCTACTCATTTCGTAACTGTGACCAAGTGTAAAATTTATTTTGTTTTCAACATGTCAAATCTTATCATTCATAGAAATAAGTAAAAACCAATTTATAGTACATTACACAACTAGGGTGGTAATACAAAGAAAGGCCGAGATCGCAGAAGTTTGCGGCCCGAGCTGCAAGCGGGGGACGTAAATATGCGATCGAGGGCTTTCTTTATTACCTCCCGTGTTGTGTACATCATTTTATGTCTACACTTGGCCAGAAAGCGGCTTTTTCCGTACGCACAGCGTGCGGAAAAAGCCACTTTATGGCCAGGTGTGGCATAATAAATTAACTTTCAGTGTAGGGAACGTGCAAGAACTATAGGGGGCAGCATTAAATAGATAAAAAAAACGCTATGCGGACAGTAAACGAGACTTATCAGGCCTGAAAAAAAAATACTGGTTATAAATGTCAATGTCAAGTATAGTAAGTCGTGGCTATACTAACGTTAATCATCCTACATCGCGATATCAACAGCGTTTCCGGTAATGTGGCCCCAGCATGGAGTAAAGATTCAGATTGGCTGCACCAGTTGACAGCACCTTCGTTGTGCACGTTCCCTACTTATCTGACGATTGAAAAGTTAGGTCTTAACATAGCTTAAATACTGCCTATACCATAATATAGCCATGTAGCTTTGTTGAAGAGTCGACACTTCGATCCAGTTTTACTCACACTTTATCTTTAAACCGTTGTGACAAATAGTTTAACCCATTATTCGCGTAAAACATGATATTACGTAGGGTGTCCCTTCGCAATGGACGGGCATTTCTCCGGAAATATGTCTGCGGTCACCTCATTCATCTGGCCCTTTTTCATACTAAATGTATGGAGACAGATGAATGAGTCGCAGACATATTTCTGGAGAAATGCCCGTCACGTCACGGCACATCCGAAACTTCGAGGTAGCATGTGTTTACGCTATCAAGTTCCGTTTTGTTATAATAATGAGTGAAAAATCGTGAAAGTTTAAATCAATAAAAAGTTTAACCGTTGAATAGGCGAACGGCAACATATTCGTCACGTCTCACTTATACATAATTCATTAGGGCCTAGGGGTCATATAGTTTGCCGTAACTTTATTTGTTATAATATGAATTTGCCCGAAAGCTGTTTTTCTGTAACCGTGAACTTTTTTAGGGTTTTTATAAATGTTGTTTTGTTTGTCATACAAAGCCCATTAGGTTAGTTTAGGTTTGTATTTTAAAAGCTTTTAGGACAAATGAATATTATGGCAAACAATAAAATTAGGACAAACGGAAGGTAAACCAATCAAATACGTTTCAAATGTTAGATATATAGAAATGTCAAGCCGTTAAATACATAAACAATCAAGTTTATTTTTGACAATGCGTTTAAAAGGTTAGAAATAAATGAACGGCCGCAAAAAACCGTTAGAAAATTGGACAGATTGTTCATTTTCCACTACAGTGTGAAAAGTAATTTAGAACTCGATAAAGTATTGTTTTTATCATACGAATAGATTTTTGTCTGTATTTTTGCCGTTACTTAGACTAGAACGATTGGGCACTATAATGCTCGGTTTACTTTAAATTAAATTCGAGAAAAATAACGCTTCCTAAGTTCGGAACCCAAAAGATGTAAATGTTTTATGAAAAGGCTGAGTCGATACGTATTCAAACTATACGGCTTTTGAGTAGGAAAAAGTATGTTTATTTGCGTTAAGACTATGTTGTGAGGGGCTCGGGCGAACTTTCATTTAATTTAATAATAAAAAAGTTAACTAAAAATACATACTTTATGTAGGGTTTCACAAGTTAGTTTATGCCACACCTGTTTTAATTAGGGTAACGAAGGGAAATTTACCTACGTTACCCTTCATAGGCAAAAAAATCAAGTAATGCCCTTCTTGTATGTAGTAGTAACCTATCGGTATAGACAGTTTGACGTTCCATTTTTAGAAAAAGGAAAGCAAGGGGAAGGTTTCCATATAAATTCCGTACACTACTACATGCAACAAGGGATTTAGTTAAGGTTTTTACCTATAACCTTTCGTATGCTTCTATCAAAGTTTTGCTGCTGTACAAATTCTCTTTGGTGACATAGAATTCAATTCAGACGGGGCGGATATGGAACAAGGCATACGCAGGGTTAAATATAGTTTGCTTTAACCGAACACGTTTAAATAAAAATCCCCATTATAGTCGGTGACTGTACTAGCATATCTAAAAAAAAAAGTCATTTTTTTATTGTAAAGTTTTCTGCCAATTTTATGTTATTTCTACTTAGAAGTACGAGCTCTTTCCTTCCTAATAGAAGAAAAAAAGAGACTCAAATTTTCCGTACATTAATGGAACTTTCCTTTGTGTTACCTTTACAAAGTATGTGGAAAAATGGTAACATAATAGGAAAAAAATAGGGACAGTTCTTGTCCCATTGGGATTGTAAAAGCCGGTAAATTTAAGTAGAAATAACATAAAATTGGTAGAAAAGTGCACAGTAAAAAGTCAATTTTTTTTATGCCACACCTGGTCATAAAATGGCTTTTACCGCACGCTAGTAGACATAAAATCATGTACACTACACGGGAGGGACTAAAGAAAGCCCTCGATCGCATATTTACGTCCCTCACTTGCAGCTCGGGCCGCAAAAATCTGCGATCTCGGCCTTTCTTTGTTTTATCACCCGAGTTGTGTAATTAAATGCTCGGCTAGTGTTTTTCATGTTTTTGCGATGCCACATTTGCGACGCCGTACCGTGCCCCGAGTGTGTTTTGTATTATGTAGCTAGATTACGTTCGATGTTTTTTCTATAGATATTTAATATTCACCATGTATATAGTAGATAGTACAAAAAATATTAAATGAAAACTATTTAAAATACACTTTGTTTCATTCAGACTTGGTGGAAATTGTACAGTCAGAAACAGAGAAAGTGTGACACACTTCCATACATTTTGTATGACATCATAGGACAGTAAATCATAACTCTTTCTTTGTCTTTCCGTACTTACTTACCAAAACTTGCTAATTTCTATCACATTTTCCTACCTATTTGTCGCTCCATTTATGAATAGAATGATTAAAAACATACTACATATTTACAAATTGTATATTTAAATGCAACTTCATATAGCTACATATAGTAAGAATTATCTAAGGTGTCCGAATGTTTGTCAAGAGAATGAACGCACATTCGGACACCTTAGATAATTCTTACTATACTTATATTTTTCTATAAATGAAGGGTTTGCGTTTGATCTGGTCTTCACTTGATGGAAAGAGGAAACGACTGATATGGAATATGCTCACCTAGGCGATGCCTGTTTTTACTTTACACACATCTAGATAAGGTCCAATATTTAATCGGAATATTTCACTTGTCCCAGTTCCCCTATTTGCTTCCTGTACATGTCCACCACAGGCAGGCACCGGGACAACACTGGAACGATTAAATAACTTACAAAACTTTAATTCGCCGGTTTTGTTGAACGCGTGAATGTTGAATGAATGCGTGAGGATTACAGACCATTTACTCTCAGCAATGAGAGTCAGCCTGTGCAGCACTTAGTAGAGGTAGTTGAAAAACTAGTAGCCAGTGCCGGCTTTGGTGTAGGGTATAGGTTCCCAAAGACTGCCCCCGTGTTATGGCCGAAGCCGGGTGCGGTAGCGAAACAAGGCGCGCCACGTACAAAATTAGCACATTACACAACTAGGGTGGTAATACAAAGAAAGGCCGAGATCGCAGAAGTTTCCGGCCCGAGGTGCAAGCGAGGAGATCGTTCTTTATTACCTCCCGTGTTGTGTACATCATTTTATGTCTACACTTGGCCAAGTGTGGCATAAAGTTCCTTCCGCCTACTAGAAGGCGCCTGGCTATTGATTGCACGCGAGCGCTACATGTTAAAGCCGCATCTGCATGTAGCAAGACTTAAGAACAAATATTTGGGGCCAGGCTATATAATAGGCTACTGAGCACTCACCAAAAAAGAAAACTCTCCGTGAAGAAATTGGGGACGCACCACCGCTCGCCGCGTTTCACTGCCGTGCAGGAAGAAGGCGGCTGTGACCACCGGGGACCCATCACAATAACGAGTGTACCCCAGGTGGGGCACGGTACTCACCGAAAAGGAAGACGACCTCCGTAAAGAAGTTGGGGACGCACCACCGCTCGCCAAGCTTAAATGCCAGGAGGAAGTCGGCGAGGGCCACTGGGAACCCCACCACTATGAACGCGAGCGTGTACCACAGGTAGATCTGTATCAACGAGCTGTTCGTCTGAAAATATACAAGCGATTTTCTTATACCAGTTGGCAATGCATGATCATAGTTTTAACCGCAATCCAATTGTCACATTGTCACCCATTTTTTTATGCAAACGAAAAGAGGATTAACAATTAACTTTTTATCTATAACTTAAAATATAAGTATACATATATTTTGAGAAATTAAGTTTTGTTTAGAATGGCGCTTAAAAGATGGCGTTGACGTATCGATGGGCAATTACTTGTTTTGATGGTTGGACTTCTCGTGTTGTTTTGCGCAGACAAACTGTATCAAGTTCAAGTACTGTATCAAGTACACGTCGGGACTTAAAATGTAGTAATATACGCGATTTAATCCGTTTAAGTTGTTTTATTACTATGAGTGATAATCGCGGAAACTGAAGACAATATTATGTATCAAGTTATAAAGTGAGACAATGTAAGTCGTAACCAAATTTTGATGACGTTAAAATGGATTGAAAACCTTCACTTAACCAGAGGCTTATGATGCTACGCTTTGTCACGCGATAAATAAATGATAAACCATCCGTCACGTTCTAACAAATACTACTGTGTGAGAGTGAGGGATGCTTTAGGTATCACTTATTTATCGCGTGACAAAGCGTAGCATCATAAGCCTACGGTCGTTAGACATATCTCGTGAGGGGCTGACCCACGCTGCGTCTTCTGGTTCGTGGGCTCTATTCGAGAAACTAAACGCCCAATCGCCCAAGAGTTTTTCAAGTTGGTTAAGGTCACCGGAAGTCGATAGAGGCAAAGAGCGTGCGACCGGTCGTTCTGGAAGCAGTGGACGACTGGACGTTTTAAAAGTAGAAATGGGTAATTCCGCGCAAATGTAACGTGAGTCACAATTTCATTGCGTGGTTTTTTTTAATTAAAGATACAAATTTTAGTGTTAATATATCTAGGGGTGATAAGTAACACTTCTTAAGAGATATATTAACACTTTAATTTGCGTCGTGATGATTTAAAACTTCATGAAAATTGTGACTCACGCTACCTCTTACCGTGGAATGACCCAAATGATGTACGTACGTTCTCTTCGTTTATATGTACAAAATAGGATACTAACGATGATGGTCGCGTATATGAGCAGCAGGTCGGCGACCCGGCACAGCGCGCGCATGACCGTGCGCAGCGTGGCCACGTGGTCGCGCGCCGCGCACGCCGCCGCCGCCACGGGCGCGAGCGCCGCCTCCGCCTGCGTCGCCATCTGTCGATAACACCGAACACTGATATAAGCTACACCTTGTAGGGATCCGCAAATTTTTAAAAGTATCGATACTTACTCGATACCGAGTATCGAATCAAAAGTATCGATACTACTTGGTATCGAGTAAAATTGTTAAGAGATGAGAAATGCCAGGAAAACAACAATTAGTCATGATTTAAGTGCTACATATGAAAGAAACATGATGTTCCTTTATTTTTTTTTAATGCGGGTAAATTACACCACATTTTAAGTTACATATATAGATACAAGAAATCAAAGCACATAGAAATATTAAATGGTACTCACCTGTGTTCCAGACCGGGAATCGAACCCGGTACCTCTGGATTTCCGGCCCAGCGCCTTAACCACTTGGCAACTTGGCCAATTAATAAAACAGATTATTAATAAATCCACCAATTGGTTATCCAACTAATTAAGTGAACTTATATTGTTTTTTTCCGTTATTATTACCAAAACCCAGCGGCTTTTTAGAGTACTCGCGCGTGCAACATAGGTACACTTGATTGTAATATAATTTTATTTAGTAATAGGTAGCAATAGCCAAGAATAATGAAGAAATATTAATATTGAAGTTGGCGGCTTTTTAGAGTACTCGCGCGTGCAACATAGGTACACTTGATTGTAATATAATTTTATTTAGTAATAGGTAGCAACAGCCAAGAATAATGAAGAAATATTAATATTGAAGTTGGCGGCTTTTTAGAGTACTCGCGCGTGCAACATAGGTACACTTGATTGTAATATAATTTTATTTAGTAATAGGTAGCAACAGCCAAGAATAATGAAGAAATATTAATATTGAAGTTGGCGGCTTTTTAGAGTACTCGCGCGTGCAACATAGGTACACTTGATTGTAATATAATTTTATTTAGTAATAGGTAGCAATAGTCAAGAATAATGAAGAAATATTAATATTGAAGGTTTACGAACCAAACATATTATTGCTATGAGTATCATAGAGCTCTCAATTTGCAGCGTAAATCTCTCTTCCGAGGAAGGTCTAAAAATAGTCACTACATTATCCCAAATTCTCATTATCTAGAATGTAGTTTGAAAATATGTAATTAAAATAATACTGTACAACTAAAAACTTGATAGGTTATCTAATTTGACACAAATTGATTGGCATTATGGATGACATAGAGAAAATCATATCTTATTTTATTTTACAAAATAAGTTTTATCTCTTCTTGTAAATTAAATACTTAGCGAGAACGGGAGAGACATAATCATCATGTCTTTTTCTTGCTCACATCGTTAGAAGAATATTTATACCAGATTGAACGATATTCGTATCTAGATACGAATATCGTTCAATCTCGTCAACTGTGTCCAGCCGGGGTATAAGTTGGTGGAAAATTCTTACCGAAACTCGAAAAATACAGACTCATTTCAAGAATTTGCAACTTGCTCACTTCATCGGTGGTTGTTTTCTAATTCTCTATGGTGAGTATCGTGGGTCAAAATAAGAACAAACGTGTAACAAATTGACAAATTTATCACTGTTATGTAAATAAAATTGGATTAATGCCTGAAAATATGATAAACAGGATAATGACGTGTGTTTTCCCAGTTTTCGTTGCTTTGGTCGCGCTCATGGCTACAGCTTCTGCTGAGCACGCGCTCGATGATGTGGATAAAGAGTCTTCTGATGAAGCGGCAGATCCTTACAGTGAGTTATTTTTGGGAATGTTGGGATTGGGAATGTCTTCTCTTCTTTCTATTATAGCGGTAATATCGCCGCGACGAATAATTGTATTACTTAGTGCACACAGAGGACAGAACAAGAAGTTTAAACCTAAATGGTATTTAAATAAATTAAGTATACGCCACCTTATTGAAAAAAACTTCCGCTTAAGTAACTTTAAAACCCCCTTGGGCATTGTTACTCTTCTGACTTTCAAACTCAAACTCAAATTCAAACCCATTTATTTCTGTAAGTAGGCCTCAAGGGCTCTTTTACATGTCTGATTCTTTTCTTTTGGCGCTTCGGTAGATGACCTTCTGGTGAGAAGAAGCGCCTGAAGAAACTCAATAGTTTCTCTTTTAAAAACAACATTACAACAATTGTGACATTATCACTTAAAATGACATTTATAAAATGCAACAAGCAAATAACTGGGCACAGTTTTTTTTACCTTTTACCGAGAGATGTATATAATCTCCGGATCCATTACATTACAAAACTTAAAACTACATTTTTAAGTTTTGTAATGTAATGGATCCTTTCATTTACTGATCATTTGCCAAGGACCCTACACTATAAAAATATAGAACCAAGTAGAATTTTATTTATTAACTATCGTTTACCCGCGGCTTCGTCCGCGTTTTTACCGTTAACATTCCAAGGTTGTATCCCACAGTTCAATTGATTCAGTTGTTACAGCGTTATTTAGTAAGAAACATCCAAATATTTGTACAAACTATTACATTGATAATATTAGTAGGCAGAATTAGTACTTAGTATGATAGGATTAGTAGGATAGTAGGACTAAAACAGCCGCGGACTACTTACTCAGGTTTTTTGTTAATTTATTTTACCTACTACATATAACTCTACGCGATTACATAGGGCTGTTTCTATTCACACAAAGGCAATTAATATCTTGATTTCGGGGAATGTTTAACCAAAACACCGAATTTATATTTACGCAGGTATATTTTCTTAAACTTGTAAAACCTTTTCTGCAGCTTCTGAAGCTAATATGCCACCAGGCACCCCGAACATGGAACATATCGTCTCCATGCCCGATGGCATGGCTCGGGCAATGGAAGAGTTCCGAACTACAGCAGAATTAGCGAAAAAGTTAGCTCGGGACCGAATCCTCCCTCAAGAAGAAACCGACGGACAATACGCCAAAATGGCTCAGACGATAGAAGAGATTCTAGACTACATGTACAGCGCCGATAACGCTTACAGCTTCCTACAAGCTAAAGGCCTTGATAAAATAGTCGCACCCAATTTACACATAGAATATCCTCCGCTAAGGATGCCGTTACTTCAGCTACTCAAAGCCCTCTTCGACATAGCCCCCACTACGACTGTTAGCGTCATTCCTAACCACATTCTAGACAAACTCGTAGACATATTTGAAAAAGACGATAACGTTTCGATCAAAATCCACGCCATTGAACTATTATCAATTTGGCTACCGGGCAATCCAGTTGCCCAAACTCGCGTGATGAAAATGAAAGGTTTCGAACCATTTTACAAACAACTAACCAAATTGGAGGCACCATTGACTAAATTAACTCTAGAACTTTTTATCACAATTCTGAACGAGCATATAGTTGAGAGGAATAAGAAGATAATGAAGAATAAAGCGGATTACAGGACGTGGCAGCTGTATCAGCAAATTGGGCTGATCGAGCGAATGTCGACGCCCACCATGTGTAATGGATTGATGTATATTTTCCAAGAGGTCTTTTCATTTGGATCGGCGGATAAGGATCACCGGGTAAGGATAAGTTCCCAAAGCACTATCCTAGAAATGTAATCTGTGTTTCTAAACAAATGCCAAGCCTCGCAAGGCAGTTCCTCTACAACAAAAAAGTTTTGAGATATAATATTAAACCAAGGCGGTTATTTTAGTCAGTACCGGGGGGTTCCACCGACTTGCTTGTTATTAAACCGTGAAGGATTCTTTATTTGAGAAGTATAAAATGTGTTCCTCCGCGGTTAAATAATAGGCAAGTCGGTGGATCCGGTTGCGAGACTTTTATATCTTTTATGTAATGTTTTTGATGGAATATTATTTGACCGAAGCAACTCCGTTTCAGCTTGGGCAAAAATGCTTTCGTATGTCTGTCTGTCCGGCGCATATGTGACTGTTTTTCTCTGCAGGTCGCATTTCTCAACCGATTCTCGTAAAAATTGTGAGCTGCTAGCTCAACAGGCCGCGACTTCGCTTGTTGCGCGACGGAGCATGACCTGTCACTTTCACACTATTAATATTGAATGGACAGGGATAGAGGTAGCATGTGTCGCGGGAAAAAGCAGCTTTGATAATTATAAATAACTTTTTTGTCGATTCAGGTTTTTGATTTTTCCAAAATGGCGGAGATATGGGGGTTGACAGCTTGCTAGGTCACCTCTCTCAGCTACTAGTATTATGTTTATATAGATCAGGGGTCTCCAAACTACGGCGCGCGGGCCGGATCCGGCCCAGTAGATACAACCCTGCCCCCAGGACGACAGCGGCCAAGAAAAAAGATTACTTAAGTCCGTGGTCGACCTTGTCGTGTGGCCCGCATGGGATTTTCAAAGGTGCAGTGTGGCCTTTTGCGAAAAAAGTTTGGAGACCCCTGAGGTAAAAAAGGTAAACAAAAAAACCACGTGACTCGGGTCGTTCAGCCCATCAAAGTAATGTTTTGTATCTGTGGCACAATACTAAAAGTTCAGAGTATAGATGATATGTCATATCCTAGGAAATACAATATATCGTTATTTTAAGGATATGATGCCTCTGGTTTTGAAGCTTCTGCGAACCATCAAGCCGTATTGCTCTAAAGTATTTCGGGGCAACTCTGAAATTGCGATCCTGATTGAGCAGATGTTGGAATACTTGGAAGAGCCGGACAAACGCCTACATTTGAAGAACATGGGGATTAACGTTACAGCTGTAATTGAGGACTTAACAGATTTTGCGAATTTGGTGAAATTGAACGTACATACCGAGCTTTGATGTGCGTTACGTGAGTAGATTTTCAGTAAATTGTTAATTTTCAGTAAAGTGTAATGCATTATAATTTTGATTACATTTAGTTAGACCATGTCCCGTGCGACAGGCGACGGCTATAAAATTGCAAAATATTACGTATTTTCCTTGCCGGGTAGTGGAATTTTCTTCCTGAAATGAAATGATGAAGATGAAATGATCAATAGTGGCATTTCCTGCATAGCGGGCAGGAAATGCCACTATTGCCACTATAATACAATGCAACCAAATATACTTTATTGCACACCTAGACAACAGGCGGTTTTAGCGTTGAACTACGTATGTAGGAGCAGTCCGGGAGACTTGCCCAGGTGGGAGAGTAAATGAATACGAGAATATTAAAAAAATATTCGTAAAGTTAATTGTTTGGCCTATGAGGCATATCATCGTCACGTAATACTGAGATAAAACTAAGTTTAGTATAAAAATAATTTTAACTGCCAAATACTATCTTTCCTCATATGGATTAATAGTCACTTCACAATACTAATGCGTGCAAAAACTGCCTACGTGTGGTCTATCAAACCGCAGCCATGGAGCGTCGAGCATAGAGCACAATGCGTTTGTGATCATTGTTGATGGTTGATTTATGAACGAAATGTTGACGACTACTGGCGAGCTAATTTATGTTGATTTCTCGCGGTCGCATTTATTGAGTAATTTTATAGAAAAATCGCGATATTAAATTCTGCTTGTTTGGGATCCTCAATACTTGCATATGTGGCGATAGATACAATACAATACAATTATACTTTATTGCACACCAAAAGATAAGTAACAATGTAGATTTATATAAAAACAGTGGTAAACAATAGGCGGTCTTATCGCTAAAGAGCGATCTCTTCCAGATAACCTAGTGATAGTGACGTAAGCAAGGAAAAGTTACTTCGCGACAGGTGATTTGTGTATTTTTACAGTTAAGTGACTCGTGCATTTGTTAATTATTAATTAAATAGACTGATTTCAAGCCGATTAAGATTACCTAGAGTAGATAGCTATATAGATAGAGTAGAGCTAGTATTTATGTTTCGATTTCCTGAAATCTATAGAGCGTGACGTCAACAGTTTAGAAAATGATTTTTGAGTTAAATCTTATTTCACGGTTTTCCTGAAAATAATGTTTTTTTTTAAGAATGAATGCATCATATCTATTGCGTATTCATATTTGGGTTACCTACATTACAGAAAAATATTACACTTAGCTTCACCAACCTTCACCTTTGGAGGCGCATACACGAATTTCTTACCTTAAGTATAAGTATCGTCTTTTGTAGTTTGGTAGTGTGCAGTCGTTTCCCATCCCTTAAATGTCCCTAAATTGCATTATTACTATCACTATTATAATAAAGATATCCCAAACGCGAATTTATTTGATCATTATCGGCAATGACAAATCGCGCGATGGGAGGTCGTCATTATGCCTTGCGGTTTCCGTTGCATTCGGAAGTTGCATCATTAGTGCCTTGATTGATTTTAAAAATGACGTTTCTTCAGAGAATTTGCTCCTCAATCTATTCCCCTATCCCTCTACATGTAATAAAACCAAATATTACAATCTTTTAGAACTCATACACAACTATCATTCGTCTATCGTAGTTTGAATTAGTTAAATGCGATAAGATTAAACGCTACAAGAAATGTAATACTTTTGAGGTAAAATACTAACAAACGCCTTTGTCATAGTCTCTATTGAAAACCTTTCAAGTTCTAAGTCATCTTAAACGACAGATTTACCGAATTAAGTTAATTTTCACACTCGATTATGAATATTTAATACGATAAAAAATTCACCATCAATCATCATACTCCTACGACTTTGTATAATCCACTCAAAAATAATACATACCTACTTACTTATCACAAAGGTAAAGAAACGAAGTAGGTATAAAGAACTTCAAAAATCGTGGGAGTTCTCGTAAGGTGTTCACAACGAAACATACTTTTGAACATCGATTGCACAATCACAAAAATCGTATCAAATCGATCATGACTTTAAAAAAATAACGTCAAAAACTGCACTTGTCTCTGCCGGAACAAATCCAAGTAATGTCACCTATTTAAAAAGTAAAAGACCATAAGTGCTGGGTGTAACTTTTGATTGAGGTCGTTTTACTCCTGTATTCTTGTGTGGGAATGAAATTGTAAGTTTTTGGCGTCGGCATGAATGGGTATTGTGCGTAATGGCGGTAAATAATCCTATTTGCATTGTTGGTCATCTTTACCGATTGGAGTTTAGTGTGGCCATTATTGTTAACTTTAATAGACCATTCCGGGACAAAAATATGTCGACATACTTATACAAACAATGAACAATTGTAGTGACGATGGTCCAAACAGTAATTGTCTGGCGATACTTAATTAGCACTGAAAAAATAAATACTCTTACTTATTGAAAAATCTTGTTAACCGAATAAACTTTCTAAAAAGTTCTCGAAGCTTACGTAGAAAATTCTGTAGCGATGTCTAGTGCTAAGTGAATTGATTCTCATTATTAGTTATTGAATCGGAATAAAAAATCCATGGAATAATAGCATTAAACCTGAAATTTATAAACAGTAGGCCGATATTGCTATTTCTGTATTTAAGAAATGATGGGACTAGACTGTCGTGGGGCCGAACGACTAGTTTCATGGTCACACTATGGAAACTACTGTCTTGTCCGTTAAAAAAACACCATAGTGTCTATGCGCAAAGTCAGGTAGCCATTGCGCAGGCGTGAGCACCTGACCGGGTTCCCATGGGACGATTACCGACCTTCATACACTAAACGACTTAACCGACATCAAGTTCTTATTGAGATGGGATATTTTGGGAAAGAGAAGATTACGTGCAATAATAGTATAATATCTGGCCATTTGTTAAGCTTACTATGCTTTTGGTGAAGATATTTAGTGCAGACAGTTGGGCACCTGCGATGAAAATATCTACGAAGTGCATGTTGCACCAACTCTTTCGCATAAGTAATCAAAGTCAACCGGGGTAGTTACGTCTATGGGGCAAATGCGTCTTTTAAAGATTCCATTAAATCCGAACTCTTTAAAATTACCCCTACCCTACCTGCCTGTAAAGTACAGCGTATAAAAAAGTAGTTTTAAAGATTTCGGACCGCTTTAGCTAAGTTGGTAGTGACCCTGCCTACGAAGCACGAGGTCCTGGGTTCGAATCC
Source organism: Eudemis profundana (assembly GCA_947034925.1). NCBI lineage: Eukaryota > Metazoa > Arthropoda > Insecta > Lepidoptera > Tortricidae > Eudemis > Eudemis profundana. Next base: position 4,459,917 of record OX344813.1, read on the forward strand.
CGGTAAGGGCATTTATTTGTGTGATGAGCACGAATATTTGTTTTTCTATGTATTTAAGTATTTGTATCTATTAAATACAGGGTGGTTTTCTATAATCTGTACATATTAAAAGGGGTGAAATTTCAGCCAATTTTATCGGTAAAACTGATTTTAATTTTTGTTTGTGGTCATTCGTTTTTTTTTTACAGATTTTTAAACTTTCAATGAAATTTTCGGCAGTACATTTGTTTGCCGCGGTATAACTTTTGATCTAATTGCTTCAAATTGTAAGAAAAAATTGCAGGATCATGGCAATAGACACGCTATTTAGTAGCAATAACAATAATCAGCCGATTTGAAGAAAAAATCCTCCAAAAAAATTATAATTGCGGAAAACGGTTGCAAGCTTCAGTTTTTTTTTACGGAAAACACTGTTTTTCTCGAAAGTTTGTGAATATTGTGACCATTTTTTCATGCTTATTTTCGTTTAGCACTTAATTTTGATCTTAAAACATTTTTTTCTTACAGCTTTGAACAATAAGATCAAAAGTTATACCGCGTCAAACAGATGTACTGCCCGAAATTTCATAGAAAACAGTAAAAATCCGTAAAAAAATTTTTTTGCCCAGAAACAAAAATTAAAGTCATTTTTACCGATAAAACTAGTTGGAATTTCACCCCTTTTAATATGTACAGATTATAGAAAACCACCCTGTATATCGTCGTCTAGTATCCATAACACAAGCCTTATTGAGCTTACTAGGGCTAGTTCGATTTGTGTAAGATTGTCCCCTAATATTTATTTATTATTATTAATGGAATCTTTAAAAGACGCATTTACCCCCATAGACGCAATCACCCCAGTTGACTTTACTTTAGATTACATGAGAGTAGAATTTCTAGATGGTTATCTACTTTTCATTACAAAATGAAATGAAAATTTTAAAAAGTCGATCTACTGATTGATTATTCTGAAAATATTAAACGTCAACACAGGCTGACCCTCTTGGGCTCTTGCCCAAAATACCGCACTGCCAAAATACCAGTTTCTCGATTTATTACATTACCAAAATAATATATTATATACAAAATCAATAGAATCAAATCAATCAATTTACAAAACCATTCAGTTTCTTGAGTAACCTACGATTTGGTTAATCTATTGTAACGGGAATACTCATGGTAGTATTGAATTCGAATACACTCACGGACAATGAATTGGGGTTATTTTCTATGAACAATATATAGAAAATGACCCGATTTCATTGTCCTTGAGTGTAAATCGGGAGTTTGGTAATTTGATAAATGTGGTATTTTGGCCAGGGGGCCGATAATGAGTACGACGTTGTTAATAATATTCAATACATCTAATAAAATTGGCAAAAAAACAACAATTTCCAAACTGTATCTACTCGTTCGTTCCCATAAAAAATCGTTCACACCCCAAACAATGTCATGTTTACAAGATTCCGTCATTAATATCATTCGTTCATTCATTCACTCGCGACCCACCTGCTGAATGAGCGCAGAACAAAGTGCTATAAGTCAGATATGCACGATAAATTATCCTTTAGCAAATTTGTTCGGATCGTAGGCGGGAACGACATGGATAAATAAAATTCGGGCTTGTGTTTGTCTAGCGGATGAATGTTCGCGTTTCTGTAGATGAATTTATATCATAGATACGTCAAAACAACGTTATAGTGAAGGACTTACCAACCTGAAGAGATTTAATATTAAGAATAAGTCTAGTTGTCTACCACTTGTTGCTTATCAAGTTTAGTTTAAGGTATTTATGTATTTTGGTATGTAATTAACGCAAGTTATAGCTACTGTATTGTAGTAAAATTTCTTCCATAAGAACTAGTTCTTAATTAGTAGTATATGGGGTGGAACGGATACCTTCACAAATTATTTAAGTTACAATCGTCAAATATATCTTTGGGCAAGCCAGGGCAGTTACATTTTTCTTGAAACCGGTAGAATATGGTTTCACCGGTGGAATTATTATGCAAACTATAGGTATAAACATCGTTGTATTTAATTATATTGAGCTTACGCTACATATAAAAAACTGGCCAAGAGCATGTCGGACCATGCTCAGTGTAGACATGTGCGCCGATCAAAAAATTGTCGGCGGCGGCGTTTGGCCAAAAATCGGCGGCGGCGGCGTATTTTCGGCGTGAAATCGGCGTGATTGAAACATGATTTCACACAGCGAAAAACCGTAATTCAGGGACACGGTTATTTAAAATATCGCCGTACATCACCTTAAACTCTGATTTAATGTTATAAACCTATATTTTTACAAAAAAATAATTAAATAAAATGGTTAAAATTTGCGTTTTTTGCCTTTTTGGCACTAGTGATCATACATAACGTTACGATGCCAAAGCCATCTACTGAGGGAAGGTGACCCATGCTTCATCTTGGTTCTACATGGCACATCTTCGGCCTATTCGAGAGGTTTTAGGCCTTATCAGACATTATTTATTCGAGCTAGATCTTCCTGGACTCAAATATTGCCAAAGGCTTAGAAATGGGCCGAACTAAAAATAATAAAAAATATGCTCAACGACCCCTGTGTTTATAAGACGAAAGTTATGTCGAACTCCCTGATACCCCAGTCGCTCTTGGGGCAGTTAACCTTGAAGTTGTCTAGGTCGAGAACTACGAATACACATATGTAGCTGAAACATACACTCCAGTTCTTCTCTCTCACCATGTCTCAATGTCTCAAGAATAGTTTTTGTCTAGTGACGAGATATCCAGTAGACGTATAGTCTTTCACCTTCATAAATAGGGTCGAGTCGCTCAACGTTCCATAGAGAGAGCTATGCTTGGAGTTTACGTTACCAAATTAGTAAATCCGTTTCGTTCCGTTTCCAAAGAACCTACTTAGGTGACATAACTCTAGTACGATGAGGTGGTAATGGACTGGGCATATAGCTCGAGCAACAATGACCGATGGGATGGAAAGGTTCCCAAAGGGAGACCACGAATCTGAAGGAAGATGGAGCGTGGGTTGGCCTCCACAAAATGATCTGAGGACATGTTTAAGTTCGTCGGCATTCGATCAAGAGAAAACGTGTGCGTTGCGACTGTTCGTTCGGAATTGTTTAGGGCAGACCTATGTTCATCAATGAATGTCTCCTGATTGAGATGTTAATGATGATCTAGCCCATTTTAACTAGCCTCTGCCGTCTTTTGAAATCCTACGAGAGGATAATAAGAAAAAACGTTATCCAAAAATGGGATGAACCTTGAAATCAACAGAGTATATGCCATGAACTGCTAGAACAAAGTGTTAAATAAGGTTAGATTTGATATTTGGTACGAAAATCTGCTTTTGCAATAAATTTTTATCCACGCCGATTTCACGCCGATCAGAAATCGGCGGCGGCGGCGTGGCCAAAAAAGCCGGCGGCGGCGGCGCGCCGGCGCGGCGCACACCTCTAGCTCAGTGTAGGGTTCCATAGCCGTAACTATAAGGTAAATAAAAAATACGATGTAAAAAAGTCGTGTTCTGTTATATGTATGGAGTGCCCCTCTATAAATATTTATTTTAGATATTTAACTACAAAACTAAGTAGCGGCTTATACAACACACCTACATTTCAAATTTTATCAACATACGTTATGTAGTTTTTGAGTAAAATGCCTGTGACATACGGACCGACGGATGGACGGACAGATATAACGAAATTATAAGGGTTCCGTTTATGCCATTTTGGCTACGGAACCCTAAAAAGTTTTTATTTCGACCAACTGGGATCATAGCAAAGAAATGAAAAGAGAAGGGAATCGAAGCTATATTTGAGAGTGTCCGCCAAAACAATTAAACAAAAGTAGCCATACTTTTACCAGTATGGGCGGCCGTATCTACCGACACCGACGCATCTATGCGACCGACGCCGTTTTTTGAAATCGCAGTCTCTGCGTTGACCGCTTTTTACAATCGTCCGACGTGGGAACGGTGAGACACAGTCTAAATTGTATAAAACGATTTTTTTATAAAATGTGTTTTCTGGCTGTTAATCGGCTTGGTTGTTTGATCTTTTGTAGCCGATTTTTATAAGCATCGGTATTGGTAGAGAATGTCTTGACACATTAACTCTTATTCTTACTTATTTTAAATGTGCAGTGCAATAATAAAGTGTTTAGTTTGTCGCGCTATGCTTTAGCAAGATGTGAAAAAATCTACGGTATCCTACGTTAAGTGCGCCCGTGTCGTCATCATACATCGCTCCGTCTCAATTTCACCTTTAAAGGTGCAAACGCACTACGGGCGCGGCGCAGCGCGACAGTGCGTTTTACCTCTATTTTTCACACAAAGAAACGAAGTATCGCGACGCGTCGCTTAGTACAAATACAAATAATTTATTTTTCAGATATCAAGATCCATTTGCTGTTAGTTAAATTGACTGCTTATAGATATCGTTAGTAAATAGTTAAATAATGAAAATAATAAAAAAAATAATTAATTTTAAATAATTCGATTGATTAAACATTAACATTAAAATTGTCATAATGAAACGATATAATTATTATATTGAATGAACTGAACAAATATTATATGTGCAAATTTGCCCAATGCCTCGCGCGATGGGGCAATCAAGCCTACCAGCAATCACACCTAGTATGCTGTTGGAGCTGTCCCGTACGCGGTGCGAGATGGAGGCGGCGCGCTTTCTTATATAATACGAGTAGCATGATATCCATCTATTCTAGCCTCTGCAAACATGCCAGAAGCACTGCAGTACCTAGGAAGACCCAACAGCATCCTAAATATGTTATTGTATCGCACACGAAGGGCGTTCACTGCCCTAAGAGTACAGTCACCTTTACCTTTATTTTCTCGACATAATATATCGAGGTAGAAGGAAAAAGTGTATGTAGTTACCTCACGTACTAAAAAGAAGTGACTACGTCTACTACGTGTACTTTGGACGCCGTAAACTTCAGTTTCCGTCAATATTATCATCAGATTTGGAAATCTGATAATAATCGTATAATTAATTGATCAAATACCATCAAATGAAAAGGAAAATCTATGTTTTCCATCACTAAGTCATACTTTTTGGCGTCAAACGCCAAGCGAAAAACGTTACACGCTGGGTTCTCATACAAATCGACGAACTATTTTTTTTTATCTCGATATATTTCTGTTGGTCTCATATCTTAATTTTTATTAATGAATGAACATTATGGGTAAAAAGAGTAGAAATTAAATTAACCGAGGGTGCCACTGCGCTTTAGCGGGCAACACTAATTATACCTACTACATAATAGTATGTATTTTATGTTACTGTTAGGTATATAAGGAAAGGTGTTAAAATACGAGTGTGGGTTCATAATAACATAACACGATGTGCGAATTATCACCTATTTTTTCCTATTTTCCTATCCAAGTGATGTAATATTTGACTGGCGTTACAGGCTCCCGCTAAGTAGAGTGTCAATATCGCATATTACGGATAAAAAGTCGAATTTCTTGCAAAAAGACCGCATGCTGCGATTGGAACTTCCGATATCCATTCACGCAATGAGTGAATGATTTCGTATTTGGGGCAAACGTGGGAAACTATCTAATTTGTATGTAATGGCTCATTTTGCTGATGTTGACGTGTCGAGCCCTTATTAATTTATGACTTTGGACAAAGACATCTTTAGAGGCCATTGCGTCAATTTAGGATATGTTTCGTTGCTATCTATTGCAATTTATAAATGTATTATTTAATGCTCCGTTGCAAGTCTCTTTAACGTGATTACTTGGTTAGGGAGCGAGAAAATAAGTAATTAAATAATTACTATAATAAATTAAGTAGTTGTCAAATATAAATTGACATACTAGGACAGTTATAATTGTTACCTAAACTTAGTACCTATCCTAAATTACATGTCTACCTCAAAACTGCCACGATGTGAAGCACCTTTGCAACAGTAATGAATGAGTTAATGGATGACCGAGTTAAAAATAATGTTAAAGATGAGCCGTCATCATGATTTCCTCCCGATAACGATTACTGAACATAGGCCTTACCTAAAGGATTCCGTAACGAACGCTATCCCTCTTTCTGCATCCACCGTCAGCAAACAGCATTTTCTAGAGGGCATTTTTATTTTAAAATGTACGGGTTGTAAATGTAAGGTACGGTGAAACTTAAGCTATGTTTAAATACCGTTTAACCTGTCAGTTGGTGACGAAATATGTGGAGTTTGACAATAATCGTCAGTTTTGTGACGACCTGTTAACTGCTATAGCTTGGCAACTTCGGTGGTGACACTCACCTGTGTGCTTTTTGTTTTGTGCAGCCGTAACTACTTACACAAGTTACCACCAACACCAACGGCGACCGATGGAGGCTGCCTCCGGAGACCCCCGTTCGTGTTGGCGGTAACTTGTGTAAGTAGTTTCGGCTGCACAGAACAAAAAGCACATAGGTGAGTGTCACCAAAGAAGTTGCCAAGCTATAGAAGGTGAGGTGAGGTCTATTGTATTGGAGGAGTAAACATTAACCAGTACCTAATAGAAACATTAGTAAAAATAATTGAAGCTCAGTCTTTTGAAGGTAGGTACTTTAGATTCAACAAGCGCGACAAAAGCATTCATAAAATCTTATAAATTAATATTAACTTAAACATTTCCTAAAATTCCTTTCTGCTCGCAAGTGTGTTCCTACCAACAATAGCACAAGTCAAAATATTTCACGACAAATTGTCTTGTATTGAGCGATTGTATTTTTTTAATCTGCCCGGAAGTCCGCACTCGATGCTTGCACAATGTATGAGTGAATGAATGAATGGATTGATGAATCGGTTTTCGTTACATTGGGCTTTCGGAGGTTATCTGTGTATTAAAGTTTATGGTAAACTGCCATTAGGAAGAAGTTATGATTGTATTTTTTATCCGTTATCCATTTGCGACGGACACTGTATTGTGCCAACTCGCAATTTTTAGGGTTCCGTACCAAAATGGTAAAATGTCTGTCTGTCCGTCTGTCACAGCAAGATATCTCAGGATCTACTAATGCTATCGACTTGAAATTTGGAATAGTGTTAAAAACCGCTAATTCGAGACTATGGAATAGAAAAAAAATCCTCTACCTTTTTTACTTTTTTTTTAAAGGGAACCGAAATGGGATGTCGAAAATCAAAAGTTGAGCTAATACATCGAGTGGGATATCAAATGAAAGGGCTTAATATGAAGATTTCAAAACTGTTTTTATTTTTTTTGTTAGACGTGTAGTTTTTTATTTAAGACCAAAAACGTTTAATAAAATACCATTCCCCCCCTATTATCTCCAAAGTTACTGAACAGAAAAATCTGAAATAATTACCGATTATTAACATTATCCTAAATATTACAGTAAAAATAAAACGGTTTTCCTAACTTGCAGCGTTTTTTAGAAATTCGCAAAAATCGTAAAACAACCTTATTTGCTTCTACTAAACTAACCGCGGCATATGTCGATATATGGGGACAGCAGTTTTACAAGAGCAAAGTTAAGTTTGTCCCACCATACAATTTTTCTTGAATTATTCACGTATCTACTGACGATTTTGTACGGAACCCTCGGTGCGCGAGTCCGACTCGCACTTGACCGGTTTTTATTTTTTATGTTTATAAAGTCGTTTGTAAGAAAAATACGACAGCCGCTGGCAAGTATCGACGGACAATACTAGAGTGGACATTTGTAAACCTTATTTACTTAAATGTGTTCAACTGGAGAAAATGGCCGCCTGTCGACGCATGCGTGGCGTGTGTCGTGCATTGCAGTGAAACTTCGGCCTAAGTTATTGCTTAAGTTTAGTAGACTCTGTTTTTCAGGCTTCGATAGGAACCTGGATCTACATATACTCCAAATGTCGTCGTTCGACTTTCGTATCGATGTTCTTCTCGCTCTCTTGCTAAAAAAAAATTGAATGAGCGGGACGACAGGAAACGAACTTCGAACGAAACGATTCGTAGTGTAGGCCCAGATTCTTCTTCTTATTGTTAGTCGTGCACTCTTGGCAGAGTGGTCGTGGTCATGTCTTGGTCGACTCTTGCGCCATCGCTTCTCTTGTGATGCGGCGCCATGTATCTCTATGTTTGGCGGAGTGAGAGTTAACATTTATGCTGGAATGTGTCACAGATTTGATGAGGTCTATCCAACGTGTCCCAGGCCCAGATTACTAGGGCTTCAACTAGTCATGTGTCAAGTTGTATGCGGCTTCCAAGGTGGGAATATTCCATAGGTAAGACTAGTACTTACTATGAAATATCATTCAAATTCCTGGGAACGGCAACACTAGCCCCGAATGACAAGAACACGTCACTAATCGCAGTTTACCCAGCTTTAGCAAGAGGTATTTTCTTGAAAATTATCATTCCCCAGTGCGCACACATGTTGGCAAATATTCAGAAGATCTCGCCTCTTTAGAATGGCATTTTTAGTTAAGTATGTAGTTCCGCTCCAGCTCTACAAATTAACCGAAAATGCCATAGTTAATGAAGCGGAACCTTCTGAATATTTGTAGCCAGGGGAATGATATCCTTCAAAACCCAGTAGTAAGTTGTGAAACGTATCCTTGCTACCGGGTTTGGCCAAGGATTTTATAATAAATAGCCGGACGGAGTCTCACTAACAAAGAACTGAAGCATGTCTAATACCTATGTGTGCGTGCGGCTCGTATGTATATGCATCCGGCTCATTAAAATTATGAATTCTCATCTAAAATAGCTGCAGAACGCCCGCACAAAACATGCTGGCTTAGGGTTGCCAGATTTTTTTTGATCCTGTAAGGGACACATGCTCATTTTGGTAAAAAATACGGGATTTTAAATTTTACGTTGTATTTATTGATAGTTAATAATTATATTTTAAAGAAGATCGTGAAAGTTTTAACATATCTTTGTTTGATTTTATATATTTGTTTAATTCAATGCAATTATAATTATAATTGAAAATGGTAATTAATTCGCTCTTTATCAAATCCGGATTTTGTTGCGGATATAATCCCATTTTAATGGCATCTGCGAAAAAATCCACTCCACAAAGCAGTTGGAACTAGGACTAGGGATACTAGGAATACTGTTGAAATACGGGACAGTTTGTGTCCCGGCGGGACGTTTAAAATTATGCCTGAAATACGGGACGTCCCGGGAAATACGGGACGTTTGGCAACGCTTAAAAGCCCAGCGATAATCATCAGCCATCAATTTCCTGGCTGATGATTATCGCTGGGCTTTTTAGTATGGCCAAAAACAATGTAAAAAAAACTCCGCAAAATATGTGTTTTACACCTAATAGCCGGCGGAAATTTTCTAGTCTACTTATTCACTTCTCAAATGCTATTTCGTAAATATTGACCGGATAGTTCTTTTGCAGTTGGTTGGATTATTTTTAGAACATTCTAAAACCAAAATTATATTATGGTATTATATTGATAGGATCGAACTACGTATTATGCGGTGTTCTTCAATAGGCGTGTCTGGATATGCAATTTTTCTTTTATTTTATAACTTTAGAAAATGTGGCGATCAAAAGAAAATAAACCTTATTTAATATCATAGTTTTATTTTCGGTGTTATAAAAATATATCAATAGTTTTCACGCATTTTCTTATTCTATCACTTTAATCACTTACATGTTATATTTACAATAGCTTAATCTAGATTATTTACAATAGACATTTCCAAAAATATTAACAGTTAATTATGCATTTAATAATTATATCATTCACAAAGGCTCGCTTTTTTACTACTTAGCGTAGACTACAATAATAGGTGGGTGTATTTTCAAAAACGTAATTTCGCTGTCATGACATATTGGCGAATACTGAGAAGATTCTGCCTTATTAGAATTGGCACTTTTGGTTACAATGTAGAATCAGTCAAGTTTTAACAAGTACCCAACGAATGCCAGTCTAGTGAGGAGGAATCTTTTAAATATTGGTGGCCAGAGAAATTACGCCAGATAAAATACATCCAGGTGCCATTCATAATTTCAACCTAAACGGATAATTTGGTTTAATACCATATTAAGTAAGATTGAAATATTAATTAGGTACACAACATCTCAATTGCTAACAAATACATTATTTTGATGGAGGCAATTTTTAAAATCTTTGGCTATCGATAAGTACAACAGTAACATCAGAGCCAAATAAGTACCTGACTGCATGTGCTATTTGTAATTAGCAGTGGACAAAGAAGATACCTATCAGTAACCGTACAAATAAGGGTAGCCGCCAACGTGAGGAACCGCGGAGAGTGGTACGAACACCGGCATCATCCTTTCTGCCTGCAGATAATGCGTTCGTGTATGCTTCTTGAGATGATCCCTCCGTCCAAACTTCTTACCGCACGTCGGGCACGGGAACGGACGAACTCCAGAATGTATCCTCTTATGCCTGGTCAGCTCCTCGTTTCTTGTGAAAGTCTTCCCACAGTTTTTCTCGTCACACTTGTAAGGTCTCTCTCCAGTGTGGATCCGTATATGCCCCTTTAACTGACCGTTGTTCGAGAACCCAACCTGGCAGTGAGGGCATTTGTATTTCTTGGGACGCTGCTTTCGCGCGTTGAGGAGTTTCGCTTCGTTTTCTTGTTGAAGGATCCTAGCGTATTCTAGCTCCATGGCGTAGCCTTGTGCTAGGGATTCTAGGAGTAATGGGTCGGTGGGTGGGACTCCGAATGCTTGCGCTAGGTCGGCCGTCGGGAGGTAGTCCGGCATGAACGTGTTGTACGGAAGCGTTGGTAAGTTTTGTGGCAAATTTGAAGGATATTGCGGTTTTGGCGGTGATTTGGGCTCGACTGGTGTGTTTCTTTCAGTTTTGATTGGTGTTTTGTCTTCTTGTAGCAGCCTGTCGCAGCATAGACTTAAGCTGGCAACTGGGGATTCTACAGGAGTTCCAGTAACGGTTAAGGCGGGTTTTCTATCGTCGTCGACTTCGACAGTCGTCGTAGACACGGTGGCGTCTTGATGTAGGTTGGCTTCGTTTTTCTTGAAAGTACCCCGAATTTTACGCAGTCGATTTTCTCTTTTGTCTTGTAATTTTCTTTTGCTTGTTTTTGGAGTAATGTCTAGTTTCGTTGTTTCATCACAGCTAGTTTCCTTCGCTTCCACTTTACTGTCACTGATATCCCAAGGCCTAAACAACCTCGAGTAACTCTGCTGAACAAACATTTTTGCAAAAAATAAGAAAGCACAAAATAAAAAGAGGGTGTCTTCACTCGCGTCTAAAGTCACAGACTGAGACCCTACTTGATTTCAACAACTTTTATATACATTCCTTTAACAATAAATTTAATAAAAGCGCCCAAAAGCAGAGGGATAACCGATGCCATTGAATGGACGAAAGAGACGAAATATTTTTCAATTGTTGCTCACTTAACGCACTTATCTTTTTTTGTCTATGGTCGATTTGTTTTTGCGCCATTTTGAGCGCTGCGTTCGGAAACCGTTGATCCTTTTTGGTTCATTCTTGTTAGGGAGTTAGGTTGTTTTTTGTTGGGGAGGGTGTCATAGTGTTTGAGATAGGGGTGTGTATTGTTATTTATGTTGATTTTTGTGCGAGGTCGGGGGGCGGGCCCGAGGGCTGGCGCTGCGCTCGAGTGGCCCCGCGGGCAGCTGCGGTCTTGTTTGTTTTAATGGTTTCCACTATTGCTCCCCAATTTATGGCGTACATACGCCTATGTGTATGGATTCACTGTCAATGTTAGCGGTTTATGGGAGACTTAACAATTCTTTTCCCCTCGGGAGTGTCGGGAAATGTTGGGATTAATTTTCGGATGGCAGTTAGGCGCTTTTAGGGGTTTTTTTTGTGTTTTGCTGTAACTCGATAATCTCGTTTTATGTAAAAGCGGTATCAGAAATTTTGCCGCTATCCGTAAGTCTAAAGGCTAGTGATATTATACCTACATTACTTCCTGATTGGCAAAGTTTTTAATTTATATATAACTAGCATTTTCCCGCGGCTTCGCCCGCGTTGTTCCCGTTATTGTCCCAAAGGAACCCTCTACCGGGATATAATGTATCCTATGTTTCAATCCGGGATTTGGTCTACTTGCATGCCAAATTTCAGCTTGATCCATCTAGTTGTTACCCCGTTATAAGGTAACAAACATCCAAACATCCAAATATCTAAACATCCAAACATCCAAACATCTTCACAAACTTTCGCATTTATAATATTAGTGGGATAATGGGATTTATTTATTACGCTTATAATTTTTGTCGCGCATATTCTTAAGATCGCCTATGAGGTGGACTGACCAGATAAAAGCGGCAGTAAATGGCTCATCATCACTACATGAATGCACGAGGAAGGCGGCCATCAGAGAAGAGTGGCGGCGTGTTGTGAAGCTTGCCACAAACGCCTGAAGTGATGACCACGACCACTCTGTCAAGAGTGATAACGACAAGGAAGAGATTCTTAATTTAATAGCTACGAGTACGAGTGCTCATGTAAATTTCTATTTACCTGAGAACCGTGAAACAAAAACGATGGGCTATGATTTTTCTTCACGTTTTGTATTTTATTTAGTACTAGCATTTACCCGCGGCTTCGCCCCCGTTGTTTCGGTTACTGTCCCAAGGGAACTATTTACCGGGATATAATGTATCCTATGTTTCAATCCAGGACTTGGAATTTATAATATGCTAGCATTTTCCCGCGGCTTCGCCCGCGTTGTACCCGTTATTGTCCCAAAGGAACTATTTACCGGGATATAAAGTATCCTATGTTCCAATCTAGAATTTGGTCTACTTGCATGCCAAATTTCAGCTCAATCTATCCAGTTATTACCCCGTTATTTAGTAACAAACATCCAAACATCTTTACATACTTCCAAATTTATAATATACTAGCATTTTCCCGCGGCTTCGCCCGCGTTGTTCCCTTTATTGGCCCATAGGAACTCTTTACCGGGATATAAAGTATCCTATGTTCCAGTCTAGAATTTTGTCTACTTGCATGCCAAATTTCAGCTCAATCTATCCAGTTATTACCCCGTTATTTAGTAACAAACATCCAAACATCTTTACATACTTCCAAATTTATAATATACTAGCATTTTCCCGCGGCTTCGCCCGCGTTGTTCCCTTTATTGGCCCATAGGAACTCTTTACCGGGATATAAAGTATCCTATGTTTCAATCCAGGACTTGGTATACTTACATGCCAAATTTCAGCTTGATCCATCCAGTTGTTACCCCGTTATAAGGTAACAAACATCCAAACATCTTCACAAACTTTCGCATTTATAATATTAGTGGGACTAGCATTTTCCCGCGGCTTCGCCCGCATTGTTCCCGTTATTGTCCCAAAGGAGCTCTTTACCGGGATATAAAGTATCCTATGTTTCAATCCAGGACTTGGTCTACTTGTATGCCAAATTTCAGTTTGATCCATCTAGTTGCTACCCCGTTATTAGGTAACAAACATCCAAACATCTTCACAAACTGTCACATTTATAATATTAGTGGGATAGTGGGATGAGAAGTGTGATTCGCAGAGATGAAATAAGTTCGCGTTCCTCCGTTCGCGGAGATGAAATAAGTTAAATGTCTCTTTTTTTGCTTTAGTCGGGTAAAAAGTATTCTATGTACCTGGGTCATAATCCACCTGTGTATAGTCACCGGCAAAGACATACGAAAGAGTGCAGCACGCATAAATATCTGACACGACCACAGAAATATATCGAGATAGGTAGTTAGTTGATTTGTATGGTAACCAAGCGTGTAATGTTTTTCGCTTGGTGTTTGACGCTAAAAGTGTAATTTATGGATAACATAAATTATGTATACCATTATTTGGTATCAGATTTTCCAACCTGCTAATAATATTAACGGCAACTGAAGTTAACGGTGTGCAAAGTAGCTCGCCGCCACTCACGCGCAGAATGTCTTACTAAATTGAAAAGAGTGATAAGAATCTCTCTCCGTCTCCGAGACTAATTAAAAAAAAAACTGCATTGCTGTTGAAGTGTCCGGGGTTTAAGCTCCAAAATCCGGGGTATTTACGCTTTTTGTCCTAAGTGTCAAATTGTGGAGGTGGCAGCCCTAATTTTAACGCACCCAATCCGTCGTCCGTCCTAATACAAGCTTTGCATTAGCTCCAGATTCCAGATTATCTGCAGAGAAAACGTTTACGATCGAACTAAATCTGCAAACTCCGTATTCGTAGCAACTGGGTCGTCCATAGATATTGGGACTGCGGATATTATCTAATCTAATGTCTTAGCGACGCGCAGAATGTCTCACAAAATTGAAAAGCTTTAGCTCTCCGAGATTATCACTGTTTTAGCTCGCTAGCTATTCAAACGATTTCAAACAAAGACGAGTCGCACAGTTCGTCAAAATCTATTGTTTTTTTTTTCATTTACTTACCTACGTGATTTATCGACTAAAACCACAGAATAAGTACACTACGTACAGAAGTCTCTCTCTAACAAAACTGACGTTCGGGTCCGACCACCGGACGGAACGCACCGGATCCGACCGTTTCTCCGTCGCATAACGCGTGCTCTTTCTGGTCACTGGCTAAGCCTCTCCGCAGTGCAAAATTTGGTACCAGCAGCCGCGCGGCGAAATCCCGGAGTGAGTCACTCCTGCTTAAACCCATAAATCTATATCTATCTATGTATTCAGTTTACGTATATATCATAAAAAGGCAGCAACACAGCGTATTACACACATTAACGATTTAAAAAAAAGTGACAGGGGAGTGTAATAAGGTAATAAGTAAGTAATAATGTATACTTTTCTATAATAAACTACCTAAGGAGGTTTTGGAACTGCCTCTTCCTGCTTTAAAAATATATTTAAAGACAGCCTTGCTACAGACAGGTTACTATAGTGTCGAAGATTATATGAAGGACAAAAATGCATGGCCTAATTTAGACAATGATAACTGATCATATATTATTTATTTATTATTTGAAGTATTGTTGTATTGAAGTGTTGTATGACATCTGTAAATTTGAATGAATATGATATTGTTTGTTTTTTTTTGACGATGCATATAGCTGAAACACTTCTGCCTCGCTTGTAATATTACTGTTTGTGTGTGTGTTTTTAATTTAAAATGTAAATGTACCTACTGTTTTTGTACTAAAATGTAGCCTATGACGATGCAAAAGTGGTTCTTATGAATCCTACTTGATTAAATGAGTTCTTATTCTTATAATACGACGTAAACAAATATTAGTCTTTAAAATGTTTGTCGGTTTGCTTGTCGCAATAATTACCGAAACGATTTACGGGTCTATTAAGTATGACCATCGTTAAAATATAGGATACTTTTTACCCGACTACGGCGAAGCAAATATGACATCGTTTATTTCACCGTGACCGGCCTGCCGTGCCATGGCAAAACACTGTAACTATGGTGACGGCACCAGTAATGGACAGGAACCAATTATGGACATTTTTACCCGTAAAACCCATATTTTAAGTAACTGACACTAAATCAACACTATAAGTATGTTGAGATAACTGTTGGTCATAACTGGTAAAGTCCGTAAATAGTCGGCATTTTTAAGCCTGACTAACTTGCGACCCATATTGGGCGATGCAATGTTCGGACCCGTTTCCTGGGATCGAACGAGGTAGCTGGCCGGACAACCTTGAGTGGCAAAATAGTCGGCTATAAGCCATTAACCCGAGGATATTCGCCAACTCACAAAAGTCACCGATATCGGTAAAAGAGTTGCGCAACTAAAGTGGCAATAGGCCGGCCATATATGTGACAGAGACGATGACAGATGGAGCCAGCGAGCTCTACACTAGAGACCTCGAACGGGTAGCAGAAGCGTTGGAAGACCGCAAGCCAGATGGTCGGACGACATCAAAAAGACGGCGCGGCCGACCTGGAGTAGAATCGTCGCATCAAGAACCAATTGGAAATCCATGCAAGAGGCATATGTCTTGCAGTGGACACATATATGCTGAGAAGAAGAAGAAGTAATTAAATGTACTACTGTGCTTAACGTGTCCATGATTGGTGCCGGCACCCTATGTATGGATTTCCTATTACCAGATACAGTGTCGCGCACCGTGCGCTTCTAAAGAAATTTCCTACCGCGCACAATCCGAATGTGGAATGAGCTCTCTGTTGCGGTTTTCACTGAAGGCAACAGCATAGAGTTCTTCAAGAGGGGAGTGAATAGGTTTTTAAAAGGTCGGCAACACGCACGTAATGCCCCTGGTGTTGCAAGCGTCCATAGGCTGCGGTGACTGCTTACCATCAGGCAGGCCGTATGCTTGTTTGCCACCATAGTTGTATAAAAAAAGTGTTTTGTCATGGCACGGCAGCGCCGCAACCTCATCCTCAGTCTCAAACGAATTAAAATTTCTATAATTCAGTAAAAAAGGCACAACTGTCACTGACCGCAAAATGGATTGAAGATATCAATCTAAACAAACCGAATTACAATATTCACACACAATAGTTCTGATTACTGTCCTTTTGATGGTTTCTGAACGAATTTCGGAATCGCGCGATCTGTCAAATTTTGGCGGCAATCGATCAAACTTTTTTTTACGCCATAGATTGCGTCAAAGGTATTTAATTTTTATACTTGTTTGTTTGCGCGCAAAAAGTAGGTTTTTGAAATGTTATTTCCCTGTTTTGCTATTTTGAGCCCGTGTGAAATTATTCGCCGTTTGAATTGAGTTTTTTTCGCGGAAGTGGACAATCGCTGAATGTTTGCAAAGGCTTTACCACAAAACTCTAGTCAAGTCAAACAAACCTTATGGCACATATACAATACAATGCAAATATTCTATATTGCACACCAGAAAAACACATACGTAACAAATGTACATGAACATGAACATAGGTACCACACCCAGCCAGGACGTTGCCTGACCCGGACTATGTAACAAATGTACATTACATAATTAAAACAACTTAAAAGATCAGAACAGGCGGCCTTATAGCATAGCACATCTTTTAATATATACTCATACTCATTTATTGATAATATTATAAAATATTACATGTCAAGGTTTTGTGGTTATAATGATGTAAATTACAATTATTATTTTATGGAGTAACAAATTAGATTACTTATCTTAATATATTAAACCTATAGGATCCATCGAGCTGATCTGATAATGGAGACTGAAGGTGGCCATAGATAGGGTCATCTAAATGATATCACCCACCGTGTTTGAGCTTCTTTGATTGGTTTTGACATGCAGTTTGCGATGAAACAGAAAAGGTATACACTTAGGAAAAAAGTCGGTCTGAAAAGTATTTTTTTCAACAGAAACTTATTTGCACGTCAGTGTCAATACATATATATTTTGCCGGTTACTGTAGCTACAAGATACTACTTAATTATTATTACAAAACTTTAACTTTTTACAGGTTTATAGAAGTTATTGATCGCTTATACCGTCCTACTTGAATCATGCTATTGTCGAGACAGCTACGTTTGGATGCAAAACCCAATCAAAGATTGACCGATCACTCAATCCAAACCCTCTTAAAACGTAACGGTCCTTTTAAACTTAGAATACCGGCCCGAATTTAAATTCCTTGTGCCTCCGATACGAGAGGCTTTGGCATTCAAGTTTTGATGGATCTGCCGTTATTCTTGATTTTTGTGTAAAACGGGACAAAGATTGTAAATTGATGTCTCTTGTGGACATTGTACAATAAAGAATATTATGCTACTGTATTTTAAAACTACGCCTTATTTCGACAAATGGAAACTTTTGTATTTAAAGCACAAAGAGTTAGAGTGAAGCTAGAGTGCCACTACGATATCTCTGCAGTGGGGTACATGGCAACACCTCCATTTATTTCTAGGAAAATGTGACTTTTAAATGGAGGTGTTGCCATGTACCCCAATGCACAGTTATCGTAGTCGCACTCTAATTAATGCGACGAATGACCAGAGGACTACCTAGCTCATACTTATGACAAAGTATACCTTAGTGTTAGCTATCCGTGTGGTAATGCGGTCAGCCTCCGGGCACTTCGGGAGGTTGCATGGGCATGCCTTCTGTCTCGCTCTAACAAAAAATAAAATGTTTACTTAGTCTAGACATATAAGCGAACAGTCGCAATAAAATATCATTATAAAACCATGTTTTTTTGTCTCCCGCTAGGTACCAACTTGAAACCGGTACACTATTTTCATAGCTCATATTTTTCACCTCCCAATAACTTTATGTCCAGGTTTAATTATTTATTTTTATCATGCCTTTGTTAAGGGTAATAATATACAAAACTTTAAATTAAAACCATTTAAATTTTTTAAAAATAATTGCAGAGGATTGAAACTGATTCTTGTTGTAGGAATTTGTTTGTAATTTTTTACAAAAAAATTGTTAGTGTGCTTGTTGGAGGAATTTGTTTTAAATTCAATACAAAACCTCTAGAAAACCATTTGGCCGAAATTATCCCGAACCAAATCGATAAATCTCGACCACAATCCTTAATATACTCCTCATTCATTCCCAATGCCTTAATTTCTTTATAAAAATCATATAAATCTTGTCCATGGATAAAGCGAAGGTAATTCGAGGTACCTTTTGGTCCAATTTTCTTAACGCGTGACAACTTTATATGATTTTTTGGGTTCTTTTTTGGGAGAACATTGTGGTTGTCAATTACTACGCTTGTCGTGAATGACGCAACTTGTGAATGGGCCAAGTTGTAGGAGTATACAGGCGGATTAAACATTTTGGTTCGTCTATCTTTTCAAGATTCTTTTGATCAGGCAAAGTTAGTCATTATATTATATTATAACCGTTAAATTAAGTGAAATAAATAGGTAATTCGTCAAAAAACCTTCTTCGTTTTATAGCCTATTGAAAAATCCATTATTTTCAAACTACTCCAAGTACAAGTACATCTTTAAGTAGAAATCGATAACAACTTATCTTCAATCTTACTTTTTTAACCAGAGATTCATGAAAATTCATCCAAAACTTACTAGCACTCCAATTTGTTGTGTTGAAATTGACCAGTTTTATTGCAGAACATGACTCAAATTTAAATAAATTGTGTATTGTGTGGCGAGCAAAAAAATTTTTCTGAATCTCTCATTTTTTACTGTATATAAGATAAAAAAATGTATACCTAGTACCTAAGTAATACAATATAAAACATAATAGGTACAATACAATACAAGTTTGGTACTCGGTCGATGTGTATCAGATTTCCTCCCAATATTTATTTTTATCCTCGTAACTTCTAACCAACACCCATCCTGTATATATTTCGCGATAGCCTGTGTGGTCCACTCCACGCACTTATCGCCCAACTCATGAGCAAGAACAAACGCGGCCATAAATCCAAGATGGCTGACAAGCATTGTTCTGCTCGCTCGTTCAGTCGTTCATTCATTCATTCGCTAGACGAGATGACGCCACGGCTACAATGCACAGGTATTTAGGGCATGTTTGAATTGTAATTTATAGATTAATGAAAAATTGAGAAGTATTTACGCAGTTAGTTCAGCTCTCCATACAAAAAGTGATCGGAGTAAAGGAGGTCTCGACATTTAAAATAATTTTCATAATGGTGCCATAAGTTCACTACTTTATATGATTTTTTTCTCGATTTAAATACTTAAATACACTGTAATACGTGCTTTACGCCCGCTATTTGGCACCTAGAAAAAAAGTTACAGGGAGGGGTAAAGGGGTATCTAAGGGGGGAAACAAACGAAGGGATGCAACCCACAGCGTTAAAAAATCTGCAAAAGTCATTTAAAATTTCAATACAGATACCACAGAACCAACCTTCTATGTACAGTCGAGTTCATTTACATCTACACACTTACGGGAACAAAAATATCTGAACACGACCGCATAAAAGCGTGTTCAGATATTTTTGTTCTCTTATATGAACTCGACTGTACTTAGATTAGAGGCCTTATGACGCTCAAGCAAAAATAAAAACCGGTCAAGTGCGAGTCGGACTCGCCCACCGAGGGTTCCGTACAAACTCATAAGTAGATATATGAATAGTTCAAGAAAACTGTATGGCGATTAGCTTAGTAGGAGCAAATAATTAGGTATGTGTGTTACGATTTTTGCAAATTTCTAAAAAACGGTGAAATTTAGGAAAACCGTTATATTTTTCCTGTAAATTTTAGGATGATATTAATAATTGGTAATTACAGATTTTTCTGTTCAGTAACTTCGAAGATACTAGGGGGGGAATGGTATTTTTTTTACATTTTTCGTCATAATTCAAAAAATACTTATATAAGAAAAAAAAAATAAAAACGGCATTTTAATCTACAAATCAAGCCCTTTCATTTGATACCCCATTCAATATAATAGCCCTACATTCAATTTCAAAATCTCATTACGGACCCCTTTAAAAAAAAGTAAAAAAGGCATAAGATTTTTTTTCCATCTATTAGGCTCGGGTTAGCGGTTTTTAACACTATTCCAAATTTCAAGTCGATAGCATCAGTAGATCCTGAGATATCTTGCTGTGACAGACGGACAGACAGACAGACAGAGTCGCACCATAAGGGTTCCTTTTTTACCATTTTGGTACGGAACCCTAAAAATAGGTAAGATCTGAGGGACATAAGTAATCTAATTAGGTTAGATACCTTATGCCCTCAGAGCGATGATAAGAGGCCTTCGTCGACATACTCACGAGACCTGTAGGCTTATGATGCTACGCTTTGTCGCGTGATAAATAAATGATAAAGCATCCGTCACTCTCACAGATATATTGTCAGAACGTGACGGATGCTTTATCATTTATTTATCGCGTGACAAAGCGTAGCATCATAAGCCTACTGGTGGGCAGTGCCGTAAATAGCCTTTTATGCCACACTTGGCCATAAAGTGCCTTTTTCAGCACGCTACGCGCACGGAAAAAGCCGCTTTCTGGCCAAATGTAGACATAAAATGCTGTACACAACACGGGAGGTAATAAAGAAAGCCCTCGATCGCATATTTATGTCCCTCGCCTACGGCTCGGGCCGCAAACATCTGCGATCTCGGCCTTTCTTTGTATTACCACCCTACTTGTGTAATATACTATTCTGCGCCCTGTGCGAGCTTCTATAACTGCGCCTTTGTTTCTTTTAGATATTATAGGTACCCTAGGGTCCTGCCTGGTCTGGCCATTCTTGCGCCCCCCAGAGTCTATACGCCCAGTGCCTGGGCACCGCCCTTTTTACGGCACTGCTAGTGGGGCCCGTTTGCTGTAGCAAATTTATAACAAATGGTAGCTATATTTGGACAAGATTTACGCGTTCCGGTAGAGAACCTAAAATGTTTACGGTTTAGGTAGACGAAACACACATTTATGTACTTAACAGCAACTTTAATTTTTGCTAAGTAACGTTTCGTATAAGGGAATATAGTCTACAGAATATGCCATGTGAATATCGACTGTAAAATGAAATTACCACGCGTAACAATAAATAGCCAACATGTTTTTTTATACCACTAATAATATAGTCATACGGTAGTCGTGTCAACGACTAAGGTATTTGACACGCTGGTGCCCAATAGGTCTGTCACCTTTATTGCAAGTAATTTTATTCAAGGTGGCAATTACTGGGACAGTGTCAAGCACTCGGAAGTCTACGTTAACAGTCTAGTCTTAGCAAAAAATACCTTAATTTTTATATTATAGTGAAGGAAAGACAACCCAACAAACACATTGTATAATAATATGAGTAAGGATAGATATTTAAACAGTTGTTTTCAGATCTCAGCTATTTAAATCTTTGTTATTAAATGATATTTCTGTCCTCCGGCCGGAAAGCGTCAACTTTCGGGCCGCTGCGCTAAACGAAGTTGCTGCTTTCCGGCTCCATCGAACAGAAAAATAGTATACAAACCTTGGCCAGTAAATAAGAAAGCCTCAGATTACATGGCTGTCGACTTCGGATGTACACAAGACGAGAGGTAATAAAGAAAGTCCTCGATCGCATATTTGCATCTGCGATATTGGTCTTTCTTTGTTTTACCACCCTAGTTGTGTAATGTAATGTTCTGCTTATCCTTTCTTTCAACGATCTAAGACTTCATTGTGTAAGATGTCCCGTGATATTTATTTAGTGTTTACGATATTTAGTGGCCCAAATTTACTTGGTCGCAACGCTCGACGCTCTGCAGTCCTGAGTGACAGTTTAAACCCACTTACCCGTTAATGTTGACACTTATAGTATAGTATAGCTAACGAGTTTAAAGCTGGCCCAGCAGCGATCCGTCACGCGCCGGCAAATTGAGATGGAGCGGAGCATTACATCTATGGAGCGGAGAAATTACAGCTTTAAGTGGAGCACAATAATGCTAAATAACAGTCTACTAATGTTGTTGCTGGACTCCTTCTATTTGGCATACGTTTTATTTGTTCCAAAGTATTGTTAGCCCGAATTTTACACATAATTTTTCCCGAGCTTTAACGGAAAATATTTTGGAAAATCTTTTATGTTAGTCAATTAGAATAGGTTAGGTTATATAATTATTCTGAAAAGTTAAGGGTACCTGTAAATTAACTATTAAATGCGTAAAGAGTGTTCGACTAATAGAACATTGGGACAAATAAAATTATGCTAAAAAAGGGGATCCGTTTTTGGTATATAAAAGTACCTATCGTCGTATTTTTGTATTGCATACCTGATGTTGTTCTGCAGGAATGTTTAGGCAGAATTGCATTTCGCATATTTTCTTTCGGCATACACTATTTTTTGGCATAGGTTGCGGTTTTAACTGAATGTACTTAACCTACTTTCCTGCTAGCAGAAAAAAACTTTATGCTATGCTAAAAGTATGCTTGATATTTGGGCCGAGTGTACACGCTGATATCTTGGAAAGTAAGCGTTTTTCGACTGTACATCATATAACTTTTTTTACTCCCAATAGTCGTTAAAATCTATAGTAAAGTTTGCCGAGTTACTCGTTCCCACCGTTCTGCAAAATGATCATCCGATTAAAAGTGTTTCTGCGAAACATTTTTATTATTCGAATGTAATCAGTATCATGCATACATTTAAGCACAATATAATAGCAGTAAGTTTTCTTCCCACTAAAGATACTAGATACATCGCGCGCTTGAATGTGTGCGCGCCGTGTATGAACGCACTACAAGCAAAGTTTTAAAAATGCGTAAAAATGCTCCAGTATGTATCGCACTCACACAGACGTGCTATGGCGCGTCTGTGTGAATACATGTCGCGCGCTCCTAACCCGCCGAAGTCGGACTACTTGTTTGTCTTTATACTTTGATTTAAGGTAACAAAAGAATATGAATAGGGTAAATTGTGAACTGGCTAGTTAAAAGAAAATATTCAATTTTGCTGTCACTTTCACATGCTGACACCAGACTATATAAAATACTGTACTCTAGGCAAGACTTGTAGAATGGATTTACTTTAATTGCACAAATAAATTGGCTTTTTCTCTAAAATTATACATGCTATTGTTTCTTTCATATAACAGTACGTTTTAAACTTTATTTCAAAATCACTTTATGCACATTTGAAACCACAATGTAATAATAATCGCACATCTTAACCCCCGGCTGCCGCCCGTGGCTCCTCCCCTCGGATCGATCGCGGTTAGTTGTGGTGTGACGGTTAAATCGGGTCGGGGATGATACGAGGGTTAAGTTTCGTTTGAATATTCCCGGTGACGGTCTTATGACACTGGTGTTTACTTTTTTCCTGAGATATTTTGGGTATTTCTTCGATGATTTCATTGGGATTACGGTGGCATCATTAATGTGGAAGTCTTAGGGCCTTATCACACTTGCGATGTGCGTGAGAGTTTCCATACAAAACCAGCCGCGGCGAAATCGGAGCGAGTTCGCCGCGAGTGAAATTTGTATGGAACTTCGCTTCTAACTCTCCCGTAGCTCGCTCTTAGGAGACTTGCACGATATTTTAGAGTATTTGATAGACAACCTCGACTACCAGATATCAGTAAATTAGTAATAGTACATTACACAACTATGGTGGTAATAAAAAGAAAGGCCGAGATCGCAGATGTTTGCGGCCCGAGCTGCAAGCGAGGGACGTAAATATGCGATTGAGGGCTTTCTTTATTACCTCCCGTGTTGTGTACATCATTTTATGTCTATACACTTGGCCAGAAAGCGGCTTTTTCCGTACGCGCAGCGTGCGGAAAAAGCCATTTGATGACCAGGTGTGGCATAAATACCGGGCCTCCTGCCACCGTCTCTTGCCAAACCGACGGGTTCCAAGACGGCTGGCACCTTGGCACCGACAAGGGCCCTTCGGATGACATCGTTGAGACTGGCGTGACGGGGGATGCGTCCTGCGCTCCTACCGCAGGAAAGCCCGTGGTGGCCTAGGCTGTCTACCATAAAGACATTAATGACACAATTCACTTATTTTGAATTGAAGTGTGAAAACGATCGGATACATCGGATAGTGTGAAGTTTCTATGAAATAAAGTAAAATAACGTCGTTTTACTCAACATCAAATCATCTACTTATTTATAGTATTTGATCTTTTAAAAATCGTTTAAATCGCTAATACCGGTGATTTTTGTAATTTTTTGTAAAATTTTGCAAATTTTCGGAAGCAGATTTAATTTAAAGTCTAGCGTGCAATTCGTATTGGTTACAGCTACAGGCTAGTCTAGTACCCTATTGTGGGTAATCTATGGCTGCATAATTTTATCGCGAACAGACATCTAGACGCGGACATTCGTTTATAATGTTAATAGATACGGTCTTTTTTGTGACAATGGTATAGTCAGCCGCGCAAATCGCACGTCATTCCGCTCGGCTGGGCGGTGACATCTGTAAGTAGGTGCGAAGAGAACAACAGGACTGTACTTGGCGTTAAAAGGGCGTAACGCCATCCGGTGTCAATGAGATGTGGGATTTTTTTAAGTGAAGTAGAACAGACAAAGTTGCCGTCAAAAGTGCCGCCGCCCCGCCCTGCGGCCAGCGGCGAGGTTTAAAGCGACTGTGGGGTTTTGATACTTGCAACAGTTCGCAAGCAACAATCGTCAGTACAATTTTATCTAAGTAGGTACCAGATTTTATGTAAATCGTTAGATATATTTACTGACAGTCGATTACTAAACGTCGACATCGTTTAAGCCTTGCCTTAAGGAATAGGGTTGCCAGGTCGCGAAACCTACTAGCCGGACAGGCCAGCCAGTTAGGCCGGACATTTGGGTAAAAAGGCTGGACACCCTACATTATTGTGTCTCAGTGTTAGAAAGAAAGAAAGAAAGAAAGGAAGAAAGAAAATACATTTATTCATGACAGCACAAGGTAAAAACAACAAAAAATTATATAATTAATATAATAAAAAATTATATTAAAAATGTATATATTAGTATACGACATGTAGGTACGACAATAAAATTGGCCAGACACGCAATCAAAAAGCCTAACTAAGTCCGGCTTTATCCGGACGCCTTTCAACGCTATTTAAGAAGCATGGTGTTTTCAGACACCTTCAAACTGAAGTAGGATTTTCTGTACAATTTCAGAATGACCATTACGATTT
Source organism: Eudemis profundana (assembly GCA_947034925.1). Lineage (NCBI taxonomy): Eukaryota > Metazoa > Arthropoda > Insecta > Lepidoptera > Tortricidae > Eudemis > Eudemis profundana. Next base: position 4,485,370 of record OX344813.1, read on the forward strand.
GTTAGTTCCCAGGTATACACAAGTTGAACAACAGTTTAAACAGTAATTATAGCACTAACTTAAACATTATAAACACCGCATAAGCTTTTATACAGTTTGCGTGTTTGAGTATCTCTCTCTAATAAAACTGACGTGCGGGTCCGACCACCGCACGGAACGCACTGGACTGTCTCTTTGTATCCAATAACGCGAGGTCTTTCTGATCGCTGGCTAAGCCACTCCGCGGGGGCAAAATTTGGTACTAGTGCCCGCGCGGCGAAATCGCGGAGTGAGCCACTCTGGTATTGACAAATTGTTCGATTATAAGGGTAACTTCACTTGTCAATATTACAATTATTTTTCAAAAGCGTCCAGGGTCAATTGCAGAAAAAAATTACCTTTTACTTTTTTTGTCTGATCATGGTGTGTCTTATACCATTTTACTCAGAATCACGAGCACTTTTCATTTATGAAATAAAAAAAGTAGTGCAAAATGTCCGAACTTTTCCGTACAAATTTTGAATTTCTTAGTTTCGTTACGCCCAAACTAAATATAGGGGAAAATCGTAACGAAACTGAGATTTTATTTTTTCTCAGTTTCGTTACGATTTTCCCCCTTTCTGCAATTGACCCTCCATAAAGTGGGACATTTATAATTTCAAAGAACCTATATTCCTAACTAGCTGTCCCGGCAAACTGTGTTCCGCCTCAGAAGTATGATTATCTTTTAGATTTTTAATATTTATTCTGTTATTCGGGGCAGAGACAAACACAAAAATTCAAGGATCATAAAAATCGGTCCAACCGTTCTCGAGTTATAAATAATAAATAGTGTAACTAACCGACTTTGTTTTATGTACAGATATAGAAGATATACAACGATCAAGACGTTTCAGTCCCGGTAGTCGCAGACTGTCAAAGGAGATTGGTTTTGCAATAAAGATAACAAACAATAACAGCGCCACAAAGGGCCATGCATGATGCACGCCGTCATCGCGTCACGAGCGTTGCGTGACAAGCCAAAAGATTAACCCTTGCGAGTGTACAGGGCTAACTGCCTTTATACTGTAGACACAGTAACTTTAACAGACCTATAATTTAAAAAATATCCGACTTCAACCAAGCACATTGAATTAAAATTAAAAGAAAAAAAGATTCACAAACGTACACACACAAAGCGTGCACAGTTAAAAATTTCATCCTTTAATTTTTCCTTTCGTGGTGGACTTTACTATAAAATTTATAAATGGGATCACTTACCTGGGTCATACAGAAAATCGATAAAAAAAGTGTTCATGTTGCATTAAAATTCAGTTTTGACCAATTCAAAGTTTAATGTTTTTTTTATTGAATATTTCTCTTCAAGACAATTCATTTTTGAATATTTTAATAGCAACAACATATGATAACATAAGATAAATATTAATTATTTTGCAAAAAGTCTCCTTCTGTGGACTGTTATACGGTGAGGTATTTTTCTTTAAGTACTCATTAAAATTATGTAATCGTCATTTATTCTTTTTGCTTTGCATGGATTGCGATGAACAATCCATTCAGTTAGCCACTACTGGTATTAGAAAAAAATATATATGTCTACGTTCTTTAAAAAAGTTAATACTTTACCTGTTATACACTTTTGAATCTTTTCTGTGGGCAAAATAAATCTGTTACAAAAGTCAGACGTGTGATCCTATCCGTATTTTTTTTTGCATTGGCAACACCAGCAGTCTTGTTGATACTTTCCCATAGTTTGTTGGATGTGAACACGCATAATACGTTGAAAAAAAGTTTTTTTTAATTTGAAAATAGTGATGTAAAAGATCGGTGCGTCTTTCCTGTTCATCGTATATATCGGTAAATGGTAAAATGAAAAATTACTTATGCACTGGCCCTTAAATATCATAGGGAGTATTTATTGCATATCTAACTAAACTAAATCTAACCTAAAATTTGATCGAGATAAAATTAATTTTTCAATGTACCGTCTCTTCTGTGGCCATCTTTCCTGTGTCCAATAAGTCCACAGAAGAGATTAATGTCCACAGAAGTGACATATTTATATTTATTTATACTCTTTAGATCAATTTTAGATAAGGGACAAATCATGTGATCATTCTAAAGTATTTCAACTCGACACTCCCAAAGTAAAAGCTATCCTACTACTTTAATAATTGTTTTTGTTATCTTCTGTGGTCAATATGATCTCTTCTATGGTATGTCCACAGAAGAAGATGTCACATCTGTGTAAGATTTAGAATATTGTTCTTTTTTCTTAAAATATGTAATTTTTTGACAGAATATTGATAAGGGACAAATCATGTGATCATTTTAAAGTATTTCAACTCGACACTCCCAAAGTAAAAGCTATCCTACTACTTTAATAATTGTTTTTGTTATCTTCTGTGGCCAATATGATCTCTTGTATGGTATGTCCACAGAAGAAGATGTCACATCTGTGTAAGTTTAAGAATTTTATTTATGTTTTTATAAATACTATACTTACAGTTATATAATTGTAATGGGATACATAATGATACACAAAACAATCACTTTATCCCAAATGTTTCAGATTTAGTGTAACGAGCTACATTTGATAGCAACATTTGCTATCTTATATGGACAAATTTGATCTCTCCTGTAGTACGACCACAGATCAAGACGTCAATTCTGTGTACATTTAAGAATTATTTTTTTATTCCTTATTCACTCAAATTAAGCAAAATATATTATTATTATAACAACCAGCATACACTTAAGAAGTATTTCAATCATATTGACTTAACATACATCGTCCTCTACTATATAAGTGAGTTACTTTAGTGATCTTCTGTAGCCATGCTTAATCTCTGCTGTGGACGTACAAGAACAAAAATACCACTTTTCACCTTTAAATTTAGAGACTGATCTGTGTCTTTATTTTTACTGAACAGTTTTGAACATAAGTAATAAATAAAATAAGTTTGATTAAGATCTGAGTGCTTTTCATTTTTTCAAGTTTCATTTTTCTTATTTCTGTATGACCCACCTAAGAGACTTATGAATTTTAATAAAAAGCAAGTTAAAGAAGAGTAAAAGAAAAGAAAAACACATAAATGATTACAAAGATACAGATCTTTATAACCTAAGGTATTACCAATTACTATATCAAAGTAACAATATAAATATTAGCGCAAAGCGCCTATTTCGGCCATATCCTAGTAACTGGTCTGTTGTAAAAATATACTGTATAAATTATCAAGTATTGCTATATTTATCCAGTTAAATTAAGTTGTAGAACTCTGGCCTAAAACATAGTAAAAATATTCCTAATCCGGTGTCATATTCTTACTTCAGTTTTAGTCAGCTGTGATGTAAAATTGATGACCAGAAGAAACTGAACACATACCTACTGATATTTACATAAATGATCAGTTATTGACCATAAACTTTTATGTCATAATATTGTCGGATTATTGAAATATATTGTGCGCGATTTATCCGTTTAAATTATTTTTAAAATTTAGTTTCATTAATAAATAAGTACCCAGTTTGGTAAATGGATGACATTATCATTACAGTATCCATTATACAACTATTTTAGTGCAGTTTACGTCTATTAATTTATAAGGTAAGTGCTTTATTCCAATTTAATGTCCTGTTTACATTTATCCAGCCACCTCATGACGTTCGCCAATTAAGATAATTATCTACCTGATACTAAATTCAGCCCGTAATTTACTCTAAAAGCTCCCCACAGCACCGACCTAGTTGTACTCAAAGTTTGAGTGCTTAATTAGGTTGTTTAAAGCTCGCACCGGCGTCTTAAACTTCGCTTTTGATATTTTTATTATTTGTATGAAGAAAGTTTCAGTTTCTCTAGTTCGTAAGACGAGAGACAGAAATTTTAAAATCTGTACTTCCAACATCGGATGATGCATAAAAAGTCTAACTTACACGTTGTTTCTGTAATTTCTGGAGTTTGCGGAAGTTGTTTACAACAATACCATTTATATCTATAGGTAGGTGCTTCAATACTTACTGTTGTAAGTACCTAACCTACCACTGTTACTGTTGTGGTTGCCAAAAACACATATTAAACTTTCGTAGAAGATATATAAGGACACTTTAGGTCTGAAAGCCAACATTCATCAGGACTCAGCCGTTACTGTATTTACATTACATTTTACCATTTCTAAGATAGAACCTTCTGATAGACTGACACAAACTCGTGAAGTTGAAACGAGAAGAGAAGATGTACGGCCTACGTGCAGAGGAAAAATGTTGGATATTTTTTTTGTACTTTTCAGGAAAGTTGATTCTTCGCATTTAAAAGGTCATATTATACCTCCTTCGACGTGCCGACCCCAATAGATAAAGATCTTAATCGTCAATAGCATTTAGTGACTGAAAAGATTAACAAAATACTTATAACACTTGTGTGCGTGTGCGTGTTATCTTAGTACAACACTCGCTCTCACACTCATTTGTTCCGCTAATATCACACCTCCATCTACACAAGTCAGATCAAACAGAAATTCGCCACATCAACGCACCGACCTAATTTACAAACTCAACACTTAACAATGACATAACATGCCTTGCAAACTTACTCAAACGGCCACCGAGCGTTAAGATCAAAGGATACCCATCAAAGTCGTATCCAGTCAAGTTAACTTTAGTTTAAATTTTACGTATATATAACTTGGTCAAGTATTGTAGTTATTATGTCTTTGAAGCATCGATGGTACCTTATGGGCGGGGCGCGGCCTGTCTGAGTTAGAGGACATTATTTGATGCAAAGGTGCCGCTCTGTCGGGCGGTTTTGAAGTATTGTGATGGGTCAATTTTGCAAGCTCTTTGGTGTAACCAGATTTGTTGTTTGGTTACTTTGATATGCGAATGACGCGGTGTGTGAAAGTTGACTCGTATTTATTTAGGTACACCTAGAACAGATGTAAATGAAAGAATTAATGAGAAGATTAACCATAGAGAAATAATAATTTATGGTAAAATGAAGAATTCCGAATAAAATTGATGCATAGCCTTGCCTGACTTCATTATGGCAATATGATAGGTATCGATTTTTTTATGTGTACACGTACACATATTCAAAATTTGCCTTATAATGAATTAAATCTCTTTTGATGTTAGGTAGGTATTCTTTCTTATTTGCTATTGAGCAAATTTGTTAGCTGGATGAGATTCCTTACAGGAATCGCCTTTGTATTTATATAGCCATTAATCTTTGTATTGTTTCTCTCTGTACCAGAAAAGTATTGTATGGCACGCTATGCAAAAAGTAATTCTGCCTAAATATATTTCTGCCAAATAACATTATGCGGCACTATATGACGAAAACTTGTATGCATTAGTAAACCTTATAATGTTAGTAGAATAGGCTAGGCAAATTCAAAAGCCCTCGTATTTCATTTGACTCTCATTCCGGCCCATGGTCTTCACGGCATCTGCCTCAATTTGCGGCGGAGGCAAAGGCAGCCAAATAAAAGTATATAGAATAGATAACAAATGACAGTGCGCGGGCGCAGCGGCGCGGAAACTGCGCTAAGATGGGATGGGGTGCGTGACACTAGCGAAATCACTTTATGACATTGACTTAGAAACTTGATTTTGTTACCAAAGTTCCAAAAAACTTATATAAATGCAAAAGTAACTCTGTCTGTCTGTTACCTTTTTACTCTAAAGCCGGAGGACCGATTGTGACAAAATTTGGTAGGTATGGAGATAGTTTGAGACACTGAAAAAGACAAGGTAGGTTTTATCCCAGAAACAATTCCCTAAGAGGATAGGTTGCAGTGGCGTGGCGTAAAAGATAGCCTTTTGGCTAGCCGGTGCAGATTTAGTGTGCCTTTTCCTTAGGAGCTGTAGAATAAGGTGCTCAAATGCCTGATATTAGGCAAGCCGGTAGGAATCGAGTTCCTTGGACGCCACGCTACTGATAGGTTGTATAGGGTATCAATCACTTCTCAAGTAAAGGATATAGAACTCTAATTCTACACAGTCGCGGCCAAAAGCTAATTAGTGTAGGCAATAGAAAGTGTTTGGATGTTTGTTACTAAATAACGCCGTAAGAAGTGAATGGATAGTAGGTACTATTTTTTTTTTTTTTTTTTATGTCTTTTAAGTGATGGATTTCAGTCCCCGCGATGGATACGGGCGGCTGAACCCGCAAGTATGCGTGAATTTATATAATCGACTGTAATGGAGTGATTCTATGAAGGTTTGAAATGGATGAGAGGTGAAAAGTCTGATTTATGTTCCGTTGAAATTTTTCAGGCTGTTGACTAGTAGGTACTATTAGTACTGTAATTTGGTATGCCAGTAGACCAAGTCCTGGATTGAAGCATAGGATACCTGGGATAGTAACGAGAATGATACAGGCCAAGCTACGGGTAAATGCTAGTCCTACTAATATTATAAACTAGTATATTCCCGCGGCTTCGCCCGCGTTGTTCCCGTTATTGTCCCAAAGGAACTCTTTACCGGGATATAAAGTATCCTATGTTTCAATCCAGGACTTGGACTACTTACATGCCAAATTTCAGCTTGATCCATCCAGTTGTTATCCCGTTATTAGGTAACAAACATCCAAACATCTAAACATCCAAACATCCTCACAAACTTTCGCATTTATAATATTAGTGGGATGGGAAGTGGGATGTGAAAGTTTGTGAAGATGTTAGGATATTTGGATGTTTGTTACCTTATAACGGGGTAACAACTGGATGGAACAAGCTGAAATTTGGCATGCAAGTAGACCAAGTCCTGAATTGAAACACAGGATACATTATATCCCGGTAAAGAGTTCCTTTGGGACGATAACAGGAACAACGCGGGCGAAGCCGCGAGAAAATGCTAGTTTATAATATTAGTGGGAAGTGGGATGTGAAAGTTTGTGAAGATGTTTGGATATTTGGATGTTTGTTACTAAATAACGGGGTAACAACTGGGTGGATTAAGCTGAAATTTGGCATGCAAGTAGACCCAGTCCCGACTTGAAACATAGGGTACTTTATATCCCGGTAAAGTGTTCCCTTGGGACAGTAACGGGAACAACGCAGGCGAAGCCGCGGGAAAATGCTAGTAATATTATAAATGTGAAAGTTTGTGAAGATGATTAGATGTTTGTTACTAAATAATGGGGTAGCAACTGGATGGATTGAGCTGAAATTAGGCATGCAAGTAGACCCAGTCCTGGATTGACACATAAGAGTTTGACACGACGCGGGTGAAGCTACGGGTAAATGCTAGTAATCTATAGAACTGTAATGGGATGAACTATGCCTGCTAAGACCTGGGTCGAACGTGGAAGTATCTGGGGCACTCGAAACACGCACTAATGGCGCGGGCGATCGCCGCCGCTGTATAATGAGGTTCGAGATGAAATACTTAGCGTGTTTTCTTCAAGTGGAAATATAGAGGACTAGATTCCGCTTAGCAAATCGGTCTGCATAGAATGTTTAACTTTTGTTTACATTTTTTCTCTTCGCTTCAAGTTTAGGACACTTGTCTTACCGCCGGTGCGTAAGCGAGTAAAACTGGGCAAGCTCATCATCAAAACTGGATTTTGGAAATAAGCGGACCAATCTGGAAGTATACATACCCTTTTAATTAAAACAAAATGTAGATAGTCGGTTCCCAAATGGAAACTCTGAGGTTACAAGCAGCAATACAACCGACTAAAGAACCTACCTGCAGCATGGTCCCTATAACCAGCCCGCATGTCTCTCTATTAGGTACCTAATACAGTACATCGGCCTATAAAAAGTCTGTGCTATAGCTTGGCAATTTCATTGGTGACACTCACATGTGTGCTTTTTGTTATGTGCAGCCGTAACGGGGGCCTCCGGAGGTTGCCTCCGTCGGTCGTCGTTCGTGGTGGCGGTAACTTGTGTGAGTAGTTACGGCTGCACATAACAAAAAGCACACATGTGAGTGTCATCAACGAAGTTGCCAAGCTATGGTCAGTACACACAGAGTATGAACATGTATTAAAGTGCGCACATTACACGGATTACATGTTCATACTGATTAGGGTTATTCTTCAGAAATATGTCTGCGGTCATCTTATTCCTCTGGCCCTTTTTCATACTAAATGTATGGAGACAGAGGAATAAGTCGCAGACATATTTCTGAAGAATAACCCATTAACAGCCCGACTAAACTATCGGCCGATAAAACTTTGTAGTTTTCTGTGTCTTATCCTGCCTTTTGGTTAAATAAAAGTTTGAAAAAAAAATGGAAATCATGGAACCATCGCGATTTATATAAAGCGGCAAGCTGTATGTTACGGGTTTTGGCCCGTGTTGTTTTTTCTGCGGCAGATGCGGCGACACTCCTCACGCATTGTTGTGGCCAGTGTCGCGGTCTATTCAGCTCCTATATGTAGTTTATCAAATTATACGCGCACAATTAAACATGGCCGGTATAGCCTCTCGGCTCGGTCGGGTGCGTGGTGGTTTGATTCGGCCAGTTAATTACGAGTAGATTAACCAAAACTAACAGCGAATATATACAGGGTGACTTCGAATTGGTAATACAAAATGAATGTTTTACATACATATCCCCTAAACTTAGCCCCTCAATTAAGTCTCATACTTTTAAAATAATCAGAAGTATTTTTTTTTATTATTAATTTATCCCATTTTTGTTGGCTTAACATGGTTATCCTACCATAATAATAAACAAAGAGGTTTAAAGAATTTCAAATGAACACTTTCCTCTTTGGTTATCCGTCACATGCCGCAATATTATTAAGAAGACGTGTTTTGATCAGTAATTGTCAGTTGTCAAAGAAAATACGAGTGACAGGTATGACACTTAGGTATTTAATGGAGTGTAACCACACTTTAGGACTTTAATTATTTGTTTTGTTAGAAAATTAGCAATAATTAAATACAGCAAATTTTAACATAGGGGTTAATGTGTTACACTATGGCATTAACTGAGCCATAATCAAGTGTTTTGTATTACCAATTTGAAGTCGTCCCGTCCTGTATAACATTGTCTCTGGGTTCCGCGATTATGACTTATTGTAATAAAATAACGTTAATAAGTTAACAACATTAAGAAAACAATTAAGTAATATACGCGATTTAATCTGTTTAAGTTGTTTTATAGCAACTCAATATTTTTGACTATTTTTTTTGCAAACAATGTGAAAATGTATTACCAGGCCCTTAATAGAATCAGGAAATATTTTTCGATACTGGTCACTACTAGTTTGGGAGCGCTACATGACCTACATGTAAAATAGCTTTCAGTGTGATAATAATAACTAGAGTTGTGCCCGCTCGTTCTTTGAAAAGAGCGCTCCGATCTCGGTCAATCGGTCAAAGGAACTAGTTCGGTCTTTTAGTTCCTTTAGTTCAGGAGCAAATTCGAGATCTGAAGGAAAGAAAGGAGCTAGCTATTGAATATTTGATTTTGACTAATTCGATCATTCGCTCCCAACCGATTTGTACCGACGTATCGACTACTGAACTAAAGGACCGAAGACCGATTTAGAGCGCTTAAGGAGAACTAGTTCTTATCGGTCCGAGGTGGGATTTCATTCCTTTTAGTTCTTCGGTCCTGACCGACACAAGCCTAATAACTCGTTGATGACAAAAATGTTGATTAACACTCTCATTGACAAGGGGCCGGTAGGTATTCAGGTTAATTTTGTAAGTAAATTGGATCTTTTATTATTATTACACGACAAACGAAAATGTATGGTGTCTATTTATGTTCGTAAGGGGAGGTAAATTGAATAGGTGATACCACAACGCTAACTTATTGCATTGTCCATAGGAACACGCTTATAGTCTGAAATCCGTGCATGACTGGCCCTACGGAGTAAAAGAAAAAGTACATCACATAACTATGGTGGTAATACAAAGAAAGGCCGAGATCGCAGAAGTTTGCGGCCCGAGCTGCAAGCGAGGGACGTAAATATGCGATCGAGGGCTTTCTTTATTACCTCCCGTGTTGTGTACATCATTTTATGTCTACACTACGCGCAGCGTGCGGAAAAAGTCACTTTATGGCCAAGTGTGGCGTAAAGAATAGAAAATCAGACTTGTAAAAGAGCCCTTGATTACTTGCAGAAATAAATTATTTTATTTATTTATTTAGTAGCCCACGATCTGTAATCCGTTTATTCGCAATATTTTATTAAAACAAAAATATTGCTTTGATAATCCGCAATCCGATAACGTGAGACAATTGACTTAGTGCTAGTCCGTTATACCAAACTACTTGCGTATTTTTTCATGCATTTACATGCAAAATGAAAAAACATGCATATAAATGTACTAAATGTAACAAACCACCACCAAAAATACTCAACTCGACACGTGTTTCGCCTCTCACGAGGCATTTTCAGGAGAAGCTGGAGATGTTGACCGTCCGGCGTCCGCTGACGAAAAATATATTACATATATTATTATATTTTATTTTCTTCCTGATATTTGCTAAATGCAGCATCAAACAGTGCAGTTTTTTACTGAATAAAAAATGTAAGAATTTAAAACTCCCAGTTATAATTTCCAGAAGAAATATTAGAGGAATACCTGTTATTAGTAAGATTGAATTAATTACCCAGAGGTTGTTTGGAAGAGATCGCTTTTTAGCGATAAGACCGCCTATTGTTTACCACTGTTTTTATATAAGTTTACATTGTATTTTATCTTATTGTATTGTGTAATTATATTAAGTTTAATACGTCAAATAAGATTATTTTCCCTATACGCTGCATATTTTCCATCTGTGCCAAAATAACAAATAACTTGATCCTCTTGACAAGTATATTAATCTAATACTGCCAAGCGCGAAAAGCAATCTCACTTTCAACAAAAACAATCCCGTTGCCTACACCTGTTAAACCGACAACAAAACAATACACAAACAAACACTCGACTCTAAGCCGACATCATCCGACATAAATGCCTTTAAAATCCTAACCCAATTTACCGACACCCAAAAAAACGCTTACAACTTCACACCAACTTACAAATACCGATAATATACACCGTATTATTAAGGACACAAGGTTTATTTCGCTGTTTAAGGCTGATAAAGTGATTCCTTTCCAACGTTGACACTTCGCTTTGAAGCTTTGTATTGATCGTACAATAGCTAATGCACTCATGATCTTTTCAACATTGTCATCTATACTAAGTACAGTAACCACACATCTATTTAACACCTAGTTTAATCTAAATGGAACTTTATTTGTAACCGTTTAAAGGTGATGGGAAGTGGATTCGTGGTTGGTTTGTAGGTTGGTAATTGAAATTTTGACTATTTTAATGTGTGACGGGGCGAGTCGGTGTGGCGAATCGCCGGATAATGCAATTGGCACTTTTTCAGCCCAGCTGGTTACGGAGAAAGTCATTGTCGCAATTTATAGGAATATTAAGTGTTGCAATTTTTTAGGTTAGTAAGAAGGCCGTCCAACAGACAAGGTAGAGGTGGACCTGCGTGAACTTCATGCCATCTTGTCATCGTTTAACCCTCGAGACGTCCACTTCTGAATATAGGTCTCCCCAATGACTTCCTCCACAAATGTGCGCGTCGCACGTTTCGCCTTCATCGCCATCAGGCTATCTATTCGTACGAAATAGCGTAGAACCGAGAAGAACGGGAATCAGGACTCATTTTAAGGCGCTGAGCCCCGGAGTAAATACCGTAAACTCGGGTTTTTATGGTCCAGTGCACCCAACTATGGCCCAAACTATGATGCACTCTCATTTTTTTTTTATATGCACATTACATCTATCATTTCCCATACAACTTACATTTCAAAATCGGATGAAAATTTAAAATGTGCTTGACCACTTTTTATTATTGATAATACAATGTGTCCGATAGTTCTTATAAAGCTTCTGTAAAATGTGCACTTTAAAAAATACATCGTAGTTACAGTATGAACTTATAAAAAGTGTTGATTTGACTATCTGTATTTTTTAAAGTACACATTTTACAGAAGCTTTATAAGAACTATATTAAACCTTGTTTATATAAATACGGACACATTGTATTATCTATAATTAAATTGGTCAGGCACATTTTAAATTTTCATCCAATTTGAAATGTCATATTTGTAGGATGTTGTACGTATGGCAAAAATAATCTTGTTCTTAATATCAGGCCACGACTGTACATACTAACTTTTCTATTATATTTTGCCATTACGCGATAAAACCGTTCTTAGATTCACTAATAGGCCCCCAATAGTGGATACTATTCGACACGGAACTCAAAAACCGTGCAATTTACAACCCCAGCGATTTACAATTCGGAGCGAAATGTCATCAATATTTTCCCCACTTAATAGAACAAATAAATAAAGAAAACAATTATTTATGGCCCCGCATCTGTTCTGCCCCACCCATAGGCACCCTAAAACCTAGTCAAAGGAATGTAGCTCTTATTCCATTGGCTAAAGGTCCTCACAATCAATCAGACACTTTAGAGTCAAGTAACAATTGATATCAACCACAAGCACGCTATGAATGGTCTTTTGTGGTGATGTTACTTCGATGACGTTGGTATAATGAATTAAAATATTAGTTTTTTGCGCGAATAATAAAAATAGATTTGTTTGATGCTACTTGAACGGGGAATAATGAAAAATATGTCAGTTAAAGTCGCAAAGGAAGGTCGGTGTAAATATCTCAACTTTCTACCGCGTGGAATGTGACGAGGGACAAATAATATAGTCTCATATATTTGATTTGCAGTTTTGGATTCTCGTTCAATTGTTTTCAATCATAATGTAAGAAACTTACTATCGGTATGGGCCGTATCGATTACTTGTTTCCCTTTTTAACCGACTTCCAAAAGAAGGACGGTTCTCAATTCGTCTGTATGTTTTTTTTTTTTTTTTTTTTAACCGACTTTCTAAAGGACGGTTCTTAATTCGTCTAAGTATATGTTTTTTTTGTATATTTGTTACGCGATTACTCAAAGACGGCTAGACCGAATAGGATTTTTTTATTTGTTTGGAAGTATATACCTTCTAGGTGGTTCCATTGCAACAACATCCAGACCTGATGATAGAAATCGAGGGAACTCTTCGAATATTACAGGCACATACGGCGATTTGGGAATTGTTCACAGTCACTCGTGCATTTCATTTCAAAATGGCTTCACTGAAAGTCGGTTATTTTTTTTACTCTGACAGTGTCTGCAAGCCTTATTAGCTGTATTGTAAAAATCGAACAGGGTGGGAGCTTGTGGCCTTCCCTGGGATCGAACCAGGTCGCTTAGCCGCGGACCACCCCGGAAGTTTCGCTGATTGGGAGTTTTAGTTGCCGGTTCGCTAAAACCTAGCCTGGCTAACAAGACTCCGGCAAGAAAGAAAAAGAAAATGTGATTATTGCTTCATAATAACATCGAATTGGATGTTATTATTAAATTAAAATTTCGAAAAACCCTGGAAAACAAAACAATTTGACATGACTTCAGTTCAGTTCTAATATCAGTCGAAACGACGTTTTATTCGAAATGTAATGTCAACCGGCTCGTTTCATAAATCCACACTCGTATTTAATGACTTTAATTATATAGCAATCACATAAAGTACTATTAAAAAAATTATTGACTTTAAACTAAAAATCTCATCTCAGCTGTAATATCGACATTTATTCATAATTCCTTATCGATGGACCCAAATGGATATTTAGTCTCTATTGCGCTTACTACTGCCATCTACCGTCCACTAGAAGAACACTGAGGCAACAGCTCTCGTCCTCCCCCCGATAGATAGCGTATCGTGTTGCACTGCAAGAGGCTCTTATAAGATTCGTGCATTCAAGCTTGAGTTACGGATCAGATTAAATACTAATAAGATATGACAATGCTCTCAATAAGACGAAACCCTAGTTTTAAAATTTTACGGTTTTTTTAAGCAGGTAACCTCTAAATAGATTATTCATGCGTAAAAATATAACAAACATTTCGCTATTCTCCATTTTCCACCAAATCATCAGTCATATTTTCCGAAACGCTAGTATATCAATCAAACCTGTAAAGGGTTATCAAACTCAAACTCTCAAACTCATTTATTTCTGTAAGTAGGCCTCAAGGGCTCTTTTACATGTCTGATTCTTTTCTTTTGGCGCTTCGGTAGATGACCTTCTGGTGAGAAGAAGCGCCTGAAGAAACTCACCAGTTTCTCTTTTAAAAACAACATTACAACAATTGTGACATTATTACATAAGATGACAATATTTATAAAATGCAACAAGCAAATAACTGGGCACAGTTTTTTTTACATTTTACCGAGAGACGTATATAATCTCCGGATCCATTACATTACAAAACTTAAAACTACATTTTTAGAGATGTAAAGGGTCTCTAGGCGTCAAAACACGATAAAAAATATAGAAAATAGGCAAACATAGACTAAAATTTATGGAGATGTAAGGAGTCTCCGTTGTCAAAACATTATGTTTTGGAGGTGTAAAGGAACTCCAAACGTCGAAATACAAAATGGGAAACGTATGTTTCACGTCGAGAAATAGACTATTAAGCTAACAGTCATTACAACTAGCTACAGTATACATAACAGGTATGTATTCAGTATGTCAAAATGCAAATAATGAAATAAAATTACAATAAAAATAAAAATAAATGTAACAATGGAACGATACAGCCCGTAGTTATTATAGTAGCCCGTAGGTTATTCTTCAGAAATATGTCCGCGACTTATTCCTCTGTCTCCATACATTTAGTATGAAAAAGGGCCAGAGGAATAAGGTGACCGCAGACATATTTCTGAAGAATAACCCTAAATAGGCCTTCTATAATCATTATTATTTGAGTTATTTCCGTCCAACATCATCATTTCATCCCGGAGATGTCCGCTGCTGAACAAGCCCTTTTATTTGAGCCTCCAAAGACTTCCACAATGAACTGTTGCAAGCTTTTTTCTTCGAGCAACCTAAACCAAGTCAGACCATCTAATGAGAGCGAACCCACGCATCGCCTTCCGATTCGTAGTTTCCTTTCAAAAATCTTTACATCGTACTAAGGAAATTAGCAACATCAAGTGGCAGGCATTTGTGAACTTGATACCGATCATTGTGTTTTGTTAATAATAAAAAATGAGACACCAGTTTTGAAAAGAGACATCTGGCAACCGACTCTATGACGCTCCAGGGAATGGAATTTTAATGAAATATGCTGTCAGGTCACTTCACGGTAATGAAAACACTAATGTGTTTTCAATACCATTAAATGTTTATGGTTATAAATAAACTTTTGGTGAGCAATAATGAGTATTGTGCTGTATTTATTGTATTGTGTAGAACCGGCCCCTGAGAAGATATTAGGCATAGATGACAAATGCAAAATGATCTATCTTCGCGTTAATATTCTATGTCGGGAGCAACTCTAGCCTCAGGGCTGCTACAAGTGTTTGTCGAGGCAATTAGAGCCACCAGCCGCCATCTTAGCGCTTATCTTGTATTATACTATACGAGTTCGAATAGTAGTATCACACTATTTTAGTGTGATAAGTGTGGCAATAATATTCGAACTCGTAAATATATTTTATACTTATATATGTATACTACTATTACAATCGTGAAAGTTTGTGAAAATGTTTTGTATGTATATTTGGATGTTTGTTACTAAATAACGGGGTAACTACTGAATGGATTGAGCTGAAATTCAGCATGCAAGTAGACCAAGTGCTGGATTGAAACATAGGATACTTTATATCCCGGAAAAGAGTTCCTTTGGGATAGTAACGGGAATAACGCGGGCGAAGCCGCGGGTAAATGCTAGTTAAATATTACTTACAATCATTAAATGCTCATTAATATCTGATATTGTTATGATTTCTGAGCTCGTCCTAGAGCAAATACACAAAAATAAATCATTATCATATGAAAAATGTCTCAATGTCTGAAACAAAGCGGTGTAGATATCAAAATTAAAGCACTCGTTTAATATTACATATTCGTTCCTTTGTCCACCTAGATATTATTCTTTCGGTTGTATATTGACGACCGGTTTAGCTTAGTTGGTAGTGACCCTGCCTACGAAGCAAGAGGTCCTGGGTTCGAATCCCGGTAAGGGCATTTATTTGTGTGATGAACACGAATATTTGTTCCTGAGTCATGGATGTTTTCTATGTGTTTAAGTATTTGTATCTATTAAATATATCGTCGTCTAGTATCCATAACACAAGCCTTATTGAGCTTACTATGGGGCTAGTTCGATTTGTGTAAGATTGTCCCCTAATATTTATTTATTTATTATTAATATTATTTATATTAATTACACGTGAATAACAATAAAAAACATTTAAGTTAGATGGTTTTATTTAAAACCATTAGCTATTCCACATGTCACCTATGACTCCATCTTCAGAAGACCCTCAACCGATTTTTAAATTATCATAAGGTATGGGCCCAAAAACTTAAGGTGTGCACAAGGTTTTATAAGATTCGGTTTGAGAGAATTACTTGAAAAAATAGTTGCCAGAGGTGCACCCATAGCACCATAACCCTCCGTTTTGAGTAAGTGGTAATGATGAATTCGTCTCCCAACAGTGCCAACCCTATAACCGGTTAGACCCGGAGCGTTTCAGACAAATGAAATGCAACAAAAGGGAACGCTACGGCGGAGCGTAGCCGAAGCTACGCGTGGAGCTACGTCGTAGCAACCCTCGTAGCGCTACGCTCGCGACGGCCATTACAGTATAAGGCACTGGTCCCACCGCCGGCGAGTAAGCGAGTAAAGTTGGGCGAGTAACAGTTCATTGCGGGCTGACCAGGCACAGTGCGATCAATCGACCTTTCCAGATCCGCAATGTAATGCTACTCGCCCAACTTGTTGTTGGCAATAGAAATACATATTCTGTGAAAATTTCAAATCTCTACCTATTACGATTTAAAAGCTAGAGCCCTGTCATGGACGAACAGACGGACAGGAGGCTTAGTAATAGGGTTCCGTTGGCACCCTTTGGGTACGGAACCCTAAAAAAGATTCTGAAGAACTGAGAATCACCCGATTTTTATAAGTTGATTGAGAACTACATCTATCTCAACAGGTTTTAATGCCGAATTATAATGATTTTAATTATGATAAAAGTAGGTATGTAATCTTTGATAAACGTGCATAACCCTTTTTAGGTTTCCGTACCCAAATGGCAAAAAAGGAACCCTTATGGTGCGACTCTGTCTGTCTGTCTGTCCGTCTGTCACAACCTGATATCTCAGAAACTACTGCAGCTATCGATATGAAATTTGGAATAGTTTTAAAAGTCGCTAACCCAATCCTATTTGACATTAAAAAAATCTGGTACCTTTTTTACCTTTTTTTTAAAGGGGGCCATAATGGAAAGTCGAAAATTTAATGTTGTGCTATTGTATCAAGTTGGGTATCAAATGAAACGACTTAATTTGTAGATTTCAAAACCATTTTTATTTTTTTATCGTTTTTCAGAAATTTGCAAAAATCATAACACATACTTATTTGCTCCTGCTAAGCTAACCGCCATACAGTTTTTCTTGAACTATTCACGTGTCTACTTACGAGTTTGTACGGAACCCTCGGTGCGCAAGTCCGACTCGCACTTGACGGGGTTTTTTTTTATGAAATAAATAAACAGTGAAATATCTGTTTTTTTTATTTCACTGAAAATACGTATATTAAAAACTGGTAATTGTTAAAGCTCATTTTTAAATTTCGCAAAATAAAGAGCAAAAATTACACAGTCAAGAAACTGTTAAATAAAATGATTAACAATGTTCACCACTAGTCACCTGATTCATCCGAAAACCGATTCATTATGCATCTTTCTGTTCCTTGAAATGGTTTACCAAGGTCAACTGTGACGTAGTAAAACCTTGATTAAGGTCAGGTCAAAGGAACAACAGAGGAAGAGGGAACCTTTAAACTTCGACATTGCCTCCTTACTCTCTCCTAGTTAACTACAACACAAATATTATTGCGCAACAAAACACAAAAATTAAAGATTCATATAGTTATTTCTAAGAACATACAAACCAATTAAATAAATAAATATCTGGGGGCAATCTTACACAGATCGACCTAGGCCCAAACTAAGCAATGCTTGTACAATGTTATTATAAAAAGTACATAAAATAATCAATTAAATTAAAACGGTACATAACAGGCTGTTATCGTTAAAAAACTAAATGATACCAATACTATGCAATCCAATATGACAGACGGAAAAATGTAAAATGATGAATATAAAAGCCTTCTGTGTTGTATTATCAGAAGGTTACAAAACGTTACCAAATTTCTTTTAAAAAATTGTGCAACCTTTGACCTAAAACATATAAAATCATTACCAACCGTAAAACCAGAACTATTGCTTCCTGTGACACAGCAGACAACGCTCGCTTCCGTCAGTGTTCTATAACAACCACTTCATACACGGTGCCAACCTGAAAAACTGTAAAAAAAATAAAAAGATGCACTATGGTCTGGTGAATACGGTTTAAATCGGCCGCACCGCTGCTTTGCTTAATAATAACCAACGTGCTAATGGATTTATAGTCTTAAACTTGTTGTTTTAAGGTCGGGTTTCGGTTGGGAGACATTTAAAAGGTTGTATGGGTGAGGTGACGCCGCGCAGCCGCCGGGCGCCAGTCCTCCCGGGGCGCCACTGTGGCTGGTCGCGTCTGCCCTCAGTGTGATCCCAAAAACCCACCCATTGTCAATTTCCGCCTTCCAAACTAGACTTAAAACACCCTACGTGCCCCACATAGAGAAAAACAATAAAAACTGAAGAGTGCGAAAAACACACTGAAAATAATAGCTAATTTATTGATTTACAGTAGAAAAAACTGTTTGTAAAAGTTAAAATGTGTACAGTGTAACGTCAGTGGCCGCGAACCTTTGGTTGTGTCGTGTTACATAACTGTTCCGGGGGAGATCGATACCCTGGGCGTATTAATAGCGACCTACGGTTGAGAACAGCTGGCGAGCCGCCAGCATGCAGGCCACGGTAGGCGTTACTTTGTCTATTTTGTTAAACTGGCTGTATGACTTACGATCATAGTCTTAATCCCACTAGATTAAAAAAAGAAATTTTGTGTATTTAGTATTTTCTTCTTCAAAATGCTGTAAAGTAATTTTTATACATCCTGATTGATTCGACGTTAATTACTTTGTCTATTTTGTTAAACGTGCTGTATGGCGTGAGTACGGTCATAGTCTTATTCCCCTTACACTAAAAAATAGTACATTACTATCTAGGGCGGTAAAACAAAGAGTGCGATAAATATGCGATCTGAGGCTTTCTTTATTACCGCCCGTGGTAAGTACTAGTACATTGTGTATCAAGGGCGTTAAGTAAGGAATTACAAACGAGTCTTTGTTACAAGGCCGAGGCGAAGCCGAGGGCTTTATTAACACGAGTTTGTAATTCCTTTACCGCCCGTGGCACACACAATGTTTTTCACCACACTTGTGAGGAAATCTAATTATAATAACCTTACTTAACCTAAATAAAATTGTAAAACTGACAGTGATATTAGTGACATCCATAGACAATGTGAATACTTATCAAGTCACGTACGGAAACCATAACGGTAAAGACCTAAAGCGGTTGGTTTTATATTTGCAAAATACTGAAATACACTATTTAAGCATTAAATTAATGTAACAGAAATATGTGTTTATATGTATTTGCAATAACAGTTCTCTTTAAATAAATATTTCAGTGATAAAAGTTAAAAAACTAAATTGGCATTTCCTTTGAACACGACAAATAAGAGTGAAACAAAACCATAGTTTAAATTTAAAAAGAAAACCATTACGCCCTAGGGCGTAAAAGGTAATTTACGGCCCGCAGAACCTACGTGTAATGATACAATTTTCGAGCAAGTGTGATGAAAAAAAATTTACGCCTCCCCTGGCCTGGAAGTGGGATTTTCCGCACGCGTAGCGGGCGCTAATTGCCAATTTATAGCCAGGTGTGACGTAAAGAAATTTAATATATTCATTTATCGTAGTCAAAACGTAAAGCCGTTATTTTTATACATCCTAATTAACTCGACATTAATTTACTTATATATTTTCGAATTGGAGTCATTATAGTATCTCACCATAAGTATGGATTATTGTAACAAAAACCTAAAGTAATTGAAATACGAGAGGATGGTCAAAGGAAAATAGCTTTTGCTTCGTTTCAACGAAATATCCAATCACGGCAACCCATATATCAATCCATTGATTTATTCGCTACAGGCATCGGGGTAAGCCTTTTACGATGGACGGATTGGTAATGCTTTTACTTTAAGACTCTCTGGCTCTATGTATGTATGTATACCGGGTGTTGTCTGTAACAGGAGCAAATAATTAAAACGTAGATTCTACTCATCAAATAATAAAACTTTCGTTTTACAACTTTTAAAAAATATGTATCTTTAGATTTTATCTTTTTCATACAAGTTAAATAGTATTTTCAATGTGCGTTAACATCAGTCTAATTGACGTCGCTTGTCACGATACAAACTTAAAAAACATTGCGATTTCAAATCAACTTTAATGAAAATTAAAACATGAGTTATTTTTAAATGTAGCTGAGCGAATGTTGTCCAGTTCGAGGAGTAGATTACGTTTTAATTATTTGCTCCTAGTACAGGCAACACCTGGTATATACACGATGTTGCACAGAATAACACAAAATAGAGTACAGGGTTGCAAAATAAAGATATATGTATGTACAAGGCGAACGTAACCCTTTAAGGGATCTCTTCCAGTCAACCAGCAGTTGAGTGATAAGACAAGAGAGTTGGTAGACAAATTGAGAATCACGCACAAGAGATTCTAAAGGATCATCATTACTAATAAATATTGCGGGACAATCTTACACAAATCGACCCAGTCCCAAACTAAGTAAGGCTTGTATTATGGATACCAGGCGACAGTGGCGTGGCATCCATAGAACCCGATTCCCGCCGGCTTGCCTATTTTTTAAAGCATGACCTGAGTAGTAGTTTACTACTCCGGAAGAAAAAGTGACCCAAATCTGCTCCGGCTTTACTAAGAATATATTTGACGCCACGCCACTGAGGCGATGATATATGTACTTATATTAGTAAATAAATACCTAAATAGATAGAAAACATCCATGACTCAGGAACAAATACTCGTGCTCATCACACAAATATTTGCCCTTACCAGGATTTGAACCCGGGACCTCTAGCTTCGTAGGCGGTGTCACTCCCACTAGGCTAAACGGGCATTTCTCCAGAAATATGTCTGCGACTCATTCATCTGTCTCCATACATTTAGTATGAAAAAGGGCCAGATGAATGAGGTGACCGCAGACATATTTCTAGAGAAATGCCCAAACGTGTCGTCGAAATTTCTTGGATGTCGACTGAACAGAATAAAAAAATAATTGAGATTCTCAGTCCGTTCGATTAGTCCAGTGGTTCATAACCTTTATTATCATATCACCCACATTGTCATGGAGATTTGTATTATTACCCCTCCAAAAAAATAGGTATTATTAGCTTATAAGAAACTGCTCAAAGTAAAACGGCTTAACATTCATGCGTATTACCCCTGAGAAAACTTCGTTTTACCCCTGGAGGAGTAATTTAATTACCCCCAGGTTCAGAACCACTGGATTACTCGAAGACGGTTGGACCGATTTAGAAAAATCTTTTTAACTGACTGGCTCAGCTCTAATAACTTAATAATCAATTTAGATAAATCTAAATTTATACAATTTGATAAATCTCTAAATGTTAAATCTAATATTAATATCTCGAGCATTGGTAAGGTAGCACAGAACAAATTCCTGGGAGTAATTATTGACGAAAATCTAGACTGGAAACCCCAAGTAGATCACGTGACAAAGAAAATCAATAAATACGTTTATGCTCTTAGGCAAATAAGTAGAGTAACGAACCACAAAACCGCCATATCATGTTACCACGCATATGTAGAGTCAGTGTTACGCTACGGTATAATAATGTGGGGCAATAGCACTAGTAGTAATCGAGCATTTATAGCACAAAAAAAATGCATTAGAGCCATTTATGGAATGAGGCCTACTGAGTCCTGCAGACCATTGTTTAAAAAGCTTGGTTTACTACCACTTCCTGCACTTTATATTTATGAGGTGTGTATGTTCGTTCATAAGCATACATATCTATTTAAAAAGGCATGTGATAGTCACCCCCGGGCATGTAGAAACCCAGACAGACTACTTCCCGATGAATATTCTAAATTAGCGAAGCACAAAAAAAGTTGCTTAATTATGTGTACTACGATATATAATAAAATACCTAGTGAATACAAATCTATGAATAGTAAAACATTCAAAAGGCAATTATATCAATGGATTAGCGATAAAAGTTTTTATAGTTTAAATCAATTCCTTGACATGAAGTAAAATATGATGACATAACACTGTAAAACATAATTTATTGTCCTGTAGCTGTAGTTAAGTTTTAGATTTGTATTTTAACTATTATTTTATTTGGGACCTAGGTTCCTTTGTGGTGTAGGTATCCGGGAATAACCTAGGTGACTCTTCAATGAAGACTGTATTTTTATATAATTACAATATTTTATTGCAAAGCAATTAAATTACAGATCTTTGGATAAAAATAGGTGTTGTCCGTTCCACGATATTTGAATGACAGTTTTAACTGGCGGTTATTTCCGATAGCCGCCGATCTTCAAATTTGGGACCGCTAACGGCCATCGATGACGTCAGTTTGGCTGCGTTCTGAACATGCTCCCCGCGTTGAAGTACTTCAAGGGACCTATAATTCAGAACAGGATGTAAGCGTGGATGTAGGTACATATAGGCATCTTACACATCGGTGGGGAGGGGGCATATGTTATTGAATGCCCGCTTGATGACCCCCTTTTTCGTCTTTATATCTGCTACTCGAGAAATTCCATCTTTGCCGGGATAAAGTTTTACGATACGGCCGAGTAGCCACATGAGAGGGGGTACCCCTTTCTCCTTCACAATGACTAATGCTCCTTCTATTAACTTGTCATGTGATGAAAACCATTTGGTTTTTTGCTGAAGTTGAGAAACATATTCCAGTTTGAATCTATTCCAAAAATGAAGTTTCAGCTGCTCGACCCGTTGAAACCTCTGCAGCGTGTTGATTTTTTCCTCAGGTACAGGGTCCTGCGAACCAGGAGCAAACATAAGCGGTCGTCCAATGAGGAAATGGGCTGGTGTGAGAGCGGTCAGGTCTGAGGGATCGGTAGAAAATGGCGTGAGAGGACGGGAATTTAGTACAGCTTCAATTTCCGACAAACATGTGCTCATTTCTTCAAAAGTTAAGTGCGTTAGATTCAAAATACGCCGTAAATGATGCTTTACTGAGCGCACGCATCTTTCCCACAACGAACCGAAGTGGGGGGAATAAGGGGGAGAAAATACAAAGTTAATTTCTGACTGAGCAAGATCTGAAGCTATGTTTGATGATTGCAACACTCTGTACAATTCATTACAGGTACCAGTATAATAAGTGGCGTTATCACAATAAATGTTCTTCGGTTTTCCCCTACGAGCAATAAATCGATTTAAACTGGCTATGAAGGCATCTTTTGTTAGGTCTGAGACCAGTTCCAGATGAACAGCCTTTACGGCGAAACAGACGTAAATACATATCCAGGCTTTGACTAATTTACAACCCCTACCTTTACGGTCAGCTATCAATATTGGCCCGGCATAGTCCGTACCGGTATTGGAGAACGTGTAGTCCAATTGAGCGCGTGCTGCAGGCAGGTTGCCCATTATTGGTTGAACTGACTGCCCTTTAAATCTACAACATGTCACACAATTCTTTACCGTTTTACGCGCCAAGTTTCTGCCTCCTAAAGGCCAGTAAAGCTGCTTGACGCTATTGAGTAATAGCTGAGGGCCTGCATGTAAAAATTGCAAATGAAAATAGATAAATATTAATTTTGTAATACTATGTTTACTGCAGAGTATGGTTGGATGCTTGACGTCATCACTGTAGTAGGTGTTGTCAAGTCTCCCGCCCACTTTTAATAAATTATCCGTGTCAACGTACGGAGTGAGAGGAAGAAGCCTATTTGTAGAAGAAAGTGTTTTTCCAGACTTTAACGTGGTGTATTCTTCTTCAAACATTTCTTTTTGACACAAAGATAAGATTGTTTTTCTGGCCAAAGTTAATTCGGAACTTTGCAGAAACCCTGACATTTTAATTTTATTTTTAGAGCAATTATTAATGAATCTCATGACATACGTTACGACTCTAACTAGCTTGGAGAATTTTGACACTCGGTCGACTAGAAGAGAGAATGGTGATTGATTGTTTGTTTGAGAATCAGCTACTAAACATGGTACCATTTCAGGTAAATCCTTAAATAATGCAGGCTGAGAGTTACGCCAGGAAATTGAGTCCTGCTTGAGAAATTCTGGCCCTGTCCACCAGAGATCAGAGCTGGCTAGGAGCCTGGCATTCATGCCTCGGGATACCAAGTCAGCGGGATTTTCTTTTGTGGACACGTAGCGCCACGTGTGACCAGCAGTAACATCCTGTACTTCGCTCACTCGGTTGCGTACAAAAGGCTTAAGATTAGCAGGCGATGACGCCAGCCATCCTAAGACAATCATTGAATCGCACCAAAATGTGCAGCTACTAAATGTGACCGTGAGTGAGCTCAGTATCCTAGTAAACAGTCTTGCACCTAACAACGCACCCGAAAGCTCTAAGCGCGGTATAGTAGTCGCCTTAATCGGTGCTACTTTATTTTTTGAGGCTAAAAGACGGATCGTTATTGCCCCCGTGCTGTCCTTCGACTTTATATAGGCGCAAGCTCCATACGCTGCTTCAGACGCGTCGGTGAAAATGTGTAGTTCAACATCTTGATTACCATCGCCTAGAACCCAACGCGGTATTTTAATTTCATTTAAATATGGTAATGTATTTTCAAATTTGTACCACAAAGATTTAAGAGTGGGAGGTATTTCTTCATCCCATGAACATTTTTGCTGCCATAATTGCTGCATAATTATTTTGGCTTCTAAAATACAAGGTCCAACCAAACCTATGGGATCAAATACTTGCGCGATTGACGAAAGTACATGACGTTTGGTGATCTTGGTGCAACTTTTCAAATTTATATTGAAAAAGAGTATGTCTTTATCACATTGCCAATTTAATCCCAACGTTTTAGCTGAAGCTGAGGTACTCAAATTTTGAATATTCAAATTACTATTAGCATGGCTAGTTAATGAATCATTTGAGCTAGTGTAACTCTGCAATGTGCTTAATATTTCTGCGTTATTAGAGCGCAACTTTCGCAAATTTAATTTAGCAGAATTAAGTGTGTCTATTACGCCCTTTCCTAACTGAATAGCATCGTCAACGTTACTGCTGCCACTTAAATAATCATCAACATAGAAGTCATGTATTATTGACTGTTGTATTGTTGGATTAGGTGACTCGAGTCCTAGCTGTTTGAGACAACGCGTTGCAAGATAAGCAGCGGAGGCTGTGCCATACGTTAAAGTGTTGAGGGTGTAACACTCAAGACGATCAGTGGGGTTAAACCGCCACAAAATTTGCTGAAGGCATCTTTGTTCAGGTGCAATTAACATTTGTCGATACATTTTTTCGACATCTCCTGAAATTACGTACTTGTGCTGTCTGTATCTGAGCAAAATTGAAATTAAATCATCTTGAACGGTGGGGCCAATCCTCTGAATGCTGTTCAAGGACATCCCCCCTCCCCTCGTGGGCGCCGAGGCGTCAAAAACGACACGTAGTTTTGTAGTGAGGCTTGAGTCCCGCACTACCCCATGGTGCGGTAGGAAGCACTCAACATCATCTTCATTCAACTTGCGCGTGGAAAGAGACATATGACCCAAATCTAAATATTCAGTCATAAACGCACTATAATTTTGTTCGAAATCGGGATCATTTTTAAATCTTTTTTCTAATGATAGGAAACGACACTTAGCCATTTCATAGGAGTCGCCCAGAACCTTTGGTGATTCTTTAAGTGGCATGCTAACAATAAAACGTCCATCTTCGGACCGTTTCGTGTTTTTTATAAAATGTTCTTCACACTCCCGTTCTTCAGGAGTGAAATTGTGTATTGGTAGGACGCTATCTAGCTCCCAGAAGCGCGTGAGCTGCTTCTCGACATCGGCGTCAAGTAATTCTGAAGCATGACACACTGTATGATGTTTTTGGTTGCTAAGAACGGCACCGGAAATTATCCAGCCTAATTTCGAATCATACAGGATAGGTTGATGTTTCCCTAAATTAATACGACTGGATCCTATGACGTCCCAGAAGGTCTCCGCGCCGACAAGAATGTCTATGACTGACGGAATGTTGAATGTGGGATCACCTAGCTGTATGTGCGATGGTATGTTCAAGCTCTTTATATTTATGAATGACGAAGGCAACGATTTTGTAATCTCAGGAAGCACGAGACACCTAAGTTCCGTCTTATAGTCTCCGGCCATCGAGTGAATCGTCAAATTGCAAGACTGAGTACTTTTAGAAAAGGAATTGTTAATACCTGTCACAGTGGAGCTCGTGGAAGAAAGCGGAAGTTGCAGCTTACTGCGCAGCTTCTCGGTGACGAAATTGGTGGTGCTGCCGTTATCCAGGAGAATTCTGGCCACATGCTGAGCACCTTTGGCATCGCTGACTCGCACCATGGCTGTGGAAAGCAGTACAGAGGATTGTTGAGTCGGAGCACTTTTGTCGGCTGATACAGCAGCGACTTCTACTGTATCATTATTTATTTCTGCGTGGAGCAATGTGTTATGACGCTCGCTGCAATATTTACAAGTAGATAACTTGCATTTGGATAGTTGATGACCTGGCCTAAGACACAGTTGGCATATATCCCATTCGTTGACTTTCTTTTGACGAACGTCAACTGACAACTTGCGAAATAAATCGCATGAAAACAAAAAATGACTTTGTTTACACATTGGACAGCTATATTTTGGTTTACTTGATTTTAATGTCTCATTTGCGACAAGAAAGTTTTTTTGTTTGTGGGATTGGAAGTTAGGTTTGTTTTGATTCAACTTAGATTCTTCGAGAGTTTCCAACAAATCAGCCCTGTTAGAAATAAATGTGGTAAATTGTTTTAATGTTGGGGGATCGTCCAGTGTATTTCTATATTCTTCCCACTGGCGACTTGTAACCGAATCTAATTTTGATGCCATCATGTAAATTACAAGCGTATCCCACTCGGAAGTCGGTTGCTTTAAGGTCGTAAGCGCCCTAAGGTTCTTATTTGTAATGTCTAAAATATGCCGTAACGCTCTGTGAGATTCCTTATTAATTTGCTCAACACTAAATAACGCTTTGACATGATTGTTCACTAATAACCTTTTGTTATCATATCTGGACATTAAAAGTTCCCATGCTACGTTATAATTATCGGCATTAAAGTCTAAACTTTTTATAACCAAAGCGGCACTTCCTTGCAGCGAAGAACGCAAGTAATGGAACTTGTTAATGTCGTCTATAGACTCGTTATTGTGAATTAACGACAAAAATGTATCCCTAAATTCGAGAAAATATTGATATTGACCGTTAAAGCGGGGTAAATCAATTTTTGGAAGCCTTACCAGATTATTTTTTTGGTGAATAGAACTGGAACTTGTTTCAGACATAACCTTAGAATCAGCCTTGCCACGCTTACGGAGGAGCTCCCGTGCGCTGGCCAAAATGGCGAAGTACTGGTTTTCAAATTCCGTACGCTCGAGATACTGCTCGTCAGGTTTCTCCGAAGCCATTTCGATCTGTTCCTGTAATTCATCAAATGACGTATACATTTCCTCGATCTTACTAAGACGGCACTCGACTTCACTAATTTGTAAATCACTTAACGTCGGGATAGATAGATATGGCGTAAGGAACGTTTTAAAGTTCTTCAATTTACATTTTAACGTACCACGCTGTTTAACTAATTGCGGTAATGACATTATTTACACTAAATGAACTTAAGATACGTATTAATCACGAAAACTAAGCTAAACTGTTTGATATTTACCGTAAACACAAGAATAGATGTAAATAAGTAATCTATCGATATTCACTGCCGCGCGACAATAGGTACTGATAGGTAATTAGCGATAAGCAGATGCATGCAGTGCGCTCGGTTACTCGGGAGTGACTAAAACTCGTTATTGGAATCTAGCGCAATTCTGTTGCATAGAAAAAATGCAATCGGAGATAAGAGTTTATTTTACGAGCGATGCTAAGCGCGCAAATGAAATTAATTGTATGCACGGAATTATACGTTTGCTTAAATACGAAATGAAATGTACGTTTGTATTTAATATTAAACTCGAGAAAATTGTTTGACTTGATGTTTGAATTTCTTACGAATAAATGAGCAATATCAATTCGATATATTGAAGCTGTATGGTAATTAACCACGAACAAAAGGGAGAAGAATTACTTCTGGTCAAAGTGATTAGGACTAAATGGATTTTGGAACGAACTCACTTTATGCTGATCCGTAACTCAACCTTTTCTGATAGGTGTTTCGCAATTCTTGCGGGATTTTAACTCGCACGACGTTGTGGACCGGAATCTCGCGGTGCTTCTCCGTTGATGAAGATGTCCTCGACGAAAAACCGTTATCACGCTGATCTGTTCTTCGACTCCTTGTCCAGCTAACACGCCCCAGTCCTTTTCGTGGTAGGTGTTCTGTAGACGGCTCGCTGAGTGTTGTCTGCCCAGGGACAAGGTGAAATTGCGGATGCGTATCTCGTAGGCGCTGATGATGAAGACGAACTCGACGCTCCTCTTCGAGGGTGAAGGACCAATATTTGGGACCTAGGTTCCTTTGTGGTGTAGGTATCCGGGAATAACCTAGGTGACTCTTCAATGAAGACTGTATTTTTATATAATTACAATATTTTATTGCAAAGCAATTAAATTACAGATCTTTGGATAAAAATAGGTGTTGTCCGTTCCACGATATTTGAATGACAGTTTTAACTGGCGGTTATTTCCGATAGCCGCCGATCTTCAAATTTGGGACCGCTAACGGCCATCGATGACGTCAGTTTGGCTGCGTTCTGAACAATTTATTCTGAGATGTAAGTGTAACAATGACATAAGTATAATGAATATAGAAGTAAGTAAACTATGAGCAAAAAAAAAATGTAACATAGTTTCTGCACTGCCACTGTTTAGCGAGTATATATATATTTTTTGCATACCAGTTATGGTTAAACATGAAAACTTGCCAAGTAGTTATCAATAAGACCAAATGTAACGGTAATGTTTATTGCAAAATAAAGATTCTATTCTATTCTATTCTATTTAAATAAAAACAAATATATTGCTTTGCTAATCCGCGATATGATAACGTGTTAGATAATAACCACATTTTTACTAAAAAAAAACCCGACCGCGGTGCACTTTGAAACTGCATAAAATCCGCCATTTTGTTTATTTTAACGAACTTTATACCCAGTGACACTCGCACCATCAAGACGAGTCTAATGATGTATCATTTATCAAAATCGAATGTGCCGTTGAGTAGTTACGAGCGGACACAGGAACGGACATACATACATACATACATACAGGTCAAACACATAACCCTCCTTTGGGCTTCGCCGCAGTCGGGTAATTAGTGCTATCCCGTTATAAATACTTGCGTATTTCTTCATGCACTTACATGCAAAACGAAATAATATGCAAATAAATGTAACAAACCACCACCAAAAACACAAAACTCGCTTGACATATGTTTCGCCTCTCTACGAGGCATCCTCAGGAGCTGCTGGAGATGTTGACCGTCCGGCGACCACTGACGAAATGAGCAAAAGCGATTATTTGAAGAGGAAACAGGAGGGCAGTTTTTCCATACAAACGTAGTCCCCTGTTTCCTCCCTGGATAATGCCAGTAGAGCAATCATTTTTTGTCCAAAAATCTATGGCTACTATTGATATGTTCCTATGTTTTCCTTTTTACGATAAATTGATTCTCAAAAGAGATATTAACCTTCAAAAACCTAAAAAAATGCCAGATTTTCCGCTGTGTTCACACATCCAGAAAACAAATTTGACTAGATTATTAAAAAAAAAGAAAACATAGGAACACGGCCAAAGTCTTTCTTTAATGTTTAATGAAAAAATTAGTTAAATAGGTTAAGTTTTGGGGAAGAAATCAGGGGACTACGAAACGTTGTTTTCATGAAATTTTAAAAGGTATTTTCGGTCCAAGCTGCAGTTGTCTCTATCGCGCTCTGCGGGGGAGAGGCGGGCAGTGCGGGATAGCGACACATTTTACAAATACCTAATTTTCAATTCTCTCGACCTTACTGTTTCCTCTTAATTCGTTTTTATTTGAAAGTATTATACTTCCCAGATGGTTCCATTGGCACCGGATCAGGATCTGATAATGGGATCTCGGAGAAATCAATGGACCTCTTTAGATATTACAGGCACACCTAAAGCGATTTGCGTATTTTTATAGTACCTTGTGCCTTCGTTACTGAATAGGTTCGTGTAAACTCCGGTTTTTTTGTACGAAGGTATTTTTATTCACAATAGGATTCTTCCACGTGAAGAATATTTGCAATGTTATCCGAAATATTCACTTCATCCTCAATCCTAGTTCGTCAATATTTCCTTTTTTTTTAAGTTCCAGATTTTTCTAAGTCTCAGGTTTCCAAATGTGGCATACAGAAAGCGGACGAAGAGGGACGTGGACAGATAGGGATTATGGACGAATGGTTAATGAAGAAAGGGGAATATGGACGAAATGAGAATAGTATGTGGACAGTGTAAATGAGGACGAAAAAAGAAGTGGAGTAAACCCAAACGCGTAGAACTCTTAAATAAAACCCACGTAACCCATATCTCCAAGATCCCGTCATCAGATTCTGATTTGCAATGGGACTACCTCGGAGGTATAGCCTTTCAAACAAAAAAGAATTTTCAAACTCGGTTCACCGTCTTCGAGTAACCGCGTAACAAACATGAAAAAGAACATACAAACCAGACTAGTTAAGAACCGTCCTTCTTTTGAAAGTCGGATAGAAAGCAAATTGAAATTCCAGACAGCCCCACAAATAACCCAGAAAAAGTTCATAACGCAATCCATTTCAGACTATATTATGCAAAAAACGTGAAAAGGTTATTTAAGGAGTGATATTTTTTATTCCAGCTTTGACAAATGGGCCATAAATATAATGACTCGCTGTGTATGAATAAAAAGAGGACACCGACACTCTTTCTATGTAGATATTTTATGTCAGACATTAATAGAAATGGAAGGCTATAAAAGTCAGTTACTTTTATCTATATATATAAAGGAGATTGCCAACTTCTGGTAGCAATATCGTCATAATTGTGTCACAGCCAAAACGATACCAAAACTTGGTTTGATTAGGGTTCCGTACCTCAAAAGGAAAAAACGGAACCCTTATAGGATCACTCGTGTATCTGTCTGTCTGTCTGTCACAGCCAGTTTGCTCCGAAAACACTGAACCGATTGAGTTGAAATTTGATACATATATTAAGGTTAATGATCCAAACACGGATGTGTCACGGAAATATATGAATTTTAATCATGGGGGCCACTTTTGGGGGGTCAACTAGAAAATTAAAAAACAAAAGAAAGCGAACTATATTGTGTGATATATCAAATGAAAGGGCTCTGCGCTGCGCGTACGGAAAAAGCCGCTTTCTGGCCAACTGAAGACATAAAATGATGTACACAAAACGGGATGTAATAAAGAAAGCCCGTCCCTCGCTTGCAGCTCGGGCCGCAAACATCTGGGATCTCGGCCTTTTTTTGTTTTACCACCCTAGTTGTGTAATGTACTATACTATCACATAACACATTATAAAGTACTTAGTCCGAGTCTACAGTGTGAGTGGCAGGATGAAAAACTCATCGTAACTATAAAAAGGTACTCTCGCGGGCCATTTCTTCAGTGCTTATTTTAATTGCGTGGTGGAAGCTGCATTTCTAATGTTGTCAGGCAGACGGGTGTAGATGAATGGTCCCGAGAAGTAAGCGGAGCGCTCCGACTTAGTGCGTCTGTGCGCTTTCGCAACAAGCCTCTTTTCGTGTGCATTACTCCGGAGCGGAGAAGGAAGGAAGACCGGAGGGTACCTGGTGTTAATTCCCTGGCACTTGAATACGTCAATGTGTTCATGCGTGAACACTGCCACATGCTGGATGAATATGCACGGTATGCCAAACTCCTTGAAGAGGTCCCGCGCCGGGGCATCCGCTGGTTTACCGGCCATCGCGCGAACGGCTCGCTTCTGCATCGAGAACACGCGTTGCCAGTCGAGCCCACAACTCCGTGCCGTAGGTCAGAAACGAGTGCACTGTCGCAAAGTAGCACTGCCGTACTGCAGTTTTCCCAGCGGTGCGCGCCAGACGCAAAGCACGCACGGCCGAGTTTCCCGCACACCTCGTTTATATCCGTCTCCCGTGTCAGTGCGCTGTCGAGGTGGAACCCGAGGAGACGTGTGCAGGTCACATGCTGTATAGGGGCATCACCTGCACACACTCTGAGGAGTGAACACAGATGGCCGTTGAGCCTGAAAGTCAAAAAGCTTGTTTTGCTTTTATTTAGCGCTTAGCCGTTTGACCAGAAGCACTCGTACGTTGTTTAGCGCTCTTTCCGACTCCACGCGTGCTGTCGACCGCCGTTACGTCGTCGGCGTACATAAATAATTCTGCGCCTTTTATCGCCTTTGGCAGGTCGTTCAGCAGCATGCTGAACAGGGTATTGGAAAGACAAGAAGAGGAAAGCCGTGAAAATGTTGAAGCAAATGTTTAACGTTCTTGCACCAGCTGTTTGTATAGCCTCAAAGGGCGTAGGTATAGACATCATTTGAAATGAATTTTTAAAACGAAAAACTACTAAATATAAGGCTCCAATTTGACCGTGTTGTACAGTGACGTCACTGGTCAGTTTTTTGGAAACTGTATACTATCTTCAAGCGTTTTGGCGCTTCATAAAAATAAGCTAATTTGATTATCAAAGAGACTAGGTACTGTACAAACGAAGCCATAGTTAACTGACCATCCGCAGACTTTAACACGTTGCAATAAATAGTAATAAAACAATTTAAACGGATTAAATCGCGTATATTACTACATTTTAAATCCCGACGTTTCGTAACCCTTTTCAGCGTTCGTGGTCGCGGGTAGACACGCGTTGAGTCTACCCGCGACCACGAACGCTGAAAAGGGTTATGAAACGTCGGGACTTAAAATTTAGTAATATACGCGATTTAATCCGTTTAAGTTGTTTTATTACTATGAGTGATAATCGCGGAAACCGAAGACAATATTACGTTGCAATAAAGTTGAGATTCGTTTACAAGGGTACAGTTAACAGTGTGTTCGATCGTACTTATAGAAAAGTTGAATAAACAGTTACTTATTGGTATATTAAAGGTGAACTCCTCTTATCTACATAATTACATGTAATCATCTGCCAACTGGGACTTTGGTCTATATTTTGAATAATCATGCCATTATCATCAGCTAACTATTATAGGCCGGCACCGACTAAAGACATAAATATGCATTATCATACGTAACTAGAGGACCCGCCTGTGACTTTGTGCGCGGAGGTGAAATAAGCTAAATGACCCTTTTTGCTTCGGCTTCACTAAGCACACACACAGGACACTCCCCCCCCCCCCCCCTCCACTCACACATACATAGGATACTACCCCACGTCATGTCATAACGGTTGTCACATAGATAGGGTTTATTTTAACAACATAAGCTTTGCCGATGACTGGTTCTGCAAAGGGTTCATATCATACAGTCAATATATCACTAAACTTGCTCACCAACGACTTTCGAAATAATGCCGATCTCGAAAGGGTACGAAGGGCCTCGGCCGTTAGGGCGAATATGAGCTCGCAGATTTACCCGATGTACAGCGCAAGTTAAGATAACTCTGTTTTGAGCATAATTTACATCGCTATACACCTGCAGCTTGTGGACGACTTGGACGAGGTACAGTCGAGTTCATTTACATCTACACGCTTACGGCGAAAATATCTGAACACGACCCTTGTCAGGAGCATAAAAGCGTGTTTAGATATTTTTGTTCTCTTACTCTTATATGTATGTATGTGTGTGCGGAAAATCCCACTTCATGGCCTGGGGAGACATAAAATTTTGTACTTACCACGGGCAATAAAGAAAGCCTCAGATCGCATATTTATCGTCCTTGCCTTCGGCTCGGGCGTCAAATACCTGCGATCTGAGACATTCTTTGTTTTACTGCCCTAGGTAAGTAATGTACTATTGTTGCTCCTGGCAACTGCAGGCTCTTCTCTTTTAGCTAACTACGGCTCCTAAAGTAAATACATTAATTTATGCCACACCTGGCCATAAAGTGACTTTTGCCGCACGCTGCGCGTACGCAAAAAGCCGCTTTCTGGTCAAGTGTAGACATAAAATGATGTACACAACACGGGAGGTAATAAAGAAAGCCCTCGATCGCATATTTACGTCCCTCGCTTGCAGCTCGGGCCGCAAACTTCTGCGATGTCGGCCTTTCTTTGTATTACCACCCTAGTTATGTAATGTACTATTATAAGTTGTTTCATTTACAAGTTCATTGTATAGCTACTTTGACGTAACTACGATGTCGCAAGAAAAGGCTAAAGATGGCTGACTAGCGTCTCAGCGTCTAGCCTCGTGACGTCATCGCGTGACGTAAGCAACCCTTCAGTTGAGAAATTGCAGTTTCTACAGATATCACAAGGAACGCATACACAAACATCTTTTAACTTCATTGTTTCATTGCATCTGAATAGTAACCTGGAATTGTGTATTGCAGTAAAGGTATGCATATAGTGCACTATGTAAAAAATCTTTACAAATGAGGAGAAATTGAATTACAGTAAAGATATGCCATATATAGTGATATGTGATAAAAAATACATAAAAATGAGGAGAAATTGAATTAAAAGGTGTAAAACAACAAAATTAATAGTATGAACTAAGAACCCTAAAAATACTTTAAGGTTTATTTTTATTTTAATGTTTGCTTTTTAAGCTTTTGTAATATATACCCACCTATAATGTAATAAAAAAATAACAACACGGAATACGAGCGAGCGACTCGAATTACCTTAAAAAACACACATTTCTAAATGTGACGTCACCATTTCATAACCGACACCTCACTCGTAAAGTAAGATGTTAAGCATATTACTTTTGATATATTGTAAAACGATTAAAATACCCTATTAAAGCAAAAAACCTAGAAAACATTTTCCAGTAACGATTCAATTGCAATAAAACCGTTAAAACAAATGGAACGCTCGAACGACAGTTAATCGGAATGTAATTGAATCGATGCCGTCGAGTATTTGCCGCGCAAGCTTCACTTCATTTAGCTATCAAATGTATTCAATCCTAGGCCTGTTATGGTCGCGTTTATCGCGCAAGAAATAATTATTGGTACCGTCTTGATAAAATGATTCGAGTCGAGAGAAGTTCGTATTTGCTTCTACTGCATAAATTATGTGTGAAAAGTCCTTTCTTTGATGTTTTCATTAAAAAACCGTTTAAAAATTGCTTGTAATTATAAAAAAAAACAATTGACAGTCGCTAGACAAGACATTGTCAATTCCATTTGTACTCAAATAAAATGGCTGAAATAAACCGAACGTTGGGAACACTCGATTAATCAGAGTCTAATCGAATTGTTGTCATCGAGTATTTGCCTCAAGCCAAATCGCTCTTCATTTGAAGTCTGCCTTTTGATACGTCCTTATTTCCAAGTCCCGTTGATTTAAAAATGAGCCCTATTTAAGTCATGTTACGGTTGAATTTAGATGAGCAGTCAAAGAGCGTTTAAGGCGTTTGGATAAGATTATTTAGGCAATTGGATAAAACGTCGCCAAAGCGAGCGTTTTGAGGCGCGAGAGAATTTTAAATGTGTTCGTAAACGGTTGTATTTGAGAAACGTTGGCTCCGTGCCTTCTACACTGACGAGATTGCTAAAAGAGATTTTTAAAAGAATGAGCGCGTTAAAACTACACTCAAAACCACAAGTACCTATATTAATTGAAAAAGTATAGGTATTAAAGTATAGTCATTAAATGACAGTGTTGTTGTGTGCGTGGCCTCAACTCTCGTGAAACTATCTACACCGTGCCCCCGAATAACCCGAATTTTTTTAACTACGTATTCCTGATGGTATTACAAATAAATAACGTTAAATCAACATAGGTCGAATTTTGACATTTTACATTAATAGTCTTATAAAACAAAATAAATCAGTAAATTGAGCCCCTCCTTATAAACATGTCCTTAACTCCTTAAGTGCTTGAGGAAAAGATATCAACAAGGAAAAAAAAGCTAAAATGGAAACAAAAGGTAATTTTTTTGGACTCGTAGTCACTTACCATCAAATACTGCGAAGGTTAATTGCTGTTTCGTTAAAAGATTTAACAAAAAATGTAAAAGTATCTTAGTCACATTTATTAGGGCTTGTTACACACTTGGGAGTATTCAATTAAAAAATAATGAATATCTCGGAAAGTAACCGTTTTTCGACTATACATCATATAACTTTTTTTACTCCCAATAGTTGTTAAAATCTATAGTTACAGTTTTTCGGGTTACTCGGGGGCACGGTGTATACGTGAGAGCGAATTTTTAAACTACAAATTTGTACAAATTTTCACACACATACTTTTATTTTTTCCCATAGTATTACTTTTTTCGGTCATTTGACAACTGGCCAGTATTCAGTACCTACCTACCTATATAGTGACGTTCGAAAGACGTTTAGAGCTTCAAAACCGTACTTATTAAGCAGAGCGAGTGGAAGAAGCGAGCAAGTAATCATTTATTCACAAGAAGGATTATTAGTCAAATAGGTCAAGAAACGATCATCCGCTGATATCTCGAATATCGTTTTCGATCTTCGTAAAGTTTGTTAAGGGAGTCGGTAATGGAGTTCATACTCGTAAGTAATAATGTGAACAGAACCGGTAGGTGAGTTACAAGATGAAACGACTTAACATATACTGCTATGAGTTAAGTTACCGTTGTAGTGATGGGCCAGTAAATTCCTGGAGTAACTACTTAGGTTCGGCTCGGAGTCGGGCAAAGTCGGGCCAAATCGGGCCCGACCAACTTTAACCACGTATTCCTGATGGTATCACAAGTAAATAACGTTATATCAACATAGGTCGAATTTTGTCATTTTACATTAATAGTCTTATGGAACAAAATAAATCAGTAAATTCAGCCCCTCGTTATAAACATGTCCTTACTGGAGGAAAAGTTATTAAAAAGGAAAAAAAAGCTAAAATGGAAACGAAAGGTCAATATTTTGGCTTTGTAATCGCTTACCATCTAATACTGCGAAGGTTAATTGCTGTTTAGTTAAAGGATTTTAAAAAATCAGTAAAAGTATCTTAGTCACATTTATTACGGCTTGTTACACACTTGGGAGTTTTTATTTAAAAATTATGAATATCTCGGAAAGTAAGCGTTAATCGACTATACGTCACATAACTTTTTTTACTTCTAATAGTTGTTAGAATCTATGGTTAAAGTTGGTCGGGTTATACGGGCCCACGGTGTATATCGAGGTATAAGGAAAAACTGTACCTACCTATGTACCTACCCCGCGTGCTAAAAGAAAGTGCCGGCGACCTACTCTTCACCCCGTTAACTTCAGTTGCCGTCAATATTATTAATAGACTTGAAAATCTGATAATAGTGGTATAATTAACTGTTCAAATAACACCAAATGAAATGGAAAATTCATGTTTTACACTTTTGGCGTCAAACACCAAGCGAAAAACGTTACACGCTTGGTTCCCATACAAATCGAGGAACTATTTCCTTGTATCTCGATACATTTCTGTGCAAATGTCTCCCATAAAAGTAGGATTGTGTGAAAGGAAGAACTAGAGTCA
Source organism: Eudemis profundana (assembly GCA_947034925.1). Lineage (NCBI taxonomy): Eukaryota > Metazoa > Arthropoda > Insecta > Lepidoptera > Tortricidae > Eudemis > Eudemis profundana. Next base: position 4,523,259 of record OX344813.1, read on the forward strand.
GAAACTCAGAACTGATTCACTCCACGATTCAATTTTGAATTTGAATTCCGTTGCGCGGTAATTATTAATATCGCCACCGCTAGGGTGGAATAAACACTCGTTATATGCAGTGTTCGGATTAGGTAGTGCCATTTCAGGTGAATTACCTTAAACATAACATGAATTCGGGACTCGAACATTTGCACAGTAAATATTATTGACATAATATTTACTGTGCAAAATTTAAAGAAGACGCAAAAATATACTTATTAAGCTTACCCACCGAAGTTCCGCGAAATGGCACTACCTAATCCGACCACTGGTTATATGCGATAGAGAGAGACGGTCGGATGCGCTTCAACTCCGTCCGGGAGCCCGACGCATACGGCAGCTTTGTAAGGGAGAGAGGTAGCTACTAATTCTTATTCTGTGCTACAGTTTATTTATATTTCCCTTCATAATTAATTTTGGGTTGGAACTTGGAAAGAGAAAATTATGAAAATGTATATGGAATTTTAATTCAAAAGTACCCGTTGCTCATTTAAAATTGTAATCCTCATTTCACTCAAAATTTTAATAAACTGTCAGCCCGAAGAGTTATTATACTTTAATATTTGCATTTCTTTCGTTTCATGAGTCTTATAACCTAATAGCCTAAGAGCTAGCGGGCCTAAGAGATCCGAGAATTTCAACAATTTTTTTCGATACCTTTCCACCGATATTTTTGCATGGCTATTTTTTTGTGGCTTACATATTGATTAATCTCGCGTCAGAAAAAAAGCCAATACAGCTGAGCCCACACGAAAATTATTATTATTTTGGTACTTTTAATTAACGCTGGCAACCCCTTCCCACCACCCGATCGACTTAAATTTTTTTTTGGGTGCACAGAGAGTACAGAGCAAATGTTTGAAAAAAAAATTAAAGTCGCTGAGCCCACATTTTTTTTCTTTTTTTTCCCCACCCCACTACACCCGCAACCACCGCCCGCGGCCTGCCAGCACGAAGATTATAGGAAAAGGTTGCTCAGGGAAGTAGCTAACGGAGTTTCAATACAGTTGAAGCCACATGACCGATTTGGTCGCTAGCTCTCCGTCTATAATAATCCTAAAGATGTACAGACAAAAGCTGTTTGGGGTTATTCTTCAGAAATATGTCTGATACTTATTCCTCTGTCTCCACACATTTAGTATGAAAAAGGGCTAGAGGAATAAGGTGACCGCAGACATATTTCTGAAGAATAACCCTTTAGGGCAGTGGTCTGGCCCCGTGCGGATTGGGGACTTCACGTACAATTTTCTTTACAATGTTATTCCTTCACCGAAAAACAAATGATCGTTATATTACATCCATAATTACTACCTACTCAAAACAAGAAAAGGTCGGTCGGTGCCAGCCTTAATATTTGGAATAACGGTTCGGAACTGGCACAGACCTCAAAAAAATAGTTGGTATAAAACTTTTACTTTTTTATTTTTTGAAGCCAAGCTAAACGGGCTTCAAAAAATGAAAAAATAAAAGTTTTTTCTGGTGTGCTGTAAAGTATATTTGTATTTTATTGTACATCCTTGGCTAATGTTTTCAGTGTGTCGCGTCGGGTCAGGTCCTGTCCTGACATACCAGCGTTGCCAGACGTCCCAGTTTTAGCGGGACGTCCCGATTTTTAAATTAAAAATAAATATCCTGCGCGGGACAGGCTCAGTCCCGCTTTTTGGGGATAACTTGACCGTGCGTGCAGCGTGCTGAGGAAGTGCGGGCGGGTGGCATATTTTTATTAAAATACATTTTCTATGGCTATTTTTGCTATCTATTGTCACGTAAACGTAAAAACTTCTGATTTTATATGCTTTTTTACTATGTCCCGCTTTCGACGAAAGAATCCCGCTTTTTTTACTTAAAAAACTGGCAACGCTGTGACATACATAGGCTTCATTATGCTCGCACTGCATTATATGCTTCATTAACACCCCTTTTAAGACGAAGGATAGTACTTTTTGATATAAGTGCGGAAAGTATGTCATTTCTCACGAGTCCCGATCCCGAGGTATCTTGCTTGGCCCGAGCCGCCAGGCGAGGGGCAATACTCGGGACGAGTGGAAACGACACTTCCGCACGTATATCAAACGACATTTTTTAATAGTACATTTGCGAAAAAAATACACTAAAAAAACCGGCCAAGTGCGAGTTGGACTCGCGCACCGAGGGTTCCGTACAAACTCATAAGTAGATACATGAAGAATTCAAGAAAAACTATATGGCGATTAGTTTAGAAGGAGCAAATAAGTATGTGATAAGATTTTTGCAAATTTCTCAAAAACGGTGCAAGTTAGGAAAACCGTTTTATTTTTCCTGTAATATATAGGACGACATTAATAGTTGGTAATTATTACAGATTTTTCTGTTCAGTAACTTCGAAGATAATAGGGGGGAATGGTATTTTTTTTAACGTTTTTCGCCATAAATCAAACACTACTTATTTAAAAAAAAATACAAAAATAGTGTTTTAATCTACAAATCAAGCCCTTTCATTTGATACCCCACTCGATATAATAGCCCTAATTTCAATTTTCAAAGTCTCATTACGGACCCCTTTAAAAAAAAATTAAAAAAGTTACAAGACTTTTTTTACATCCCATAAGCTCGGGTTAGCGGTTCTTAACACTATTCCAAATTTCAAGTCGATAGCATCAGTAGATCCTGAGATATCTTGCTGTGACAGACGGACAGACAGACAGACAGACAGACAGACAGACAGAGTCGCACCATAAGGGTTCCTTTTTTACCATTTTGGTACGGAACCCTAATAAAAACGACTGTAACCATTCAGCCAATCCAAAATAAAATATTTTGGTAAGAAACACACAGAATTTAATTCAAATTAGACATGAAAAGGCAAGAAATATATTTATTATTACTTTGTAATTTAGGGTTATTCTTCAGAAATATGTCTGCGGTCACCTTATTCCTCTGGCCCTTTTTCATACTAAATTTATGAAGACAGAGGAATAAGACGCAGACATACATCTAAAGAATAACCCTTTACTTATTTGCAATTAAATGTGTTATTTAGTGTTAAAAAAATAGCTGGAAAATAAAAAGCACTAAGTAGTGCGCAAAATACAATTTTCTGCACGATTTACAGCTACCAAAAGTACCAGTTTTTGAGCCAGTGTATTAAAACTCTCGGCCATGTTCACTACGTGCACTAAGTACCATCAATCTCTTGCTACACAACTGATTACAGTAAAAACTCTCTCACATAAAACCCGCGCGATTTAAGTAAAGTTATAGCTGAAACGCTCGTGAAAGCGGTGAAAGATTAATAGCCCGTGACATTCAGGCCAACTCGAGCCAAGTCTGGTCAATTCAGGCCAATTCGGGCCAACTCGGGCCGCGTCAAGGTGACTTGATACTCGGTAATCTGATCTATGACGCCATACAGGCCTAGTCGGGCAAAGTCGAGCAAAGTCGGGCCAAATCCGGCCAACTCAGGCCCAAGGTGACTCGGCGATTTCTTAAAGCTAAAGGCGTAGGGATTACGTAATATGATAGGTTTGTTCTTTGAAACTTTGCTCATTTAGGATTAAGATTGGGTGTTAAAAGAAATCGTCCAGTCTGGTCGTGTTATTTGTTTTATCTAATTTAAGTTCTAAACCAATAGGGCTTTCTGTAATTAATCTGGGTCATGTTAAAAATGGGCTTTCAACCACGTGGCAAACGGATTTTCCCTGTCCATCAAAAACCTTTTGAATTAATACTTTAATGGTGTCAGCAAGAGAACAAGAGAGTTAGCGTGTGTCTTTGTTTATGTTAAAATCTAGTCGCGTCAGTTAAGTAATTATTGAAAGAAAATGTGGCGTTAACGTAAATGTATGTGTAAATTTATTAGCCTTCTGTTATAGCTGTGCCCTTGCAAGATGTCACATGTAACCCTTCGGCCGCCATCGCAACCATGTTTCGCAACCAGTTGCAAAGGAAGAATTTTCCTCCTTTGTTGGCAACTAGTTGTGAATGAAGAACATTTTACATTAATACACAACCAGTTGCCAACTAAGAATATTTTTAACAATATAGTTGCGACAAAATGTTTTTCCTTCTTAATACGCAACCAGACTGAATAAAATATTTAAGCGGTAATAAAAAAATGCAAGGAACATAGGTATCTCTTGCACATAAGAACATTGTCAGAAACTTAGGTAACCTTTTTGAACGTTACGATACAACGATTTGGTTTGTCCTAATAGTGTCACAATAAAAAGTAATATGTCAAAGTAGTTCCGATAAACTTTCTAAAATAAAACATGGATTTCCCAAGGTTGAAAAAGTTTTTATACCTCATCTACTTTATATATCATATAACTTCTTCGTTGCGTAGCCAGAAAAGAAAAATATGTTTAGCAACTGGTTGCGAAACTTAGTTGCCATGATGGAAAATGTATAACATCTTCGCAACTGGTTGCGTATTAAGACAAAATATTCGGCTAACGCAACTAGTTGCCAACAAAGGAGGAAAATTCTTCCTTTGCAACTGGTTGTGAAACATGGTTGCGATGGCGGCCGAAGGGACATGTAAGGTCAATGTGGCTAATTCCGTCTGGTGGGGCAATTCTGTACAGCGGTTTTTACGGCTAAACTATCATTTTAACAAACTTCTAATTTCGTCAGTCAGTGTGAAAAGTGTCGCTCCTGTACCAGAACACGGGAGGTAATAAAGCTTGCAGCTCGGGCCGCAAACTTCTGCGATCTCGGCCTTTCTTTGTGTTACCATCCTAGTTGTGTAATGTACTATTAGTGCCTAAAATGGAGATGAACATTTAAAGACACTTACAAAATTGCAGATGTCTCGTTTTTAGTGCAGTACTCAACCAGGCCTCACTGTTTATTATGAATTTTCTTGATATTCGAATTTTTTTATAAGAAAAAAAAGTCTCATTTCTTACTCAAATTACCATTGCGTTACCAGTCCCCAGGACGTCTCCAATTTAATGTCCACTGCGTTACCAAAAAAGCGTTTTTTACCCGACTGCGGCGAAGCCCAAAGGAGGGTAATGTGTTTGACCTGTATGTATGTATGTATGTCCGTTCCTGTGCCCGCTCGTAACTACTCAACGGCACAACCGATTTTGATAAATGATACATCATTGGATTCGTCTTGATGGCGCGAGTGTCACTGGGTATGAAGTTCGTTAAAATAAACAAAATGGCGGATGCACTTTTAAAGTGCACCGCGGTCGGGTTTTTTTTAAGTAAAAATATTTTATATTCACAGCCCATATATTTCGATAAAAGTTATCATTTGGGTAACCGTGTGCTATTCTGAATTACGAAATATGTGTTTTTTGGAGACTATACTAACGAATACGAAATACTGCGCTAAAATGTACAAGCGACGAATTTAAGGAATCTAAAAGAATTTTGACCCAACAAACACAAAAAATATACGGCCGCCTAGCCTAAAGAGCCTCTTTTCTTTTAGTGAAGCCGGAAAAATTACGGTGAAAAAATACCCCCAACAAAGTCCAAAAACATAAGAGATACGAGTTTCGGAAGGTGAGTGTCGAAATGTCGGCGAGACGGCGCGGCGCCGGTCCGACGTCATCTGCTCAATATAACGATTTATTTAATCCGTGCTACAGAGCCTAAGAGGAAAGAGTAAGGTGGAGAGAATTGAAAATTAGGTATTTGTAAAATGTGTCGCTGTCCCGCACTGCCCGCCTCTCCCGCGCAGAGCGTGATAGAGACAACTGCAGCTTGGACCGAAAATACCTTTTAAAATTTCATGAAAACAACGTTTCGTAGTCCCCTGATTTCTTCCCCAAAACTTAACCTATTTAACAAATTTTTTCATTAAAAATTAAAGAAAGGCTTTGGCCGTGTTCCTATGTTTTCTTTTTTTTTAATAATCTAGTCAAATTTGTTTTCTGGATGTGTGAACACAGCGAAAAATCTGGCATTTTTTTAGGTTTTTGAAGGTTAATATCTCTTTTGAGAATCAATTTATCGTAAAAAGGAAAACATAGGAACATATGAATAGTAGCCATAGATTTTTGGACAAAAAATTATTGCTCTACTGGCATTATCCAGGGAGGAAACAGGGGACTACGTTTGTATGAAAAAACTGCCCTCCTGTTTCCTAGAGAGTAGCAGTGGCGTGGCGTAAAAGATATCCTTGGGCAAGCCGGTGCAGATTTGGCGTACATTTTCTTTAGGAGCTGCAGAATAAGGTGCTCAAATGCTTGATATTAGGCAGGCCGGTAGGAATCGAGTTTTTTGGACGCCACGCTACTGGAGAGTAGAGATAAGGAGGCCAATCTTTTATGAGGGATCATTGAAAAAGTGTCTCCAGCTAAAAGGGGTATTTTTTCTTTAGCCTATATTAGTGTCCCACATAGGCCTCCAGGCATCCAGGTCATGCCGCCATCTCCGTCTCGGTCTGCCCCGTCTGCGTTATCTATCTTCCGTTATAATAAAATAAATAAATAAATATAAGGGGACAGTTTTACACAAATGGACCCCGCCCCAAACTAAGCAATGCTTGTACTATGGGTACTAGACGACGATATACATACTTATATAGATAAATACATACTTAATATAGGTAGATAGAAAAGATCCATGACTCAGGAACAAATACTCGTGCTCATCGCACAAATATTTGCCCATACCATACCAGGATTTGAACTCGGGACCTCTAGCTTCGTAGGCGGTGGCACTCCCAATGGCGTCTTTTGAAATAATAGTTCAAATTCCCTTCAGAACGGCGCTGGCGTTGCAGGAGAGTAAGAATTAGTACATTACACAACTAGGGTGGTAAAACAAAGAAAGGCCGAGATCGCAAATGTTTGCAGCCCGAGCTGCAAGCGAGGAACGTAAATATGCGATCGAGGGCTTTCTTTATTACCTCCCGTTTTGTGTACATAATTTTATGCCTAAACTTGGCCAGAAAGCGGCTTTTTCCGTACGCTAAAAAGCTAATTTACTGTATTAGCAGTTGTAGACGGACTAGATGGAGTGAAGTGCATTGATATCGAGGGTTGAGATAAGGTTAATCTTTCGGTGACTAAAGAAGGTATTTAATAAAGCGGTAGTATACCAAATTTTACCCATCTGCAATAGTAGCGAGCGTCACCACTTTTTAGCACATTTCGACGGACACTTTTCGATACACAGAGACGATTCCCTTACCGCTACCCTCCATAATGTATACAAGAACCGTAACGTTTCAAAAACGTAATTTCGCTGTCATGACATATTGGCGAATACTGAGAAGATTCTGCCTTATTAGAATTGGACTTTTGGTTACAATGTAGAATCAGTCAAGTTCTAACAAGTAACCAACGAATGCCAGTCCAGTGAGGAGGAATCTTTTAAATATTGGTGGTCAGAGAAATTACGCCAGCGAAAATACACCCTGATACAAGATGATTAATACTCAATCTGTCCATGATTTTGAACAACTTTTACTATGGGGTCAACTTTGTAAATGCAAAAAATAAATTAACTGTTTCATAGAAAAGGTCATGAATAGGTAGAAAAAAAATGTATGAGAAAGTTGTATTTTTTTTTGCATTACAAAGTTGACCTCATACTAAAAGTTGTTGAAAATCATGGATAGATTGAGGTTTAATTATCTTGTATCACGTAAAAGATCACCTTGTATAAACAACTCATTTTTATCCCTAGTCGCCAAAAGAGTCACGAAATAAATTTTAAGTGTATGTCAAATCACAATCGGTTTATCCCTTGCATGAAAAACAGGGCTTGTGTACCTACTTAATACTTAGTTACTTTTCCCTCACTAATTTACTGACAAACTAAACCTACCAAAAGGTTAAAAGCGAAACCTATCAATATCTAATAACAGCATTACTTTTTTCAATCTTATTATTAGACAATTAGGTCCAAATTCCTGTGACAAGACTTATCTAATGGCTACATTAGACTAATACTACTTGAAGTACTTGACTCGAGGGCCACGGAATCTTCATTCCACAATATCTCAAAAGAACAAGATCCTAAGTAATATCCGAACCGTTACGTATTGAGCCTTACGAGTATATATTTAGAGTTGATATTTCTTCTTGTACTTATCTGACCGAAGTGAGCTCGCACCTTGCTCGCACCATTATCAATGCGCGTAGCTTGATAAAACTCAAACAGGAAGGTCACGGTCAGATACAATTTAAATCACCGTTTTATGGTTACAGACTAGGGAATGTAATTCTCGGTCAAACATCAAACCCGGGTATTACCCGGCTCTAAATAAAGTCAGTTACCCGAGTTTTCGACCTACAATGAACTTGCCGGCATGTCCGGCCGTGTTAAGTAAGCAAGCATGTGATGGTTTTTCGCGTTTGCTTCAAGGCGGCCGACGTTAGATTTTATTTATTATCTTTAAAATAAAACGATACATGCATATGTTTTATTAATTACTAGGTTTTATTAACCCGGGTTCTGAGTCAAAATACCCGGGTTTTACTCTTCTCTAAATCTGTGGGTCTAGTGAAAAGGGGCACAAGTCACATTTATACCAGGTAAAAAAGGTCACAACTCTATTGTATGACTTAAGGCCTTTTGCTACTAGGTTGAATGCGACTGGTACCCCTTTTCACTAGAGTCACAGAAATAAAGTCGGCTACCCGGGTACCCGGGTTGGATTCACTAGTACAGACGGATTCAGTGGTACCTGCTCTTAGCTGCAGACACAGATTTTTTAAAGGTGATGCGATTCGGTCGGTTTTCCATACATACATAAAAGGGGTCATCGTTTGCTTCCACGACATCGATTATGATTAAAATGCGTTTTATATTGTGGCTTTTGTAACATTTTGTCTGCGCGAAATCTCAATGCCTTATGATTCTCGGTATGTTAGTCATTACAGTCTCGGCTATTGCAGCCCTCGCTTCACGACTCGGGCTGTGCAACTCAACCTCGACTGTTATGACTGACATAGCCCACTCGTATCATAATGTACATACTGTGAAAGATAAAACTATTTTTTTTACGTTGTTCACTTGTTTGCTGTGCGCGAGTTAAAAACACACGCGTCGTTAGTTACACACACAGATCTGTGGTGCAAATGAAGGCAACTAAAATCAAGGATACGGTACTGGGACTCTTTATAATACTTTTAAAAAAAATAAAATAATGTGTGGATCGAATTGACAAACCGTTAAACCGAGTGCAGGCTAGTGTGTGTGTTAAATGTTTTTATGTTTCATAAAGCTGGGATTTGGATGATATAATGCGAAATGTGAGTATCTATCTATATGGTTGCAGATACCGTTGTAGTGGAGCTGCCAGCATCTTCGGCACCATGCCGGAGGGGCCATTTTTAGATCTATTTTGACGACCGCTTTAGCTTAGTTGGTAGTGACCCTGCCTGCGAAGCAAGAGGTCCTGGGTTCGAATCCCGGTAAGGGCATTTATTTGTGTGATGAGCACGAATATTTGTTTCTGAGTCATGGATGTTTTCTATGTATTTAAGTATTTATATCTATTAAATATATCGTCGTCTAGTATCCATAACACAAGCCTTATTGAGCTTACCATGGGGCTAGTTCGATTTGTGTAAGATTGTCCCCTAATATTTATATTTATTTATTTATTTTAGTTTTAGCTTATTTAATTTTAATTATATAAAGGAAGACCACTTAGCTGGAAGTACTGACTTGGTTTAACATTACATCTCAGAACTTTTTTGTTGTAGAAGAAAGTTTAAGTTTAAGAAGAAAGAAGCTTTTTACATATGTATAGGTAATGTTTTTGATGGGTTTCACGCCTCACAGCGGAATCCGAACACAAAAACCTATGTTGCGCTGAAATAAATTTTATTTTTTGTGGATGTAACACTAAGGTAAGGGTAGGAATACAATTAGGTGATTGTAATCCTATTATACCGCCTACGGCCTAAAGCACCGTTCTGTTGAAAATAGCGCTCGGAATTATGAAACTGACTTAACTGACTGACACCTTATGACTAAACTGGCTGACACCTATCTACTGTCAGTCATTAAAAATATTTCTCTAAAAGTATCAACCAGTGTAGTCAGTTATATGTACTTAAGCTCGTAGTTTCTGTAATCATCCCTTCAATTATAATTTTAGAATAATAATATAACTCTTCTGAATTTCTGAGTGACCCCGAAAATAAATTATATTTACTCCAAAAAAATATTAAACATAATCGACATTTGTGTGGGAAATCGCCCTCGAATATCATTACTAAGGTATTTTCACAACTCTAAACACAAAGACAATAATTGCACCACAGAATAAATAACTCCAAAGGCTGTCCAAAACATTTTCAGCAAATCGAATTTGAATATAAACTCGATTGTAGCAGAGCGGCAAATAAATCGTTCAATTCGCTGTACTCGTAAAGCGTATAAACATTCATATCAACCTTATGACTTTGAAAATAAGGCGCAAATTGGTTGAGCAAAATAAACCGGTAACCTAAAAAGTGTGGTATTGGAATATGAACATTATAGTAAGTGAGTAGGGTTGAAATTTCAGTGGAGTTTGGGTTGCGATTAATTTGTCGGTTGTATTTTATTTGCGCTCTCGAGGCTCGATGGGAATTTGTCATTTTGTGCTTTTAGAGAATGTTCTGCTTCGAGCGATTGGAAATATTTTCATATAGATGTACAGTTAGAGCATTGCGTTTATTTATGTGTCTGTTGGGTGAAGAATAACAATTTTTAGTTCATTAGATATCGTGAACATCCATGTTCTCTAAAATAGATTTGCTGTAATTGTTTCAGTAACCATTTTATTTTATTAACAATTTAATTTATTGCGATACATAAAAATTATGGTTAAATCATAGGTTGTAGAGTATGTTAATTATGTTTTTTGTACCATGCCGCAGGTGCCGGTTTTAGACTTATTTTAGTTTTAGTTTATTTAATTTTAATCTAGCTTTAGTTGGTACTTTGTACTGTTTTTATTTTTGTCTTTCCTATTATGTATAATTGTATGTATATGTAAACTAAATGAAATTACTGTTGTGAATTTATAAGAAACTATACAAATACAATACAATACATACACCACAAATGTAGATAAAACTGTTGTGTTGATTAAACGTTATTTTTCATATTAAAAATAAGTTATAAACAATTTGCTGTTGCTCAAAATATTGATGTGATGACCAAAGAATGATGAAAGACCAAAGGCAGAAAAAAGCATAAAAAATTAAACATTTTCCATTTGTAAAGAGTTTCAATTTAGAACATAGGATGTCGAAGCTTATCAATGTCACGTGTGTCCTTCCTGGTAATAAATAATGTGTCGGAATAAAAACGTGTTTATTTATACAGAACAATATTATTACTGCAGTTCACTTTCATCATTGAATGTATAAATCAATAGCAATCTTTATAATGAGCATTCCAAGGCCACAGTATTATAGGAAAGGAACATTCTATTGTTAATATTCATTTTATTGGCTAGCCAGGGTGTTCTAGCAATTCTGCGACGAAGTCGTCCCTGACATAAAGAAATTATTTACTAATAATCAAACGGATTGACACAAAATCACTTACATTTTTTTAGTTGAAATTAAATATATTAAAAACTAAAACTAGATTAAAATTAAATAAGCTAAAACTAGAATAGATCTAAAAACGGCCCCTGCGGCATGATGCCGAAGATGCTGGTAGCATTTCCTCTCTATATTGTAAGGCTGATGCGTTGAGCGAGGAAGCTGCCAGCTCTTGGGTCCCTCGGTGTTTCTCTGAGTCTCTTCGAATAATGAACAGTGCCATATGAGGACTGATTTTGGAAAGGAGGTTGGATGTACTTTTAAACAAATTTAATTTACAGTTAATAATGGGGATGATACCTTCATCAATAACCACATTTTTACTAAAAAAAACCCGACCGCGGTGCAATTTGAGACTGCATAAAATGCACCATATTGTTTATTTTAACGAACTTCATACCCAGTGACACTCGCACCATCAAGACGAATCTAATGATGTATCATTTATCAAAATCGGATGTGTCGTTGAGTAGTTACGAGCGGACACAGGAACGGACACACATACATACATACAGGTCAAACACATAACCCTCCTTTGGGCTTCGCCGCAGTCGGGTAAAAATTTGTGGACTTAGAAGGGAGAGAAGACCGAAATATTTGGCATAACTTTAAAATTTGTGAGAATTTCGATATTTGCAGGTAAAAAAGGTGGTTTGGTAAAAAGATTTCGCACTTGGTAAAATTTGGGGTTAGACCGATATCCGAAAATTTATTAATTATTAATTGTAGATCCTCTAGTACCGTGACGGCGTCTCCGCCTAGGGAGCCGTCGTCAAGATACCATAGGTTGAATTTTGAATTTAGACCTGAAATTATCGGTTGAATCGCTAAAAATACAATTTTTATAAGCGTACAAAGTTAATTGGCGGCCGAAGTATGCGTGAGGGGTAACTGAGTCATTTTAAAAAAAAAATACACAAAAAAGGGATTTAATTAAAACAAAACTTAATTTATTCCTTTGTGTAACGAAAGTTACCCATGTAGTTTGTATGCCTAACTTTCGTTACACAAAGAAAGCGATCGTGATTTTGTTTTTATTAGGCCCTTAACTATGTACAATTTTTTTGAATACGACCCAACTATCACAACGACTTAAAACCAAAACCTCCAATCCTTAAGAATCATATATCACATAATACCACCAATTTACCGAAACCTTTCCCTCCTCCCCCCGCGTGTTAACGCCTGACGCCAGAAGAGCAATTCCTAAAACCTTGTAGAGGTCAATGTTAATTGGTAGCCGAAACACGACCAGCGTGCTCTGAGCTCTTCCTCCCCTAGAGCTGGTAATAGAGTCGAGAGCAAGGAGCGGTTACAGGGGTCTAGGGTAGCTGGTCGTTCGGTGGATCAATACTAAGTGACGGCTATTTACGTTGCTCATTGTTTGCCCGTTTTGTTTGCGTGGGTTTGGTTGATCGGACGTAATATGTCGTCATAAACATCGACTTTAGAACCCTGTCGCATTAATTTATTCCAAATTTTCATATAAGACCAACCGGGATAATAGGTTTTTTTAATGTTCTCGAATTTGTTAAAATTATAAGATCCTGTGAAAATAAGCAAAATAAGGAAATATGTTGAAGTTTTGAGTTTGATACATAAAGTGTCTAACTTGTTTTATAAGCTTTCAAAGTTGGGAGGGAAAGTCCATTTTAAAAGTACGAAAATATTAAAAAGTCTTAATACCATTGAATAGCCCATAAAATGTATAGTAATTCTGTTATGAAATCATTACGAAACGCTAGTTTTAACATAGCTGCAAGACAAATTATTGATTTTTCCATACAAAGTATGACAGTGTGACGTCACATCGTTATATGCTTTTACTATGAAGCTTTATGAGGCTTTTTATGGGAAAATCTAAAACTGTAATGTTAACATAGTTGTATCTCGGTGAGTTTTTGGGTTATTCTTCAAAAATATGTTGCGTCTTATTCCTTTCTATTATTGAGAGGTTTTTCTATAACGTATCACAGCAAATAGTACATTACATAACTAGGGTGGTAATACAAAAAAGGCCGAGATCGCAGAAGTTTGCGGCCCGAGCTGCAAGCGAGGGACGTAAATATGCGATCGAGGGCTTTCTTTATTACCTCCCGTGTTGTGTACATCGTTTTATGTCTACACTTGGCCAGAAAGCGGCTTTAGCTAGCTTTAGCTTTAGCTTAGCTTTTAGCAGAATAGCCAATTGCGTCTATGGGGACAAATGCGTCTTTCAAAGATACATAAAGTGCAGCGCAACTACACGCTGGTAGGGTAGGGATACTTTTAAAGAGTTCGGATTTAATATAATCTTTAAAAGACGCATTTGCCCCCATAGACGTAATTACCCCAGTTGACCTTACGTGCTAACACAGACATGGCGTTAATGCCGGAAAATGCCTTATTGTTCCCGTTTATTGATAATCTTTAATCTCCACAAGGAGATAAAAGACAAATTATCAGTAAACGAGTACGGGTACGAGTAGAGCACAAGCTCTACCTACTCATTTCTGCGTTTTAGGGTTCCGTACCCGAAGGGTGCTAACGGAACCCTATTACTAAGCGTCCGCTGTCTGCCTGTCCGCACGTCTCTATACGCTGTACTTTTAGGTATTTAAAAAAAGGTAAACAAAAATACTCGAGTGACTCGGGTCGTTCAGCCAATCAAAGTAACGCTGTGTATCTGTGGCACAATACTGGCTGACCGACCCGAGTCACGTGGTATTTTTGTTTATCTTTTTTTTAAAAAGTACAGACTATAGCTATTGAACCGTAATAGGTAGACTTGAAATTTTCACAGAAGAAAAATATTGAAGTAGTTTTTTCACTAATATTTCTATCATTGACAGGCCTTTCTATAAGATATTACAGAGAAAAGTGGTCAACCAGCGAATTTTTCAAACGATGCCTTTTTGAGACGTCGGTTAATATAAATTAAACCAAGAGTGGTTTTCACCTAGCAATATTTCTCGCGATGGGATTAACGCGCCGAGGCAGAAACATTCATTCGAACCAGCCGCCCGCCATCACGACTTTGTAGCTTTTTAAAATGTAACGAATTTCTGGGGCCATGGAAACATTGTAAAAGCTTGATGGCGGCGGCAGTTGATGGAGTAATAAAACAATTGGGTATTTGGCTGTTGAATTTTACAACATACCAATGTACCTACTGCACATTTTCGGTAACGTTAACTCTGGTTTTTATGGTCCTATGCATACAACTAACCGGTCGATTCACAAGAGCTGGCTGGCACGAATGGATTGAATGAGTGAATGATGATGTTTATATGTGCATCACAAAATGATGAAATATACAGGTTGATTCAATAACCGATAATCGTGTTTTTTATACTCTCTCGTCTCATAACTTCGTAACCCAGTCTGCATTGTCTATTTTATGAACAACATAAAAATCACCACACTAACGCCATGAAGCGTGGAAATTGCATTTTACCTCTTTATCAATATACCCAGATCTCATAACTTCTTGGTCTCAAAATACCTAAATTGCAGAATGCCTTATTTTTTTTCTTAAAACACCAGAATGTTAATATGACCGAATTTCAAAATAGCTTAGTCTAATAATGCCTAAACTTCAAAACATTTTCATGGCAAAACAGCATATGCTTAAAACCAGGGATCTCTAAACTTTTTTAGCAAATGGCCACAATGCACCGTCACGTCACGGTGAAGTGTATTCCCTTCTCTTAAAATATCGGTAGCTAATGTTTTAAGCACCTTATATAATAACATGTCATATCCCGTCATTACTCTTACATTTTAAAAAGCTACAAGGAGGCGATGCAGCTGGCGGGGGTAGGCTCGAGTAAATCTTTCTGCTTCGCTGCGCTAATCCCTCGGGGAAATTCAACGTACTATTCGCGAGAAATATTGCAAGGTGAAAACGCCTTTTAGTTTAATTTTTAACCAACTTCATAGAGGATGAAACGAATGTTGTAAGCTGAAAAAGGTGGAAATCGAGTTCTGTTGATACCCCCCGGTACTGACTTGGTTTCTTTACATCTCAAAATTTTTTTGTTGTAGGAGAACTGCGTTGCGAGACTTGCATATTTTTACTTGTAATGTTTTTGATAGGATAGAATTTAGACGTATACATAGAAATCTGAGTTTACGGAACATTGTTGTCTGTCTATGATCTTATTAAGGTTTTTACTGTTTGAGTCACAAAACCCTAGAAACGGTATATGCTTTTACGCAAGTCTACTTCAGTCACCACCAACAACCGGTATGAGGGAGCGTACTTTTCGTGCCGATGACGTAAAAATGACGTCAAGCTACATACAGCATGATTATTTTTAGGTTTTAGATTGATTTATCGTTACCCGAAATTATTAGTTGGTGTCAATGGTAGAAGCCGTTTTATAAATCAAGATGTGTCTGCCTGTTTTGTCTTATTTATTGCGACGGGAAATTGGAAAATACATATAACAGAAACGCATTTTGATATAGAAGGGACCGCATTCGGATAAGTATATGTCAAATCGCATATCCGATGAATATTTCCAATTTTCTGTTAAAATAAATAAAAAAAACAGACGTATACATTTTTACTTACAAAATGTTTTCTACCATTGACAGGAATCAATGAAAGTAAAAAAGATAATTAATTCATAACTTAAACGATACCGGTAATTTACGGTAACAGTAAATCAATGTAATACCTTAACTAAATCAGCCTGTATGTAGGTTGACGTAATTTGCCTGTCATTGGCACGAAAAGTACGCTCCCTGGGTATGACCTTCAATGTATCGTAAGTCTCAGGAACAAGTCCCACATTCCTTCCAATACCCGCAACCGCCTCCAATACGGCATGCCAAAGATAATCACGACATAATCAATCACCCGCTGACGTCAGCGATCATCCATCCCTTTCACTCCTTACCCACTAAAAGAGATAGAACGTCGAAGCCGAAAATAATTGACTTTTTGTTCGGCATGTTTCGGCATTTGTGACAGATTGGCGCGCGTCAAGCCATTTGCGGCTTTATTACCTTGATATAAGGTCGAAGCGTCGGCGTAGAGCTGCTACGGATTGTAGCAGTGCTACGGCGTAGCAAGTAGGCGTTTTGATTGCGGAGTACTATTATTTATTCTATGGTAATACGCAGGGCTTTCGTCGAAGTATAGGGAACGTGCACGACGAAGGTGCTGCCAACTGGTGCCGCCAATCTAAATCAAGTACCCTCTCATGCTGAGGCCACATTGACGGAAACGCCGTTAATTTATTGCGATGAAGGATAATTGACATCAGTGTAACTACGACTTACTATATTTGACATTGACACTTATATATTGTCATTGACATTGACAGCTTGATTTCACAAGGGTGATAGTTTCCTTTATTGTCCACCCGTGTCTCTTTTGTCGTTTAGTGCTGCCACCTATAGTTCGTGCACGTTCCCTATATTCCACGAGGCCTTAGGCACAATATAAAAATAGTACTACATACAAAAATCTCTCTCTATAACAAAACTGCCGTTCCGGTCTGCCCACCGGACGGAATGCACCGGATTCGCCCGTCTCTATCGCATAACGCACGCTGTTTCTGGTCGCTGGCTAAGGCTCGTGTGGGGCCTCAAAACCGCGCGGCGAAATCGCGGAGTGAACCACTCCTGGCTTAAATAAAGAAATATAACCCTGGCTTGCGTATACGAGGATCCCCTTGTTTCCCATAAAGTATAAGTCATAGTGTATTGTTAGTCATAATTATCGAAAGTCATAAAGTATTTGTTTCTCTAAAACAGTAATATTTTTAGGATATTTTAAAACGTTAGCATATAGAAAACAATAGGTTAGGTTAGGTCTGTTTTACAGTGGCATGGCGTAAGCCGGCATCCTTGGGCAAGCCGGTGCAGATTTGGCGTACATTTTCCTTAAGAACTGTAGAATAAGGTGGTCAAATGCCTGATATTAGGCAAGCCGGCAGGAATCGAGTTCTTTGGACGCCACGCCACTGCTGTTTTATAACAATTCTGAAAACTCAACGGTTGCGTAGAAAGTAGGTTGTATGACTTTCGATCATTATGACAAACAATACAGTATGAATTTTAAAAATCATGGGAGCAATATAGACCCCAGATATACGAGCTCATTACTCTGCAGCCGTGAACTCTCACGCCGATCAACTGAGCGTTTATTACATTACCTTTACCGATACCTTTTGGAGGCCCAAACCGCAAAGGACTTAACTTAAAAGTCACAACCTGCGTCTTACGTCCCTCTCGCCCTAAACGTAGTTCACGTCCCGTAAAATCGTGGTTTATAGCGAAAATCCCGCGGAGATACAATACGAAATAAAAGTTTAGTATCGATAAAAAGGTTTCACTCTCGGATCGAGGAAATTACAGCTCAACTATAAAAAGGGCCTACAACTGGCCCCTACACGCTGTGTCTACACGCCTTGCAACAAACTGTCGTATGATCGCAGCTTAGGGCCGATACAGACGGACTGCAACCCAACTGCAACTCCCTACGATTTGTATGGGAACTGCATCACAACTGCGCAGTCGGCGTGCAGTTGTGATGCAGTTCCCATACAAATCGTAGGGAGTTGCAGTTGGGTTGCAGTCCGTCTGTATCGGCCCTTAGAGCAACACGGAAAGGAGGCGTCATAAGGCACTTGTCCGGTACACAAATTTCTGCCATATTTGACCATAGTTATGCAGAAAGAAACCAGAGGTAAGCTTTGTATACTTGGATTATATACTTTACGCATTTAAGCAAAAGTATATAATCCAAGTACACGAAGTTACCTCTGGTCGCTTTCTGCATAACTATGTTCATTTGGCGAGGGGGGAACGAGGAAACGCACACTTACACACGCGTACATGAACAATCGTCTATTACCATGAAACTGACAATTAACAAGCCCAAAGGAGGGTTATGTGTTTGACCTGTATGTATGTATGTATGTATGTATGTCCGTTCCTATGTCCGCTTGTAACTACTCAACGGCACAACGATTTTGATAAATGATACATTATTAGATTAGTCTTGATGGCGCGAGTGTCACTGGGCATGAAGTTCGTTAAAATAAACAAAGTGGCGGATTTTATCCACTTTTAAAGTGCACCGCGGTCGGGTTTTTTTTAGTAAAAATATTTAGTTATTTTACCTCTGTAACTCGAAGTCAAAAAGTACAGAAGCCTTAATCTCTATAAGTCGAACGAGGTCTCCTCGTTAACACGATTTTTTTAGCGTTTCCCTTGAGTTTTGACTTATCGTGGTTCCACTGTATTTCGATGGTGACAAGCGGACTGATTGCATTGATTGCAGTTGCAGCGGTCTTCCGACTTCGACCGGTCGTAAAAACAAGTCGGCAGTGATAAGTTGCAAAGTGTGTAACACTAAAAGTATAAAATATCTTAAAATGTTATGTAACCTCTTTACCACAGTTAAGTCTCTTTTTTCTACAATTTGATCAGTCAAAGTACGACAGGGATAGCATGCTCAAAGATTCGGATTAGGACGAACAAAGGAGACCTATGCGTTTAAAAACATAAAACGTCAATTCTCTTTGTCAATAATATTTACTATCGTGATGTGAAAATATTAAAATAAGAATGTACGAATAATTACTACAGTTTGAAACTACTTATGTACGTAACTAAAGAGATGAGGTAGCTGTCTAAAATAAAAGGGAATCTATTGGATACAAAAGTGAGTATAGACGTCACGCTTAGCCTAAAGGGATTGACCTAGTCTATGAATATAGTTCTTAACAAGGGCCTTAAAATGAATAGCCGGTCGTAGCCTCGCTACCAGATAACTGAAGCACCTCTAGTAAGCCGGTGGCTTTGTACTTACGAACAGCACGCACACATCAACCAGCGTAGTAGCCACCGCGAGCAGCACGCATATATCAACCAGCGTAGTAGCCACTGCGAGCAGCACGCACACATCAACCAGCGTAGTAGCCACTGCGAGCAGCACGCACACATCAACCAGCGTAGTAGCCACTGCGAGCAGCACGCGCACATCAACCAGTGTAGTAGCCACCGCGAGCAGCACGCACACATCAACCAGCGTAGTAGCCACCGCGAGCAGCACGCACATATCAACCAGCGTAGTAGCCACTGCGAGCAGCACGCACACATCAACCAGCGTAGTAGCCACTGCGAGCAGCACGCACACATCAACCAGCGTAGTAGCCACTGCGAGCAGCACGCGCACATCAACCAGCGTAGTAGCCACCGCGAGCAGCACGCACACATCAACCAGCGTAGTAGCCACCGCGAGCAGCACGCACATATCAACCAGCGTACAATACAATACAATACAATATTCTTTATTGTGCACCAAAACAAAAGATTACAAAAACTTAAATCTAAAACAGCATAAATGGTAAACAACAGGCGGTCTTATCGCTAATAAGCGATCTCTTCCAGACAACCTTAGGGTAGTAGAGTGGGCGCAAAATAAAATCAGATGTGAGTAGGTAGTGCACAAGGAAATGAAAACAGATTATTATCAAAAACAGGACAAATACAAGTAAATAAATACACACACACACATATATACATATATATACATACATCTACATATAAACAAACAATAAATAAATGCATTCATTGAAATAAACGACACCAACAAATCGACTTAACTTTAAGGGAGTGATAGGTAGTGCTGCTTGAGTAGAGTCTTGAAAATGGGAAGGGATTTTGCACGCCTTAATTCTTGCGGTAGGGTATTCCACATTCGGATAGCTTGAAAGGTAAAAGAATCGCTATAAAATTTGGAAGAGGAAATAACTTGGGCCAAAAGATAGTTTTGTGAGGATCTTAAAGAAGATAGATATTTAAAACGCTCCTTAAGGTACCAAGGGGTAGTGGGGTTGAAAAGTATGCCAAAGAGGAGTGTAAGAATGTGAGAGTTTCGGCGAAGACGAATGGGAAGCCACTGGAGTTGCGAACGGAAATGGGAAACATGGTCATATTTACGCAAACCAAATATGAAACGAATAGCTACATTTTGAAGTCGCTCCAGTTTATTTAGCTGCTCCTCAGTGAGATTGGGATAGCATATATCTGCATAGTCTAAGATGGGAAGAATTAAAGACTGAGCTAGAGCAATTTTAGTGGAGAGTGGCAGTAGGTTACGTAGACGTCTTAAGGAGCCCATCGCAGCAAACACCTTCCTACTGACCTCACTGACTTGAGGAATCCAAGAAAGGGTACGGTCCATAATCACACCCAGATTTTTGACCTGGAGTGAATAAGGAATCTGCACACCGTCGAACAATATCATAGGCAAGTTTGAAAAATCTATTTTGGAGATGAGCCTAGAACTACCTATAATAATGACTTGGGTTTTAACAGGGTTTACTTTTAAGCCATAACTACTACTCCAGTTCAGGATGCGCTCCAGATCTTTATTAGTGGAGTTGATGACCAAAGGTAGATCATCGAGTACTCCTTGTGAGTAAATTTGAAGGTCGTCAGC
Organism: Eudemis profundana; assembly: GCA_947034925.1. Lineage (NCBI taxonomy): Eukaryota > Metazoa > Arthropoda > Insecta > Lepidoptera > Tortricidae > Eudemis > Eudemis profundana. The sequence goes on from OX344813.1 coordinate 4,544,232, forward strand.
ATAAAGGTGATATAAAGAGAAAATAGTTTTCGTAATGGAATTAATGAAAATAGAAAAAAGAAGAGGTGACAACACTCCTCCCTGCGGAACGCCAGCAAGAGTGTTACACCAAGAAGAACGGGAAGCTTCCACCTTAATCCTCTGCCGACGACCTTGTAAGTAGCTACGAAACCAATCAATCACTGCAGGAGATATGTTAAGAGAACATAATATCCCAAGCATGATGTCAAAATCAACGGTATTAAAAGCATTGCTAAAATCCAGCAACGTTAATACCGTTAACATTCTTTTGTCCATGCCCGCCCGGATATCATCAGTTATTTTGACAAGTGCCGTGGCCGTACTATGACCGGGACGGCGTAGTAGCCACTGCGAGCAGCACGCACACATCAACCAGCGTTAAGCGACCGGCTTACTATATTATATTTCAGTTATCTGTTACAAGTATACGTTCGGCATTTTTTAAGGTCCTTGGTTCACAAACTTCTGCAAGTAGGCCTCTTTTTACATTCTGATTCTTTTCTTTCTTCACCTTCTGGTGAGAAGAAGCTCCAGAAGAAACTCACCAGTTTCTCTTTTCAAAAACATTACAACAATTGTGAAATGATTACATGAAATAACACTAATAAAATGCAACCAGCAAATAATTGGGCACAGTTTTTACCGAAAGATGTATATTATCTCCGGATCCAATACATTACAAAAACTTAAAACTACACTTTTAGAGATGTAAGTACCTAAAGGGTCTCTAGGCGTCAAAACAGCTTCAAATCCTAGTAAGATAAGAGGATTGTGATGAGCACGAACATTGTTTTTTATTATTGAGTCTTGGATATTAAGACGTATTAATTTAAAAAAATGGGTGTTATGGGGTAAATTTCAACGTCAGTTTTGTAAGGCGTTGTCGTTCCATACATAATGTTTCAATAGTCAGACGAGTGAAGTTATCTTTTATTTGAGTAAAACACGCGACAGATCCCTACGCCATCATATAGCCGCTCTAAATGATCCTCAACTTCCTCAAGCCTTCCAACCACTTTATTCCGTCCTCCAATGGAAAAGTCGTAACCACCACAATAGCCTAAGGAACATAGTGACAGCCGACGAAACCGGCTATTTTACAGCTTTTTTCTGTGGTTTTAGAAAAACCTCTCAATAATAGAAATAATGGCGAAAAAACTACTTCAATATCATAAAAACTCATCAAGATAGAACAATGTTAAAATCATGATCATGACTTTCCCAAAAAACGCTTCATACTAAAGCATACTAGCGTCAAAGTATAAAAACGAACAAGTAGTCCAACTTCGCCCGTTTAGGAGCGCGCGACACGTATTTACACAGACGCGAGATAGCTCGCCTGTGTGAGTGCGATTCGTACCGGAGCATTCTTACGCATTTTTAAAACTTTGCTTGTAGTGCGTTCGTGCACGGCGCGCACACATTCAAGCGCGTGATGTACCTTTCGTAGGAAGAAAATACCGGTCAAGTGCGAGTCGGACTCGCGCACCGAGGGTTTCGTACAAACTCATACGGAGATACATGAATAGTTCAAGAATAACCACATTTTTACTAAAAAAAACCCGACCGCGGTGCACTTTGAAACTGCATAAAATCCGCAATTTTGTTTATTTTAACGAACTTCATACTCAGTGACACTCGCACCATCAAGACGAATCTAATGATGTATCATTTATCAAAATCGGATCTGCCGTTGAGTAGTTACGAGCGGACACAGAAACGGACATACATACATACATACAGGTCAAACACATAACCCTCCTTTGGGCTTCGCCGCAGTCGGGTAAAAACTGTATGGCGATTAGTTTAGTAGGAGCAAATAAGTATGTGTTACGATTTTTGTAAATTTCTCAAAAACAGTGCAAGTTAGGAAAACCGTTATATTTTTCCTGTAATATTTAGGATAACATTAATAATTGGTAATTATTACAGATTTTTCTGTTCAGTAAGTTCGAAGATAATAGGGGGAATGGTATTTTTTTTAACTTTTTTCGTCATAAATCAAAAACTACTTATTTAAAAAAAAAAACAGTGTTTTAATCTACAAATCAAGCCCTTTCATTTGATACCCCACTCGATATAATAGCCCTACCTTCGTAAAAACCATACAAGATTTTCTAACATCCAATAGGCTCAGGTTAGCTACTTTGAATACTATTCCAAATTTTAAATCGATAGGCAGCAGTAGTTTCTGAGATATCTGGCTGTGACAGATGGACAGACAGACAGAGTCGCACCATAAGGGTTCCTTGTTTACCATTTTGGTACGGAACCCTAAAAATTACTGCTATTATACTATGCTAGCGGTGTGATCAACTGTAGGTTTTTATACTGTGACTTATTCTTATTACCTTTTACACTTACGCTGGTAAGCCTCTCGTGTTCTTTCATGTCTCAGCGCGGAAGCTGGGCCTCTTTACATTAGGGTGGCTAATGAAGGTCGCTGAAGGGTTGATTTGTTACATTTTCAGCTGATTGAAGGCACGAAGCCTTTAGGGCCTCCGCTAGCTGACGCGGATTACCCGTAACGGACGCCCGCCTAATAAGAAATTGTATGAACTGCGCTAAGTGAAGCGGGCGCGGGTCCATACTTTTGCCCGCCCGCCGCGTGCGTCCGCGGCGGGCGTTCGCGTCAGCTAGCGGAGGCCCTTATTGCCTGTATCGATACCTTTAGACTCAAAGGGCATAAACGCCGTAGGTTCTAATGGCGTTTACGCTCTTTGACTCTAAAGGTATCGGTATTATTAATACCCTCGATTTTGACGCGACAAAATTCGCTTTATATGAAAGTATGCCGTATATCCTTGGGAAAGCCGGTGCAGATTTGGCGTACATTTTTCTCAAGAGCTGTAGAATAAGGTGGTCTAGTGCCTGATATTAGGCAAGCCGGTAGGAATCGAGTTCTTTGGACGCCACGCCACTGGGGCATAGTCTCATACTTTTCAATACAAAGTATATTTATTTTGCCTGACACGTTCATAGTGTGGTCATTGTATGATACGATGTAGTGGGCAGAGACCTTAAGGCGAGGTAAGACGAGAATCGGGCGCGGAAGCCTAGTTTCCACATCATTTTTAGAGCACTTATTTGACTCGTAGGTCACTGTAAAACATATATAATAATATTCAGAACTGTATCTAGGGCTTCCTCTCACTAAGAACACGATAGCGAACACTTCGCTCGATAGAAAAGTAGCGCGAAAACACTATAAAATAAAGTATTTTTTTCATTTTTTTCATATTGTTCATTACCAGTTACCTTTTCTGACAAAATTAATACCTGACAATCATGATTTCACAGTCATGCAGGGCATCCTCTCATGTTTGGGTTGATAACGTATATTTTTAATGTTAGAAATCGAAGATAATCTGCAATAATCTGCATTCCGCCCGACCCTAGTTGTATGTGAAATGCGAGCCAGGTCCTACCGGGCCTTAATAGGGCAGAAAACATTTCGATGGCGATTTTTTAAGTCAGTTTCTAACGAATGGTTTCATTTTACAGAGAATGCGGCGGCCGCGACGGCACCGCTGGCTCACGGTGTCTGTCTTCTTCATCGCCTACTCCGTGGGGCAGGCGGTGCTCAGCTCCTCGCCTCCAGAGAGCATGAAGGTACTCGCTGATTATCATATCATTATCATATTTTAGATACCTCTCAATGTCAATATGCCTTGTTTTAATAACTGTCGTGTTGGCAGCGAGCCTACCACCTAACACACTTCTAGAATTAAGTACTTGGATATTAAGTTATGGTTGGAGACTGAAAACCAGCGACTTCGCTGAGTCTCAATCCATTACTATACTATTGTTTAAGTTTTCTTTTTTGTAATGTACTTTGTAATTGTGTTGGTAAATAAATTTTATTTTATTTATTTATATTTATTATCAGATACTTTAGTAGTGAAAGCTTTAGAGCCATCGAATGCAATGCAATACGTACCTACTCACGGGGCGGAGCCAGTACTTAATGCAAAAGCAAAAAACTATAGCGTCAAATGAATTTATCACTTCAGTAGCTTGTAACCAATCACAGATTTTTGTCTTTTAATGCCACCTGTTTTTGAATGTAATTGCAGGCTTCTCAAACTTAAGACTAATTAATATACTTATTTCATAAATTACTTTTGTTGCTAATTGCTAATTGAAGCGCGATGTACCTTTTGTTGAAAGAAAGATTAGTGCTATGAAGGTGGTTTTCCACCGGCACGGCGAGACGAGACGAGAATTGAATTGAAATTTGTATCAAGTTGCGCGATGCGCGAGGAGAGGATTGAAAACTTCATACAAATTTCAATTCAGTCCTCGTCTCGTCTCGCCCTGCCGGTGGAAAACCACATTTATACAGTGCCTCTAGTTACGAACGCTAAGTTGCAGATGCATTTTGTTTTTTCAGCCAAAAGAGGAATCCACACTGCCGGAGCCCGTCTCCACGAAAGCCACGTCGGGAAAAGAGATGGAGATTACCAAGGAAACTAGTGCAAAAGGTACGCGCTTTTGATTTTGTGGACTAACTTCTTAGTCTTCTAAGAACTTGAGTATAAAGACTCGTTAACGACGTGAGGCTCCATATTTGTGCATTCCCCAATTCATCACATACATCTATTGCTTTGCTGATGACATATACAGGAGGTGTCATAATGTTTGCTAAAATCTGTATTATTTTATGACTCATTTTGACTGTATATGATTCAATATAGAGGTGTGCGCCGCGCCGGCGCGCCGCCGCCGCCGGCTTTTTTGGCCACGCCGCCGCCGCCGATTTCTGATCGGCGTGAAATCGGCGTGGATAAAAATTTATTGCAAAAGCAGATTTTCGTACCAAATATCAAATCTAACCTTATTTAACACTTTGTTCTAGCAGTTCATGGCATATACTCTGTTGATTTCAAGGTTCATCCCATTTTTGGATAACGTTTTTTCTTATTATCCTCTCGTAGGATTTCAAAAGACGGCAGAGGCTAGTTAAAATGGGCTAGATCATCATTAACATCTCAATCAGGAGACATTCATTGATGAACATAGGTCTGCCCTAAACAATTCCGAACGAACAGTCGCAACGCACACGTTTTCTCTTGATCGAATGCCGACGAACTTAAACATGTCCTCAGATCATTTTGTGGAGGCCAACCCACGCTCCATCTTCCTTCAGATTCGTGGTCTCCCTTTGGGAACCTTTCCATCCCATCGGTCATTGTTGCTCGAGCTATATGCCCAGTCCATTACCACCTCATCGTACTAGAGTTATGTCACCTAAGTAGGTTCTTTGGAAACGGAACGAAACGGATTTACTAATTTGGTAACGTAAACTCCAAGCATAGCTCTCTCTATGGAACGTTGAGCGACTCGACCCTATTTATGAAGGTGAAAGACTATACGTCTACTGGATATCTCGTCACTAGACAAAAACTATTCTTGAGACATTGAGACATGGTGAGAGAGAAGAACTGGAGTGTATGTTTCAGCTACATATGTGTATTCGTAGTTCTCGACCTAGACAACTTCAAGGTTAACTGCCCCAAGAGCGACTGGGGTATCAGGGAGTTCGACATAACTTTCGTCTTATAAACACAGGGGTCGTTGAGCATATTTTTTATTATTTTTAGTTCGGCCCATTTCTAAGCCTTTGGCAATATTTGAGTCCAGGAAGATCTAGCTCGAATAAATAATGTCTGATAAGGCCTAAAACCTCTCGAATAGGCCGAAGATGTGCCATGTAGAACCAAGATGAAGCATGGGTCACCTTCCCTCAGTAGATGGCTTTGGCATCGTAACGTTATGTATGATCACTAGTGCCAAAAAGGCAAAAAACGCAAATTTTAACCATTTTATTTAATTATTTTTTTGTAAAAATATAGGTTTATAACATTAAATCAGAGTTTAAGGTGATGTACGGCGATATTTTAAATAACCGTGTCCCTGAATTACGGTTTTTCGCTGTGTGAAATCATGTTTCAATCACGCCGATTTCACGCCGAAAATACGCCGCCGCCGCCGATTTTTGGCCAAACGCCGCCGCCGACAATTTTTTGATCGGCGCACATGTCTAATTCAATACAATCAAAAATATCTGAACAGGCTTCTATTCCGTTAACAATACATTCGAGTTCACATATTTTTGATCGAGCCTTTTGGTCAAAAGTGTAAAAACTCGACTGTAGCATTTTTTTCGTTTAATTTCCCAGAAACTGTAGAACCAACTCTTCCTGGAGAAAAAGAGGAAGTAAGAGAAGAAGAAGAGGAAGAGAAGAAGGGGAAGAAAGCGTTGAAAGGCACCGAGGAACCCGACGAGAAAGAGGGAGACAAGAAAGAGCAAAAGGATGCTGGCTACGTACCTGTAAGTCCTGGATTATTTTGCAATTTAAATTTTGACTGTGAACGTGTTAAGTTGTTACTCCGTTATTTAGTAACAAACATCTAAACATCGAAATATCTTACTATATGAAAGAAACATGATGTTTCTTTATTAGTTTTTAATGCGGGTAAATGACACCAGGGGGTTTAGTAAACCAGACTGATGCAGAAGTCAAAGTAGATGGCAAAGTTGAAGGCACTTGCTGGGTGCTCCGGTGGTCGAGTGGTTTGAGACGCTGGGCCGTAAATCCAGAGGTACCGGGTTCTATTCCTGGTCTGGACCACAGATGAGCGCCATTTAATTTTTCTATGTACTTTGATTTCTTGATCTATATATGGAATCTCTTCACAAACTTTTACATTTATAATAATTATAATATGTATTGGTAGGATAGGAATAGGATACACGTTATTTATGCCTTATGCAAAACCCAGTGTGTAAGTATAAAGAAACGAACATAAACGATGTCGGGATCGATCGCGATGAGATCATGATTTACATTCAAAGCCCACAAAGGCTTTCACTAGGGTTCGAAAAGCCTTTTGATCTCGATTTCCTGCCTCGTGCACTCACGTGATGACGGCAACAAATGAACATTGGAATTTGGAAGCTAATACGAGGTTTTGTAAGGCCAATACGTAAGTACTGTGGCTGCCTAATAAATGAAAACTTAACGGTTTCGTAGAAAATAGGTTGTATGACTTTCGATAATTATGACTAACAATACAGTGTGACTTTTAAAAATTATGGGAGACAATATAGACCCAACTCTATGTCATTGAGCTAAGGTTTAAAAGTAACGAACCTATTCATTCCGCGATTATACGTGCAAGGTTTTCTGTTATCAAAAGTTGTAAAAAATAACAAGTTTCATTCAAATTTCGCCATCTCAAAATATGCAACGTTTTTAACATTTTCAGCCGGTGGTCCTAAATACATCCAAACCTATCCATCCAAACCTATCCATCCAAACTATCCTATAAATGTGAAAGTTTGTGAAGGTGTTTGGATGAGGGCTCTTAAGGGGGTGACAATGCAGGTAAAAGTTTGTATGGGGAATCAATCATTTCTCAAGTTAGGGATATAATACTCTAATTCTAAACTAACAAAGTTGCAGTATTAGTACTACTCAAACACAACTTCAGATTCATACAAGAACGGGCAATTTACTACCGTAAGTGGGTTCAGTATTTCGGGTGCAAGTCGCTACAGTTTATTTTTGAATGAAAGTTGGCTCATTACCGTGCTATTTTGCGTCGAGAACTTTTTAATGACCGTGCTGGATGCGCTGTTTGCCCCACTTCGCAGCCGAAACTAGATTGATGGAAATTGCTTAGTGTATCTGCTGCGGGTAAACTTTACAGTCCATTGACAGTGTCATTCTTCTGACATTGGACCGCATGGTGGCCGCAATCTCAGAACTCTCCGCGTTTCGTAATCCGTTTAAGTACATCCCGCGAGTGCTAGATTATTTCTTCGGTTTCACTGTGGAAATTGATTAAAGAAATATTGTGTGGCTCATCTGCGTGTTTATTTGAGAATACGAACTACCAAGATGGCTGTTGTTAACGAACCAGGCTCAGAGCCGTCCACTTTGGCCGTAGTTCCGACAGTACATAAGTTTGTAATATGAGTACCTATATATTTGGTACCTATTTATCTATTGCAGGGCGCGGTGCCGACGGTTCATCCTCTAAGGAACTGCACTCCTCCAGCTATTGAACAGGTAATTAACATACGCCAACAATTGAGTTTTTCATGTACTTACTTAAAGATATAATTGGTTAAGCTGGCCGAACAGTTACGATTCAACAAAGCTGACAAATCGGCGTTCTTGTTGTATATTTGTACAGGTTGATTCACAAGAGCTGGCACGAATAGATTGAACGAATGGTGTCCGTCAAGATAGCGTACACCGTAAAGATATTCAGAATCTGATGCAGCCAATAAATAGTACCCAAATAGTACCGACGAAATACCTAGGTGAAAAAAATAGTACCATTAAACTTTTCGAAATATAAGGCCTGTTCACGGTGTACGCTACCGGCGTCAAGCTGGCGTACACCGTTTGTATCTCTGGAACGGCTTTGTTTTTGGAAACGCTTTATATCTCAAAAAATAGTACCCAAATAGTACCCTAGGGCCCTAAAATTTTATTTCTCTAGCTATCGTAGAAGCCGAGATATAGTGAGCTCTTTCTATAAGGAATTCCCGGGTACGCCAGCTTGACGGTGTGAAATTTTGTACACCGTTAAGTTATGGAATATCTCGGCTTCTACGATAGCTAGAGAAATAAAATTTTAGGGCCCTAGGGTACTATTTGGGTACTATTTTTTGAGATATAAATCGTTTCCAAAAACAAAGCCGTTCCAGAGATACAAACGGTGTACGCCAGCTTGACGCCCGGTAGCGTACACCGTGAACAGGCCTTATATTTCGAAAAGTTTAAGGGTACTATTTTTTTCACCTAGGTATTTCGTCGGTACTATTTGGGTACTATTTATTGGCTGCATCAGATTCTGAATATCTTTACGGTGTACGCTATCTTGACGGACACAACGAATGAATGATCATGTTTATGTATGCATCTCAAAATGAATCGTGTTTTTAGAATATCTCGTCTTATAACTTCGTAACCCTGTCTGCATTGAGCATTTTATGAACAACAAAAAATCTCTATCACAACCTTCTTTGCACACTGACGCCGTGAAGCGCGGAAATTGCATCCAAACATCTAAATTTCGTATGAGTTTCGCATATTTTCGCCATGGTTTCGTAGATCGGCCTCAGTGTGAAAACAGGGTATAAATTAAATAAAAACTCCACTATAGTAAAATATTTGCAGCGACCCGTCCAATTTACCTTTCTGCGATAATATCTTTTACCTGCTTATCTTATATGTGCAGATTATAATATATGTATTTTTTTTTTCTTGAATAATGAAAGAGTGTTATGTATGTACTTGTTTACAAAATATTTGGATCATCTCGTATAAGAACGTCACTACACAAACACACACATGACATTAGGTACAGTCAAGGAATTTAATTTCCTACCCTTTTCATTGAAATGTTGTTAAGCATTCACAATGCATTAAGGTCGAAATTTCTATTTTATTAATAGTATTTAAATGTCAATACGTATTATTTGTCACTGCATATTAAAGATAACCTCTTTGCGAAGTCATTTGCTCATCTAATTACGAATACCTGTCAGTTGGTGTCAGTGTCAATCGAGAACATTTTAAAATAATTCCGAATCCAGACTCCGGAAAGTCTACCACAAACGTCGGTAATCTAAATTTCGTTATCTGCGTTCCTTTCATTCGAATATTGCAAGAGCGAGAAAGATGGTCTTTCTTCGAATTTCGATTCCGCGGTTGTCGACCTTTTTTGATAGTTCCTTAACGTTCCAAATTTCAGTTCACCATGTCAACGTTGTTAATCTGTTACCTAGTTACTGACACAAAACAATGCGTGTGATATGTCAAAGTAACGTCGTAGTCTAGCTAGCTCTTATGATGACAGTATGCTATACGATATTGGACCTTAGGTGGGTTGGAAATTAAATTCCTTGACTGTACTTTCGTTCAATGCATTCGTGCCAGCTCTTGTGAATCGACCTGTATGTTTATTCGACGATTACTTGAGAACTTTTTACGATCTTCCTGAAGTGTGGCAGAAGGGTAAAATAACCCCTGAACGAATAATTATTTATGCCTCGTCTCTTCTCAATGGCGTAGCCAGGTAAGCTAAGGCCCTGGTGCAAAAACAGATGTCCCCCTAGGTGTACTGGTTAAGTTTAATGATAAGAGAAAGTTCCGATTTATGTATTGTGGCCAATCCCAATCTCGGACAGTTTTGAGGGCCCTCTTAATTAGGGGGTCCCGTGGCACTGCAAACGGAAGGAGCAAAGAAGAAATTTCCGAAGCTGGGTCGAACTACAGGTTATACAACTGAAATTACATGCTTTTTCACAGTTCCCTCGCCCTCTGATGGGCCAGAACGCGCGCAAGCACGGTGGACTTATCCTGCATATCCTGGTGGCGGTGTTCACGTTTATCGGGCTGGCGATCGTCTGTGACGAGTACTTCGTCTCCAGCCTCGACCGCATCTGTGAAGGTGCGTATCCGACCAAGATGGCGTCAAAGGTAGTATATGTTTATGTATTTAGGGTCGAGTCCCAGCACTCCCGACAGAATATACGACGAAAAAAGAATAATAATATAAAAACTTGCATAGACTACGCAATAACAGTTGTACACGCGTGTATAAGTTCGTACTTATTTTGTAACTGCTTAGGATTGACGGTAACTCCTGTCTATGAGTGTACGAGTACAAAATGTCATCCTTATTTCAATGCAGTAAGAATAACATTTCCTAGTCTCCTAGATAGGAGGTATTGCCGATTGCGCTAACACGGCAGAATTATATAATCATGGCATTTTCACTCAAGATGTCTATAAACGGATGGCAATTAAAAGCAATCCAGCTCCAAGATGGCAGATTGTGTACATTTGTGTAGACTTTGGCATAACTGCATCGCGAATGCAAGCCCACTATGCGACGAGCCCTCGCTCTACTACTAACTAGTCGAGCCGGCGCAGAAATTTGATGTGACATTTTTTCCCCGGCGCTGAGATAAATTATTTCAAATCTCCCACAAAAGTGTATGAATTTGGCGCCCCCTGGAACTGGCTCGAGGGGCAGGTGCCCCGGTTTGCTCCCCCTAGATCCGGGCCCGCTCGGGTCTGACGGCTGATTTCGAATAGCTCTAACTTGATTATGTCGTTACAGAGTTAAAGCTGGCGCCGGACGTGGCGGGTGCGACGTTCATGGCGGCGGGCAGCTCCGCGCCAGAGCTCGCCACCGTCATCATCGGCGTCTTCTGCGCGCAGGACGACATCGGTATGTCTCGTGAAACACCTAACCTATGACCTTCGTTCACCTATAATCTTCGTTGACGTTTGTTCTAAATAAATTCGTTCTAAAAATTTCACAGCCATTATTTGGACCTATGTTGGCTGACTAAGAATGACACAGGTTTACAAAAAAAGCTTTTTGTTGCCCTAAGTATTTTTAAGTCTTTGTGTACACAAATTCAGAAATCAAGCGTAGGCGTATCAGATCAGCTCATTTTTTTGTAGGTAAACCGAGAGCAAACACGGCGTTTCTATGGACTGTAGAATAATCGTGATTTTTTCAAAAACTAGAGCCGGTCTCGAAAAATTATTAACAGGCTCGTTAACATTATTGCCAAATTACTGTAAAAACATATTTATACCAAAGGCAACAGTCACTGTCGAACAGTGTAATTAATATCTGGGTCATACAGAAAATCGATAAAAAAAGTGTTCATGTTGCATTAAAATTCAGTTTTGACCAATTCAAAGTTTAATGTTTTTTTTATTGAATATTTCTCTTCAAGACAATTCATTTTTGAATATTTTAATAGCAACAACATATGATAACATAAGATAAATATTAATTATTTTGCAAAAAGTCTCCTTCTGTGGACTGTTATACGGTGAGGTATTTTTCTTTAAGTACTCATTAAAATTATGTAATCGTCATTTATTCTTTTTGCTTTGCATGGATTGCGATGAACAATCCATTCAGTTAGCCACTACTGGTATTAGAAAAAAATATATATGTCTACGTTCTTTAAAAAAGTTAATACTTTACCTGTTATACACTTTTGAATCTTTTCTGTGGGCAAAATAAATCTGTTACAAAAGTCAGACGTGTGATCCTATCCGTATTTTTTTTTGCATTGGCAACACCAGCAGTCTTGTTGATACTTTCCCATAGTTTGTTGGATGTGAACACGCATAATACGTTGAAAAAAAGTTTTTTTTAATTTGAAAATAGTGATGTAAAAGATCGGTGCGTCTTTCCTGTTCATCGTATATATCGGTAAATGGTAAAATGAAAAATTACTTATGCACTGGCCCTTAAATATCATAGGGAGTATTTATTGCATATCTAACTAAACTAAATCTAACCTAAAATTTGATCGAGATAAAATTAATTTTTCAATGTACCGTCTCTTCTGTGGCCATCTTTCCTGTGTCCAATAAGTCCACAGAAGAGATTAATGTCCACAGAAGTGACATATTTATATTTATTTATACTCTTTAGATCAATTTTAGATAAGGGACAAATCATGTGATCATTCTAAAGTATTTCAACTCGACACTCCCAAAGTAAAAGCTATCCTACTACTTTAATAATTGTTTTTGTTATCTTCTGTGGTCAATATGATCTCTTCTATGGTATGTCCACAGAAGAAGATGTCACATCTGTGTAAGATTTAGAATATTGTTCTTTTTTCTTAAAATATGTAATTTTTTGACAGAATATTGATAAGGGACAAATCATGTGATCATTTTAAAGTATTTCAACTCGACACTCCCAAAGTAAAAGCTATCCTACTACTTTAATAATTGTTTTTGTTATCTTCTGTGGCCAATATGATCTCTTGTATGGTATGTCCACAGAAGAAGATGTCACATCTGTGTAAGTTTAAGAATTTTATTTATGTTTTTATAAATACTATACTTACAGTTATATAATTGTAATGGGATACATAATGATACACAAAACAATCACTTTATCCCAAATGTTTCAGATTTAGTGTAACGAGCTACATTTGATAGCAACATTTGCTATCTTATATGGACAAATTTGATCTCTCCTGTAGTACGACCACAGATCAAGACGTCAATTCTGTGTACATTTAAGAATTATTTTTTTATTCCTTATTCACTCAAATTAAGCAAAATATATTATTATTATAACAACCAGCATACACTTAAGAAGTATTTCAATCATATTGACTTAACATACATCGTCCTCTACTATATAAGTGAGTTACTTTAGTGATCTTCTGTAGCCATGCTTAATCTCTGCTGTGGACGTACAAGAACAAAAATACCACTTTTCACCTTTAAATTTAGAGACTGATCTGTGTCTTTATTTTTACTGAACAGTTTTGAACATAAGTAATAAATAAAATAAGTTTGATTAAGATCTGAGTGCTTTTCATTTTTTCAAGTTTCATTTTTCTTATTTCTGTATGACCCATCTTTAGTGTTGCCCTTATTATAGCCAATATCATCTCCGTGCACCGGGAGACTTTACTTACACACCACACATTTTATAATCGAGCCATTAACACGGATTTGTGTAAGACTGGTTGTGTGGACAAGTCTGCCAGCCTACCTCTAGTTTCTTTCGCCCACTTCTAGTTTAACAACTGTTTTTCCACAGGTGTGTCCGGCGTGATCGGGTCAGCCGTGTTCAACATAATGTTCGTGATATCCGTGTGCGCGCTGTGCGCCGGCACCGTGTCGCACCTCAACTGGTGGCCGCTGTGCCGCGACTGCTTCTTCTATGCCATCTCCATCCTCGTCATGCTGTGCACCATCGCCAACGGCTACGTATCCTGGTGAGGGGGAGATTTTATTGCACTTCAGCCTAGTGAAGAGGGATTGTAACGCACTTCAGCCTGGTGAGGGGAGGATTGTATCGCACTTGAGCCCGGTAAGGGGAGGATGATATCGCTCTTCAGCCTGGTGAGGGGGGATTGTAACGCACCTCAACTGGTGGCCGCTGTGCCGTGACAGCTTCTTCTTCGCCATCTCTATCCTTGTATTGAAGGCTCAATACCGGGATCCCAGTATTATTCAATTGTAACGCAAAATGTTGGCAGCCGTTCCCCGGTTGTTTCTTCTATTCCATCTCCATCCGCGTCCAAGAGTCCTCAGATTGTAACGCGAAGTGCGTTCAAATCTGGTAGGAGAAAGAGATCGTAATACAACTATGTACCGCGACTGCTTCTTCTACGGCATCTTTCAATAATTTTCAATAACATTTTAAATGTAAAGTTGACTTCTTGCTAGGAATATTACTGTGAGTACATACTCAAATGTCAGTTTATTTGATGTCCATGGTCACTATTTCTTCCCAGCGCTTTTGCTTTATTACATTGAATTGAACCGTTTTCCCCCCAGGCCAGAAGCGCTGTTCATGCTGATAATGTACGGCGTGTACTGCGTGGCGCTGCGCTTCAACACGGCGCTGGAGCGCTGGGCGCTGACGCTGCCGCTGCCCTTCAAGCTGCCCACGCGCGAGGAGCAGGCTGCACTCGTCACTTACAAGTAAGCCTTTCTCCACCGGACGAGAGTGTTCAGTCGCTTGCTTTTGTGGTGGGGGCCCCAACACTCAGGTAACGAGGATGCGACAAACCACGTGTTGCTTACGTCAGTCTACAATACGGCGCTGGAGCGCTAGACGCTCATGCTGCCGCTTCTCTTCAAGCTGCCCACTACGCTTACAAGTAAACACAACCCTATCACCACCCCCTGGCCCAGTGAACGGAGATAAGACATGGAAGGAGCATGCAAGAACATTACCTTTCAAATTATCGGGACAATTTGCGCACAGACACAAATACGCACACATTTAAATTTGACGTTATGTATACAGAGCTTTTATTCGAAAATAGTAAACGAAATAATAGTCATCTCTTTCACACTGTTCTAAATAATAAGGTGTAAGAGAAACGCATATTTAGGCAATATCTACGAATCACTAAGTTCACTAACATTTTGGCCAATAAAATGTTGGACTGCAGCAGAGATATTAGCCAATCTTGGTTGATCAGGGATCTTATTTTAAAACTCTACGTTCATGCATTCGTCTATCTTTCTCTCTATTATTCTTATATGCAAGAGCGATAGAGACAAACGAAAGAACACGGTGATTGACAATAGCGCCTCAGATGACATGGATAGGTTTATGCAATACATTAAAGTGCCAGTCAAATAATGAATCAAATAGATTAAAATGTGGTTATGAAATAATAATTTTAAAAACAATTTTACATATTTACAACACTTGTTTCTTATTGGATACCATTAATTTTTGTATACTACGACTAAAACTGTACAATTGAGAATATTCCCTGGGATACACTATATCGATTATACTTATAACCAGATTTTATTTTACTTACAATGAAGTTAAGTTCCGCGAAAAATTGTAAGTTTGTTTAGCTTTTGACGAGATGAGTGAAGCAAGGAGTCTCTTCTCGCAATATAGTGCATGCGAGTTGTTAAAAATTCTTGAATGATGCTCTTGATCAGCGGTACGTCGTGTGTTAAATTTGATTGGTGCTTTGTTAAGGAACAAAACGTGTCTTTAAAGCCAGCGATATGCTGAAAACATTTGTTCGATAGTATTGTCATGTTATGTTCGCTTGTCAAACATTTTCCTGATTGCACTTTCATAATCTCTCGTAATAAACATTCAGATCGATAACATATTTTAAACAAACTGACTGACGGATACGCTAATCCACCGAAATCTTTTAAAGATATCAGTTTGTGAAAATAATGTTTTTGTGTTGCGATCAAAGATCGAATGTAATAATGTCATACCTGTTGTTATATTTAAACATTAAAAAAAAGAGAAACTGGTGAGTTTCTTGCGGCGCTTCTTCTCACCAGAAGGTCACTACCCGAAGCGCCAAAAGAAATAATACATAGAATCAGACTTGTAAAAGAGCCCTTGAGGGCCTACTTGCAGAGATAAACTATTTTATTTTATTTTGTACAGGTAATACATCTCAAAAACCGCCATTTATTCCAAAAAAATTCTAGGTACTTACTGTACAAATTGGTATGGCGGTTTTATTAAGCTGTGTAAACCCCTTTTTTGATAAATATAAGTCTTCATCTTTGAAATGGATGGAACATATCAAAGTTTTTTTACTAGGCATCCAATCATTCTCCTGTCTCTCAAATTGGACAGCTTTTTTCCATAGATCTCTCCTAACAGGATCTTTTGGAAAGCTAAATAAAAGAAAACATACTATCATAATTATTAATTATAAGTTCAAAATCCAAATCAGTAGTTAGGAATTTGTAACAATATACATATTAAATATGAAAATCCAATTACGCAATACATTAATGTTCTTCATTTGGCATAACATCATCCCCATAGAGAAAATGACATAATATTATTTTGCATATTAATGTTAAATTAGCCATTTACTTACATGTGAAAA
This sequence comes from Eudemis profundana, assembly GCA_947034925.1. NCBI lineage: Eukaryota > Metazoa > Arthropoda > Insecta > Lepidoptera > Tortricidae > Eudemis > Eudemis profundana. The sequence continues at coordinate 4,560,679 of OX344813.1, forward strand.
CTGACTCCACTATCCTTCGAAATATCGGAATGGCTTTTGCACCACTTCACTGCACAGGCAGGCATGTTTAATCATGTTATATACGTTAAAACATTGTATGAAAATAAAAAAATTGCCATCCGTCACTCACTGTCACCGATTTTAACGCGTCTTTTTCGGCTCTCTTACTCATCTGGCGTAGTCCCGATCTCATGGAAGTCAGCTTTGGTGCACCCGATCCCTAAAAAAAGCGACCGCTCAAACCCAACCAACTACAGGCCGATAGCTATAACCTCTCTGTTCTCGAAGATAATGGAGTCCATTATCAACTGCCAGCTCCTTCGGTACCTAGAGGATCACCAGCTGCTTAGTGACCACCAATACGGTTTCCGTAAAGGCCGCTCAGCTGGTGATCTTCTGGTCTACCTAACACATCGTTGGGCACAGGCGATCGAGACTAAGGGTGAAGCATTGGCCGTTAGTTTGGACATGGCGAAGGCCTTTGATCGGGTTTGGCACAAAGCACTTCTTTCGAAGCTTCCATCTTATGGGCTTCCCGAGAAGTTATGCGAATGGGTCAGTAGCTTTCTAGCAGGCAGATGCATAAAGGTCGTAGTTGACGGTGAGTGCTCTGAATCCATGACTGTGAATGCTGGTGTCCCGCAAGGCTGTGTGCTATCGCCTACGTTGTTCCTTCTGCATATCAACGACATGCTGCAAATCTGTGGCATTCACTGTTATGCAGATGATAGCACGGGTGATGCCTCCTACACCGGCCGCGCCAATATTTCTCGGGATAGCGTCATCGAGAGCCGTAACAGACTTGTGTCTGAAATTGAAACTTCCCTAAAAGAAGTTTCAGAATGGGGTCGACTTAATCTAGTCCGCTTCAACCCTACGAAGACACAGGTTTGCGCCTTCACCGCCAAAAAGCTCGCGTTTGTCGCATCACCTCGTTTTGAGAGCATCCCCCTTACTGCCACAGCCACTATCGGAATTCTTGGCGTCGACATATCGAGTGAAGTCCAGTTCCGCGGCCATTTAGAGGGTAAGGCTAAATTAGCCTCTAAGAAGCTTGGTGTGCTCAATAGATCGAGACAGTATTTCACTCCGGCCCACCGCCTTCAGCTGTATAAGGCGCAGGTCCGTCCACATATGGAATACTGTTCTCATCTGTGGGCTGGGGCCCCTCAGTACCAGCTTCTCCCTCTAGACCGCATTCAACGGAGAGCGACTCGTATCGTCGGCTGCCAAGTTATTTCAGATCGGCTCGACTCCTTGGCACTGCGTAGAGATGTAGCCTCGCTCTGCATCTTCTATCGTCTATATAACGGGGAATGCTCCGAGGAATTGTTCGGATTAATCCCTGCTGCATCTTTCCGCCATCGTTCTACGCGACAATATTACCATCCTCACCACTTAGATGGTTGGCAGTCCACAACTGTGCGTTTTGCTAGAAACTTCCTGCCTCGCACGACTGAACTGTGGAATAAATTGTCGCCTGCAGTGTTTCCGGACCGATTCGACCTTCAAACCTTCAAGAAAAGAGCGTACTCCCACCTGAAAGGCCGGCAACGTACCTGTGACTCTTTTGGTGTTGCAGGTGTCTATGGGCGACGGTGATTGCTTACCATCAGGCGACCCGTCTGCTCGTTTGCCCCCTATTTCATAAAAAAAAAAAAAAAAAAAAAACCGTCATCACGATCGCACTGAAGTCGACGCCGGTATAGATTTTAAGCACCGCCCACCGCGGTGTATTTTGCGAGGTGCCATTATTGAGGGGACAGAATGCTTCCATGTCTTATCTCCGTTCACTGCCCTGGCCACAACATTGCGCGACCAGCGGCAGCGGCCACGGCGCCCATAGGTGAGTGCGAGAGACCACGCTCCGACCTCCCGCTCCCACCTACGCCGCTGGTCAGCCTTCGTCACTTAAATGTAACCCCAGCGCTGGATTTACACTAGCGGCACTAAGGGCTAGTGCCCAGAGCGGCAAATTCTCATGTTCACACTCAGTTTATCATCATAATCGTTGCAGATAAAAGTGGCTCAATATAATAACATCACGCTTTCTCTCTTCGCGGTATCCCATGCTATTGATCTTCATTCGATCACAATTACTCACAACCAAAATTCTTCTTTTCTTTACTCAAAAGCAATGTTGTGGATGAATGTCCTAACTTATTCAATAAAGAGCAATAACTATTAATAACATAACCATGTCCTACTAGCTAAATGACCCTTCTAAATAAAATAAAAAACGAAAAACATCTACGTCTAGAGCGGCTTTTTCGACACAGCAGGCAGCCTATACAAGTCGGCTCTGAGGCCTCTGAGTAGCCCTAATAGTCTCATCCGTCGGGTTATTTAAGTTCGCTATGTTTACAAAAACAACATAACTGACTAGACTGATTGATACTTCGTACCTTCGTACCCTTGGTCAAATAATGACGTATGTGACTTTACGTCATAAGTTTTTTTATTTCTCAAAAGTCATACAAATCATACGAACTACATGATACACACAGATCCTGAAAAGTTGCCATTTTGCAGATACGTTGTTATTTGACCAAGGGTACGACTTATACGGAAACATTTTGAATGACAGTGGGTAAGGTATCAACCAGCTTAAATAGTAGTTTTTGTAAACATCACTTCTATTATATTATTTGTGTAGGAGCGCGGGCGGAGCGGCGCCGGCGCAGCCAGGCGGCGACCAATACACGCAGATGGAAGGGCAGACCAAGGAGACCGCACTGCAGAACCCACCTCGTAAGGACATAGGGAGGACATATCATTACGAAAGAAAAAAAACAAAGAAACATGAAGACAGATGTGCAACCAAAAGGACCTTCACTCAGCAATGTAGTTGCTTTGTGAAGTGAAGTTGTTAGAATTTTAATATCAAGAGCTTAAGGCAGTGGACGAATTAGAAGTTTCTACATCAACAATATTATATTTATGACAATGATGCCCTTAGTAAATAATTTTAGTAGTTATGTTTCTGCTTTGATTTTAGTTCATATTTGTTAGGGGCACATGTTACTTAATAATCTGAATCTTTCGTATTTCTGTCTAGCATTCAACCCGGATGGTGCGTACGATAACGTCGCGTACAACGCGGATCCTGCGGCCCAGGCCTGGGACCCCAACAATAGCTGGAACCCTGACGCCGCTTGGGGCGACCAGGTATTTTGTGACGTACTCGCAATACAATCAATATTTTAATATAAAATAGAGGAAGATTAATAATTATAGGCGGGGCGGCCTTTGGGGATGGCAATCATGGCAAACGCCCAGAGCTTCGCTCTTGCAAGGGCCTTACACACTCATGCAACTACCCAAATAGAAAAATATTAGGTACAACATCAAATAAACAAGTCTAGCAACGCTCTACCCGCCCGGAGTCTCACAATAACTACTGATTTTAGGTTATGTATCCGTTATATGTTATATTGTCTCATTAGTCAGTTATTCAAAGACACTGCCCAAAGAATCTGCAAATTCCTTAACTGTGCCTCTTTGCTTCGGAGAAGGGTATCATTTCCGATTGCCCGTAATTGCCATTTTGCTGACCAAACAAACAACTTTAAAAGCCCTTTCTTAGTGGTCTCTAGCATAATAGTAGAGGATCCCAGTATAGAACGACCTTCACCGAACTGGTTAATGGATGAAAAGTAAAAAAATATATTGCAAGTGGGTTGCCTAAAAAAATTCAGTCCAGAATATGATTAATTAAAATTTAAGTGCAAACTTAGCTCAACCGGTTAGTATGAGAAAGTTAGGATGAAGTCAGACACGTGTTTTTTTTAAGTAATATCGATATAGACCTATTTTTATCAATAAACAGCCCCAGCAGCCAGCACAACCAGTGGTCCAGGCTGCCAGCTGGGGCGACTCCTACAACGCACAGCAACCGCAGCAACAGAAGGAGCCCGGCTCGGCGGCGCAGACGCCGGGCCAGCAGCCACAGCAACCAGCGCAGGTAGGAATAAATTGAAGGGATGTTTACAAAAACAACGTGATTGACTAGACTGGTTGATACTAATAAAGAAACATTTTTAATAACAGTAGGTGTCAACCAGTTTAGTCACTTATGATTTCCCCACATCTATCGAAGTGGAATGAGCTTAAATCGGTTAGAAAAAATGTAATATTCACGTAATAAGAAGAAAAGCGTTCGACTTGGCTCAGCTCGGTAGATGTGGGGAAGATCTAAAGCACAGGTCTAAGGGACGTTCGTGAATATAATACAGTAGATGGCAATGACATAGTGCCAAATATATCCTTAGGCAAGATTTCGCATGCTTCTTTAAAAGGAGATGAACGGAGGGCTCAAATGCCTTAAAATAAGGAAACCGATGGGAATATATTTCTATGGACACCAAGCAATTGATAGATAGTTCAATAACCAGCATAGGAAGGGGGAGGAAGCCCTAATAATGACCGATGACTTCCCAATAGCCATATACAGAGTAAGGAGAGTATTCAAAGACAACATAATATATTACTTATAGGCAGCTCCCCTAGCGTTACGATATGGACAACCTATTTTTCATCACGTGATTTGATTACCCATTTCACCTCAGAATTATCATTTTATTATTTTTGTCTGCATAACTCTCTACCAACTTTTTCATACTTTCATCCTCCGTCACCAGTTTAACACATTCAGTGCTAAGAACCCGACGATCAGGTTCATTTTGTATGGAAGTTTGGGACTGCATGTGTTAAGAGTTCGTGTTCGGAAAGTCCATTCTTAGTGCACCCTCTCTGGCTGTGAGTTGCCAGATATTCGTGGTCTATCCTGTCACGGAACTGTTGTATATGTATAGATGGAGATTACGATTGTTGCCTGAAACTTATTGAGTTGTGGAAGAGAGGACAATAGAGAGATCTCTCCAGGCGAGTGTTATGCCTGGGGGCCGAAGTCCAAAGGAAAATGGTTGGAAGTGTTATATATAGGAAGTGTGCTCACTTCGATAGTGCGATGTAGAACAATATGGAGATGACGCTATGCCTGGGCACCGAAACCGAAGGAAAATGGTTGGAAGTATTATATATAGGAAATGTGCCCACTTCGATAGTGCGATGTAGAACAATATGGAGATGACGCTATGCCTGGGCACCGAAACCGAAGGAAAATGGTTGGAAGTGTTATATATAGGAAGTGTGCTCACTTCGATAGTGCGATGTAGAACAATATGGAGATGACGCTATGCCTGGGCACCGAAACCGAAGAAAAATGGTTGGAAGTGTTATATATAGGAAGTGTGCTCATTTCGATAGTGCGATGTAGAACAATATGGAGATGACGCTATGCCTGGGCACCGAAACCGAAGGAAAATGGTTGGAAGTGTTATATATAGGAAGTTTGCTCACTTCGATAGTGCGATGTAGAACAATATGGAGATGACGCTATGCCTGGGGACCGAAGTCCGAAGGAAAATGGTTGGAGGTGTTATATATAGGGACCGTGCACGAACTATAGGTGGCAGCACTGTCAATGTCAAATATAGGGCAGAACCTTTAGATTGGCGTCACCAGTTGGCAGCACCTTCGTCGTGCACGGTCGCTTCACGAACTATAGGTGGCAGCACTGTCAATGTAAAATATAGAGCAGAACCTTTAGATTGGCGTCACCAGTTGGCAGCACCTTCGCCGTGCACGGTCCCTATAGGAAATGTGCTCACTTCGATAGTGCGATGTAGAACAATATGGAGATGACGCCTATGCCTGGGGACCAAAGTCCGAAGGAAAATGGTTGGAAGTGTTATATATAGGAAGTGTGCTCACTTCGATAGTGCGATGTAGAACAATATGGGGATGACGCTATTTGCATGGGCGTTGATGTAAGCGCCATCTATCCATTGTATTGATAGTGATGTCAGCTGCTTCCAAGGAATGTTACTAGGTGGCAGTGTCGCCACAGAGTTATTGCTAGTATGAAATAAATATACATAAAAGTTTTTTTTATTATGTGTGCCCAAGTTTGGTCAGAAATATCGACCATGTACTCTGAAGGTAGTATGAAACTTATTGGTGCCTTAAATGTTTGTAGCCGGCAGCTGGAGCCCCGGCCGCGCCTGCGTACTACAAGGCTAAGGAATACAACCCGGAGACCGCAGTCAACCCTCTTGTGAAGCCTATTGGAGCAAGTAAGTCGAACAAGAGCTTTCCTTATTACAACTGGCAAGCATCGCTGACTGGCAGGTATGAGTACCCAAGTTGAATAGTCGTCAACTTCCAAAAGTTTACAACGTCACGTACTCAGTTACTTATATTAAGTATTGACTCATTATTTATTAAGTATTACAAAATTCAACAAAATTATTTCGTTACATTTAAACAAATTGGCTATTGATGATTAGCCTCCGGGCAACGAAGCAATTTTTCAATATCCTTTTCAAAAACTGTTTCAGTAAACATTTTTAACGCCAATATTTAGATGAAATATTTTAAATGTAGGATATTCGTGGAGTTAAATTTGCAATTGAAAATCATTGGATATGGTTTATAATGTGTATTTGTTATGTTTATGTCGATTTTATATAAATAAAACTGCAAAATATAGCCAACATCGTTTACTGTTTTTTTAATGGCTGAATGCCGTGGTGCTGTGTCACAAATAAATGTGGAATGGAAAATAAAAAACCATTTTGCAGGCGTAGGCCGGCAATGTTGTATGAAATTCCATTAAAGGCCTCTCGTCTAGCCGCAGCGGAAACGAGGTACTTTGCAGCTTATTATAAGGCACGTAAAGTCAATATTTCATTGTTTGAGAAAAACACATATATTTTCCAGATCCCCTACAACTGGCGTGCTGGTACGTGGCGTTCCCGGTGCACTGGGCGTGCCGGCACACGATGCCCGACTGCCGCGGGCGCTGGTACCCCGTCACCTTCATCGTGTCCATGCTGTGGATCTCCTTCTACTCCTACTTCATGGTCTGGATGATCACCATCATCGGTGAGCTCTCCACTATTTCCGTGTTTTACATTTGGCAAAAGTTTATGCAAATACAAATACAAAATGCCTTCAACATCTCCACGTTGAGAATTCCTTTCTATTCCAACTTCACAGTATGGATGACTAGCAGCATTGGTCTCTGTTATGTCTGTAGTTACCAACTTTATAGGGCTAACAAAGATATGCCCATACAATACGATACAATACTCTTTATAAATAAAAAAATATATATATATTTATTTTCAGATTACTCAGATCCATAGATTGTTAGTTACAAAACACTTATAAAACTACACACCAAAAAATTTTAAAGATCCTTAAATAAACAAGCCCATCATTGTTCATGCCAATGAACAATGATGGGCTTGTTGGGATGCTCTATTCAATTAATCAACGCCAAAATTCTCGCCAAAGTTATATCCCGTAGAAGACCCGTACCGTCCCGTGGAAGAAGATCATAGAGAGATTAGAGAGAGATCACACCTAGAGTGTTAACTGCTATAGTAACTTCATTTCACGAGCTTCTGTGCATTACACATCCTCACTTCCAGCTGTCTCAAGTCAGCAGTGGTCGGTGTACTCCTCAATTTAAGCAGCTTCTGACCAGGGGTCACAGCGTCCGTCCAAAGTAACTCCAATGTAGCACAGATCTCCTTTTAATGAAGTTTAGAAAAGATTTAGGTACATTAAAGTATGCTACTTAATTTAGTTTCACATGCTGCAATAGGCATGTGGACTGGATTTTGTTTCTTCGTATGCTTTTATGTTGCGCAAACGAGGAGATTATTTCTAATGACGGTGATTATGACGATCCGGATCCGGTAAAGCAAAATAAATTAATACTATTTGTGTCCTACGGTCATTCTTTTAAACAAAATTTAGGTTTTTCAAATATCCCAATCACATATCAAGTATTTCTATATACAGGGCGACTTCAAATTGGTAATACAAAACACTTGATTATGGGTCAGTTAATGCCATGTAGTGTAACACATTAACCCCTATGTTAAAATTTGCTGTATTTAATTATTGCTAATTTTCTAACAAAACAAATAATTAAAGTCCTAAAGTGTGGTTACACTCCATTAAATACCTAAGTGTCATACCTGTCACTCGTATTTTCTTTGACAACTGACAATTACTAATCAAATAATTAAAAAAAACATACTTCTGATTATTTTAAAAGTATGAGACTTAATTGAGAGGCTAAGTTTAGGGGATATGTATGTAAAACATTCATTTTGTATTACCAATTCGAAGTCACCCTGTAGATTAACGTTAACTTTGTTTCGAGGCTTTCAAGTATCAATTAATTAAATTCAACACTTAACTAAATAACTAGTTTAATGCAGTCACAAATAGATATTGTTTTTGACTACTTATAACAATATTATCTTACATTATGTACTTATTGCTGAATTCATCATGATTATTTAGTCTGAAAGAATGACCTTAGGAAACAAACAGTAAGTATTTTTTATTTTGCTTTACCGGATCTGGTCCGGCCGGATTGGCTATAAAATCCGGCCGGATCCGGCCGGATTGAAAATCAGTACGGTTTGCAATCCCTAATGACGGTGTTATCCAGGGTACACCCTGGGCATCCCGGACACGGTGATGGGGCTGACGTTCGTGGCGGCCGGCGTGTCCGTGCCCGACGCGCTCTCCTCGCTCGCCGTCATCAAGGAGGGGTAAGTGACAATTGGGATGTTGACTAATGTTGAATTTTACAACATAATATAGTCGAATTGATGAAAATACTAAATTATCATAACACAAAAGAAATAAACAAAAAATGTATAAAAAATATAGTTATGAGACCACAAAGTTAAGAAAAAACTATATTTTTTTTATCGTCTTAAAGAAAAATTTAAGTCAATTTCGGAGTGCTTAAATAACACTGAAAAAATAAATGTTTGACAACTATGTGCTTAAACGCACTTTTTCGTGCTCAAAATGGCAAAATGCTATTTTTTTTCATACAGACTTAGTACAGCGACGGAACGGATGACGTCATAAATTCCTACCGTTTTTTATAGAGCGTTTGCAATGCTCAGTGCGATCTGCTACTTTTGATTACAATTTGTGGCTGTTATTCTTATACAAATGTATCAGGTGTCATATAGATATTTGTTCCTCACGAATAGTAGAATCGATCGGCTGCTCATTAACGGCGAAGAATACGTCCCCACACAACAATCCCAGGAACCGTCCACTGGACCTGCAGAGGGAAACATAACCACGACACGCATAGAAACTACGAGTCACGCGAATACTAGTATTTTAGACAACAGTAGCCATGATAAGACTGAAAACACCTATAATAATCTTTTTCGTGTATAACAATGTATTTATACTACATCAAAATATTAATGGTCTAATAAATAAAACCAATGAATTAACTGCCCATCTAGAAAACTTATCAAGCTCTAAAAGACCTATCGATGTAATCTGTGTAACTGAGCACAACATGAAACAAGGTGACGAAACTCAATTAGCCTTAAGCCATTATTCACTTGCATCATACTTTTCACGTGATAATAGAAATGGCGGTTCTTGTATATTGGTGAAAAAAACACTTAAATACAATAATCTACAAGACATTTCATGTAACTCGTTAACGAGCTTTTTTGAATGCTCTGCTATCGAATTAACGGAGCATGGTATTATAATACTCTGTGTTTATCGAGTTCCAAATTATGATAATGCCGCTATAGCTACCTTTTTTAGTAAATTAAATTATGTCTTAGGTAAAATATGTCATACTCAGAAAAAGATCATAATATGCGGCGACTTTAACATTGACATTCTGAAAAGAACGAAACTCTCAGTGGAATTCAAGAACCTCATATTTAGTTTCAATCTCAAACTTGGAATATCAATACCAACTCGGTCGCAGAGTAAGACTTGCATCGATAACATAATACATAATGTGCGAGGCGGGAAAGCTGAAGTCATTGAACTAGCTCTCTCCGATCACACCGCCCAAATCCTAAAATGTCCAGTAAAACCCACAAGTCTGCTTCCTTATTGGTTCATTCTCAAAAGAGACTTAAGTAATAGTAATATTGTAAAGTTCGCAAAATGCATGGCGGAACTAAGCTTTGATGATGTATATATGGCCAATGATCCCAATGCGGCATTTCACTGTTTCAGTCATCATTTTGAGCTATTCTATAACTTGTGTTTTCCTTTCGTAAAAATTAAAATACCGGCATTTAAAAAACCAAAATGGGTTACTAAAGGCATAAGAAAGTGCTGCAAAAAGAAACGTAATTTATTATGGAAATATCGATTATTGCCAAATCAAAGTAACAAAAGTTACTACAAGCAATACTCTAATCGATTAAAAAAAGTCATACTCTTAACACGAAAAGCCCAAAATGACTATTATATTAAAAACTCAACAAACAAATCAAAGGCCACTTGGGATATAATAAACGCAACGCAATCCAAGCAGTCAAAAGAAAATGTATCTGAATTAAATATTCATAATAAAATTATAACAGATCCCAAACATATTGCCCAATTTTTTAATGACTACTTTACCGATGTGCATGACCAAGATAAACTAAATAATAATTCCGCGAATAATAATAATAATGATAATCACTCGAATAATGTAGTTAATAATAATTCCCCTAATTCTATATTTATGAAACCAACAACTCCAGATGACATCAGAATAATAATCAACTCATTGAAAAATTCTAAAAGTACCGGTTACGACGGCATTAGTACGAAAGTAATAAAAAAAGTTGCAAATATAATTTCGTTCCCACTCAGCGCGATAGTTAATTCATGTATAGAGCACGGTCGCTTCCCAGAAAAGCTAAAGGTGGCTATAATTCGACCAGTCCATAAAAAGGGCGATAAAACCTGTATAGCTAACTACAGGCCTATTGCTCTGATACCTGTCTTTTCAAAGATTATTGAAAAAGTAATATATAATAGTCTTAATAGTTATTTTGAAACATTTGGCCTTCTTGCACCTGAACAAAAGGGTTTTCGTAAAAATAAGTCAATAAATATGGCAATATTTGACCTACTTAAAACAATTATGACCAATATGGATAAGAAAATTCCCGTAACCGCTCTTTACATGGATATGAGTAAGGCGTTTGATTTTGTTGACCACCGTATATTACTAGCCAAACTGTACAAATACGGAGTTCGAGGAAATGTTCATAGTTTAATTGAATCCTATCTAATAGGACGAAAACAAGCTACTCAAATAGATCATATATGTATCAAAAGTAAAAAACTAGTCACTCACTATTCTGATTTCAAAGTTATGAAGCTCGGTGTTCCACAAGGAAGTGTCCTAGGACCACTTCTCTTTCTAATATATGTCGGATTCACGCGAGTGATCTGACTGTCAGGTCAGGATGGGTTAGCTGCAGAATCCTGGCCGTTGAGGTATGTTGGTTAAAGAAGTGGATTCATGTCAGATCAAATCATTTATTCGTCTGATTCTTTTGGCCGCTTCGGTAATGACATTCTGGTGAGAAGAAGGGCCGAAGAAACTCACCAGGTTCTCTTTTAAATCATCAGGCATTACAATAGTTGTTACAATATTATGGCGTAGGTACTTGAGTGAGCAAATCTAGACAATTACGTTACACAGTATGATTCATTTCACTATTAATCGACAGAATTACAATTATCAAGTAGCAACTTTAACTACTGGCAGACGAACTGACAGAATCGTAAGACAAGTGTTGTCGCCACGACAGTCAGAAAGAGAATCGACACTCTTGTCCAACGAGCCCGCCCACGTGCAACGCAACCGGTCGTTACGTCACACGGCGTTCGCGCCATTTTAAATCTACTTAGTACTACAGTAGTCAATTGACGATCTTAGATTTCTTGAATTATCGCTGCTGTCCCCGACACGGCCATCCTGCATAGCACACGTCCTCGTGTGTCTATCCTGAAACAGGCAAAAAAAAAAACAACACAGTACGCCATTCGGTCATTCCTGACAATAATCACCAGAGTGACAAAAAAATAAAAACCGACAAAATAATTTTATTTTCATTTCTCCGTAATAGTTCTTTACGCTACAACTAAACACATAGCAAAGGTGACTATGAAAATAAAATGGAATTTGTGGTTTATTATTTCTCAATATTTACAGTGGTACCAATCAACTTTCAACCAATTACCAATTGAATCATCACTTGGATATTTATGTGCACACATATGGTCTAAGACTTATGTAACAACAGCAATGATTAGCTAAGTAAGAGACTGGCAACCTGTTCGTGGCCTATGGCAATTAAGCCCACACAGCAAGTCACATGCTTGCTATTACGCGCATCCACCAAATGGATCGCCGTGCATCCCCCTGGACTACACTACGGTCTGCAGTAGACCCGACCTCCACTAGGGCTAGCCGCGCACCGCGCATCCACGGACTACTCAGAGCAGATACCGACTTCTAACGGACTACGGCTACGATCTAACCTCTAGTATAGTCGACCAACCGAACCAAGAACCATCCCTCACTAAGCAACTAATAAAAAATCATAAAGCAATATTATCGTTTCAATTATCATCCCGATTTTCCTTTTCTACAGTAATGTCAATAGGTATTTGGCTTTCAGGCATTTTTCGCAGCCTATCGTGTGCGTACTTATAGGAGTATCTAGAGTTTAGTACTTTCAAAACAAAACACTAATTTGTGACATCAAATGGACCTTTGAATTTGGGGCGAACTTTATCTAGTTCCTTTCTTGTTTACTAAATCAAAATAAAATTTAAAGTTAGAGTTCAAGTACCCATTACGAATTATAACCAAACATTTTTTCAAAAACTAAAATATCAAGGTAAGTACCGCTTTTGTCCGGCAATTTCTGTAGTGTTATAACCATCCTTGTGGTTACTCGACATAAAACCAACTCCGTAGTCCTATGCGATACATCCGATCACCACTGAGATCATTATGACTCCATAGGACATTTATCTTGATTACCAAATTTAAAAATCACACAAACTGTACTATACGGAAATTCTGAATTACTAAAATTAACGGGTATTTGACTCAAGACCATTTTTAGCACATCGCAATATTTTCAATCACTAGAATCCATAGAACCGCGCTTTTTCTCACATTAGTAAACTTTACATTTAGTTCCAAACACGAATACGTAAGGTATTTGTAAAATCATTAAATTTAAAGGTAGTTGAAAACAAGTGTTGACAACATTTATTTTCCTCTCAAGAAACGTAGTAGTGTTGATTCGATTTTATAACGGAGAAAACTATATCCGAAACAGCTCGAACATTTACAATATCGTAATTCGAACAATTGTCGGGTAGAATGTAAAAATAAGTGACTGTCATAAATAGCCACTTCGTAATCTTCGTTTGTTACTGTTAACTTTTTCATTGTTAATCTTAAATGGCAAACTAAAGTTTTTATGACAATTTAAAAGTAAAGTTTCGCTTTGTGAGAAAATACCCGGGTCACGAATCTAAATAAAATGAGTACGACTCACCAGATCACATTAGATTGCCACAAACTCGCGAATCTTGCAGGTGTTGGTGCTTGTTGTTGACTAACGCGCCTGAAGCGCCGTTGCCGCCCATGTCACCTTGTAGTGGCTCATCCGTAGCGTGTCGTGATGAAGTCCAAACGACGAATCTTCTTTTTCTCGCGGCAGCAGATCATTGATGATATTTGTTGTGGCTTCAAACCGTACTTCTTGAAGGATTCTTCATTGTTTGTGACTATATTTCACGGTGTTGACTGTTGTGCAGTGCAAGTGCCTCTTTTTTTCGGAGATCACAATTAATGATGTTGCGGTCACACTTTCTTCAGAGATTCCATTTAAACAAAACCGGTAGTGTTGGATATTCTGAATACATTAACGTTGGCTGTGCTGTAGTTGCTGGACTTGCTTTGTAGGTAAGAAATTGACTTCTTTTCTAGTAAAACCATTTTTACTTTTCTCACAATGATTCTTCACGCAGTAAATGCATCCGTTCGGTTGATTATCATTGACTCACATGTCCACTGTTGAGATCTAAGCATTTGCAAAGCATGTGTAATTCGCTAGACACAAAATCTCGTAAGTGCCTTTCACTGGATATTGACGAAGATGTGGAATACCTCAAACACTGGAAATCATTCACATCCTGTGGGCGCTGATTACATCCCACGCCTGATGTCGGATTCACGCGAGTGATCTGACTGTCAGGTCAGGATGGGTTAGCTGCAGAATCCTGGCCGTTGAGGTATGTTGGTTAAAGAAGTGGATTCATGTCAGATCAAATCATTTATTCGTCTGATTCTTTTGGCCGCTTCGGTAATGACATTCTGGTGAGAAGAAGGGCCGAAGAAACTCACCAGGTTCTCTTTTAAATCATCAGGCATTACAATAGTTGTTACAATATTATGGCGTAGGTACTTGAGTGAGCAAATCTAGACAATTACGTTACACAGTATGATTCATTTCACTATTAATCGACAGAATTACAATTATCAAGTAGCAACTTTAACTACTGGCAGACGAACTGACAGAATCGTAAGACAAGTGTTGTCGCCACGACAGTCAGAAAGAGAATCGACACTCTTGTCCAACGAGCCCGCCCACGTGCAACGCAACCGGTCGTTACGTCACACGGCGTTCGCGCCATTTTAAATCTACTTAGTACTACAGTAGTCAATTGACGATTTTAGATTTCTTGAATTATCGCTGCTGTCCCCGACATATATATTAACGACATGCCACAGTCTATTGAGGAATCCATGGTACTCTTTGCAGATGATAGCACTGTAATATTCACTGGAGAAGACTTATCAAATTATCAAGCAAAAATAAATAGATCCCTAGATTTACTGATACAATGGCTGAACAAAAACAATCTTCGCATAAATTTAGACAAAACGAAAATTATGAATTTTAAACAAAGAGTTGACAAAATTAGGAATATAAATGTACATTACAAGGAGCATTCAATTGATGAAACTGACACGACGAAATTTTTAGGATTAAGCGTAGACAATAAATTGACCTGGAAAAATCAAACTGACACTGTATGTAAAAAACTTAGTAAATACTCATATGCTCTTTACCATCTGAGCAAAGTAACTAACCAATCTGCAGTGTTAGTTTCCTATCACGCCTATGTAACATCCACACTACGATATGGAATTATATTCTGGGGTAATTCCACTGACAAGGATTTAGTTTTTAGAGGCCAAAAGAAATGTATTCGAGCCATCTGTAGCCTACGCCCAACAGAATCATGCAAACCATATTTTATAAAATTAGGTATTTTGACATTTCCATCTCTTTATATTTATGAAATCGCTATATATGCTAAGAAACATATAAATCAATTCATGAAATTTAATAGTTTACGTATGCAGGATAAAATAAGCAACACATCGTATAGAACTGCCCTACTTTCGAAAAGTGTATTCGGAATGGTACCAAAAATCTTCAATAAATTACCGAAACCAATCCGAACTCAGCATGATCTTCACCTATTCAAAAAATTATTGTTTACATTTTTAATTAACAAGGCATACTATTCCTTAAAAGACTATTTAAATGATAATGACCTAGTAGTAAGTTAAATTAAGAATATTAAATCTATTTACAGAATTAGTATAAGTAGATATGTAAAATTGTACAAACATTTGATTTAATACTAAAATGCATGCTGCATGCTAATTATTGTAGCTATTTGTATGCCTCGAGGCAAAACATAGTGATACAAAATTTGTAAAAACACCAATATTACCTACCTATGTTTGACAAATAAATAATTCTGATTCTGATTCTGATTCTGATTTACGACAGAAAAAAAAATCGAGTCAACAGGCGAATTTTACTTAGAAAACCACCGCGAGGCTCAAACGTATTGAAAAAAAAAAACGGATCACTCACGTTATACAAAAGACGAGACATCCACTCGGCATATTTCGGGAGCATTCGGCATTCCCTTAATCGTGAGTAAATAGTATTTGCATGCCGAATGCCGAAACATGTCGAGTGGACGTCTCGTCTTTTGTATAACGTGAGTGATCCGTTTTTATTTCAATATGGGTAAGTGAGAAGTTAACTCCACTCTCTCTAGTTATGTCTTCTCGAAAAAGACGACTGAAGGTTAATTTTTATTTCAAGTCATGACCATTTTAACAGCCCAGGATCTAGAGGGAGGCTAACCGGTACGGTACACCTACACCTGCCCCGGGCTGCAGTTCCAGGGGGCGCTAAAATCATAACATTAAATTACGTATACGGGTTGTTCATGATGATGATTTCAAACAATGGCGAGAGGGGGCGCCACTATCAAGTCCCTGCCCCGGCTAAAAACCGTAGATCCGCGGCTGATTTTTGTTTCATTTTATGTTCACTTTGAGTGAAAGATGCAAAACGGAAATGAACAAAAAGTAACCCACTTGAAGCACCTTCGCACAGTAACAACATCATTATAAAACAAAGAAAGGATATGCGATCGAGGGCTTTTTTATTACCTCCAGTGTTGTGTACATAATTTTATATCGCTAGAAAGCGGCCTTTTCCGTACGCGTAGCGTGCGGTAAAAGCCACTTTATGGCAAGGTGTGGCATAAAAAAGTAAAATAAAGAAGCAATGGGGACACACGACACGCTTTCAGCCATCTGTTTCATAATGTAAAGGGCAGAGGTGGATAATTTCTGAAGAGACCCACAGTGTCACATTTATACAAGTCACATTTGTACCAGGTACAAAAGGTCACAACTCTGTAGTATAACTTACGCTCTTTTGCACCTAGGTTATACGCGACTTTTCTCTAGACACACAGATTTGTATTCCCAACAGTTACGGCGACATGGCGGTATCTAACGCGGTGGGGTCCAACGTGTTCGACATCCTGGTGTGCCTCGGGCTGCCCTGGTTCATCCAGACCGCTATTATCCAGCCAGGCTCTCACGTCAACGTCATTAGCAAAGGTGAGCATTATCGTAAAATCAACGACCTTAAAATAAATAGCCGGACGGAGCGTCGCCAACAGAGAACTGAAGCCATTTTTAATAAGCCGGCTGCTTGTACTTACGAGCCGCACGCACACATCAACTAGTTTTTTTCCTAAAATGCGAGCAGTAGGTACGCACACATAGGTATCCGGCTTATTAGACATTCTTCAGTTCTTTGTTAACGAGGCTCCGTCCGGCTATTTATTTTAAAGTCCTTGCGTAAAATGAAGTACATTTAAGATAACTTTGCAGTGGAATGATTTGGCAACACCACCAAATTACGTCACATTTTCATAGGAATTTGATTTTTAAATGGAAGTGTTGCCATATACCCCACTGCAGAGTTATCGTAGACGCACTCTAGTTACCGTTCTAAAACCTGACAGTTATTTTACCATAGCTGTGTCAACGCGGTGGTATTCGATATCCTGGAGTGCTGTTAATGTGGTTTTCCACCGGCAGGGCGAGACGAGACGAGGATTGAATTGAAATTTGTATGAAGTTTCAATCCTCTCCTCGCGCACCGCCGCTCGCGCAACATGATACAAATTTCAATTCAATCCTCGTCTCGTCTCGCCCTGCCGGTGGAAAACCACCTTTAGACTATAAGTACAGGTCGATTCACAAGAGCTGGCACGCATGGATTGAATGAGTGAATAATTATGTCTATTGATTCAATAACCGACAAGTGCTTTTAGACAATCTTGTTTCATAACTTCGTAATGCAGTCTGTATTGGGCGTTTTAGGAGCAAAAAAATCCCTACCTAAGTACATAATCGTAACCTTATTTGCATAGTTCGCAGATTGCGGTATCAGTGTGAAAACAGGGTATTAAATAAAAGAAATACTCCATAATTAGTAAAATGTTTGTAGCGAACCGGTGAATCTATCTTTCTGATGCATTGCAGTTGCGTGCGGATTATAATTATATATTTTTTTCTTGAATGACGATGAAGTGTTATGTACTTGCTTAAAAAAATATTTGGAGCCTCCCGTATAAGAACGTCACTCAACAGTGACAAGTGACATTACTTTCGGTCAATCCATTCTTGTGAATCGACCTGTACTTTGACGATTATTTTCTTGATTCACTGACGCTATCCTAGCAATAGGGATGATGACTGGGTTAAAAATATGTCGTTCTATTTAGTCCGTCAGTTAGATTATGGAAAAATATGGGACACGTATTTTTTGGTTTATCAAAATATTAAAAATCGACAAAGTTATAGATCATCAAACTTCTGGAGTGGGGGCTTGTGACGTCACTCTTGAGTACAATTTGTACTCAAGAGTGACGTCACTCGAAACTTCTAAGCACTCTATCCTCGTCAGTTTTTGTTTGTCAAACAAAACAAAAAATACGTGTACATTATTTTTTCATAATGTAACAGACGGACTAAACAGTTTTTTTTAGTCATCTAGCCTATTCCCAAGAGCACGAAATTGCATTATAGTGGTATTGTGTGACAGGCATTCTATATTTTAATTTTCTATTTTCCCGTACTATCCGCAAGAGGTTAGTTATATATTGAAGAAGTAAACACCAAAAATAATGTCAGTGTCAAATTCTAAATATAATTAAAATTTATAGAAATACATAAATTATTTTCCTTTTCTGGTGCAACCACTACAAATGCAATTCCAAGCCCTTGGTAATTTCATATATACTAATTAAACATGAGCATTGATTTTATTGAATGAAATAAAGTTAGAATGTCAGATACATATATGTGGGTCTAGTGAAAAAGGGTACAAGTCGCATATAACCTAGGAGCAAAAGAGCTTAAGTCATAATAGAGTTTATGACCTTTTGTTCTTGGTATAAATGTGACTTGTAACCCTTTTCACTGGACCCACAGATATTTGCATACCAAAACTTACGAGACAACAGTAACTTGGAGCACCATTCTAACACAATTGACGCGTCTATTTTCAGGCCTCACCTACTCAACGTTCTCTCTGTTCTCAACCGTGATTTTCCTGGTTGTTGCCACCCATGCCAACGGCTGGAAACTCGACAGGAAATACGGAGTCGTCCTCATGATATGGTACCTCCTCTTCATCACCTTCGCCAGCCTTTACGAGCTCAATGTCTTTGGCAACTTCAACCCTCCCGATTGTGAATCAATCTACTAAAATGGTTGAATAATAACTTACCAAGGTTTCTCTTCTTTTGGCTATAGCAAGGCAAGGGCCATTAAAACAAGAGGACTGTCATTCTCCATACTTTGGATCGTGCCCCGACCGCAAGGGGATATCCAGGCAAAAACTAGATGGCGCTAAAAAACTAATCATTTAACGATGTTATAATTGAACAAAGAAACATAGTATAGTAACAATTAGTTCGTAAACAGCTAATAATAAATAAATTCTAACATTTAAATAATGTGTCACGCTTGAAAAGTTGAATAATTGTAAATAATTTAATTCTTATGCCAAGCTTACACATAGATGGCGTTGTAAATATCGGGGAACAGCTTTTTGTATGGAGAATGACAGTCCTCATGTTTTAATGGTCCTTGGCTATAGTTAGCTCCAGACGAGCCAATTTTGTCGGCCAACCGATAGGGCCACAGCTATCTGAATAAAATACCGATATCTGAACGAGAACGAAAGCGAGGACGCTGTCTCTTTTTGACGGATAGCTGCGGTTGACCTGATCAGATTGACGATGAAATTGTTCCGTTTGAACAGTCCATAAGCGGTCTTGCCAGTTTTCAAAAAATATAGATTAGTTCGATGTTGAAATGTATTCTTAAATAGATCTTCTTTTCTATTTTACGTATGTTGGCCGATGAAATCTTTGTAGATACTATTTTTGTGACTATCACGAACTTTATGCTAGTAAATGTAAAACATATTATAGATATATATACTAAGTTTTCTACTACATAATACCATTGTCTTATGATGAATAAAACATCGATGTTGGTCTCGCTATTTGTATATTATAATTATATTTTATGTGTAAGTATTTAACTATCTAGGTATGTAATTACGTAGGTTATTCTAGGTAACTAAAAGTCGATTTAAGTATTTATGCATTAATACGTGTATCTGTCATTTTAATTGCATAAATATTCCGATCGAGGGATTTCACAGACACAACTCACAACAAGCCTGAAAAAATGTGTAAAAATAGTCGCTTGGCCACGTAGAGAAATTCCGATGCTAAACAAATTTGATTTGATGTGAACATTACATTTTGTACTAAACCTAAAGTTTACCGAGTTGTTCATACATAGTTAATGAAAAGAACCTTAATATAAATAGCCGGACGTAGAGTTCACTGACTCTTGGGTAGGAATGGCTTGCGAACCTGCAAGCTTCGCCACCGCCGCCACCACCCCCGCCGCAGCCACCGTGACTTTTCGCTGATTGCTCAAAGTGAGCAACGGACCAGCGAAAATGGTTGAAACGGTTCAACCAGTCCTTATGTGTGTGATCGAACTACTGGGAGTTTTAATTGTCAGTTCGCTACCCCTATCTCAGCTGAACACTCCTACAAGAAACATAGCTGAGCCCGACCATGGTCGGAGTGAAGTTAATCTAGGATATTCGGTACCTGAGATAAATCGGGTCGCGGCCCTTGTGTGATGGTGTTGCGGAGACGCTGTGTGCATCGGACTCGGACAGATAACTGAAGCTGCTCTCTGTCCTGTTAGGTATTTAACTAAAGGTAAACAAAAAAACCACGCGACTCGGCTCGTTCAGCCAATCAAAGTAACGTTTTGTATCTGTGGCTGAATGAGCCGAGTCACGTGTTTTTTTGTTTACCTTTAGTTAAATACCCAACAGGACAGAGTATAGTAAGCCAGCCGCTTTGTACTGGCGAGCAGCACGCACGCGTCAACCAGCGGCAGCGTTAGCGACTGACCTACTAGAGGCCAGCCCTTAAAAACGCTACGTCCTGCATTTTTTAAGGTTCTTGGATAATAATATCACAGTATAGGGGTTGTAGTATGAATATACCAATACATATTTTATGTCGGGCACGTACAGTCGGCCTCAAAAGTGGCTGGACACTTGAGTACTACGCCACGATACAAATGTGTTCAGCTACTTTTGAGGCCGACCGTACTAAGAACTAGGGTGGGTTGCACCATCTAACTTTTACTATGACCAAACGGTTAATCCATCGTTTGAACAATGATTTAACCGTTTGGTCATAGTAAAAGTTAGATGGTGCAACCCACCCCTAGTATTTATTTCAATACAAACAGCGCAACTTTTGTGTAAAAGTCTAATCGACCCATTTTTATTATGACTGGTGATGGTCAAAGAGTTTGCACCTATTCATTAACAATAAGTTGTTTTTATGTTTCCCAAATATGTATATAATATCATTTTAAAGATATGTCGTATTATCTTCACGATTTATTGTGATGCTCAAAATAATTCCAACTATTTGAACATTTTCTAAATAAAAATCAACGGATGTCCGGATATGTCGTTATAAAGGCCTAAGATTTTTGCAGTTTGTTATGAATAGACAAGCTAGAAGGTTTTAGTAATAATAATGAAGTATCTAATAGCTTGCACTGGATTTACTTAGAACACAATTAAATGATAAATGAACCTTTAATAACTATAATTCTGAAACTAAACGAATTAAATTACACATGTTGTATATAAATAGTTTTCTTATAAAATTACAATCTCAGGACTTGAACTAACAGTAAAATTTATTAATAGAAATTTATTTGACAACGTTACGAACAGACCTTTTTCTCATTGTACCTACATATAATAAAAACAGTGCAAATACAAGATCTCTAGATTAGTTTTCGACGTCTTATCATACAGAGGCTTCATCACATGTTGCAAGAATTACTACTTTTTCGCCGATGGCCTCATATCGAAAGGTAAAAGGCTTTTTGTATTAACGCCAATGAAGGCCTTTTAGCGCTAGCGTATTCACCCGGTCAAAAATTAAAAATCTAAAACCGGGAAACTTCACGCGGTAGCTACAGCTACCTGAAGCAATTCAGGGGGGTACAAACAGGGTCGGATTTTCCCTTAGTGTCGTTCCATTACCCATATTGTATATAAAATGGATGATAGAAAAATGCTCAAGCCCCTGGTGACCGTAGTGTAAATCCAACTCTGGGTACAAAATTGGTAACTCTAGTTACCGGAAGCTGGGTGGGTGTTTAATAAAATAGCCTTTCGCCCGTTGATATTTTCCTAGTGAAAAATATACGTAAATGTAACTTATTGAGTTTGCATGAGATGCATGCTTTTTACTAAGTAAGTAGTATGAATTTACTAAATCGATAATAAAATAATGGCACTCGATGATAAAACACAAATATTTAATAGAATTTATATTTTCGATGGAACAAAAGCATCGAAGTACCTATGACGAATTAAAAAGCAACTTTGAAACGTATTTTTATTGGAGTATTATAGTAAAAACCCAATTTGTCTCTGGCAAAATGTAGGTATATACCTAGACCATTTCTTAATCTTAAACCTCTATATCTTCCATCTTGTACCAACGGGTATAAAATAGACTGAAAAAATATCTGTTTCCCAAAAAAATACCTCAAAGATGACCACGATTCTTCCTTCTTTAAAAGTTATTGTAGGACGTTCTGTAGCTGACAATAAAACTTATGTTTATAAAATAGACACGTTTCTAAATGGCGGATAGACGGCGAAGTAACATATAAATAATATTCTAAATATAATCTGTTTCAATCAATTGAATAGTATGAATTTAAATCGCGAGTCTCTGTATGCAAAGCACGAAAGTGTGATATTCAATAAATTGTAAGATTTAATAATGTAAATAAAATGATAATATTAGAGTTACATCCAGTTAACTGCTACTGCTACCTACACCTACTCACTTTCGATTAAGTTATTTTTTTCATTCGCACAGAAATGAGTATTTAAACGCGAGACTTATTGTGGGTTTAACGTTATGAATACCTATTCAACTGGCCATTTGTGCTACGTTATTATAAAACATTACCTAAAACGCTATGGGTACAATAAATATGCAAACAAATATTTGAAACAATATCAGACACTACAAAATTATCGTGAATTTGGTGTATTGCGCGATGTATCTAATCATCATCACTTAAATATAGTTTAAACAACTTTGAAATTTTAAAATGTAAATACATACTGTCCTTATAGATACCTTGTATTAATGTAGATAAAAATGTAATTTAAAATCAAAGTTGACATTGCGTGTGCAAAGTTCAGTAAACAGTGTAGTTAATTGTCTATGTGCTGTTCTTCTCTGCTAGTGCTGTAAAAACCGTTAAAAAAGTTTGTGTCCTAACAAAATACGACTATTTAGAGTAGCATGGCAGAATCGTAAGTTAGGGCACTGTTTCACTAAATTTTGGTAACGCAACATCGACTGCGTACTTATGAAAAAAATGTACCTAACTAGTCCCATTGGCTTGCCCATATCAGAGGCATTTATATAATACTCATACATAAATGTTATTTTTTTATGTAAAAAATAAATATTTCTATCAAAGTCATGCCACCGCCCGATAGAATTGCACTTTTCTGTTACTAAAGTAACGACCCTAAATTAAAAATGTAAAACACTATAAATTTGTGTATTTTCATGTTTTAACGCTTATAAATGTAACGTGGTTGTCTATAAAGCAAGCTGTATTATTCTGTAAATGTTACTTACGTAGGCATTACCTATCAATGCGACAATAATATTTTATCATTTGTATGTTACTTGTGTAGAAAAAATATTATTATTCCTAACCTGTTTTTAAATTGGCGGTTAAAGTTTCGGGCCATGTCTTGTTAAAGTAGTAAATATAACAATTGTAAAAATCTCATATAGTAATGTTTAAAGACTTGCTTAAACTTCATACAATATTGCCAGAATTTGGCGACATAAAAGTGTTGATTAAGCCACGGGTATAATAAAACCCTAAAAATTGATCGAGATATAAATAAGTATAACCCTGGCTGTACACACTCGGCGAGAACAGGCGAAACACTCATAATATACCTACTCATCTCACGATGTGAAAGGACGTCATAATAACGTGTCTCGTGGCGTCTGATCTCATCAAGCATGTACAGAGAGGGTAAACAGTTAGTTACATATGCAAAAATCTGTTTCGCGTTGACAGTGGCGCCACTTTAATGGCTGCCAACCTTTCGTGAACGTGAATAACTTCCTATGTATTGTGCTAACCTAACTAATGGTCAATGTCCAGGAACCAAATATTATTGTGATTATTTTGTCCATTAGAGTTTCAACGTATTTTTATATGCGTTATGTTATTTATTAATGTTAAAACGTGTACATAATAGCATTTATGCTGAAAAACTCGCGGGTTTTTCGAAAACCTGTGGGTACTTACTAGTCAAAGAATGACGCCTACCCATTTAATATAACGAGCAGGTTAAGTGATAGTCTAGTCATTGAAAGACTCTAGATCTAGAAGAAACAGCCAGATTAGCACAACTGGTCGTGACTTAATTTGTCATGGCCAATTTGTTAACTTCTTTCATTAATGAATTAACGGTTTCGTGCCCAACTATATGCAAGGGCATAGCCAGGATTCTGTCAAGGGCGGGGGGGGAGGCGGTTCCTATTATCCTACTAGTCTGTGCGGAAAGAGAATAGGCGTGGCGAAAAGCGGAACTAACCTAACCAGTATGGCATTTTTTTTTGCAAATACGGTAGAAAAGCATTACAGCGCCCCCCATCTAAATCCTATTCTCTTTCCGCACAGACTCTAATCTGCTCCATCCTCTACGAAGGGGGGATGTGGGTAAAGAAGAAAGAAGGCAAGTGCTCCCTGCCATGCCATGCCATTAGATAGAAGACCTAGACTACTGTCTTAATCCTGCTCTTTGACTACGGCAGCATTAAAGATCTATGCTTCAATTAATAATGTCAATTTGATGTGAAAATCAATTACTACCGCGTAAGAGATCACGTGATGACGTGAAATGTTATTGTTTCTATTTTTAAATTGGTGGAAGTATAATAAACTAAACATGTACGATAAAAATATGACATCTTGACTTGAAGATTGAAAATAATATACGCGTAATTAATATATTTACGAAGCTATTTGTCATTCGAATGATCGTTTAAAGTTCATATCCGTCACTTTCAAAATTCGTAAGTCAAATATGGCGGAATTAAAAAAGTTATTTTAACCCTCCTAGCACGGAGGTCGTTTATCGCTGTAGGCCGTCCCTTTCCCACACAAAAATGGAACATCAGCCTCATTTCGCCCGTTAACCTAGCGATGCAGCTGTTCGTGAAAAAGAGATAGCATATTTATCTCTGTTTCTAACAGGTTGCTGCATCACTATAGGTTTTCTGACGGAATCGTCTGGACTCAACATTGCTTCGGCGATAATCGTTACCGTGCTAGGACAAAAAAAAGGCACTATGATGTTTAAAAACAATTAAAACTTTCTGTAATACCGCCTCATGAGGGAAATATGACGACTAATTTCTTAAATAATGTAATATTTTAATGTAAATGTATATTAATTAAATCTTAACCGCATGGTTCGCATATTGTCAAAATATTTCGGCTGAGCCACCAGCCGTTAGGAACAAAATACATAGTAGAGGACCATTACGATATAACGTAGCCTCCCCACATATTTTACAAGAAAGATATGAATGTGAAAATCAATAGGCTTGTGATTTTTATGTCCAAGTAATTTTTAGCGAAAAATACTCATTTAAGTACGTCCTAAAGACGCTTCAACTATCAAGCGGATCGCAGTAGGCTAAAATTAGTAGCATTTTAGTGTTCTAGATGTTTTCTACTAGGAGTCATCCATATAGTACGTCACATCCATGGGTGGGGGGGTCTAGTCAAATGTGACAGCCTATAGTAACAATTATGTTAGGAAGAAGTGTGTGTGTGGGGGGGGGGGTCTAAAAGTCTGAAAAATCGTGTGACGTACTTTGTGGCTGGCCCCCTATGACAGAGCTTTATTCATATCTTATTATGATAAGTAGCGTTTATTTAGCCGCTTTGAATAAATAATGTGAAGGTTAGAAATTACTGAGATTCTTGTGAAAAATCGATAGTTGGTTACTTTTTTCACCAGCCTCCCAGCACGCTACATCCACCACTCGTACTTAAGTACTCGTTAGAGAGTTAAAAACTCATAACTGGGGTATTCACAAGAGTCACTTCGGGGTGTAAGGCGGGGGTACAGCAGACCGCAAATATTTCATTTGTACGAGGAATCTTGTACGGTTGGCAACCCTGAGGGACTCCTGACTAAGCAAAGGATTTACTGACAACGCAAAAAGTTGAATGTCTGGCGAGGAGGCAGAGACAATGAATCATATATATGGTTATATTTTAGGTATTATTATATTATATTCTGCGAATGTTATACCCTCACCAGAAAAATAATGAACGAATTTTGTACTAGCAAGACAGAGCCAAATGAATTCCAGGTATTTTTACTGGGTTCCATCATCCGCTTCATGGAAGTGGTGGAACGAAGGCACTGTGTCGATGCGGTAAGGGGTAGTTACCAGTGGCTTGGCGTCCATAGAACCCGATTCCCCCCGGCTTGCCTATTTTAAAGTATATGACCACTCCGGGCATATGCTACACCTGAAGAAAAAAAAAACTGCTCCGGGTTTACTAAGACGCCACGCCACTGGTAGTTTACCTACGTAAAAGATCACGCTGAGTCGAAGAATATACGAAAAGAGCCCCTATTACGAAGAAAAGATGATGATTTAGGTCAGCGGTCGGCAACCCGCGGCCCGTGAACCATTCAGTTGCGGCCCGCGAGCCTCTCTGGCTATTTTGTATGTAAAGGTCGCTATATTCAAAATTGTATAAAATCACAAATTATGAACAAAGTGTGGCCCGCGTCAATTTCGTTAGCTTCTATGTGGCCCTTGGCTGCTAAAAGGTTGCCGACCGCTGATTTACGTCATAGATCTATAAACGTTTGTGCTAGGCGAGCTGTTCTCAACAACGATGGAGGCCTTCAATAGTTAAAAAAAATGCTTTTTGATTTTTCTAATGCGTCTACCGACGGTCTTTTAATGAGGCTACACTATTATAAATAAATATATTAGCAAATTCGTAATCTCGAATAGTTTATCAAAACCAGCGGTAGATGTACCGTTCAGCCAACGTAGATTATATTATAGGTAACAAAAGATTATAAAGTGGCATTTTCAGGAAATATGCTACAGTAGACTTAGTATAAAGATAAAAGTAGATAAGTCTTAATAAAAGATTGTATGCAGTACACTGCCAGTCCTTTTACAGATCGACGAACGGAAAACTGACTATGGTTACAATACGTTCGATGTTAGATGAATAGGGTATTGGCGATTGCATTAGTGTGAAGACGAATCTACTTTTCTATTTTTACTATTCATTAGACATACAATAATTACAATATGGTGTTTGTAGCTTCAACACAAAATTCAGCACTTAATGAAAATAAATAGTGTAACACATTTGTTTTTCTATGCCCGTTTTTATCATAGTTTTGTAATATTGTGTACGAAAGTATCAGATGCATAGCATAATCGCTTTAGCAACATAGGCTGTAATCATCATAGTCATTTGTACCTTATGATTGTACCTACTTGTTGTACTTACCTATAGTCCTTTAGCTACCTTACCCTGTATATCTCAAGGCGCATTTACAATAGACGAAACGACAACTCCTAAGAAACTAACCGCATGTCAACATCCCATTAGTAGTACTAGTACCATCAATGGTCTGGGGCAAATAAATCATGAGATGATATCAGTGCCCTGACTAAGGGAATAAGTCAGATATGAGCCAAATACAAAGAAGCGCAAGTCCTATGAGATTTGCGTCCTTTTGTATCTCGTATAAATCTTCTTAGATTCTTACTAGATAGATAGAATTGTTACTAGAGGAACTGATATGTATTACACAATTTCCCAAACTTATACCTCCCATAGGTGCACGGGAAAACTTAAGAAAAATTATTACTTACAATAGTACATTACACAGCTAGGGGGTAAAACAAAGAAAGGCTGAGATCGCAGATGTTTCCGGCCCGAGTTACAAGCGAGGGACGTAAATATGCAATCGAGGGCTTTCTTTATTACACCTCCCGTGTTGTGTACATAATTTTATGTCTACACTTGGTCAGAAAACGGCTCTTTCCGTACGCGTTGCGTGCGGTAAAAGCCACTTTATGGGCAGGTGTGGCATAAATTATCCTTGCGATTGCGACTAATGTAAATGTGCCATAACAGCTTTATCGATCTCCTGTTGGACTCCTTTCAAATGTTTAACGTTCGTGTCTCACATCAAAATCCTATTTACCGTTAATTTTGAACTTACCTTACATCGACTCGTTACATTTCAGTGAACAGAACGGATTTTTTTAGATCGGAGGGTTGAAAACAAGTCACTAAAATTAAAAAGTTTCACATTCATTTGTTAATCTTTACACTTGTTATTGTACTTAATTGTACTAAAAGTGCAACGGTCCGAGGCAAATCTATTCATAGAATTCATGCAGTTTCTGCATTAAATGGTTTAAGAATGTAGGTACCTAATCCATGAACGACCAAAAAGTCAAGAAACAAGCTAAATCAGGCAATAAAGCTGACTGACTAGTCTGAAAATTTATGAAGAGCATATCAATAGTAGCCATAGATTTTTGGACGAAAAATGATTGCTCTACTGGCATTATCCAGGGAGGAAACAGGGGACTACGTTTGTATGGAAAAACTGCCCTCCTGTTTCCTCTTAACACTCAATAGAGGTTTAATTATCTGGGATTTAAGATGAGTTGCTTCGTGGGCGACCAGCTATTTAGATGACATGCATTTTCGACGAATTGCATTATCGGCGATCAGCTATTTAGACCACATGCATTTAAGACGAGTTGATAATATGACAGTAGATTAAATGATTTTCTGACAAGTTGCTTCATAGACTGCAGATTTGCCCAAGTGATTTTTGGGTGAGTTCACGCTGTGGGCCACTTGCGTTTTTGATCACTTGATACTAACCCTGTTTTAATGTAATATGCCTAAATTGAAGAATAACGGACTTTTGACTTTGTTATGTATGATTTTTATTAGTTTACAGACGCGTCTCTTTTATTGGACTAAAATCGACGCATACTTATTATGCCATAATAATTTTGCGACTCCTTGTAACCCAGGCCGTTGCACTTAAAAATAAGCAAATACATTAACTTTCAGTATTATCCTGTATCCAATTCGTTATTGCTGTTCTAAGTCGATGTTTTTGTATGTTGCCGTTAGACTAGGTGTTCATTCTGTGCCCACCGGGCTTATGTGAAATTACTGTTATAAAGAATGATGTTAAATAAAGTGTAAAATGTGAATCGGTGTTTATTTTTTGCATCTTTAAGTCATGGTGGTGGGTGGAACTTATTCAAATAAGTTCCCGCGATTTAAAAAAGGTATGGAATAGATTAGTGAAAATGAAATCATACTTGTTATAAATGTCAAGTAATAGTAAGTCGTTGCTACACTAACGTTAATCGTCCTTAATCACGATATTAACGTGGTGAATTCCCCAGCATGACTACAAGATTCGAATTGGCAGCACCTTCGTTGTGAACGTTCCCTATTCGCTGGGTGCGCGATGACAGCGCCAACTAGCTGTTACAAATACCTACCGCGGACTTTTTTTTTGTGTTGCTGCAAGGCACTTTCGCTAGTAAAAATAAAGTTAAAAACTAAAACCCGACTACGAAAAAGTCTAAAACAAGAATCTTAGGTTTTAGTTCACCAGGCACAGATAAATTGCAATTTTTTAATTTAGAGAACGTTTCGAGTATGTCGTCAGTCGTTCGTAATCGGAGGCCCCGGCAAGAAGACAAACAAAAAAGGGGCCTCCGACTACGAACAACTGACGACATACTCGAATCGTTCTCTAAATTAAAAAATTGCAATTTATCTGTGCCTGGTGAACTAAAACCTAAGATTCTTTTGTTTTAGACTTTTTCGTAGTCGGGTTTTAGTTTTTAACTTTATTTTATTTACGTATTTTTAGTTATTATTCAGTTACGGTTTTAAGCGCCTTTCCCTTCCTAAGAACCATATCAATATCAGCGTGTGAGTCCAACGACCGAGCTCTTTCATAACCACCCTCCATGTAATAGTAATGACAAGAATTACAACAGTAACACATGGTTTGCTTACAACGATATAAGAAGCTTTATGCTTTGCTTTTGTCCCGCTTAAAATTACTACGGGATATGGGGTGTTTGCGGAAGAGCTCGGTTTTCGGCCTCGCAGCCTGAAACCCAGCCTTCGGACTTGCAAAAATAAGACTAATAGGTACACGTAAGTAACCAGGGGCGTTTGATGCCTTTGGTCCAACGCGGTATTCGGTCTTTGCCCCGCTTAAAATTATTGCGGGATAGTGGGTTATTGGGTGTTTGCTGAGGAGTTCGGCCTTTGGCCTCGAAGCCTGAAGCTCGCCCTCCGGGCTCGCCAAAATTAGACTAATAGGTATACGTAAGTAACCAGGGGCGCTAGGTACCTTTGGTCCAATGCGGTATTCGGTCTTTGCTCCGCTTAAAATTATTTCGGTATGCTGGGTTATTTGGTGTTTGCTGAGTAGAAGAAGCCTGAAGCTCGCCCTTCGGGCTCGCAATAATTAGACATTTGTATACAGTTTGCATGAAGTAACCAGGAGCGCTTCATGCCTTTGGCTCTTTGCGGTATTACTGCTTGCGGAGGAGAAACAACATGAATTGGTATGTTAATTAGTCAAATAGTATGAAAACCAGTGACATACAACCGTAGCAAAACATATACATGCCACACTTTTATAAAATGCTTTTAATTGGAACAACTTTAGAATTATAAAAATCAATTCTAACGTGCTCTTCTCATACTGCATAATACAAAAAAAAAATAGCTTTCACTAACACCTATTTGAAAATCGTGATTCAACGTAACTAAATGTTGTCATATATGATTCCACTCCTCGCCAACAGATGGATTATAACAACACTTTACAACAGTGTCATCTGTTATTGAGTAGAAATAATTATTATGGAGGTGCCACTAAGTGTGACTATAGCTTAGAGCATTTAGGACTATAGTGATTTATAGATATCGATTTACAGTCAGCTGTAAAAAGATGATACATGGTTACTGTATTTAGAAACATCTTTACTTGAAGTTTATCGCAATTAAAGAGTTAATATTTTTGAGCGCATTTAATATGTATGTATGCAGTTGCCTGAATCCAAGATTTACTTTTTCAGTTCCTTTGTTTGTATGAAATTATGAAAAATATCTTGGCCGCTGCATGTTGTGCTACTGCTACGGGGCTGCGGAAACCAAATTATCCCGGCCAATAGTAATCATTCACTCTTCTACGAGCGGATCTTTCGGAATCCTGAAAGGGTTAATTTTGTATTTTAGGTGCACCGAATTATCAATTCATACTAGGGATGTAACGATACCGATACCGATACCGATATATCGGCCGATATATCGGTATCGCCGATATATCGGTATCGCCGATATTATACAACCGATATTTGAAGAATTTGCTGTATGAAAAAAAATCTGCAAAAAATAATTTCAATTTCTGACTTAATTTATGTACTGGTCTATTCTATTACCTTGTGCAATGATAATTACTATGTTAATTAAATCTTTGGTTCTTAATAAAAAAAAATGAATTTTGAGTTGACAATTTATTATTTTTACTTTACATTTTCAAGGTTGACTCTCTGGTAAATATAGCCAGTAGTCATTGCCATTAGTTATAATAAGGATACAAAAATATCTGAAGTTCATACTTCATTATTAAGCTAAGATATCGGTATCGGTATCGGTATCGCCGATATTAACTACTATATATCGGTATCGGTATCGTATCGGCAAAACTGTGTCATTGTCATTGTCTGCTCCTAACTTTATGTACAGGCCCAGAGCTTAATTGGGCCTTTTTACATTGGCTTACAACGCAGTGCGGCCCGAAGGACCGCACTGGAAAAATTATACAAAATTATATACAAATATACAAAATAATAAAAAATCAAAACATATTTACACTTAAAGTAAGAATGAGGCGAATGAAAATGAGGCGAAGTGAAACGAAATGAGTGCGAAGAGAAATGAATGGTGAGAAAAATTAAAGAAATGACAGGCACCCAAAGGCGACCGCAACCTAACAATGAAAACTAAACAGACTGCTTATGAGGCGAAAAATGATATAAACAGGTGATAAACGAAGTATGAACGTGACTTAGGACAAGGCAAAACTGTGTATCGTTACATCCCTAATTCATACGTAACCAATGTCGATAAAAAATATCGACTTCTTTTTATGACACCTCTAGTTGAGTAGCTTAGCAAACTGTCATTGCGGATAGCGAAATTAAACATGTACAATTATTTCGATATTAATACAATAATACTTACCGGTGATAATATATGCCTCCTCGAGACATATTTTTAAATATGCTCGCAGTGAGGCAGCATCGGTAAAACCGCGTAATATTTACGGGATTACAACGATTTCATTTAAACATTATTGATGTGACACAAACATGCGTCAGTTGCCGGCATGAAAATGACATGTATTCGGCAATGTTCGCAAATACGAAGTTACCCGATATCTCTCAATACGAATGAGACATCTGAAGGTCTAGCATAGAGGCCATTTTGATATTTAGCAGGTGTCAAAATATCAAAATATGTTTTTTCTTTTTCTATCAAATGTATTATGAAAGTAACGGGTGATGTCATTTCAGGCCACAACTGGCATAACGACACATTATGCTAGTCCTTGTCGAAACGAATCGCTGGAGAGCAAGCTGTTGCATGTCGTTATTAAAATGAAAATATTGTTGCGTAATATAGGTAGCTATATCAGCATGTGTGATATATTTTTGCAATAGGTTTTTAAAGCTCTTTAATTTGATATGTAACTCGATGCAACTCGATGACTTTTATTTTTTAATCCATGAGTTTTTTGAGGACCACGGTCTGTATATTAAATTTTAGTTTTAACTAATTAGCCTATAACCCGCGCAGAATCAAGACGAATCTAACGATACCCCTCATGTTTGAATCGGTTTAGTAGTTTTTGAGTTATGAGGGAACAAACGAACATAAAAATATACAAACATACATACATATATACATACGGTGCTAAAATCATAACCCTCCTTTTTGCTTCGCCGTAGTCGGGTAAAAAGCGACAGCTGGGGCCCGTTTCACGAAGCTACAAATTACAAGTGGAAGTCTCATTCTATCAAAAGGTATTGAAGAGACTTCCGCTTGTAATTTGTAGCTTCGAGAAACGGGCCCCTGGTCTGCTGAAAGTTCCTTTTTTGGCCATGACGCGCGCTGCGATCGTTTCGTGGTTCCCCCACCTTATACTTCGCACCCAGCGAATACACTTAGCATAAAAGCATGTTGATAATAATATTGCAGTCCACACGCTTGCCAAACTTCGACAAATCACAAATCCAAATGTGTGGATAGAGCGTTCGCCTTGTGCAGACTTTGTTGTAGTTTTGAGAGTTTGTAGTTTGCGGCAAATGGCAAGCGTGTGGACCTAGCATTAGCCAATCTGGCCTGATGGGTGATGAAATAATTTTGTCCGGATAGTATATTACACTTGAAAGCACGTGAACATCTGTTTTTGAGGCTTCGATGGAGTTTACGTCTTGGTCAATGGAGTTGTCATTTGAAACTCGCTGATGGCAATTTTACTCAATAAAAATCATAAATTTATAGTTTAGGTTTTATAAGGGTCAGCTGCAGAGAGAAGGTACCCCGTCATACACTCGATAGTATGGCAAGAGGGTTACTTTGCTCTGCAGCTACACGTACACAGCGGATGGACGGTACTAAAGGCGGGGTAAAGAAAGTCAAGAAATACAAATTAAATTACTCGTTTAATTTTTTTATTCATTAATTTATAGTTAAAAGTGCCGTACACTGAGTAAACTCAGCCGACTGGGGACGGGTAGCGCCGAGGCCGTTATGTTTTCCGCGATTACGGTAAACACCTTAATCGCAAGTTAATATAAAAAAGGAATATTGAGATCCATTTTATCACAAGATAAGAAGCGTAGTCACAAATTCCGTAGTCAATAAAGGGTAGGCGCCGCCCATCCCCACTCGACCCCCTACTCATAACCACTCAAGATCTCTTATATTACATACATCCTCTTATAGTAACTTACGTTAACTCGACGTCCCGTGACACTAAGTATGGTACTATGGAAGCATGTCTGCGGATGAGTTGCTATCGGGTTGGTTCATATAAAAATATCTTCTCCGGTTCGGGCGCGGTCGTGTCACGGACCGTCGTCATTAAATGAAAATATTAGCGTGTTCTTAAAAAAATAACAGTTAAAATGAACACTGTCTTATATTTACAATTTTTTTTATCTCGCTTTAAAATATACGATACGCAATGTACCAATTCTTTATCTGGATAACTCCGCGCGCGGCCATTTTATATTTACAATTTGAATGATCGCCGAATGAGGTTGCCGCGCGCGCAGCGATCTAGAGAACTCAATCAGTTATTCTAAGTATATTTTTTTCGAATCTTTTACATTTTTTTTATTTCAATACAGAATCCTATTTATAATTAGTAATCATTAAATTTTTAATGAACATTTTTAGCCAATATCGTCGCCATACTGCCGCGATATCCCGGCAGTCGTGTATATGTACAGAGAACTGATGGAATACCGCGCCAGCTTATAATTATACAATAATTCAATGTAAATACTAGCTAATTAGAAAATGAAACTAACATCGAAACTAACTAAATATTGAGAGCGATATTAATGGTCTAACCGACGCCTGACTGGCGTTACTCGATACTTTACACCTTACGTTTAATCTTTCGAAAAATGCATTCCAATGATTCATGGATCTTACTTAATTACGAACCGAACATAACAGAGCTATATTACAACATACCCGCTGGCGAGCAACCCCGATATGCAACGTGTCAGAAAATCTGATTGACATTTCCTATATTGCGTGATTGGGGTTGTGCGCAAGTCTACACACGTCTAAAGTTAGTCACCGAAGTTTAATACGTTTATAAATGTAAAATAAGACGACTGTCGCTGCGGTTTTCGCGAACAGTTCAAAAGGAAGGCCTCTTGTAAGCCAGTATAGACGCTCGACGTTTGACGCTCGACGCTTTGACGTTGATGCTCGACGCTTTGACGTTGACGCTCGACGCTATGACGTTGACGCTCGACGCGCCTCGCACGATCACGCACACACACAAACACACAGTCACACACTCAAACGAATGCTATCGCGTTCTCTTTTTCGCCGGACCGCCCGTGGCTGTCGAACGTCGTAATCTCTTTCACTGTAAAAGAAAAACGGAATGTGAATAATACAGTCACTTAAATCAGAGTTTTCCCGTTTTACGCGTGGAGAATGGGTATCTAAGTGTTTACTAGTGGATATTTCGATAATTATTGATATACGAGTGAATAATCGCAAACGACGTGAGACTAACTAAATATGAAACCTGGAACCATGTCGAAGGACAGACTACCAACTAAATTATACTTTTCATTACTAAGTACATAAGTGCTTCAATTTCTATGGAAAACGAATAGTTTTAGTAGTTAAATTACCTGTTTGAAAGTATGTTTGAAATATTGAAATTACAATAAACGAAAGAAAATCTGTCATTTCCAAGGTTTTAATTCATTTATACAAAATTCATATAGCGACGTTCCGTATAATTGTACCTTAATTCACATAAGCATATTTTTAAAGAGCAAATTGACACTCCTTTTTTAATTTATTCAATTTTTCTAAAGACACGGTTTATTTACAAACGCGACAAAATATAAACAGAATTAACTAATAATGTTTGAGAAAATTAACAAGCTATGTATATAACCATTGACGTATATAAGTAAATTATACCACAAGTAAAATATATGCAATGTCTCTCTATACCTTATTAAGTAATTTACAACAAATACACACACACACAAACACACACTTCCAATCACAGTATCATACAAAGCTACAGTTGTAAATTTTTGTTTAAATTGCTCAACGCCCCAAGCGTAAGAAAAAACAACTCAAATTTGAAGTAATTAAAATTTAAGAAGTGATTTTAGTTAGTAGTAAAAAACATTTAAAATACACCAAAACCAATTAGTCCCACCCCCCAGTAAATAACGTTAGGTCACACATCGACTTAAAATTTGTGTGCTTAAAAAATGGCATGTCCAAAATGGGATCTTCAGGGATCTTGGGATAGGGTTTAGGAGACTGCGGTTTTTTTCTTGATCTGACTGACCGGTTGGTTCTTGGCGGCTTGTTTGGTGTTCGTATCGTTCGCGTTCACGGACTTGACCTAGAACGGGAACATAGGATATAAAGTAAACGCCGGAATTAGGCGAACTAGTAGATAAAAATGTTGCCTGACTCACAGAAAATTAAATTGTCATAGGTAAATATCGACAAAATGTTATCGACAATAATTTGCACGCATCAGGGATAGGTCTATACAGACAAAATAAATTCATGAAACGTGTAACCCTTAAATCTTTTCAAGAATGTATTGTGTCACCCTACTTTATTTAGTAGGTTATAAATTAAGTCACCACTCGAATCTAGCGCATTTTTTTATTTTATTATATCGACAAAACATCCCTGGCCTAACTCTGGCAACATTTGTGCTTGCGGAACTGCACTAGTCCGCCTAATTATGGCGTTTACTTTAGGGCTAACTACTCAACTATTACCACGTTGACTCATTGACAATTTTAAATAGGGATGTAACGATACCGATACCGATATATCGGCCGATATATCGGTATCGCCGATATTATACAACCGATATTTGAAGAATTTGCTGTATGAATAAAAATCTGCAAAAAGTAATTTCAATTTCTGACTTAATTTATGTATTGGTCTATACTATTACCTTGTGCAATGATAATTACTATGTTAATTAAATCTTTGATTCTTAATAAAAAAAAAAGAATTTTGAGTTGACAATTTATTATTTTTACTTTACACTTTCAAGGTTGACTCTCTGGTAAATATAACCAATAGTCATTGCCATTAGTTATAATAAGGACATAAAAATATCTGAAATTCATACTTCATTATTTAGCTAAGATATCGGTATCGGTATCGCCGATATTAACTACTATATATCGGTATCGGTATCGTATCGGCAAAACTGTGTATCGTTACATCCCTAATTTTAAAGCTTGGAAAAGCGAGTGAATGTGCCAATAATAAAGGCGCAACCAATTATTTATGGGTATGGATGTAGGATATCTATCAGTATATGATGTGAGATACCAAAAAAGTTTAATAAAGGTGAAATCTGGGTTCTCCAATAGACACTATGAATCTAAAGACGCATTGTAGGTCGGCACCATACAAAATGCAGTTTGACCAGGGCGTGAGCCGCTCTCTACAACATATATTTGTCTCCTTGTGGGCTGGTTTCTCATAAAAAAAGCACTGACGACCTGGTTAAGGTGATCGAAAGACGATGAATGTAGAAATCTTGTGATGTTTCCTTATAACTTAGAAGTTTCGGAGGGGGCAACTAAGTTGAGCAGTGAAGATTTTAGGGTTTCATTTATATGATAAATATTACGCTAAATTCCCTATCTATACCACTTAAATATTCATGATTCATGGTGTGTGTCATTGGCATAGTTTAAGCGCGTACAGTCGGCCGAGGAAGTAGTTTACACTGAGCGGCCATTGCTCTGCTTTAAACGTTCAAGGCCGCTTAAAATAGGCAGACCAGTGAGATTGGGTTGTATGGACGCCTCGACACTGTGATACGATAGTTTATAATCATTGTGAGAACCAAAGAACGCACAGGTCTTTGGGTCGCCCCAGTTATCGACACGGATAAGCCGGTCAGAAAAAGCTTTTGTGCCACACCTGGCCATAAAGTGACTTTTTCCGCACGCTGCGCGTACGGAAAAAGCCGCTTTCTGGCCAAGTGTAGACATAAAATGATGTACACAACACGGGAGGTAATAAAGAAAGCCCTCGATCGCATATTTACGTCCCTCGCTTGCAGCTCGGGCCGCTAACTTCTGCGATCTCGGCCTTTCTTTATATTACCACCCTAGTTGTGTAATGTACTATGTATTCACGCAATAAGAGCAACAAAGACATCGTTTCCACGCCCTTAAGTTTCAACAAATAAAAGAAACACACATTATGACACTATGACTTTGTCGAAACTTGTATACAGCGATTGAATGGCAATTCGGAACAATTAATTTACCTACGCGTTAAATAGATTCTTGACTCCCTGACTTTTGGGGGCGTGCACCCCTGGTTGGGAAGTTATGTAACTCTGGCACAACTGACACTGTGACACGCGACTCTTTATCGCGCGACAAATACTACCTATCTCTTACCACTCACTTTAGTGTGACAGTGACAGGTCCATGCTCTGTCGCGCAAGCGAACTCGCGCCGATAACTGGCCACGACTTTGTTTCTCGCGCGACAAACATCACCTTTGACTGTCATACGATACTAGCAATTTCCCACTTCGCCCGCGTTGTTCCCGTTATTGTTTGTTTGATTGTAACTCATAAATAGTGATGTGATACAACCGGTTTTTACCGACAAAAATTTAGATAGGTACTTATGTTTATTGATATTAAAGTGTCTGTAACAATGAGTGCATAATCCGCGAAGTTCTAAAATGATACAATACTTTAGGTAAAAATTCCACCCTTTTGGAGATATAGAATATTTGTAAATACACCATATTTCTAGTATTTAAAGGTAGCTATATTTTATTTGATTCGAAACTCATTACTTATCTTACAAAGCTGAAAATACGCCAAACCCGCTTTATTCCTCTGCGTTATAATTTCAAGCAATGGAATCACATACGTAGGCACTAATTATCCAATAGTAGGTTAAAGGTAATACAAATGTAGTTATTATATGTAATTAATTTTCGATAAGTACCTAAAAATATATGTTTTAACGTAAATAGTAATTTTTATTATATAGGTTATTAATAATTACACCGCGAACCGAAACAAAGGACAGCACTGTTTCTTAAAAGCTGGGCCACATTATTTTTACGTTTGACATTGTAGCTGTCATATTTGTCTTCGGAAATAAAAAACAGACTTTACGTGCTAAATTTGGTATTCCTAGGACCAGCGGTTTGGGCTGTGCGTTGATGTCAATCAGTTTCTTCTTTTATATATTTAGATTGAGTGGCAAGAGATAGGTAGCATTTGTCGCGCGACAGAGTCGCGTGTCACAGTGGACGTAGTTATGCAATAACGTTCCAATCAACATGCAACATTTTTTGTAGGGATGTAACGATACCGATATATCGGTATCGCCGATAATATACAACCGATATTTGAAGAACGCGAAAAGAATTTGCTGTATGAAAAAAAATCTGCAAAAAGTAAATTCAATTACTGACTTATTTTATGTATTGGTCTATTACCTTGTGCAATGACAATTACTATGTTAATTAAATCTGTGGTCCTTTTTAAAAAATAAATTTGAATTTTGAGTTGACAATCTATATTTTTCTAATATTTTTATTACTTTACACTTTCAAGGTTGACTCTCTGTTAAATATAGCCAAGTTTTAGGTATAATAAGGACATACAAATATCTGAAGTTCATACTTCATTATATCGGAGAGATATCGTTTTCGGTATCGGTACCTATCGCCGATATTTACTACAATATATCGGTATGTATCGGCAAAACTATGTATCGTTACATCCCTAATTTTTCGGATTATGAACTTTGTTTTTAAAGAAGGGTGATACTTTGTTTTGTGGATAGGAACGTTATTGCATAACTACGTCCAGTTGTGGTAGAGGTACTGGTGTAAGCTGTCCGATGGTGTCACCTCGTTGTTGGGCGGCGGCTGGGGCGGCTGCTGCGCGGCGCGGCGCTGCACGGAGGGCGAGCGGCGGTCGGGCGGCGCGGCGCCGGCCTCCATGTGTTGCTTGCGCTGCCGGAGGATGGTCCAGTCGAACGTGTAGTCGTATTGGTAGTTCATCGTTCGGAACAGGATGCGGAATAGCTGGAATAGGGATGACAAGTTGGTTAAAACTATATAATTCTATTTAGTCCGTCAGTTAGATTATGGAAAAATATGGGACACGTATTTTTTGGTTTATCAAAATATTAAAAATCGACAGTTATACAACGTGTTACACAACCAACTGAAAACCTGAAAACTGTTTGTTCAGAATCAAGAGTAGAATCGATTAAACTATATTTTAATACATGTTTTTTTTTTAATTTCCTCTTTTTATTTAGCCCAGTCTACGACTACTACCAAAAGTTAGTGGTCTGTGAGTGCAACACACTATATCTTTGGCAATAATACACGGATTTAAAAACAAATACTGTAGACTAATTCAGAATAATATAAATCAGTTGGGGTGTCTGAGGTTTTCAATAGGTGATGTAACACCTTGTACATCATCAAACTTCTGGAGTGAGGGCTTGTGACATCACTCCTAGGTGAAAATTGTACCAAGGAGTGACGTCACTCGAAACTTCTAAGCACTCTATCCTCGTCATTTTTTGTTTGTCAAACAGAAGAAAAAATACATGTACAATATTTTTTAATTTTTGTTTCCCTTTTTTAAATATCTAAAACAACAAACTATAATAGTTTTGATCGAAAACAAAACAACATATTTAACTAAGTTGCCTCGTAACCTCGTTACTTAAAGAAATTCAAATCACCGCAAAGCCATAAAATTACATTCGGGTCAGTGTAATATAAAACACCATGCCCATTTAAAACGCTAAAGCTATCACCGAAACTAATAATAGCCGACCCGGCCGTCGTAAATGGGATGCAGCTATTTCGGACAATCGAGTTCAAATTGAGGAAGGCAGGCTGTTCTGCCGTCCTAGGACTAAAACTAGACTATCCTCTATGGAGTTGTATAAGGGTTAGTCTAGTTTTAGATATCGGACGGCAAATTTATGATTGCTGTAATTTTTCTTGACATATTTTACCAAAGAAATTCAAATAGTCACAACTAAGATTTGAAATTGAACACAACTAGGGTGGTAAAACAAAGGCCGAGATCGCAGATGTTTGCGGCCCGAGCTGCAAGCGAGGGACGTAAATTTGCGGTCGAGGGCTTTCTTTATTACCCCCCCCCCCCCCCCCTGTAGTGCACATCATTTTATAGCTACACTTGGCCGGAAAGCGGCTTTTTCCGTAGCCTAGCGTACGATAAAAGCCACTTTATGGCCAGGTGAGGCATAAAAAATATATTTTATAACTAATGTTATCTGTACTCTACCATTTCATATTTCTTTGGCCAAAGTTTGATCAAATGTTTATAAAGCTAATCCAAGTACAGTCGATGGCACACAAAATTATATACTCTTCGACCTTATTTCAATGAAGTGTAAACATATTTGTGATGTCGACTCTACATGATAAACTAATGTGATCCAATGATCAAATCTTCATTAAAACAGACTTTTTGTTTTACAAGATATCATCAATACATTTCGGCTATTCGGCGACCGTTTCCCGAACACGTATAGACTTGTTCCCGTTTATCGGTCGGCCGACTCACGAATACCGGTTCCAGAGACCGGTAAAGGCGACTCAACGTCGTTTATATGCGTGATCAAACATGTCGGGATACTAACTGATATTTAAACGGTGCTAACCAAACTTTTAATTGGACTGGACAGATTGGTTACAGTCATTATATAAAAGCAAAACACTAAAATCTTAGTGTGGACGCCACTTAACGGCTATTGGCATCAAATCTAGTGCCAACCTTATCCTCAGAACGAAAAAAGAAAC
Source organism: Eudemis profundana (assembly GCA_947034925.1). Lineage (NCBI taxonomy): Eukaryota > Metazoa > Arthropoda > Insecta > Lepidoptera > Tortricidae > Eudemis > Eudemis profundana. Next base: position 4,602,434 of record OX344813.1, read on the forward strand.
GATTCATTCCATATATATTTTACATACAATGCAGCATTGAGCTGATTGAGCACTACCACACTATTCAACTCAACTGACGTGATGTTGTGAAAAATTATAAACCGGGAAATGGAACCATCACAAGTTTACGCCACATTGAAAATGCCTACTGAATTTTCAATATCCTTTCATGAATGAACAGTGAACAGCTGTAGTTACTCGCACCTGTCTGAGATACATGTAGTCCGGCGACTCGTCGAAGGTCAGACCGCGGCAGTAATTTAAATACATCGCAAACTCGGCCGGGAATCCCTGTAACAAACGGTACACTTTAGTTAATATATATAATAATTTCAGGAACAAAATGTCCCCCTGTTCCATCTATCCCTACCACCACATCCCCCCTGATAGAGATATGTGGAATATTTTTTCTTTCTTTCCCACGAGTAGGGATATAATTCCATGTATCCCTACTAAAATCCGCTGCAGTAGGGGACTCGTGGAATTTTTTCCAACCATCTCTGCCAGTTTGCCCCCCTGGTAGGGACTCGTGGATTTTTTTCCAACCATCCCTGCCAGTTTTCCCCCTGGTAGGGACTCGTGGATTTTTTTCCAACCGCCCATACCAACTAGCTGCCTGATAGGGACTCATGAAAATGTCAACGTGGCTTTAGAATAGATACTGTGATGCTCACTATTTCAGTCACTTCTCTTAGGCACAGTATATTAGTCTCAGTCACTACTGAGGTCAATCGCAGGTCAGTTTTTTTATAAGTAAATAAAAACCGGTCGTGCGAGTCGGACTCGCGCACCGAGGGTTCCGTACAACTCATAAGTAGATACGTGAATAGTTCAAGAAAAACTGTACGTCGATTTGTTTAGTAGTGTAGGTGATTGATTGATCGTCGTATTTCCAAGAAACGCAGACACCCACAAAGGCATCCGATTGTTCTAATAAGAACATTTTTCTTATTGGATGTTACAAGAAACACAGTGTCTTCAAGTTTTCAAGCAGCAGCAACACGACATCGTCTTGTCCGCGAGAAGAGGCGCAGCGCAGAGCGGAGACACGACGTTACACCTCGACGGCCGGAGCAGAAAAGGCTGAGCCGGGCCCGTGCGCGCTATTTTATTTTGGCGATCACCATTTGAGCGAGCTGGGCCTGGCTTCGTTTGAGTTCTGCAGTCGCGGCTTCGAAGCTGCAGAACCAGAGTAACGGCTGGTCCCGCCAAAACGGTGGTACACGTAGCGACAGTGATATGCCGGAGACTTCTTGGGGCGCAGCTGCCGGTTGCTGTTGCTGCGGTTGGGTGTTGCCGGGATGTGCTGGAGCTTGCTGCTGGTCTGGCATGGTGACTGCTTCTTGATGGTTCTTCTTTTGTCGGGGTCACCACTTTAGGGTTGGTTGGTTGAGGTAGTTGTAGTTAGTAAACTCCAGATCAGAAGGTAAAAACATAATTTATTTACAAAAAAGCATGATTAATATATAAAAATAATAGGGCACAATTAGTTAATAGGTACGCGAGAATAGATTCCGGGGTGAGACGCGCGGGGGACGTGAACTCCGAAGTGCGCCGGCGTTGGTGGAACGCGGCTATGTTCGCGCCGCATTACGCATGCGCGAGTCGCCGCGTGATCGCCGAAATAAAATAGCGCGCACGGGCCCGGCTCAGCCTCTTCTCGCGGACAAGACGATGTCGTGTTGCTGCTGCTTGAAAACTTGAAGACACTGTGTTTCTTGTAACATCCAATAAGAAAAATGTTCTTATTAGAACAATCGGATGCCTTTGTGGGTGTCTGCGTTTCTTGGAAATACGACGATCAATCAATCACCTACAGTAGGATCAAATAAGTATATGTTATGATTTTTGCAAATTTCTAAAAAACAGTGCAAGTTAGGAAAACCGTTATATTTTTCACTCTCGCTGCAACTTCCTTCGGCAGTGTTGCCAGGAATAACTCTCTAGCACCAGACTAAACGCCGCAGGTACCATATATTTAACCAAAAATTTGAAGCATAAATAAGTTAATTTAAAAAAAATGGAAAATAATGTGATTATTAAGTCAATAGTCTATAATTGTTAGTCGGTTTCAACAGTTGGCCATCCAAAAAGCACTGCGAAATTACTAGTTTTGTATATATCCAGGGATTGTAAAACAGACGGCCTAAGTAATTTTTAGCTAAACGCCGCTTTCTGTCTGAACAGAACCAATGGTTAAGTCCGCATTGTGTGGTTTCGTACAATGACATACATTGACAACTTTCATCAGGAAATGATTGGCGTTACATATATGGTTACGCATAAAACCAAAACCACTGCCCAGCTAAGCGAGCTCATTTAAAAAAAAAAAACAAAAAAGTTTTTAGTCCATCGGAACCTTTTCTTAAACGACTTCGGTTGGTTCTCAATTTGTGTTATTGTTTTTATTTCGCTCTTTTTAAATGTTTGTTACAGGTAATTTCTCGAGAGTTGAGGCCACCACACAACAACACTGTCATGTAATGACAACGGGATTTTGAAATTACAGTTCTTTTTTCGTACCGGTTCAACAGTGAATTGCAAGATATACCAAAAAGTTTGTTTAAACTATGGCCTTGTGTTTATTTACTCACTCATTCATTTCATTCATTCACTTTTTTTGCAATGAGTACCTACTTCATGTAGCTGTGTGTATAATCATTCACCTCAGCTCTCGTGAAATTACCTATACGCGATTACTCCAAGTCTGCTGGACCGATTTGGACAATTCTTTTTTTGTTTCAGGCTGACGGCGCATATAGTCCGACTTTTTTATGTTAGTTAACCTGTGCATTGTTTCTCTGCTAGGCAAAGAGAATTGCATAAAACTGAGATTTTCATAATTCCCTATTATATGCCGCTTCCGGTTAGTTGTTAAAAAATACGCGTCCCGCCATCGCCGTCTAGGTCTTGCCCCAGCTACACGTGCCACGGCGAATATTTATTTTATCCGATAATACACCTTTGCAAATACTTCAGTGCCATATAGTATTGAGAGGCCTTACGCGAAGTTACGATGGAACACCTGTGTTATTCGCGCAGCCTTGGATTATAATATGCGCCGAGACCTTGGACGACCCAAAAACAAATTGCTTATAACATAATCAAATATATGACGAACGTGTTTATATAGCGCTTTTTTTATAAAAATAATCTTTTCAGATAGCGTGTCTTATGAATGAAGGTATTTGCTATTTAAAGAGCATGTTTTTGAGTCTCATATCACGTGCAATGTATAATACAAAAAGTACTTATCAGTATGTTATTATTAAAAGTGTTTCTTGATTGTAATCTGTAAGTAGATATAATGAAGTCGGCTAATATTCCTGACAAGTTTACGGCATTTGATAGCAATTTTTGCACTTTCAGTTTAAGGCTGCGACTCCACTGAGGCGGAGACGAGTGGAACGGAGACGTGTAGGAATCGACCAATCACATTAGTGTTCGCTGTTTCCATTGCCATTAACGAGATGTGGATTTCTACTATTGTGATTGGTCGACTCTAGACGTCTCCTCTCCGCCTCAGTGGCGCCGCAGCCTAAGGTGATTAGGAGTCGATCAGGTTTCCATACACACATAAAGAAGGTCATCATTTGCTTTCACAGTATACCTAGATTGTGTTTGAAATGTGTTTCATTTTATAGCTTGATGTATTTTGTCTGCGCGAAACGTGATGGATGAGAAGACCAGAAAAGACATTTAAGTTCAGTGCCATTTATTGTTATAATTTGAAACCAAAAGATATTTGCTAAAAAAATATATACCTTTGTAGCTTTTTGAGAATTCTCAATCGTTTCGTTTCGTGCAGACCAAATGCATCAAGGTAAAGGCATAATCATATTGGAAACATTATTTATGCCGTGGAAACGAATGATGACCCTCTTTTTGCTTGTATGGTAAACCGACCGACTCGAATCACTTTAACAGTACGTAATCTGTGGTATATCAGTGTATTGTCTCATGTGTGTGTGCAAAGTTTAATAAGACCCGGTTTACTAGAAGTAGTTGAAAAAGCTGTCTCAAGATTTAAAGCAAATGTCGATACCCTGAGCCTGAGTCGATACCGACACCCAGAGCACAGTCATACTAACTTTATGAAGAAAATGGTTACAATTTGTTTAGCGCACAAATCTATAAAGTAGAAATTTTAATAATTGTACGTATAGGTAATTTCACGAGAGTTGATGTGAATGATTACACACACAGCTACATGAAGTACTCATTGCAAAATATTTTTACTAAAAAAAACCCGACCGCGGTGCACTTTAAATGTGCATAAAATCCGCCATTTTGTTTATTTTAACGAACTTCATACCCAGTGACACTCGCGCCATCAAGACGAATCCAATGATGTATCATTTATCAAAATCGGTTGTGCCGTTGAGTAGTTACGAGCGCACACAGGAACGGACATACATACATACATACAGGTCAAACACATTACCCTCCTTTGGGCTTCGCCGCAGTCGGGTAAAAAAGTGAATGAATGAAATGAATGAAATGAATGAGTGAATAAATAAACACAAGGCTATAGTTTAAACAAACTTTTTGGTCTATCTTGCAATTCACTGTTGAACCTGCTATCGGTACGAAAAAAGAACAGTAATTTCAAAATCCCGCTGTCATTACCTGACAGTGTTGTTGTGTGCGTGGCCTAAACTCTCGTGAAACTACCTATAATCAGTACGTGTAAACGAAATACCGTTTTATGGCATAGTAAAAATGGAAAAACGACGTAGCTTGAGTTTTTTCCGTGTATTATAACTAGTTAGTATTGTTATAAGCACTCTTATTGCTAACGGGTAGTTAGTGTAATCAAGGCAGATGGATTGACTCCTTCATACCAGTTACTTTGCTGCCTATTATTAAACTAGACGACGGATCCAGGTGTACAGTGTTTATTTCTTTTTTTGTTGTAAGTGCAAACGTGTTTAGTGCAATTTGCTGTTGAGATCGCCGTTCTAACACGATCCGGCGCCATAGATTCGACATTACAACATTTTTTTTTAACTCTGTCTGAATCTACGGTTGAATTTTTTAAGAGAATTAATAAAATATCTGTTAAAACATCTCTATTTCCATAATGCTTCTGTTCCCAGGAATTTATTAATAAGAAAAAAAACCTTTAATTACGGACTCCATCACAGAAATATATCGAGATAGGAAATAGTTCGTCGATTTGTATGGCAAAGAAGCGTGTAAAGTTTTTCGCTTGGCGTTTGACGCAAAAAGGTCAATTTAGTGATGGAAAACATACATTTTCCATTTCATTTGGTGGTATTTGAACAATTAATTATAGCATTATTATCAGATTTTCAAATCTGCTAATAATATTGACAGAAACTGATGTTAACAGTATTCAAAGTAGGTGGCCGCTACTTCTTTTTAGCACGCGAGGTTCATACACTTTTTACCCAACTGCGGCGAAGCCCAAAGGAGGGTTATGTGTTTGTCCTGTATGTATGTATGTCCGTTCCTGTGTCCGCTCGTAACTACTCACCGGCACATCCGATTTTGATAAATAATACATCATTAGATTCGTCTTGATGGTGCGAGTGTCACTGGGTATGAAGTTCGTTAAAATAAACAAAATGGCGGATTTTATGCAGTTTCAAAGTGCACCGCGGTCGGGTTTTTTTTAGTAAAAATGTGGTTATTCCTTCCACCTCGATATATTTCTGTGGACTCCCATTGACAATATTACTAAAATTGCCAAAATTGTCAATTCTACCTACAGACCTTGAACGTGACGCACGCATTTTACTTCCGGTATAGCTTTATTCTGAAATTACACTCATCGACAATGAATTCGGGTCATTTCTATGAAAATATAGAAAATGACCTGAATTCATTGTCCGTGAGTGTAATTAATTTTCGGTTTTTTTTTTAAACACGCTTACAAAACATGCATGATATAAATGCACTCACCTTGCAGAGCACCTCAACGGGCGTGGACATCTTTTTCTCGCTGATCCGCTCGTACTTCTGTTTCTTGGTGATAGCTTTCAGCCCCTGCCAGGGCAGCGATCCCCTGCCACACAAAACAACCATCTCAACATCTATCCATGTATGATATACAGTTGTGTGCAAAATAATAGCACGCGAACCTGGCCATACTATTTTCTAAAACAGCGGTCGGCAACCTGCGGCCCATGAACCGCTCACTTGCGGCCCGCGAGCCTCCCTGGCTATTTTGTATGTGAAGGTCGATATATTCTGAATTGTATAAAATAACCAGTTATTATAGTGCGGCCCGCGTCAATTTCGTTAGCTACTATGTGGCCCTTGGCTGCTAAAAGGTTGCCGACCGCTGTTCTAAAACAAGACATGCTCAAAAGACGTCCTAGGTCATATTAAGAAACTATTCACCTAGAGAATGCTTGTATTGGCCACAGAAAAATACATATTTTTAATTTCGAACCTGTAATTCACGAATGTCAAAAAATCACATTTCATTGCCATTAAAATATCTTCATTGCATTTATTAGACTTGGAATAGTTAATATCTGCATTATTTTAAATATCTAAGTCTATATTTACATCTTAAATCTGTAATTTCGCCTTCACTGCTATTTACACATTACTGTAAACGTGCCCCTGTGGCCTATGTGCAGAATAAATGATTTGCTAAAGCATAAGAGATGTAATGACCCAAAGAATCCTATTGTAACTTGGAAATCTAGTTTACTTATCATTCATGATATCGTCGACCATAGGCTTAATTAGCTTAAGGGACATTGTTTTGCCTGTCCCTTAGCCTAGATATTATGTCTGTTAACAACCAAACATCATTAACCTACTGAGGGAAAAGCTTGTATCTTCGCATCGATACAGTATTAGAATTCTAAAAGCAGTGCCAGGTTTCTTACTGAATTTGGTGATCAACAGGCGTAAAACATCGAATATTCCTCATTAAATATGTCGGCTTCTTCAGTCACTAGAGGGACTTTACATTCATCAATAGTTCAATTCCAAAAAGTCGTCCAGAAGATAAACTGTAAACCCATACGGGCTGTTCGATAATAATCTTGTCGGTATCTGCTATAGCCTGATAGTCGATCGCCGCACAGCGCGGGCGGCATTTTTAATGTCCCATGAATTGGTGATGTTATCTGCGTGATGCCATTTGTTTTAATATTGAATTTGTAACGTTTTATAGGTTATTTTAGATTTCGTGATTTTATTAACAAACCTCTATCATTTGTTGCTCATATTTGTATCTTAAGGCGAGGTGAGACCAGAATCGGGCACGGAAGCCTAGTTTCCAAATCATTTTTAGAGCACTTATTTGACTCTTAGGTCACTGTAAAACATATATAATAATATTCAGAACTGTATCTAGGGCTTCCTCTCACTTAGAACACGATAGCGAACACTTCGCTCGATAGAAAAGTAGCGCGAAAACACTATAAAATAAAGTTTTTTTTTCATTTTTTTTCATTTTGTTCATCACCAGTTACCTTTTCTGACAAAATTAATACCTGACAATCATGATTTCACAGTCATGCAGGGCATCCTCTCATGTTTGGGTTGATAACGTATACTTTTATGTTAGAAATCGAAGATAATCTGCAATAATCTGCATTCCGCCCGACCCTAGTTTGTATGTGAAATGCGAGCCAGGTCCTACCGCGCCTTAAGTTAAAACATGTGTTCATAAGACCTAATAAAACCGATACATAACAAGCGTATTGGTATGAAAATTCATGCCAGATACCAATTTATTATCCAATGGAACCAACATCCATTATTGCTTTAGATCCAGTAGAGCCAATACAAATGTTATGACCCAAATAAAAGTGAAACTAGACAAAGGAGAATGTTTAATTCTCATTTCATTGTCATTAACCCTTTTCCGAATGTAACACAACTACAAAACTAACTTGAATCAATTTAAAATCACAGACAGTCGACAAAGTTTGGCGAAGATATCGTTATTTTGATCAGTTCTCGAGGCGAAGTATGGACACAGTTTAATAGCAGTAATTTTTCTCTACAAAAGGTACATTGCGCGCTTGTATGTGTGCGCGCCGTGAACGAACGCACTACAAGCAGTTTTAAGAATGCGTAATGCTGCAGTACGGATCGCCCCTCGACCTTGAATAGGTATCGTGCGCTCCTGAACGGCCGAAGAGAAACTACGTGTTACTTTGGTATCTATGTAACGCCTTCGGCTTTAATTCCTCGCTTCATTATATAAATACGTCAGAAGTGGGTCGACCGACGTCACAGCATTACGCTCCGATACGTAGGTATAGTCCGTACAAACTAAAAGACCAAATGCTGTCAAACGAACGCAAGCCAAAAACTACTTTATGCTCTGATTATAAGGTAGAGTTTGACTTGTGTTCGTTTGACCGCATTTGATCTTAAGAGTTTGTACGGAATAAACACGTCTCTCGATGCGTCTGGTGCGTGTTGTACAATGCCGATTTAGTCATGGTTTTCACCGTTGGGCAATTCTCAGTTGTTTGGCCCCTTCCGGACCATCAAGTTGAATTGGCCGATAATTGCGGTTTTGACTATACAGATTCGCAATGTTTAGCGTTTTGGTAAGGGGTAGTTTGTCCCACTCTATGCTAACTAATAAGACAAGGCCTACGAAGATGGATGGAATTTCAAACGAGATTTTCGAGGATTCAAACAACACGTTCCGTGTTTATCGTACATCCTTCTAATATGAAAGTTATAATTATAAATATGAAAGTTAGTGAAGATGCTTGTTACCGAACAACGCGGTAACAACTGAATGGATTGAGGTTAATTTTGACACACAGAATTTGATAGACTAAGTCCTAAATTGATGCATAGGAGACTTTTATCCCGGTAAAGATACACTTGGAACAATAACGGAGGCGAAGCCGCGGGTTTATGCTAGTAATCAAATCCAATCAAAATGCACTCATAAAATCAAGCATTCAAGCGAACAAAACGCAGTCGAGTAAAAAACGGTTTTATCACACTCGAGATACTATTTTCCATAGATATTGATTCGAATATCCCTTCAACGATATCTACATAGTCCAACACGCTACACAGTTGCTGTGTAAAGCACAAGATGTTGATATTTAAAAATAGAACGGTTTTTTGCGTCGTCCTTAACGGGTTGAGGTAGCATCGATATCCTAGTATTGGGTGAGTCACGATGAGTCACAGTAACGCTCGCGAACGGAAAAACATCCTACTTGCTATTCTAAATTATATGTGCATAATGGTCTTAGAGGTTTCAAACGTTCATCGATTTAGGTAATTTTCTCTATAATTAAATTCATCAGTCCCATTGGGAATATTTGGAACCATTTAACCTTTAAATGTTTACGGCTTCTAAGGTTATAATGATGTAAAAAAACAAAGGGAGGCCTATGCCTAGCAGTTGAGGTCGTCCGTGGCTGATAGGATAAACAACTTATTGCTCACCCTCTCTCTGCCCATTAAAATGATGATCGCGTATTAGACAAAATGATCTTGGCGGCTTTGGATCTCAACTCAATATAGAAAGGCATCCCTGAGTGATTGAATCATTTCGTCGTATATAAGTCACTCTTCATTTCTGATATTTTTATCGTACGTACGTAGGTTTTGTTTATTCGTGTTTTAGAGTGCAATGGTAATAAACAGGTAAAAGATCACCTGTGACTTTGGACCGTTTAGAATAGTTGGCTTTAATTCAAGCATGACGATGAGTAAGTTTCCGTTCAGATACCCCCAATATAAATGTGGGATTGATATTTGGATGCTGGCTGTTAGAAAAACCCCTTGTTTCCCTGCCCCATCCCCACAATTTTTGGGGGCTCGTCCGGGATGAGGACAGGGTTCACAACAGATAGGACGTACAACGAATGGAGAACGAACTGAAAGTTTAACAAAACTAGGACACAATAAGCATGAAGCTACGATGATAACGATGGAATTGAAAGACGCAGAAAACGGCAAGAAGACGTTCAATTTTTTGTCAGATCGTGAAAGTGTTAAATATCGAGGAAACGGCAGCTTCTGTTAAAGTGTTTTATGATCCATAGCCATTAATAGGGATGACGACTGGGTTAAAAATATATCATTCTATTTAGTCCGTCAGTTAGATTATGGAAAAATATGGGACAAAATTGAGAAAGTTATTGATAATTAAACTGCCGGAGCTTGTGACGTCATTCTTAGGTGAAAATTGTACTAAGGAAGGAGTGACGTCACTCGAAACTTCTAAGCGCTGTATCCTCGTCATTTTTGGTTTGTCAAATAAAAGAAAAAATACGTGTTCAATATTTTTCAATAATCTAACTGACGGAATAAACAGGTTTTTTAGTCGTCTAGCCTATTTGTAGAAATTGTTTTTAAAAAAAGGGCGTTTAGATGCAAAACAATCAGAGCCATATTCTGAACCATGGCGCGCGCTGACTACCAAAGTTAGGTTTCCCCGGAGAAAACCTCCAGGGTCACTTTCCCAGGGCAGTCTCGCCCGCGGTCTGTGAATGGTTTGGGATCATCATTTTGTTTTGCCTAACCTATATTTTTTATTTAAAACTGTATGAAACTTACATTATATAGAGTTAATTTTAGTACTAAGTCATTCATAAACATGTAAATTGCTACACCCTAGCTACTACTACCTAGGTTTAAGTCCTTCTGTATTAGTTTATGCAATAAACCTTTTATCAGAATTAAAAAATATATATATATATATGTTGAATAACTTTATAAAATGATTGATGTAAACTGGCCAAGTCAAATCTACCTACTTTGAGATCTCACATTTTTAAATACCAGCAATTGTTATAGGTATCCAATAAAGCAAAGAAACAGAGTTTAATACTTGTTCATAATGTTATTTTGTTCCTATAAATATATATTTGGATTTTGCATACAACTTGCCACTCTTTTTGCGGCGAAGCCCACAGCCAAGCATAATTTTCGTATTGAACTTGGCTTTCCTTTTTTACATTTATGTTTTTGGTGGGATAAATAAATACAAATATTGGATCCACTACTAGAGATACGGTACTTATTACTCACCTATTGAAATACATAAGTACGTAGCCGAGCGACTCCATATCGTCCCGCCGTGACTGCTCGATGCCGAGGTGAGCGTTGATGGACGCGTACCGCGCAGTGCCTGAAACCGTGCTAACGTGAGCTTTTGTCCTCTTGCAACAAACACCCAACCAATCAGAGCTCGGAAACCGGTATTTGCTCCATACAAAAATACCGTAAATATTTCGTTTTTTAACCAGACAATCCAATAACACGAAATCATGACTTAAATACATTACTGAGCTCTACATAAAAAGCCTAAAATAATTTAAAATATTGGGCTATTTCGGGGTTTTTGAAAAATACCGGTTTTGAGCCCTGGTTGCACAGATAAAAAATAAAATAATTTCTAGGGTGCCGTACCTCAAAAGGAAAATAGTACGGGCAGAACTGGCAAATTCCGCGATTTCGCCACGCCGCTACTAGTACCAAATTTTTTCCCCGTAGAGGGGCTTAGCCAGCAACCAGAAAGAGCACGCGTTATAAAATAGAGAGATACGATTGGATCCGGTGCGTTGCATCCGGTGGTCGGACCCGAACGTCAGTTTTGTTAGAGAGACTTCTGTACCTAGTACTTATTGTTTTTCTGTAGTAGGGGGCCTACCCGCTGAAATATGTTGGGTACGAAGCCCTGAAAACATCTAACTTCAAAATGTAGCCTCTTTTGGAATAAACACTAACTTAATTTTGCTCTTGCGAAATAAACACGACTTCCTCTCGAATGTTCGACTCAAATAAACACAACTTTCTTCAACTTCAAAATGTTGCCTCTTGTGAAATGAACAGGACTTTTTGTTTTAAGGAAACAATGGCGATAGGTCGCGTGAGTCAGTCACGTTTTTTTAATTAAAAGTTAAAATCCGAGTAAAGACTTTCTACAGAGAATATTGTGCAAGTGTGTTTTTTTGGCGAATATGTAATATTTATAAACGAAAGTCGCAGTGGTATGAAATACTATACGTTTTTATGCCATAAAGTGCAGACATAAAATGATGTACACAACACGGGAGGTAATAAAGAAAGCCCTCGATCGCATATTTACGTCCCTCGCTTGCAGCTCGGGCCGCAAACATCTGCGTTCTCGGGCTTTCTTTGTATTACCACCCTAGTTGTGTAATGTACTATTAAAGCGTACCGGTATTCTTGACAACCCGATTTTATTTTAATTGTAGGTGTCAAGACAGTTTTTAATCTTTATACCAGGAACTTGATACTATGACCAAAAAAAAACCGCTAGTGTTTTTGTTTGAGATCACATCAGCTAAGAATCCGCGTATTATTGGTAGTTAAGTAAATTTTAAGTAATATAATTTTGGTAAAGCATTGGATTCTAAAAAAAAATGTGTATCGGTGACTAAAACAAAAATAGAAGTATTCACAAAAACACATCCCTTCATAAATAACATTTTTAGAGATCGCGTGTGGATCCTTCACGTGAATGATACTGGCAAAGCTAACGCTGAAAGTCACGCATTACACAATCGATCTATTTACTATTAAAGCCTTCCACGTCGCCATGGCAACGCCGACACGCAACCTAACGATTTGTTGTTCTTGCTTATTGAGGCCATTGAGGGAAGGGTGAAATATGAGGATATAAAACTTGTAATGAGCCAAAAGTTGACTCATTCAAGTCGAATGTTTGATCAAAAAGTCAATTCTGCTTAGGAAATGCGAGCCGAAATTTGTACAAGGGAGAGCCTGAGTTTTTCACAGAACCTGAGTTTCCCTCTTAATAGTTTCTTAAGTTCGACCTACAACCCTTGTGATGAAAATATCTGCCAAACATCTAAAGTATCCAGAATGACACCAAAACATCCGCACTGACAATGCTGGCTGCGAGAACTGAACTGGCGACACTTTAGGCCTCTTCCGGGACATTTATAATCAATATTTAATAATAATCAATATGAAATCCCGGACTGTCTCGCAGAATGCCGGACGGTTGGCCGCCTTACCAGTAGCGTGGCGTCCAAAGAACTCGATTCCTACCGGCTTACCTAATATCAGGCATTTGAGCACCTCATTCTACAGCTCTCAAGGAAAATGTACGCTAAATCTGCATCGGCTTGCCCAAGGATATCTTTTGCGCCACGCCACTGCGCCTTACATATGATTGGCTATACTTCTTCTTTTGTTTTTAATGCGGGTAAATTACACCACATTTTAAGTTACATATATAGATACAAGAAATCAAAGTACATTGAAAAATTAAATGGCACTCACCTATGGTCCAGACCAGGAATCGAACCCGGTACCTCTGGATTAGCGGCCCAGCGTCTCAACCACTCGACCACCGGAGCACCCAGCAAGTGCCCTCAATTTTGCCATCTACTTTGATTTTTGTATCATTCTGATTTAATATGTTTTTAACCTAATAGGTATTTAATTTTTCTATGTACTTTGATGATTTCTTGTATATGTAACTATATGTAACTTTTATGTATGTTTCACATATCTTGTCATTGACTCTTGTTTCGGGGTTGATAGACAACGAACAGTTAAGAAACCATAACACTCACCGGTAAGGTTCTTGTCCTCGCGATACGAGATGTGCGCGCGCGAGCGCAGGTCTCGGAACTTCTTGGCTAGGCCGAAGTCGATCATGTACAGCTTGTTGCAGTGGCGGCCGATGCCCATCAGGAAGTTGTCCGGCTTGATGTCACGGTGGATGAAGCATTTGCAGTGGATGAACTCCACGCGGCCCAGCATTTGGTCTGTGGGGGAGAAAACGGTCAGTCTCTGCGCATATGAGGGTAGGGAACGTGCACGAACTATAGGTGGCAGCACTAAATATTCGCCCTTACCAGGATTTGGACCTGGAACCTCTAGCTTCGTAGGCGGTGGCACTCCCATTGAGCTAAACGTGTCATGTGACTCTTTGACGACAAAAAAAATAGTTAACTAGATGGTCACCGCGAGTAACGAACTAAATTAGTACATTACACAACTAGGGTGGTAAAACAAAGAAAGGCCGAGGTCGTAGGTGTTTGCGGCCCGAGCTGCAAGCGAGGGACGTAAATATGCGATTGAGGGCTTTCTTTATTACTTCCCGTGTTGTGTACTTCATTTTATGTCTACACTTGGCCAGAAAGCGGCTTTTTCCGTACGCGTAGCGTGCGGAAAAAGCCACTTTATGGCCAGGTGTGGCATAAAAATATGTTACAGTGGTACCAACCTGCCAGCATGAGCACCGTCTTGATGGTGAACTGGCGCGAGCAGAAGTTGAACAGATCCTCGAGGGACGGACCCAGTAGGTCCATCACGAGGATGTTGTGGTCCTTTTCGTAGCCGTACCATCTGCGACAAATGTATAACATGTGATATGGTATCTATGAGTAGCTAATCGACTGTGAAGGTATGGAATGGAAGTTATTCTAGGTTTTAGTTTGATTTCTACTCTCATATCGTCAGTACTTTAAAAAAAACACGTATCTGATACTGACTCCAGGTAACAACGCAGTAAGTGTATATGAAGTGCGTATGTAACTTTGACGTTTTTCTTTACAACGTTTTTAGATAAGTACGAGTATTTTTCAAAGTAGTAACGATATTCTTGTTACATTGCACAAGTTAACACATTCAGAGCCATGAACCCGACTATCGGGTTCATTTTGTATGAAAATCTGGTACCTTGCACTGAAAGTGCTAAATAAGACCAACAAATATTAATAATAAAGGACTCTAAAGAAAAAATATCATTTAGGCATATCAAACTTTTGCAGAAATCAGTATATTAGATCGAACGCATCAGTTTGTATTGGATATGCGATCTGAGGCTTTCTTTATTACCGCCCGTAGTAAGTACCTACAACACTTTACGTCATCCCCAGGCCATGAAGTGGGATTTTCCGCACGCGTAGCGGGCGGTTATTGCCACTTTATGCCCAGGTGTGACGTAAAAATATTAACAACAATGTGCAATTTACAATATTATTAAAATTGTATAATTCATTACAAAATACTAGTGACTTTTACGCGGACAAGATTTCCGCGACACGACGTCTCAAATGGCTACTTTGTTTTGAAAATCTAAGACTAAATTTCATTTTAAGTGTTGTTAAGCTTACTCAAAGGAAATAACAGTGAAAGGAATTTTATCGTAAAATTAGATTTTTTTTTAATTAAACTTTTGATAGTCATGATTAGTGATCGGCGATTCGGTTGCCAATGAGGGTGTTTAGTTAGAAATCATAAACCCACCAGTTGGCCGCAGGGTGGCGAAAGGTCTTTTTGACAGTAGGCGTCAGGATCCACCAATCACACCATCTAATTTTGACATCTACTGCCACATAGACCTTTCGCCACCCTGCTGCCAGCTGGTGGATTTCTGATTTCTAAATACCCTCATTGCCATACCGCGGGAACTCTATTATGGAGACGCTTCTAAGCCCGCAATACCGAGTAAGCCGAGGAGTCTCTTATCAAAAGGGTTATTGTCTTATGTCTACTGTTTTGAAAATACACTCCTCAAGTGTTCGACAAAATAGCTATTTAAGTGTAATGTATTTATAAAGTCGACGACATTTAATATGCAACATGGATTATAAATTATTGAAGTCATTCACCCATAACGGCGTTAGTTTATGTAAACAAACAACTCGCAAAACAATCACTTGGAGCTATGAATTAGATTGACCTCCATATTTCCCATGCAGATTTTGAAAGTGAAACCTAACCTTGTCACATTTTCCTACACTTTCAAGGATTTATCATAGTGCAAATAATCTTCATTCGATGTTGTTATCAATTGTTTTATTACTTTCCATATTGGAACGATAAGCTAATTTTGCGGCCAATGGTATGAGTAATCTATTTCAATAACTTGGTAATGACAATAACGAAACAAAAATTGGTTTTAGTTGCTACTAAAGTCTATAAAAGAAGTAAGTCTACAACAAAATTGAGCCGATTTTGATACGCCTCCAATGTCTAATTTAATAATGAGGCTTAACACGTCAGTAATTAAGTGAAGAAAATAAGTCATTACTTAATTACCCGAAGCCAATATGTTGGTATTGAGTTCCACTAATTGTAACAAAATAACCAGGCATTCTATTAGCAACCTAATGACCTACGCGTCAGAATGATAACCTACTTGATAAGCACATCAATATTGTTTAGAAAGTTCTGTTATTGGAAAACATGATGATCAATATCATTAATGTTAACTCTACTATTGTTGTTATTATAATACATATTGAGTTATTCAGAGAACTTGTTATATTTGATATGCACTCCTAAAAATGCAGTTTTTTTTTTTATTTGCCATTCTGACTATGACTGCTACTTTTACACAACGAGATAGTTGTTAGCCGGGTTTTAGTGACAATGAAATCTCGTAAAATCAGAGAATTTAAACGCATTTTGCTAAATGTGTGTAATAATCCCAATAAATTATCAATATCACGGTAAAAACAAACTTAAACCGTTTTGAAAAAGGATGGATATAGGATGCTTTGTAGAACCAAACTTGTAAAAGTGCTCTCGAGCACTTGCTAAAAATAAATGATTTGTTTTGATTTACCAAACCAAGAAGGTTATGATTGTTTTCACCCTCAAATACGGAGTTTCTTTTAATCATGCAATGTATTTCAACTTGCCGTTATAGCATAGCTTACCTTATGTGTGGTATCCCGATGCCCCCTTGGAGCATCTTATACACTCTACTCTCATAGAGAAGTTGGGGGTGCCGCGCCTTTATGGATTCTACCTTAACTGCTACCTCCTGCAACAAACAAACAGTTTGAGTGATTTTCAAGGTAAACGCTGAAATGAATATCATTAGCTTGAACATATCTGTGTCAAAGTATAAAGACGAACAAGCAGTCCAACTTCAGCCGTTTAGGTGCGCGCGACACGTATACACACAGACGCGCGATAGCACGTCTGTGTGAGTGCAATCCATACTGGAGCATTCTTACACATTCTTATTTATTTGCTTGTAGTGCGTTCGTACACGGCGCGCACACATTCAAGCGCGCGATGTACCTTTTGTAGGAAAAAGAATTAATGCTGTTATGATGGGCGTAGCGAGGTACGGGCAGCTGCCCCCCTCCCCCCCTAGAAGATAGAAGATGCTGTCCCATTGCTCATGTAGCATTTGCCTTAGATATATTCTTGGTTTCTTTATTATTGTAGCTTATATGAAAAGTTTAATTCTTCAGTGACTTTGCGGTGTGGGCCTACGGAACACGCCTAGCCTAATGTAAGGGACACAGTTAACCCTTTGGACGCCATGAATACCTAACGGTGTCGTGTGCTGTCATGCCTGCAACGCCAACAACAAGCTCGTTTCGTGTCACAGAGCGCGGAACGATTATAGACCTACAATCACCATCATAAAGTTCAATTTCAGTCTTTACAGTGTTAAGGCATGGCAAATGATTTGAAACTTTTATGATCAAAGTAGTGAAAATGTTAACAATGTGTGCAGTGATTTGTTCCTGTTTTCGTTTTTCAAGTTTCTTTATATTTACTAGGGATGTAACGATACCGATATATCGGTATCGCCGATAATATACAACCGATATTTGAAGAACGCGAAAAGAATTTGCTGTATGAAAAAAAAATCTGTAAAAAGTAATTTCAGTTACTGACATATTTCATGTATTGGTCTATTACCTTGTGCAATGACAATTACTATGTTAATTAAATCTTTGGTTCTTAATAAAAAAAAAATTGAATTTTGAGTTGTCAATCTATTTATTTTTACTTTACACTTTCAAGGTTGACTCTCTATTAAATATAGCCAAGTTTTAGGTATAATAAGGACATACAAATATCTACTAAAGTTCATACTTTATTATTTAGCTAAGATATCGGTATCGATATCGCCGATATTTACTACGATATATCGGTATCGGTATCGTATCGGCAAAACTATGTATAGTTACATCCCTAATATTTACTGTGTCACTGTATATTAATAAACAATTTCTATTGTCTACTACAGTACTTTGTATATTACAGTTTTGATATTGGCAGTTCCATGGTATCATTAAGTTCTTTCTCCAATAATTTGGTGAAAAATTATTTCTTTATTGGGTGCTTGCCAAGGGCACTTTCAGCATTTCATATCAGCCAATTCCTGATCCCAAGGCATATTCAGAACTGTTAAAACTTAGGTTGCTTCAACATTTATCTGAATAACTTAACCATTACTCTGCCGTCCTAGTCTAAAAGGTGACTTTTTGCTATGGAAGTTTATAGCAAAAAGTCACCTTTTAGACTAGGACGGCAGAACTGATTTATAATGAAAGTGTGCTTGTTATTGCACAGAAATTGTGCTTTTGAGATTCTTTTTCATGATGATATTACTATTTTAACTACTTATGTAGCACTTTTCAACCCAAGACATACATGTCTTTAACCTTCCAAGAAAAAAAAGAACCTTAAACTAAACAACTTAATTTAAATATACTCAATGTGCAATATAATAACCATTATAATTTCACATCCAAAGTACTCACAAGGCGTTGTATTGTACATGGGGCGTTTATCTCGTCATTTTATTTTTTTAAGTAGGGCAGGAAGATAAAACATGGAGGTGGAATGTCATATACAAAATAAATAAACTTATTTGTTCTCAACTTATAAACAGAATAGGTCATGCAAGACATTCATGACCATGACTCTGCTTTTTATAGTTGATATAACTCATAAAACAAAGGGTATTCATTGTTAAATCAACATCAAGTACCTACTGAAGCTTATGACAGAAATAGGGTAATAAATTGGATAGTCTAGGACATCCCCAGTATGAATCATGGAAATTGTAATTGTGTATAACTAATATAAAAAACTGCCTACAGACATAAACAACCCTATATTGTGACAAATACCCATATATTTATAATTTCACATTGAAAACATTAAATGGTGAAAATAACCAGCCAAAATTGAACATCCTTTAAAAACGAGGCCATTCTTATGCAGATTGTGACCCAATTCTCTAGCAAACTTGGATTGCACAATCCCAGCATGAAACCTAACACAGGCTTTCTGTATTGCGTTGTACATCACGACCAAACATGTTTCGTGGGTGACTAACACTGAAAATATCATTAATTATAAGTGAAACTCTACGATTATCGTGTTACGAACACAGTCATTATTGATGACAAAGGACTTTCCGTGTGGTTTCGATCGAATAGGCTGTGGACATTAAAAGGTAGCCCAAATAAGTTACGTAAATCAACAGCGGACAACACGGACGTATACCACAAACGACACCAGCGTGTCATCAAATTACCCAAAAACACCCCGTAAATACGCCAAGAATACGCCCAACCCGCCATCTTCAAGAACAAATCCCCGAAATACTAACAGCCTGACATAAAAGACAGCCATGTACGAAGGACATTAAAATAATTTAAAACTGAAATATTTACCTCTCCATCATTGATATTTATAGCTAAAAAGATGTCTCCGAAACTTCCACCGCCGATTTTGCGAACGACGTTGTATTTATTAGCTATAATTACATGTTTCCTGGCTATCAACATGCGTTCGAAGGTAGCCATTTTCTTTTGCCTTCATCACTCGTCTTCATAAAATTTATAAAACGTCCATCGCACCGAGCAGATTAATCACAACACTTTTGTAATTTAGGGTTACACCTATTGAAAAACACAATATGACGTAGAAATACTACGAATAACTGCTTGAAATCATTTTAAATCGAAGTCTAGAGACAATGTCGTCAGCCTATCTAACGTGACGTCACAATGGCAGTGATGCCAGCTACAAGTAAAAAATCTACCTCGATTGAAAATGTTGCCACATAGAAGACCCGGAGAAACTACCATTTTTGGTAGATTTTAATTCCTTTATTTCTGAAGATCCAACTAACTAAGGACGACATTGGAGTCTCAGTCGATCTGGCAATGTAAATAGCTGGAGTATTCTGATTCTTCTTAGTTATTCTAAGCAATAAAAAACTTTCTACCTTCAAGACATCACTTAGCCCATTTTTGACCTATGCCTGCTTTCTTCAAAGGAAACACTAGTTTTTGGCAAAAAAAAAGGTGCATCTTAAGGGTAGAAACTTTTTTACCACTTAGGACAGTTAAGGAGAATTAAACTAGTGCTATTGATGAGATGATGATGAGTTAGAGTTAATTATGCTTTCCGCTTATTATTTTACACACAGATAACAGGAAATACCTATCACAATCTTAATATGACAGATAGTTGAAGCAATGATAAGATAATAAATATGATATAAATAAATACAATTACAAAACAGATACCTAAACTCATACAGTGTATTCATCTTACAATAGTAGAAACTGTAGGAATATTATTTAAGCAAGAGCACATACTGTAAGTAGGCCACATAACCGCTGATGCATTGTAATGCCGTTTTTTATTCCCATAAATAGAGCGGAGAATTAAGCTGTGTAAAAACATTACTGAATGCAATTATCTTCATGTGGTGTGACTAAGGTGTGGTACCGTTTTTAGGGTTTCAGGCCCAAAGGGTGCCAATGGAATCCTATCACTAAACCTCCTCTGTCTGTCAGTCTGTCATAGGGCTGTATTTTAGAACCGTAATAGGTAGAGGCTTGAAATTTTTACAGAATGTATTTCTAATGCCGCTATAACAAACAAAAAACTGCTGATGTGACTAATAATATTATTAAATAATCTAACCCTAAATATCTACATATATTATGATAAGTCGTCTAATTTGTTACTCCATAAAATAATAATTTACATAATTATAACCACATAAATTTGACATGTAATATTTTATAATATTATGTATAAATGAGTATGAGTATAAAAACAAAAAAACATTCAGACGAATAGAGAACCGGCCTTCTTTTGGAAGTCGGTTAAAAATAGGGGGTCCCCCCTCCATACAAGAAATGTGTTTTTGGCGTTTTTTGCTCAATGGTGGTACGGAACCCTTCGTGTGCGAATCCGACTCGTACTAGCCCAGTTTGTTTTTTTTAAATTTTCCGTCTTTCGTTTAATCTGCTGAAAGGCCATTTTGTGCACTCGGAAGTGGTTGCTCGATCCGGAGGGACACAATTGTAGTGTGATACTGTTTTCACATCTCCCCGATATGTCATTGACATGGGACAAACAACTGTGAAATAGGAGTTAAATTATGCTATGTGCTAGCCGGATTGTTGCAACCAAAGCTAGTACAGTCATGAATGTATGTTGAAACCACAGACTTTCATTACAATAAATGCAAAAACCGGCCAAGTACGAGTCGGAGTCGCACACTAAGAGTTCCGTACCACCAACGAGCAAAAACGCGCCGAAAAACACGTTTCTTGTATGGGGGCCCCCTTTTTTAACTGGCTAAGAACTAAAGAAACGATTTGAAGTCCATACTGCCTGCGGTCAAACATTTTTTTTTTCGCTCATGCCCAAATACTCTGGTGCAAATTTGTGCAGGTATTGATGAATGCCGTTTAGATACTATTTTAAATTAACTCATAAAAAAACAGATATATGAGGGTTTTTTATTCAAAATGCCTTCTTAACTGGCTGTTAACAGGTTGTCACAAAACTGACAATTAGTGTCAAACTCCTTATATTTCGTCACCAACTGACGGTATTTGAACATAGCTTCAGTTTCGCCTAACTATACATTTTAAAATAAAAGTGGCCATAAACTGCAACATAATAAAATTACTGTGGTTAGTTAGTATTAGTACCGATACATGTTTGTCCTAAGTGATGTTTGGCCGAAAATGTCTTACGTCAAACATTATTTTAAGCATCTTTAGTAAAATATCTGATACATATTCAGTTTTGGATGAAGATGTTTCCGACTAAACATTATATTTGACAAAAAATAGACCAAGCAATGGGCCCCTCATGGTGGTCCCCTAAAATGTTCCTATCCCATAGTGGTAACTACCATTACAGGTACAACAAACATGTCGAAATAATGGGAATGATATGTTTTGAGAAAAATAAACATTTAAAACCTGATCAAAATTCATTTCAATTTAATTTTTTTCTGAAAAACTTCATCATAAACACAGTAACATCTTCTTTCAAAACTATTAACTGTTGGCAAACAACTTCAACAAGTCAACAAGATTTGTTGTTAGTAACCTTGTCAAACAATTTAAGGTAGTAGGGAATGCAAACCGGTTAACCGGTTAACCGAAAAACCGGTTAACCGCCTGTATTTGGCAACGGTTAATAACCGGTTATCGAGCCCAGAAACCGGTTTTTAACCGAAATGTAAAAAACTATAGTAAATTGACTAAAATTCTGTAATTTTACCTTATTCCTTTCCGATTACTCATTTGTTTTACTCTGCGACATCATAAACGTTTAAAAATCAATCACATTGGTACTTTAATACTTTTACTATGTTCCTTCAAGTTTTTCAGCAGATTGAAGCTATTTGAACATTATACACTAATAAAAGTACTTTTATTAATTAACAAACTCTCATCATCTTTCTTTCTTTATGTTTTTTCTTCTTGCCTGTAGTTTTTTTTTATCAATGAGTTTTCTATAGTCAACAGTCAAGTCAGCCTGATTCAATCAATTATAGTTAATAGTCTACATCTTTTCCTTGTGTCCCTTGTAGGTCTTAATCTTAACGTCTGATTCGTAACGGGTTCGCCAAATTAAGAGTTTTTTTTATATATTTCCAAACGTACTTTATTTATAAACACCACCATAGGAAACACCAGAGTCACAAAAGTTTTATACCAAAGACAATTTTTTTCAACAAATTTTCAGATAATCGTAAAAATTAACTAAAGCTAACGCCGGAAATCACTGCCAAATTGATGTCAAAAACTTGATACTTTGTGGCAAAACCTGCGTAAAACTGATTCCCTACGCAACCTGTTGACCTATATTACTTATACCATTTCTGAAAGAAAATTTCTTCACTTTGTCTATAATATGATGGGAATGTAGAAGTGTCTGCAAATATCTGGTGTAGCAGGTACTTTAGCAAAGTGATGTTCGCAACCGAGTGTTGGTTACCATTCGATAAAGCAATATTACGTCAATAATACCATACCTATCACTAATATTATTGATGTGTGTGATAATGTTTGGAGGTTTAGATGTTCGGATGTTTCTTACTTACAACAACAACGCAGCAACGCAGTATCAACTGAATGGATTGAGATGAAATTTGGCATGGAAGTATCTAGACTAAGTCCTGGATAAGGATACTTTATATCCTGGTAAGGATTTCCCTTGATAAAATAACGGGAATAACGCAGGTGAAACTACGGGTAAAAGCTAACAAAAAATGGCTTTTAGTTAAATAATACGCTTTTCTAGCATTAATTTGACCGTAGTTGGGGTTGAGCCACGATAATAAAGAGCAAGAGAAAATTGAACTTAAAGACTTGATCCAACGAAGTCTAGCAGTATTGACATATTGAACAGTATTGGGTTCTGTGGCCAAGGGAGTCGCCATCTATGAGAACACGTGTTACACATGTACCCACCTCGATGCAAATACTTTACAGCTTTGACGATCGAGCGAGAATAGACGGTGTTAAGTTAAAAAAAAACCTATTAAACCAGAATGAAACAAGTCAAAGTAGATGGCAAAATTGAAGGCACTTGCTGGGTGCCCTGGTGGTCGAAGACCAGAGGCACTAGGTTAGATTCCTGGTCTGGACCATAGGACAGCGCCATTTAATTTTTCTATGTATTTTGATTTCTTCGATTTTATGTAACACAAAAATGTGGTGTAATTTACCCGCATTAAAAAAATAATAAAAAAAACATCATGTTCATTTCATATTGTAAATCTAGCTAGTGAATCCGTTTCAAAACAGGCCTTACTTTTTATTTTCCCTCTGGCCAAATTATCACGATATACTGTCAGTAAAGTTCCCAATATTTTTGTTTGTTATTTAAGTTGATTTTATTTAATAATCGACTAAGCAATATTTTAAAGTAGTTCTTATTATCATACACTCACAAAAACGACAAAAATGGACGAAAATAAATTAACCGGTTTTTAACCGGTTAACCGGTTTTTTCGGCATCACATCGGTTAATAACCGGTTAAAAAATTTGGACGGTTATTGCATTCCCTATAAGGTAGTAATTAAAAAACAAACTTTAAGGTCACTAATTGATAAATTGAGTACAGTAACATTCACTGCACTATCTTTAGACTCAATAAGATGATAGAACAACTAAGCGCTAGATAATGTGCTTTCTATGAACAGTTTTTATGCATTTTCCGCAGTTGAGAAAGTTGTCCCATGCATATGAATAAATAGTATAGTGTAGGTAGAAACCAATTTATGCAAATGCGTAGTGAAAAGTGCATTCATCAGCGTATCGCTGGTCGAGTGGTCACATGAGCACTTGTGACGAATTATCGTGTTTAATACGACACCTACGAGGTAGTATCGTATTGTTTTCAAAGCCTTCCCTACCTAAGGTTTTCTATGTCCCCCCCTCTCACTGTGCCAAGGTAAACGCGATCCATGACGCGTGGAAGCACTAAAGTATGTTACAAAGGATTGTACAAACATAAAGATTGAATCAGTTTACCTCGCCATTGGATATGTTGATCGCCAAATAAATGTCACCGAATGATCCGCCACCAATTCTTCTCACGACCTTATATTTTCCAGTAATCAATATTTCCTTCCTTGACACCATGAAAGACATGTTGAATGTTTTTTTTAGTTTCCGAGTGTTAAAGCACAATATTTATATTTCGGTTACACAAAATTACGCAATGTCGCAATAAAAACAATGATAGAATTCCGAGCTACATTTTACGATACTGTGACGGAATCCATGGATGAATGGACGTCGCGGTACGTTCTGAATCATTACCGTGCGCATGGCAAATTTATTGATTTCATTCAAAACATACTAAAAAATGATAGAACTACATCAAAACTGAAATAAATCAAAGAATACTAGAAAATTTATGAGTGAATCAACTATATGTGCCACATTTGTAGTTTTCCTCAATAAACATGCATATTAAATTGAAATTGTTGAGCCATTTGTAAAAAATAGAATAAATAGAGTTTCCGAACGTGCCAGTTCAATAATGTTGCTAGTGTTAAGTGACCTACTTAATTTGTTTTTGGTAGAAAATGCATTACTTTCAGTATAAATAAAAAAATAAATATTGAAAATATCCGACAAGGCATAATTTTATTCAATTTCACAACGAACAAAACATTTCAAAGAATAGTTCCATGAAACGGAAACCCTAACATTTTATACATCACGTAGTGCACTTGTCTATCTATTCATTCGTATGTTACAACCTGACTCCTGGCATTGAACCCTGGACTACAGTTAGGGTTCAATATTCTGTTATCTTCCATATGTAATACAGAATTTAAAATATACCATATTTGAGTTTCAGTGTACGGCATTTAAAAAACACTAAAAAGACAGACACGAACAGATTTAAAGGAGTCCATGGATGTAATAGGGTTGAATTTGTTTTCGTCACCTTAGGACGTAAGTGGTATTTTCCAGCCGTTGCGCGGGAAGAAAATCCCACTTCTTGGTGAAGGCAGGAGTGGCTCACTCCGCGATTTCGCCGCGCGGCTACTAGTACCAAATTTTGCCCCTCCCGGAGGGGTTTAGTAAAATAAGTTTCTGTCAAAAAAAAATATGTTTGAGACAAGCTTTTATTGTCGACTGTACTTTTTCGGGACAATCACAAACTGCACGTCAAAATAAATAAAATGAGCCCAAACACGGTGGATTTATCCTATGTAATTTAAATAACCCTATGGCTACCATCCGGCATTGCAAAATTTCAGCTCAATCGGAAATTGACAAGCAGTGGATAAAAAATGCGCGATTTGTGTATTTAAATAAATAAATAAATAAATAAAAATAAATAAATATTAGGGGACAATCTTACACAAATCGAACTAGCCCCATAGTAAGCTCAATAAGGCTTGTGTTATGGATACTAGACGACGATATATTTAATAGATACAAATACTTAAATACATAGAAAACATCCATGACTTAGGAACAAATATTCGTGCTCATCACACAAATAAATGCCCTTACCGGGATTCGAACCCAGGACCTCTTGCTTCGCAGGCAGGGTCACTACCAACTAAGCTAAAGCGGTCGTCAATTTAAGTATTTGTATCTATTAAATATATCATCGTCTAGTATCCATAACACAAGCCTTATTGAGCTTACTATTAGTGTATTCATTCTAGATTTTTTAGCGGCAAAATTTATAACTTTAATTTTTTGCTGCTATGTGATACCTATATACGAGTATATTAAAATACACGACTCTCCCGCCCCCCCCGCAATCTGCTGCACCCCTCCCCCCCTTGAAAAGTGTCCCATTTTACAGATTTTCTCAATTTTCAGGAAAACTATACAAGCTAGGACAAAATGGTCAAAGACGGAATTATTTGTCAATAAATTTCCTACAAGTATGTACTTACATTCATTTCGATACCATTTATAGTTTCCAAGCTATGGTGCATCAAAGATTACTAAAAATGTGCGCTTAGCGGAAATAAAACATTTAATACACAAAAAACAACAATATTTATTATTTTTTACAAGAAATGCGTTTAACTAAACAAAATAAACAATTGTTATTTATTTTTTATATAGTAAGTAGGTACTTAATATTTAACAAAAATCAGTATCGTCATCATTATCTTCTAAACACTTGTTGAAGCAACTAAGGCCCTGGCAATTTTTGCACATGGTGGAACAACGCAATCCAGCTTTGACACATCCACATCTTTTTCGGCAGCCTTTTTTGCAGCTGCACGATACTATTTTGAGTATCGACTGTGGAGCTGGTGATTCTGTGGTATATATGGGTGATACAAAGTTATTATTATTTTTCCAGCCCCAGTTTTCTGGGTTCAATGCGTTTCCTCGCCATAATTGTACTTGATGAAAAGTACGCATTGAATGCTGAAAAGCTGCTCCTGATGAAGGTGGTAACTTTGATAATATCACCGTACTGTTCGTCAGACCAACATATTTGTTGAAATGGACGTATCGCAACTCGTTTAAACTTTTCTCGGTTTGCTTAGCCCCATACAAGGCGAGAATATATCTTTCTCCCGCTTCTTTTACCTGCTCGTGTGAGGCATCCGGGTTATTGAAAACGTTTATCGTATCTTGCAAGTCGATCTTTTTACCGAGCAGAATAGACTGAACTTTTCCTTTGCCGTAGAATGCTGAAGTAGTATCGCAACCACTTATGGCATGCAGAAAGAGGATCGATTCCCTGCAATTTTCGACCACATTTCCTTCTATTAAGCTTCGGGTGCTAAAAAGTCTCTTGTTTACACTCCCTTGGCCCACCGGTGCCGGTCTGTTGAACAAGGAAAGATTTATTTTGCAGCTTAGCAAGCGACTGAACAACGAGGGGATAAGCTCGTTAACAGCGAATGATGACGCAGATATGCTCATTGTTCATACGGCAATAGAAGAAGCCGAAAGAAACGAGAATGTCGTAGTGGTTGGGCAAGACATAGATCTGTTGGTTCTTTTACTGGGTCTTACTCCACTACACAAGAATATAATTATTCTTGCTGAAAGAGGGCCAAGGGAGTGTAAACAAGAGACTTTTTAGCACCCGAAGCTTAATAGAAGGAAATGTGGTCGAAAATTGCAGGGAATCGATCCTCTTTCTGCATGCCATAAGTGGTTGCGATACTACTTCAGCATTCTACGGCAAAGGAAAAGTTCAGTCTATTCTGCTCGGTAAAAAGATCGACTTGCAAGATGCGATAAACGTTTTCAATAACCCGGATGCCTCACACGAGCAGGTAAAAGAAGCGGGAGAAAGATATATTCTCGCCTTGTATGGGGCTAAGCAAACCGAGAAAAGTTTAAACGAGTTGCGATACCTCCATTTCAACAAATATGTTGGTCTGACGAACAGTACGGTGATATTATCAAAGTTACCACCTTCATCAGGAGCAGCTTTTCAGCATTCAATGCGTACTTTTCATCAAGTACAATTATGGCGAGGAAACGCATTGAACCCAGAAAACTGGGGCTGGAAAAATAATAATAACTTTGTATCACCCATATATACCACAGAATCACCAGCTCCAAAGTCGATACTCAAAATAGTATCGTGCAGCTGCAAAAAAGTCTGCCGAAAAAGATGTGGATGTGTCAAAGCTGGATTGCGTTGTTCCACCATATGCAAAAATTGCCAGGGCCTTAGTTGCTTCAACAAGTGTTTAGAAGATAATGATGACGATACTGATTTTTGTTAAATATTAAGTACCTACTTACTATATAAAAAATAAATAGCAATTGTTTATTTTGTTTAGTTAAACGCATTTCTTGTAAAAAATAATAAATATTGTTGTTTTTTGTGTATTAAATGTTTTATTTCCGCTAAGCGCACATTTTTAGTAATCTTTGATGCACCATAGCTTGGAAACTATAAATGGTATCGAAATGAATGTAAGTTAAGTACATACTTGTAGGAAATTTATTGACAAATAATTCCGTCTTTGACTATTTTGTCCTAGCTTGTATAGTTTTCCTGAAAATTGAGAAAATCTGTAAAATGGGACACTTTTCAAGGGGGGGAGGGGTGCAGCAGATTGCGGGGGGAGCGGGAGAGTCGTGTATTTTAATATACTCGTATATAGGTATCACATAGCAGCAATAAATTAAAGTTATAAATTTTGCCGTTTTGCCCATACATTAAAATCTAGAATGAATACACTATATGGGGCTAGTTCGATTTCTGTAAGATTGTCCCCTAATATTTATTTATTTATTTATTTATATTTGTTCATTTAAACGTCCTTTCCTCGATGTGCACTTTCTTTACCAAATACAACAATTAATAGGTAAGGTACTATTTCCTTGTAAATAAAGCAAACTGAAACAGCAAGCCTAAGATAACATCGCTTAACATAATTAATCCCACATCCCATATAGTATAAGTGTTCCCCACATCCCATATAGTATAAGTGCATAAATAGATAAATAGTAATAAAGATAATAAGAAATAAATAGAACTATAGTTAGATCAGGTGGCAATCCCAGCCACAAAAAGCAAGAAAGGTGACGCAAGAAAGAAAGAACAGTATGTAGAATGAAAGTGCGAGAAGAGAAAAAGCGAGAACTGGTATGAAAGAGTCAACTGCTAAACAAAAACCTCCGATTAAGTTGGAGATAGAAAGGAAAAAAAAAAAAAAAAAAAAAAAAAAAAAAAAAAAAAAAAAAAAAAAAAAAAACATAATTAATCCTATCCTACTTCTTTCACCTAGTCCGATCAAATCGAGGTGGACCGGGACAACCGACATGGTTCGACCCCAGGCGCGCCTGCCACCCAGGCGCGAGCCGCCCCTGTGTGCGAAGTGTGCAACGCACACAGGCGCCAAGGCAATAGGGGCGCCGGAAATCGAAACACGACGACAATAAAGAGGTGCTTCATAGGTTTGCACACAGGCGCTGCCGGGGGTCGGCGCAGGCCACCCAGTCGGATCCACTCAGGGTGGGCCAGCTAGCGACCTGGTTCGACCCCAGGGAACGCCACGGCCGACCACCCGGTCAAACAATCGCTATGCCCAATAAGGGTCGCGAGTTAGTCAGCTTAATTGTAATAAAACAACTTTATGCCGCTTTCTGGCCAAGTGAAGACATAAAATTATGTACACAACACGGGAGGTAATAAAGAAAGCCTTCGATCGCATATTTACGTCCCTCGCTTGCAGCTCGGGCCGCAAACTTCTGCGATCTCGGTCTTTCTTTGTATTCCCACCCTAGTTGTGTAATGTACTATAAACGGATTAAATCGCGTGTTCATTTTCACGTCCCGACGTTTCGTA
Source organism: Eudemis profundana (assembly GCA_947034925.1). NCBI lineage: Eukaryota > Metazoa > Arthropoda > Insecta > Lepidoptera > Tortricidae > Eudemis > Eudemis profundana. The sequence goes on from OX344813.1 coordinate 4,632,259, forward strand.
ACCTTTTTCAGCGTTTGTGATCGCGGATAGTCTATAATGAGTGATAATTGCGGAAGCCGAAGACAATATTACATATCTTCAAACCGAGATTTGCATCAGCACTAAGCTCAAGGCGCAGTAAGGACAATAAGTAATAGTATTACGCAACCCCCTACTAGGTAACCCCCTTACTGTACTACGAATGTATGACAGGGGTCAGGGGGGTTCCTTCTGCAGCACAGGTACAGAAATCTCTCTCTAAAAACACTGTCGTTCGGGTCCGACCACGGGACGGAACGCACCGGATCCGAACATCTATCGCATAATACGCTAACGCGTGCTCTTTCTGAGCCTCGTTTCACGAAGCTACAAGTTACAATTTTACAAGTATACACTTGCAACATTGGTCAAATACAGCAACGCCATTGGTTGATTTTGCCAATGTTGCTAGTTTAGACTTGTAAAATTGTAACTTGTAGCTTCGTGAAACGAGGCCCTGGTCGCTGGCTAAGGCCACGCGGCGAAATCGCGGAGTGAAAATAGTCTGTGAGCGTTTCTAACTTTTTTTGAGGGGTTTGTACCTCAAAAGGAAAAAAAACGGAACCCTTATAGGATCACTTTTTTGTCCGTCTGTCCGTCCGCGTCCGTATGTCTGTCCGTCTATCAAGACCCTTTATCTCGGGAACGTGGAGGTATCGAGTTGAAACTAACACCATATACGGTCTACAGTCCGTTGAAGCTGTGGAAAAATCAAACTGATAAGTTAACGTGAAAAAAGATACAGCCGTTTATGCCGCAAAAAACACTCTCAAGGAAACCACAATTCAAAGGGTAGGTACTTTCTGTTGACCTACAACTATGAAATTTGGCAAGTAAAACCGTCTTGTACTACAACAAGTATAGGGAAAAATCTGAAAATTATACATTTTTACCCGACTGCGTCGAAGCCCAAAAGGAGGGTTCTGTGTTTGACCTGTATGTATGTATGTATATATGTCCGTTCCTAAGTCCGCTCGTAACTACACAACGGCACAACCGATTTTGATAAATGATACATCATTAGATTCGTCTTGACGGCGCGAGTGTCACTGGGTATGAAGTTGGGTAAAAGGTAAAATAAACAAAATGGCGGATTTTTATGCACTTTTTAAGTGCACCGCGGTCGGGTTTTTTTTTAGTAAAAATATTTAGTTAATTAAATCATTAAAAAAATAGTCTACTAAGGGAATTAAAATTTATGGGGTACTTTAATATATGTACCTACAAATTTGTACGGAACCCTCGGTGGGCGAGTCCGACTCGCACTTGTCCGGTTTTTTTAAATAACGTCAGTCTGTAGCCCATAGTAGGAAGGAGGGAGATTTCCGCTTACATCATCGTCATCTCGACCTTCATACTGCTGAACATAGGTCTCCCCCAAAGTCTTCCACAACGAACGATCGCACGCCTCCTGCCCCCAGGGCTGTCTTTAACCTATTGGAGGCCGGGCCGGGAAAGACGGGTCTGCCTGCCCCCATCTACTTCTACTCACGAAATGGGTCAAATCGGTAATTCCCCATCCTTCTGTTAGTTTACTATTGACATTGACTCATCATAATAGGGAATATGCATGAATTTTTTTAACACATTTCTTAACAAAATTCGAAAATACCGTAAAAAAGATGACATAAAGTTAAAATAAAATTAAAATGGGCCGAGAAATACGGAAGTAGGGAATGCAATCTCGTTCTCGCGAGATCTCGTTTTTGCGAGATCTCGGCCTTTTTTAGCGAGACTGATCTCGATCGAAAAACTGGCGAGATCTCGCGAGTTTAACGAGATTGCGCTCGAGCATAAAAACGTTTACTAATAACAGTTGTTGTCAAGTCAACGTGAAAACGTGATTGCGTTCGAGTGTTTTTGTGGTTATTAATGCAAAAAAGAGTTTTCTATGTGATTTAAGAGTGTAATAACGAACGATGTCGGAGAATACAGTTTATAACGACTATGTGAGATTTGCGTGTGACGCAAACTGATTACTGAACAAGCTTTTTATTTTATTAGTATATCTGTTAATTAATATTTAATTTCTAATAGATCTCTGAGTAGGTATAGTTTTCTTTAATGTTTAATAATATTTCAATTTTGGTCAACTCAACCACAGAATATTTAATACTCAACTTAGTTACTGAGATTCATTTTTCATTTTAGTTTTTGACTTGTTGTTATTTTATTATTAAAAGACTTTTGTTTTATGTTAGAAGAGAAGACTGATTGTTTATTTTATTTCTTATTTGATTAGATACGTGATAGACCAAAGTTTACTACTTGAAAGTTTATTGAAAAATGATAGATTATTATTAGCTACGTCATTACGTAAAAGTCTATAAAAATTATACGTTAAAATAAATGTTTATTTCATAACATCTCTAATCCTTTTTTTTCTCCTAATGTATTTAAGTATTGTGATCACAATTTGTGATTATTGCAAGAACAAACATACAAAACCGCCAATCTCGCGAGATCTCGAAATTGGCGAGATCTCGCGGTATTCATATTCACAATCTCGCGAGATCTCGCCTGAACCCCAATCTCGCAAGATTGCATTCTCTATACGGAAGATATGAACATTTTAAAGCACCAATCAGACAGCGATTAGACAGAGAGATCCGATATGGACTATGACGTCATAGTACACGGCCACCATACAATCTTTGTTGTCATCTTGGTTATTTTTAGAGTTATTCGAAAAATATTTTTTTCTTGCGGTTTCTTATATGAATGAGCTGTTATTAAAGTAAATAAAAAATATCATGCATATTCCCTATTATAAATTGTATAAACGGGAAATTCGGATTTTATGTCACAGACTTCCCAAGTAGAATATACCACATAAAGTACACCTTTACCTACTCCCAATATCTGTGTGTGAGTCAGTTTGTAATATGATGTATGAAAATCTTGAACTATTCATTAACATTATGAATTTAAATATCAGCATCATCATTTCAACCTGGTGACGTCTACTGCTGAACTCCGGTGTCCCCCAAAGGTTTCCTCAGCAAATGCTCACACGCTTTGAAAAGTCCTAAGTTATGTTTTACAGTTGATAGAGAACTGAAAAACATATCTTAGGACTTTTTAAGACAAGAGTAAATGGACTTTAACTGAACCGGCGAGCTAAATCTTTAGCCTTGTAGTTGCTTGCATTTAGGCGCTACTGAGGTCAGTTACAGGTCAGTTAAAAAAAAAAATCTTCTGGGGACCCTAAGCAGTTCATCAGACCCCTACCTATTTGGCTAAAGGAAAGAATAGAAACAGACATGTAAAAGAGCCCTTGAGGGCCTACTTGCAGAAATAAATTATTTTATTTTATATTTTTATTTATTACTAATTAATTAATTGTATTTTGCTGTGTAACTTTATTAACTTATAGTAGCGTGCTGCATGTATTTATTTCTGACGATGTATGAATATTACTAAATAAATGAAATAAATGAATATGGAACATGGACCATCTTGGGGGAGCTGACCATATTCCGGTTCGTGGTCGCCATTTGAGAACCTGTACACCCCATTGGCCACCACCTCTTTGAGTTAAATACCCAACCAATACGAATTCAGCTTGTATTTTGGAAATATTGAGTGATATTTCACATAATTAATAATAATAAATAATATTATTGTTGTTTAACTTTGTTTAGAACCTAACTAAACCAATGTTAAAGTACTTTGTCTTTTATATAAAATTTATAGTCTTTAAACCTTAGGTAAGCATTAGTTATTAAGATATTGCAATGCCTGAAAAGGGCCCATGTAAAGGACATAAACAATTGTAACAGCTTATTTTAAACACCATGGTGCAATAAATAAATAAATGAAATAATATTTCTCAATGAAGAAATGATTAAAAACAACTGCATGCTATTAGACCACAAGTCTTGAACAAGGTGCTAACAGAGCTATCTTGAATCATAGAGAAAATAATCTAAATCAATATGTATTTCAAATGCTCATTGCTCAGGGCAAACTTTGTTCATGGGGGGCTAAAAATTAAAAAAAAAACAGGTGTGGTCAGAACTACTGCAAAAAATAATGTTTTAAAGTCTCTATATTAATGCTGAACCATGAAAATATATAATCATCATGGTTCATATACTACTTAGTTCGAAGAACTGTCATGAACTTAAATAGATCCAACACCACTGGTTTAAGGCCTCAACTCTACACCTAACTTAAGGCTAGTTCTTCGCTGCATTTAACACATATTAGTGTTGCATAGTGTTGCCTTGACATGGAAAACAAAAGAGATGCAGCAGGTTAAGCAAATATTGTAATAAGTGAAGTGGCATTAATTTGCAAATTATTCATGAAGACATGACATTGCTGAGCGGAGACCATTTCACTTGCACATCTGTCTTTGTGCTTCTTTCTTTTATGTATTGTCTCATAATGTAACTGGACTGATAAGTTATCTGAATAAATACTTTTCTATTTTATTCTATTCTATAATCAATGATGAACAGTTCAAGTTATTTATTCTTCAATTTATGCATAGTAAAATGCACCAATGAATGTCAAAAATTTACAACCACTTCAAAGGTAAAACCTCTGCCTGAGAAGAACTAGCTAAAGAAACTCAGGGAGGTATATTTTTTTGAAAATTGAGGATAATACTTTGATCTTATACTCGGCTGTTATGGAAGGTAGTATACAATGTAGCTGCCACTGGCCTGTCTTATTATGAGTGCGGCGAGCGGTGGCGCCTCTTTAGACAAGCCCCACTCAGCCAAGATTGCAGAGAAATGCTCAAAGTAGAAAGAAAGAAAGAATGTTTGTTCATTCTCTGTATGAACATTTGGACACCTTAGATAATTCTTACTATAGTCCACACAAAGACATTGTATAAAAAAAATGCCTGTCTAGTGAACTATCTAATAGACACAAATTATTCTTCAAAGGTATGATTCCTTGGTCAGATATACTCAAAAGATTCCACCTCGCTAGTGACAATGTTAGTTACTTTAACACTTTCACTGCCTACTGGGTTCATGTCACACCATACATGTATGGTTAATGGATAAGTTGAAATAATTGCCACTGTGAATGTGTTAAAAAACTTGACAGGTTCTATACAGTAACCCAAAAATGATACTATAGTGAGGCGGTATCCACAGACTATTTTCCAATATGTGTGAGAAGAGGAGATATGTTTTCAAAGAATAACTGGCATAAGATTATAGTTATGTGTAGTAACATTTTCTATTAATATAATCTAGTTGGATCAGCTTTCAAAACTTGGGCTTGCTTGTAGCAATGTTATTTTTAATTCAGTATGTAAAAAGATTGTTTTAAAGCTACTTAGCATTATACTAACTGAATAGACACTTCTCACTTATGAACCAGAAAATATTTGTGTAAATATCAAATTGGTTAGTTGTTTTTCAGCAGATATCTCATGGTAACAAATTAAATACTATTTCATTACATCAAATTTTTGCCGTTGTGTACACAGTTGTGGCCTTGAGTTGACCCTCAAAGGGTTTCATTTGTACAGCTACTTTCATTGAACTGAATAAGGATATTAGAAAATAATGAGAATTTCTTTGTTATTAACAATTGAATGTTCATTTCATCATGCTTTGTTTGAAACACAGGATGATATCTATGACCTCTATCTTGCCGTTCGTTGCCTCTGTACCACAAATTATACCTGAATCCTTGACTAAACCAAAATCTAGGTTACATTTTGACAACTGTGCGAATCGAAAATCGGTTTCACAATGGGGTGCATTTCACCAATATTTTAACATAAAAACAAATAGTACTTACCTGTCCGTCAGTTTCTGCTATCGCCAAATAGATATCTCCGAAAGATCCACCTCCTATGCGTCTAATAACTCTATATCTATCGTCAATAAGAACTTCTTTTTTGTAAGCCAGCATCTGCTGAAACGTAGGCATTGTGATGCTTTTATTGTTCGATTAAGATAAACTAATATTACTAAGATTAGCACAAGTCAAATTGACACTGAAACGATTATTTTAAACACGCTAACATTTCCATTTATTTTGAATATTATTTACTAATGAAAATGAACTGAAAATAATGACAGATGGACAGATGATACAATACAACGGGTAGCCGACTAAATTGTATATGTCATTTTGTATCTCCTGGGTGGCGCTAGTATCTACATAATTTGCTGTAGTGGGAGCGAGAAGTTCTATTAGTTGGCATCACTATTTATACTAATGGGGTACTTTTGCAGGTGAAAACATGTTTGAGTCAGACTTATAACAGACATACACTTTTTTTTTACCCGCCTTAACTGTTTTGTGGTTTTGCGCATAAATTTTTTTGCGAGAATAAAAACGTTTATAATATTTTTTCTTAAGTTTTCCCGTGCATAGACTGGAAACATTGTCACCCATTAAATGGACTTTCGAGGCATAATGTTCGCTCCGCGCAACATTTTAGACCGAGATGCGGTTGGTGATAAACTTACCTTACATTTTATATTACTTATATTAGCATAGCACCGACTGAACACTCAGTGCCCAAATACATATTTAAGTACTTATAGTAAATAAATACCACTGTGTCTGACACCACGTGAAAAGGGACACAAACGTAGTGATTATATTCTCTTTGGGACACAACTAATCAAATTTTATACGCCTTGTCCATGATTCCTGGAAGTTCTGGTTATTGACTTAGAGCGTGCGAAGACTCGTTTCAGGCAAAAATGCTTTCGTATGTCTGTCCGACTGTTTTCCTAGGTTGCATTTCTCAACCGATTCTTGTGAAGTTTTCAGAGTAGGTTCTGTAATTATTTCCTTTGGCATTCCATCAGAATATCAACTTTGAACAGCTATGGCCGTCACATCCCCTACACAGAACACATAGAAAATAATAGAACATTAATAGAAAGTCTTAGAATACACCATCAATTTAAAAGCCAAGTTATAATATATTAATATACAAAAAAAACTTCCTCATTGTACGAAGTAAGAAAATAATGACGTCATGTGTCCAACATCCTGCTGGAATGTCCCTGGATTTTTTTCAAAATGGCAGAACCATGCCATGCGGATTGATAGAGATAGACTCGAGATCTACAACTCACAGAGTAGTTTATTACCTTAGTCATAGTACCATAAATTACCTAATATTGTACAATAAGTCGTGTCTTCCCAAGCGTGAATTTGTATCGATATGAGCTTCGATATGCTTGTCAGTCAACTTCATACGACATCAGCAAAGTATAAAGACAACCAAGTAGTAAGACTTCGGCCGTTTAGGAGCGCGCGACACGTATTTACTTTACACAGGCGCACGACGCGCGTCTGTGTGAGTGAACGCCATACTGTGGCAGTCGCAAATGCTTGCCCGTGGTGCGTCCGTACACGGCGCGCACACATGCGCGCTCCCGATGTACCTTTTGTTCGGAGAAAAACTACCGTATACCGTGACATCAGCTTGCACGGGAGGAACATACCTGGTTTTATTCTATCCTTAGAACGTGTGGCATGGCATCAGACTTTCGCAAACCTGCGATAGAGCAAAGAAAACCGATAGGTTAGCTCAATGTGTTCCTTATGCATTTTTCGGAAATTTTCCTGGATAAAAGCTATCCCATGTCCTTTCCAGGGTGTCAAACTATTTCCATACCTAATTTCAGCTCAATCGGTTCCATTGTTTAAGTGTGTTTATGCAAGACAGACAGACAAGAGTTACGTATTTCTAATATTAGTTGGATTTCGAACCTGAGAGTAGAGATGTGCCATGCTCGGAAACGTTCTCCGTTTTGTATAGAGCGAGAACGTTTCCGAGAATTCCCGAGAACGGCGTGTGTTCTATGCCGTTCTCGGGAATTCTCGGAAACGTTCTCAGTTTTGTGATATATTGTTGCAGGTTACAAATGACTTGTTTCTTCAACTAGAAGTAGGTACCTTTAATACATAAAAAATACAACATAATTAATCAAAAACAATGATAGTACACTATTATTAATACGCAGCATTTTAAATAGCAATACAAACTAAAAAAATACTATAAAATAAATTCGACGAAATTGGGAATAAGAAAAAAAAGTTGATTTTGTGATCTTAAAAAAAATTACACTTACACTACGGTGGACATGACAAGATAATATATCTATGTATAAATAATACATTTCATCTATTGACATTTATAAGGCAATTGGTAACATTAGGCTAAATTGAAGATTACTGCGTAATCTAGTGCACTAAAACCAATTCAAATGCATCATGGAATCACTGCAAACAGCCAAACAGTGTAAATTACAACAATTGTTTTACAATTTGTAAATATCTCCATGGCAGTGCGTTAATAGTAACTATCATGCAACTAGTTGACGCCAACACTAGGCGAAACTACCATAACGTAGTTATTTTTTATACTGGCAACCCATAAGGGTGGTATTCTGAAGACTTCTGCGATGGGGGGTTATTATGCAAGTTTCTTTTGTTTTTTTTTTTAGTTGGGCGATGGCATGCACTTCAGTCTTTCGAATGCGGCTTTCTCGAGTGCCTCGCGGTGGTCCGGGTGGGCTATTTTGATCAGTTCGTAGGCGCGTTGGCGGAGGGATTTCCCGAACAAGTAGGCGATGCCTTGCTCGGTAACTACGTAGTGGACGTGGGCGCGAGATGTCACTACGCCAGCACCTGTGAACGAATATAAGAGTCAACAGTGAGACATTTTAGGAACTTAAACACAGAGAATACCTTGGGAGGGGGGGCTTGTCTATTACAAAATCGTATTCTTTGAAATCGCATAACGGATAACGCACAGTTTCTCTAATATGAAAAACTTAAATTGAACATTTAAAAAACCCGCAACTAAAAAATCTCCGACCTCTTCGTTTCTAATTAGAATATCTCATGAACGGCTGAACCGATTTTGATGAAACTTGCCGAAGAACCATCAATAGAAAACCTGCATTCAAATCGGTTCCCGCATTTAAGAGCTATAGAGCCACAGACAGACACACACAGCGGTCAAACTTATTACGCCCCTCTTTTTGCGTCGGGGGTTAAAAAAAACGAAGTATACTGAATAACTACCAAAGTAACCGTACCGTTTATACCTACAGACGTAAGTCGCTGTCCGTTCCACCTTTTTGCGGCAGCGAGATTTCTTTGTTTTCTTTTCTGCTTACTTACGGTCTACCTTTTCGTGCTGTCATAAATAAATGTATTTTCTTTTTTTCTAAGTATACCGACCTGGACTTCCAGGCGGGTGTTGTGCCTGGTGACCGAAGTCCGAAGGTTATAAGCGTTATAAACACTTCTATAGTGCGATGCAGAACAGTATGGGAAAGGTGTAGTGTTATGGGCTTTGATGAAAGCGCCATCTGACGTTGAATTGCTGTTCTGCCGTCCTAATTCAAAAGATTTCTTTTTGGAACTGTCATATATTTTTCATTGATATATTTTCAATGCAAAAATGATAAAAAGTGAAATTAGATTTTTTTGAGATGCGTCCTTTTGAATTAGGACGGCAGTGTTACTGTCTTCTTCCGATGAGTGTCGCTAGGGGCCATCTACAAAGTACGTCACACGATTTTTCAGACTTTTAGACCCCCCCCCCCCCATATGTCACACTTTTTCCTAACATATTTGACCTTGTTAGCATAGGGTCCACTCAGGGTGGTCCGGCTAGCGACCTGGTTCGACCCCAGGGAACGCCACGGCCAGCCACCCGGTCGCTATAATCGCTATGCCCAATAAGGGTCGCGAGTTTGTCAGTTTCTAATATAAAAAATATTTTTACTAAAAAAAACCCGACCGCGGTGCACTTTAAAAGTGCATAAAATCAGCTATTTTGTTTATTTTAACGAACTTCATACCCAGTGACACTTGCGCCATCAAGACGAATCCAATGATGTATCATTTATCAAAATCGGTTGTGCCGTTGAGTAGTTACGTGCGGACACAGGACTGGACATACATACATACATACAGGTCAAACACATTACCCTCCTTTGGGCTTCGCCGCAGTCGAGTAAAAATAACGGTTCCTTTTTTACCATTTTGGTACGGAACCCTAAAAAAGGCAGTGTCAACAGTTATTTCTGTACTGACCGACTTTGAGCGTGGGCACGATCTTGGTCTCGCCACGTTTGGTGTTGGAGACGATGGCGATAATGGGCTTGCCCTTCCCGTCGACGGACTCGGCGGCGCCGCGGATGAAATCGACTTGCCCGCCGAACCCGGAATACATGCGGGTGCCTGGAACAAACACGCTCAATGGGGATGTGGACTAATGTCACAGTAGTTTTTCTTCCGACAAAAGGTACGGTAAGTAGGTAGGTAAGGTAAGGTAAGGTAGGTAGGAGGTAAGGTAAGGTAGGTAGGTAAGATAAGATAAGATAAGCGTTTATTGTCAGAGCTGTGCACAAAAGTTCTTATAAATAGGTACATGGTAGGTCCCAACAGCCTGCCCATTACGGACGTACAATAGGTAGGTAGGTAGGTGTAATGTGTTTTTCTGGTGTGCAAAAAAGTATACTTGTATTGTATTGTATTGTATTGTACATCGTGCGCCGTGTACGGACGCACCACAAGTAAACATTTACCAATGCGCACCAATGCCACAATATGGAGTGCACTCACACAAACGCGCGATCGTGCGATATGGGTAGTAAAGTTATAGATCATCAAACTTCTGACGTGGGGGCTTGTGACGTCACTCCTAGGTGAAAATTCGCCTGTTGATTCGATTTTTTTTCTGTCGTAAATCGATTCTACTATTTGTGAGGAACAAATATCTATATGACACCTAATACATTTGTATAACAGCCACAAATTGTAATCAAAAGTAGCAGATCGCACTGAGCATTGAAAACGCTCTATACAAAACGGGAGGAACCTATTACGTCATCGCTTCCATCCCTGTACTAAGTTGTATGAAAAAAATAGCATTTTGCCATTTTGAGCACGAAAAAGTGCGTAAGCACATAAATAAATAAATATTAGGGGACAATCTTACACAAATCGAACTAGCCCCATAGTAAGCTCAATAAGGCTTGTGTTATGGATAATAGACGACGATATATTTAATAGATACAAATACTTAAATACATGGAAAACATCCATGACTCAGGAACAAATATTCGTGCTCATCACACAAATAAATGCCCTTACCGGGATTCGAACCCAGGACCTCCTGCTTCGTAGACATAGTTGTCATACATTTATTTTTTCAGTGTTATTTAAGCATTCCGAAATTGACTTTAATTTTTCTTTAAGACGATAAAAAATGTTTTTTTTTTAAACTTTGTGGTCTCATAACTTTATATTTTTTATACATTTTTGGTATACTTCTTTTGTGTTATGATTATGATATTTTAGTATTTTCCAATCCGTATGACTATATTATGTTGTAAAATTCAACATTAGTCATCATCCGAATTGTACCAAGGAGTGACGTCACTCGAAACTTCTTAGCACTCTATCCTCGTCATTTTTCGTTTTTCAAACAAAAGAAAAAATACGTGTACAATATTTTTTAATAATCTAACTGACGGACTAAACACTTTTTTTGTCGTCTAGCCTATTTTGTTAGACGTTATATATTCCATACATTATATTTTGATGGGTGAGAGATACGTACCGATGGAGTCGGCGGCGACCTGGCCGGTCAAATCAATTTCGATGCAAGAGTTGATGGCCGTCATGGTGGGCTGAAGCGATACGATGTGCGTGTTGTTCACGTAGTCGATCTCCAGCATCTCTGTAACGTTACAATACAAATTACATTTTTTCAAGACAAATGCTACACACAACCATTGGAAATTGTTACAGCTCTCAATGACTACTTTATTAACGCTATAAAAACAACGAGCAACAAACGCAATGACATATACTACTCTACTGACATGAAAACCAATCCAAATTCCCTATTCTTAACTCCGACTACCCCAGATGAAGTGCAGAAGACTATTTTATCCTTAAGAAACACTAATAGTGTGGGTTATGACGAGATAAGCACTAAGGTTATTAAACATGTCAGTATATTTATTGCTGTACCATTAGCTCACATTATTAACTTATGTTTCACCACAGGAGTATACCCCAATCAACTAAAGACAGCTACAATAAAACCTTTGCATAAAAAAGGAGATAAAGAAAGTGCAAGCAACTATCGTCCAATAGCTTTATTACCGATATTTTCTAAGGTCTTTGAAAAAATAATGTATAGCATCATTTACAAGTTCCTAGAGAAGTTCAAAATACTCGTCAAAGAACAAAAGGGCTTCCGAAAAAATACGTCAATAAATATGGCGATATATGATCTAGTCAAAAGGGCTCTTGATTGCCTCGATAATAGGAAAGCGGCTTGTGCGATATACATGGACATGACTAAAGCTTTCGACTATGTTGACCATCAAATACTTCTTGCAAAGCTACATAATTACGGGATTCGTGACAACGCACTAGATCTAATAAAATCTTATCTTGAAAATAGGGAACAATATACTGAAATGAATCAGATATGTGTTAAAGCCAAAAAAGAAATTAAATATGTCTCGGAACGTAGAAAGATTGAATACGGTGTACCGCAAGGAAGTGTCCTCGGACCTCTGTTATTTCTTCTCTACATAAATGACATTACCAATTCCACCCTACATCCTATGATATTATTTGCTGATGATAGCACCATATTTATAGAACTCGACATATCTAGTGATTACGAGAACGAAGTAAATTGTTGTGTTAAGAATATTATTAAATGGCTAGAGTTCAATAATCTAAAAATAAACATAGATAAAACATATGTAATGCAATTTAGTCAGCGAAAAACAGTCCCAACACTTAATGTTAATTATAATGGTAGAGACATAGCAAAAACGGATGTAACCAAATTTCTAGGCCTACATATCGACAGTGACATGTCATGGCAATCACACTCTATGTCTGTATGTAAAAAATTATATAGCTTTGCGTACGCTCTCCATAAACTGGCCAAGGTCAGTGATCGTACAACAGTGCTAACGGCATACCATGGTTTCGTGACCTCAACACTGCGATACGGAATCGTTTTCTGGGGAAACTCCCCATGTCGAGATATGGTGTTTAGAGCGCAGAAACGTTGTATTCGATCTATTCTGGGGCTGAAACCATTAGATAGTTGTCAACCACATTTTAAATTGCTGAAGTTGCTGACTTTCCCGTGTTTATATATATTTGAATGTTGTGTGTTTGTTAAAAGTAATCCTAACTTATTTGTAATGAAAAAGTCACCACCCAGGTCAAATTTGAGACCTAGGAAAGCAGAAGTTTTTATAAGTAGGAGTAAAACAGCTCTAATGCAAAAAAGCGTACCAACTATGGCACCGAAAATATATAACAAACTTCCAGAAGAGTGGCAAAATTTAAGTTTAGCCCAATTTAAGTCCACGCTGCACAAATTTCTAACAGAAAAGTGCTATTATAATATTGTGGAGTATCTTAATGATAAATTAACCGCATAAATGTAACATTGTTGTCAGTTTTTTTTTTTCTCTTTATAATAGTAGTAACATAGGTAATAAAATGATATGTATAGAATTTCCTGACATAAGTAATATAACCAAAAATTTATTGACATTTTTTTAACAAAAGGTGATACATTCTTTTACACAATTTAGGTTAATTAATTTATATCTGTAAGTAAGTGATTATTGTTTTAATTGTATTGTAAGTAAACATGTTCGTATGCCAAATTGGTACATCATGGTCATTGTACATATAATGCATTACTGTCACCTTTCTGTTACCTGTGATGACGAAATAAACGTATTCTATTCTATTCTATTCTATTCAGTTATTTAATTATGATTTATTGCCTTTGTTATTTTATTCTTCCCATTATTGCATTTGAAATTATCCTATTTGTTGTTATTTGAAATTATTATGAATGTATTAATTAAAATGCCATAATCCACTGCAATACTAACATTAGTTGTCTAAGTTTTGCTTGTAATTACTAGCACATATGGACTCTAGGTCTGAAATAAATTGATTCATTCATTCATTCATTCAATACACGTAGTTCACTACCGGTTGTTGTTTCGTCGACAAAGGTTTCATCGAATTTTCGCTTCGACCCTAATGGTACGACTTAAAAATATGCCGTTCCTGGGAATATTTCCCGATTGCATGGGGAACATTCCCCATGCAAGGAATAAATTTTACCCCCGTGGAGAGGCTTAGCCAATGGCCCTAAGGACAGGTTGATCCGCTTCATCCTTCCCGCTGGTCCGCTGCTCACTCCGAGCAATCAGCAAAAAGTCAAGGTGGCCCTGGCCTAGCGGCCTGGTTCGACCCCAGGCGCCCCCGGTCCCCACCTAGTCCGATTCACTTGAGGTGGTCCGGCTAGCGACATGGTTCGACCCCAGGGAACGCCACGGCCGACCACCTGGTCCGAATATTGCAACGCCCAATATGGGTCGCAAGTTAGTCAGGCTTTAAAAAAAAAGATGGGGTCAACGACAGTAAAAGTTTACCAATAGCGGGGTTGTTGTCGACGAAGTCGTACAGATCGCGGTTGCCGACCAGGAAGCTGCCGACGATGCGGCCGCGGTGAGTCTTCTTTCTGAAACATCACACACCAATGTATATTTATATTACATCTATCTATATAGAGACCGACCAACATTTCGGTTTCGGCAAATAATCGGGTTTCGGCTGCCATCCGGCCGAAACCGAAACTGAATTTGATTGGTTTCGAACTGCGGTCGGACAGTCTTGTTTTGCTTTGGGCTTAAAATCACTAAATCTCATAATACCTTATTTGCCAATACACCCTATTTTTAAATTACCATGAGCTCATAAAACCTAAATGTCAAATTGTAACATTCTTAAAATGAACGAAATTCATTATGACTTTGACTTAAAACGGCATATTCTCTAAATGCCTGAAGATTGAAATGCACAATCCTTCAATTACCGAATGGCAGAAATGACAAAATATCAAAACAACTCAACCTCAAAATACCTAAATTTAGGCATTTTTCCAAAAATACCTAATTTTTTTTACGAGTGTTTATTTGATAGTATAAATTTAGGTATTATGAGGTTTGGTTGTTTTAAGCATATGTTGTTTTGCCATAATGCTGTTTTGAAGTTTAGGTATTATGAGCCTAAGATATTTTGAACATCGGCGATATTAAGGTTTCGGTTGATTGTGAAAAAAATTTAGGCATTCTGCAATTTAGGTATTTTGAGGCCATGAAGTTTTGAGATCTGGGAATATTGATAATGAGGTAAAATGAAATTTAGTGATTTTAAGCCTTGTTTTCAAAAAGCACAGATAAACTATTTAAAATAAGAAGTTATGATATGTTATAACAATGGTTACTCTAAATATCAGAGACTAAATGATGAAGTAATATGCTATTTAAAAATGAAGACTGACTTATTACGATTGTCAATTTTTTTTATCTTCCCACGTAAACATGACCTTACATGGAAGTTTCGGTTACGGATCTGGTTTCGGCCGAAACTGAGATGAAAGCCGAAATTCGGTTTCGCTTTTCGGTTTTCTTCAGAACCGGTTGTTGGTAGCGTAAGTGAAGTGGGGTGCAGAATTCGATTAATTGACTATTAAAGTGGTGGGAGATGACTGTTTCCAATCAACAACAGTTTTTGAAAAAGTCCATTATTAGCTTTTTCTCGTGACTTTGCCTGGGTAGAATAGAAAGAGAGAAAATGCATTTATTTATGACAGCTGCTGTCATAAATAAATGCATGCAAAAAATAAATAAAATGAAATAAAACAGTAAGTTTGAATGCTGCCACAAAATGGTCCCACCTCAGCAAAATGCCGACCTAAGAGTCAGCGCTGGTCTTCCGTTGGAACCAGATAGGGGCGACGTCATGACAAGATAGTCAGTCAGAATAAGCTTTATATCCGTTGAGAAATTCCCAAATACCGCTGTAAATACCTGGATGTACAATAAAATTGTATATTGAATACAACCTAAACCAGTGATTCCGAACCTGGGGGGTAATTACCCCTCTAGGGGTAAAATTAAGTTTTTTCATGAGTAATATTCATATTAAGTCGTTTTTCTTTGAGTACTTTCATGTATTACCTATTTTTGGAGGGGTAACAAGATAAATCGCGATGGGGCCTGTGGGTGATGTAGTAATAAAGGTTAGGAACCACTGGACTAAACTGATCCGTCCTGGGTAGGTTGGTTGGTTTGTCCTGCTTTTTTTTTTTTTGTTTTTTTTAAACTGACAAACTCGCAACCCATACCCGGGCGTAGCGATTGTCGGACCGGGTGGTTGGCCGTGGCGTTCCCTGGGGTCGAACCAGGTCGCTAACCAGACCACCCTGAGTTGATGTTTTGTTCTGCGACCGACCCACTTCTCTCTAAGGACCAATCTGAAAACCAGCGCTGGTTCTCCCCGCCCCCGCGAGATGGGTACCCATTGCCAAATAATATTTGTTTTTTTATCCTTCTTTGTTTTTAGTTTATTCGTATTAAGATTTTTCTTGTAATGTATTGTTTATATGACAATAAACATCTTCTGATTTTGATTCTGAGGCGGATCTGCGGACCTAGGAGTTGGCGGGAGCTGGCGAGAAACTGCGCAAGGCAAGACCGAGTTAAGTGGCGTATTCTTATGTCGGAAGCCATGACTCATTTTGGGTCGTTGGGCCAGCCCAATTAGTTACAGAAATAATTGATTCTCCATGCAAACCTTAAAATGACCATAGTTTTGAAAAAAATGACCAAAGCTAGTTTCATATAACTTGAATTACTTTACGCAGTTAAGCAGAGAATTTAATTTTACGTCGACAGTTGTTTAATAATAATATTTATTTATTAATCGAACAAAGTTGACATCACTGACACATTTTTTGAACACTATTTTACTTAACGTCTTCTTAAATGACGCTGCTACTTAAAATAGATAAGACCTGTGCTTTATCAGCTGCCTTCCAGACATTGACAATACTTAGATTCAGAGGTTCATATAAATAAATGTTATTTCATTCTTTCTTTCATGACTTGTACACAAACAAGAATAGAGACCGTGCACGACGAAGGTGCTGCCAACTGGTGACGCCAATCTAAAGGTTCTGCCCTATATTTGACATTGACAGTGCTGCCACCTATAGTTCGTGAAGCGACCGTGCACGACGAAGGTGCTGCCAACTGGTGACGCCAATCTAAAGGTTCTGCCCTATATTTGACATTGACAGTGCTGCCACCTATAGTTCGTGAAGCGACCGTGCACGACGAAGGTGCTGCCAACTGGTGACGCCAATCTAAAGGTTCTGCCCTATATTTGACATTGACAGTGCTACCACCTATAAGTTCGTGAAGCGACCGTGCACGACGAAGGTGCTGCCAACTGGTGACGCCAATCTAAAGGTTCTGCCCTATATTTGACATTGACAGTGCTACCACCTATAGTTCGTGAAGCGACCGTGCACGACGAAGGTGCTGCCAACTGGTGACGCCAATCTAAAGGTTCTGCCACGGTAGACGGTAGTTTTTGTTCCGATAAAAGGTACATCGGGAGCGCGCATGTGTGCGCGCCGTGTACGGACGCACCACAGACAAGCATAGGCGCGTGCTTAGTCAGGGCTGAGCTCTCGACGCAAGCGGTCGAACGTTCAAAATGTCTGAGGACGAAGCAAAGTATAGAAGACGTATATACTGCAGTGTGTATTTTATTAGTACCTATATAAATGTTATATTTTAAGTCGTTTATAGAATGTTTGATAGTTTTGTGATCAAACTACTTATACCAATTAAATAGAGTAGATAATTATTTTCTTTGACAGAGATGAGTAAAATTAACAGATTCTTTAAACGTGTACTAATTAAATAGTAGTTGATTCTATTGATACATAAAATGCCCTAAACACGAGAGTGGTTTTATGAAACAAGCCGAAATATCCTTGCGTTACTTACATGTACACATACCAATACTAATTTATTTAAACTATTAAACGTAATAACATTAACATCAGATGTGTGCGATCAGATACTTTCATATTGAAATAAGTAACTTTTACTAGGTTGACCTCGAACGATTGTTCGTTCGATCGAGGTCTACCTAATAAAAGTTACGTTCGTAGTAAGTAGGTATTTTACAGAACCGACGCGCGGCAGCCCTGTGCCTTAGGCACGCTCTGGTGTCGCGCGCTCCTAAACGGCGAAGACGAACTACTTGGTTGTCTTTATACTTTGGTTCTGCCTTATATTTGACATTGACAGTGCTGCAAACCTATAGTGAGATTCGATAGAACGGAACAAAAACAATAACAAATATGTTGACTGACAATTTGGATCTATTGTCTATGGATTTACTGTGAAATAGTGATGGGAAAGGTATAACATTAATTAATCAATCCATTTGACATTCATGAAATTATTATTAACTACAAGTAAGTGAGAGGAACTTAAAGTATATCGTACTATTATTGATCAGATACTTTTATCATTATTAAATATTTTGTAACAATGAAAAGCTAGGGGGGAACTATGTTTTACCACCCTGGTTGCGTAATGTACTATTCTTTTTATTTTTACCACACCGAATTTAGGGTTTGGAACTAAGACGCGACGCAATTTTCCATCGCTGATTATTTGGAAATATGGTAGAAGTATCGCAGGGGTCTTCCGAAACCAGCAAAATTTTGAAAGTGGTCTACGAGAAACGAAAGCTTGGGAACCTCTGTTTCAGATAAACCATATGGGACACCCTAGTTCTGTTCACACTCGTATTAATTACGAGAAAAAGGTCTCGTTTTAGTAAAACGAGGGTATTTAGAAATCAAAAATCCACCAGCTGGCAGCAGGGTGGCGAAAGGTCTATTTGGCAGTAGATGTCAAAATCAGGCCATAGAAAGCTATGGCCTTATACCAGACGACGACGAAGCAGAAAGGAGGATAATAGCGCCGTATGTAAAATCAAGGCCAAGTGCGGGTAGTTCGGAAAACACGCGCGGCTAGAAGATATTGACACCCGCCTCGCCAGTCTTTTCACAACCATGGACGTCACGGCTTGTCCGAAATGTCAAGATGATGGTCAAGAGTTGATGTGATGGATGAGTATGATTTCACCAGGCCATTGCTGCCCTTGGCTGCCCGCCTTTGTGCGAAACCTATGCAGCAGTTCCTCTTTATTGTCGTCGTGTTTCGACTTCCGGCGCCCCTATCACCTTGGCGCCTGTGTGCGCTGCACACTTCGCACACAGGGGCGGCGCAGCCCTGTACCAGGCTCACATAATTTGTCACTTCTTTTGGCGGTTGTAATCAGACGAGTAAAAACGCAAGGATCTTGTTTTAGCCTTTTTCGTAGTTGGGTTTTCCTATATACATTTATTGGATATGGCATTCATTGCCAAAATCTATAATTAAAAAATAATCTTTCCGAAATACTAATCGATATCAAAATGTCATTGTTAATAAAAAGTAATACATTTTTAAAGAACGGACATTCCCATCACTACGAATCCAAAGACATTATAGATTTTTACATTTTAGATGAGTAAAAAAATTTGAGTAACATTTGACATATAGAAAAATGGTATTGACTAAGTTTGTTTTTACTGAAATATGAATAATTAATGGATATTTTAATTAAAAATGATTGAAAATACAAGGTTTATGTATATAAATTGTTGATAAGGCTATGTTCGTTCTTAAAAAGTGCGTGATTACGAAGTAATGAAGGTAAATCCGTTTGTTTATTTGTTTGTCCTTTTCTATTGAATCTCACTATATAGTTCGTGCACGGTCCTTTACAACTACCAAAGATAATAATGTAGTAATGAGGAACCGTGTCGAAGTGGTCGGTTTCCGCATATCTATGGTCGCGTGTAGTACATACTTGCTGTTGGTGATGCAGCCGCGGCGGAACAGGTCGATGACCCCGACACTGAACATCTCGGAGTGGATGCCGAGGTCCTTGTGGTTCTTCAGTGCGGACAGCACCGCATCGGGGATGCTGCCGATGCCTGGACCAAACAGTCACGATTAGACCATCAACAATAACTACAATATGAATTACTAAAAAAAAACCCGACCGCGGTGCACTTTAAAAGTGCATAAATTCCGCCATTTTGTTTATTTTAACGAACTTTATACCCAGTGACACTCGCGCCATCAAGACGAATCTAATGATGTATCATTTATCAAAATTGGTTGTGCCGTTGAGTAGTTACGAGCGGACATAGGAACGGACATACATACATACATACAGGTCAAACACATAACCCTCCTTTGGGCTTCGCCGCAGTCGGGTAAAAATTATGTTTCTTTACTACTTTTTTAATGCAGGTAAATTGCACCTAGGTTAATAACCTATTAAAGTAGAATGGTACAAAAAGTCAAGGTAGATGGTAAAATTGAAGGCACTGGTTGTGTGCTCCGGTGGCGAATTGGTAAAGACGCTGGGCCGGAAATCCAGAGGTACCGGGTTCGAGTCCTGGTCTGGACCATAGGTGAACGCCAATTAGTTTTTCTATGTACATACTTTGATTTCTTGTATCTATATATGTACAATAACGCTAAGTTTACATAATTTCACAACCTATCCCGGTGTCTGTCTGTCTGTAATCAAATCTTGTGAGTTAAATTTGATCCACTTCCCAGTTTCCGATTGAGTTGAAATTTTGGCAGAGATATGTAAATCGGGTGACAATGCAATATTATAATGACTTGAATGATCTGATGATGGAGCCGGACGGTAGCCATAGGATCACCTAAATTACACAAGATAAATTCACAGTGTTTGGACCGATTTGATTAATTTTGTCGCGCAGTATGCGATAATACAAAAAAGTACAGCCCGCAACAAATAAATAAAATGACTATTTATTCAGTTATGAACCCATTGGTAAAACATTAAAAGCTTGTCTCAAAAAATTTTTTTGACAGATTTTTTTAAAAGATTTATAGGGGCTCAATGAATGCCGTCTTATTTATAGTTTCCTCGTCGTATCGTACCCATTTGAACTGTAGATCCATCCTCAACCAAATTGTCACCGATAAGTTGGCCGATCTTCAATTCTTCATCTCCTCGGGACTGGCGCCCTTGCCACCGTGTTCGGGCAACGGAGTGTTGTCCTCAACGGCGCAGTCGATGTGGGAGACGTGTATGATGGCTGTCCTTGTGTTGTATCGTTAATACTGTTAAGTGACCCTCGACGCTACACTTACCCATTTGAAGTGTAGCTCCTCCTCAACCAAGTTGTCACCGCTAAGTTGTCCGACCTTCATCTCGTCGGGACTGGGGCCCTCGTAATCGATGTGGGAGACGTGTATGATGGCTGTCCTTGTGTTGTATCGTTAATACCGTTAAGTGACCCTACACACTACACTTACCCATTTGAAGCGTAGCTCCATCCTTAACCAAATTGTCCCCGATAAGTTGTCCGACCTTCATCTCCTCGGGACTGGCGCCCTCGTAATCGATGTGGGAGACGTGTATGATGGCTGTCCTTGTGTTGTACCAGTAATACCGTTAAGTACTTACCCATTTGAAGTGTAGCTCCATCCTCAACCAAATTGTCCCCGATAAGTTGTCCGATCTTCATCTCCTCGGGACTGGCGCCCTTCCCGCCGTGTTCGGGCAACGGAGTGTTGTCCTCAATGGCGTAGTCGATGTGGATGATAGTTGTTCTTGTGTTGTGTCGTTAATACCGTTAGGTACTTACCCATTTGAAGTGTAGCT
Organism: Eudemis profundana; assembly: GCA_947034925.1. NCBI lineage: Eukaryota > Metazoa > Arthropoda > Insecta > Lepidoptera > Tortricidae > Eudemis > Eudemis profundana. Next base: position 4,653,931 of record OX344813.1, read on the forward strand.
CCATCCTCAACCAAATTGTCCCCGATAAGTTGTCCGATCTTCATCTCCTCGGGACTGGCGCCCTTCCCGCCGTGTTCGGGCAACGGAGTGTTGTCCTCAACGGCGTAGTCGATGTGGGATTCGTGGATGATGGCATCGCCGAAGGTGCGAGGCATGTTCACGTTTACTTGAGCTGAAGTAATAAAGTATTGTTATCATGGACCTAAATATGCGATCGAAGGCTTTCTTTATTACCTCCCGTGTTGTGTTCATTATTTTATGTCTACACTTGGCCAGAAAGCGGCCAGGTGTGGCATAATAGTCACAAGGGAGCAAAATGATGTATTTACGGCGAGGGCGTATATTGAATCCTGAACGAAGCAAGGGATTGTACAATAGAATCCCGAGCGTAACGAGGGATTCTAAAGTACAATCCGGAGCGTAGTGAGGGATTCAAGTGTTAACGCCCGTGGTGAAAATAATTTTTCATCACACTTGCTCGAAAATGGTGTCATTACATGTAGGTTTTGCGGGCCGTAAATGACCTATTACGCCCTAGGGCGTAATGGTTTTCTTTTTAAATTTGAAACGGTGGTTCTGTTTTACTCCTATTTGTCATGTTCAAAGAAAACGCCAACTTACTTTTTTAACTTTTATTACTGAAATATTTATTTAAAGAGAACTGTTATTGCAAATACATGTAAACACATATTTCTGTAACATTAATTAAATGTTTAAATAGTGTATTTCAGTATTTTGCAAATATAAAATCAACCATTTTAAGTCTTTACCGCTATGGTTTCCGAACGTGACTTGTCGTCTTGATATATGTCACTAATGTCACTGTCAGTTTTACAATTTTATTTAGGGTTAAGCAAGGTTATTTTAATCAGATTTCCTCACAAGGGTGATGAAAAACATTGTGTGTGCCACGGGCGGTAAAGGAATTACAAACTCGTGTTATTAAAGCCCTCGGCTTCGCCTCGGCCTTGTAACAAACACTCGTTTGTAATTCCTTACTTACCGCCCTTGATACACAATGTACTATTGCTACCATGTGACACATACTGCTTTTCACACCGACTATGACGAAAATTCCAATAACGAAATATATAGGTAATAAAAGAGCATCACACATTATTATTAAAATGAAATCTTAAATTGTTAAATTTATTGGCAGAGTGCAAAGCGGGTGGAGGGGGTAGCCTAAACGATCACAGCGCTCGCTACGGCTCAAATTGACATTTTTGTCGCTGACTTTTCTCACTGAAAACAACAATTTTAATATTATTGGCAATAATGTTACTGACTACCATTGTCCAAAATTGTGTAATATAGTAAAATAACACAAGATTTCATTAATATTTTTCACAATATTTACTTACTTCTTGTTTGACAGCGGTGACAATATTGTCCATAATGGCCGCCTATCACGTGGCGCTGTCGTCGCGCTCGGTCCCAATAGTCTATTATTATTTTTTACGGTCGGGACGAAATAGTAGATTGTGTCACAAGGGAGCAAAATGATATATTTACGGCGAGGGCGTACATTGAATCCTGAACGAAGCGAAGGATTCTACAATTGAATCCCGAGCGTAATTTACGGCGAGGGCGTACATTGAACCCTGAACGAAGCGAAGGATTCTACAATTGAATCCTGAGCGTAGCGAGGTATTCTAAAGTAGAATCCGGAGCGTAGTGAGGGATTCAAGTGTTAACGCCCGTGGTGAAAATAATTTTGCTACCTTGTGACACATAGGTACTGCTTTTCACACCAACTATAAGGAAAATTTAAATACAAACGCGAATTTTGGTAGGTACCAAAATAACGAAATATATAGTTTTTTCATTTTTAATAAAAAACGTTTTATAAAATAGTAAGAGACTATAAATTTAACATTTAATTTATAGTCTCTTATTATTTTATAAAGCGGGTATTATTTTTTACGGACGGGACGAATTTACCACTTCCATATTATATTTATGGCCCTCGCCTGCGGCTCGGACCGCAAACACCTGTGATCTGGGCTTATTATACCGCCCTCTGTGTGTAATATATTAATAAAGCTGTCTATGGTATGCCATATTCTAAGTAGGTTCAAATTAAAAATACCCTGTTGTCCTTGAACAGAAAAGTATCACTTTGAACCCTCTTATGAGGGATCAAAATACTTTTTTCTGAATAGGTGTGAAAAAATGTTGGCAATTCACGAGTAAGTAGGCCGCGCTCAACGAGCGAGAGGATTACTTACCAATAATGATTTTGGAGTTGATTAGAGCGGCGCGGACGCAGTCGACGGAGGTCCCCAAACTGCAGTAACCGTGGCAGTCCGGGGGAGATACCTGAATAGAATAGAATATAATAGAAAATAGTATATTACACAACTAGGGTGGTAATATAAAGAAAGGCCGAGATCGCATAAATATGCGATCGAGGGTTTTCTTTATTACCTCCCGTGTTTGGTACATCATTTCGCTCATTCCCAAAATACCATTATCGCTCGTGCCGAAAATACCGCATTCCCGAAATACCAGATTTATAAAATACCAGATTCTCGATATATCAGATTCTCCTTATACCAGATTCCCTAAATTATACATTGACCAAAATCATTTAGATCCTTGAGTAACTTAGTGTAATTTTGTAATTTAGTGTAACGGGAATGTGGTAAGACAGAAATCTAATAAATCGAGAATGTACTATTTGAAAAATCTGGTGTTTAAGGAATGCGGTATTTTGGGCACGAGCGCATCATTTTATGTCTACACTTGGCCAGAAAGCGATTTCTTCCGAACGCGTAGCGTGCTGAAAAAGCCACTTTATAAAATAAATAATAATAAATAAAATGTATGGCCAGGTGTGGCATAAACTTTATTGTAGGTACAAAGGTGGTGTAGATATTTTAAATATTTGTATCAACAGTTACCCTTCCGGGCACACAATGCTTCTTATATCTATAACATTTAACTCACGTAAAATTCTTTTAGATTATAAAAGCCTTATCTAATAACCAGTGTTTTAGTTTTCTATTGAAACAAAATACAATGTTATTTAGTACGATTAGATTAGATACAAACTTAAGATATCACCATCAGCGGACTCTCGTGACCTTTATACCGTGGATCGTGGGTTCAATTGAAGTAAGGGACAAGCAAAACAAGGTTACCAGTGGCAGGGCAAGTCCCAAATTTGATGTGGGTTTGAGACGATTCGTGAGGCCTTCTGATGGCGCATGAAGAGGCCAACGAAGTTGTTTATCTTTTTCGTTGAGCCTTCGAGGCGCGAGGGTCCTTGAACCGCGAGGCCGTAGGCGGTGGCTAGCGTTGCCAGACGTCCCGATTTTGGCAGGACGTCCCGATTTTTAAATCAAAATTAAATGTCCCGCGCGGACAGGCTCAGTTCCGCTTTTCGTAGATTTATTTATTTATTTATTGCATAATACATTAAGGACTTAAACCTAGGTATAGGTACCCTGGTAGGGTGTAGCAATTTACATGTTTATGAATGACTTAGTACTAAAATTAACTCAATGTAAGTTTCATAGAGTTTTGGTGACTTGACTAGTTATTAATGAATTACCTGTATCCAAGTAAGAAATCATTTATTTAAATAATTTCTTATTAATACTAGATTCTATCTTCCATAAAAGATTCGACCGTGCGTGCAGCGTGTGCGGGCGGGTGGCATATTTTTATTAAAATAAATTTTCTATAGCTATTTTTGCTATCTATTGTCACGTAATTTAAAACTCGTATAAAAAGATAACTATTTAAAAACTTCTGATTGTATGTCCCGCTTTCGACGAAAGAATCCCGCTTTTTTTTTACTCAAAAAGTTTCAAAATCCCGACTTGGCAAAAAAATCTGGCAACGCTGTCTGTCCCTTACCGCTGCGTAACTATACACATTGAAACCCTTGGCAAGTTTATCGTGAAAGTGAAATTTTGTAAGAAATGTTAGGTTCCTCGTGTCCTCAAAGGGCTTTTCGGGTCTGGGGTCTCGTGCCTACGTGGCCCGTGGCGTTTTGCCCGTTCTGCCAATTTACCCCAGTTGAACTTGCCGACTATCAGTGGCATGGCGTCCATAGATCTCGATTCCCATCGGCTTGCCTAATATTAGGCAATTCAGCACTTAGTTCTAGTGCTCTTAAAGAAAATTGGAGCCAAAGTTGCTCCGGCTTGCCCAAGGATTTCTTCAACCCCACGCCACTGCCGACTATATCGTTTATATATTAGGTAGCTAGGTTGTCTCCATAGACTCTGCGCACGCAACTTACCTGGACCCGGCAACTAAAACTCCCATTAGTTCGATACACACATTCAAATAAGGACAGGATGATCCGCTTCATCCTTCCCGCTGGTCCGTTGCTCACTCTGAGCAATCAGCGAAAAGTCAAGGTGGCCCTGGCAAAACGACCTGGTTCGACTCCAGGCGTTCAAGCCCCCACCTAGCCCGATCCTATCGAGGTGGACCGGGACAAGGTGACCTGGTTCGACCCCAGGCACCCCCGGCACCCACCCAGTCCGACCCAACTCGGGGTGGTCCGGCTAGCGACCTGGTTCGACCCCAGGGAACGCCACGGCCGACCACCCGGTCCGACAATCGCTATGCCCATAAGGGTTGCGAGTTTGCCAGGTTCTATAAAAAAAAGCTTACCTGGATGACAGCGATATCGGGCTGGATGATCTTCCTGTGGAACAGCTTGGGGATGTCCTGCAGGAAGATGGGGATGGTGTCGGAGCGGCCCTCGGCGACGGCCTTGCGAACGTTCGCCGCCATGAACAGCGAACACGATCTGTGAAACCATCGTATCATCAATTTTGAGCTCTCTTCTACCATCACATTAAGATTCTCACTGACCGGGCCGGTTCGGAGCGCATTTCTCAACGTGCTTATGGAAATTGAAGTGTCAATATTAGTATATTACATAACTAGGGTGGTAATACAAAGAAAGGCCATCGCAGATTTGCGGCCCGTGCTGCAAGCGAGGGACGTAAATATGCGATCGAGGGCTTTCTTTATTACCTCCCGTGTTGTGTACATCATTTTATGTCTACACTTGGCCAGAAAGCGGCTTTTTTCGTACCGCAGCGTGCGGAAAAAGTCACTTTATGGCCAGGTGTGGCACAAAGTATTTAAAGTTCGTTGTTGCACACAGCTCGGCTGCTGCCAAGCTACGGCGCGCACGTTGCCCAGCCTGGTCAGTGAGAATCGTACATTACACTCGTAGTCGCTTACGATCAGGCAATACTGAGGTCAATTGCAGGACAGTTTTTTTTTATAAAAAAAAAAACAAATAAGCATAAAAAGATACAAACAGAATGCTGCCGCGCGCCTTCAGACTATTCATAAACCTATCGCTCGGTCTGTCAATAATATATTCCGTGAATTCGAATTAATTCTCTTTATGTTGATTGCAGTATTTGCAGTTAAACCATTTGTTACCAGATGCCACATATTCGATGAGAGCGTAAGTGCCTGATATCTTTACTACCATCTGATTAAAATAAATATGTAATTTAAAACTGATTCTTACACGATTGGAATAGAGGTCAAAATCAAATGCTACGAAATTACCTTTCGCGAATGTCAAACATGGCACGGATGTCATAAAACGTCACGTTTATCAAATGATATGAGATAACAGGTATGTGGGACTGTATCTCTGGACTTTGTTACGTTGAGACGTCTTATTTTTTTATTTTACGCACTTTATTACTTTACGCAGTTGACTGGGAACCCTTATAGTTTCGCCATGTCCGTCCTGTCTGTCCGTCAGTCCGCGGCTTAGCTCAGCGATCGTTCGTACTTAGAAAGCTGCAATTTGGCAGGAATATATACATTAATTACGCGGACAGACTGGTAAAATAAAAAAAAGAAATAATACATTACGAGGGTGGATCAAAAAGTACCCGTGTTAGAAATGAAGACGCAATTTTTTTTTAACTTTTTTATTTTATTTTTCAACGTAATCTCCTTCTAGGTCCTTACACTTTTTCCAGCGTTTCGGCCACTTCTTTAACCCTTCCAAAAAGTAGGATTTGTCAAACTCTCCAAAATACGCTTCTGTCTCAGCTATAAGCTCCTCGTTTGACCTGAATTTCTTTCCCCCGAGCCATTTTTTCATATTGGGGAACAGAAAAAAGTCACAGGGAGCCAGATCCGGTGAATACGGCAGGTGTGGCAGCAATTCGTATCGTAGTTGAGCCTTTTGGCAGTGACAAATCTGGAAGAATGTGTTGGTGCGTTGTCGTGATGAAACAACACTTTCTTCTTTGCCAAATGGGGCCGTGTCTCCTTTATTTTTTTATCGAAACGGTCCAATAACTCACTGCAGTACGGTCTAGTGATCGTTTTCCCTTTTTGTAAAAAATCCATAAGGATAACTCCCTTAGAATCCCAAAAAATCGTGGCCATGACTTTTGCGGCTGATGGGACCGTTTTTTGCCTTCTTCGGGACAAATTCGTCAGACAAAATCCATTGTTTAGACTGGCACTTGGTTTCTGGTGTATAATAATGGATCCAGGTTTCATCAACGGTAACGACACGACCGAAAAACTCCTGCGGATTTCGCTCAAACATGCCCAAAGAATCCTTCTATAAAGACAGCCGTAACTGCTTATCTTCATCCGTGAGCAATCACGGCACCCATCGGGCGGACACTTTTTTCATGTGTAATTTGTCGTGTATTATATTAATTGCTGTTCCGTACCACACCCCTACAGCCTCAGCTAATTCGCGCACTCTGGTACGTCGATCGGTGAGCATCATGTTCTTTACCTTTTCTACGACTTCTTCGGTAACCACGTCTGTCGGGCGCCCTGGGCGGTCCTCGTCGAAAAATGATGTATGACCTCGTTTAAATTCATTTAACCAATATCTCACGGTTGTCATAGATAGCGAAAGACCTCCGTAGACAACATCTAACTTAACTTTTATTTGTTCACATGATTTTCCATCCAAAAATAAGAAGCGAATTACGGGACGATATAGTTCTTTCTCCATATTGTACGAAAAACAAAACAAGTCTTACAAAATTTGCCGCCAAAAAAAAACTAAACCATACACAATTGTCAGTTTTCATTTTTTTAATTGATAAAGGCAACTACACGACGGTAATGCCAACTCTCCTAAGCAACGCCATTTGCCATCAAACGCGGGTACTATTTGATCTACCCTCGTACACAACTAGGGTGGTAAAACAAAGAAAGGCCGAGATCGCAGATGTTTGCGGACCGAGCTGCAAGCGAGGGATGTCAATATGCGATCGAGGGCTTTCTTTATTACCTCCCGTGTTGTGTACATCATTTTATGTCTACCCTTGGCGTCAAGGAGCTTTTTCCGTACGCGTAGCGTGCGGTAAAAACCACTTTATGGCCCGGTGTGGCATAAATATTTTTTTTTTAGGTCACCTCCCCTATATGAAGGGTACCTACATGGAAAGAAAATATGTCTAGTCACCTTTTTCCGTCCGGCCGCTTTGCCAACGAAGTTTCGTAACCATGTGAAACGGGAATAGATTTTCTTTTTGAGCAACTAGTTGCGTAACTTGCGTAGCAAGATTACCTATTTCTTCTTTTTTACAACTGGTTGCGAAACTTGGTTGCCAAATCGGCCGGAGGGACCTTTTTTTGAAAATGAGATTTTAATCTTAAAACGGGGCATTCCAAAATAATGTCGGCTACGTGACGCCATTTTTTTCATACTTCCAACAAAGTTAGGAAGTACATTTTTGGTATGTCAATATTTTATAACTTGCATTTTGAATTGACAATGTCATTTAGGACTTTTTATTTGTTTTTAAGGTAGCTGCCATATCCGTCACGTCGCCGACAAAGTAGACGTTTTCGTGGAATGCCCCTGTAGAGCTCGCAATGAACTGACGCACCGGATCCATCTCTTTCTATCGCATAACGCGTGCTCTTTCTGGTCGCTGACCAAGCCACTGCGGAGGGGTAAGTTTGGTACCTAGTAGCCGCGCTTCGAAATCGCGGAGTGAGCCACTCCCGCCTCAAGTAAGTTTTATTTTGTTTTGTTCCACTAAACTAAATTAAACAGTAATATATTGAAATTTGAGTCTTACTTCATACACCTAAAGGTATATTTGTGGTAAGTTACAAAATGTAGAGGAAAATTACTGGATTGCAAGTTGGATGAGTTTATTTTATTACAAGTCACTGTTTCAACAGTACCTGCATTTAGAAGAGACTATCGTCGGCGATGACCTTCATGCTACATTCATGTTTTGTAGAGATCTGAATATAAATTAACACATTATATCTGTTACAATTATACTATACTATACGTCTACTTATTCGTGTCAGATGTAATTGAGCATGGTAACCTTTACAGATTTTTTTAAAGTCCATATCAAAACTTAGACACTTTTTAAAGCTCCGTACCTCAGGAGGCAAAAAATACGGAACCCTTATATGATCACGTTGTTCTGTTTATGGAGGTAAAAATCCCATCTCATCAAGGGGTTGTCAGTGTACCTAGAGATGATATTTATACCATATATTATATAATAATACTGTGGGTTGGTAACAACACTATTACCACAGAATAAATTGTAGTACGAAGTTTCTCTTTCTAACAAAACTGACGTTCGGGTCCGACCACTGGACGGAACGCTCTGCATCCGATCGTCCCTCTCTACCGCATAACGCGTGCCCTTTCTGATCTAAGCGGAGGGGCAAAATTTGGTACTAGTAGCCGCGTGGCGAAATCAAGTCACTCTTGCTATTACTGAAACTTTTTAGTGTACTAGATCTATTCCAGTACAGTTCGGTATAAACTAAGGCGGTAAACTTCACGTGAAACCAAAACGGGACATTTCTTAGCCTGGTTGCTGTGTTTCCGTCTTGATAGTTTCATACGGTGACCCCTCACACCGCTTGGCTTCAAAATACCGGCCAAAGGTCTACATTATCCAGAATCACACGAAAACACCCGTACTGGCCATGCTGACTGCAAGAATGCGGGACATGTGGGATACTTAAAACTTTTTGCAGGACATTTTTAATCAGTATTTAAATGCGAGACAAAATCATGGAATCCGGGACTGTCCCGCAGAATACCTTAGTATAATATAAACTAACCTGAAAATGCCCTCGCATTCCGGCGCCACATACGCCGCATCCTTTTCAGTGTGCATGTGGACCACCCTGATGTCCTTCAAGCTCCCGGCCTTGCCGACCGCCGTCATGGCGTCCAGCAGCGGCGCGGGCGTCGCCGCTGCGCCCTGCGCGAACACCGTCTGACCTGGAAGTGCAAAGTTACGTGTTGTGTTTGACGCGTCTGAAATCCCTTCTGGCTCTAAAGTGTCAAACTCAAACTCATTTATTCCTGCAAGTAGGCCTCAAGGGCTCTTTTACATGTCTGATTATTTTCTTTTGGCGCTTCGGTAGATGACCTTCCGGTGAGAAGAAGCGCCGGAAGAAACTCACCATTTCAAAAAAAACATTACAACAATTGTGACATGATTACATAAAATGCAACAAGCAAATAACCGGGGACATTTTTTTTCCTTTTACCGAGACATGTATCCATTACATTACAAAACTTAAAACGACATTTTTAGAGATGTAAAGGGTCTCTAGGCTTCAAAACACGATAAAAAAATAGAATACAGGGTGATTGATAATTCGACCTATACTTTGAAAGAGGTTATACTAGAGCTCATTTGCAATAAATTTAGCTCAGTAAACTAGGGGTCTAAATTTGATGGTTATCAAGTTATTTGAGTTTTACGTTTTTTTAGAAAAAGCCCGCTTTTCGGACTAAAAATGATAATTATGAAAAAAGTACTTCCATTTGGCTGGTATAAACTTTGTTTTCTAAAAGCCAATGAACCAATGACTACTTCAAATAAAAATTTGTGTCAACATTTCAGAATTATCTTAGAAATAAACGGTCATGAAAACCAAAGTCATAATTTTTTTTTTCGATTTTGTTACAACTGATGAGAATTACTTGAAAAAAATGTACGGCACTTGATGTAAAAACTACAGAAATAAGTTCCTCAATTAATAAGCTTTCCAAAAAAGTACAAATGTTGGCAACTTTTTCAAAAATCTTGAAAATAATAATAATAATTCCAGAGCAGGTAGCGGTTTCGCAAAAGGCGTACCTGGCCCGGAGCCGCGTTGTTTGTGTCACCTTTATTTTTCTGAGGGCTTCAATTGACCTGCCTCGGTATCTTATCTTACCTTATTAGGGGTGAGATCAGGGTAGATTGCGTTCAGGCATGTTCGTGACTAACCGAGGTTTAATTATCTTCATTCAGTAAGTGATCAATTATCTGCCTTCGACCTTCTTTCCAATTCAGACGTATCGTTGTTAACTTATTTATTTTACAAATGAAATGAATTATTGTTTATCAAAACAAAGAATAATAGCATGAACCTCGTATAATCCAACGAACTAACCGAGGCTAAATTATCTTCATTCAATAAGTAATCAATCAATTACTGTCAACCGTCTTTCCAATTGGACGTATCGTTGTTAACTAATTATTTTACAAATCATTAACTAACTAACCGAGGCTTAATTATTTTTTTCAGTAATGAGGTGACCAATTAGTTAATTATTGAAAGTAATAATGATACCTAATGACTGACAGAAATAAGCATACCGGACCTGAAGCCAGTCTGCTTACTTTGTGTTTCTTCATGCAGAAAGCACGATATTAATTTATTTACATCAAATGCTTGTTGGTAGGAATAAGATTGCAAAAGCAGTAAAATAACCAGTTTCTAAATAAAATTTTATTTTAAAATAATTAAATTATTACTAAACACAAAAAGAAGCACGCAGGGTAATGTTTCGCCATACGATAAATAAATAATTAAAATAAATTACAATTACAACTACAAATCTTGTTCGAATTGCCTGCCTCGGTTGCGAATGCAAGCACGAAGTCTTGTACGTACTTCACTGACTGTAACCCGCGTCGACAGACTTTCTTTAATAGTTTGGGCAGCTGCTACAATTTTTTCTCGTAAATCTTCTACATCACGAATTGGCCTGTCGTAGACTAATGCCTTCATGTGACCCCAAATGTAGAAGTCGCATGGAGTTAAGTCGGGACTTCTCGCTGGCCAAGGGATCGGATCACCTCGACCAATCCATTTTTCTGGATAATTCACATCCAACCAATGTCGCACACGCAGATAATAGTGAGCTGGGCAGCCATCGTGTTGATACACCATGGCTATCCTTCTGGCAAGCGGCACATCCTCCAGCAGCATAGGTAGTTCGTCCCTCAAAAAGTTCTCGTACGCGTCACCGGTTAATCGTGCCGGCAGAAAGAATGGCCCGATCAAATTGTCGTGCACAATACCCATCCAGACATTTAGTGAGAATCTGTGCTGGTGAGCTCCTTCTCTGGACCTCCGTGGGTTTTGATGTTTGGGGGCCCAAAAATGCAGATTGTGGTAGTTAGTTATTCCGTCGCGGTCGAAGTTGGACTCATCTGTCCACAAAATGTTCTTCAGGTACTCCGGGTCTTCGATGTCAGCATTCAACAAAAATCTGCAGAAATCGATTCTTCTTGCAGGATCTCCCTCCTCGATAGCGTGTACTGGAGTGTAGTGGTATGGATACTGCCGTGCTGAATGTAATGTGAACCAAACCTTCCACTGAGTTATCCCAAGCTGGTTAGCCACAATCCTTGTTGATGTAGTGCCATCCGCGCGGAAACACTCCAGGATTTGTTCCTCTTCAACCGGATCATGGACTGGAGGTCTTCCAGCATCAGCTTGACGACGTTGAACCGATCCAGTTTCTCGAATACGTCGATACGTCGCACCAAACACACTTACATCAGGTAAACGGCGGTTGGGGAAGCGTCGTTGATATTCTCTGCGAGCCGCAGCGGAGCCGCCATCACAAAACCCGTAACAGTACAGGATATCCGCGTATTCTTCATTTTGATAAGCAGCCATTTTTTTTAAGAAATTAGTACGTCCGAGTTGGAAAGAAGGTCAAAAGTAATTGATTGATCACTTACTGAATGAAGATAATTAAACCTCGGTTAGTCACGAACATGCCCGAACACGAACCGAACGCAATGTACCCAGATCTCACCCCTAATTAGATAAGATAAGATACCGAGGCAGGTCAATTGAAGCTCTCAGAAAAATAAAGGTGACACAAACAACGCGGCTCCGGGCCAGGTACGCCTTTTGCGAAACCGCTACCTGCTCTGGAATTATTATTATTATTTTCAAGATTTTTGAAAAAGTTGACAACATTTGTACTTTTTTAGAAAGCTTATTAATTGAGGAACTTATTTCTGTAGTTTTTACATCAAGTGCCGTACATTTTTTTCAAGTAATTCTCATCAGTTGTAACAAAATCGAAAAAAAAAATTATGACGTTGGTTTTTATGACCGTTTATTTCTAAGATAATTCTGAAATTTTGACACAGATTTTTATTTGAAGTAGTCATTGGTTCATTGGCTTTTAGAAAACAAAGTTTATACCAGCCAAATGGAAGTACTTTTTTCATAATTATCACTTTTAGTCCGAAAGGCGGGTTTTTTCTAAAAAAACGTAAAACTTAAATAACTTGATAACTATCAAATTTAGACCCCTAGTTTACTAGGCTAAATTTATTGCAAATGAGCTCTAGTATAACCCCCTTCAAGGTATAGGTCGAATTATCAATCACCCTGTATAAGCAAACATGAACTGTCAAAACGGTCAGAAAGAGCAAAAAGTGTTATGCCGTGTCTGTTTATAGCTGTCAAATTGTCGCATAATTTTTTTGGACATATTGATTATTTGCAATGTCTAGTCTCAAAGGTCACATTTATTGATCTTTGCTGCCATGGTAATCGGTTATTCATCATTTCTAATTAATAATCTATTAGATAATCAGCGACGTTAACAACCTATTCAATTTACTTTCATGACCCATAAAATGATAAGGATCCATAGTAAATACCCGTAAAACATCTCTCAGTGTATATAGAGAATTAACACACTGTACATTTGTGTACAAATATGAACCCTATTTCCACAGCAATAAAGAACATAATATTTACAACCGTAAGTATCTAAAGATATGTTATTTTGTATTGTAACGATGGACCACTTGAGCTGTTATCAGTGTTTGCAATTAAATTTAACGCCTACTTTGCAAGATAGTGTCATGGGATGTAAACTTGTCTACATATAAATCAACTGTGGAGAATGACCATTTTCGACAAGTTTGTGACTTTTACAAAGAGCTATCTCTGCCTTACCTAATTCTCATATCTGTACTTACATTTTTTTTATTTAAACGTTACGAAAAGAAAACTTATTATTGTTCAAAAGGCTATTTAATGTCGTAAGGAATTCTCTAGCAGTTAATGCTAGAACCATTTGTTCTCCGCTTGCCTTTTCAGGACTTATTCGCGTTTTGCCCAAACTTCAATCTTCAGTGGCATTAATAATATGTAGCTCGAAAACTATTTCGCTACTTGTCTATATAGTAAACTGTCTATTTCGATTAGATATGAGCGCCGACGGCCAATTTCACGGCGGCGGCGTGGACTGGAAATTTTCGCGGCGGCGGCGTCCTGGCGGCGGCGTCGTGGCCTTGGATCTTAATATTTTTATTAAAGCCCGATTTGTAAGAAAAATTGAAGAGAACCATATTTTGATACCAAATTAAGCTGTATTTTAGTCTAATAAACGAACGGAGAACATGAACAACCGTAATAGAAATTGTTAATTTTTTAAAGGACGATGGGCAGTAACGTCTCCACCCACCAACAGAGAGGCATGTGTCAGTTAATAGACCTTGGCAACACAATTAATTTTTACTATGGCGACGATCACCCAAAGAATGCGATTTTCTTTGAAAATCGTACTTTGTTTTCTATAGGTATGGTCCAAAAACAGGCCCCTGTGGAACACCGCACTGCATTCCTCGCGGTCTCCGTGCTCCCCTCGTTCTGCAGAGCACTACCGATGTCTACACCCACTCACTGCGTCTTACCCTCTTCTGGTCGCTTAGTCCCTAACCGTCCTGGGGAGTTTATGGCGTCTATGGTGGACCCAATCCGAACTGTCACCTGATATGTCCATCCCCGGGCTGTGACGAGCGTATCAATAGCACAGCAAATCACGCTAGTTCCCGGGAGGAGCGGACCGCAAAGCAGCCAGTCGAAGTCAACGTTCTACAGTACAAGCCCCAACTAGGGATTGCAGCCAGACTCGAAAACCGAAAAACGAGTACTTTTCGATTAAACTCGAAAACCGAGTTCGGTTTCGATTTTTACTCGAAACTGTCTGAAGTAGTTTTAATTTTTTTTTGTGTAATGATAATGATTAAATTAGTTTGTAAACTCGGGATTAAGTAGGGTAGTAGGGTAGTTTTTAGGGTTCCGTACCAAAATGGTAAAAAAGGAACCCTTATGGTGCGACTCCATCTGTCTGTCACAGCAAGATATCTCAGGATCTACTAATGCTATCGACTTGAAATTTGGAATAGTGTTAAAAATCGCTAACCCGAGGCTATTGGACAGTAAAAAAATCTTATACCTTTTTCCTTTTTTTTTTTAAAGGGGACCGAAATGGGACTTTGAAAATTGAAAGTAGGGCTATTATATTGAACGGGGTATCAAATGAAAGGGCTTGATTTGTAGATTAAAACACCGTGTTTATTTTTTTTTTTCTTAAATAAGTAGTATTTGATTTATAATGCCAAACGTTAAAAAAATACCATTGCCCCCCTATTATCTTCGAAGTTACTGAACAGAAAAATCTGTAATAATTACCAATTGTTAATGTCGTCCTAAATATTACAGGAAAAATCATAACGGTTTTCCTAAGTTGCACCGTTTTTTAGAAATTCGCGAAAATCGTAACACATACTTATTTGCTCCTACTAAACTAATCGCCATACAGTTTTTCTTGAACTATCTATGTAGCTACTTGAGTTTGTACGGAACCCTCGGTACGCGAGTCCGACTCGCACTTGACCGGTTTTTAATCTATCCATCAGAAACCGTCAAATTGTGAACGACCTTGCACTTACCGACAAAGAGTTTACAATCTGTCGGATTTCCTAGAGGATATGGCACCATAGACCACATACACAGTGAGGCAGATAATACAGAAGACTGAGGAGTAAAATCAGCCCCTGTGCTTAGCATTTGTGGACTATGAGAAAGCTTTTGATTCTGTCTGGTTCTGGAATCCTTACAACGTTGCCAAATAGACTGGCGATACATCCAAGTGCTGAGATGTCTCTACGCCGTCCAAGTACAGAACCAGCAGACTAAGCCCATTCTCCTGCAGCGGAGTGTGAGACAAGGGGATGTCATTTCCCCCAAATTGTTCACGAATGCACTGGAGGATGTGTTTATGACGCTAGCTTGGGAGGGTCGTGGCATTAATATAAACGACGAGTACATTTCACACTTGCGATTTGCAGACGATCCCGTCATTTTGGCTTGAACTTTGCAGGATTTAGAATAGGTACATGCTGAACGGTCTAGCTGCTTTTTCTCAACACGCCGGTCTTAGGATGAACTTGGACGAAACCAAGGTTATGTTCAACGATATTGTTTTACCGAAACTGACTGCAGTGCAGGACGCCCTTCTCGAAGTTGTTCAGGAGTACGTTTATCTCGGGCAAGTTCTGCAGTTAGGTAAAAATAACTTTGTAAAAGAGGTTAATTTTAATAGAAGAATACAGCTGGGTTGGGCTGCGTATGGGAAATTACGTCGAGTCTTCTCGTCGTCCATTCCACAATGTCTGAAGACAAGGGTTTTCGACCAGTGCATCCTACCTACCAGTCTTGACATATGGAGCCGAAACGTTGTCGCTCACGGGAAGGCTGAGTACCTACGTAAATTTAAGGTCACTCAGCAAGCTATGGAAAGGGCCATGTTGGGAGTATTTCAGAAGGATCTTATCCGTAATGATGTGATCCGACAGAGAACTAAAATCGTCGACATAGCCCAAAGGATTAGCAAGCTGAAGTGGCAGTGGGCTGGCCATATCTGCCGCAGAACCAACAAGCGCTGAAGCAAGCGTGTTCTCGAGTGGAGACTACGGATCGGCAAACGTAGTGTGGGGCGCCCTCAGACAAGATGGAGTGATGATCTTCGCAAGATGGCTGGCAGAGGTTGGATGCCAGTGGCCGCGGATCGTGCTCGATGGCATGACATGGGAGAGGCCTATGTCGAGCAGTCGACTAATACGGGTTGATGATGATGATGGTGGTGCGTATACACAACGTATTTCTGTCATTTTGCTTTTCTGTCGTTTCGCGTGTGTGTCATTTTGCGAAGTCAGAATATGTCTTTATCGAATTAAAGGCATTTTTTATGAAGTAGTCAGTTATTACGTCGATTACTTACGTGTTACGAAACTTAAAAACCTATTTTTAAGGTTTACTTAAGTAAAAATATAAAAATCCGTAATATTATAAGGACGCAAAAAAACTCGAAAAACCGCGGTTATTAACCGAGTTCTATTTCGATTAAAACTCGATCGAGTTACTCGGTTAACCGAGTTTCGAGTAACTCGTTTGCAATCCCTAGCCCCAACACATAGCCCTGCGGAACGCCGCACCCACCCAACGAGGCGATGGTAGAGCCTCCTGTCTGCGCCCTCCCATCGGACCACCCTGTCCCAGTAGTCCTGCACTATAGACGCCGGAGATATCTCGGCACTCCGTGAAATCGGAGGGCCTCCAGTATGGTCTCAAATTGTGGCCATTCTTGGGGTGATCGTCGCCATAGTAAAAAATCATCGTGTAGTCAAGGTCTACTAACTGACTTATGTCTCACTCATTTCTGTTGGTCTTGGGGACACTGCCTATACAATGCCCATGGTCCTTTCACACTTAAAATTGTGTGTTTTAGTGTCGTGGAAGATTTTTCATACTTGTTACGTGAATATCTCTTACTTGCGTTGTAAACATCAATTGGAGACGATATAAACAAACATACGTTCACTAAATACTCGACGCGACTGAGTGTTTAAACGCGGGCGGGCTACGAGTGCGAGCGAGAAAGCAAGCCTCAATTTGCTGCGGCGGCGCGCCGCGTGTTTTCCTCGGCGGCGGCGCGCCGGCGCGGCGCTCATATCTAATTTCGATAACGTGCCTAATTTGCGTTTTGCCTAAACTTCATATTTAAATGGTGTAATGCTTAATTCATCAACTGACTAAATTGGGTTTTGCCTAAACTTCATTTTAAATTGTTTAATACATAATTCTCTAATTGACGTAATCGCGTTTCTCCTAAACTTCAAACATATGACGAAAATTAATTATAAACTCGTTGTCGTGGTTTGAATTTTACTGGCCAATTGAATTTGAAGTGATTGAAAAGCATTCAATTATTATGTCAGCTCAGTTCAGTACCTAAGTGTCGTTTCTCGTTTCTTAACCCTTAGTGCCTATGCCTATTGTTAGTCATATTGGCAATTTGTAAGCTAGAGAACGATTGAGTTAAAATATCAGTTACAAATTACAAAGTTCGGATTCAAAACATCAAACTTCAGGTTAATAGTCATAATCATACTGCGTTTTGGACCTACGCGTTTAAGGCCCAATGTTATAGTCATGATGCGTTTTAGTCTCAATCCTGATATAGTCCTAATGCGCGTGTCATAATGCGGTAAAGTTTACACAGTTTCAGGCCTAACGCGAATTTGTTCAACAGCGATAAATGCATAATGATAATTAGGAAGCTGGCGTTTGATACAATGTGCAACTTAGACTGTGTAGCGACATAGGCATTATTACGTTTTAGGCAAATGGAGAACTAAGGCTAAAACCTGTCTGCTAAGACCTAAGAATGGATACATGGCAACATATTAACGTAACATCCTGACGTCTAAAGATTGTTTACAAGTAAGTTCATTGACCCAGCTACCTGTTTAGGGTTGGCACAAAGCAGTTTTTAGTCTGAATGTTTAAAAGGCTATAACTTGAAAACGGTAACATATATTTCCATAGTTTCTATGGGGGAAATATATTGCTAAGGTTGAACTATCTGCCAGTTCCGCAAAGGTCCCTCGTGGAAATCCACCCTGTATCAACAAGAAATCAAAGTAGGTACATAGATAAATAAATTTACAAATCGGCCCAGGCAGCTATCTCGTCTTAGAGTAAGCGGGGAACAAATATTAAAAAAAGATTCCGAAGAACTGAGAACCTCCTTTTTAGGGTTCCGTAGCCAAAATGGCAAAAACGGAACCCTTATAGTTTCGTCATGTCCGTCCGTCCGTCTGTCCGTATGTCACAGGCATTTTACTCAAAAACTACATGATGGATATTAATGAAATTTGGAATATAGGTGTCTTGTATGAGCCGCTACTTAGTTTTGTAGTTAAATAATTAAAATAAATATTTTTAGGGGGGGCACTCCATACATGTCACAGAAGCTAAAAAAATGTTTTTTCAGAAAATATCAACGTGTGGTACATAGTTCGACAGCTCTTTCAAAAAAAATTTAAGGTTCTTAAGTAATGTTTTTGATTAAGTGAATACCTTTGGAAATAATCGCTCCGAAAGTTGTGAAAATTGTGTCCCCCCCTCTATCTTCTAAACCGTGTGTCCGAAAAATATGAAAAAAATCACGAGGGTAACGCTTAATTAATGCTTTCAACGAAAATTATTTTCAACAAGATCGAAGTAACCGTTTTTGAGTTATTGCCAATAAACTGCGCTTCTCAACAAAAGGACGTAATTGCTATGAAGATACGCTCTTTTGTTGTTGTACTTTTTTACCTTATAGTTACGGCTATGGAACCCTACACTGAGCATGGTCCGTCATGCTCTTGGCCAGTTATTTAAAACTAGTTGAAAACGTCGTCCAAAAGAGACCGCCTTTTTTTAATCACTAGAAATGGTTAAACATTCTTTAATCTCCTGTCCATCGCTGTAACTAATTTAATAACTAATGCTACATAAGTAAAACAACATGTTTTCGACGACATAAATCGGATAGCATGATAATTATGTAGTATACCTACTTAAATATATCTTTATCGTTCGTTACTCAGAGACGCCCACAAACTTCGAAATAAGATGCGTATAGACGCTCCTACTTATTTGTATTTACCTACACATATTTACGTAATATCTCGTGACCTCAGATAAAAAATATTGGCTTCATAAGGTTCATATTTGTCGTTCTTTCCGGCGAGACTCCAATGAAACTTGACACGAAGAATATAAATATCTGATATGAACTTATTGCTATAGTACTAGAGTAGCCGATGTTAATACTACTTACATTACACAACTAAGGTGGTAGTAAAACAAAGAAAAGCCGAGATCGCAGATGTTTGCGGCCCGAGCTGCAAGCTAGGGACGTAAATATGCGATCGAGGGCTTTCTTTATTACTTCCCGGGTTGTGTACATCATTTTATGGGTATCCCCTTATTTGGTATAAAACCAATCCGTATAAAATCACTTCGTCGAAATTCATTTCGGATAATGATTCATTTCGTATAAATTCAGATGGCATAAAAATTAAAGTGTATAATTACATTTCGTATAAAATTCAAATGCTCTAAAGTCATCTTGTATAATTTCGTATGATATAACATTCATTTGATCGAAACGTTATTTGTTATAAGTATTATAAGGTATAACATTCATTTGCTCGAAACGTTTTTTGTTATAAGTATTATAAGGTATAACATTCACGGGGTATAACTGTTAAAAGCTCTAATTTTTGTAAACCCTTAATATTATTGAAATATGAGGCCCAGGTTTCACTGTAATGTATACAGGATGTCACTGTGATATATACAAAATGTCATTGTGATATATACAGGGTGCCATTGTGTTATATACAGGGTGTCACTGTGATAGATACAGGATGTCACTGTCAGCAGAGAAAACATGTCTGTAAGCAGTTTAATTGAGATATACAGGGTGTCACTGTGATAGATACAGGATGTCACTGTGATATATACAGAGTGTCACTGTGTTAACTACAAGGTGTCACTGTAATGTATACAGGGTGTCACTGTGATATATATAGAATGTAATTGTAATATAAACAGGGTGCAATTGTGTTATATACAGGGTGTCACTGTGATATATATAGAATGTAATTGTGATATAAACAGGGTGCAATTGTGTTATATACAGGGTGTCACTGTGATAGATACAGGGTGTCACTGTGATAGATACAGGATGTCACTGTGATATATACAGAGTGTCACTGTGTTATATACAGGGTGTCACTGTAATGTATTTTAAGTAATATTTGGTGTAATGTATATTTCAAAATATATCGCAGCTTAGTCATAATCTAGTCATATATATTTTTCCAAGTTCACATTTTTAAGCAATAAGCTTTTCCAAATTATACTGCTGTTTATGAATGACCCTAAAAACGAAACAGCTCCCAAAAATAGGTAGGTTAGGGTTATTTTTTTTGATGACCCTAAAAACGAAACGGCTCCCAAAATAGGTAGGTTAGGGTTATTTTTTTTGTTGATGACCCTAAAAACGAAACGGCTCCCAAAAATAGGTAGGTTAGGGTTATTTTTTTTGATGACCCTAAAAACGAAACGGCTCCCAAAAATAGGTAGGTTAGGGTTATTTTCTTTGATGACCCTAAAAACGAAACGGCTCCCAAAATAGGTAGGTTAGGGTTATTTTTTTTTATGACCCTAAAAACGAAACGGCTCCCAAAAATAGGTAGGTTAGGGTTATTTTTTTTTGATGACCCTAAAAACAAAACGGCTCCCAAAATAGGTATGACCCAGTCATTTCGAACATTCGAGGTCGCAAAAAATCGCACAACGCTGAATATGTTGGGATGTTGTTAGGATACATATAAGTAGTGTACACTCGATTTTGCAGTTTTGGAAAAGTTGTGCTAAATGTGTGGTGGTCGAAAAACACCGAAATTTTCGGTCATTTTTCAGATTTTGGTCTGTACCTTCTAAAAATCGGATTTTTGGATAAAATTGTCCATGACACTATTAAAGAAGATAAAATTTCCTACAATATGAGTGTAACATCAACTCTGCATGCTTAGAAAATGTTGAGATATAGCACTTCAAAAAATTTCAAATTTTCCTAAAAAGTTCGAAATTGCACTTTCAGCTACCTCTCACGCTGAATAACAGCTGTAATACTGATCTTACAATGACAATCAGATTTATGAAATTATAGAGCAATTATTGAGCTTTATTTTAAGTATAATTTGAACCCTGTACTAGCGATAATTCTCTTGTTATCGGAAAAAACCAAATCATTAGAGAACTCAGATTTCTCAGGAAAGAGTGCTCCTAAAGCAAATTGTTAGTATATTGCGCAGTTATTCATAGGAAGTTTTAAAAATGACTTTATATTTCTAAACATCATTCATTTAAAAAGTCCTGAGGGACCATGATGATCGCGTACATCGCACATTATGTAAATGACAAAAGCATCGTCACATTTACATACGTGCGTAAATTCGAGAGCGTTGAATACTTTATTATTTATTTATACTGTGATATGAGCAACCATCATATGCCCGCTAAATTAGTCTTAAATACACATTGTATGATCTTGGTCAAAAAATGTGAAAATCAACGTGAACAGGACACCGGACACCATGTAAATTCTTATTTATTGCAATAAGTTACAACTTAGAAGTGAGTATGTAGTTCCTACTGGAACATTCCATGAAAACATATTTTGTTTGTCGCTTACGTAATGCTGTGGTAGCAAACCCTAATATTTTTTTTAGTTACTAAGAAACACTACCAATCTTAAAGCCAAGTTTTGATGTTACCATACCGATATTCAGATTTTAATTTTACTTGTAAAAAGTATTAAAAAGGTAGTGTCCCTGACATAACGTTTCCGTGGAATGCTCCTACTGTGTTTGAGATAAGGGTTATTCTTCAGTAATATGTCTGCGGTCACCTTATTCCTCTGGCCCTTTTTCATACTAAATGTATGGAGACAGAAGAATAAGTCGCAGACATATTTCTGAAGAATAACCCATAACACTTCTGCCCTTTTTGAGCCGAGGAAAATTTTGACTCGGCTTCCCGTTTCTTAACTATTACCCCACTCATAAGAATCTTATGTAGGGCTCCTTGTACACCCAAATTTGTATTTTTATGGGTAGGTTATGTAGGAATATCGGGCAGCAACGTCTTCCATTGGGGTTAAACCAGGGTGATGGACTTTGGCACTGATAGAAGATCGTACACGTATTTCGTAACATTAGGTTGGTCATCTTGCCTACGTTACGCATATTGTTAACTTATCTAGCATATAATTTACGTATTTCACACAACTGTTGGCTACATCCTACCCATCACGATTCAGTCTCTCTATCGCAACTGCTTGATAGAGGTCATCTTTACTATTGAAATTAAAACATCAGGATGGATTGTAGCATATTTGTTACAATTACTGAAAGGCTGTGGAGAAGAAAAAGCTCATGCCGGACAGCTAGGCTTAACCTTGTTCTGTGCAGAGTTTGTTAGAGGGAGACCTGAGGCTAATTACGAGTACATAGTAGAAGACAAGCTAATGTTTTTAGTAAAAATCCATACAAGCTTACTTATAACATTATCTCGTACTTTGTTATGCAATAAGCCCCTGCTTGATTACTTAGCCATGAACATGATTTTGACGACTCTTTTCTAAGTGTAATCCAGAAGAATACGACCATTTAGCCAATTGCGTAAAGGCAAGCCTAATATTATAAGTACTTACACAAAATAGGAGCATTATTAGATGCGGAAAACTAGTAGGTGTAAACTTATAACCACGTAAAACTACACATACCTACCGGTTGCGTGTCGTTTCGTTGACAAACGTTGAATCTAATGTTTTATGTCATCGAATCGAAGATAACTTTTTGCCGGATTCCGTAAAATGTCAGCAATTTATTGCGATAAATACTAATTTACATTGCGTCCTGCAATTCTATCACTGGAGTCAGCCGAGGACTCGCCATCACTTTACGTTGAGTTTCACATTTTATGACTAAAATATTACGATGTGTATCTAAGACTAATTTAGCGGGCATATGATGGTTGCACATACCACAGTATAAATAAATAATAAAGTATTCAACACTCTCGAATTTACGCACGTATGTAAAAGTGACGATGCTTTTATCATTTACATAATGTGCGATGGACGCGATCATCATGGTCCCTCAGGACTTTTTAATTGAATGATGTTTAGAAATATAAAGTCATTTTTAAAACTTCCTATGAATAACTGCGCAATATACTAACAATTTGCTTTAGGAGCACTCTTTCCTGAGAAATCTGAGTTCTCTAATGATTTGGTTTTTTTCCGATAACAAGAGAATTATCGCTAGTACAGGGTTCAAATTATACTTAAAATAAAGCTCAATAATTGCTCTATAATTTCATAAATCTGATTGTCATTGTAAGATCAGTATTTCAGCTGCTATTCAGCTTGAGAGGTAGCTGAAAGTGCAATTTCGAACTTTTTAGGAAAATTTTAAATTTTTTGAAGTGCTATATCTCAACATTTTCTACACATGCAGAGTTGATGTTACACTCATATTGTAGGGAATTTTATCTTCTTTAATGGTGTCATAGACAATTTTATCCAAAAATCCGGTTTTTAGAAGGTACAGACCACGATCTGAAAAAAGACCGAAAATTTCGGTGTTTTTCGACCACCACACATTTAGCACAACTTTTTCGAAACTGCAAAATCGAGTGTACACTACTTATATGTATCCTAACAACATCCCGACATATTCAGTGTTGTGCGATTATTTGCGACCTCACCCAGATTTTTATGTTCGCCACGACGGGGGTAGTAGGTTAGGGTTATTTTTTTTAATGGCCTTAAAAACGAAACGGCTCCCAAAAATAGGTAGGATAGGGTTATTTGTTTTGATGACCCTAAAAACGAAACGGCTCCCAAAAATATGTAGGTTAGGGCTATTCTTTTTGATGACCCTAAAAACGAAACGGCTTCCAAAAATAGGTAGGTTAGGGTTATTTTTTTTGATGACCCTATAACGAAACGGCTCCCAAAAATAGGTAGGTTAGGGTTATTTTTTTTGATGACCCTAAAAACGAAACGGCTCCCAAAATAGGTAGGTTAGGGTTATTTTTTTTTTATGACCCTAAAAACGAAACGGCTCCCAAAAATAGGTAGGTTAGGGTTATTTTTTTTGATGACCCTAAAAACAAAACTGCTCCCAAAATAGGTAGGTTAGGGTTATTTTTTTTGATGACCCTAAAAACGAAACATATAACACAGTGACACCCTGTATATAACACAGTGACACCCTGTATATAACACAGTGACACCCTGTACCTATCACAGTGACACTCTGTATCTATCACAGTTACACCCTGTATATAAAACAGTGACACCCTGTATAAGCCCTGTATATGGAGCAGCCTGTATATGCTTTGATACGCAAGGGCGAAGGGGCTGCTCTTCCCGCAGCGGCGGAGCAGTTGCGGAGCCCGACCGACTGTTTTGTATACATTGTGACGATTAGATATTTTGAATGTTCTACGTTTTAAATATACGATCAAGTAATTGTTATACAAAATGAATATTATGCGTAATAATTTTATACATCTTAAATGTTATGCATAATGATTTTATACATTTTGAATGTTAGACATATTGAAGAATAGAGATTTCGTATTTAGAGCTTTTAAATGTTATACAAAATGAATTTTAACCGAAATGAATGATTATACGAAGTGATTTTATACGTTTTGAATTTATACGTTTTGATTTTATACCATTTAGTTTTATACGAAATAAGGTAGACCCCATTTTATGTCTACACTTGGCCAGAAAGCCTAGCGCGCGGTAAAAGCCACTTTATGGCCAGGTGTAGCATAAAAACTGTTCCAATACAAATTCACTACGTTCTTATCGTTCGTGTTAAACCTGAAAACTTCTATTCGCGTACACGCAATTGGTTTGTATTCCTAAATATTAATTTTAATTAAAAAAAGGTTCGGTTCGCTGAGCGTTTTCACTGACTTGGAAACAGAGACAGAAGGATATTATCCAGATATTTAAATAAACAAGCGTATAACTCCTAATTCCTACCCTAATAGTTTACTAATCACAATCTGTAGTTAAATTTAAAAAAATGGATCTATCAACTTTTTTATGTTTGTTCTGTCCTGTTGTCCAAGAGACAACAGTGTGACGTGTGACACTGTCAGCGTCAGAGTTTTTCAAAAAAACTGTTATAGTAGGTATCTGCTACTAATGTGCATAGGAGATATTTCATAAAATAATGGGTTTATAACTACAACAAAAATGTACGTTTGATGAATTTAAACTGTAGAAAACATATAGAAAATAATGTTTTTAAAGAGTTGTCCAGGGGACGTAACCATGGCAACGAGGTACAAGAAAAAGTTGATCCACCCAATTACGTCTTTATTATCGCTTTTTATTTTTACCCACGGTGGACGGAACAGAACTGAGATGGATATGAGTTTTGGGCTGGGGTTATAGGTTGTTTGAGTATCTGTATGTTATCGTTTTTCTGGAAAAATACTGGACCGATTTCAATGTAACTTTTTTGTTTAAAAGCTGACTTGATTGAGTGTCTCAGCTAGATTTCACCACTTTACGACTCCCTCCGTGTTGCTCCAAGGTTTAATTTGAGCCCCTGAGTTTTTGGTGTAAATATGTTCATTACATCAAATAGGCATGGGCTCCCAATGCTAACAAATTAGAATTAATACCTAAAAATTTCCATAGATGGCATGATAGGTGTCAAATTAAGAATTAATCCTTTCGGTTGATCGCCATCTATTGACAGGTAGTGGCTTTACGCAGGTTTTTAGTCACTAAAATAAATTATAATAAACTCGAAGAGGATTTATGCCGTATTGACTTTAACCCAGTTTACAATTGCGCTGACGCTGACACTGCAATGTCGTATCTAATAAAGAATATTCAGAATGCATTGACACGCAATACTAAGTACGTAAACGTAAGTAAAAAAGACTACAATATTAAACCCTGGATCACTCCAGGGCTGATTCGTTGCATGCGTAATAGAGATAGATTGCACATGAAGGCTAAGTCTAAGCCGGAAAATCCCATATTGCAATGCACTTATAAAAGATATAGGAATTTTTGTAATGATATCCTAAGAAAAGTCAAGTCCAGTTACGAAAAGAGTCAGCTTGAAAAGGCTGGAAAAGACAGCAAAAAAATGTGGAAACAAATAAAAAACCTAACTTTCACTACAAAACAACATGACTCATCTACAGATCTATTAACATCGAATGAGTCACCTCTCGTAGCTATTAACCGCGCTAACGATTTCTTTGTCAATGTAGGCAAAAATCTAGCAAATAAAATACACAATCACCCGCCTATTCCGCATCTATACAGCACTTCTACTTTAAATAAGTCCTTTAAATCATTTGCCTTGTTAGAAACGGACGCTGCCGAAGTTAACAGGATTATTACAGGGCTAAGAGACGACTGTGCAGTTGGCTGGGATAATATTTCTAACAAAATCCTGAAGCAATTCAAACACATCCTAGTCCCACCCTTAACCAATGTATTGCAGAAATGTCTATCCGACGGTGTTTTTCCCAAGTGTCTGAAAAAAGCCCTCGTAGTTCCTATTCATAAGTCCGGTAGTAAAGTTCAAATTACGAATTATAGACCAATATCACTGCTTCCTGCGATATCCAAAGTGCTAGAAAAAATTATTAACAACAGGCTGATAAACTACTTAGAGAAAAACTCATTTCTGTCTGGCACGCAATTCGGATTTAGGCCTAGATTATCTACTGCAGATGCTGTTCATCATCTTACTGACTATGTCACACGAGAACTTGATAAAGGAAATCAGGTGATCGGAATCTTCCTTGACCTTGCCAAGGCTTTTGACACAGTTTCCATTTCAGTACTATTGCACAAACTAGAAACCCTGGGTATAAGAGGCACGCAGCTTAGACTCTTCGAAAGTTATTTATCAGATAGGTGTCAGTGTGTGAAATTGGGCCAATTTGTAGGTTCTGACCAAAATAATACTAATTTTGGGGTGCCACAAGGAAGTATTTTAGGTCCAACCTTATTTTTAATATATGTCGAAGTGAACAAATAGCTTAGCCGATCGGTCTCAATCATTGTTACTATTTGGGCGTGTATGTCAAGGAAACACTCGGAAATGGACACACTTCGTTACCTCAACTAATCACTTGGGTTCATGTGAACACTCTCGCCACTAATTACTGTGATTTTTACAAGTTTAAGAGCCAATGGTTTGGTTCGCGAACAACCACATCAATTCACCCATATCGCGTCAAGCCCGCGCGCGAAACTCTTGACTGTCAACAACTGTCAAATGTCATTGAATCTTCGAACCACTCCATTCGGGTTACTAAATTGCCCGCTCTCAAATCATTTAAGCATGTTTCCATTTTAAATTGGATTTTGACTACTAATTAAATCCACGCTTCGTCACGGCCACCCTGCATAGTCACACGTCCTCGTGTGTAAATCTATTTCCCGTACACTTAGCATTTATGACTGAATAATAGACAATGGTTTATACCATACGCCACTCGGTCACCCTGACTAACCTTATGTTGCATGACTCTATTCCTAACACTCATTTGCACCCCCAGCTAGATTGATTATTCAGAAAGAATGTTCATTCCTTTAATTTGCAAATACTACTTAGCTCACAAGATTATTTCAAAATGATGACTGCTATACCTACCCTACCACATAGGAAATTTAATTCCACCTAACGTCAGTGCCACACAGGCTCGTCAGCGCCACACAGGCTCGTCAGCGCCACACAGGCTAATGCGTGCCACACAGGCTAATGCGTGCCACATAGGCTAATGCGTGCCACATAGGCTAGAGTGCGCCACAAAGGCCAATGTATGCCACACAGGTTACTATGTGTCACACAGATCAGTGTATGCCACACAGGCCAGTATGTGCCACACAGGCCATTATATGCCACACAGGCTAGTATGTGCCACACAGGCTAGTATGTGCCACACAGGCTAGTATCTGTCACACAGTCTTGTCATAGTCATCTACGTAACGAACATGACGAATCCCTTATTATTAACTAACATGACCGTTATACCCTATGCACTCCGATTACTCTGACACATGTGTATCCTAACCCTGTGAATTTAATGACCCATAATCATTGTTTTTTAGAATACCATTTCTTTACAGCATGTGTGAAATATCAAAGCTAGGAAATTTAGATATTAACTTGTAAAAGTTTACTTCACCTATACTGTTATTGTAATAAGGTTTTGTTACAATCAACTCTGGCCGCTTAGAATCGAATGATTCATATTCAATTTGAATGTAAGAATGTTGATGTCGTTCTTTGAACGACATGTCAATTCACTCCAGTCCCAGCCTTCAGGATAGCAAGGTAAATGTCATTTGTATAGAGATTTGTTTATAATCAATATTGTGATTAAAATAGAGTGATAGTTGATTAAAAGAAGTGTCCAAAGTCCTCCGTGTATTAATCACATATTCCATTAAATTATCTCAATTTTCAGAACATGATATGCAACTTATACTGCAATTTTAATTTGAGTAATAAATAATCAAATTAGATTTAATCATGATCACAGACATACAAAAGAGGAGAGCACATTACATCTAAACATGCCATGCTTACCAGTCTTGCATCGCTGTATTAAGTACTTCTGTTTTAATTTAATTTATAAGACCTCCTAAGCTGATGATGAACACATAATGTACTTGACATAGAGTATGCCAATAATTATGTACCACTGCATAGTGCCAGTACGGGGACCACAGCCTGCTCACTAACATCCGAGAACTAGCCCGCACCAAGCCCGGGGCTGATGGGCACACTCACGGGCAATGATTATGTACCTACTAACCATTTCTATTAAGATTTATCAGAGAGAGAGAGAAGTTAATTACTTACTGTTATCCAAGTGCTCAATCATCAAATATGATAATTCCACAACCTTACCGACAGAAGATTTCTTAGTGACTCGATTTCCCAACCTCTACTGTAGTCGATAGCCAGATGATTATCAAGATACCACTTGGGTTATGCTATTTCTGGATAAGCAGCGTGTGAACCTTGTAGTGTATCGCTTGAATCAAGTCCACTTTCCTTGTTGCATACCAAAAGGAGATTCCCATCGTTTGCACTCATACTTATGTGAAATATGTTCACTCTGATCTGTATGTGACTTCCGAGATTCCTTGGGTAATCCCATTTCTGATGTCGAAGTGAACAAATAGCTTAGCCGATCGGTCTCAATCATTGTTACTATTTGGGCGTGTATGTCAAGGAAACACTCGGAAATGGACACACTTCGTTACCTCAACTAATCACTTGGGTTCATGTGAACACTCTCGCCACTAATTACTGTGATTTTTACAAGTTTAAGAGCCAATGGTTTGGTTCGCGAACAACCACATCAATTCACCCATATCGCGTCAAGCCCGCGCGCGAAACTCTTGACTGTCAACAACTGTCAAATGTCATTGAATCTTCGAACCACTCCATTCGGGTTACTAAATTGCCCGCTCTCAAATCATTTAAGCATGTTTCCATTTTAAATTGGATTTTGACTACTAATTAAATCCACGCTTCGTCATATATATTAATGACCTTTGCAACCTTCGACTCGAATGTGGTAAAATAATTGCCTATGCAGACGATACCGCTTTAATTTTCTCAGCCAGCACAGTCTGTGAAGTCTACAAACATGCTCAACGAGGTTTCAATATTGTAAATAATTGGTTACAGCACCACTTACTAACCCTTAATGCTGAGAAGACAAACTATATTAAGTTCTCCATGCGAAAAAATCTAACCACAATATCAAATCCACCACTCTACGCTCACCACTGCAGTTGTCCTGATGGTAACAACTGTCCCTGTCCTGCAGTCTTACCTATAAGTAATATAAAGTACCTTGGTGTCATAATAAACGATACTTTATCGTTTAGACCCCATATCGTAGCGTTAAGCAGCCGTATCCGTAAGCTAATATTTGTGTTTAAAACATTGCGCAATTTTGCAGACTCAGGGTTAATAATGACAGTTTACTTTGCACTTTGCCAGTCTTTACTAACGTATTGCATCTCATCGTGGGGTGGAGCGGCTAAAACTATCTTGTTGTCAATCGAGAGAGCACAGCGAGCAATCTTGAAGGTCTCAACTTTCCGCTCTTTCCGTTACCCCACTGACCTGTTATACAAGTCTTGCAAAGTACTAACAGTTAGACAGCTTTTTATTATGAGCACTGTACTAAAACAGCACAAAATGCTTACTTATAGCACAGACCAAACTATTATCAAACCGCGTTTAGAAAGGGATTGAGCTCATATGTCATTTTTGAACTAATGCATGATATGACATTGTCAGTGGTAGAGTATGCAGATAAATTAAATTGTTATTTTGGTACAATGAAGTTCTAAAGCATGGAAAAAATATCAAATTATACAGCGTTTTCCTTTTTTAGGTGTGCTCAATTTACAAGAATTTGCTCTGGCGACATTGCCTTCTTTTTTTATTAATGTTACTGTGTTTTTTCCAACGCCCGTCGCGGCCACCACACGATTCAAAACTTTGGTATTATTGTTCAGTAATCCAATTATTTCCTGCAATGTATCTCTTGGAATACTTACCTCAGAGACGATTGCATTTACGCTTAAGATGGCCATCAAAGTTTTCAAAAGAACCTTCGTCTTATCGTTTTCTTTATTAAAATATGTTAGTACATTGTAGACAATTTCTCGGCATCGACCGTATAATACCTACTTTACCGCGATTCATATTGTATACAAACGTATTTTTGAAACGCTACGGCAATTTGATAAAGCGAAATAATGTGACTGGTGACAGATTTGTCAAATATGATAATACTATTTTTTATTAAACAAATGACAATATTTACCGAGAATAGAGTTTAAATATGCAAATCATATTTAGCTATTAATTCTATTATCTATAAGGGTGTGCACTTATGAAGATCTCAAAGATTGGTTTATGATTATATTTAATCATTTATTAAGTACACTTGTGCTAACGGTACACTCGAATCCCTTTCTCAACGCGGTTTGATAATAACAAGAGACGGAAAGATCTCGTTTGCACCCAACCCACAACTAAACATGCTTTTACATCAAGATTTTTTGGGGTTTTGGGGCCACGACTGTATAATAAGCTAAATGCTGAATGTAGTATTTATAAACTTAGTCTTGCTGAATGTAAGAAAGTCGTACAAGAAGCCCTGAAAAACTTGACCTATGAAGATACAGAGAAATTACTGACTGTTCTAAAATAAGCATTGTATTATGTTCGTTCTTTTTTATTTAATGTAGATAAAATTATACAGATACGTAGATAAAATTTACAAAGTCAAGCTTAAAGACATAGATGTATTGTTAACTATTTTTTTTTTTTAGCTATAATTTGATTTAAACCTTAAACACGAATTTATTTCATATTTAGGTAATCTAGTTGTTTTTCCTTATGTACTCACTTTTTTATTGCCTGAGACACAGGTTTTTCCTAGTTCAGGCTCATGATGTAATAATTTAAGTACCTACTAATTTTAGACCCTCTTGGTTATGTAATGTTACTATGATTATGAATAAATGATTTTATTATTATTTATTATTATTATTTTGAACTTTATAGATACCTATTCCGCAACATAGATTATAAACGTAGTGAATTTAGCCCGTATATATTTAAATCCTATGATAAAATATGTTATGAATTCCGCACGTTCTGCAATTTTACTTTATGTATTTTGATCGTACGCAAAACGTATAGCATGATCGTAACCGTATAACATGTGTTTTTAAGTATTTTGCTACGTAACCGGCTTAGGTACAAAAGAACCAGCGTAAATTTCTCCCACCTTCGGAATCTAAATAAAATTTACACACGAAATATACATTTAAATATACATTTGGTCACAAGAAGTATACTATTTACAACTTTGCTGTGGTAATTTGTAGCTAAATGGATATTACAATAATTGCACTTATACTGTACTGGACTGGAAGAAAATGAATAAAGAACATCATAATAATGTTATATTAGGTGGTATTTTATAAATTGGAACTTTGTATCAAACTGTTGTAGACCTCTGCCTCTGCACAGATTATAGGAATATAACCAGATATTTCACTCTCACACGTACAAAAAAACAAGACGTACATACAAACACAAAAATTCCCACGCTAACAATAGGGCTATTGTTAGCGTGGGAATTTTCCGACTGCTCCATTTCAACATATTTATATAAATTTTAAAAAGGACGTAAACACATAAACATAAAAATGTTGTTAAGCTCTTTTTTTAAATTGTCTAGCATGGTCACGGTACGGTAAACTTCGCGCAGTACAGTATGTTTCCCCCTATTCGATCTTGGCCGACGCCGAAAATTATAATTATTAATATGTTAAGACTTCATGTTAAAGCATCCGTGGTCTAATAATTAAATGGTCTAATAATGAACTCAAATAATTTAGCACTTTGTTTATACACAAACAAACTAAGGTAGGTACTTATCACTGCAATTCAATATAAGTTGATAGTATTCACAGATTTTCTTAATCAAATGAGTTGGAAAACGAATACGTTATATGTATTTAAAATACATTATTGATAATTCGCACAGTTCTCGATCGCGACGGCGGCCGGCATCAACGGCGTTTGCGTACTGCAAGGATAATTATATTGTGCCAGTGTGAAAGACTTGATAATGCATGTTTATAAAATCAAACGTACAACCCAAAAGAACCCCTCAAGGACACACGCGCGTCGAATATGGAGTCGTAAGCGAGGCTTTATATGTATAACTATATTATATCGTGATATAGTCATTTACTTTAAAATGCCTGCGATCGGACCTTGACGAACGCCATCTAGTGACGCATCATTATATTAGTAGGATCGATTGCTGAGCTAGATACCGTCAGTTCAGTGCTGCCGCCTATGATCACACTATGGAACTAACGTAGTATCCCAATCCAGCAGAGTTAGGACGCTACGCGTATTTGTTTGAGATTGGGTATCTGTACTAGTATTCTGTAATCTTTGAAATAGGTATCCTAATGAGATATTAGCGCTATTATAATTGTCATTAGTACAATTAGGTCACATCTGGTAAAATCAATGATTTTCAACTAAAACCAGTTTTATTACGATTGAATGCAGCAAGCTGATCAAGATTCAAGCAACTTTATTCAAATACCTACCTCGCTAAGCAACTAATATAAATACAAACTAGGACCAGAACCATAAGGACTTATAACACTATAAGATTATATTAAAATACCGCATATCTCTCCTAAAGGGCCAAGCCAAGTATGCTGGAACAGTGTTTACGATTTACAGTTTTGTGGGCATAATGCCAAGTGTCTGATAGTATCCGAGTTTGTTGTACTTTCGCCTTTGATAATTTGCAAGATATTTATAAAGTTATATTAAAATTTGTGGCGCGAAAACAACATCGTATCGGAATAGCTATTGTCACAATGCCGCGCCTTATTATCTTGCTATACACTTAAAAAAATATTTGTTCCCAACACTACCTACAGATTTTTGCTAGTTTTCTGTACACATTCAATCCCTTCCCCTTCGCTTCTACAGGTTTCTATTTCTGCAATTTTTTATCTCCAATGATTTTCATTCCTAATTCTACAGATTCTTATCGCTACAGATATTTTTTTTTACATATTTGCATTACTATGTCTGCGACACAACCATTGTGGCTTCGAGTGAACAAGAGATGGCTGCTCTGCTGAAGAAAATTGAAGCAGAAAGTGCTAAGTTTGGCTTGAGGATAAATCACAGCAAAACCCAAATTATGGTGGTAGACAGAGCACGAATCATTCCTCAATCTGATGCTCTTGACAGCTACGAGAAAGTAGATACGTTTGTGTAACTGGGGTCATTAATTTCTAATGATGGTGGCAATACCCAGGAGATACGTCGTCGAGCAGGAATGGCCAAAAGCGCAATGACGAAACTCGACAAGCTTTGGAAAAACCGTGGTATTCGTCGTGTAACCAAGGTACGGCTGGTGCGGACATTGGTCTTTTCCATCATCATGTACGGTGCAGAAACATGGAGCCTGAAGAGTCTAGACAGTAGCAAGATCGACGCTTTCGAAATGTGGTGCTGGGGAAAGATGCTCAGGATCCCATGGACCGCAATGAGAACAAACGAGTCCATATTAAAGGAGCTGAAAATTACGAAGCGACTGTCATCTATTTGTAATGAGAGGATCCTCAAATTCTTTGGGCATATAATGCGTTCTAATCAGCACTGCTTTGAGAGATGCATTGTTCTAGGCCAAGTTGAAGGCCGACGCGCCAGAGGACGAATCCCGACAAGGTGGTCTGACACCATAAAAAATGCTTGTGGAACCATGCAGTGGGCAGCCCATAATATATGGCTCTTGACCGCGCTATGTGGAGGGAGTTGGTCACGATCCTCAGTAATGAGGGGACAACAAGAAAGAAGAACCATGTCTGCAGATATTTGCATTTCTAAACCCCATGTCTACAAATTATCATTGCGAAAAATACTCCTGCCTCAACTATATCAATTGTTACGGGTTCTGTAAAGATGGGCCTTAGGCTGCGTTCCCACCAGGGATGTGCGAGGATGCGTAGCGAGGGAGGTGTTTCTCATATAGCCTAAAGCTCAGTATAATAACAGTAATTTTTCTTCCTACAAAAGGTACATCGCGCGGCTTGTATGTGTGCGCGCCGTGAACGAACCCACTACAAGCAAAGTTTTACGAATACGTAAGAATGCTCCAGTGCGCCTAACCGCTCGAAGTTTGACTACTAGTCTGTCATTATACTTTGCCTAAAGGTAAGCGAGGGGCCTGGCTTGGAACAGAACACATACTTGTCCATACAAATAAGATGAAACTGCTTGTAAATAGAAAAAGCAAAATATCAGAAAATGTCTCTACTTTTCCCCTCTACATTGTACCGAGAGGTAGAGAGCTCAGTTAGAAACAATTTGCATTAAATATGCAAGATGCAGCCAACAGGCTAAAACTGACTCAAGGGCAGGCCCCGACTCACAATGTTTCTCTGAAGCTACAATCATGTCTGACAAAATTACATTTTGGAACTTAAGCCTTGGGAATAGGGTTTAAATTTGTATGCATATTTTCAAACTTTGTGATCGGACTGCTTTAACCAATAATCCTAGTCCCTGTGATAGATCCTAGTAACAGGTGAAGTGTATATCATACATTTCCACATGTATGGTAAGTTTTGTAAAGGCATAATAGTATAATGACCTTTGAACATGTGCATACAGGGTGGGAGGGACTATACCGACAAACTTTAACTATAGATTCTAACAACTATTAGGAGTAAAAAAAGTTATGTGGTGTATAGTCGAAAAACGCTTACTTTCGGAGATATTCATTATTTTGTAAATGAAAACTCCCAAGTGTGTAACAAGCCCTAATAAATGTGACTAAGATACCTTTACTATTTTTTTAAATCCTTTAACTAAACAGGAATTAACCTTCGCAGTATTTGATGGTAAGCGAGTACGAGGCCAAAAAATTGACCCTTCGTTTCCATTTTAGCTTTTTTTTTCTTTTTGATAACTTTTCAGCCAGTAAGGACATGTTTATAACGAGGGGCTTAATTTACTGATTTATTTTGTTCCATAAGACTATTAATGTAAAATGACAATATTCGACCCATGTTGATATAACATTATTTACTCGTCACACCACCAGGAATTCATGGCTAAAGTATGTCGGTATAGTCCCTCCCACCCTGTATAATTTGTGTGACTGGCGTCACTATGTCCATAGGTATCATTCTTTTCTCATCCTATCCTATCCTACTAATATGATAAAGGTGAATCAACTTTTTTTTGCTTTATGCAAAGATTGCCCTTTCTCCTTATTTGTTCACCTTTTGCATGATTTAAATGGAACAAGATCTTACATCTAGAGATAGATTACGTAAAAATAAAAATTGTTTTTAACAAATAAATAGCCTGATCCAGCCGACGAACCCTTATTTTCATACAAAAGTGGGGAACAGCTATGTTCCCTAGGTCACTGCTTATGAAAAAGTTATAATAAAAAATATTTGCATTACATAGCTTTATTGTCTGTCTTTTAAATGAGCATACACTTTATTAAAAAAATATACGAATAACGATCTCCTTTCAATTTTAGTCGGAGAAGGTGAAATTTTGTTGACAAAGAAAAGTTGATTCACCCATAAATAAGTTTGTGAAGATGTTTGGATGTTTGTTACTAAATAATGGGGTAACAGCTGGATGGATTGAGATGAAATTTGGCATGCAAGTAGTCCTGGATTGATACATAGGATACTTTATATCCTGGTATAGAGTTCCCTTGGGACATTAACGGGCATCACGTGGGCAAAACCATGGGTATGTGCTTGTCTTTTTATAGATGTTAGAGGTCAATGATGATGATACTATTATATATTTATCTGTTAGTATAATATTCCTAGCTGTCCTCACGCCTGGCATAACATTAGATGGATTCTATATGCTACAGAGGCATCATGCAATTGCTAGGACCTAGCTGACAAATGCTACCTTAACTGTACAACCAGTCTAGAAATGTACCTGGTCTGAATAAAAATTGTCCTGTGTGTTGATACAGACTATTTATTAAAAAACAATTTAAGATAATCACAAATATGTAGGTATTTGTAAACAAAGTTACAAGATCATTGGTTAAAATGTACCATTTGATTAAACCATAGAATAATGTCCTCTACAAATTTTGAGTACTTTGTATGATTGAAGGCAACAGATAAGCAACCACAGCAACATTTTTGTGCGAGATACAGCGGAACATGAAGACTTTTATCTTATCTCTGGAGGACCACTCTGGTCATAGACATTTTCCAGCTTATCTTAAATGCATTTGAAAATAGTAAAAGTTAAACCAATAAGGATTAAGTCAAACCCCCATGGCTTGACATAAACATGAAATAAGGTTAGAATCTAGCCATAGAAACAATCAAAGTTTTAACATAATGATATTGTTTTGGCATCTAATATTAAAGAAAAAATAATGCACAGTGCATAAGCTATTGTACCTAAATTGTTTCATGTAAATATTACCATAGCATAGAAAACTTAAAGGGAATTAACTCTGATTCTGACAGTTTATTTGGCAATTAAGTTGAAATAAATAAGTCACTAAATAAACATTTCTGCTGATAGATGTATTTTTATGATCAAGAAATTTTTGTAAATGAAATTACAAAATATAAAATCTTGTAAGTTATGGGTACCAAGTTATATTTAGATTATTAACAGTAAGTCTTAACAAAGCCAGAGTTGCATTCTCGGCACGCGCGTCACGCGCGTGGATTTATCAACATCAGACTTTGATCAAGTAATTAAAAAACATTAAGCAACCACAGACGAAAACCGCAACTTTTTAAAAGAACTATGTTTTGACGATGATCTGAGTCGTAACCTATCAAGGTGCTTATAAATACAGTCTTATATTTCTTTGTGAACTTTGTACCTGTTTGTTTTGACGTTGCTTCGTTGGCGTAGTACTAGTAGCCTACATCCCACCCTATACCAGTTAATCATCAATAATAGGCCTACAATAAACCTATTACGTACGGACCAAGAGCTATACCTGCGTACTTCTATTATACAAGCATAAGAACACTTACCGGACTTTAAACATTTCTCGAACGCCTCCTTGGCAGTCACAGATTCCGGCTTCCTGTCCAAAGGCTGCGATAATTCCTGTGTGTATGTAAAATACGTTCGATTCGACAACGCGGCGCTTATACGCCCGAAATTCCGGCTTGATACAATAGGTATTATTTTCCCCATAACCGACATGATTGCTTCAGTATACTAATACTACTTTTCAGGCAGGCACTATTTAGCTACTGGGATATTTCTTGGTATCCCGGTGAAATAATAAATGTTGTTATTTCGGACACACCTCCCGCTTAAAAATAAACACACAACGTTCGCGTCGTCGGCTCCGCCGCGGCCAGTGTTGCCAGATGAAATTTGACAGAAGCAGTAGAAACTTGGCAAAAAAATCAGTAGATTGAGGAAAAAAATCAGTAGATTAAAAAAAACCTAAATATCATTTTCTGTGCTACTTTTAAGCAATACCCAAAGTTTTTCTGTTACTCCGTGAGTTGTAAAATGTACGGAGAACATTGATTTAACGGAGAAGCGTAACGAGCCGCTCACATACACTTAAGTTACCAACTTGTTATATTTACATGTTAACAAAATATACGAATTATCTTCTTCATACATGTTTCGAACGATCGAATCGGGAAGCAACTATGTATGTATCAAAAAGAGCTAGGGCCTCTCATTTTAACAGGTAGCTGCGTCACTATCGGTCCAAACTTTTTTTGCAAAGGGCCACTCTGCACCTTTGAAAAACTCGCTCGAGTCACATGCCATGGTCAACCAGAGTTAAGGAATCTTTTTTCTCGGTCGCTGGAATCCCAGGGGTGTTTCACTGGTAAACGAGCTCTCGCATGAAATCGGCTTATTAGGACGCAACTGGTGACGAGAAAATGAAAACTGAAAAAAATATCTTGGAAATGTTAGCGACACTTGACTTTCCCTACCAATCTTTACTGTGACAAGTGAAGTGGTACATGGCGGTGGCATTGGCACTGATGCACCGTCACGGAGTAATTTATTTTTTATTTTTTTGTATTTAGTAGCTTGGATTTTTATCCACATAAGAAAAGCAGGTAGATTTGTGAAATTTTTAGAAATAATTCAGTAGATCAGTAGATTTATCAAAAATCAGGTAGATCTACTGCTTTATCAGTAGATCTGGCAACACTGGCCGCGGCAGAATGACGTTTGGAATTGTAAATCTATAGATCTATTAGGCAGCGGCGCCAAGTTCAGAAATGGAGGAAAAAAAAACTTGGGCCACATAAACAAAATAAAACGTAAAATCTTTCTTTCTTTAGAGTAGGGCTATATTACATTACATGAAATTGAACTATGATTATTATTAAACCAATAATCCAAAGGGGATCTCGGCTTCCGACACAAATGAATGCTAGTCTACCAGTCTCTAGTAGTGTATAAATGAAATCGTATCCTCACTATTTTATTCATGCTACACTATGTACCACTATGTACCACTATGTACTGATGCTACAGTTCATACTTTACATTAGAAAAAGATCATTATTTTCCAATTCCCTTACCTTCAGTGCCATTATGGAATCAGTGTCCAAAAATCCTGTAAAGTAAAAAAAATATTTTAGTTTTGTTTTTTAAAATAGTATAATATGATATGGGAATTTAAATTACAGTTCATATAATGAACATAATTTTAATACATTATAAGCATAATAATGTTATACCTGCAGTCATGAAAAATGCTTTAATTTAAATGCAATGAAATCTATTTAACCAATTTTTCAAGCAAAATTAAAAGTGACAAATTAAAAAAGAAGCGCGAATCTTTTTTTTTCACGTAGAAAAGATAAATCGAATCGTAGATACGAATTTTGGATTAATGATTACCGGAGATTTGTAAGATAATTAAATTTCACTCGGTGAATAGAGGAGACTATGCTATACTATAAAATGTGTCTTAGTTTTCTGGTAATGATAAAGCAAATAGTAATATTTAATCTAATTTAGTTTGATCAAATTTTTTTATCGAGTCTATTTCATGTGGTTCATCGTCATCTAAGCAGTCCAACCAACATAACAAATTATCGTATTGCCAACATAAGGACAAAAAATAGCATAATAGCTGCGTTCATAGTTAATAATTTCATTACATGTTTTGTAATGCCTATAGAATTTATTTTACGATATTAATTAATGTTTTATCATTACTAATGCCTAAATTTGATGATTTTATTATAAAAAGATTATTTGGTCTATTTTTTATTAGCATAGAGTAACGTCATCTTGTGATGATATCACGTGACGGCACGTGAAGGAACATAGACAAGGCAGCCATTCGTCAGTTTTCAGGCGGACAGGGCAGCGCAGTTTAGTGTTTTATTGAGCGGCCTGCCTGTACACTCAAAATAAGTAAAATGAATGTCGCTCAGGCTACTAAGGAGCATGTTTTGGCAGTGTCCAGGGACTTCATATCCCAACCCCGTCTGAGTGAGTAAATCTTATTTATCCCGAAATCTGATTCGTCTTGGAACGTCATTCACTTGGTAACGTCAATTATCGATTTTGCTACACCTTCCTTTAGTATTTTGGTATTTGTTATATCAGAATAGTTATGAAAACATCTCGTTTTTACTTATTTTACATATATAGAAAGCCAGGAGTAGTTTTTAATTAGGGAGTACACAACCTTGGAAGCCTTATCAATCCTTTAGTTAAATCTTAGATCTCGTAAGTCCTAGTCCAAAATTACTTGTAACGTTCAAATTTTGTTTTAACATTAATGTTATTGAACTCAAATGACTATAATTTGTGGAGCTCTATTCCTTAATTGCCTGTAATAACTTGATTTAAAGAGTTCTTTATGTTGTAGTACTCAAGTGCTAATTTTGATTAGCATCCTCAATTGTCAGATCCTTGATCATATGACTATGCTATGGACTGACTAGGTTTTTGAAAGATTTTATCAATGAAGTGTCTTACAATGAAAGTGAATATGTTTCAAAGAGTTTTATTTAGCTTATGTTTGCCCTAAAACCACTTTTTACAGTTTTTTTATGTTTATTCATTTTCATGTTTCTATAGGGACACAGGTTTTTTGATAAGGATCAGCTGATCGAAATACTAGGCCACACCCTGTATACTGCTGTGGAATGTTACTTAAATGATTAAACTTGAAAAATGACTTTTGTCTTTGTAGGTTTTACCAGTCATGTGATTATGGTTTAGTGAAATTGGTCTGATTTTTTTATCGACATTGACACAATCCCAGTTCAGTTGTAGAATTCTGCAATTAGCAGTAGCTAAGTTTTATCTGTCAGTACAGTTGAATCTGTTCAGCATATGTCAATTCCTGGGAAATGGATCTTGAGGGTTAAGTCAACAATCTGATCATTGGCAAATGTAAATTTCATGTTTTTATACTGGGCTTGACAGGTAAAATTATACTTGAGATAATAAAATGGTTTCTGAAAATAATTTTTAATAGTTTTACGGCATATTTACAGTACCGGATTAAGTCAACACCCATTCCTGAACAATTTTTTAGGTGGTAAACACCGACTGACAAGTAATTTTTTATGACGGAATTACATAACTTATGTCCTTTGGCAAGCGGGTGTGAGGTCCTCTAATGTGTGGGGCCGGTAGCATTTGCTACATCTGCTAAGGGGTTAATCCAGCATTGAATGTTTACATATAATCTATTACACATTATTTGAACAAAGATAATGTCACAGAACTTAGTTTCTCTTTTCAATTGACCAAATTTTTTGCCAGGTTAAAATGAATACCATACAATGCTATATTGTAACATATAATATCCAACTATATCTTTATTTTGATACCCTAGTTCACACTCTTAGTAATTACGTGAAAAAAAGTTTCATAATTAGCATGTTAGTACAGAAATGTTAAGGTTGTAATTTCATTGGCAAAAAATATGTAATTAGTATGAGTGAACTAGGGTATAGATTTATAAAAGTTGATATTACTGTATTATATAGATATATGCTATACAAAGATCTAAAAATTATATCTTCATATGACTTTATTATTTAACGCAGCATACAAGACGGTGTCGGGTGTCAACGGTCCCCTGGTCATCCTTGATGAGGTGAAGTTTCCTATGTTCTCGGAGATCGTGCAGCTGCGTCTCGCTGATGGCACCCTCCGCTCCGGTCAGGTAAATATCTGCTTCTTTAATCTGCCAAGTAAATTTGCAATCATGTTGATTGTATTAAAAGATACGCCATTGAGATCAGAAGCAAAACTCATTTATTTCCAACTACCTACAACTGTCATTACAAACCAATCCAAGAAGTACTCATCTAAATACATAACAGTATTATTTACACATTCAGCTGTTTATTATTACATTACCAGTTATTTAAGTTGATATTTTAACAACTGACAAATCAATGGTCTAGTTTCTTCTTCGTCTTATCCTCATGGCTAAGGGACGTGATGGCTGCGGGAACTCTTCACCCACGCTCTCCAAGCTGCACGATTTTGGGCTTGATGAATGCTAGCCTGTAAGAGCTCAACATTAAAACAAGACTCCACCATCCGTACACAGCGTGTCCAAAACGCATCTGGTCAGGTCAAGTCCGGATAGTATGGAGAAGCTCCTAATTATTGGTCGCATGGCAGGACAAAGGAGTTGGGGCCGTATGCCTATGCCATGGACGGACACAATTACATTGGCAACTGGTCTAGTTTACATTTGTACTAATTACAGTTTTTTTCCAATGAAATGAGGGTATTTAGAAATCAGAAATCCACCAGCTGACAGCCGGGTGGCGAAATTCGAACGTCTTTTTGGCAGTAGGCGTCAAGATCCACCAATAACACCACTTGATTTTGTTTGACATCTACTGCCAAATAGACCTCAGAAATTAGAAATCAGAAATCCACCAGCTGGCAGCAGGGTGGCGAAATTCGAACGTCTTTTTGACAGTAGGCGTCAAGATCCACCAATCACACCACTTGATTTTGTTTGACATCTACTTCCAAATAGACCTTTCGCCGCCCTGCTGCCAGCTGGTGGATTTCTGATTCCTAAATACCCTCATTGTAACTTTAAGATTTGTGTAGTGTACTAACATGCTAATTCCGAAACGTTTTTTTTTCATAATTAGTATGAGTGTGTGAACTCTAGTCCATCAAAAAGCAAATTATGTTATTTCATTATATCAGGCTCAACTTTTCTAAACCTAGGTGACAAAATTTGAAAGTCAGTAATCTGGAAAATACCTCTATTTTGCACTTCCTAGGAAATAGTTTGGAATATATGAGAGTGAAGTCGAAAACCTAAAATTTGGTTCTTTATCAATCTTAACAGGGTGTTGATACATGTATTTTTCTTCTCTAAAGTACCTTCTTTTAAGTCTAAATACCTTATAATCCAGAAGTAACTAGAGAATAAACAGCATCATCCCAATTGATTTTAGGCAGTATAGATTAGGGAAAATCTGGTGGGAGATTTGTCTGGTGTGAGCTCCATTTTAGAGGCCAAGATCCATGGATTGTATATAACAACAGCAACTAAGATTTCAGATTTAAGTCCATGCCCATTTCATTTAAGCAATTTTATGTTATGAAAGGATGAAAGAAAGGATATATACTACTTAGTTTTATTTGGTTATACAGTGGAAGCACGACAACTCGAAACTGAAGGAATACGTTAAAAAAATCGAGTTATAGAGGTAATATTTATGCATATGACCTACCTGCGATATTTTTCCTTCGAGTTATAGAGGTTTACAAACAATAACTTCGAGATACAAAGGTGATAAAACAAAAGACCGATTTCTTCGAGTTATAGAGGCAAAGTACATCTATTTCGTGTTATAGCGGTAAAAAATGTACTAGAACGGTTTGTTAAGTTGTTACTTGGATTTCTTAGTCGTGCATTCTTGGCAGAGTTGTCGTGGTCATGTCGCAGTCGGGTCTTGCGTCACCGCTTCTCTTGTGATGCGATGCCATGTAGCTCTATGTTTGGCGGAGTTACAGTTAACATTTATGCTGGAATGTGTCACAGATTTGATGAGGTCTGTTCACCGGGTTGGAGAGCGTTCACGAGATCTTTTGCCCTTGACTTCGACCTATGGAGGTCTAAATATTTCGAGTTATGGAGGTTTTGGGGCTTGAAGGGAAGGGAACGGGATTTATTTCGTGTTATAGAGCATTTCGTTTTATCGAGGTTCCACTGTACTAACTCGAGTGTTCTTTCTCCAGGTGCTGGAAGTCAGCGGCTCCAAGGCCGTGGTCCAGGTGTTCGAGGGCACGTCGGGCATCGACGCCAAGAACACGCTCTGCGAGTTCACTGGTGACATCCTGCGGACCCCGGTGTCTGAAGACATGTTGGGTAAGTGCTAGTGTGTGTCTGGGGCTGGAGGCTCCAGGCCTTGTCCAGGTGTTTGAGGGCACGTCGGGCATCGACGCCAAGAACACGCTCTGCGAGTTCACTGGTGACATCCTGCGGACCCCGGTGTCTGAAGACATGTTGGGTAAGTGCTAGTGTGTCTCCGGGGCTGGAGGCTCCAGGCCTTGTCCAGGTGTTCGAGGGCACGTCGGGCATCAACGCCAAAAACACGCTCTGCGAGTTCACTGGTGACATCCTGCGGACCCCGGTGCCTTTAAGTCGATCAACTTTTTCTTGTACCTCGTTGCCATGGTTACGTCCCCTGGACAACTCTTTAAAACATGGTTTTCTACAGTTAAAATTCATCAAACGTGCATTTTTGTCGTAGTTATAGGCCCATTATTTTATAGACTATCTCCTATGCACTTTAGCAGCATACACTATAACAGTTTTTTAAGAAACTGACACTGTTGTCTCTTGGACAATGGTGCAGAATAACAAACAAGAAAAACTTGATTGACCCTTTTTCTCTTTCCAAGATTGACATAAATAGGGTTGGGTCCGGAACGCCTTA
Organism: Eudemis profundana; assembly: GCA_947034925.1. Lineage (NCBI taxonomy): Eukaryota > Metazoa > Arthropoda > Insecta > Lepidoptera > Tortricidae > Eudemis > Eudemis profundana. The sequence goes on from OX344813.1 coordinate 4,698,506, forward strand.
CTTGCATTTAGCCTTGGTATTCCAAACGTCTCAGTTGTACACTGGCCAAGTATGCAAAATGACTTGTTTATCTAATCCCATGATTACAAAATGGTCCAAGTTTCAAGAAGACTTAGGGAGCAAAACGTCTAGGTCGTGAAATGCACAAGTAGGCAGAATGTCTCAATTGTATAAAGTCTTGGTTGTGATAAGGACTACGTAATCAAAAGATCGTGTTTGTTTAATGTCTTAGTTATAAAATGAGGAAGTGGATGAAACGTCATTATTGCTAAATGACTACGTTATATTTATGTAAAATGACTGCAGATTAACATTAATATCTGCTTAATTATCAATATAAGTGGCCTGTAATCGAATTTGAAGTACTATGAAGGTGATAATAAAATAATGTTATGTCATTATACAACCTGAACAAATTGCTACTTAAGACATTTTTTATACTTTACGATTTAACTACATAGTCTTTATACTATAAAGACATTCTACAATATTGGACGTAAAGATTATTCAGACCATATACCTATTAAAACATTATGACGTTAAGACGTTTTGCAGTCAAGTCATTCAGTCTACTATGTCTTATAACAGTGAGAGCGTTTTACAGACCAAGACATTTTACTCCCCGGACAAAAATACAACTAAGGTGCTCTGCTCTCTAAGGTTAAATGCAAGTAAGGCGTTCCGGACCCAACCCCATAAATACTCATATGATACCTTATCAATCTTAGTTAATGGTTAGCTAATTTAGAAACTTATTTTTCTATACGTAAGTAGCAACATTGTTTATAATCCAGGTCGCGTGTTCAACGGCTCCGGCAAGCCCATCGACAAGGGTCCCCCGATCCTGGCCGAGGACTTCCTGGACATCCAGGGCCAGCCCATCAACCCCTGGTCCCGTATCTACCCCGAGGAGATGATCCAGACTGGTATGATCATAACCGCTTTATTAGAATCGCAAGATCTATTTTACTAGGCACACAAGAATATGAGTGTCTGCATGTTGCTTAATGGGCTTTTTATTTAAAATGTCCTCTTAAATAGCAGTTAACAGTAAGCGTATGATGCTACGTTTTGTCGCGTGATAAATAAATGATAAAGCATCCGTCACGTTCTAACAAATAGTGTGTAAGAGTGACGGATGCTTTATCACTTATTTATCGCGTGACAAAACGAGGTATCATAAGCTTACAGGTCGTTACAAAACTGACGATTAGTGTCAAACGCCATAGGTTACCAACTGACAGGTTAGACGGTATTTGAACATAGCTAACCGTACAATTTAAAATAAAAATACCCAAATAACTTTTTGTTTGAATATCATAATGGTTCAAATGATGCATGAAATTTTAAGGTTTAGACTTCCATCTTCACTAGGGTTGCCAGATTGAATTACCCTATTATCGGGAGAAGGAAACAATGTGTCGGGATTTTCAGACTTTGGTTGGGAGATGCCCCGCACGCACGACGCGCGAGCTTTTTTTTAGCTTGAAAGAGCAGAAATTTTCGCTGGCCGGGCCACCTTGAGTGGATCGGACTACGTTGTAAAATGAAGTCGTTTGTCGGGAGATTTTCTTCTTTGTCGGGAGTCGGGAGGACATACAAAAAATCGGGAGAATCCCGCCAATTCCCGACCATCTGGCAACCCTAATCTTCACACTTGTATTATTAATACAGATACTGTTTAGCAAGTAAAGAATTGAGTTGAGTTTTAATTTGGCCATAATTTTCATCTGTTTGACGATAATGTTGATTATGTCCAGACTTATTTGACATACGATCCTAAATACCCAAAGAGATATATTGATGAGTTAAAGCTTCGCGCTTTATTTTGCTTTATTTATCTCGTTCGATATGAACACGGATCTTTTCGCAAGGATCCTACAATTACGGTCCAATGTTTGGCCAGGTATCTCCGCCATTGACGTGATGAACTCCATCGCCCGTGGGCAGAAGATCCCCATCTTCTCAGCCGCCGGTCTGCCCCACAACGAGATCGCCGCCCAGATCTGTAGACAGGCCGGTCTGGTCAAGGTAACTTACTGTTTAAATTCAAATTCAAATAATTTATTTCAGATTAGATCCATAGTATGTGTTAGTAACAAAGGTCTTAATGACTATATTAGTAGTTAAAAATATGAATTAATAACAATAATTGTTTAGTATTGTGTGAAATTTTTTGTGTCCGACCGAAACTAGTTTCTATGGCCGAAACTAGGGATGTAACGATACCGATACCGATATATCGGTATCGCCGATATTATACAACCGATATTTGAAGAATTCGCTGTATGAAAAAGAATCTGCAAAAAATAATTTCAATTTCTGACTTAATTGATGTACTGGTCTATTCTATTACCTTGTGCAATGATAATTACTATGTTAATTAAATCTTTGGTTGTTAATAAAAAAAAAAAAAATTTTGAGTTGACAATTTATTATTTTTACTTTACACTTTCAAGGTTGACTCTCTGGTAAATATAGCCAGTAGTCATTGCCATTAGTTATAATAAGGACATAAAAATATCTGAAGTTCATACTTCATTATTAAGCTAAGATATCGGTATCGGTATCGGTATCGCCGATATTAACTACTATATATCGGTATCGGTATCGTATCGGCAAATCTGTGTATCGTTACATCCCTAGCCGAAACCGAAACTGAAACCGAATTTCGGCTTCGATCTCAGTTTCGACCGAAACCGAAACTTCCATATAAAATGCCAAGATCGTTGCAGTCCCTTCGGCCGTGTACGAAACCGGCGGTTCGTAACCAGTTACGATTGACGATTTTTTAGTGCTCGTACGAAACCAGAAGAATTTTTATTCTTTGTACGAAACCAGTTGCAAAAAGTCTTCGATCGTAATTCGTTACGAAACGCCGGTTTCGTACACGGCCGAAAGAGTTACAGTCGCTTCATGTTTTTCATCCGCCTGAGAGATTTAAGTTGCTAGTGTACCCTCTCGTTCAGGTTCGACTTCACCCCGGGCAGCTTACTAATATCCCGTTTAAAAATGACACAATTTCAAACCACACCTTCTATGTATTAATTTAATTATTTATTTTCAGCAAACCGGCAAATCGGTGATCGACGAACACGAGGACAACTTCGCCATCGTATTCGCCGCTATGGGTGTCAACATGGAAACCGCCCGTTTCTTCAAACAGGACTTCGAGGAGAACGGTTCCATGGAGAACGTGTGCCTCTTCCTTAACCTGGCCAACGACCCGACTATTGAGAGGATCATCACTCCCCGTCTGGCGTTGACCGCTGCTGAGTTCTTGGCCTACCAGTGCGAGGTGAGTCCTAGAGCCTAGAACCGCTTAGAGGTCCTCTTTAACCTGGCTAACGGTACCAGCCTCTGCAAGAGATTCATTAGAATGTGTGCCTCGTTAACCTGGCCAACGACCTCACCATCGAGAAAATCATCACTCCCCGTCTGGCTTTGACTTTTTTACCAATACAACGCTGCCCGCAACTTTTAATTTTCGTTGTAAAATAACGCCTTTAAATAATGGTTTGTCTATGTTTAAATTTATGGTGTATGTTAGAACGCTGAATGCCCCGTCTCATAAACCTAATAAATAGAAAAATATCCTATTAGTAGTTCGATTTCTTGGTAACTCCAGAGACATTTTCGGTAGCGCCAGAGGCGTCAAAAGTGTGGGTCTAAAAGTTGATGCACCCATATATCAATATTTATTGTAGCATTTAGTTTATTTTTTTAAATTTAGTTTTCCTTAACCGATTTGCTGCCTCTTCTTTTTTCAAAATCTGCCATGTATGCTCCATACAACCAGTTGGTGACGCGCTGAGCGGCAACATAATTAGGTTGATTACCCCTGACTATTGGTTGTTCTAAGTTTTTTCGTGGGCCACACTTAAAAACAAAAAAATGATGGTAATTTTCATAGGAAATTAATGTTATTTTTGGTTTAAAAGGTTTAAATTTTTGTTTTTCAGTAATTTTATTATCACGCGCTAGGCGCGTCATGGAGCGTTGTTGCGTGATTTTTTATGACGCGCCTGGCGCGTCATCGGCACTGAATCGGTTAAACTATGTATATTCGTTTTTGTATGTTTTATAAATAAATATACAATATTAACACGATGTTGTTTCCGCACAGAAACACGTGCTGGTAATTTTGACCGACATGTCCTCATACGCCGAGGCGCTGCGTGAGGTGTCCGCGGCCCGCGAGGAGGTGCCCGGCCGACGTGGTTTCCCAGGTACACTGTTACAACTATTTTTACTATAGCGACCTGGTTCGATCCCAGGCGCCCCCGGCCCCTACTTAGTCCGACCCCCCGGGTGGTCCGGGCCAAGCGACCCGGATCGATCCCAGGCGTCCCGGCCCCTACCTAGTCCGACCCTCTCAGGGTGGTCCGGGCCAAGCGACCTGGTTCGATCCTACGCGCCCCCGGCCCGCACCTAATCCGACCCTCTCAAGGTGGTCCGGCCAAGCGACCTGGTTCGATCCCAGGGAACGCCACGGCCCCCACCTGGTCCGATTTTTGCAACAGTCAGTAAAACTTTCATGTTTGTCAGGCTTCAAAAAAAGAAACTGGAATATCCAAATAGGGTGCAGTTGTATGTGTGTGTGAATAAAATAAAAGTTTTGCCATCGGGAAAACTCGGAATACAACAGGATCTCCCGAAAGTCTCTCTTTCATCTTTGCGCTTTCCCAGTTGTATCCGCAGCCACACAACTTCGGAGCCCAGGGTCCACTTTCCGAGATTTCGTCATTACTTAAAAAAAATACGTATCTGACACTAACTCCAGGTAAAAACGCAGTAAGTGTATATGATGTTCGTATGTAACTTTTGACGTTTTTCTCTAGGACGTTTTTAGATACGAGTTTTTTAAAGTAGTGACGATTTTCATCTCCACTTCGCTCGGTCTTCTGCATATGGAATGTGTCCCCAGGTTACATGTACACGGATTTGGCTACCATCTACGAGCGCGCCGGGCGTGTGGAGGGCCGTAACGGCTCCATTACGCAGATCCCCATCTTGACTATGCCCAACGACGACATCACGCATCCCATTCCCGATTTGACCGGTTACATCACTGAGGGCCAGGTGAGTCCACGACATCTAGTCGCACCGTTAGTAAAATGACGCCTAAATTAAAAAAAATATACAATTTACTTTTAATCTTAAAAAGGCTTAAAACGGTTTTAGCTCAATTAAAAAAAAAACGATAGCAGCAGTAGTTCCTGAGATATCTGGCTGTGACAGACAGATAGAGTCGCACCATAAGGGTTCCTTTTTTACCATTTTATTATTAATACCATTTTATTTTTACCGTTTTAGAATTAGGCCGATTTATTATTATTAACGGTGCGTAATGTCGACAACTGAACATAGATAGCATCCTAATATTTATAGATGACGTTTTACGTTTTTTTGTAACACCTGTGCGAAAGAGAGATTACCCTTGTTCTCTCTTCGAGGCTTCATTCCCTTTGGGTTGAATAATATAAACGATTTCTGTAACACAGTAAGTATTATATACTTATAACTTATTGTTTTACAGAAAGATTCAACTTCTCTATGCCTACTACGCCTATGTTAGCTCGAAATCAAAATGTGGTATTCTAATCTGGGGTATTCGAGTCGGAATGGGTGAATTTTAATAATGATGAGATGAAAAAATGTACTAATACTAATAAAGTTCTATCGTATATCGCAGGATTAACTTTAACGCATTCACTGTCGGCATTTTTTCCGAACTTTCGCCAGGTGCCAGTCAGTGCCATAAACGCATATAAGTTCATAGTAGTAAGACAATTTATAAATGGAATGTATCAGCAGTATATGAACTCACATATGCGTTGAAGGCACTGACCCAATGTATGAACTCACAATAGCGTTCAAGGCACTGGGTGAAAGTCAGCAAAACGCTTATTCGCGTTCAAGGCAGTGAATGAGTTAATAACTTGGCATTTCATTACTATCATTGCATTAAATTGGCAAGGTTTTAGCTTGAAAATGGGCCAAACTACAAAACTTGCAAAGCTTCGAATATTGGCCACTGGCCAGTTACAACACTTGTGTAATATGGCAGATAGGGTGGTCCAAAAAGAATTCTTTCTCCACTTCATTCTTGTGATAAGACTTCAAACACCTTTCTGCAATTTTTTTGTGAAATCGTCATTAGGAGCATTCCATGAAAATATCTACTTTTTGTCGCTTACGTAACGCTATGGTAGCTACCCTAATAAAACTTATTAGCTGCTAAGAAAAACTACCAACCTTAAAGCCAAGTTATGATATTACCAGGCATCGGAAATTCGGATGCTTATATACCTAAACTTTGCCGTCAGTTTCGACGTCGAGTTATATGGAGGTGGACACAATTTAATTTTATTATTAAATTTCCCTGGATGTCTAAATTAACTTATTATGCTCACATAAACACATACGTATTTAAATGAACTAATTGCAGTTATTTTTCATGAAGCCATTTTTTGAAGTCGGTTAAAAATAGCCATAAGCTAAACATATCCGCGAGATACTACATTACTATGACGTTTTGTATAATCGCGGAATCCGGCAACTTACATTTGTTAAAATCAAATTTTTAAGAAGCTGATTCCATACTTGCTTAACTTTTTCCGCAATTTTGTCAACTTTAGATATAAAAGCATCGGAATTTCCGATGTCTGGATATTACCGTACCGATCAGGTTTTTTAATTTTATACGTCAAAAGTATCAAAAAGGTAGTGTCGCTTACGTAACGTTACCGTGGAATACTCCATTACGGCCATTCTCACGAAGTATGACTGCGTCTAATTACCGCGTCTCCATACATTTAGTGGGTGTATTTTTAAAAACGTAATTTCGCTGTCATGACATATTGGCGAATACTGAGAAGATTCTGCTTTATTAGAATTGGCACTTTTGGTTACAATGTAGAATCAGTCAAGTTCTAACAAGTAACGAACGAATGCCAGTCTAGTGAGTAGGAATCTTTTAAATATTGGTGGCCAGAGAAATTACGCCAGAGAAAATACACCCTAGTATGAAAACAGCGTCGCGGTAATTAGGTGACCGCAGACATACTTCGTGAGAATGGCCGATTACTGGTGCCATATTAAACAATAACTATGTTCCAGATCTACGTAGACCGTCAGCTGCACAACAGGCAGATCTACCCGCCAGTCAACGTGCTGCCATCTCTGTCCCGTCTGATGAAGTCTGCCATCGGTGAGGGCATGACCCGCCGTGACCACTCCGACGTCTCCAACCAGTTGGTACGTTGCACAGACGTTCATTAACGGTAATGTTATATTACGACCGGTATAAGAACCCGAAATAAGAACTCGTTTAAAAGTAAGTTGACAAAATGGCTACAGGATGATTGTTTTTATAGTGTTAACGAATATTTGGCAATTAAATCGATATAAATTGACAACTTGGTGAATGATTAGGCACTATTAACTAGGGATGTAACAATACATAGTTTTACCGATACGATACCGATACCGATATATTGTAGTAAATATCGGCGATACCGATACCGATATCTCAGCTAAATAATAAAGTATGAACTTCCGATATTTGTATGTCCTTGTTATAACTAATGGCAATGACTACTGGCTTTTTTTTCTTCGGGGGTACATTCGACTGCGCGCGTATCGGTCCGCTAAAACTACTTATTAAAAATAAACAGACTTCTTATTTCTTACCGCAGACGATATATTTATGGTATTAATTGTGTAGGACAAGTGTACAAATAAAATCTAAAAGTATCTTTGCTTTGTTTGTGTGTTTGGAGGCAATTTACATACGGCGCGGCCCAGAACATTATATGCCTACCTCCGGCATCGCGTAGAAAAGTGCTAACTGTGAAACCATAAAAAGTGATTTTAGACAAGTGAATATATCCATTGAGCATAAAAATGGTTAAATGCGATGCGTGTAAGAAGTTTATGGCACCAGCCGAGGCTGTCACTTGTGGAGTATCTAAGTGCAAAGCCAAAACCTACCATCGACAATGCGTTGGACTGACTGCTGAATCGAAGATACCTTCATCATGGATGTGCCCGGCTTGCAAGGCAACTATACCCCGTGATAACAATGCAAACACGCCCTGCAAAGGCGCTAACGACGAGCCCGCGCCTCAGACACAAAATAAACAAGAAAGCCAGGGATCCAGCAGTGACGCATCCTCAGATTTTGAACGTCTTATTACCGAGCTGCGACAGGTCAGAAGGCAAATCGGTTCCCTTCGAACCGAAATGACACAGTTCCGTGAGGAGATGAAGGACGTTCGAGCTGATATTGCAACCTGTAATAAAAGTATGATGTCACTGTCCGAGCGTGTAGATACTATGGGCAAGCAAGTAAACGATCTAGAGGCTAAGGTTGAATGCAATACGAATAGTATATCTTCAATGGCACAAAGGCTGGATAGCATCGAGTCGCGGTTGTATAACGTCGAAGCTGAGAAAGAGTGCCCCACAGGTGATAATAGACATGTGCAAGAGCTGCAGGCCACCATTGAGCAGCTTAGAACTGAACTCAACGACAAAGAACAGGACTCGCTCATTAACGACCTGGAAATAAGTGGAGTCCCAGAACAAAGTAATGAAAACACCGTGCATATTGTAAGACTGATAGCTGCTAAGATCGGTGTCACCATCGACGACCGTGATGTGGTGGAAGCGTGGAGAGCCGGGCCGAAGCACTTGGACGCCACGGTGCCGGCGGAGCCAGTGGAACCCGCGGCTACCGGGGCGCCCGCGCCGGCTGGGCGCGCGCCGCGCGCGCGGCCGCTGGTGGTGCGCTGCGCCCGCCGCTGCGTCCGCGAGGCCTTGCTGCGCGCTGCACGGGTACGTCGGTCGCTTAACACACGTGACCTAGACTTATCAGGTAACAGTTCTATCTACATCAATGAAAGACTCACTCGTGCGAACCGGCGACTCTTTGGAAAAACGAAAGAAATGGCCAAAAATTTTCAGTGGAAATATGTGTGGACATATAATGGCCGTATTTTAGTGCGAAAAGCTGTAGGTCTCGGTTCTTACCGTATCAGCTGTGAAGCCGATTTAAATAGTGTTTTTTCAAGCGCCGCCGTCAGCGACGTTCAAAATTAAAATTAATACCCAGTTTGTCTGGTGGAATGTTGTATATGTGTATCACAGTATAATATTATTTTGTAATATAGATGCACTTAATAGTGAACGTTTAAAGTTTAATCGTATGTTGTACTTAATCGAGCAAATAAAGTATTCTGTGGGACTATCGGTTTTAAGTTTGGTTTTAACTCTCAAGAACATAACTGTGCATTGCAATCATTATAGTAAAACGTAAAAAAACGTTTAGTTTGAGGTTGGGGCTGCTAAATGTGCGTTCCTTAAATACTGGGCACGATGAGTTAATATTTGCTGTGCAAAACAATGAGCCCGATATTCTCGCACTAAATGAAACTTGGTTAAGAAAGGGTGAAGAGTCGAGTGCACCCCGAATGCCAGGGTATGTCTTTATGCACAAGCCGCGGGCAGGAGGCGGGCGCGGCGGGGGCGTCGGGTTCTACGTGCGGCGCGAGCTGCGCGCGCGCGAGCGTCCGCACCCGCCGGCTTCGCTTGAGCAAATGTGGCTGGAGGTGAAACTGCCCGGCGGCAGGTGCGTCGCTGTCGGCACTGCTTATCGCCCTGAGGCTGTACCTGTGACTCAGGCCATCGACGCGCTAAGCGAGTCCGTTAGCTCTTTCGGCTACTGCGACCATGTGTTTCTTTTGACAGACTTTAATGTTAACCTGATGCAATCGGATAGCGTCCCCGTCCGCGATCTTTCTAGTTTTTTGGCTGAGCAAAATTTAGAACAGTTAGTAAAGGAACCTACGAGAATGGGATGTACATCGGACACCCTTCTGGATTTAATAATAACGGATTCACCTCAATTGTGTACTGGAGTAGACGTCTGCCATAATCCAGCGCTTAGTGATCACGCACTAATCATTGCCAAATTTTGTATTGCAAGCCCGCCACGAATGCCTAGGTATTGCTATAAACGTGTACTCTCTCGCATAAACCAGGAAGCATTTGTAAGCGACTTGCAGAGTTTACCGTGGAACGACGTTACTGATGGAGAAAATGTAAGCGATATGGTCCAAAACTTTAATAGGCTAGTAACTGACCTCTTTGATAGGCATGCTCCGTGCAAGAAAACGCGTATCCAGGATAATGTAAGCCCGTGGATCACGGACAATATAAAACTAATGATGTCATATAGGAACGCCGCTTTAGCCAACGCTCGTAGTACACGGGCCGAAGCCCAGTGGGCATATTATAAAAGCCTGCGTAATTTTGTGAATGGGTCAATTAAAAGAGAAAAACAGGCATATTTTGGATATTATGTCAATAAAAATATACATAAACCTAATGCTATGTGGCAACACTTGAAGCGACACACGGCTGTGGGCAGCGCTCCCCCGCCCGGTATACCGCAACACCTCAACACCCCAGACGACATAAACGACTTTTTTCTGGACGTGCCGGGGGCTGCTGACCCTGACCCTGATACTTTACAGTTTTTTAACAGTAATAAGTTTACGGAGAGCGAATTTGATATCCAACTAGTTACAGAAAATGAGGTCTCAAAAATAATTAATAATATAACCACGGGGGCGTCGGGCTTTGACGGAATAACAATCCAAATGATACGGATGACTTTGCCAACCACGTTGCCTATTATTACTCATTTGGTGAATAAATCAATCGAGGCCTGCATCTGCCCGGATGTTTGGAAGTGTGCTCGAGTGAAACCCATTCCTAAAGGCTCCTCTGTACAAGAATACAAAGATCTGCGACCAATTAGCATACTACCTGTACTTTCTAAAATAGTAGAAAGAGTCGTATGCACGCAACTTACGAAATACCTAGAAAATAAAGGAATCCTGCCAGCGACGCAATCCGGCTTCCGCAGCGGGCACAGCACTGCGACGGCGCTGGCGCACGTCGCCGACGACGTGCTGGCCGCCTCCGACGACGGCGAGGGCAGCATCCTGGTACTGCTGGACTTCTCGCGTGCCTTCGATTGTCTCAATAGCGACTTATTATTAGCAAAAATGCGGTATTATGGGGTCTCTGACACGGCTAGCCAATGGTTTAGGTCTTATCTTACAAACAGAACACAATATGTGGAAATCGAAAATGAAGAAGGAGAGGTAAGAAAGTCACAAATCAAAACAATAAATAGGGGCACGCCGCAAGGATCAATATTAAGTCCAATAATATTTATTTTATTTACGACGGACCTTCTAGATAGCGTTAAGTACTGTAAAATACATCTGTATGCAGATGATACACAAATATACTACTCCTTCAAAAGCACTGACACAAAAGTGGCTGAGGGTCTAATAAATGCGGATCTAAATGCAATTTCTGAGTGGTCCCGCAAGAATACGCTTGTTCTGAACCCTTCCAAGACAAAATATATGGTAATGGGGACTACTACACAGTGCAGGAAAATCAAAACGCATAATCCAATTATCATATTAGACCAGCAACCAATCCTCCAAGTGGACATTGCAAAAAATCTAGGTGTTATGATGGATGGTGAGCTTCGTTTTATCGAACACGTCAGCATCAAAATTAGAAATGCATTTTTTAGGCTAAAAACACTTTATGCCATAAGAGAGTACTTGTCAGTTGAAGTACGTAAATTGCTCGTTGAGTCATTAGTTCTATCTCATTTTAACTACTGCGACACGGTGTACGGTCCTAGACTGTACGCAAAGACTGCTCAGGCTATTCAGCGGGTACAAAACGCGTGTGTTAGGTTTTGTTATAAAGTACCAAAACGTGCGCATGTTACACCTTTTCTTAACGAAAAAGGAACGTTAAAAATGATAGCGCGAAGAGAGCTCCATCTAACGACTCAAGTTTACAAAATAATGCAGACGCGAAGACCAGAGTACCTTTTTGAAAAATTGAAGTGGCCTGAAAGTAGAACAGAGCGAGACCGAGGCGTCAGGAGTATGCACGCAAATAAACTCATCGTACCCAGACACAGGAGTAAGGGGTTCCGTGGAAGCTTCCGTTACCGTGCTTCGAAGGTATGGAATGACCTACCGCCCCCACTCCGCACCAACATGGCGCTGCCAACTTTCAAAGGTAATCTGCGAAAAGTATTACTCAAGAGACAGTTATATGAATCCTAATTTTAATTTTAATTTTGAACACGTATCGGAATTATAAACTCTTATCCCACAGGATACTCGGTTGTTCAGGTTGAATAGGTAACGTAACTATTAAAATAAGTGCTTGTAAAAATTCTAAAAAACTGATTGGACTGTATCTACATCTATCTACCTTAATTGTTTTTTTTTTTTGTATAATCACAACTGCATGTCAATACCAATCAAATTTATATTAACTTGTATGTTAAATCTTTTATGCCACACCTGGCCATAAAGTGTTTTCTTTCCCGCACGCGCATGTACTATTATATTATATGCAATCAGATTAGATTAGATTTGAAATTATATATTTTTTATTCATAATGTAAAGGACGAATGTTCCCTCCCTGAATAGCAAAGCAATTAGCCCGAGTAAGGTGCAGGCTGAAAAACAGCGCTGTGCAGCCCAACACGCTCACAGCATACGCTGAGCCTGAGCCTGTTGCCACTGTACCTACTTATAAATAAACAATGTAATTAATTAAGTTTAAGCTAGCTATAATATTGAATACAATGTAATTGTTTGAGTTTTTTTTTGTTTCTTGTGGCAATAAATCATCTTATCATTATCATTATCATTATCATTATATTTACCAGAGAGTCTATCTTGAAAGTGTAAAATAAAAAATAAATGAATTGTCAACTCAAAATTCAAAATTTTCTTTTATTAAAAACCAAAGATTTAATTAACATAGTAATTATCATTGCACAAGGTAATAGACCAATACATGAAATAAGTCAGTAATTGAAATTATTTTTTCATCACACTTGCTCGAAAATGGTGTCATTACACGTAGGTTTTGCGGGCCGTAAATGACCTATTACGCCCTAGGGCGTAATGGTTTTCTTTTTAAATTTGAAACGCTGGTTCTGTTTTACTCTTATTTGTCATGTTCAAAGGAAACGCCAACGTACTTTTTTTAACTTTTATTACTGAAATATTTATTTAAAGAGAACTGTTATTGCAAATACATGTAAACACATATTTCTGTAACATTAATTAAATGTTTAAATAGTGCATTTCAGTATTTTGCAAAAATAAAATCAACCATTTTAAGTCTTTACCGCTATGGTTTCCGAACGTGACGTGAAGTCGCATTGTCTATGGATAATGTCACTAATGTCACTGTCAGTTTTACAATTTTATTTAGGTTAACTAAGGTTATTTAAATCAGATTTCCTCACAAGTGTGATGAAAAACATTGTGTGTGCCACGGGCGGTAAAGGAATTACAAACTCGTGTTGTTAAAGCCCTTGGCTTCGCCTCGGGCTTGTAACAAACACTCGTTTGTAATTCCTTACTTACCGCCCTTGATACACAATGTACTATTTGCAGATTTTTTTTTCATACAGCAAATTCTTTTCGCGTTCTTCAAATATCGGTTGTATATTATCGGCGATACCGATATATCGGTATCGGTATCGTTACGTCCCTAAACTTAAACTGTAAATATGATGCACGAACCTAGCTTTAAGACCTTACATTGTTACCATATTCTGGCGAATAAAGAAATTTTGATTTTTTTTTTAAATTTATAAAGACAGACAAGTAGTCACACTTCGGCCGATTAGGGGCGCGCGATACGTATTCAAGATAGCCTATTACCTGCGTGTATAAAAGATGATTCAAGTAGCGTCTACGGAGGTATGGCGCTTGCAGGGACCAGAAAACCCGTTCATTGGCTTAAGCCGTTCGCAAGTGCCGAATATGCCAGCCGCATTGCCCCGCTGTATGGCCAATGATATTTGTTGGACCGGACAAAAGCCAGACCGGGGGTCACAGCAGCTCTCAATCCCAAATCCCTATGTTTTTTATTAGGTTTTTCGCCTCGGCACACCATGGCCCAGCGGTCTCAACAGGACGAAATCGTACACTGGTTCCAGGTTCGCGTATTTGCCGTGTTTTAGTTTGGCTGCGCACTCTGCCATTCTGCTCGTCTGATTCAGATGAGTGGGTGCGAAAGTACTCACGCAAGTTGCATCCCAGAGCACACTACGGCCTTTTGCCCACGGAACCAGTGTAAGACCGTCCAGAGTGTTTTTAATTTATTTCATTGCATATTTGAGAAAAGCACTAGATATGGATATCCGCGGGGGTTTCCAGAATGTGTATACATAAACCTTACCGCCATAACAATTAGAGCTGTATACATACTTTTGGTGGCCCTGCGGCGTGTGCATATTGGTGCAAATATTGTACACAACCATGTGCTCAAATTGACTGTTACTTTTTAAGCTGTTCCTAATTGTAACAAAATTTACTCCACTCTGGCGTATATACCTAAGCTAACTGTGCATGTTGTGTTTGCCTATAATTAGTTGTACACTTATCTTAATACCCTATGATCTAAGCTATGAATGTTATGGTGTAATAACTGTTGGCGAACCTTAAATAAATAAAATAAAAAAATAAATAGCTCGGCGTGAAATGGGGTTGCCAGCCTCGTAAATATCTATATGTACTCGGCCGGCAACCCTTTACTTCCCGGCCTCTGTAGTAATGTACTATTTCTCAAACATGCAATGAAATGTTGACATTACGTGCCTAATTATAGGCCGCAAAATACCTCGTTTCCGGTGCAGTTTAACGCTTGGATAATGGAATTTCATACTTACATTGCCGGCCTAAAATATTTCATCTAAATATTCGCGGTAAAAATGTATATTGAAACGGTTTTTGGAAAGGAAATCGAACATTTTTCATTCTGTAATTCTATTTTTTGCCTACTTTACTTTTAGTGTCTCAAAAAATAAACTTAGATTTTTTGGAGTGTTTTTAATTTATTTCATTGCATATTTGAGAAAAGCACTATACATACCTCGGCCAGAAATGGGGTTGCCAGCCGCGTAACTATCTGGCTTCGCGTTCCGCTCGGCCATCTATATGTACTCGGCCGGCAACCCCTCACTTCCCGGCCTCTGTAGTAATGTACCATTGTTCCACAGTACGCGTGCTACGCCATCGGCAAGGACGTGCAAGCCATGAAGGCCGTGGTCGGTGAGGAGGCTCTCACGCCCGACGACTTGCTCTACCTCGAGTTCCTCACCAAGTTCGAGAAGAACTTTATCACGCAGGTAACTTGCCCTTTTTACAGGCTTTTCAACATATACCATTATCGCTCGTGCCGAAAATACCGCATTCCCGAAATACCAGATTTTTCAAAATACCAGATTTTCGATTTATCAAATTCCTGACTTACCACATTCCCCTTACATTCGATTATAAAATCGTAAGTTACTCAAGGATCGAAATAACTTTTTTGGGTGTATTATTTTGGGAATCTGGTATACGGAGAATCTGATGTATGATGATCTGGTATTTTAAAATTCTGGTATTTTAGGAATTCGGTATTTTGGGAATGAGTGCACCTTACAATAGTCGTGTCATAGATTATGTATTACACGACAAAATTAGACTGAACCCTAAATGGCTTAACAATTAAAGTCATTGACTGTACCATTATTATATGAATGTCGACCGGGACGTCCGAAAGACTACCCAGAACCCTTTGAGTCTAAAGGTATCGATATGTGACATTTTCAGGTAAAAGGTATCAACTTGTGATCTGTCAATAAGAACATTTTAGACTTATTGATAATCATAGACATTGGCAGTCTATTTTCAAAGAGGTCGCACGGGAAATCTTTTTGTAAGCACTAAAACGAGTAAAAAGCGTGTTATGTGGTAACGAGACATAATAGCTTTTGGGTTTCTACTGGGTGGAAAGTATTGGAATTGACGCATAGATACTAGAAATACCTACGCATACACTCTTGTGTCTTTACTTTGGAGTAATATCTGCTGGTTAGAATAGAAAACCACCGGACAGATCTGACAACATAGTCACAAACGCTAGAATATTGAACTTTATGGTTACTTTACGTTCATATGAGAAGTGATCAATATTATATTTTGTTGTACTCTCTCCCCAGGGTAACTACGAGAACCGCACAGTATTCGAGTCGCTCGACATCGGCTGGCAGCTGCTGCGTATCTTCCCCAAGGAGATGCTTAAGCGTATCCCAGCATCCACCCTCGCCGAGTTCTACCCCCGTGACTCGCGCCACTAAACACGCCCACCATCGCGTGACCCGCCATTTTGAACTTGATGTCAACTTGTCTATGGTACACCAAAAAGCGCGCCAGAGCTAAACGTCACTTTGACAGCTTTGAGGCGTTTTTAGACAAGTTGATGTTTGTTAAGTGCGTTTAGGAATGCATACAATAATTAAAATAAATTATTTTAACAAAGATAACGCTAGATGTCTGCCTTTTTTAACCAAGTTGAAATGTCGCGTCACGTTATCTTGTAAGATAATATATTGTTTACTAGTAAGTTGTTAATAGTTTATGTAATGTGTATTACTTACCTTACGATCGAAACAAAATTATAACGTGTTGCTGTTTAAAGTTATCTTTGGTAAGGTATAGCCGTAACGTAATGTCGCTATATATCCGTCTCATGTACATATTCCAGAGTAGACATAACTTGCAATATACTAAATATATTTTGAATAGACTTCTTTATTTATCCTTCGTTGGTGTTTCTAAACGACAAATAATTAAATATAAATTATGTGCACAAATAGTGGAAAAAAAATATTTAATGAAATATATTTAATCGAAACAAATGTTACTATGTACTTTTGTGATATATTTCCGGCTTCAATTCTATAGCATTTTGTGAAAGTGACTGTTTGTATGTAAATAATACAACGATTCGCCGTAACCGTGGTTACATTCCATCGCTTGAGTTGCCCTCGCCGGTCTGGTTCAAATACTGCAAGTGAATTAGGATACTGTTGTTTTTTGAATGGAAATAAAAGAGTATAGAAGTTCATTGTTCTTTTATTATACCTGGAGCATTTTATCCGGCTGAGCAATCTGTTGTATAGCGATTATCAAAATAATGCATATAATAGCCAAACACATATACCCTTACAAGGATTTCATATAAAAAATTAATACTTTTCCCTGTGGGTAGCTTTTACTTGCAACTTCGTTTGCGTAGAATTAGTTTTATAATTATCCCTTAGTTGAGAAATTACTGGTTCCCCGTATACATTTCCACCCCATTTTTAATGTACTCTCTGATAAAATCGTAAGTTGAATTGAAACCTCGTATGTACTTTTTGGGGATGTTCACCCTTTGTACGTCATCGTATATAATAGTCGAACCTAGCAAGAAATCGAATATATGAGAATATTAGTTGTCGCAGTAATTGGTGGCGATGTACACACAAACGACTCTACATCGCGCGTGCCCAAAATACCAGTCTTATTAACTTACCTCATTTCCGTTTCACCATGTTATAAAATGTAAGTTACTCAAGAAACTAAATGATTTTGTAGAATGTATTATTTTGGAAATCTGTTATGCGAGGAATCTGATAAATCGAGAACCTTGTTGGGACCGTATATGAGTCTTATTATGGATACTATATTAAACCATAAAGATCCATTAATGGGGATTGTTTAACAACCGGCCCGCAACAAATTAATTGCCTAGGTTCAATTCTAGTTAAAGTTAATAAGTTAATTATATAAATATGTTTATCTGCTTCGCTTTTATTATTTAGTTACTCCCCTTTGCGACACACAACTCAACCCTTAGAAAGCATATCAAGTAGATTAATTGTTCATGAATCATACCTTGAACGAAGTGTCAGCGGCCACAGCAAGAATCGACTCGGTGAATAATTTGGCAGGCTCAGTCGATACGCGCCATTGTGCTATTTCTATTGCTGACACCAGCCATCTGTTAAAAGAAATTTGACAATTGATTCCAATTGGAATCACTAAGTTACCGCATCTTTTATGTGTGTATCGATGCTTCCCTTGTACACAATGAAACATAGTAATTTGTACACACTAAAATTTACTTGCCATGTGAATAGAATAGAAATATGGTTCAGCCAGTATTGGTGGACTTATACAAGTCCTCCAATTGCACACAAGGGTGTGAGTGGCGTGAGGCTTCGTCAAGCACTCGTGATCATTGGAGAGGTTGGCCATATCCACAGACAAGGAAGCACGGGTTCTGAAGAACCACCACATGCACACGTATCCTGTCAATTTGCTGTACGTACTCACTGGGAGCCAGCATCATGTAATTTGCCGTACGTACTCAGAGGGAGCCGGCATCATGTAATTTGCCGTACGTACTCAGAGGGAGCCGGCATCATGTATTAGGAAGCAGAGCCCGTCAATTTGCTGTACGTACTCACTAGGAGCCAGCATCATGTATTAGGACGCAGAGCCCGTCAATTTGCTGTACGTACTCACTGGGAGCCAGCTGGGGGAATCATGTGATTGTCTTCACAAGAGAGACAATCGCGCGCATAGAATTACCTCTCCTAATCAAGCCTTTAGGTTAATAGAATGGATCCCTTCTACGACCTTGAACCAGTGACTACTTGAAATATTGCTAGTTCATCAGCTCAGCGAGTTTCGCGACCAACAACACCTCAACGTAGGTTACAACAAGGATATTAATACAACTACAAAGGAACATCGATAAATGGCGGCTTGCCCATCTACTTAGCTTTTGTTTGGTACGTAGAGTCGATCCCCTCGATGCGGCGCCGACACTTCCTCATAATCACTTAACACTTAACTTTGAGATTAGCACAGTACTATTACAACCGTGTATGATATACTATGACGTTGTTGCATATGCGATTTGCGAGTTTTGCGACTTACTATGACACATTAAAACTTATTCAAAGTCACATGGCGCCACTTACCATTGACAGAATAGAGTTTCTCGGTAAGTGTTGCTATATACAAAATCATCGGTACATGTTGCCATGTACAAATCGCGAAGCTGCCTTCGCGACACACCCGCCTCGCGAGCTGCTTAATTTATAGTTGTCATCAAATCACGAGTCCATTTGCGGATTTTTTCCAGAGCCTGGACTGCAGCGGCTCTACGTTGTTTCTCATCTCTTGGATTTTCATCTGATTCATTATTACTTTGAGTTTCGTCATCAGAATCATACAAATTTTGCTCTTGTGTCAATCTCATGTCTTCATCTAAGTTAATGTCTATTAGCTTCTCTCCCGTGTCTAAATTGGTGCTGTGCCTTTCATCGTGGTTTTCATTATCAATTTGAACTTCGTTCCTTTTTGCTTCAGAACTGCTCTCTAGGCTTTCTCTATTTTCAGGTAGTACTTGAGGTAGTTCATTGATGTCTATATCTGCACTTTCAATTCTGGCTGTTGTTTGCCTCTTGTCATTTAGATAACCTTGCGTTTCCTGTTCTTCAACCTCCAACGGATAGAGATGTGCTATAGATCTCGTGAATATGTTGTTTCCAACCTTCACACGAGCTACTCTACACAAGTTATCCTTGCCCATTATGACTTCAACAATCTTTCCTACCTTCCAACCTTCACGATTCTTGGTTTCACCTTTAATCTGCACTACATCTCCTATTTGAGGAATTTCGTTGATTTTTACTCTTGCTTGCTTAGGTGAATTTCCATATCGTTCTCTGAGACTCAACAGATAGCGATTGATGAACATTTCCTTGTACTCGTTCATGATCTTATTTCCTCGTTTCCATCCTTCTATCAGTCGTTGTTTGATCGCTGAATTTGAGAATGGTAGGTGATGCATGAGTACTTGTACGTTCAAACATCTTCCTGGCGTCAAGAAGTCAGCGGGTTTCAAGACATGGTCTATATCTGATCCTACATATGTCAGAGGTCTCGTATTGACCACTGCTTCAACTTCTTTAATGATGGTCAGGAGTTGATTGTCTTCTAGCATATGTTTTGCTAGCGTTCGTTTCAAACAGTGTTTTACTACTGCTACCAACCGCTCATATGTACCTCCATGCCATGGTGCTAACTGGGGAATGAATCTCCACTTGATCTTTTCATTCAACGCTCCCTCTTCTGTCATTACTTCGGCTAGTAGTCTAAATTGAGGTGCATTGTCTGTCAAGATCAAGCTCGGATTTCCTCTTGTGGCGATGAAACGTCTGAACGCCATCAGACATTCGTCCGTAGTTAAGTCTTTGACTATCTCTAAATGTATTGCTCGTATCACGAGGCATGTAAATAGACAAATCCACCGTTTCTTTAGACCATTTTC
This sequence comes from Eudemis profundana, assembly GCA_947034925.1. Lineage (NCBI taxonomy): Eukaryota > Metazoa > Arthropoda > Insecta > Lepidoptera > Tortricidae > Eudemis > Eudemis profundana. The sequence goes on from OX344813.1 coordinate 4,718,799, forward strand.
TGTTCTTATTAGCATCGGGCCAAAATAATCTGCACCGACGTAAGTATATGCTGTAGTATAATTTACTCTCTCTATTGGTAGCGCAGGTGTTTTTGGTAGAGCATATGGTCCTCCACTATGTTTAATACATTTCGCGCATTTGCTTAGTGTTTTTTGGACTTGTGCTCTCCCTTTAGGAATCCAATACTTTTGCCGTATAAGGCTTAAAGTATGTGGTACACCAACATGATGATTTTTCTCATGAGTTTCCATAATTACTCTTTCCGTGAACTCGCAGTTCCTAGGAAGTAATATGGGATGTTTCGCATCATAAGATAGATCAGAATGCGTGAGTCTGGTTTCGCATCTTAAAATCCCATCTGAATCTATAAATAAACAGTCCGAGATTATGAGACAAATGTGTTTTCTTTCCTTTAGACTCTTCTGTGAACATTGTTTGTTGTAATTCCTTTATTTCCTGTAATTGCGAATTCAAACTTTCATCCGGTATTGATCCCCCTGTTTCTGATGACTCTTGTTTATCATCATTAGTAACTTCTGTGTCCAACAGACCCTCCCCCGACAGAAGAAGAGTAGTGTTTGGTTGGCGTTGAGGCCAATCCCTTTGATCTTGTGATAAGAATTCTGGTCCTGATAACCATTTGCTTTTCTCTTCTTCTGACGTTGAAGGTCTGGTCGCTACATCAGCAGGGTTAAGACCGGATGGAACATGTCTTATGATGAGATCTTTATTTTGTTTTATTTCTTCCAATCGTTTGGTTACAAATGGTTCAAGCAATTTGTCTGAGTAATACCAATCTATGACTATTTGGCTGTCCGTCCATAATGTTACTTGCGTTATGTTCAGTTGTAAGAATTTAAGTACATATCTTATGAGTCGACTTCCGATTAGCACTCCTAGTAATTCTAAGCGTGGGATCTTCAAGTTGTCTTGATCTTTAATAGGAACCAAGCGTGATTTTCCTATTACAAAGTTGACTTTGTTTTTCTGAACTAGGTAAATCACGGCTGCGTAAGCTAGTGTGGACGCATCTGTGAAGTAGTGAATTGCTGCTTCTTTGTCCTTAGGTGCAGTGATAGTTCTTGGTAAGCATATCTTTTCAATTAGTTCCATCTCTTTCAATATAGTGTCCCATTTCGGAAGTAGATCTTTTGGTATTGGAGCGTCCCATTTGATACGTCTTTTCCATAGTTCTTGTAGGAGTAATTTTGCTGACAACATGATTGGTACACTGAATCCACAAGGATCATAAATGGCTGCCATAGTTTTTAGGATACCTCTTTTTGTATGTTTATTGTTCTTGTTGACTTTGGCTTTTAATTGCAATACATCATTATCCAAATTCCAGTTTAAACCTAATGTCTTTACTATTGTATCCCTTCCGGTGTCAGATATTTGTTCGATGAAATCTTTAGAATTAGAACTCCATTCGCGTAGATTCATTGATATTTGTGCAAATAGTTCTTTACTTTCTTTATAGAGTTGCATGGCTTCTGTTACTGTTTCCGATCCTGTGAGTAAGTTATCCACATATAAATCCGCTGCTAGTTGTTTAGCATGATTATTGTCTGACCTGCGTAGGTGATGCTTCACAGTCGCGTTTAGCAAGAACGGGCTCGATATTATCCCAAATGGGACTCTTGTAAACCTTAGATGTATAAGGTTGTTTTCCGAAATCGGCCTATTTATGTCCTTTAACCACAGGAATCGGGTAACATCTCTGTCATTTTCATGTAGCCCTATTTGAAGAAATGCTTTTTCTACATCTGCAGTTATACCTATAGTATGACATCTAAATTTGATGAGTAATCCTGTCAGGTCTTCTAGTAGCATTGGTCCACAATACAAGCATTCGTTAAGGCTCTTATTACCTTTTGTCTTCGCCGAGGCATCATAAACAATTCTAAGAGATTTCCCCGGAGCTGATACAGCGTGATGAGGAAGGTAATGTATCGGATGGTTCTTAGTTATGATGTCAGGCACTTGTTCAATTATTCCTTTAGCCAATTGATCTTGTAAGGTCTGATCATATGCTTGCAGTGTTTCCGCTTCTATGCGTTTCAGTAGACCTACTAGGCGTCCATACGCTAGTCCTAAGTTAGTCTCGAGACTCGGTTGGAATTCCTTCCATGGCCAACTGACATAATATCTCCCATCTTCAAAAGTGGTATTATCATTAAAATGTTTTATGGCTTCATCTTCACGATTAGCGTTTGGAGAGTCCGTTATTCCAATAGATTCTAAATCCCATAATGCTTTCACATTACCATTGTCCAGTGGTATATCACAATACAGTATTCAGTATTGTGCACCAAAACAAAATATTACAAATATTAAATCTAAAATAGCATAAATGGCTAACAACAGGCGGTCTTATCGCTAATAAGCGATCTTTTCCAGACAACCTTAGATTAGCGGAGTGGCTGAACCAGATATACCACTGATAACAACAGTCTACAATATTGTAGATCCTCATTCGTTGACTTGTAGTGTACTGGTGGGCTCTAATCCTTCTAAAATGGTTTTGGCTTCACCTTTTACTGAAGCTTTCAAGTATAATAATTTATCTACATCTTTCAGTTCTCGTTGGTCGATATTCGAGCTGAATTGGTCCCAAAATTGACTCCATTGAAGTACGTCTCCCGAAAATGTTGCTAACTGAAGTTCAGGTAATTTTCCTCTTTGAGCACCTTGGCTTGAGTTAGATGAAACAGCTTTATCCCTTTTAAGTTGTATTCGCGTATTCAATTCTGCTAATGCTTCATCTCCTTCCAACTGGTCCGTTGTCATGTCAGATATTTCATCCGCATTATGTGAGGTAGATGAATTGAAGTATTGATATAATTCAGTATTAAATCTGTTGAGTATCGCCTGCAGTTTAGATGATATAATTCTGGCTTGTTCCAGATCACCATCAGTCCACGGGCACAAATTGCATAGATCACCATTAGTCCACGGACACGAAGTACAGAGAAGCTCCCGTGATCTATTATTTTTGACACAAATTTTCTCAACCTGTTCAGGTATATTTCGTCCATTATTATGAATTAATTGATTCAGTCAATTAATCGTCTGAAATTGTTTTGATTATTCAATAATATTAACACAGGACAAAATAAGACAAGATAAGACAAGACTAAGACTAAGACCATACCAGTCTTGTGCATGTGCATATACAAATGCATGTACAAATAAGAAATGTATTTCCTGTTTGTACATCCAATAATCATTATTAATGAAGACAACATGTGTTGTAATAAGATAAAATACCATTTGCCATAATTGTTTATGTTAAACGCACAACACACAATTATAACAAATGTCTCCGACACACTTGGACAAAATTATTGCCTTAAAACAAAAATATAATATCGGTTCATATTCTTTAACTGACTATAACCAACAGACAAATCACTAGTAACATCAAATTGCATCTCAATGTTATTTGCTCTGCATAAGACATTAATTACTTATGGTCATACAATTCTACCGAAGCAGTTAAGACTTCATTTTAGGGTAGTACACAAAATAAACACCGGGCTCCATGTTTATTTACCAACAGACCATAAGATTGTCATAATAAATTAGATAACAATGCTATAAGTTCCATTTCCGATAAACCTTTAGCATATCTCCCAAATACACATCATGTGTGAAGCAAACAACATGACTTATTTAATGATGCATAAGTAAACGATATGTCTACTATAATTATGTGATTTACCAAATAGTTTAACCATAATTTGTCTGTTCTCACATTCATGTTACCATTGAAGTTTCAATTCAACCAAGTATCATATCTCATGACATTTAAACATGACCTGGGTGTCATTTTTCATCAAATGTACATAAATTCACATACCTTATTTGGTATCATATGCGTCTGTTTGTGTAGATCGAACTGCGTCGATTCTCAGCGGGCTTCCTTGTTAATCCTAGTAAACAAACACAATTATGATATAACAATGGAATTAATGGTTCCATACATGACCTAATAATACTAGATTCATAGTGGTTTGAACAAAACCAAATCGAACCAAACATCAGATTCTGATGTTTTATTTTGTCGTCCATAATTTTCTTTATTAACGATTACATACATCGTTAATAGTAATCTCTTTGGTCACGTAATTTTTCGGTTATGCCGGTGACTTGTTTATCTCTCATGAGATTTGAAAATATGCTTGTTCCATATACTTTTCAATCGTAAAAATATTAGCATATTCTCATGTATAACATAATATCATTCTCACCTGATACTTATTGACGTAATTCAGTATCTTATTCGTAGTTTTTCACACGTTTCACCAGCGAAAGTATTCACTTTTACTTTTGAAATAATTACGCAGTTGTTCCGTAGCGCGATACCCTTTGAGAATGACCGACAAACACCACAACGCTGTTAACAAACTAATACGTATAAAATTGGAAGCATCTTCCAATTTCCACACTTATAATTAATTTACGGATGTTAATTGTCTTAATCGTATAATAATTATCAGTAAATTAATTAATTTGTCGCGTTTAATCGCATATGCAACGTAATTTATTTCGTTAACGAGTATGACGCAATCTTCTACGCAGTTTACAAAACAAAACTTATGTGCTGCGTTTCATTCATATTCGCCCTCTGCTGTCCGATAGCGAAACTATTTTCCGTAAGTCGATATGTCCAACTGATACTTAGTCGATTTTCAGGAACATTCCTTATTCATATTTAAGGTTTTCTCATGAAAACGCCCCCTGTGGGTGAGTAGCGAAACTATCGTCATGTACTTTTCCATGACGTATCGGTATCTTTTCTTTGTACACTAGACGACGCCATCTGTAATCGAGTTGCGTAACTACTTAGCTACGTCCGCTGCGTTCCACAGAGTTGGTGGCTCTGTTTCGCTTCTTTCTTCATTCTTCTACTTAGTTCGGCTATTCGTCACGCGATGTCGCTTATAGTCATCGTCGTACGTTTCATTTTATTTTTATAATATAATATAAGTACATCATAATTTACAAACATTTCTCAATTTACATGATATAATATTCATAGGTTGATTCCTGAACAATTTTGACATTTTTGCTTTCCCTGGTCGAGATGTATTACGCTTTTAATTCCAGCTATTTAACTTCACCAAGTTTGTTGGGACCGTATATGAGTCTTATTATGGATACTATATTAAACCATAAAGATCCATTAATGGGGATTGTTTAACAACCGGCCCGCAACAAATTAATTGCCTAGGTTCAATTCTAGTTAAAGTTAATAAGTTAATTATATAAATATGTTTATCTGCTTCGCTTTTATTATTTAGTTACTCCCCTTTGCGACACACAACTCAACCCTTAGAAAGCATATCAAGTAGATTAATTGTTCATGAATCATACCTTGAACGAAGTGTCAGCGGCCACAGCAAGAATCGACTCGGTGAATAATTTGGCAGGCTCAGTCGATACGCGCCATTGTGCTATTTCTATTGCTGACACCAGCCATCTGTTAAAAGAAATTTGACAATTGATTCCAATTGGAATCACTAAGTTACCGCATCTTTTATGTGTGTATCGATGCTTCCCTTGTACACAATGAAACATAGTAATTTGTACACACTAAAATTTACTTGCCATGTGAATAGAATAGAAATATGGTTCAGCCAGTATTGGTGGACTTATACAAGTCCTCCAATTGCACACAAGGGTGTGAGTGGCGTGAGGCTTCGTCAAGCACTCGTGATCATTGGAGAGGTTGGCCATATCCACAGACAAGGAAGCACGGGTTCTGAAGAACCACCACATGCACACGTATCCTGTCAATTTGCTGTACGTACTCACTGGGAGCCAGCATCATGTAATTTGCCGTACGTACTCAGAGGGAGCCGGCATCATGTAATTTGCCGTACGTACTCAGAGGGAGCCGGCATCATGTATTAGGAAGCAGAGCCCGTCAATTTGCTGTACGTACTCACTAGGAGCCAGCATCATGTATTAGGACGCAGAGCCCGTCAATTTGCTGTACGTACTCACTGGGAGCCAGCTGGGGGAATCATGTGATTGTCTTCACAAGAGAGACAATCGCGCGCATAGAATTACCTCTCCTAATCAAGCCTTTAGGTTAATAGAATGGATCCCTTCTACGACCTTGAACCAGTGACTACTTGAAATATTGCTAGTTCATCAGCTCAGCGAGTTTCGCGACCAACAACACCTCAACGTAGGTTACAACAAGGATATTAATACAACTACAAAGGAACATCGATAAATGGCGGCTTGCCCATCTACTTAGCTTTTGTTTGGTACGTAGAGTCGATCCCCTCGATGCGGCGCCGACACTTCCTCATAATCACTTAACACTTAACTTTGAGATTAGCACAGTACTATTACAACCGTGTATGATATACTATGACGTTGTTGCATATGCGATTTGCGAGTTTTGCGACTTACTATGACACATTAAAACTTATTCAAAGTCACATGGCGCCACTTACCATTGACAGAATAGAGTTTCTCGGTAAGTGTTGCTATATACAAAATCATCGGTACATGTTGCCATGTACAAATCGCGAAGCTGCCTTCGCGACAAACCTGGTATTCTGGAAATGCGGTATTGCACAAAATATTGCAACAAGGGTTCAGTAAATAGTAAAACAATCATTTTGGATAATGGCTTTTATTGATTATGTTTATACTAATTACAATTTCTTATAAAGTGCAAAGTAAATGCTATGAAATATCCAAATAACCAGACTGTTAGGTACTTAATTTCGGTGAGAACGGCCCTTCCGCGTTAATCTCTTATTATACTGGGAATTATGGAATAAATACTAATTAGATTATACTAATTTAACCAGCGATACCCACGATCGCTTCAGACGCGAAGTATTTCACGTCAACATCAGGGTCGACGTTCAGTTTCTCCAAAACGGGTTTCACTTGAGGCTGGATGACAGCCGGGTCCAGGAAAGGCGCCATCTTTTGGAGTGTTTTCGCAACGTTGAACCGAACGTTGGCAACATTGTCATCGGCCATAGACAAAACTGTCGGGAGGAGTACCCTAGTCGTGATATCCTTTCCGCATACCTCAGAGAGCACATTTATGCAAAATAGGTATGTCATTCTGTGCAAATAGTTCTGTTCACGGGACATGGCAAGCACTTTCGGTATGACGTTTGTCTCTGCCCATGACGGTCCGTATTGCTCTACAAGTTTCTTCAGATTTAAGGTGGCTGCTTCACGGATAGCATATACATGGTCGATGAGCCAGGACATGCAGAGACCTGTCAGTTTCTCATCAAAGAAGTCCTGACCTAACTGGCCTGCTAGAAGAGGCATGTGCTCGATTATGGCTAAACGGACTCGCCATTTTGTGTCTTCAGCCAAATCTACAATAGCCGGGAGGAGGGATTGGACCAGCTGTTGGATTCCGATGACTTCGTTAACGCATTCGAGGTTGGAGATTATGTTTAGACGGACCTCGGGGCATTCGTCTTTGAGTTGTGTGAGGAATAGTGGCAGGAGGTGTTCGATGGTGTTCTGGCGGCCGACTATGGGGCTGAGGCCCATGATGACGGATGCGAGAGCGGATTTCACGTGCTGGTTCGGGTCGCAGACCAAGTCCTTGATCTGGGGCAGGATCATCGTCATGATTATGTGCTCCTGGTGTGCCTTGTCGAGGTTCATGCAGAAGTCCTTTACCTGTGAATGGAAAGTTTATATCTTAATTATTGTAGCTTTTATACATAGCGTCTACAGAGATTGGTTACGCGAAATGAGACTACGGTCTCAGTATAAAATATGAACAAACAAAATATAAAAATACCGTAAAAGAGATTACAATATTTTTTAGGGTATTTTCATATTTTGTTAATAAATGTGTTAAAAAAAATCATGCATATTCCCTACTCTGGCGTTCAGTATAGACAATCTCTATTTGGATTATAAGTGCAGATCAGGAACGAAGAGTTTAAAGAAAGGGGTACCAACAAAGCATGAGCAAAGCGTTCTAAGAGGTCTTAGACGTTTGAACCGTATTCCAATGAGGCTACGACTATGACAAAAGTATTGATACTATCAAACAACGGATTGAAGTATTTGTTAGTTGTGTGTCACTGACTTGTATACATATTCAGAATCAGTGAAATTTACTGATTCCGAATATGTATAGAACTCAGTGTCGAAAAAAAATGTTAGATGTGCCTTTTTGCGTTATGGCGACAGAGTTGAAAGTGCGATTCAAATTGAAATTCTGGCAATTTGGAGTGATGATGCCTCTTAAATCGTATCCTGCTCATTATCATCATCATCATTAGCCCGTATCAGTCCACTGCTGTATAGGCCTTTATCATGACACGCCACCGAGTTCGATCAGCTCTCCTCCTCCAGTCTTATTTTCCATGGGGGGTAAAGGATTCTTCTTCAGATATATGTCTGCGACTTATTCCTCTGTCTCCATACATTTAGCATGAAAAAGGGCCAGAGGAATAAGTTGACCGCAGACATATATATATATTTTTTTTATTGCTATAGACTGGCAAACAGGCAGACGGCCCACCTGATGGAAAGCGGTCACCGCCGCCTATAGACAGAAGAATAACCCTAAAGTTGCCCTTGCTGATACTGTAGGGTACAGACCTTGCCGGCGGCGGCGGCGCGGACCTCGGCCTCGGTGTCCTTGAGCAGCGCCTGGAAGATCTGCGCCAGGTCGGCGCGCGCCAGCTCCGGCCCCACCGCCTGCTGCAGCTCCACGAACCTACAACACACACATTACATTATTTTATGGGGTCCCCCTTGAAATCTCGACGAACGTTTCATCGAATTTTCAGTTCATCGACAATTTTTTTCTCTGAAACCGTCAAATTTTCAGGATTTTTTAAATAGTCATCCTGTAAATACCATTAGGTTAGGTTAGGTTTGTTTTATATATTTTTTTTAAGAGGGGAAAATGCGTTACGCATACCACCAGGGTGCGGGGACGGACCCCGAAAAAAAAAAAGGTTTGTTTTATATTAATTTCTAGAAAAATAATGGTTTGAGAGAAAATTTACTTTCGATGAAATGACACGTCGATGAAACGTTTATCGAAATTTCAAGAGTAAACCTTATTTGAGACTAGTGCAGTCTCGTTTTAAGCAAAGGGCCACATTACACCTTTATAAATTTCGCCACACGCCACGGAGTTATGTAATTTTTTGCTCGGCCGCTGGCGTCCTTGGTGTTTTACTGGAGAGCGAGCTCTCGCGGGCCGAACCATGGGATTTGGCCCGCGGGCCGTAGTTTGGAGACCCCTGGACTAGTGGAAAATGTACAAACCCAGTTTTTAAGTTAACGATTTTATTACATGTATAAATTAGAGCATAAGCAGAGTTCGATTATTCCTAAGTTTTAGAGTTCTATACCCGAAAGGTGCCAACGCCAACGACGATCCTGTTACTTAGATAAAGCTCCAGCTCGCGTATTTAATAGTCCTCGCTTACGGTTCGGGCCACATTTGGTGGCCACCTTTAATGACTGCGGTGGATGCGTAATACGTCATAAAATTGTAAAACATGGGTTGCTTGTAGTCCGCTCGTACACGGCGCGCACGATGTACCTTTTGTAGTAAGAAACATTACTGTACTTTACTGACTTGTCGGCCACCATGTAGCGCACGCGGCAGGACGTGTCTCCGGCCCGGGCACGGTGGGAATCACGAGCTGCTCCTTGCCCTCGGGCCGCAGCCCCCAGCAGCCCTGCACGTTACAGGCCGGGGCCTGTAACGTGCAGGGCGTTGTTTGTTTTTTTTTTTTTTTTTAATCCTGACAAACTTGAAGGTACTGACTTGTCGGCCACCATGTAGCGCACGCGCCAGGAGGTGTCCCCGGCGCGGGCGCGCACGGTGGGCATCACGAGCTGCTCCATGTCCTCGGGCGGCAGCAGCGCCGCCACGGCCGCGCACGCCTCCGCCGCCAACAGCCGGACCGAATCTTGCTCATCCTGTAAATGTTAACACAATATCCTGAGTAGGGTTGCCAGATTCAGGCATGTCATTTCCGGGACTATCCGAACCCCCCCCCCCTCCCGAAGAAATCAGCACCGCTCTTAATTTTTAATTATTCATGAAATAAAACTGTTAAAAAAAAATCAACATATTTATTTATAAATACAATACTAGTATTAAATTTGGTATGAAATATAACGACATAAGTTATCCCAACACACATCGTACCTACTCATAACCAAATAAAAGTAGTATATGTTCGAAATCCGGGACAATCAAGGGTATTTCCGGGACAATCCCGGATTTCCCGGGCATCTGGAAACCCTAATCATAAGTAAGGGTTTCCCGAACTGTGCGTTGCGACGCCCTGAGGAGTCGCGACGCTGTCCCAGACAGTACAATTTTATTTATATAAAATCGACATGAACATAGCAAATTATACAATTATACACAATTTCCAATAATTTTAATTTTATTTTTATTCTACTTTACTTTTAGTGTCTCTAGAAAATAAAGTTGATTTTTTTGAGTTTTTATTTCATTGCATATTTGAGAAAAGCATACCTCGGCGTGAACTGGGGTTGCCAGCCTCGTAACTATCTGGCCTCGCTTTCGCTCGGCCATTTATAGATAGACCTACGTCTAGGCATGCCAAATGACTCACCTCACCGGGCCAGGTTGACGAACATGGGTATGAGGTAGCCCTTGACGTACTCTCCCTCAACGACGCGTGCGAACTCGCCAAGCGTGACCATCGGCGTGTCGCCCTGGCATAGCAGCCGGGCATTTCTCCAGAAATATGTCTGCGGTCACCTCATTCATCTGGTCATTTTTCATACTAAATGTATGGAGACAGATGAATGATTTGCAGACATATTTCTGGAGAAATGCCCAGCCGGAAGTGTTGTCACAGCTCAGCTATTATTGGGGCGACGCCGCAACCATAGTACATTGGATTTTTTTTGCAACTGACTTGACCCACGAGGCCTACTAACTCCTTGCTAGGAATCCTGACCAGGTGGGAGCTTACAGATCTGCAAGCAGGTTAGCAAGCACTGGCCACCTTGACTTTTCGCTGATTGCTCAGAGTGACCAGAGTAGGTCACTGGAGGTTGTAACTCACCTGGGCCAGGTTGACGAACATGGGTATGAGGTCGCTCTTGACGTATTCCACCTCGACGACTCGTGCGAACTCGCCGAGCTTGTAGGCGGCCGCGCGCCGCACCATCGGCGTGTCGTCCTGGCACAGCAGCCGGAAGTGCTGCCGCAGCTCAGCCTTCACTGGGGCGGAGACGCGCCCGTAGCAAACGCTGGAAGATAGTTTAACATATTATCCCTTTGGTACCGGTTGGTAAATAAAAGTTCGTAACCAGCTTCGAAACGGGAAAAAAAAAACCAATCGGTAACTGGCTTGAAAATGGGACTTTTCCATTACCGATTCGTAACTGCGGTTGGTAACCAGCTTCGAAATGAGAAAAAACGTGTTGTAACTGGTTACAAAATGGAACTTTCCCATTACCGATTCGTAACCGCTGGATACTGGATAGGCACCATGCAGGCCCATTACGTAACCGGCTACCAAACGGCACCAAAGGATATTATTACTTTTCACACCTCCTATTCAGAAAAAAGTATTTTGATCCCTCATAAGAGGGATCAAAGTGATACTTTTCTGTTCAAGGACTACCTACAGGGTATTTTTAGTTTGAACCTGCTTAGAATATGCCATTGCCATACCATACATTATAGACTCTACATATTGACTCTACATATCAACTCTACATATCGACTCTACATTATTGACTCTACATATCGATTCTACATATCGACTCTACATATCAACTCTACATATCGACTCTACATATCGACTCTCCATATCGACTCTACATTATCGACTCTACATTATTGACTCTACATATAGACTCTAAATATCAACTCTACATATCGACTCTACATATCGACTCTCCATATCGACTCTACATTATCGACTCTACATTATTGCTACATATCGACTCTACATATCGACTCTACATATCCACTCTACATATCGACTCGACATATCGACTCTCCATATCGACTCTACATTATTGCTCTACAAATCGACTCTCCATATCGACTCTACATTGACTCTACATATCGACTCTACATATCGACTCTACATATCGACTCTACATATCGACTCTACATAATCGACTCTACATTATTGCTCTACAAATCGACTCTCCATATCGACTCTACATTGACTCTACATATCGACTCTACATATCGACTCTACATATCGACTCTACATATCGACTCTACATAAAGTCGATAATAAGGAATGGCCCAGACCACAGGTGTTTGGGGTCCGAGCCGCAGGCGAGGGCCATAAATATAATATGGAAGTAGTAAATTCGTCCCGTCCGTAAAAAGTAATAAACGTTTTATAAAATAATAAGGAACTGTAAATTTAACAATTTCACATTTCATTTTATTAAAAATGTGTGATGCTCTTTGACTAACTATATATTTCGTTTTCGTTATTTTGGTAGGTAGCGTTTGTATTTAAATTTTCCTCATAGTCGGTGTGAAAAGCAGTATGTGTCACAAGGTAGCAAAATTATTTTCACCACGGGCGTTAACACTTGAATCCCTCACTACGCTCCGGATTCTACTTTAGAATCCCTCGCTACGCTCGGGATTCAATTGTAGAATCCGTCGCTTCGTTCAGGATTCAATGTACGCCCTCGCCGTAAATATATCATTTTGCTCCCTTGTGACACAATCTACTATTACTGACCTCTATACCCTATACCCACAAAACTTACAAAGTGGAAGTGTAGTAGTAATTTTTTGTCTGAATTAACTAGGATTCCCCAGGAGTGCTTTTCTAATATTGTAAATTTGCTGCATTCCACAGAAACGTTACGTAAGCGACACTACCTTTTTAATACTTTTGACATGTAAAATTAGGAAGCTGAATATCGGTATGGTAATATGGTAACTTGGCTTTGAGATTGGTAGTGTTTCTTAGCAGCAATTTTTTTTATTATAGATGCTACCATAGCTTTACGTAAGCGACAAAAAGTAGACGTTTTCATGGAATGCTCCATTTTGCCTACTCAAATATAGTTGAAATAATCAGATTTATTTTTAAAGACAAAATTGGTCATAGGAATGTTTCAGTATAACGGAAATAACTAATATTTGATTAGTATCATTCACAGAAATTGAAAGCTTCATTTGAATCAATTTTCTACAACAATTTGTTTCAAATTATCTTGGTAGTCAATATCATACCTGAACAACCCGCAAGCCGAAGCCCGGGATGTGAACCAATCACCGCCAGCCAGACGCTGCACTAGCGGCACAAAGTGCTGCTCCAACGCCTGAGGAGTGTGGTGTGCGGCAACAGCTCGGAGAGAGGCCACTGCCTTGTCACGGACCACTGTCTCTTCTACGGTGGCCAGTGACTCCAGCGGAGGGAGGAGGCAGTGAGCGAACTCTCCTCCACCAACCAGGTTGATGAAATTGCCTGAAAAATTGTTTCTATTGTAAAGTTTGCTTTTGTAAAAATTCAAGTTAATGACAGGATTAAAAATCATTGTATGTAGGGTTAGTTCAGTTGTAAATAAATAACTATAGGAGGAATATGTATGTGTATGACTTCAATGTTGACGTTTTTATACTAAGTAAGAACTTTGTCCAAAAGATTGTCCCCTAATATTTATTTATTTATTTAATTAGAGCTTTAAAAGCTATTAATCCTTTGTCCATATTTTTAAAATATACTTTGTTTTAGCCTGTAGTGATATAAATCATCATAACAAATCGTAAAAGATACCAACACCTATTTTAATCGTTTTACAGGTCTAACGCAGTTATAATTACTTGAATATATGTTTAAACCGTAATAGTTTAAAGTGTTACATTGCAATCTTACTCTAACGTTCTTCAAAGTATATAACTGCAAGTTTTATTTCCCAAGCCAACAATGCTAATTTACCTAATTAACGTCATTTACAACAGTACGAGGAAGATTATAAACAAAAATCTGAAGGTTACAACAAATTTAACGGAAAATAGCATTCGGTAAAACTATAACGCATTGTTTGTATAAAATATGAGTAATCGAATCACTACTTACCAAGTTGCTCTGCAAGCGCCAGCAGTACCTCGTCCTCATCGTAAATGGTCTCCGTAAGGAACGGGATCAGCTCAGATCTGGTTCTTTCCACGCCCAAAGCTAAGGCAATGGTGGATAACTTCTTGATAGAATTCAATCGGAGTTGCACATCCTCGTTTTTCAACTCGTCGATCAAAACCGCGATTGGATACAATGACTCGTCGGCCCCGGACTCGCTGGCAGCCATTTTGTTATGAAATTTTCTGTATATCTTCGGTCGGAATAATTTCTTGCTGTGCGCTTAGATTTAGTTTAGATTTTATGTCGAAAACTGCGCGCAATCAATTTCAATACAGGAGACATGCAAAATGGCAGCTATCAAAACCATAGAGCAAAGAGTGAAAACGATGTTGCCATTACTATTTTTTATAAAATCTGCTAACAATATACTGATTAATGATTATTTGACTTAACTTCGGTAAAAATACATTTGTCAGTGTTTCATATAACAAAAAAAGATTTTTTTTTGCGTAATGATGTAGAATTGGGTAACGTAACACACATAAATGACGAAAAATAGCAGTTTTAATACATCGTTATTTTTGTCAAATGTATGGATATTTTGTTATAATATAATGGCAACTTTCAACTTCCATAGACATACTAAACAACTTTTTTATTGCGACTTTGACTCTGCTGCAAACTGCACAGTTTAAATTTCAACCCAACCTCCCAACCAACACTGACAGCGACTATTTAGGTATTCAGCCTATTATTCAAAATGACAGAAAATCTGAAAGATATTGATAAAATCCACTATAAATAGTAAATTCAGCAATAAGATACCATACTATAGCAATTACACATATTATGTAGTGCTTTAGAAACAAAAAACAGTTTCTATGGCATGGTGTTTGGGTATGAGCGTGACATGGGAAACAGGGCGAAAAGCCCGGATGAAACCGCAACCAACGCATCGATAGCTCACGTCGTGTTGGCCTGCGTCGCCGGGCAAGGCGTTAGTCATTGGAAAGAGTTAAATTTCTCACTACCTGGAATGCATGGAAATCTATTTCTGTTTGGAATTCTGGGATACCTTCACAACGAAAGTAAGGGAACAATGTATCATTTGAAGTAAATATTATTATAATTCGCATGTACCTACAGTTATTATATTAAACTTCAGTACCTTATAACATAGCATGCCTATAAAAAAACTTCAACGGTCTTCAACTTTTGCTATTAATTTTACCCAGGCGCAAGATTTCAAGGCGTCAACGTG
The DNA here is from genome assembly GCA_947034925.1 of Eudemis profundana. NCBI lineage: Eukaryota > Metazoa > Arthropoda > Insecta > Lepidoptera > Tortricidae > Eudemis > Eudemis profundana. The sequence continues at coordinate 4,734,148 of OX344813.1, forward strand.
ACCTCTGTCTACGGGATTAGCACGAAAGCCACTCGTTACCTCGCTATCCCCTGCATGATGGCTGATCTCTACAAAGGAAACCATCTCTTTGGAGGCCTGCATCTACTCTCTGGCCTGGTTCCCTTCTCAATGTCTATGATTCAAACGAGTTTCGACAGCGCTCAAGTGGGAAACTTAGTTGTAGCTGGCAACATTATTTCGCTAGGCCATTACTCATTGGAAAATCATTTGGAATGGGGTTGCTATACTGCTGGGGCCGCGATATTCACGTATTATTTGTGTCCTCAAACGGGTGCTAAGATCATGTACCCGATTGGTTTGGCTTTAATGGAGTATTGCGCGTATCGAACGTTTAAAATTAAATTAGAGCGTAAGAAGATCATTCTGAATTTTATAATAGCTGTGTTGTTGTTTGTCGATCCATGTGGCTGTTGACTGAAGTACCCAGTATTAGTAACTAAAATCCGGGTTAAACGATTCCAGAAGATACTTATGCATTCGTTTGAAAAATGGCATTTTGAGTGTTATTAGGCACCAGTCCGAGCTTTCTTAGTTGTCTTTAGTAGTAAAAAAGTTTATTCTTACCCTTGAGATGCTTTTTTTGCTGACATTAGCTTTTGAATTAAGTACTTAATCCTAGAATGTAATATCTATCGAATTGCTTAAATTATCAGCAAATGCTGTGTTCCGCAAAAAAAGTTACACGCTATTGTAAAAACTTGTTTACTACTTAGGATAGCTAAGTAGAATCTAACTGTACGTTGCGTACATAATTAAAAATTTGTGATTTGTACTTGTTGTGAAATAAAATAAGTCATGGTCGCAGTTATTTTTATTCCTAAATCGAGAATGCCCACAAGTTCACTCGTCCGCGATTTCGCCGCGAGGCGGTACAGGCACGTATGACCTAGGTCAGATGTCTGTTAGTTTTTGAGTAATGAGCGCACAAACAAACAGAGACAAAAAATCCAACAGTTAGGTATTTATTTAGGTTTCATTTCATTAGTTATATTTAACAGGGCCACAGAATAATAGCAGTAACTTTTCTTCCTAGAAAAGGTACATTGCACGCTTGTATGTGTGCGCGCGGTTAACGAACGCATTACGAGCAAAGATTTAAGAATGCGTAAGGATGCTCCAGTATGGATCACACTCACGCCGACGCGCGTCTGTGTGAATACGTGTCGCGCGCCCCTAAACGGCCGAAGTTGGACTACTTGTTCGTCTTTATACTTTGACAGTGCCTTGTAACTTTTTGGAAAAATCTTTAATGTGCAAACAGTCTTTTATGCCACACCCGGCCATAAAGTGGCTTTTACCGCACGCTACGCGTACGGAAAAAGCCGCTTTCTGGCCAAGTGTAGACATAAAATTATGTACACTACACGGGAGGAAATAAAAGCCCTTGATCGCATATTTACGGCCCTCGCTTGCAGCTTGGGTCGCAAACATCTGCGATCTAGGCCTTTCTTTATTTTACCACCCTAGTTGTGTAATGTACTATTTACGATTTAATTATATGTCCCTATAGACAAGTACCTTGTTACACCAGAAGTAGGTAGGTAGCTATGAAAAAACTGCCCAAGTGCAAATCGGGTTCGCACACGAAGGGTTCCGTCCGTGGCACTGTCGAGCAAAAAGACGTCAAAAAACACGTTCCTTGATACAGCCCTGTGACAAACGGACAGATGAACAGCGAAGGCTTAGTAACAGGCTTCCGTTGGCATTATTTTGGTACGGAACCATAAAAACATATTTTAGATTACATTCCGCGTCGTCGCTGAAAAGAATCCCATCACATTAGTCCCCATTATCTTGATCATACATGTCCCTTTGTCACAAAAGCTTTGTCACCGCAAAACAAAGGAATCGATACAATAACAGGGTAACCAACCGTCTCGTGTTCGAGTGAGAGCGGTCCCTAATGCACGCGCTAGGGTGCCCCATTCGAGCCTCCCGCTGGGACAATTTCATTACGTCTTAGACGAGTTGAAAGGAAAATTACGCATTTTAACGTGAACAATAGAAGAATATTGGAATGGTGATTCCGAGGCCTGGAATCATCGTCCTACTAGCAGTGTTTCAGACGGTAACTCTTCGTATTGCTACGGTGACCAGTACCATATTTAATTTGGATATTGCACATGTAGTGTCTTGGTCAGCCACCCCTCCCGTTCAACTGGTTGCCCTGAAAATCAGCGCCACCGGCTCCAGTCGTTTGTTTCATGCTGAGAGGTAGGTACTTAACCTTTTCGATGTAGGTGATATTATAAATGTGAAATTTTGTGAAGATGTTTGAATGTTTAGATGTTTGGATATTTAGATATTTGTTACTAAATAACGGGGTAACAACTGGAGGAATCAAGCTGAGATTTGGCATGCAAGTAGACCAAGTCCTGGATTGAAACGTAGAATACTTTGTATACCGGTAAAGAGTTCCTTTGGGACAATAACGGGAAACACGCGGTCGAAGTCGCAGGTAAATGCTAGTTATACATAAAAGGTTTAGTTTAAAATGTATGTTAGTCACAAACAATAGGGATGATGACTGGGTTAAAAATATGTAATTCTATTTAGTCCGTCAGTTAGATTATGGAAAAATATGGGACACGTATTTTTTGGTTTATCAAAATATTAAAAATCGACAAAGTTATAGATCATCAAACTTCTGGAGTGGGGGCTTGTGACGTCACTCTTGAGTACAATTTGTACTCAAGAGTGACGTCACTCGAAACTTCTAAGCACTCTATCCTCGTCAGTTTTTGTTTGTCAAACAAAACAAAAAATACGTGTACAATATTTTTTCATAATGTAACAGACGGACTAAACAGTTTTTTTAGTCATCTAGCCTATTATATTAAATAAATATTTGAGGTACCTACTTCTTTCTATATTGGAGGTACCTACTTGCTTACTACCCAAGAACTCATTGGCTCCAAGCATCAATTATTATAGCCATTTTCTTATGTGGTTTAGCATTTCTTCGCGAGCAAGGGTCGAATAAAAGGAACATTACAGCACATAGGGAAACGTTCTCTCGATCTATTTCCATTGATCCTCCCCTCTACAGTCGACTGCAGAGAAAAGGAACCACTCTGTACTATAATACATTCGTAGTGGTAAGGGGGTTACTTTTCTCTGTAATAGGTACTTTCAAGGGTAAATTTCACGACAGGCGAGGTAGACATTAGACAGCACTAAAAGGAAACAAAGCTTGCTTTTATATTCGGGTATCGCAGATATCGGTTACCGCATCTGCGCCATTATCTGAATCCGATACTGCACTATTTCGAGGTGTAAAAGGTTTTTTGTGTAGAAATGCTGAAGGCAGATATTATGCTTAACTGAGGGTAAATATTATGTATGTTCTCTAGTAGTTACATCGCGCCTCTTAGCATGTGCGCGCGCCTTGTACAAAGACACTACAAGCAAACTTTTAAGAATGCGTAGCAATGCTCCACTTGGGATCACACCGTCACCGCGTTCGCTCACGTTCGTTTGTCCCGCGAAATGTATTGTAAACGTGTAAAGTGTGTTTGGATGCAAAAAAACCGACGGACGGCAGCCCTGCGCCTCTACTTTGAATAGGTACCTATCGCGCGCTCCTAAAGGGAGTGCGCCTACTTTTCTTGCCTCATACTTTGTTGTGACGATATATACAGGGTGTCCCTAAAAGCAACTTTGACACGAAAAGGGCTGATAGACCGTGAACAGGCCTTATATTTCGAAAAGTTTAAGGGTACTATTTTTTTCACCTAGGTATTTCGTCGGTACTATTTGGGTACTATTTATTGGCTGCATCAGATTCTGAATATCTTTACGGTGTACGCTATCTTGACGGACACAAATTTACTTAATCTGGTGTCTGATGAGCTTGTCTATCAGCCCTTTTCGTATCAAAGTTGGTTTTAGGGACAGCCTGTATAAATATCGTGTAGTATTATAAAAAACATGTTCGTGTAGAGAAACTCAAAACATATTCAAAACAATTTATTGCGGTCCAGGAGCAATAGTGACAGTCCTAGTGCTGAAGAGTCTGTACCCGCAATAGTCCATCAGCGCGAGCCCCAGCGGATAGATAACCTTCGGACCAAAGCCACCGATGCTAGGCGCCACCATATACGTGACACACGCCGCTCCAGCCGTGTACCAACCCCACTCCTTACTCTTATCGTAAGAGTAGAAGATCAACGCGACGATGTTACAAGTGACCATCAAGTCCCCGAAATGCCGGTCCTCCGAGCCTGATACGGCGATAACGAACGGCACGACGCCAGAGAGGAGGTGGAGCAGAGACACAGCGTCATTGCCTCGTGTAAGATCCGCCATTAAACACGGTATGGGGAGATACCGGGACGCGGCGAGGCTGATTTTGTAGGCGCCTGCGAAATCGCCGAAGCCTCCTGGAAAGAAAAGTCAGATCCGTGAGAGATCAGCTATCAGTGGCGTGGCGTCAAATATATTCTTAGTAAAGCCGGAGTAGATTCGGATTACTTTTTCTTCAGGAGTAGTAGATACTTCGGTCATATGCCTTAAAATAGGCAAGCCGGTGGGAATCGGGTTCTATGAACGCCACGCCACTAGTAGATACACTCCGGTCATATGATTTAAAATAGGCAAGCCGGTGGGAATCGGGTTCTATGGACGCTACGCCCTGTCAGCTATAGATACTTGGAGGTTGTAACGTGTGGAAGCTGCACTGTGACGCGACGGAAGTTCGGCCTTTGGCCTCGCGTCGCTGACGCTCCACCTAGGGCCTGCACCTACCACCTGCCTGGGCCTATACCTACCTGGGCTACCGCAGGCCCTCGGGTGAGCTGAAAGACCCAACCGTCAGTTTCATAAAAGCTACCAGGCATGATCGGAGTCACGATCAAATGCACTTGCGATTCACGGGCGAGCTGCGAGCGAGTTTCCATACATTCGACATTTGTATGGTATATACTTCGCTTCTAACTCGTTCGCAAATCGCGAGTGTGATAAGGCCCCAAGCAAGTGGTCGCTAACCTTGTATTATATACACTATACGCAATAAACACATTTGTACCACACCACATTTGTATTATATTCCACTATACGCATTAAACAAAATATTGGGCAGCCCTCCGTTTAAACTCATACAATAAATCTTGTAGACCTCTCAATTCCTATCTAATTTTTACTAGAATACTCTGTCTGGAATAGGGCTTGGAACCGGTATTTTGCAATAACCCCGAAAATGCCTAATATTTTGAATTATTTTATGCTTTTTATGTAGAGCTCAGTAATGTATTTAAGTCGCGATTTCGTGTTATTAGATTGACTGGTTAAAAAACGAAATAATAAACCAAAGAACGATAAGAACGAAAAGAATACCGGTATTTTTGTATGGAGCAAATACCGGTTTCCGAGCCCTGGTCTGGAATTTCTCATGTTCTTTTGTGTTTTCTATGATGTAAGTTTGTGGATGAATAAAGTTTTTATCTATCTATCTATGTAACTAACCATAATAATGCAGGAACCCTACCACCCCGTGCACGAGTAGGTTCGCGTGCATGCCGGGGTGCACAAAAGTCTTGACGTGCACGCGTCCCATGTTTGGTCCTGCAACGCAGCACAGCGCCACATGAGCGAGCGCTGCGTTCAGCTCTTCTTGACCCATATATAGCCCCTAAAGTATACACATCTTTAAATAAAATGATCAACGAAATAAAACAATACAAAACGAAGGAAATATTTCTAACAAAACTGACAAAACTGATGACATGACTGATGAGTGACGACTGTCAATTTTGTAATGTCGCTCGAGTGACAAGGACAAGTCAGCTTCACAGATTATCTATTCGTACCCTTGGTCAAATAACGTCGCATGTGACTTTACGTTCAAAGTTTTTTTATTGCTCTAAAGTCATACAAATCATACGAACTACTGATGCACACAGATCCTGAAAATTTGTCATTTTGCAGATACGACGTTATTTGACCAAGGGTACGTATTCTCAGCCTTTGTTGAACTTTTGTTGGGAGGTTAGATAGTCATGTTATATTGCAGTTTATACATTTAACCGGTTTCAAAAAAGAGGGAGGTTCTCAGTTCAGTTCTTAGATATCTTTGTTTTTTTATGCCACACCTGGCCATTAAGTGACTTTTCCGCACGCCGCGGCGCGCGTACGGAAAAAGCCGCTTTCTGGCTAAGTGTAGACATAAAATGATGTACACAACACGGGAGGTAATAAAGAAAGCCCTCGATCGCATATTTACGTCCCTCGCTTGCAGCACGGGTCGCAAACCTATGCGATCTCGGCCTTTCTTTGTATTACCACCCTAGTTGTGTAATGTACTATTTAATATATGTTTTCCGACGACCGATTTGGAAAATTCTTTTTTTATTTGAAATGATACACCACCCAGGTCGTTCTATTGGGACTAGATCAGGATGGGACGACCCCATCATTCCTCTTTCTCACCCATCACAACTCTCGATTTCTACAAATTCCCAATCTTGGAGAAATCGAGGGAATTCGGACCGCCCCGGGTGCCAAGCACGGACCAGCGAAAAATCAAAAAGTAGATCTTTTTAGGATTCCGTACCTCAAAAGGTAAAAATGGAACCCTTATAAGATCTTTGTTGTCCGTCTTTCTATCTGTTCGTATGTCAAGACCCTTTATCTCGGAAACGCGTGGAGGTATTGAGTTGAAATTAAAACCTACCATTTAATTTTTCTATGTAATTTGATTTCTTGTATCTATATATGTAACTAATACATTTGTCATTAAATCATAAAAATATAGTCTTTAATACAAAATTTCAAGTATTTTTACGGAACCTTTGGTCCGACTCACACTTGTCCGGTTTTTTTTATTTACCCCATCCCGGGTGCTCGATCGGCTTAACCGCAACGCAACTAAATGTACTTACCATAAACTATAAGCTATGAAAATACTCAACCACAGACACAGAGGGCGAGGGAGTACAGAGGGCGCTAGTATCGTCTCGATACGATTTCAAAAATTACGTGCGGTGCTGACAGAGGCTAATTGGAGAAATTGGATAACTCGCTGTCCCGGAATGACAGAGTTGCGGGTTCAAATCCGGCATTAGCTGTAGTCGATCGTATTTGATTTTTCAATGTATTTGCTCAATGTATCTATAATTAAAATAAAATTGTGGCGTTTCCACATTAAGCTATGAGGATTCAAAATATTTCCAGCAAATATGTTGATTCCTTAACAATGCATTAAGAAAATATTCGTTCTATTTCCTTACAGTCTCCTACTACAGGTGCAATGCTGTCGGTAATCAATAATGTTTTTGTATACGACATTGCAAGGTGCATTTGCATTTAAAGGGTTTCTGCGACGGCAGGTGGTACACGGTCTAAGTACACATTCTGAGAACACAGTATGTTAATGTTGGACGTTGAAGCTACTTCTTGACCTGGAGTACAGTCGCCATCGGATACATCTAAAAAAATCTATACACAGGTATATATCTGGTGGAGCAGGACCCAAATTTGATATGGGCAAAGGTCTTTCTGTCATGACTTAGACGCGCCAATGTTTTAAAGTTGTACCTATACTAACAGTTTTTTTAGATCTGATAAATGTTACATCATTTCTACTCAGAATCACGCATACTATCGTCTCTGATGGAAGAACAAAAATTGTCCCAAATTTTTTCCGTAACTTTTTAATACACACTTTCCTATATGGCGGTAACGGAACGGGAGAGCGATATTTGTATGAAAAATTTGGGACACTTTTAGGGTTCCGTACCAAAATGGTAAAAAAGGAACCCTTATGGTGCGACTCTGTCTGTCTGTCTGTCTGTCTGTCCGTCTGTCACAGCAAGATATCTCAGGATCTACTGATGCTATCGACTTGAAATTTGGAATAGTGTTAAAAATCACTAACCCAAGCCTATGGAACAGAAAAAAAATCCTATACCTTTTTTACTTCTTTTTTAAAGGGGACCGAAATGGGATGTCGAAAATTAAAAGTTCAGTTAATATATCGAGTGGGATATCAAATGAAAGGGCTTAATATGAAGATTTCAAAACCGTTTTTATTTTTTTTTTATTAGACGTGTAGTTTTGTTTTAAGACCAAAAACGTTTAAAAAAATACCATTCCCCCCCTATTATCTCCGAAGTTACTGAACAGAAAAATCTGTAATAATTACCGATTATTAGTATTATCCTAAATATTACAGGAAAAATAAAACGGTTTTCCTAACTTGCAGCGTTTTTTAGAAATTCGCAAAAATCGCAAGACAACCTTATTTGCTCCTACTAAACTAACCGCGGCATATGTCGATGTATGGAGACAACAGTTTTACAAGAGCAAAGTTAAGTTTGTCCCACCATACAGTTTTTCTTGAATTATTCAAGTATCTACTGACGATTTTGTACGGAACCCTCGGTGCGTGAGTCCGACTCGCACTTGACCGGTTTTTTTTCTTCTATCAGAGACGATAGTAGGTACGCGTGATTCTGAGTAGGTAGAAATGATGTAAAATTTCTCAGATCTAAAAAAAAGTTAGTTTAAAAAAATGGTCCAGATATGTAATCATTATGTAAGGTAGGTGCGGGTCTGCGGGTAGGTATCTGACTGTGCCAGACAGTCTGCTAACAGGGAGAGATGTCGGGAGATCGTGTGGAAAGCTGTGTCTGCCTCTACCACCGATGTGGAAGCTTCAGCGTGACCACGACCGTCCTGCCAAGAGCGAAACGACAGAGAAGAGAAGAGAGGTGCGGGTAATGAGGCCTTAGGAAGAACTATGTATGAACTGAATCAACAAATTTTAATGTTGAATTAACCTAATGATTAATTACTACAAAATGTAAACAAAAAATCATGACTTCTATCATAAACAAAAACATAATTGAATATTATTGTTAGGCCTACCTACCTTATTTGTTCCCATTTATCTCAGTATAAGATCATTTGTATTCATAACTTTACGATTAAAGACAAAAAACAGCCAAGTTTGGGCCATTAGACTATAGGTATTATAGGCAGATTTCGGCCAAGGCTACAGTGTCCGGATTCCTCTACAGAAATCGCACATAATAGTATTTTATGCAACAGTTGTATAAGAAGGTTCAAAAAATGCGAATTGCGTGAGTTGCGATACGAGCCGCGAATGCGGCGAGTATCGCAAATAGAGACGCAATGAGCGTTTTTTGACTTAATTATACAACGTTGCATACAATACTTTTTCTACGACTAGGCTAAAATATAAAAACATGGACGTCACGCGTGTCTCGTCCGGTCTCTCCGAGTGTGTACAGCCGGCATGACAGTTGTGTCTATGGTAAACTTTTTTTTGATATGGCTGGTGACACGATGTGACGATAATTAAAATACTTTTTTTTATGTTGGCATCAATTAATTTAATTCGGAAAGTTTTGTTTTTCTTATGAATCGTAGGAATTTAATTGTTTGTTAAGTTGGTAGTTGTGAATTTTTATCGTGAAGTTAGAATTGAGCGCTTAATCCTTGACCTAAGTTTAACCTAGATTTAGAAGTCTGTGGATGCTAGCAATAACGTAAAGTGACTATAACGACACTAGTGCTGTTATGGGGAATAGAGTATAGACTTATCTGAACTCATATTATGTATGTTCTTATATTAGTGTTCGTGACCAAGTAAAAGACAGATAACAGTACAGGAGTAGAAAAAACAGATTATTGTTTAATTTCTGTAATAAACCAACCCGAGCCTAGGCCATCCTTTCCGGTCAACGCTTGACGCGCCGTATATATCCTTATTTTCTTCCCAGAAAAAGGCCTTAAGAACCTTACAATGTCTACAGAAAAACAACTTTCTGGAGTATTGAATGCAGACTTCTAAACTAATATTATAAATGCGAAAGTTTCCGTCTGTTACCTTTGACGTTTTAACCGTTCTTTACTCGCATTTATTTATTTTGACTTTATTGTGCAAAAGAAAACTTATCGTATCTCTTCCTACTCTACTTTAGGGCAAACCTTTATAAACAGTCAAGAGAAATTAGCATTGTTAGATCGGAAGTCCAGCCTGTGACGGATTCCATTCCTCAGGGAAGTGTTATCGGTTGCGCCTTGTTTATCATTTATATAAATGATCTACCAAAAATATTTGAAGAGCCATGTGTTATGTTTGCTGATGATTTTTCCCTATTATTGTCATGCAAAACGAATACAAACCTTAATAACAAGTTGCGAGACATAATGAGTAAAGTCGTGAGTTGGATGGATGATCACAGTCTAGAAATAAATTTTTCAAAAACGAAATTAATGCAATTTAGGCCTCGTCAAAAATCAGAATTAGATATCAATTTCTCTTTTAGGAATATACGACTAGAATGCGTAGACACTTTTTCATTGCTCGGTATAAATATAGATACAAATATAAACTGGAAATGCCATATACAGAAAACTAAAACTAAACTCAGCCAATTTGTTTACGCGTTAAGAGAACTCAAAAAAACAACAAACACGCAAACAGCCTTGACAACATATTACGCTTATGCACATGCTTGGCTTTGCTATGGTGTAACTTTATGGGGAAATAGCACAAATGTTCAAGACCTCTTCATTATGCAAAAGAAATGCATCAGGATAATTACAAATATAAAACAAACAGATAGCTGCAAATCCCATTTCAGGAACCTAAAAATATTAACCCTACCTTGTATATATATATTAGAGTCATGTAAATTTGTAAGAAAGCACCCTGAATTGTATTCCAGACTCGGAGATATGCCCCGTCGGTTCGAATCACGTTATAAAAAAAATTTACTACAAACGGAGTCAAAATTAGTTCTACATAGAAATGGCCCTTATTCTATGTCTATCCGAATCTATAATAAGTTACCCAACCACATAAAGAATGAAGAGAAAATAAATAAATTCATAAGCGCATTAAAAACATACCTAATAGAAAAGGTTTACTATACCATCAATGACTATTTAAATGAATAATAAAGTAATTTAGATTGGGTGTCTTGTCCGTCTTCCTCTGCATTTCCCACGTAGTTATTAAGTAATAAATATCATCCGTAATAATAATAATATATAGGTAAGTCTTAATAATACCTGCAAACCGAGTTGCAATTGAAATTGTAGGTACCTTCCAAATTGCTATGCCCTTACAGGGCCGTACCTTTTACTTTAAATTAAATTAAATTAATGTTTAATTTAATTAACATAACTATATTTTTAAGATTGCTATGCCCTTGCAGGGTTCATGTTACTGGAATTGTTAAATTAATGTAAGACCTTATGTACAACATGAAACGCAATAAATAAATTGAAATTGAAATTGAAATTGAAATTGACGGCCGGGACGACAAGGCCAGACTGCACCTGCTGCTCCTCCGCCGGACCTGAAACACTACACAGAAGATTATTAGAGGATTCTGTTGGAGAGTATCTAGATTTATTACGGCCTGGCTACTCGTTTCTGAGCTAATTTAAGAAACATCTCTTCAACGCAGACGTGCAGTCGTGGGCAAAAGCTAGTAAAGATATGGCGCCTATAATTTTCCAAGTTAAAAGAGCTTATGAATTTAGACCGACGAATATGCATAGGCCGTTTTGGAGTATAGTGAAACAAGTTAGGACTTTGTGAAGAATAAACTATCGAGACTGGGTTAATATAGTTGTTACAAAAGCCTAACGTCCCGTGATGATCACAGCAGTTATAACAATGGAATACTCTTGGTTCTGCGAAGTTTGTACCGACATGATTGTCCACAAAGAAGATAGATATTGCAAGAGTACTTAGTGAGTTTTTAAGTTTTCCATAGCACTTCTCAGTCTTTTTTTTTAATTTATATAATATAATTAAATACACAAACTCTCTTACATTACTCGCATTACAGAAACCTGTAGGAGGTTTAAGAGGAAACAGGAGGGCAGTTTTTCCATACAAACGTAGTCCCCTGTTTCCTCCCTGGTTAATGCCAGTAGAGCAATAATTTTTTGTCCAAAAATCTATGGCTACTATTGATATGTTCCTATGTTTACCTTTTTACGATAAATTGATTCTCAAAAGAGATATTAACCTTCAAAAACCTAAAAAAAATGCCAGATTTTCCGCTGTGTTCACACATCCAGACAACAAATTTGACTAGATTATTAAAAAAAAAGAAAACATAGGAACACGGCCAAAGCCTTTCTTTAATGTTTAATGAAAAAATTAGTTAAATAGGTTAAGTTTGGGGAAGAAATCAGGGGACTACGAAACGTTGTTTTCATGAAATTTTAAAAGGTATTTTCGGTCCAAGCTGCAGTTGTCTCTATCGCGCTCTGCGGGAGAGAGGCGGGCAGTGCGGGACAGCGACACATTTTACAAATACCTAATTTTCAATTCTCTCGGCCTTACTGTTTCCTCTTAAACGTGACGCGAATGTTTCGCACCGCTCACAGCATTGCAAGGATAGTTATAAGTATTCTTAATAGTAATGTAGCCAGCTAATGACACCAGCAATCACACCTCGTCGTCAGCACTAAGATAATATTTTTATTATGTTATTTCATATTTCAGATCGCTACTTCATTTAACAACCTAAATTAACGAGTAAACAAGGTACTCAGGGTAGGTACTCACAGATCGGCAACGTATATAGGTAACACATCTGGTGTTGCAAATATCCATGGGCGACGTTGACAGCTTTCCATCAGGCAGCTCGTCTGCTCGGTTGCCACTTATAAAATAAAAAAGCTTAGCTGTTAAAATCCGAGCATAAAAATCGAAGCCTCCGTATTTTAATCGCTGTAAAAGTATCGAAATCCTACCAGTATCCACGATTTCCTAAGCAACAATATTATGGACTTCCAATATAAATTTAAAAACAATACCTACCTTCTTCTTTATTGACTAAACAAAATAAATATTCAGTACAAACGGATGCATCACAAAAATCTTTGAAACTCTAGTTTTTCATCACATTTGGCGTGACGCAACGATATCTAAAATATTATCCCAGCCTCCCAATAAAATGTGGTGAAATCACTTAATCACCGAAATGCGAGATTTAGGTTTATTGTCTATAGAAACGTTTTCTTTAATTCTAATGTGCTCTTAAGTTTATGACACAACAGTACAATCAGCGGAGTCACTTGGCCTAAAAAACGCTGCGGCTGTGTGCCGTGTTCTGGCTTAGCAACTACGCTACACTTAGGGGACGAAACCGCATTTTTTTTAATCCGTCGTGTAAATATATTGGTAATTGCATTATTGAATCAGTTACCAACAGGCAAAGGCAAAATTACCAAGAATAAGAGGTAGAAGTATCTCTCACACTGTAATAGTACACACTTCTTAAACATTTTTCCGTGCTAATATGAAAACAAACTTTATTCCCAACTCGGGCTTCGTTAAAGTTTACAAAGTTGCGAAAATCTACAACATGCTTTGTTAAATCACGAGTATTTATCGACAAACACAATAATTGTGTTAAACGTTTAGGTGTAGTTGGATTCCAAAGTCAAAAAACCGTTGTCGGTCAATAACGATAGTTATTAACACCGCGCCCTATTGACACATTCTCGGGGGCTGTTTCATAAACGTGACAATGACAGGCGACAGGTGACAGGTGACAATTTGTCAATTTGTCAATTTTTTGTTTCATAAGCATTACCAATGACAAATAAGTCATGGTGGAAAAATTACAAATATGTCAACTTGTCGCGATAATTTTCTGTTTCATAAAAATTTTCTCTTGACAGGCGACAGGTGACAATTTGTCGCGAAAATCTTGACATAATTGTTTTATGAAACACTAAATTGTAATTACAATTGGACATAATTGTAGACTTGTCGTCCATTTTCGACAGGCGACCTCACCCAATGTCAGCGGTTGCGCCTAACTTACTAGTCATTTGAAACATGGTGCTATCATCAACAGATAGAAGTTCTTAGTAGCAGTGATGATGTATATTAATTTAACGTACACTTAGGACAAGAATAAAATGTTTTTTTGATGTGGTTGACCTTCCTTTTCCTCCAGTTTAGCCATGTTGTATCACGCAAATATTTTTTTTGTGGCATATGCCCAACCCTTTCAACTACTTACTCTTCAATTTCCTTCCATTTGTTTACTTGTCCTTCAAATCATATATAAGGTCTAAGATAGTTTTGCTGTCCGTTTCCCATGTTGTCAATTCCTAACCACCTAAGGAGAGTGAATATAGGTATAATTACTTGCATGTGCAACCAATCTACTTACATGCCAAATTTAATTTCAATCCATTCAATTTTTACCGCGTTTAGCAATAAACATCTAAACATTTTCACACTTTTACATTTATAATAATTAGTACGAATATAACAAATGTTTTTATTGCTACCGTCCTACCACGTTATCATTTTCACAAAATCTATGCAGTGACATTTGTCACAAGCAACGATAAATATGTCGATTACTACCATGACAAAAAAGTCAGTGATCATTTTCTTATAAACCGACAATTTGTAACTGACAATGGTAGACTTTTATGAAACGTAATTTACAATGACAATTTTGTCAACTATTTACCTGTCGCAATTGGACATATTTGTCACGTTTATGAAACAGAATTTCTTGTGACAATACGAGTTTTTTGTCAAAAACTGACAATTTGTCGGATTGTCACGTATATGAAACAGGCCCGTTGATTTTGGCGCGCCCTCCATATCAGTGCTATAACGCAAAAGGCACATCTAACATTTTTTTTCTATACTGAGTTGTATACATATTCGGAATCAGTAAATTTTACTGATTCCGAATATATATACAACTCAACATCGAAAAAAAAATGTTGGATGTGCCCCTTTTCCTTATGACGGCAGTGTTGGCGTATGATAATAGGCTTTGTCGCGCGATAAATAGGTACATGATAAAGCATACGTCACGTTCTGACAAGTACAAGTGTGAGACTGACGGATGCTTTGTCATTTATTTATCGCACGAAAAAGCGTAGTAATCATAAGTCTGTTGGATTTTTTCGCAGTGTTTGCATCGCCCTAGGGTCGTCACAACTGCTAGTAATTCTGTCCGATGTTTAAGTTGCGACATCATAATTAATATCCCTACTAATATTAAGGTTTGGAAATACGCGACGACGGACGCGCGTCGTCGCTTCTTTTCAATAAATTGCACCAACACGCTTATGACGTTATAAAAGTCAGCCAAAACGGGCTTGGAATAATAGATTGCAACAGATTAAGTCTATTTTATACTAGGTGTTTCCTTTTGGCAAACGTAATTTGCTTATCTTTGGGAATTGACTATTTTCTGGGATAAAAAGTAGCTTATGTCACTCTCGAGCCTAGAATCTATCTCGTCATGTAATTCGACGATATTACGAAGCAATAATAACATTTTACCAGATAAGAAATATGTTCTAACAAAACAGTTTATCTGTGCGCTGGTTGTAATTTGCGGTGTTTGAACACAAATTATGGAGGGTTTATGATATTATGTGTGTAGATTTTAGATTTTTTATACAGCGTGTCAAATATATTCGGATACAACTATAATATATCATAAAAATAACTACACGATACTAAACGACATGAAACGTAAAAAGAAATAAATATCAAATATTTAATACAATAAATGTTTTGGAATTACTCCGCCTTTAAGTTTCCGA
This sequence comes from Eudemis profundana, assembly GCA_947034925.1. Taxonomy (NCBI): domain Eukaryota; kingdom Metazoa; phylum Arthropoda; class Insecta; order Lepidoptera; family Tortricidae; genus Eudemis; species Eudemis profundana. The sequence continues at coordinate 4,749,751 of OX344813.1, forward strand.
ACCAGGCTTAAACATTTCTCGAACCCGTCACATGCGGCACGCACTACTTCCATAGGCATTTCATCGCAAATAATGCTCGATGTATTTTTTTAATTGATCCAAATTCGGTATTTAATAATTATTCAGTTTTGAGACCATATAAGACCATGCAAAAAATCCAAAGGATTTAAATCCGGAGACCTGGGAGGACATTCGGTTTTATAATACTCAGCGTTGATTTTAACACCCTTATCGATGAATAAAAAAGGAAGTTTACCCCGCTTACACACTGCTCCCCAAACCATTACCGTGGGGGCACCCTGAAATCATGGAACGTATTTCTGATTCTCTGGAATGTCTTCCATCTTTGCCGCGCACAGCCGATAGTTTCGAGCATTGTGAGGTTGCTCTAAGATAAACAGTTTTTCATCTGAGAAAACAAACATCCCCAGCGTGCCACGAAACTACAAGTTGATCGCTCGACCCTCTTCTGCTTAGATGCCTGGGAAAGTCCATGAACTTTACGTTTCTTGTACGCGTAACAACCAAGATCATGCCTCAATATATTATGGACAGATCCTCTTGATATTTTCAACTCGGCTGCTAGTTTTCGAGTAGATCGATGGTTTTTACGTATAATTCGCTCCCTCACAATTTTAACACCCGATCTGTTCTCGCTGATCGCGGCCAACCATATCTCTGACGATCCTCTGTTGAGGAGGTTTCTTTAAACCGTTTTAATGTTTTATAAGCAAAGTCACGTTTGATCCCAAGAGATTTAATCGCATTGAGAATGTCACTAGGGCACTCGCCATTACGGTATTTGGTAACAATTATGTACTTCTGGAAATTGCTTCATCGTGTTTTACACATGAATGAAATATGGTAGACATTTGAAATGGCTGTATTTTGTTTCTGTAAATAATATGCTTCAATTTTAAAAATATAATACTTTATTTGGAGCTTTACGTAATTTATGCCAGTTTGAAACATCCGAAATTTTTGACACGATGTATATACCTATTCCATCAATTAATAGCGAACTCTTACGAAAGCACGCCAAAATAATTATTTCCGAATAATAATAACCGACGAAAATCAATCAACAAAGAAAGCCCTAACTTTCACATAAAATCTTGACTTGAAAATATTATCAAGGACCATTAAAACAAGAGGACTATCATTCTCGATACTTTGGATCGTACCCCGACCGCAAGGGGATATCCAGGCAAAAACTTGATTGCGCTAAATAAATTCTAACATTTAAATACTGTGTCACGGTTGCAAAGTTGAATAATTGTAAACAATATAATTCTTATACCAAGCTTATAAATTATGGCGTTATAAATATCGGGGAACAGCTTTTTGTATGGCAAAAGACAGTCCTCGTGTTTTAATGGTCCTTGATATTATCTAATAATCTCAAGCATTGCATTTTCAATCTTATGTTAACGTTGTTAGAGTTGATATTTATTGTGAAGTTATATTAGCTGGATCTATCGTGATATGAAGTCTAGAAACCCTGAGCTCATCAAAGTTTGGCCGAAGTTTAAGAAACCGCAGTAGGTATTTTGAGTAGGCTGAAAGCCTTTAACTGAGTAGACAGGATCATTATCCTATTCTAGTCAACGAGATTAGGCGCGTTGAGATTAGTGCTGAGAGTTTAGGAGTATTAAGTACTAGCTTTTGCCCGATACTCCGTCCACGGAGGCTCTTTAGGGGTCATTCATTACGTGGGGCTCAGGTAAATCTTGTTAAGGAAGCAAAGCATTAGGTAATTTATGTTATGTTAGATCTCACTCACGAGGTTTTCTGCATGAAAGTTTAACTATAACTTGAAAACGGTGACAGATATTAATTTTTTAACCGACTTCCAAAAGAAGGCCGGTTCTCTATTCGTCTGAATGTTTTTTTTTTGTATGTTTGTTACGCGATTACTCGAAGACGGCTGGACCGATTTGAAAAATTCTTTTTTTGTTTGAAAGGGTATACTTCTGAAATGGTCCCATTGCAACCAAATCAGGATCTGATGATGGGATCCTGGAGAAACCGAGGGAACTCTTCAAATATTAGAGGCACACATATAGCGATTTCGGTATTTTTCGTAGTTTCTTGTCCATTTCTTACTAGCAATAAGTTTTTAGTGTTAACCGACTTCAAAAAAGGAACAAATGTTTATGTAGGTTTCTTCCCCGATTACTTAAAAACAGCTGGACCGATTTGGAAAATTATTTTTTTGTTTGAAAGGGTATACTTCCGAGGTGATTCCATTGCAACCAAATCAGGATCTGATGATGGGATCTTGGAGAAATCGAGGGAACTCTTCAAATATTAGAGGCACACATACAGGGTGTCCCTAAAACCAACTTTTATACGATCAGGGCTGATAGACCAGCTCATAAGAACCTAGATTAAGCAAATTTGACCTCAGTAAAAATCTCTTAGTTTTCGAGATATTGACGTTTTTGTAAAACTCGTGCTAAGTGATACCCTGACTCGGTGTTTTGAGTGTCATTGCTAAAATATCAAGTATTTTACAAATCTGTATTTTGCTATGTGTGGCCAAATAACTATGCTATTGAACGTATTTTCTATTTTTGCTAATTTATTCATGCTGTGGACACAGTACCATAACAAAAAAAAAATATTCGATTTTTTTCAAATTTCACCTCTGACTTCGAACTAGCGTGGTGAAAAAAAAATGTACCAACATAACCAGGCACTCAACGTAAAAAAATTGCGCATTTATTGTAGTTTCTAAAATGGTATAAAATTTACTAAACACTGTAATAATTTTTGAAATAATGATATTTTGTTACAAAATTAACTGTCTGCCGCCTTCATCTCATACGATCCGGTTGAACTAAGTTTGCACCTGGCGTGCTTGACATCACATACAAATTAGGTGCAAACTTCACGTAATCGTCAATATCTCGAAAACTAAGAAATTTTTATGAGGTCGATTTTACTCAGTCTCGTTTTTTATGAGCTGGTTTATCAGCCCTGTTCGCCATTTTGTAAAAGTCGCGAATTTTGATAGCCTCGATCAGTCTTTCGAATGTCATGACTTCAAATTTCAGTATTTTCTTAATCTGCTTTTTGTTAAACATTACTTAATAATTATGCTATCATACCTTTTCTGTTCGAAATTCAAATTCTGGTACGAAATTTAACCAATGGAATATTGTAGTATAACCTCCTTTTGAATTAAAATGCTATTATCTTAAAAACTACGGTGTCTAGTGTGTAAAATCTTACTATTTTAAACTACTTTTTTTTTTATTTTAGCATGGTAAATTTGTTTTAAGTATTACGCGATTCAAATCCGAGGTCATATTTTGAATCACGTAAAATCTAATTCATTTTGATAAGGTATGATAGCATAATTATTAAGTAATGTTTAAAACAAAAAGCAGATTAAGAAAATACTGAAATTTGAAGTCATGACTTTCGAAAGACTGATCCAGGCTATCAAAATTCGCGACTTTTACAAAATGGCGAACAGGGCTAATAAACCAGCTCATAAAAAACGAGACTGAGTAAAATTGACCTCATAAAAATTTCTTAGTTTTCGAGATATTGACGATTACGTGAAGTTTGCACCTAATTTGTATGTGATGTCAAGCACGCCAGGTGCAAACTTAGTTCAACCGGATCGTATGAGATGAAGGCGGCAGACAGTTAATTTTGTAACAAAATATCATTATTTCAAAAATTATTACAGTGTTTAGTAAATTTTATACCATTTTAGAAACTACAATAAATGCGCAATTTTTTTACGTTGAGTGCCTGGTTATGTTGGTACATTTTTTTTTCACCACGCTAGTTCGAAGTCAGAGGTGAAATTTGAAAAAAATCGAATAATTTTTTTTTGTTATTGTACTGGGTCCACATGAATAAATTAGCAAAAACAGAAAATACGTTCAATAGCATAGTTATTTGGCCACACATAGCAAAAAACAGATTTGTAAAATACTTGATATTTTAGCAATGACACTCAAAACACCGAGTCAGGGTATCACTTAGCACGAGTTTTACAAAAACGTCAATATCTCGAAAACTAAGAGATTTTTACTGAGGTCAAATTTGCTTAATCTAGGTTCTTATGAGCTGGTCTATCAGCCCTGATCGTATAAAAGTTGGTTTTAGGGACACCCTGTATAGCGATTTTGGTATTTTTCTAAGTTTCTCGTGCACTTCTTATTAGATATAAGTTTCCAGTCTTAACCGACTTCAAAACAAAGATCAATTTTTATGTAGGTTTGTTCCCCGATTACTTGAGGCTAGACCGATTTGGAAAAATTTTCTTTTAACTAAATAGACTTTAGTCTATTTGGTTAAAATAGTATTTTTACAGCGCCACTAAAAATTTAAAAATAAAGTAAATTTTTAAAACAAAAAATAAAAACCGACTTCTAAAAACTTAAACTAAAAAGCAGAAAATAATATGTTAATTACCCGAAAGAAATGGATAATCAACGATTCATATATACATATACAGATATTTATAGTTTTTAACCTGCTTTTTTGAAGTCGGTGCCAGCTAAGGATAAAAGGAGCTCAGCATAGCCAGCTTTGCGTGGCAGGCACCGACTTTTAAAAATTTACTTTATTTTTTCAAAAAATAATAGGTAGAATGCGACTACGATAACTTTGCAGAGCGGAACATGGCAACACTTCCATTTAAAAGTCTCATTTTCATAGAAATTTGACTTTTAAACGGGAGTGTTACCATGTTCCGATCTGCAAAGTTAAAGTCTGTTAAGTTTAAGTCGCACTCTACCAGTGGCGTGGCGTAAAATATATCCTTGAGCAAGCCGGTGCAGATTTGGCGTACATTTTCCTTAAGAGCTGTAGAATAAGGTGCTCAAATGCCTGAGATTAGGCAAGCCGGTAGGAATCGAGTTCTTTGGACGCCACGCCCACGCTACTGCACTCTACTAAGGCAAGCGATGTCACATTTGCAGAAAAATCCTTCGTTCCGTTCCACCCTGTATATCGTATTTTCTTCCAACACGGTTTATAAAAAATTGTTCGGCAGAAATACAAGGCGAATTTGATCATAAATATTAATTTACGCAACACTTTGAAAGGGAAACCATGTTTTATGCGAATTTTGTAAAAAGACGTGGGCACATTAGCAAAGTTAATATAGTAACAATTAATTATAACGGAAACACACATTTAATCACAATAAAAAATACGAAAAAAATGCCTTTTTAGATGCAACTATTTTAAACACAAAGTTTTAATAGATCTCGTTAGAAAACAATTTCAAGCGATTTACCTTCTAAACGTAAATAAGACTTTAAAGAAAGCAATGTAGCTTTCCCATAGGGTCACCAATTAACAATACAGGAGATAAAAAAATACTTAAATAAAAATAAACATTTTGGCTCCACCCTACAATGCAGCTCTATCAAGAATAAAACATTTAGGGGCTCGTCCAGAAATCATGTGATCGTCTTATGGGGGGGGGGGGGGGGGGGGTCAGAAAAATATCACGAATGATCACGATGGGGGAGGGGGGGTCCGAGAAGAAATTACGTGTAATTTTGTGCCGCTGCACAACATTTGAAGCAAGCCGATTGGCTGAATATAGTGATACTTATCTCATTAATATCTGTACCATTTTTGTAACCTCTTCACAAATTAAATATACTTTACTTTGCTGAAAAATTATAAAGGTCAATGTCAAGTATAGTAAGTCCTGGCCACACTAACTGAAATCGTCCATCATTGCGATATTAACGGCGTTTCCAGTTAATGTGGCCCCAGCGTGATAGAGTACAAGAGACGTCTTGGCGGCACCAGGACGTCTAGCATAACTGGCCGTGACTTCGTTTCTCGCGCGACAGAGCATAACCTGTCACTGTCACACTATATTGAGTGGAAAGAGATAGGTAGCATTTGTCGCGCGAGAAAGACTCGCGTGTCATAATTGTGCCAGAGGTACAGTTGGCAGCACCTTCGTTGTGCATGTTCCCTATAAGTACCTTTATATTTTTGGGATTCTGCTTATTATAATATCCAGCAAGAGTGTATTCACATCTTTACAAATGGCGAAATAATATGATAATATGCATTTAGCAGTTTGATCATTTGTTACGCGGAGTGACAGCGTATTACGGCCGCGAATCATTTATCATCCGACGTCGCCGAAGTGATTGCACGAAATGATCCGAGTTAGTATGGATAATTTAATTCAGTAACGTCTGAAAGGTTAAATGGAATTTATTCGGATTTTCATGTTTTTAGTTTATTTTTGTTCTTATCCAGTGGTAGACTAAGTTACGCGAGAACCCTGGGAGTAGTGTAGGAGGGTGTAGGAGGTCCACAATCATTTTTTGTGGCGGGGTGGGGGTGCGATTTACCCCTTTAGCCTGAAGGCCCGTTGACCGCCCCTTTCGCCTTTTAGTATGAGATTTTTCGTAGTGTCATTCATGAAACTGCTTACGTCGTTTTTCAATTATGCATGATAATATATTAAAATTATAATTATTACACGCAAAATCCTATCATATATTTACAATATTGTTACATTTGAGACCTTGGCTTCCGAAAAGTTGAGCTGCGGTAGAAAAATCCAGATTTTTACAAAAATGCGAATATCTCGAAAACTAAGGCATTTTTACTGAACCTAAAATTAGATATTTTGGGCAGTCTTGAGACGCTCTATCAGCTGTCAAAGGATTATCCATGGTTTTTGGGACACCCTGAATTAGTACATTGTGTATCAAGGGCGGTAAGTAAGGAATTACAAACGAGTGTTTGTTACAAGGCCGAGGCGAAGCCGAGGGCTTTAATAACACGAGTTTGTAATTCCTTTACCGCCCGTGGCACACACAATGTTTTTCATCATACTTGTGAGGAAATCTGATTAAAATAACCTTACTTAACCTAAATAAAATTGTAAAACTGACAGTGACATTAGTGACATTATCCATAGACAATGCGAATTCACGTCACGTTCGGAAACCATAGCGGTAAAGACTTAAAATGGTTGATTTTTTTTTTGCAAAATACTGAAATGCACTATTTAAACATTTAATTAATGTTACAGAAATATGTGTTTACATGTATTTGCCATAACAGTTCTCTTTAAATAAATATTTCAGTAGTAAAAGTTAAAAAAGTACGTTGGCGTTTCCTTTGAACATGATAAATAAGAGTATAACAGAACCAGCGTTTCAAATTTAAAAAGAAAACCATTACGCCCTAGGGCGTAATAGGTCATTTACGGCCCGCAAAACCTACGTGTAATGACACCATTTTCGAGCAAGTGTGATGAAAAATATTTGAGGGGTTCCTTCAACTCCTGATGGATCCCATCATGGAGCATTCCACGGAAACGTAAGCGTCACTGCCTTTTTAATAAGTACTTTTGACATTTAAAATTAGGAACCTGCATATCGGTATGGTAATATCATAACTTGGCTTTAAGATTATAGGCAGTGTTTTTTAGCAGCTAATATGTTTTATTAGGTTAGGGTAGCTACCTTAGCGTTATGTAAGCGACAAAAAGTAGATATTTCATGGAATACTCCTCATCAGAGCTAGATTTAGAAAAAAATGGGACGTATACCTTTGCTGATGTAACAAACAATTAAATATTTTTAGTAAAAACCCGACCGCGGTGCACTTTAAAAGTGCATAAAATCCGCCATTTTGTTTATTTTAACGAACTTTATACCCCGTGACACTCGCGCCATCAACAGGAATCTAATGATGTATCATTTATCAAAATCGGTTGTGCCGTTGAGTAGTTACGAGCGGACATAGGAACGGACATACATACATACAGGTCAAACACATAACCCTCATTTGGGCTTCGCCGCGGTCGGGTAAAATACACAATCGACGAGAGAACCTCCTTATTTTTGTGAATTCGGTTAAAAAATTTTGTTATATCGGCAATAGAAATAAACATTCTGTGATTTCTGTGAAAATTTCAAGCCTCCGCCCATTACGGTTCAAAAGATGGCCCTGTGGCTAACAAACAGACGGACAGACAGAGACGGAGTCTTAGTAATTAACCGTTTGGATACGGAACCCTAAAATGATACCTAGCTTCAGACAGTTTTCATCGATTCGACCTCCTTACCAAAGCCGATGTATGTTACACCGGCATTTACATTACAAACATAATTCTGCGGCTCGCCAAACCAGGCACGAACACTTTCCCATACTAAACAGAATAAGGGGTGACGTGACAGTGGCAGTCTGCCGGGTGCAGATGTAAGTTTGTGGCAGTTAGTGCCGGGGATTAATCTGTTAAACGGCGTGTGAAAGTGCGGGGTAAGGGACGGGCGATATCAATTTTATTGTGTTTTTCTCATTGTTGACCTGAATATGGAAAGGGTAAGTTTGAGTAGAATTAGCAGCTGGGCCGGAAATTCAGAGGTACCGGGTTCGAATCCTGGTCTGGACCATAGGTGAGCGCCATTTAATTTTTCTATGTACTTTTATTTCTTGTATCTAGTCGATTGAATCAGGCGTTACTTTCCGGAAGTTCATCTGCGGGTCTTTACCCTTCGACCACCGAAGCACCGAGCACTATTAAACTACAATGAAAATTGAAGGCACTTGTTGCTCTGCTATTAGGTATACCTACCGCAACAGAATATTTTAGTGAAAATCTGTAGTAAAATATAGTCAAATATCCGAGATAATTATTGTGTAAGTTATTTATTGCGTAAGTTATATAATATATGTGAAACCTATTTTAATTTGCAAATATTGCTGTGCCCAACAGACTCTTTAGTTTATGTATTGTTTGTACCTAAGTTTAACATCTGTAATAAGGTACACATCATCTGTAATAAGTTTAATATCGGTAACGTGTGTAAGGAAAGCAATAAAGTATTGAGTGCCTACGTAACGTTTAATTGTTCAATATATTTCGAATTTTCGACTTTGTATCAATCAACTTAGCTATATGGATAGGAGGGGCTTAGCCAGCGACCAGAAAGAACACGCGTTATGTGATAGAGAGAGACGGTTGGATCCGGTGCGTTCCGTCCGGTGGTCGGAGCCGAACGTCAGTTTTGTTAGAGCGAGAGACTTCTGTACGTAGTACCATTACTTATTCTGTGTCTAAGGCAGTGGTTCTTAACCTTTTATTCATGATCAAAGACTACTTTTGTACACTTGGGTCATGATGGACCATTTGACAAAGTATGTGTCTTGCCACGGACCACAAACTGTTTGGAGGCAGTAGAAAGTGAATAGGTTTAGAGATATTATAATATTTTTTTCGGATGGCTTCGCGGACCACTTCGGGAGCTTCCCGGGACCACCAGTGGTCCGCGGACCACCGTTTAAGAACCACTGGTCTAAGGCCTTAATAGCAAATGGTTTTCCTCATTTATCTCGCTCCATAGCTGCCCATAAACAATAATAGTCGACAATAAATTGATTTAGTCAATTCGTGGCACAGATAAACTTAATAGAGGGAGGCACGCATCCCATTTGTTATAACGACCGCAAGGCTACGGTTACACTAGAGATGAGCGAGGTAGCGGCATAGAATTAGTGACTATAAAATGTGTTTTTCCACGGTTAAATAATAGGCAAGTCGGTGGAAATCGAGTTCTGTGGACTTTCCCCCGGTACTGAGTTACTGACTTGGTTTAACATTAGGTAATACCGTCTTATACCACAAATATAGGAAAAAATCTGGAAACTATACATTTTTAATCAAATCCTAAAGAACAAAACGATAGACCAAAAAGTTTGTTTAAACTATAGCCTTGTGTTTATTACTCACTCATTCATTTCATTCATTCACTTTTTTTGCAATGAGTACTTCATGTAGCTGTGTGTGTAATCATTCACCTCAACTCTCGTGAAATTACCTATACATTGAGTAATAAAATGTATTTTTTTTTGTTCCCGTGTTTATTAGATAATGTAGCTAAAAAAATATATGTTATAAAATATAATTAAGTTTTTAGTGGCTTTACTAAGGGAATCAAAATTTATAGGGTACTTTACATTAATATACGTATCTACAAATTTGTACGGAACACTCGGTGGGCGAGTCCGACTCGCACTTGTCCGGTTTTTTTTAGGAATGCTCCTTTAGCGGAAACCTATGTTCAGCATTGATCATCGCAAGGGTAAAATGATGAAGGGAAATCTAACTGTACGTCCTATTTTTGTGCAATAATAGGAACTGGGCAGTGACCTTTGTTTTGGCCGTTACCTTTCGGGAGCGGGCGGGTATCAAACAGTCCTCGCTATCTCAAATGTCATCGCATAACCGTTAACTGTAGGTGGATGCCGTTTGCTTTTTCTTCGAGTAGCCATTTGTTTTAGGGAGACTAGACTTGCGTAGGCGGGAAGGCTTTCAGTAACATGGTACAATAAAACTTACGATTTCATTTACCTGCGTCACAAATGTTGGTATTTAATACACTGCCACCAGTGGCCAAAAATGCTACTACTTTGCGATCTGCCCGGTATGTAGCTAGGAATATCGATGAATATGTTGCCCTCATCGATCTGCCTTATTTATTATTAAGCACATCGTGAATTTGTGATATGCCTGGCCAAATCTTAGACATTATGAAATGGCGGCATTTCATGATATGCCTAGGAATATCACCCAACTAGCACGTTAGCGTTAAGATAAGCTGTATATTGCTGGTATATCGGTTCCATTCAAGTATTAAAGTGTTAAGACTAGCCTGTACAGTGGAGTTATAGCATGCTCTAACTCACATATAACCAAAAAAGAGGCCCACGGTTTTACAGGTTAAAGTTATACAAAGCCTGCAGAGCAGTGGTATAAAGGTGTTAGGGACCTGTACAAGAGAGTTAATTCACTCTCAGCTAATACTTTAACCGGTATTACTGTGTAATAAGTGAGTTGGTCGACGCTATGGCTCTTACAAAAACGTCCGCTGAGAGTGATTTATCACTTGAAACTATATTTTACCTATTAAAAAGTCTCAACTGAGAAACTTACCTCTTCCTGAGTATTTTATGCGTACGATTTGTTTCAAAATGCTATACGGTTACAATAAACTTGTGTCACAACACAATCAAAATAAAGCTCACCTAATGGCGAAGACTTTTGACAGAAAGGGTTAAAGCAAGTTATTAGTTACTCGAGTGATAATTGTTTGTTTGTGAAAACCATCTGCGGTTGTGATTTTACGGTTAATGTATACCATGTTTTCCATCTCAATTTTAACGCGCCCGCGAATTATTAAAGATTTCATATAAAACTAATGAAGCATAAAATAAACACTTCAAGTTTTTATAATTTTTTATTCTTGCTTCTTGGCCAGTGGAATGTAGAATTAATTGGCATCCATAGAATGACAAAAGTAACATAAATAATGAAGTATTTTGTTTTCAAATATTGAATAATGCAATAAGTTTATAGGTTATGTTCCCCAAAACAATGGCGCACAAACGTTAAAGCTTTAGTTTTCACTTAAGTCATCTATTACGCTTTTGGAATTATAACACCCTTAGTTAAGAATATTGTGCAGTCTTTACTACAGGTAAAGGTGTAATAATAGACTTAAAAAAATACACTTACTACACTCTTGGAAAACTCTGTCTTACAACCCCTGCCTGCACCTTAAAGTCAATGTAATACCTAGAGATTTATAAGACACTCTACGGCAACCACTAAACAACAATAAGAGTTAAGGAGTGTCAGCGAGCACTCTTGTAAGGGTTTAAGAGCTACAAACAGGTTAAAGCTTTAACTCTTAACTATACTTGCTTTGATTAACACTACTCTAACTGTAAAGACTCTTTAACATCGTTCATTAAAGTTCTAATACCACTTTAGGAGCTATTATTTTTTTTTAACTCCTTTATATCACTATTAGTTACAACTGAGATCATTATGACTCAGTTAAACAGGTTAAAGCTGTAATAAAACCCTTAACTGACACCCAAATGTTGGTTGGGGCATGACTTGGCGAATTAAATACGATCGGGCGTTCACATACCTACCGTGGTGTGGCGTCAAATATATTCTTAGTAAAGCCGGAGCAGATTTGGATTACTATTTCTTCAGGAGTAGTAGATACTCCGGTCATATGCTTTAAAATAGGCAAGCCGGTGGGAATCGGGTTCTATGAACGCCACGCCACTGATACCTACACATGGGGATATTCCATAGTTGAGTGCATTGAACCATAGAAACCTAAGTTTATGATACGTGGGTGAATAAGGTTCGGGAGGGGTGGTGGGGGGAGGTGTTGCAAAACGCAGTTGTCATGCAGATCTTTTGCAGTTATACCGACTCTATTGCAACCGTGCACCTAGATTGCAGTGGGTGCAGACGTCAGAAGTGCACGCCGACTGCAAGTGGACTGCACAATTGGTTTGCACTTGCAGTTTCGATGCAGTTATTCCAACTGCTACAGAATATTCTAACTGCACTTTTGCATCCGAAATGCCAAGTCTGTAAAGGCCTTAAGTAGGTCGAATTCTTTAAATTTGTACCTATTCCAGTGGCAATTGACGTCAAATCAATTAACAAATACTCTGCCTTGTTAAAGGACTACGAGTTTGCGGCGCTTGCGGTTGAGACCCTGGGACCCTGGTCGGCCGACATGAAGACCTTCATGAGGACCCTGTCGCCGCGGCTGGTCCACGCCTCGGGAGATCCCAGAGCTGGCGCTTACCTCTCTCAAAGAATTGCACTTGCAATCCAGAGAGGTAATGCCGCCAGCGTAATGGGGACCATGCCGCAGACCGAATTGCTTGAAGGGGTATTCTTTTTGTAATTTTCCTTTTTTGTATATAGCTTAACTCGTTTGTAGGTATATTTAGGTTTTAGTTTATAGTTTATTCTTTACTTTTGTTTGTCTTATTACCGTTGTTCAGATAGTTTTTTAAGTTTAGTTATAATATAGATTAAGAGGTAAAATTTTTATTTGTCTGTAGGTTTATAACCCATTTGTCTCCCATCAGCGGTGTACTCTGCTACGTACGTGGCATGCTCGTATGTGGAACGAGTGTGTGGGGCTGATAGCGGCGATGACGTATGTCCCGTGCACGACGCTCGATGCGCATGACCTACCTTTCCTGGAGCTACGCTTTTCTGGAGTCAGCCTGTTTTATTACAAGGAAGAAAAATCTAGTAATGGTTTAAAATTGATAGATAACTATACTTGCTACTGCATTTTAATTTAAGAAGAGATGATCTTAACAGGAAGAAGATTTATAATTTTTGCTGTACTATTCTTTATACGATTATTTTTCTTTATTTTCTTGAATAAACAATAGTACATTACTTACCTAGGGCGGTAAAACAAAGAGTGTATTATCCCGAGCCGAAGGCAAGGCGATAAATTTACGATCTGAGGCTTTCTTTATTATCGCCCGTGGTAAGTACAAAATTTTACGTCTACCCCAGGCAAGTGGGGTTTTCCGCACGCGTAGAGGGCGGTTATTACCACTTTAAGGCTAGGTGTGACGTAAATTCCTTTATTCAAGGAACCTAAAACAAACAGTCAGACGTAGCCTTCCTAACAGATAACTGAAGCGCCTCTAGTAAGCCGGTCGCTTTGTACTAACGAGCAGCACGCACACATCGATCAGGGTTAAGCGACCAGCTTACTCTGACAGGGCTCCTCAAATATTATGAAAGCAATTTCAGTATTTTTAAAGTATCTCGCGAAATTGCTTATGAGTTTTTTTCATTGATTTAAATCAATGGTTTTTTTTAGAAAAGTTTTAGTGTGTTTAACTTTTAATGTAGGTATTACTTTTCTAATATAACATATACATATAGATACAAGAAATCAAAGTACGTAGAAAAATTAAATTGCTTTCACTCATGGTCCAGACCAGTACAACCTGTGACACGCGACTCTTTCTCGCACGACAAATGCTATTTATCTCTTTCCACTCAATATCATCATCATCATCATCTAATCCTAGCCGATTTCGGCCACGGCGACTGGACATACTAGCTAGTCAGAGCGTCGTTCGTGTGCTCTCATGTGACTGACATAGCCAATTTTTGTTGCAAATGTACGGCCACAAATGCTACAAGTCAGCAACCCTCCGACGAAATTATAATTGATGACCACAGGTGGTCGGGTCTTCAACTCGTCGCGCTTAACGTCGAGTTCTTTTCGCCTTTTTTCTTCGAAGGCTTGCACTTTTACCTGCACTGTATGCCTCCAGTTAGGTCGATCTTGGGCCAAAGTCTCCCAGCGCGAAGGTTCGATGTCACACTCAATATAGTGTGGCAGTGACAGGTGATGCTCTGTCGCGCGAGAAACGAAGTCGCGGCCAGTTATGCTAGACGTACAGGAATCCAACCCGGTACCTCTGGATTTCTGGCCCAGCGTCTTTAGTCTTCGACCACCGGAGCAGCCAAATCCGAATCCAGAGGTACCGGGTTCTATTTCTGGTCTGGAGTATGGGTGAGCACCATAAAATGTGGTCAAATTTATCCGCATTAAAATCTAATAGAGAAACATCATGTTTCTTTGATAGTATTGTCTAATCTTGTTTAGTAATGTTACCTCTGTCGTAGCTGCTGGGTGCTATGACCCCTTCGCTGACGGCAGCAGTCAATGGAGCAAGTTTATCGCCGACGCGGCCATCAGAGTAACTTGCCGCGCTATTTTTACCAGCTGTTTAACTTGTGGGATAAACATTTGTTTGACATACATACGGTGACGTACATTTTGATACTATGCATTATTCTTTTTAACCTTTGATACAATGCCAGAACTGAAGTCTGAAGCCCTAGTCTGTCTATGCCCATGGACTCAAGGATCGACCAATATAAGGTCGATTCGTGTCCGTCAAGATAGCGTACACCGTAAAGATATTCAGAATCTGATGCAGCAAATAAATAGTACCCAAATAGTATCGACGAAATACCTAGGTGAAAAAAATAGTACCCTTAAACTTTCTGAAATATAAGGCCTGTTCACGGTGTACGCTACCGGGCGTCAATCTGGCGTACACCGTTTGTATCTCTGGATCGGCTTTGTTTTTGGAAACGCTTTATATCTCAAAAAATAGTACCCAAATAGTACCCTAGGGCCCTACAGTTTCATTTCTCTAGCTATCGTAGAAGCCGAGATATAGTGAGCTCTTTCTATAAGAAATTCCCGGGTACGCCAGCTTGACGGTGTGAAATGTTGTACACCGTTAAGTTATGGAATATCTCGGCTTCTACGATAGATAGAGAAATGAATTTATGTTTATTGAAATGTATTTAGTTAAGTAGTTGTTTGTGATATGCAATGTAATATTGTCACAATTATTGTAATGTGTTTAAAAGAGAAACTGGTGAGTTTCTTCTGGCGCTTCTTCTCACCAGAATGTCATCTGCCGAAGCGCCAAAAGAATCAGACATGTGAAAGAGCCCTTGAGGCCTACTTGCAGAAATAAATTATTTCATTTCATTTCATTTCATTTCACCTAGATATTTTGTCGGTACTATTTGGGTACTATTTATTGGCTGCATCAGATTTTGAATATCTTTACGGTGTACGCTATCTTGACGGACACGGTCGATTCATAAGAGCTGGCGCGGATTTAGTATGAAATATTTAAGTAATGGTTGCGTACAAAATCCACGCCAGCTTTATGAGTCGACCTTACATACCTATACTCGATCGAGCACATTACTTTTATATAGTCGGACTACGCTAAGTTTGCAGAGGTCGAACAAAAGGTTTTATTAAAAAATATATATATATATATATGGCAACATGCAGAGACTACAGCACGAGGATTATTTAATCTTGGGTTCACAAATAACACGTTGAGTATTGAGGTCACCATTGATGGATAATGAACACTGCTTCTATTTTAAAACCCTACTTTTTGAAACGATCAAACAGCACTTTAGTTGATGATCGATTAACATCAGCGTTACTTGGTAGGTATCGATTGACAAATGCTCGTGGTTGTGTCGAAAATATTAAGTTTAATTGGCCGTTACGGAACAACTATTTACTTGTTTCTAAGTACATCACAATTAATACACAAACTTCAAACTAATAAAATGCAAGGGCCTTAAAATAAATAGCCGGACAGAGCCTGGCCAACAGAGAACTGAAGCCATTTCTAGTAAGCCGGCTGCTTGTGGTTACGAGCCGCACGCACACATCAACTAGTTTTTTTCTTACTGCGAGCAGCACGTACACATAGGTAGCCGGCGGACTAGAAATGCTTCAGTTCTTTGCTAGCGAGGCTGCGTCCGGCTATTTATTTTCAAGGTCCTTGATAAAATGAAACTGAATATAGGTATGTAGGTACCAGTGGCGTGGCGTCCATAGAACCCGATTCCCAACTCTTTGTTTTACCGCGTTGAAAAGAAAACTATCTAAAAAATATGAAAAAAAATTATACAGTTACTTGTCCCACCTTGCTTTTTGCTAGTGTAATTTATTTTCAAATAATGGCAAAGCAGTGCTGTTCCAACGTTGTCTAGGCTAATTAACTACTTCAAATAGTTTGTAAACAAATAAGTAGGGGTCTAAATAAGTCGGTCGGCTCGTTGCTTCGGCTTTAACGTAACGTACCCCAGCAGCATGTTCTCCGATTACTAAAGCAGGTCATGTGCAAGAGTGGTTCACGCCGCGATTTCGCCGCGAGGCTACTAGTACCCATGTAGAGAGACGGTCGGATCTGGTGCGTTCTGTCCGTCCGGTGGTCGGACCCGAACGTCAGTTTTGTTAGAAAGATAAACTTCCGTAAGGTGCATTGGGGTAAATTCGAACATGGGGTAATTCTGAAATTTAAGAATTTCTCGTAATCCACGCAACATATTTACTGAAGCATGCTAAAACTATACTAGACGCGCCAATAGTGCTTCGACAAATTGCAGACCTTAATAATCTTGCATGGTTTAATAGAAATTCTTAATTTTCAAAATGACCCCACAATCGAAATTACCCTAATGCACCTTTTACATACTACGTGGTAGTACTATTACTTATATTCTGTGGCACGGGTCATAATTATATTACGGGAACATTCATATGCCTTGGTTTATTGTACCACGAATGTGCTTTTTTGCTTCTTCCGCCCACCTACCCTAATTCTAATTCCAAACTTTTTAGCTAAATAGCACCAGAAATCGTAGCGATTCGTCGACCAAAAATCAAGCGTTTCTCTGTCATCTTGTGGTGGCGATCCACAAATGGAGCGACGGGATAGGCTAACATCTGCGAGCGAATAATGCCGCTTCATTACACCGCGGCCCTCCCGGGATGATACTTTCTCAACTGTAGGGTTGTCGCTGATGTTTCCATCGTTTTTCTAACGTATTTAGCCAATGGCTGGGCTACTGAATTACTGTTTTTACCCGACTGCGGCGAAGCCCATAGGGAGGGTTAGGTATGTGTTTGACCTGTACCTGTATGTATGATGTGGCGTCAATTATATACTTAGTAAAGACGGAGCAGATTTGGATTACTTTTTCTTCAGGAGTAGTAGATATACCCGTCATATTGGAATGGACTGGCTGGATTGGAAAGGCTCGCGGGCCGAATCTGGCCCGCGCGCCGTTGTTTGGCCCTGTCCGAATGTAATGTTTGGTCAAATTGTTGCTTGATCGAAATGGTCATCCGCTGAAACTGAATATCTTTCTCCTTTTTACAAAAGCCGCTTAGAAGAGGTTAGGTACGGTTAGTGTTAGGACATTCCTGAAAAGTCATCGGTGTTGGCATGAGATTTTTTTTAATAAACGATAAAGTCAATGATATCATTGTATCGTTTATTCAAAATTTTCTCATCATTACATCAGGACAAACAATATGTACCTATACTAACCGATATATCTATATCAGTGGCGTGGCGTGTAAAATATATCCTTGGGCAAGCCGCTGCAGATTTGGCGTACATTTTCCTTAAGAGCTGTAAAATAAGGTGCTCAAAGGATTAGGCAAGCCGGTAGGAATCGAGTTCTTTGAACGCCACGCTACTGATGTGTATTACTCGTATACTACGGATGCATATGCCTCTTTATAACGTAATGTCTCTGGAATCAAGAGCGGAGATCAGAGAGTTAAATTAATTAGCAATAATAAAAAAAGCGTTGATTGTAGTCAGCCCTGCGACGTGTGAGCATTGGCCTGATTCGAAGTGCGGGAACATTTGACGCGGGTGCTGACGGGTGGTCGGTGTTATTGAAACTGTTCCATTTGTGGCCACCTCGCAATCGCCGGCGAAGAATAGGCTCAAATGTGCCTTATCCTATTCATACGCCTATAGACTCGTGAGGGCACCCAGCGGCCCACCCAGTAATCCTGAAGAGTAATTGTTACTAGAGCGTTATAAGTCCGAAACGTCATAATCATCATGATCGGTGGTTTTCACTGAGGGATACTTTTGCTGTAGGTAGATAAAGAGTTTAAAAGAAAATATAATTGATTAGATTTAAGCATACGGTGCATAGATTAGATAAGCGAGTAAAGTTGGGCGTACATAGCGGATCTGGAAAGGTCGATTGATCACACTGTGCCTGGTCAGCCCGCAATGAACTGTTACTCGCCCAACTTTACTCGCCGGCGGTGGGACCAGTGGTGGCTTATAGAATATGATCATTAATGAAACAGATTAATGATCCTGAAACAATATAAAAATATACGCAACATGGCTTTTGGATACATTTGAACAACCTTGCTCAATCAATAGTGTATATCAATCAGTAGTGCGGTTAGCTGCTATAAATTCGTAGTATAGCAGGTGGGTTACTTTTCTGGCCGTACTACTTTGCAGAAACGTGACAATAATGACTTCTTTAGACTCAGGGCGTAAACGCCATAGGCGGTATAGTCCGTACAAACTTTAAGACCAAATGCTGTCAAACGAACGCAAGCCAAAAGCTACCTTATAATCACAACATAAGGTCGCTTTTGGCTTGCGTTTGTTTGACAGCATTTGGTCTTAAGAGTTTGTACGAACTATAATAGCGTTAACGACGTCAACATTTGACAAAAATGACACCACCGAAGTCAAAGCTACTGAAATCACTGGAGAAATGCCCCTTACTAGTTCACAGGTCAAATTATATCAGACACGAGATAGACAGCAAATTCGTGAATCAGCCTACAAGACGGAACATCGCACCTCCTAATAATTTAACATTCTGTCAAACCACGACAAAAGCACAGACTCGACCATTTATCTATCATTTAGCTAATACATTAGACAACACATTTAACTTCTCAAACTAAATTATCTTTAAGGCACACACTTAAGGGTCATTTTAGACTGTCTTCTGATGACTTAGTTAACACGGTAGTTTTTGACATTTGTTTCGAAATGTTAACTACGTGTTTTGTGACACTTCGTTTAAGTTGTCAGCAAGATTTATTATGGCAAGAAGACATAAATACACATATTCACCTAATTGGTATATTTAGGCGTGTTTGCAGAGCTTTTAAATTTAATTTGTGAAGATTTGTTAACTAGTTTTAATTCACAAGAGCTAGTTTCAATGGTTTGGGATTGAATTGTGACAAAAACAACATCGTTCGCAAGTACTTATTTGATTCCGATTAACTAGTTTACCCCCGAAATATAAGTATATCACCAAGGACCATTAAAACTAGAGGACTGTCATTCTCCATACAAAAAGTTGTTCCCCGATAACGCCATCTATATATAAGCTTGGTATAAAAATTATATTATTTACAATTATTCAACTTTGCAAGCGTGACACAGTATTTAAATGTTAGAATTAATTTATTATTAGCTGTTAACGAATTAATTGTTACTGTACTATGTTTCATTGTTCAATTATAACATCGCTAAATGTTTAGTTTTTTAGCGCCATCTAGTTTTTGCCTGGATATCCCCTTGCGGTCGGGGTACGATCCAAAGTATGGAGAATAACAGTCCTCTTGTTTTAATGGTCCTTGCCTTGATATCACCTTTCAAGTGAAGGAAGTAGCTTCCGGTGGTAAAAGGGCACTTTTTAGGGTTCCGTAGCCAAATTGGCTAAAAAGGAACCCTTATAGTTTCGTCATGTCCGTCCGTCCGTCCGTCCGTCCGTCCGTATGTCATAGGCATTTTACTCAAAAACTACAAGACGTATACTGATGAAATTTGGAATAAAGATGTCTTGTAGATGCCGCTACTAAGATTGCTAAGTTAAATAATAAAAATAAAAAAATCTAGGGGGGACACTCCATACATGTAACAGAAGCTAAAAAAATTTTTTTTCAGCAAACGTCAACGTGAGGTAAATAATTCGATAGTTCTTTTAAAAACATTATAAGGCTATTATGTACTTTTTTCGATTAAGTGAATACTTTCGGAAATAATCGCTCCGAAAGTTGCATAAATTGTGTCCCCCCCCTTTAACTTTTGAATCGTAAATCCAAAAAATATGAAAAAAATCAGGAAGGTAACGCTTAATAAATACATTCAACGAAAATTATTTTGAACGAATAAACCGTTTTGAAGTTATTGCCGAAAAACTTTTCAAGCAAAAGGTTTTAAGTGCCATTGATTTACACGGCATTTAAGACCTTTTACCAGTTGTTTATTAAGACGTTTTTTTGTACGGTGGTACGGAACCCTTCGTATGCGAGTCCGACTCGCACTTGGCCGGTTTTTTAAAGTGCTACCACAAACGTAAATATTTAATTTGATTATGTTTTATATGATTCCTACTCAGAATCGCGAGTAAGTACGTAAAGTACAAGCAATGTTTTACGAATATGTAAGAATGCTCTAGTACGGATCGCACCGTCTGCGCCTCGACCTGGAATAGGTATCGCGCGCTCCTAAACGGCCGCAGAGTTACTATTTGTCTGTTATACTTTGGAATTGCGCAATGACCACTATTCATGGTGTTGGCTCGTCTTCGTTTGCCACTTAATTATAACATGAAAATGTTAAGCCTGTTTTCACTTGCCATTGGAAACATTAAGCGGCTGATTATCCAGGAATAGCTTTCATGGTGTTTTTATGACGCGCTTTTATTTGAGGGACGGTACATACGTACCGAATTATTTTCTTTCAACCAATTGCGAACCGAACTTTCTAATACTTCATAATGTATTGGTAAAGTATAAAAACAGTAGTTTCTCCATAAGCCTCCATTTGCGCCATAAGTATTCAAGGTCGAGGCGCAGACGGTGCGATCCGTACTTTAGCATTCTTACGCATTCGTAAAACTTTGCTTGTCATTGACGTATAATAACATAGACGCACAGTTTCAAAGAAAAATGTCTATGAATCTGGCGCAAAATGACATTTGTAGTTACACTCAAATATACGCTAATAACGTTAATTTACAAGCTGTATCTATATGAAACTGTCATTCAAAAGATAACTTAGTTCCATGATACCTATGTGTCAAATTTGCAAACGAACATATGAAAACTTTAGTTTATTGGCACCTATCAAAAATTGAAACGTCAAAAGTGAGCAGCAAATAAATGGAGTCGCTTTTTGGTAAAAGATTCGCGAAGATAATTAATAAACTATGAAATCACGATGAGTTCACTTGTAATTCTGCTTAATATTAATTCGCCCTTAACTAAGAAGTATATCCCATCTTTCTTTCTTGTTTTTTTGCTGCTATTAACGCATTTTTGTACGCTATATTTAGCCATTTTTGACAACTGTCGCCGTCTATGGTTGAAACCAGACTAAGTCAAAATGAGCTAGCCAAGCCGATCGGCTAGCAGTTTTGTGGGGCCATTTTTTCCGGCTGATTGTGTATGTAGGTATATCATAGGTACATCTATGTTGCTTGTACCTAGTGCGTTCGTTCACGGCGCGCACACATACCTATACGGGTAAGGCCGTAAAAAAGGGATGATTTCGTGACTTGTAAGCGTCCAGCATTGTTTTTACGAAAAGTAATTACAAAATTTTACTTTTTTAATTTTCCGTGCAAAATACAAAACTTTTTCTACTAGTTCTAGTCCACTAACAAATATAAATCTCTGTGTTTGTATTCCAATTTTTTTTTCTTCTATGCAATTACATCTATTTCCATACAAATAAAAATGTCCCAAAAATGTTCCTGAAAGATTGTAATTTTTGTTTTTTAGTTTTGTGATATTATACTGATATGTTGGAGTTTTTTTTATAACTGTCATATATTAATGCAACGTTTTTCGAGCTTTAACATTAGCATTGTTCTTTTAAAATAATAATTTACGTGTAACATAAGACAAGTCAACATATTGAAGCTTTTAAGTTACTTAATTTAAGTAACCGTTCTGTCCTGCTATTTTAGCAGTTAATTTGCGGAATTTGATTTCATTATAATGGCAACACTATTTATTCTTTAGTCTGTGGTATACCTGTCACTGGTCAGCCATTTTGTGGGTAGTTCAGTGCGTCGATTCAACTTGTGCCGAGGATTTTTTATGGAATTTAAAAGTTACGAGTGGATTTCATGGTAAATTTGTTCTGTTTTGTATTACGTAATACATTATTAATATAATCTTCATATTGGTTTATAGCTAGGTGTCGTGTTCGAGTTAATATGTTTGTTATTGTTCCATATAATGCAAATGAAAGTGAATAGAGGTTAACTTTTATGTTACTTTTAAGTTACTTATGTTACCATTTTAATTTATTTTTAAGTTACGTAACATAAAAGTAAAGTAAAGCTTTGTTCACGCTTTCTTTTCAGTTACAAGTTCTTGCAGTCGGGTTTTTGAGTTTAAAATATTTGGTTTGTTTTAATTTTTATACCCAACTGCGCAACACAAAGAAGAGTAACGTGTTTTTTATTTTATTTTACATAATTACAATGATTATAACGAGTAATCCGGGGAAAAATTATGGTTTAATTTTATTTGTGAAGACAGCTTTTGTGTGGCTATCAGCCTTTAATTACTTATTCATCTTTGTTCAAAAATTTGATCTCTTAAATAAACACTTAGTACAAAAAGTGTTTGTATTGTAGACACTGTGAATATCCCTTTAGAATACTTTTATGTAACTTTTAAGTTACTCAGTAACATATATTTTTAGTTACTTTTATGTTACATAAGCCCAATTTTTCAGCCTTACCCATACACTGCGATGTACGTTTTGTAGCAAGAAAAATGACTGCTATTAATGTGCTAATGTGGTAGATTCAATGTTAAAAGTCTTCTATTTTTTACCCGACTGCGGCGAAGCCCAAAAGAGGGTTATGTGTTTGCCCTGTATGTATGTCCATTCCTATGTCCACTCGTAACTACTCAACGGCACAACCGATTCGTCTTGATGGCGCGACGCGTGAGTGTCACTGGGTATGAAGTTCCTTAAAATACACAATATGGTGGATTTTATGCACTTTTAAAGTGCACCGCGGTCGGGTTTTTTTTACAAAAAATATTTAGTTATTTTTATAAGATATTAGTAGGAATGATCGTTCCGCGAATAGTCCGCTGTCAATGAATAATTCAGGCGGCGCGGGTAGTCGCGACAAACAGCCCAAAATTATTTCAGGATCGCCATTTCACGGACAACCTTTTTGCCGGCGCGCGATACGGTTCATTTGGATCGACTTTATATCATTTTGCCAGCAGTGTTTTGTCCAGTTTGTAATTGAGATTCGATAGATTCCGTTTGTGCACTTTTTTGTGGAGCTTCCGTTTCAGAAATTTGTAGTAAAATAGTGTGTGTACGAGTAAAATAGAATCGTTTTTCACTAACGCGTAATTTTTTACACTTAGTTCCAAGTCCCCAATTTTCACATAAAATTGACCTAATAGTCGGGATCTCGGCACTGAATGGGTTTAGTAAGAGCTTAGCTTTGCAGCATTAAGTCTGACATTAAATTTCTAATAAGTTGTGTAAAATTAAAAAAAATATATTGCGCTCTTGGAGGGTGCAAATAAAGATTTGTAAGATTTTACCCGCATATAAATGAGGGTAAAATTTTACACTTTACAATTACATACAAGGAATAATCATTATAAGAACTTACGTAAACGATAGATCATTTAAAAGAGTAATTCTGGCCTAGAAACAGGAAATCTTCAATAACATCCTATTTGGTAACAACCAAGAACTATGGACCAGCAATAAGTAACATTATTTACCGACCGAGCGGCGAAAGAATCTAAATCTAAATATCGTTTATTCTGTCTCTTTCACTCTCCAACAGTAAATAATAAGGGTGAGAGGGATAGCGTGGGTTTTTGGGCCCCGTTTTGGGCATTGGGCGGCAAGCGCCGCTTTTCAGTTTTTCCTCATTTGTGCGAATTTATCAGCGCCCGAGTGAAATTTTATAGGGTTCGTCGATGGGTTTGGGATAGATGCGGCACTATTTGTAGTAGATTTGGGATTAAAAATACACCATTCATATGACTCGCGCTTAGTAGGTAACCTTTTGTTCGTACCTAAACGCTGGGTTAAGTTAATTAATACTGTAACAAATCGTAGACCGAATTATTATTATTTTTCTTCTAAGGAGCTAAGTTAATATATTATGCAGTGCTACTGCCTATAATTTTTAAATTAATCCTGTTAATTAACATCCAGGATACTTTTTATCCGGAAACTGAAGCGTCCTGCCACCACGCCGTTATAAAACAAGGTATTTTCTTCTGTAAAGTGATTTAGTGTTCTTCTAGTAAGTAAACTTGTCCACTTCAGGATAAATGAGCTGTAACGTGCTATGGCGTAGTTCTAAGTTCACACGAGGTCACATTCACGGCACAGTACAATAACTGTAATAGGCTACTTGATGACAGTTCAAATCAGCTTCTTTTTATGAAGTGTCAAAACGCTCCGAAAGTATGCAGTTTAGTATGAAATACGAACTTGTGACGTCATGCTCAACATGGTGCCTTATTTTTAGTTTCCGTCATTGTAAAATCGTCGGTGGCACGAAAATAAGTTTGAATGATTTTATCCGGGCTGTTTTGGGAGCGTAATTTGCTGGTTAGAGTTAATGAATTTATTTTGATTGTTGTCAAATACCCTATTCTTCTTCATATAAAAGGTACATCGCGCGGCTTGTATGTGTGCGCGCCGTGTACGAACTCACTACAAGCAAAGTTTTACGAATGCGTAAGAATGTCCCAGTACGGATCGCACTGATCGCCTCGACCTTGAAAACACACGCTCCTAAACGGCCGAAGTTTGACTACTTGTTAGATTAGCTGGAAGAGATCCCTTACAGGGATAAGTTCGCCTTTGTACATAACCATTGTTCTTTGAACTGTTTCTGTATGATTTTATGTGCAATAAAGTGTTTACATACGTACATTACATACATATACATACTTGTCTGTCTTTATACTTTGTTCACGAGAAGAATGGACCTTATTTTATCATGATATATATATATATATATACCACAGAAATACATTGAGGTAGAAGGAAAAAGTGTATGTACCTCGCGTGCTAAAAAGAAGTGGCGGCGACCTACTTTGAATGCCGTTAACTTCAGTTTCCGTCAATATTATTAGCAGATTTGAAGATCTGATAATAATGCTATAATTGATTATTCAAATAACACCAAATGAAATGGAAAATTTATGTTTACCATCACTAAATTGCACTTTTGGCGTCAAACGCCAAGCGAAAAACGTTACACGCTGAGTCTCCGTCTATCTCGATATATTTCTGTGTGATATACATTTAAATTTGTTCTTGTTTACATACCCTACCCATGTCGCGGATATAAAATACAAAGGCTGGGCTGACAAATGTTAGAAGCGGGTGCACGCCCAGGCGTGACATATCCCGGAAGGGAAATAAAATGGGCTATCGGTTGCACGTCTATATTGAAAGGTTCCATTCTGTGGGTCTAGTGAAAGGTACAAGTCACATACAACCTAGGTGCAAAAGAGCTTAAGTCATACATTAGAGTTGTGACCTTTTGCACCTGGCATAAATGTGACTTGTAGCTCTTTTCGCTAGACACTAGCAGTGTACCTTTTGTTTTTTCAATGTGCTGTACCTAAGTAGTTCTTACAGCGCTTCAATCGCTCTTATTTTCTCGGTCGCATTATTTTCCTGTAAATTCGGATTACCATTTTCAATTCGGATGTTGACTAATGTTGAATTTTATAACATAATATAGTCACATGGATTGGAAAATACTAAATTATCATAACACAAAAGAAATAAACAAAAAATGTATAAAAATTATAAAGTTTTGAGACCACAAAGTTTAAAAATAAAACGATATTTTTTTATCGTCTTAAAGAAAAATTAAAGTCAATTTCAGAATGCTTAAATAACACTGAAAAAATAAATGTATGACAATTGACAACTATGTGGTTAAACGCACTTTTTCGTGCTCAAAATGGCAAAATGTTATTTTTTTCATACAGACTTAGTACAGCGATGGAGCGAATGACGTCATAAGTACCTATATACCGTTTTGTATAGAGCGTTTTCAATGCTCAGTGCGATCTGCTACTTTTGATTAGGTACAATTTGTGGCTGTTATACTTATACAAATGTATTAGGTGTCATATAGATATTTGTTCCTCACAAATAGTAGAATCTATTAACGACAGAAAAAAAAATCGAGTCAACAGGCGAATTATTTCCTAGAGAGCCAGGCATTCTACAAACTACCGAAAAGTGTAATCCAAATGTACGGGGAAATCCCATCCCACTAATATTATAAATGCGAAAGTTTGTGAAGATGTTTGGATGTTTGGATATTTGGATGTTTGGATGTTTGTTACCTTATAACGGGGTAACAACTGGATGGATCAAGCTGAAATTTGGCATGCAAGTAGACCAAGTCCTGGATTGAAACATAGGATACATTATATCCCGGTAAAGAGTTCCTTTGGGACAATAACGGGAACAACGCGGGCGAAGCCGCGGGAAAATGCTAGTCATTTATAGTTCGACCAGGAAAGTGAGACCGATTGAAACGCTGTAAGAACAACCCACCAGTGGCGTGGCATCCATAGAACCCGATTCCCACCGGCTTGCCGATTTCAAAGCATATGACCGGTGTATTTACTACTCCCGAAGAAAAAGTAAACCAAATCTGCTCCGGCTTTACTAAGAATATATTTGACGCAAGCCACTGCTATACCTACCAGGGGCGTGGCGTAAAAGATATCCTAGGGCAAGCCGGTGCAGATTTGGCGTACATTTTCCTTAAGAGCTCTAGAATAAGGTGGTCAAAAGCCTGATATTAGGCAAACCGGTAGGAATCGAGTTGTTTGGACGCCACGCCACTGATACCTACCCACCTACAGTCAGAGCGACGAAAGAAAGACATACATATATAGTTTTGTGGCAGCGTATCTATTTTTAATTTAATGTGTATACTCTTTTGTTTTTATCTTGTGCTGTCATCAATAAATGTATTTTCTTTCTTCTTTCTATATTGCAGTAGCGGATTCGAGATTTTACTTAGATTTGCGCATGGATTTACATCTTAATTTTTACTTGAGAGTTTACAAATTGAATTGGAACATTTTACTTGAGAGTTTGCAAGTTTTGTATGGCTGCAGTTTCTGTTTTGCATCATACGGACTGAATGTTAGTCACTTCTGTGTTTTACACGATTTGCAATTTTACTACCAACCAAGCACGTAGATACAGAAAGTCTAAAAACGAAAGTAGAGTCCTAAGGGGTTTGATTGAACCCCCTAAACCGCCCTTATATGTATACGTCCATGCTGGAGGACCTGTGGAAGAGAGGATAAAAGAGAGATGCTGTATGTTGCGTCAGGTCTGCTGGTTATATTAACCTCCATGCATCAGTTTTCTCATTACCGTCGGTCGTGGTCATTTCTTTAGGACAGTTTGTCTCGGATTATGTACCGCTATCTCTTGTCCCCGCCGAATGTAGAGCATCGTCAACTGTGATGTCGAGAGTTGTACGTATCTGATCCGTCCAACGAGTGGGACTGCTGCCTCTTGGTCGCTTGCCTTCAAATTTTCCTGTGCCCATAAATTTTTCTAGGTTGTCGCTATCCTTCCTGGCAATGTGACCAATGCATTCGAGTATCCTGCGTAGGCAAATAGTGGATAGTCGCATTCGGATCTTGAGTTTATGCATTAGTGCGGTTATTCTCCACGATATACGCAGCATTTAATAACTTTTATTAACACTAGGATATTTACAATTTATGTTTGTTTTTACGAATTCCTGATACTTCGGTACTGTTGCAAGCGTCATCATCAAAGAGTAACTGACGTGCTGTGAGTTTTAATAGTAGTTATTATGTGAATGACCATGTTATCTTAAAATCGTATACGTAGCATTTTTCGCCAGCACCACATCTTGACAGCATTGATACAGTCACGGTCAGCTTCCTTGAGGGTCCGTCGTTGCTGTGCTGGATTTATAATTATTCTATGGTATGATAAAGTTTGAAGCTACTCATCTACCGTGTCCTGCTATCTACGGGCACCATAACCGCGCCGTCCGTCACCCGGGACAGGTTTACTGCCGCGCTGCCAATAATCGCACTAATGCGTTTGTTTGTTACGCGGATAATCTAGCAAAACACTCGACTGGTCAACAAGTACCATCTAAGAATAAGTAATTACGACAAGCCAAAGGTCCCTGACAACCTGATTCTTAACTTCATCCATCATCTCTGTGGACGCCCTTGTCTCCGGAATTACATGGAGGCATTAACCTGGCCCCGGGTGGACGGAGCCACCTTCTCTGCCTTCCACTGGGGCAGATCCTATCCGGTGCGTCCATGTCGCGGGGCACCTGTTATCTCAGTAGGTCTTAGGACCAGACGCAGTGGGTCTTGGGACCCTCCGATCCGTACTGGGGCTAGCCCCATGGGCAACATGGAATCCGTGCCCAGGATTACGGGCAAAGACCTCAACGGCTGCAAAGGCGTATGACAGTTATCAGTAAAGCGGAGCAGGCGAAAAGTAAAGTTCATAGGATTCATTAACAAAAACCGGTCAAGTGCGAGTCGGACTCGCGCACCGAGGGTTCCGTACAAAATCGTCAGTAGATACGTGAATAATTCAAGAAAAATTGTATGTGGGACAAACTTAACTTTGCTCTTGTAAAACTGTTGTCCCCATACATCGACATATGCCGCGGTTAGTTTAGTAGGAGCAAATTAGGTTGTCTTACGATTTTTGCGAATTTCTAAAAAACGCTGCAATTTAGGAAAACTGTTTTATTTTTCCTGTAATATTTAGGATAATATTAATAATCGGTAATTATTACAGATTTTTCTATTCAGTAACTTCGGAGATAATAGGGGGGGAATGGTATTTTTTAAAACTTTTTTGGTCTTAAATCAAGAACTACACGTCTATGAAAAAAAAAACGGTTTTGAAATCTTCATATTAAGCCCTTTCATTTGATATCCCACTCGATATATTAGCTCAAATTTTGATTTTCGGCATCCCATGTCGGTCCCCTTTAAAAAAAAAGTAAAAAAGGTTTTTAACACTATTCCAAATTTCAAGTCGATAGCATCAGTAGATCCTGAGATATCTTGCTGTGGCAGACGGACAGACAAACAGACAGACAGAGTCGCACCATAAGGGTTCCTTTTTTACCATTTTGGTACGGAACCCTAAAAATGAGGTGTTATATTGACATCAATTTCACGACACCGAAATTCCCAGAGCCCTTGAAAATGACTGACATTTGAACCCCAATATCTCAGTAAATATCGATCGGGGAAAAAAAAATATTTGACAAAACATGTTTAATTTAGCGTAATCTACACGAATCAGTCTAATCTAAGCC
The DNA here is from genome assembly GCA_947034925.1 of Eudemis profundana. NCBI lineage: Eukaryota > Metazoa > Arthropoda > Insecta > Lepidoptera > Tortricidae > Eudemis > Eudemis profundana. The sequence continues at coordinate 4,779,362 of OX344813.1, forward strand.
TAAAAACGGCAAAAAAAGTTTGATGAAAATTTTTTTGTCGTAAAATCGGGCCCCTTTTGCTATACTCTGACCCGGTTTTGTTAGAGAGAGAAACTTCTGTACGTAGACTCGATTCAGAAGAGCTGTACCTCTAGCACGACTGTGACACGCGACTCTTTCTCGCGCGAGAAATGCTACCCATCTCTTTCCAATCAATACAGGGTGATTGATAATTCGACCTATACTTTGAAAGGGGTTATACTAGAGCTCATTTGCAATAAATTTAGCTCAGTAAACTAGGGGTCTAAATTTGATGGTTATCAAGTTATTTGAGTTTTACGTTTTTTTAGAAAAAGCCCGCCTTTCGGACTAAAAATGATAATTATGAAAAAAGTACTTCCATTTGGCTGGTATAAACTTTGTTTTCTAAAAGCCAATGAACCAATGACTACTTCAAATAAAAATTTGTGTCAACATTTCAGAATTATCTTAGAAATAAACGGTCATGAAAACCAGTCATAATTTTTTTTTTCGATTTTGTTACAACTGATGAGAATTACTTAAAAAAAATGTACGGCACTTGATGTAAAAACTACAGAAATAAGTTCCTCAATTAATAAGCTTTCCAAAAAAGTACAAATGTTGTCAACTTTTTCAAAAATCTTGAAAATAATAATAATAATTCCAGAGCAGGTAGCGGTTTCGCAAAAGGCGTACCTGGCCCGGAGCCGCGTTGTTTGTGTCACCTTTATTTTTCTGAGGGCTTCAATTGACCTGCCTCGGTATCTTATCTTACCTTATTAGGGGTGAGATCAGGGTAGATTGCGTTCAGGCATGTTCGTGACTAACCGAGGTTTAATTATCTTCATTCAGTAAGTGATCAATTATCTGCCTTCGACCTTCTTTCCAATTCAGACGTATCGTTGTTAACTTATTTATTTTACAAATGAAATGAATTATTGTTTATCAAAACAAAGAATAATAGCATGAACCTCGTATAATCCAACGAACTAACCGTGGCTAAATTATCTTCATTCAATAAGTAATCAATCAATTACTGTCAACCGTCTTTCCAATTGGACGTATCGTTGTTAACTAATTATTTTACAAATCATTAACTAACTAACCGAGGCTTAATTATTTTTTTCAGTAATGAGGTGACCAATTAGTTAATTACTGAAAGTAATAATGATACCTAATGACTGACAGAAATAAGCATACCGGACCTGAAGCCAGTCTGCTTACTTAGTGTTTCTTCATGCAGAAAGCACGATATTAATTTATTTACATCAAATGCTTGTTGGTAGGAATAAGATTGCAAAAGCAGTAAAATAACCAGTTTCTAAATAAAATTTTATTTTAAAATAATTAAATTATTACTAAACACAAAAAGAAGCACGCAGGGTAATGTTTCGCCATACGATAAATAAATAATTAAAATAAATTACAATTACAACTACAAATCTTGTTCGAATTGCCTGCCTCGGTTGCGAATGCAAGCACGAAGTCTTGTACGTACTTCACTGACTGTAACCCGCGTCGACAGACTTTCTTTAATAGTTTGGGCAGCTGCTACAATTTTTTCTCGTAAATCTTCTACATCACGAATTGGCCTGTCGTAGACTAATGCCTTCATGTGACCCCAAATGTAGAAGTCGCATGGAGTTAAGTCGGGACTTCTCGCTGGCCAAGGGATCGGACCACCTCGACCAATCCATTTTTCTGGATAATTCACATCCAACCAATGTCGCACACGCAGATAATAGTGAGCTGGGCAGCCATCGTGTTGATACACCATGGCTATCCTTCTGGCAAGCGGCACATCCTCCAGCAGCATAGGTAGTTCGTCCCTCAAAAAGTTCTCGTACGCGTCACCGGTTAATCGTGCCGGCAGAAAGAATGGCCCGATCAAATTGTCGTGCACAATACCCATCCAGACATTTAGTGAGAATCTGTGCTGGTGAGCTCCTTCTCTGGACCTCCGTGGGTTTTGATGTTTGGGGGCCCAAAAATGCAGATTGTGGTAGTTAGTTATTCCGTCGCGGTCGAAGTTGGACTCATCTGTCCACAAAATGTTCTTCAGGTACTCCGGGTCTTCGATGTCAGCATTCAACAAAAATCTGCAGAAATCGATTCTTCTGGCAGGATCTCCCTCCTCGATAGCGTGTACTGGAGTGTAGTGGTATGGATACTGCCGTGCTGAATGTAACGTGAACCAAACCTTCCACTGAGTCATCCCAAGCTGGTTAGCCACAATCCTTGTTGATGTAGTGCCATCCGCGCGGAAACACTCCAGGATTTGTTCCTCTTCAACCGGATCATGGACTGGAGGTCTTCCAGCATCAGCTTGACGACGTTGAACCGATCCAGTTTCTCGAATACGTCGATACGTCGCACCAAACACACTTACATCAGGTAAACGGCGGTTGGGGAAGCGTCGTTGATATTCTCTGCGAGCCGCAGCGGAGCCGCGGAGGGATAGAACCTACGGTTACACGGGGCGATGTAGAGTATCGTGGAGCTGAAGCGGCCGGTGCATTTGCGGCCCACTTCCAATCTGTTTTCCTTCCCGACTTGCCAGCCCTCGACCCTCAACCGGCCAGCTCGGAGACCTCTGCCAACGCACGGCTAGTTGACATTAAACTAATAAGTGCTGTCACGATTAAAAAAGCTGTCAAACGATTAAAAGCCGGCACCTCTGCTGGCCCTGACGCGATTCCCGCCTACATTATTAAGGGATGCATAGATATGTTGGTAAAACCCATTACTTTTATTTTTAACTTAATCCTTAACACTGGGGAGTACCCGAGTATCTGGAAAGTATCCCGTGTCACTCCAATTCCCAAAAAGGGGTCAAAGCTAAAAGTGGAAAATTATCGTCCTATCGCTATATTATCGGCGTTGGCAAAGGTCTTTGAAATGGTTCTCCATGAATATCTTTTGCCCCAATGCATGCCATATGTCGTCAGCGAACAGCATGCCTTTCTGCCAAAAAGATCCGTGGCCACTAACTTGGTTGAACTTGTGGATATTCTCACACGCGAAATGGACAACCGCTGTCAAGTCGATATCGTCTACCTCGACTTCCAAAAAGCATTCGACAGAGTGGATAACGATGTACTGTTACTTAAACTGGGAAAAATGGGTTTTACTCCTCGTTTGTTAAAATTTTTCGCAAGTTATCTCAGGGATAGGGAACAGTTCGTCAAGTATGGACCGTATCTTTCTAAACCCTACCACACACGTTCTGGTATAAGTCAAGGGTCTAATTTAGGGCCGTTTCTCTTCTTGACACTCATAAACGACCTCCCTGAGGTAATCAATCGATCAAAGGTGTTGTTGTTTGCTGACGATGTAAAGTTGGTCATGCCCATTAAGTCCACTCACGACTGCGAGTCGCTACAAGACGATATCGACGCGGCATATAGATGGAGTTTGGAGAATAAGTTATTATTTAACATTGAAAAGTGCGAAGTAATGACTTTTTCTCGCTCTCCTTTGCCCCTCTGCTATGATTATTGCATAGCAGAGAAGGCTATGACCCGCGTCGAGGAAGTTCGAGATCTCGGAGTGGTGTTTGACCCGCACGTCACGTTTCGGCCGCACATACAAAGTGTCACCAGCAATGCGTACCGGAGACTGGGATTCGTGCTGCGCAACGCTGCCCCCCTGACTATTGCAGCGACGCGTGTGCTGTACGCGGCGCTTGTACGGAGTATTCTGGAGACGAACGCAGTGGTCTGGAGTCCACATGAGAAAAAATACATTCTTATGCTGGAACAAGTCCAAAAAAAATTTCTTCGTAATATGTATAGCAAAATACATACGTATTACCCTTTTATGTACCCGACACGATTTCTTCAGGGACACTTAGGGTACGACTCACTAGAGCTGCGTAGAAATCTGGGACTAATTTATTTCATTATTAAAATTTTAAGGTGTAAGGTAGATAGTATCGGCCTTTTGGAAAAATTCCTGAAACTCTCAGTACCTGATGAGTACTGCAGCAGGCGGCGGCGCCCGCCCCTGCTGGCCGCAGCGCACACGCGCACGCGCCTGCGCCTGCACTCCCCCGTTCTGCGCGCGACTGCGCTCATCAACTCCCTGCTCGCGGCACATTCTGAATGCGATTTGTTTGCGACAGGTATAGCGAGACTGATGATAGAATGGAAGAGAGTGCTAGAGAGAGAGCAAGATAGATATCTTGTAGCTGTAAGTTAGTTAGTAAGTTTCTGAGTCTGTGTAACGCTTTGGTTTGTGTCAACTGTTATGTTACATGTTTTATGATTCAATAAATAATAATAATAATAATCACAAAACCCGTAACAGTACAGGATATCCGCGTATTCTTCATTTTGATAAGCAGCCATTTTTTTTAAGAAATTAGTACGTCCGAATTGGAAAGAAGGTCAAAAGTAATTGATTAATCACTTACTGAATGAAGATAATTAAACCTCGGTTAGTCACTAACATGCCCGAACACGAACCGAACGCAATGTACCCAGATCTCACCCCTAATTAGATAAGATAAGATACCGAGGCAGGTCAATTGAAGCTCTCAAAAAAATAAAGGTGACACAAACAACGCGGCTCCGGGCCAGGTACGCCTTTTGCGAAACCGCTACCTGCTCTGGAATTATTATTATTATTTTCAAGATTTTTGAAAAAGTTTACAACATTTGTACTTTTTTGGAAAGCTTATTAATTGAGGAACTTATTTCTGCAGTTTTTACATCAAGTGCCGTACATTTTTTTAAGTAATTCTCATCAGTTGTAACAAAATCGAAAAAAAAAATTATGACTTTGGTTTTTATGACCGTTTATTTCTAAGATAATTCTGAAATTTTGACACAGATTTTTATTTGAAGTAGTCATTGGTTCATTGGCTTTTAGAAAACAAAGTTTATACCAGCCAAATGGAAGTACTTTTTTCATAATTATCACTTTTAGTCCGAAAGGCGGGTTTTTTCTAAAAAAACGTAAAACTTAAATAACTTGATAACTATCAAATTTAGACCCCTAGTTTACTGGGCTAAATTTATTGCAAATGAGCTCTAGTATAACCCCCTTCAAGGTATAGGTCGAATTATCAATCACCCTGTATAGTGTGACAGTGACAGGTGATGCTCTGTCGCCCGAGAAACTAAGTCGCGGCCAGTTATGCTAGACGTACAGGCGCGGATTTTGTATGCAACGCGCGCTTATTTCATACTAATTCCGCGCCAGCTCTTGTGAATCGACCTTATACCTAGTACTATCACTTTATTCTATGCTACTGGTAGACGAAATGATACATCAATTAGCAATTTTATTTCTACATCACGATATTAAGATGTTACTCAAAATCTTGACCACCGCCGGGGTGATATTTAAAATGTTGTAATAGTGGTCAGAACATTAGCACAGTATACCTAACAGCAGTAATTTTTCTTCCTACAATAAGTACTACTAATACAATAATGCGCTTGAATGTGTGCGCGCCGTGTACGAACGCACTACAAGCAAAGTGACACTCACCTGTGTGCTTTTTGTTATGTGCAGCCGTAACTACTTACACAAGTTACCGCCAACATGAACGGCGACCGACGAGGCTGCCTCTGTCACCAACGAAGTTGCCAAGCTATAGTATGGACCGCACTCTCACAGACGTGCTATCGCGTGTTTGTGAATACGTGTCGCGCGCTCCTAAACGGCCGGCCGAAGTTGGACTACTTGTTCGCCTTAGACTTTGCTAAAGCAGTTGAATCGTGTCTCACAAAACGAATCCGACACGGTCCTAATTTCCGTACACGTCACATTACCGAGATGGCGGTATCTTTGATGTCGTCCCCGCTGCGATGATTAATGGACCAGTTGCGCTCAAAGGGATTCTAGTCATTTCTATGTTAAACTTTTAAAAGTAATGTGATAGCTATGAGTTTGAACCAATATATTTACTGGAAATATTTTGATTTTTTGGAATTCAAAGTGGCCAGGTGTGTGGTTAGCAGTGGCGTGACGCTCAAAGAACTCGATTCCTACCGGCTTGCCTAATATTAGGCATTTGAGCACCTTATTCTACAGTTCTTAAGGAAAATGTACGCCAAATCTGCACCGGCTTGCCCAAGGATATGTTTTACGCCACGCCAGGTTATGGGAAATACCGGAACCGAAAGTACCAGGATTTTGTGCCGAGCAAAGAACTGGGACGTGAATTTAAAAGTACCGGGACTTTCGGGAAACACATTTAAGCAGCATTTTTCATTTAATTTATGTTTTCTGGTGTCAGATGTCAACTTTGTTAACATAGCTAGAGTTATGCTATTGCTTGTTCCCTATTTCGAATAGATCAATATACATTTTATCAATTCAACTCGGCCATTGATCATTGGGTGACGTAAGCAGGTGGGAAAGAAGAGTGTCGTTTATGAGTGATAACTTTTCATAAAGATACAGCTCAATGAACGGAAAAAACAAGCTCATTTCCTGCAATATAGTTAATTTAAAACATCTACATTCTAGACATACCACATCTATAAATATACGTAGCGGTACACCGCGGTGTCACACATATTTCATTCACATAATTTGTAATATAAACAAATGACAACAAGACTTGATCGGGCAAGAATAACGCTCCGAAATAAAAGTGGACACGACAGTGGCGCCAGAATTCCTTGTCATTAAATAAATATGCCGAAAAATATCGCCATCATCATCATCCTTAGAGCAACGCGGTCTTCGTAGGGGACTTTAGTTAGTATTTCCCCTCTGCCAAGCAATTTGAGCCAGTGATCGTATTCGTTCTATAAAACTAGTTGCAATCGGATTAGTCGTCAGCTACCTCATCTGAAGAGATCTTCGTGAATATGCCGAATTGTTCCGTATTTTGCTGCAAAAGGAGATCTAACACGTGAAACGTACAAAGAGATGGTGTTTCCTTTCACGTCTAAAGTATTTTGAATCACATTATCACTATTGAGTTTCTTTAAAGCATAAAAATTACAACACTCTGATTTGACATTATTTCAAGTTTTTTTACTAGTCTTTGTCAAATACGCGCGCGCTGGTTGCCATGGAGAGAGTCTAGACTTATCAACGTTGTGCGTTTTCACTGTTTCAATACAAAACCCCCCCGCTAATAATGGCAGAGGGGTAAGTATTAGAAAAATGCACTATGACGACTCCCTTTCGTCAGTGTTGCTGTAAATCATTAAGAGCCAAAAATATCCACTGCAGGGTAAAAGCCTCCTTCAAAGAATTCAACCATGGCCGGTCTTGTATCTTCCACATCCAGCGGACTCCAATAGCCTTCATCAGGTTATCAGTTCACCTTATAAATAAAAAAGCCTTTTATTTCCTGTTCCACTATTTACTGGCGGATTGGCGTCCGGGCCATGGCCCGAATGGCCCTAGGGTAAATACGCCTGCTTGTAGGTACCAGTGGCGTGGCGTTGAAGAAATCCTTGGGCAAGCCGGATCTGCTTTGGCTTAAATTTTCTTTAAGAGCACTAGAATTAAGTGCTGATCTGCTTAATATTAATTAGGCAAGCCGATGGGAATCGAGTTCTATGGACGCCACGCCACTGGTAGGTACCCCTTTTCAGTGCACCCACACATGAACATTGCCATAAATAAAAGCTTATAAAAATAACACATACCTAATATAACAATACCGATCACTTTTTATTCTTATCATTCACAGAATTTGCTGCTGCCAAAGCACATGTCGTAGCTGTCGGCGAGTGATATATCGGAGCGACGGTCGTCCATCATTCTTCTGAATGCAGCGAGACCACTCGGTGTTATTTGCACACATAGTTTAATACTTTCGGTCGAACTGGATCACGACAGCTGCAGACAGAGAGCTATGGAGGAGCCTGGAGGAGGCCTACACCCTATAGGGGTTCTCATCGCTTAAATTATTTAGATTTTTTTAATTTAAATTTAATTTTGAATTGATTTTTAACTGAAATGATTGTATATGTCGCACTACTATTTAATCATGCATTCTATAATAATTATTTTTTTTATTGAGCTCTATTATAATGATTAATGTTAGTTGTAAATCAATTTTTTATGCCGTTTTATTTGCATGCGATTGGGAAATAAAAGACTTTTTTATTTTATTTTTATTTTATTTATTTATAGTTTAATACTAAACCGACATGCGCCGATAAAATTTAGCTTAAGGTGAACCGGTTCGGTCAAATTCTCCATACAAACCAGAGCTCGGAACCGGTATTTTGCAAAAATGAAATAGCCCAATATTTTGAATTATTTTAGGCTTTTTATGTAGGACTCAATATAGTACATTACACAACTAGGGTGGTAATACAAAGAAAGGCCGAGATCGCAGCAGTTTACGGCCCGAGCTGCAAGCTGCTTGAGGGCTTTCTTTATTACCTCCCGTGTTGTGTACATCATTTTATGCCTACACTTGGTCTTTTCCGTACGCGTAGCGTGCGGAAAAAGGCACTTTATGGCCAAGTGTGGCATAAATGTATAATTTAAGTAATGAATGACTTCGTATTATTAGATTGTCCTATTAAAAAATGAAATAATAAACCAAAGTACGAAAAGAACGGAAAAAATACCGGTATTTTTGTATGGAGCAAATACCGGTATCCGAGCCCCGATACAAACAAAAAGACACATTTGATACAGTTTACATCATATTTTGTCATAATTTATTATTCTCTGAATAATTGTGAAACAACCCTAACCTAACCTAATGGGTTCTACTTCCTTCTACAGAACGATATAAAAAATCCTGAAACTTAGCGGTTTCGGAGGGGAAAAAATACGACTTACAAAAATTATGACAAACACCATTTACATGATGACTTTACATAATTATGAACTTTAGACACGCAACCAATATTTCATTGTCATTAACATCGATAAAAACTCTTTGAAGTTGGTGAGTCCTTCTTGAAAATAATTATTGTTTATCTATAAGGGAAACTCATTAGCCAGAATTCGGATGCCGCTAATGTCCCATAGTTGGCGGAAACCACACAGATAGGACACCATCCAACTTGGCTTTCCGCCTGTTCTGTGTAAACCCCGTCAAACGTTTCGAAATAGTCCGTGTCTTACATCGAAATATAGTACTTAGTGTTAGCGCTGAAGAAAACTAGAACTGCAGCGTCAAATTAATTCCTCACGTCTTAAGTTTGTGTTTACAAACCTACTGACGTGAGGAAAAAGAGGAATCACAGATGTTGTATCTTTTAAACGATATGCAACTTATCCAAAAATGTCGTCTTCTGGAAGTATATGGATATCCTACTATCCTATCCCACTAATCCCACTAATATTATAAATGCGAAAGTTTGTGAAGATGTTTGGATATTTGGATGTTTGGATGTTTATTACCTTATAACGGGGTCACAACTGGATGGATCAAGCTGAAATTTGGCATGCAAGTAGACGAAGTTCTGGATTGAAACAAAGGATACATTATATCCCGGTTAAGAGTTCCTTTGGGACAATAACGGGAACAACGCGGGCGAAGCCGCGGGAAAATGCTAGTTGAGCCCGGTAAAGATGTTTGGGTGTTTAGATGTTTGGATGTTTGTTACCTAATAACGGGGTAACAACTGCAGGAATCGAGCTGAAATTTGGCATGTAAGTAAATCAAGTCCTGGATTGAAACATAGGATACTTTATACCCCGGTAAAAATTTCCTTTGGGACAATAACGGGAACAACGCGGGCGGAGCCGCGGGTAAAAGCTAGTAATATTATAAATGCGAAAGTTTGCGAAGATGTTTGAATGTTTGTTACTCAATAACCGGGTAACCACTCGATGGATTGAGCTGAAATTTGGCATGCAAGTAGACCAAGTCCTGGATTGAAACATAGGATACTTTATATTCCGGTAAATAGTTTTCTTGGGAGAATAAAGGGAACAACACGGGCGAAGCCGCGGATAAATGCTAGTAGTCCATAATCCAAATTATTATTATAAATGGACCGATTAAGATGAAATGTTGGTTTAGAGATACATCTCGCTCTCAAAAAAGCTTTAATTTAGAAACAATATTTTATTTAAGTCACCTGAAAACCAAACGGCGGCAGTTTATAATTACAAATGGCCTAATCTTAATGCGAATCGAGATGCATCAGGTAGTAAATAACGTTTATGAAGCAGGCATAAATCTAGTTTTAATGGGTTGTGCTCTGGTTGTGGTTATTAATAGAATTAGGTCTATGGTTGAGCAATGGACGTTGTAATCGGCTAATATAAGGAATAATGAAAAACGCAACCAAGTCATAAGGGGAAGCTTAAAATAAGTAGGTATTTAGTTTTTATAGAGCAGAGGTTCTTACACTTTTATACATGAAATAGTTTTAGAATTTTAAAATGACCATGGCATCTGTTGAAGGAAATAGTAGGAATGTAAAATAATGCATGTCAACTCTTTAAGAGAGAACTGACAATGAGTAGCTTTAGTTCAGACCCCTGGAAATCATGTCACGGTCCATACTTTAGCCCTGCTTGCTATAGTGCAATCTTTCTCACTCATCAACCTTAGCGTATTATTCAGATTCATTGAAGTCTAAATATCTTCGGTTTCAGTGTGATTTTTTTTCGACCAAAAAGTAATTCCACTATTTCCACTAAATATTACATAATACCTACCATCAACCGATATACTGATATACATAAAGACTATGAGCAAAGTATAAAGATGAACAAGTAGTCCAACTTCGGCCATCTAGGAGCGCGCCACATGTATTCATACAGACGCGCGATAGCACGTCTAGCGATTCATACTGGAGCTTTCTTTTCTTACGCATTCTTAAAACTTTGCTTGTAGTGCGTTCGTACACGCGCGCACACATTCAAGCGCGTGATGTACCTTTTGTAGGAAGACAAAATACTGTTATTATACTGTGCTAAAAGTACATGTCGGCCGCTGAGGTGCAAACCACAGCTGAAACAGCTCGTATACCAGATTTAACTCATACAGACTTTTCTAAAAGCGTATCTAGTCGTACTTCTGAATGAATGCGCTACCGCAAAAAACACTCGATCTACCCACACTCAGCTGAAAAATAAATGACACTTTTCATACCTGCACGTGACACCGAAATAAAGCACCAAAGTTGACTAGGCTTACCTAGTGCTCGTATTTGCAATGCAAATTCCATCAACGGCCCTGCGAAGTCTACCTCCAGAAAATAAAATGGTTGTCTGTCTCTCTCACTCGACTGGTATGCGGCTGGAGAGAGAGGAGGATGGAGATGACGTTTGGGATTACGTTGGGATAGGTGGTTAGGATTCAGTTAACACTCCGAAATCTTTTTACCACAGCGTGACTGTGTGCGTTAATTCAGCTGGTCTGGAATTATTTATGTCCGTATCCATTTTGTGTTTTAATTATTTATGGCTACGAAAAAGCCTGCGAAGTAAAAAAAATCTAATTTTAAGCTTCTACGCTGTTTTTTAGGATTCCGTGCTCAAAGAATGCCAACGGGACCCTATTACGCCTCTGCTGTCTGTCAATCTGTCTGTCACAGGGCTGTATTTTTTGAACTACAATATTTGTTGTAGGCAGTTAGAATTGACTGTTATTAAACCAGCGAATTTCTTCGAACCAGTATGAAAATATTAATAGTACATTACACAACTAGGGTGGTAATGCAAAAAAGGCCGAGATCGCAGATGTTTGCGGCCCGAGCTGCAAGCGAGGGACATAAATATGCGATCGAGGGCTTTCTTTATTATCTCCCGTGTTGTGTACATCATTTTATGTCTACACTTGGCCAAAAGCGCTGCGCGTACGGAAAAAGCCACTTTATGGCTAGGTGTGGCATAAAAACTATTAATACCACTGCAAAATCCATAAAACATATGGTAACTTTGTCATGAAATCGTTAGGAAAAGCGCACGTTTTAACATAGTTGCATAACAAATTCTGGATTTATTTGTTTTTATTACTTATTCTTTATACTTACTCACCACTTACTTTTTTTAATCTTTCATTTGCCAACAAATCAAAACAAACAAAATTTAGTCTTGCTACGATTTTATTACATGTAATAGACAAGTGGACCCAATCGCAGCTTCGTTTATGAAGGTGAAATTAGTTAAATGTCTCTTTTTGCTATTCCGTTAACCGGGATCGTAATGTGTATTTATGTCGCCGCCGACCAGCTTAATTATCTATTTGGTTAGCGGCCTAGCATGTTCATTAAACGGCGCCATTTAGTTAAGTCTGGATGAACATCGGGCCGTCTAGCCCTTCTATCAAATGGCTAGGCGAACTAATTTCGTTCGACAACATTAAATAGAGTCGAATCCGTCAAATTTTTGTTGTATAAATATTCTATCCTAGAACCTGATCTCACATGGGGGGGAAAAAGTGAACAAAACAAACTCCTTTTTTAGGTTAGGTTTGTTAGTCGGCTTGTGTCCCTTAGTGCAGAAATAGAAGTCGAAATGCTGGCGGGTCATAGTAGTTTAGAAATACATTTTTAATCAAAGCCCATTTTCATAGTTACCCTAATAAATAAACGGCCTAAGCATTAGCCAGCTATTTCATTAACTTATACATTGACGCATTGGGAAATTTTCATCCAGGCAAACTAGAAGGCTGCTAGCTAAATGGCGCCGTTTAGTGAAAAGGCTAGGCAGTTAACCGAATGGCTAATTAAACCAGTTGGCTGCGACATTTACACCAAATTTCATGGAAATCGGTTTGGTAGTTTTTACGTGACGCCCGCACAAACAGATAAATGATTCCAAAAACTCTTATTTTTTACACCTTCAGTACTTTTCTGAAAAGATCTTTAATACAAACAAGCACAGTGTTTCTACGATTTTATTGTATGAATGGATATATTACGTTTGAACCTGCTAGGTAAACGCAAACGTGGTAAGAGGATTCCCGAATGTTGGCAACTTGGCACAGCGTGCAATATGTCGCTGTGCCGCGGAGGCTACAATGAAGCCCGCGCCATATTTTGTGCATTTTTACGTGTGATTTATTTGTTTTCGCAACTGACAGATATATTCGTAGTTTTCCTGACAGGTAGATTGAATTTGTGTGTTCATCCGTTAGCTTCATTTTCGGTGAAAATTTCGATGGCTGAAATTTTCACACAATTGATACGCTTTATAAACGTACAAACGAAGCCCCTGTTAACTGACCACCCATAGACTTTAACACGTTGCAATAAAGTTGACATTCATTTAGAAATGTACAGTTAACAGTGTGTTCGATTGTACAGGATGAATATTCTAGCGTTTTAGGCGCTCAACTGTAATATATATGCACTAATGTCACTTATTTCGGTAACTTATTACGTCACGGTCAAATAATTCGCGTCATTTTCATTGTTCATAGAAAATGACCCGAATTTATTGTCCGTGAGTGTAGACGGACGATGCATATTCCCTTTTCAAGATTAATTTTGATTGAAATCGCATTGCGGACTACGCACGATTTTTATGATCTGAAATAAAAGTAAACATTTACCCTGAGAATATTAAACCTTTTTTTCTACTCCTGTACTGTTATCTGTCTTTTACTTGGTCACGAACACTAATATAAGAACATACATAATATGAGTTCAGAGAAGTCTATACTCTATTCCCCATAACAGCACTAGTGTCGTTATAGCCACTTTACGTTATTGCTAGCAGCCACAGACTTCTAAATCTAGGTTAAACTTAGGTCAAGGATTAAGCGCTCAATTTTAACTTTAGGGGAAAAATGCACAACTACCAACTTAACAAACAATTAAATTCCTACGGTTTTTAAGAAAAACAAAACTTTCCGAACTAAATTCATTGATGCCAACATAAAAAAAGTATTTTTAATTTAAGTATATTTTAAATAAAAAAAAAAGTTTACCATAGACAGACACATACTGTCAGTCAAACGTCATATTTGCCTTGTTTCCAGGTTATGATTAATTTTGTATTTTATAATTTAAAACCTCGTCGTAGAAAATAGTATTTTATGCAACAGTTGTATAAGAAGGTTCAAAAAATGCGAATTGCGTGAGTTGCGATACGAGCCGCGAATGCGGCGAGTATCGCAAATAGAGACGCAATGAGCGTTTTTTGACTTAATTATACAACGTTGCATACAATACTTTTTCTACGACAGGTTTTAAAATTATAAAATACAAACAAGGCATAACCTGCAAAGAAGGCAAATATGACGTATGACTGTCAGTATGTGTCTATGGTAAACTTTTTATTTTTTAAATGAAGTTGACACGCAGTGAATATATTAAAAATACTTTTGTTTTTATGTTGGCATCAATGAATTTAGTTCAGAAAGTTTCTTTTTCTTAAAAGCCGTAGGAATTTAATTGTTTGTTAAGTTGGTAGTTGTGCATTTTTACCGTAAAGTTAAAATTGAGCGCTTAATCCTTGACCTAAGTTTAACCTAGATTTAGAAGTCTGTGGTTGCTAGCAATAACGTAAAGTGGCTATAACGACACTAGTGCTGTTATGGGGAATAGAGTATAGACTTCTCTGAACTCATATTATGTATGTTCTTATATTAGTGTTCGTGACCAAGTAAAAGACAGATAACAGTACAGGAGTAGAAAAAGTATTGTATGCAACGTTGTATAATTAAGTCAAAAAAACGCTCATTGCGTCTCTATTTGCGATACTCGCCGCGTTCGCGGCTCGTATCGCAACTCACGCAATTCGCATTTTTTGAACCCACTTATACAACTGTTGCATAAAATACTATTATGGACGGACAGCCCTGTAATATTGGATATTATAGTTAATTGACTCCAGCACGTGTCTATAGCCTGTCATGTAACGAAACAGCCAATAAGTTGGACGCGGCAATAAACAGTGCGTTACGTTCGTATCGTTATGAAATGACAAGTTCTATCGCCCCCGGTAGCGTACGTGCGGTGTTTCGCGATATACACAACACACGGGACTCTATTCTCACGAAAACGTTCCCATTTTATAACTATTTCTACTACAATATGATTTATTGATAAGTACGTAAGCAATAAAGATACAATAATAACTAAACATATCTAAACCTAAAAACTAATTAAACTATTTACAAAAAAGAAGATTACAAAAAGAATACCCCTTCGAGTAATTCAGTCTGCGGCATGGTCCGCATTACGCTGGCGGCATTACCCCTCTGGATTGCGAGTGCAATTCTTTGAGAGAGGTAAGCGCCAGCTACTTCTATATTTCTATTCTATATCGATTTGGCGATGCTTCTGGCAAAAAAACGACTAAAAGACCGATCTAAAAGACCGTCTTTTGACCGATTGAACAAGATCGGAGCGCTGTCGTTCCCAAGTGCCTTGAAAAACGTATGAAACGACTATTTATTTGTATGGAGACGCAAGCGACTTGTGTCATTAACATCAAGGACCTTAAAATAAATAGCCTCGTTAACAAAGAACTGACGCACCTCTAGTCCGCCGGTTTCTTTAACGCTGGTTGGGCAGGTCAATGTGTATGTGCTGCGGGTAGTAGGAAAAAACTTGTTGGTGTGTGCGTAGGGCTCGTAAGTACAAAGCAACCAGCCCACTACAAATGCTGTAGTTATCTGCGCGAGGCTCCGTCCAGTTTTTAGGGTTCCGTACCAAAATGGTAAAAAAGGAACCCTTATGGTGCGACTCTGTCTGTCTGTCTGTCTGTCTGTCTGTCTGTCTGTCTGTCTGTCTGTCTGTCCGTCTGTCACAGCAAGATATCTCAGGATCTACTGATGCTATCGACTTGAAACTTGGAATAGTGTTAAAAGTCGCTGACTCGAGCCTATTGGATAGAAAAAAAATCTTATACCTTTTTTACTTTTTTTTTAAAGGGGTCCGAAATGGGATGTGGAAAAACAAAAGTAGAGCTATTATATCGAATGGGATATCAAATGAAAGGGCTTAATATGTAGATTCCAAAACAATTTTTGGTTTTTTTCTTAATTTTGTACTTTTTAATTTATGACCAAAAACGTTCAAAAAAATACCATTCCCCCCCTATTATCTTCGAAGTTACTGAACAGAAAAATCTGTAATTATTACCAATTATTAATATCATCCTAAATATTACATGAAAAATAAAACGGTTTTCCTAAATTGCATCGTTTTTTAGAAATTTTCAAAAATCGTACACATACTTATTTGCTCCTACTAAGCTAACGGCCATACAGTTTTTGTTGAACTATTCACGTATCTACTTACGAGTTTGTACGGAACCCTCGGTGAGCGAGTCCGACTCGCACTTGACCGGTTTTATTTTTTATAAGGTCCTTGACCAACATTCATAGTGATCAGAACAGTGTTAGGAAAAACGCCGTTTTCCCGTCGACGGCCGCCCGTATGTCGCGCGTTCAGGACTAACTTGTTACGCGGGGCCAATTCCTGATGCAGGGCTGCCACGTGGTTAGGCCGTGTCTGGGGTTTAAAGCGCCCCTAGCCGAGGAAGTTTTAAACAGTTTTTCTGCGAGTTTTAACAAACTGTTGAATTATGTTCAAGGGCAGACTGGTGTGCCACATTTGGTCGTCTTCTCATGATCTTATTAAGAGGAAACAGTAAGGTCGAGAGAATTGAAAATTAGGTATTTGTAAAATGTGTCGCTATCCCGCACTGCCCGCCTCTCACCCGCAGAGCGCGATAGAGACAACTGCAGCTTGGACCGAAAATACCTTTTAAAATTTCATGAAAACAACGTTTCGTAGTCCCCTGATTTCTTCCCCAAAACTTAACCTATTTAACTAATTTTTTCATTATACATTAAAGAAAGGCTTTGGCCGTGTTCCTATGTTTTCCTTTTTTTTAATAATCTAGTCAAATTTGTTTTCTGGATGTGTGAACACAGCGGAAAATCTGGCATTTTTTTTAGGTTTTTGAAGGTTAATATCTCTTTTGAGAGTCAATTTATCGTAAAAAGGAAAACAATACAAGGAACATATCAATAGTAGCCATAGATTTTTGGACAAAAAATGATTGCTCTACTGGCATTATCCAGGGAGGAAACAGGGGACTACGTTTGTATGGAAAAACTGCCCTCCTGTTTCCTCTTAAAGGATACATTTTTATAACTCAATTCGAGTTAGCGTATGTTGGTCGAGTTGGTATACTGGAGTGCTACTCGACAACATATTGAACGGATTCCTTTTTTACTGTTTGGGTCCATTTCCCATTATGTCGACAATCCGTCACCATCAAGGTCTCGGCATTTTACAAAACTGTCTCGATTTTTTTTCAACTTAACGCCATATAACAGTTTTTGATTTTTTTTCAAAGTCTGGAGAATCTGGTCAAATGGAGAAAGTGGCTAAAACAGGAATATAGTATGTGGGTATTACTGGGAATGTAGACGAAATAGAAAGTGGACGTATCGGTAATGTTGATGAAGTGAATTCTATCCTTTTTCGCGTGCTAATTCTAAATGTAACTAGGGTACAATAGTTAGTTAGCAAATCTAAATATCGACCTCTAAACATTGTAAAATTTCAATCCAATTCTACAGTCGGGCGTTTAGAGTCGAATTGAATAAAAGAATCCTTGTGGAGAAAGTAAAATTAAGAAAAGCGTTTTTCTTGGAAGACCCTTAAGGCGGCATTAAGAGGTTGTCAATTTGTCATCAGAGAAGGGGTAGCGGTAGGGGTAGTTCTTTGGAGGGCGGGAGCGAGTTTAAGTTCAAGTTCAAAAATTTTCTGTGGGAAGGGAAACGAAGAGGGGCGTGGGTGAAAAAAATCTGCCTGCAAAGAATTTTGCTTGCGAAGGAAAGCAAGAGTGATTGTCTGGGTGGGCTCGCATAGGTAGGAGCGGCACTGTGACGCTCTGCGCCTTCGGCGCTACGCGGAAGCTCGTCCTTCGGCCTCGTGTCGCTGACGCTCCCCCGAGAACATGTGGTGAGCTGAAAGACACATAGGGAGTAGTAAGGAAGCACATATAGTAAATGATTTTTTTTTGCAATATAATATACGAGTATTAACTAACTAGAGCGACAACCCTGTCTCCTTCGTCATAACATCACGTTAGCTTGTCTGTGGGGCCCGCGGGCTTTTTTATTTGCTCCTCCCGAAATACGTTCAGAAGCCACCGTTTGATAACTCACTAAACCAAACAAAGAACCGTTCAGAAGCATCGCAAGTGCGTGAACCTCCGAACGAATCTAGACTTAAAGTAGCTTCAGATATGGTTGAGATTGCAATGGATTCTTATTTATTTGAAGGTATATAATTTTTTTTGTAGGATTATTTTATTAGTTACAATCGACCCGGCCCGGCGTCGCACGGGTGCAATGCTGATATTAAATGCATGTATTATACATATTAAACCTTCCTCTTGAATCACTCTATCTATTATCTAAACCGCATCAAAATCCGTTGCGTAGGTTTAAAGTTCTAAGCATACATAAGCTCACAGCTATTTCATAGACAGTACAAAGCAAAAATAATTACATAAACAATGAAGAACCGGAGGCATATCTGATTGCCTGACAAAGAGCAAATACGTAAGCAACAAAGACTAGGTACGTAAGTAAACATAACAAAAAACCTCCAAAACCTCGCATCAGACTAGTTCGCGAATTCCCAAAATCAACCCTATGCTTTAGACAGCAGGGTTGAAATTTCAATTTGATGATAAAATTGTTACGAGGAAGTCAAAGGGTGGATGGAGACATGAAATCCCTTCTCCAGTTGGCGTTATTTGCAAGGACTCATTAATATTGACTTTCACACATATACGAAAGTCATATAACATGGAGTGTCTAGCTTATATCAGCGTGTCCATTTTCAACCCCTAACCCAGAGTGCTTCACTCCGTGATTTCGAAGCCCCCGCGAGGGGGCTTTAGCCAGCGACCAGAAAGAGCACGCGTTATGAGATAGGGAGACAGTCGGATTCGGTGCGTTCCGTCCGGTGGTCGGATCCGAACTACAGTATTGTTAGCGAGCGAGACTTTTCGTACCTAGTACTAATACTGATTCTGTGTTCTATCTAACGCACAAAAGTTAAACCATTAAAATAAAATAAAAAAACACAAGAAAATAAAGAACAGAAACTGAACAGTGTGTGTGCGTTGCACCAATAAAGGATCCCAGTTCAGTACTAAGTACTCAAAAGATGAATGAAATCGCTTTAAATTTATATTCTGTGCTATATGGTAACCGCAGAAGTTCAGAAGGTCGGTTCTAGCTGCTGAACTTGTTTATTACTATATTTTTGTTTGACTTGAAACATGTGTGCACACGAAGACCTGGCTATTTCCAGTATCATTTAACGACACGTGTATTTACTAAATTATGATGAGCCATTATTTTTCACTCCGCGATTTCCGACTAGGTAGTATTATAATTTGTTAAGTACGCCGCGTTTCCGAACGGCTTAAGACTTTTCATATGACTGCACCTGTCAGTTACATTATGTCGTTAACTTTTCGAGCGAACTTCGGCCGCGTGCAGATGAGATTTGTACCACTTGGTTAATTCGAATTTGGAGTAATTTGTTGGAGACTTATAATTTTAAGCGCTAGACTCCCTTTTTGTATGTGCTAAGGCGCGAAGAAGTAGAATCGGTGAAGGTTTTGGTTCGCGACGGCGACGTCTTTAGGGCGGACCAGGCCAGCTTGGGTCTGGAGTTTCAGACTGTAAAACTTGACTTTTGACGGACTAACGACCCCCAGACTCTAGGCTTGTGCGCGCTCGTTCATTGAACGGATCGCTCCGAACTAGTACAATCGTGCTAATGTACTAGTTCGGTCTTTTAGTTCATTTAGTTCACTAGTACACTATTGTTTCTATTTAAACGTTGCTCCCGTCTCGTTCTGTACTGTTCCGCTCTGTCCGATCAGGATCAGGCCGACCGATCTATTCCAGCACTGTGCTGTTGCGTTCCATTTTCTTTTACATTCAGAGCTGTCAAATGTCAGATGTCGATCGGCGGTTGATCGGACTTGATCGGTTAATGTACTAAACGTACTAAAGAGCGGAATCGAAACGGAATAGTTCGTTCTAGTACAGTGAGCGGAATTCGTTCTTTTTAGTACTTAGCACATGTACTACACACCCACAAGCCTACCTGATTCTGACTGTGTGGACGCGGAGAAACCGTCGGCGAACACGGTAAGGAGTCATCCACAAAGTACGTCACACGACTTTTCAGACTTTTAGACCCTCCCCCACCTCCCCCATGTCACACTTTTTCCTAGACATTTGGCTAGACAATGGGTGTGACGTACTATATGGATGACCCCTAAGTGATAGTCATAGATTTTAGTTTTAATTCCTAGATGTAAGAATTTAGTCCAGGGACGCATTGTATAAGTAGGTATGGTTTGTATGGCAACATATAGATGTCGTTGTCACTGACAGCTCCAAAGCTGAATCACGCGAACGATGTGTCGACAGAGAATGTATAAAGGGGCTAGGTAAAAATTGTATTACGAGCTATTGAACGGAACCAGCCAATAAAAGTATGTGTTGATTTTTTATCAGAGTTTTACTTTTATTTAGTACACGCCGTGTACAATGGTCCATCGACTCGGATATTTTTGAGGCACTTTTTGGAAGTAGTTCAACGTAGAACTACACTCCGCATCGCGCCCATAGTGACAGTGGATCGCTGTCCGGAGGGCGGCGAAGGTTTTTTTTGAAACAGCGATTACCAGCGCCATCTGTTGGTGAGTGGCAGCAAGCAGCAGTGCCAAAAGAAAAACAACGCCATCTAGTGGCGAATAGTGGTAACATCGCAGGCAGCAGCTACCCGAGGTGGGTTGCGGCTACCAGGAGTTCAGCGGAGTGGAGTAGCGTCTACGTCACAACGTCAGTGTTTGTTTGTGTGTGAGTGAAAAAGGTCAAGTGCAAACCGTGAGTACAATTAAAGTTATTTTATGGGAATTTGAACTCTATAGCCAAGAAGATCAAAAATTAAACTTAAAATATTAGCTAAACAAAAATCAACTCTATTGCAAAGAACATTTTAACTTGAACGATTTAAAGATTGCCAAACAAATTTGAACTTTAAAATAAAGCAGTTCTGGACTTAGTAAATTTTAGATCAAAGTCATTTAACTTAGAAAAAATTTGGTAGAAGTAGTTTGGGACTTAGAATTGTTAGCAAAAAACGAGGGAACGGGGAATCCATGCCCGATTTTGGTCAAAAATATAAGTTCAAAACACTTGTAAAATTTTCGGAATTTAGTTGTGAAATTTTCTAAGTCCTAAAATAAAACATTGTAATTGATTATAAGTCATTTGTTAGTATAACTAAAACTAATTTTGTTTCATAACAATATGGAGAATTTGCAACCCTTCCTCAGTTTTCAAAGTGACTTATCAGAGCGCATAATTAAGGCCAGAAAGAGCTTTAAAAAGTCAGCTCGAGATCGGATAACTAAGATTTATATTGAAACAAAGCTTGAGACATTAGATCAGTTGTGGTCTGAATTTAGGTCTGGTCATAGAGAACTAATGCAAAAAACTGACCCACAACTTCTTAAAGTAGCATCATATATGACGAACGAAGTTTATGATAAAACTGAGGAAGAGTTCACAATATACAAGTGTGAATTAAAGGACAAATTGGAACCTTTCCTAAAGGTTTCCAATGAAACACAGTCAAATGCTATTTCTATTGAGTTGTGCTCAAAGTCAAACTTGGTCAAGTTGCCTAAGATCAGTATTCCAACGTTCTCGGGCAAATATACAGAGTGGACTACATTTCATGATCTGTTTGTATCCATGATCCACAAAAATGAATCATTAGATAAAGTGCAAAAGTTACAGTACCTCAAAGGCTACTTGACAGGTGAGGCAGAGCAACTCATTCGATACATACCTGTGACTGAGGCTAATTATGATAAGTGTTGGCAAGTGTTGAAAGAACGCTACAGTAATAAAAAATATCTGTCACACTGTATCTTGAAACGTTTACTTAGCCAGAGAAATTCAACCACAGAGTCAGCAAGTTTTCTGAAGGAGCTGATGGATACTTCCTCAGATTGCTTAAATGCGTTAGGCAACCTGGGCATTGACGTTTCCACTTGGGATATCATAATTATACATCTGCTTTCGCTTAAATTAGATCCCGAGTCCCGTAAACAGTGGGAGCTCAATGTAACCACGAACACAGCTTCAGATGCCTTGCCCACCTTTGGTCAATTTAAAGATTTCTTGACCAGTAGGTTTCGTGCGTTAGAATTTATAGAGCCGAAACATGTAAGCAATGCAACAATGTCTCATGCAAGACCAGCTTATAGTAATTCAGGTCATACAAAAGTCTTGCATGTGACGAATGCACCAAAACTTAAATGTGAATTATGTAGTGAAGACCATTTACTCTGTTTTTGTAAAAAGTTTATAAATTTAGATTATGAGAACAGACACGATTTTGTCACAAATAATAGATTGTGTTATAATTGTTTAGGCAGTAATCATAGTGTACGATTCTGCCAAAAGGACACTTCTTGTAGAGTTTGCAAGAAGAAACATCACTCCCTGCTCCACCCAACAAAGGATGTTTCCAATTCCTCTGCCAATTTGAGAGAGTTAGGTCAGACAGTGGAAGAGGCTTCTGGTGCGGGTAGCGAAGTAGGCAATGCGTCGAATAGTTCACCAATAACATCACATATAGCTTGCAGTAATGTCAATACTCAGGTGTTATTGGCCACGGCTTTAATAGAAGCTAAATCAAGATCAGGGTTTCAGGTCATTCGCGCATTATTAGATCAAGCCTCTCAGGCTTCATTCGTGACGGAAGATACAGTTCAAAAACTAGGTCTAAAGAAATTGCCTATAAAGAAGGTCATCTCAACTTTAGAAGGTAAGAGATCAACAGTTTCAAAGTTCATGGTCTCATTGAAGATAAGGTCTAGAACAGATCCAAACTTTGAACTGCAACTTAAGGCATATGTTTTAAATAACATCACCTCTTACTTACCAGACAAGAGCGTGAATATAGGAACGTGGGACGAACTGCAACAATTGCGTCTCGCCGATCCGGAATACCATGTGCCCAATAAAATCGACATCTTGCTTGGAGCAGAGATCTACTGCCAGATACTGAAGGAAGGTTTGCTACGAGGTCCCTTTGGATCTCCAATGGCACAGTGCACTACCCTTGGGTGGATCTTATCTGGACCAGTAAGCTCAAAGGCAGGTCAAAACATGATCAATGTGTTACATGCACATGTAAATGAAGATGAAATAATACAAAGCGTTTGTGAACTAAAATCTGAGTCTTTATTAAAAACAAAAATGTTAACAGAGGAAGATCAAATAGGTGAAGAAAGCTTCGATGCGACGTCACGTAGAGCGAATAACGGAAGGAATGTTATGAAGTGGCCGTTGCGCGATGAGAAGCTAACCTGTAAAGAAAGAAAAACACGTGAAACTACTGAAAAAGGAAACCTGAAAGGAAGTTTTGTTAAAAATACAAACAAAAAAGAAAGAGATACAGAAAACTTACCTTTGGATCACATGCTGTTGGTGCGAGAGCCCGACGTGAAGACAGAACAGGCAGCATCCTTTCCACATCATGGAATCATCCTTGGAAATAAAACCACTGCCAAGATCAAGCTCGGTCCTGAGAAGTTCTGTAAGAAGTTTTCATTAAAAGATACTCGCATGGTAGTGCCAAAACAAACAGATTTTGGCCCATCTTCGGATCGATATATAGCTGTCAAACCGTCAAATCAAGTTGATATGTACCACAAAAATGAAGTTTCATTAGCAGCGATGAAAGTTGACAAGGATTTGACGACTGACGTGAAAACAACCGAAGAAGTGTGGCGGTTGTTAGAGGAAATTAAAGATATATTAAATAAAAAAGGTTTAACTTTGCAAAAATGATCGAGCTACAATAAAGAAGAACATAAATATATTAAAATTCTATGACTTACTTGGAATCAGCAGCAGAATGAGTAAGCGCTATTCTATCCCAGTAAACTGTATTTCGCGTGGCTTACAACCCGCGGAAATAGTACATTCCAAGTTTTAAAGATTGGATAGGATTTTTTAGGTAGTTAACACTGTATATTTAAGGTCATTAGTCATTAAAATATTATAAAGGTCATACATAGATATTTTAGTCACATAGAGTCTTCATCCTACAAAACATTTGCAGTCTGTATAAAACCAGTTCGAAAATAAGAATAGATAGAGTTTAGATATCAAAGAAAAGCTTATCATCTAGTAAGATCACATCAATCAAACTTTGTTTCGTTTTTTAAGGAACGTTAAGTTAATAGGATAGCACAGTAGGAGATTATAAACTCAACCATTCATTATTAATTTATTAGGCTATTGAAGCTGGGGAAACTAACACCGAGAATACTCTTAGAATTCTAGTATCATAGGTTCTACTTTGACGCATTGTCTGCAACGTAGCCTACCAGGTATCTCGGAACCTAGATTTAAAATAGTTTTGATAAGAAGTTTTGTTTTACCTCATATACATAGTGGCTTTATGACTGAATCGTAAACTATCCTGGATGTTCTAATGGTTTATTTATATAAGATAGTTTATTGAAAACTTAGTAGCCTAACGGCCAATGTTTAAATTGTTTCTTCTGACTGTAGATAAGTAAATTTATAGATGTTGTGTTGTTTATTCATCTAATTTATGTTGTAAAGAGATTTAGGTCATAATTTTGTAACTTGTTAATAGGTACCTATAGTGTTTTTTGTCTGTGTGAAATTTGGTTTGTATCCCACTAAGGACATCCTGAGATCAACCATGTACGTTGCCTTTGGTCAAAGGTTTTAAAGTTCACAAAGGTTAGCTCTGTCATGGTGGGCGGATGCAATGAAGGACAGTTTGTCCTTGGTGGGCGGTATGTATAAGTAGGTATGGTTTGTATGGCAACATATAGATGTCGTTGTCACTGACAGCTCCAAAGCTGAATCACGCGAACGATGTGTCGACAGAGAATGTATAAAGGGGCTAGGTAAAAATTGTATTACGAGCTATTGAACGGAACCAGCCAATAAAAGTATGTGTTGATTTTTTATCAGAGTTTTACTTTTATTTAGTACACGCCGTGTACACGCATGTCGGGACATCGGGGAGAATTCAAAACCCGGCTTCGGCTGGGTTCTCTGAATACTAGTAAAGCTTTCATTTCATTTCATTTATTCCATTGTATGTTATGTACATTGTAGTTAAGGTGTTAGGTACAGCTTTGGCTCTCCGGATGGGCTTAGCCGGCGGCCAGAAAGAGCACGCGTTATGCGATAGAGAGAGACGGTCGGATACAGTGCGTTCCGTCCGGTAGTGGGATCCGAACGTCAGTTTTCCTTCTCTCTCTTTCGCGTAGCGCGTGCTCTTTCTGGTCGCTGGCTAAGCCCTCCGTGGTGAGCCACTCCTGCCCGCGGTGTATTTTAAATAGGGAATGCAATGCCCGGTCAAATATGTAACCCGGGTATTACCCGAATCTAAATGAAGTCAGTTACCCGGGTTTTCGGGTTTCCGGGTACCCGGGTTGCATTACTTACGATGAACGTGTTTAGTAAGATAAGCATGCTTATGATGCTTTTTCGCGCTTGCTTTAAGGCGGCCGACGTTAGATTTTATTTATTATCTTTAAAATAAAACGATACATGCATGATTTTTATTAATTTATCGTTTTTTTAACCCGGGTTTTGAGTCAAAATACTCGGGTTTTACCGGAATCTAAATAAAGTCGGTTAGGTGCCAGGGATTTCGGTTACCCGGGTTGCATTCGCTAATTTAAAACTGTGTCTGTTACGTGGGAAGTGTTCGTAGGTTAAGGAAGACTATAAATCAAAGTACAAAGTAATCTCCGACCATTAAGGAAGCGCCGTACTATAGCTATGACGTGTATTTATAGAGCGTCCTATTGCTGGAAACCGACCTACTTGTTATTTTTAATCCGACATTTTTTCCGTTTAATGCTAACCTTCATTTGTTTGCCGTCATTATTATCAAACGGATTGTTAAAACTTCGTTTTTCTGGGTTCCGTACCTCAACAAACAAAAGAAGAAAACGATAAGATTACTTTGTTGTCCGTCTGTCCGCCCGTCTGTCTGTCCGTCTGTCAAGACCCTTTATCTCGTAAACGCGTCTCAAGTTGAAAATAAAACCATATACTCAAGTCTATGACCCCTTAAAGCTGTGAAAAAATCAAACTTCTAAGTTAACGTGAAAAAAAGATACGGCCGTTTACACCGCAAAAAACTGAAATTACGACACTCTCAAGGAAACCAAAATTCAAACGGTACTTTCCGACCTTTCCGTTGCCCTAGAACTATGAAAAGCAAGTAATACCGTCTTATACTACAAGAATACGGAAAAATCAATAAACTGATCTTATAAGGGTTCCGTATTTACCTTTTGGGGTACGGAACCCTAAAAACTATCTATAAAATGAGCATCTGTGTGGCAATGTGCCGAAAATGCTGGCAGCATTTCCTCATTATATCGCGATGCTTATATAGGGTAGACCGGGGACAATTGAAACACGTTATGAATGAAACAAGTTAAATTTCTCGAAAACCACAATACCTACGCCGATGAGGCAATACTCACGCCACGCGGGCGGCCATTTTACAAGTTTGAACCAGTAACGCTCGAGCGCCCGACTGGCGAGGCCATGTCAGGGAGCCGTTGAAAAATTTTGACCAAAAAAGTAAGTATCTGTGCTCTCATATATTTTCATATAATTTTGTGTTTTTGTGTAGTTTGCCAAATTGAACTTATTAAGTGTTTTGAGTGTGAATTATAGAATATTCTAAGCGCCATTAAACAGTGATGGAGTGTTATTAATAGGTTAATATTTGACCTTGAAGTTAAATATGTGCTTTGGGGACGATAGAAACAACGAGCTTGTGGACGATTGAAACGTTTCAAACGTCCCCATGTTTTAACCGTCCCCACAAGTAACCGACAATAAATAAAATGGGGTTCTGATTTTGAGAAAATATTTCTTTTAACATTATAGGTGGCTTTCTCTGATAATGTTTTTATTTCTGTTATTTATGGTTTACCAATAATTCACCGGGTCAAAGGAAAAACCAACTATCTCCTACAATTAATGATTGGCAGATAGGTGGTTTTGCCTTTGACCCGGCGAATCGTTGACATCAATATCTCATTATTGTATAAGTTACGAGCAATTACCTATTATTAATATATTTTATCTGTAAACTACCTAAGTTTCTACGTTCGTTAAACGTAAAATAATGTTTTTTTTTTTAATTCTGCAACAAGTTGATTATTATGATAGTTATTTCGAAAATATATTTTATGCGGCTATGGTTCAAGTTTTGTTTTTATATTTTATATGGCGTAGGTACGTCTATCTTGTTGGCCTATAGACTCGTTACGATTGAAACATGGTTATAATTGAAACAACCATTTTGTATGAGACACATTTATGTTTTTTACCACTATTCCATATAAGCAAATCTTATTGTTGTATTAAAACTACCATGATAAAGCTAAATGTAAGAGGTAACCGCAACAAAGAATACTAGAAGTCGTGTATCTTTTTTTTTACATCCGTTTCTTTAATCGCGATATTCAGACGATGATAAATTTTGTAATTTTGGTACTACGATAGTGATCTTTTGGTGATCTCTTTGTATAACATGACAGTCAATAATAAAGATAAAAATAATAAATTTTATTTATTTTTCACAAACTTATTAAGGTGTTTCAAATGACCCCGCATAGTGTTTCAATTGACACTCATGTGGGGTCAATTGAACCACTCTCCCACTTCCTCTTTAATTCCCTATTATAAGATAACCATGGGCAATAGACCTTTAAAACTAATTTTATTTAAAAACTACATAAATTTCCTAAATAAAAATTAGTTGCACACCTTTCTAAATATAAAAATAAAAATGTTGCAGGCGATTAAACATAAATTGTTTCAGTTGTCCCCGGTCTACCCTACTTTAGTACATTGTGCACCGAGGGTAGTAAGAAGGGAATTACTAACGAGAGTCTATTAGAAGCCCGACGCCGTAGGCGGAGGGTCTTTAATGACTCGAGTTGGTAATCCCCTTACTGCCCGTGATACACACAATGTTTTTCATCACATTTGCGAGGAAAAAAAAATAAAACATAAATAAACTAAACGCACCCGCTAAGAGACAACTTCAACTGTCAACTTTTTGTGACTTTTTCAATATAGTCTTCCACAGGTAATGCTAAGAACTGCGTTTAGTTTTTAAACTTGACAGGCAATGCCGCCAGATTGTATCGATTTTTTTTATAAAATTTTAAAGTAAATTAATTTAATTGCATTAAAATAATTGCAAAAATTACTGAAATAATAGTAAAATATACCATATAAGTTTTATATTCACTAAAATTGGTTTTGTAGCTAAGTTTTGAAGATGTGAAATAAGCCTTGGCTGATTTGAAACTTCCTTAGTCTGAAATGACGTACGAGTAGGTCCTACATTTTAAAACTAAACTCGTAACTCCCACGGGTGTTATATATTTTCATACAGTTTTTCCTCCCGTGGGAGTTATAGATTTTTATAACCCACGGGAGGTAAATCGGCTCGAGCTGGTCTATAAGCCCGCGTGTTATAATACCCTTTACGAGCAAGTGTGATGAAAAAATTATTGCATGCTCTAAGTATGACTTTTTCCATAAATAATTAGAAACTGCAAAAATGAAGATTCACGATGACAATTACATTATTTTTAAATTGCTCTTGAACCTTGTAACCGTTAACATCATAACAATTAATCATAAAGATTACGAGCAAACCGATAATATGCAACATTCATTCATTGGGTATTTTTCCCTCACAAATGTACCGTGGGAACAGCTGTTTCCTGAAACCGTGATAAGCTCTAGGCCATGAGTCATTAACTAATAAATATTACAGTAATTGAATGTAAAATTGACATTTTGTTCGCAGAACTACGCGGACGACCTTGCGAATTGACGCGTTTTCCGTCATTCGTTCCAGTTTTCAACTGTTTCTGTAAATTTACTTTTTCTGTGGGCTTTTGTTAGGGTTTGATTTGTTGTGTCGTTCCGGGAATATTTATTAAAGTTCCCCATGTAATATGAGGATATTTCCGAACAGCATAGGTATCAAACCAAACACACAACACACACACAACACAAGCTATGAGTTCAAACCAATATATGGAAATATTTGGATTGTTCTATGATCTTAGCTATGATATGAAGGGGGAGGATGTATAGGTAGGTATAGGCTGATGAGGATAATTTTGATTTCTTAGAATTTAATGTGGAAACACCACACCAGTTATTAGTACATTGTGTATCAAGGGCGGTAGGTAAGGAATTACAAACGAGTGTTTGTTACAAGGCCGAGGCGAAGCCGAGGGCTTTAATAACACGAGTTTGTAATTCCTTTACCGCCCGTGGCACACACAATGTTTTTCATCACACTTGTGAGGAAATCTAATTAAAATTAACCTTACTTAACCTAAATAAAATTGTAAAACTGACAGTGACATTAGTGACATATCCATAGACAATGCGCAACGTTCGGAAACCATAGCGGTACAGACCTAAAACGGTTGATTTTATAATTGCAAAATACTGAAATACACTATTGAAACATTTAATTAATGTTACAGAAATATGTGTTTACATGTATTTGCAATACCAGTTCTATTTAAGTAAATATTTCAGTGATAAAAGTTAAAAAAGTAAGTTGGCGTTTCCTTTGAACATGACAAATAAGAGTAAAACAGAACCAGCGTTTCAAATTTAAAAAGAAAACCATTACACCCTAGGGATCATTCAACAATTACGTGATCACCGGAGGGGGGGGGGGTCGGGTGCTTGTATATACATTGGATTATTTGGGGGAGGGGGGGGGGGAGCATCCATGATTACGTCATCATTTTATAACTTGTTAGCTAAAGAAATTTTCTAAAAAATTAAAAAGGTGTAGAACTAGCTAGAAATACTTTTAATTAGAAAAGTAATCAAATTACTTTAGTCATCCATCAGAGAACATTATTGTAAAGCCAATTTAAATTTGAATTTTTCATCCTTAGATGGCTCCTTTCTGTTTGACTGGATTAGCTTTATTTCTGTGATTCTTTCACATTACACAACAAAGTTTAATTATGTTGATTTTTTTGTATTTGAGTATAGTACGTAAAAATATAAAATAATTTCAGCAAAAAATATGGTTTAATTTCTTCTGTGTCCTATATTCTCCGCTAGGCAATAGTGCCGAATATTCGGCATTTTTTGCCGACTAGTCGCCGACTAATCGGCCGACTACAAATGATGCCGAATAGTCGGTGTTCCCGACTAGTCGGCCCATCTCTAGTTCTTACCTTTTGCATTTTGCCAAATGACACACCCTCTTTCCAAATGTAGGTAATTTAAGACCCATAGAAACATGACATACGTGTCAGTGCTAATAAACAGCAAACATTTTAAGCACGGACGAAGATTACGTAATCAAGGCGAGGGGGGGGGTTAAAACAAAAGATTACCCTGTGATCACATAGGGGGGGGGGGGGGTTAAACAAACGGCCAAAAATGATCACGTAATTGTTGAACGATCCCCTAGGGCGTAATAGGTCATTTACGGCCCGCAAAACCTACGTGTAATGACACCATTTTCGAGCAAGTGTGATGAAAAATTTATTACCTACAAGACACAATAGGTAAGTAACTCTTGAGCGTTTTCCAAAAAAAATACCGGGGTAGCTACTTTCTCAAAATATGGACTTGTGAGGTTTTTTTGGCTCAGAATCGTTAGTACTTTCGAACTTTATACGTAAAAAAAGTGTCCCAATTTTTTTTCCATTACGTCACCATTTTGCATAGTGTTTGTATGAACGTGACGTAGTGGAAAGACAAAAATCCCATACAAATTTTGCCCATACACTTTTTTTTACGTATAAGGCTCGAATGTACTAACGATTCTGAGCTAGAAAAACCTCAAAAGTACATATTTTGAGAAAGTAGCTACCCCGATATTTTTTTTGGAAAACGCTCTCTTACATTTTAATTGAATCATATTAGTTTAGTCCGTTTTTTTGAATATTTTTCCTTTTGTATTGATAATTTAACACAAACTTTAACATTTTAATTTATGTTCCTGTCACAAAATTAATCTGCTTCTACACAAATTGCATTAGAATACATTTTTAGAAGAGTTTGCCTCAAAACATGTTTTGCTTTGTGACGTCTAAACAGCAATAATGTGTCATTATTTCTTCAAACTAATGACGTGGATCTCGTCACTCGTGACAGCTTGTGCAACATTTTTAAGGATTAGTACATTTGACGCCCGTGGGATCAAAGTTATAGTTAAATAATGGAAAAAACCCTTAAGTTATGTCTTCATTTGAGCAGTACCAATAACAGCTAGTGATAACTTGCGTTTGAGCAACGGTTGAATGTAAAATACGAATATGAAATTTGCAGGTACATTTGCCATTCCAAAAGGTTGCCAGTTCAAACACTTTATTTTACATTTTATTTCTAAATTTGATTGGGTAAGTAAATTTTTTTTAAAAACAAAAATTGCCGTTAATGAATCTAAATATCTAAAATTGTTAAACTCAGAAGCCTCTTTACAGTGCCCTCAAATCTAAATCCCATTCTCTTTCCGCACAGACTCTATACTGTGCTTATAGTAAAGTTGATTGTGTCCTTCAGGCTGCACAAGTAAGGATACATCTTAAGTTCGGCAATAAATTAGTATTCTTACAGAGCCTGTCATTATTCCGGCGTTGACTGTTCGAGGATTATAAGGGAAGCCATAAATTGATAAACTTATGATGGCGTGTGTACGAAAACGCCTGCGTTTGACATCTCTACTTGAGAGATCGCTGAGGCTG
Organism: Eudemis profundana; assembly: GCA_947034925.1. NCBI lineage: Eukaryota > Metazoa > Arthropoda > Insecta > Lepidoptera > Tortricidae > Eudemis > Eudemis profundana. The sequence continues at coordinate 4,811,108 of OX344813.1, forward strand.
AGTTCCAAAATGAAAACGAATAGGAATAAACAAAAGTGGGACAATTTAAAAAAAATCCGGCCAAGTGCGAGTCGGATTCGCACACGACGGGTTCCGTACGACCGTCGAGCAAAAAGAAAATACACGTTTCTTGTATGGGGCATTTATTTTTAATTTTATTTTATTATTATTAATTGTTGTTAAAGTGGCAAAAAATACACATTCTGTGAAAATTTCAAGTCTCTTCCTCTTATGGTTCAAAAGATGCAGACCTGTGACTCACGGACAGACAGCGGAGGCTTATTAATAGGATTCCGTTAGCACCCTTTGGGTACGGAACCCTAAAAATCATCCTTATTGTAATTTAACAACTTAAATGGATTATATTTATATATATTTTATTTTATATACAGTTAAGCCAACAAAAATGGGATTTTGTAATTAAAAAAAATATACCTCTGATTATTTTAAAAGTATGAGACTTAATTGAGGGGCTAAGTTTAGGGGATATGTATGTAACACATTCATTTTGTATTACCAATTTGAAGTCAACCTGTATATATTTTAGCGTTCGTGGTCGCGGGTAGCAAAATTACCGCTGTGCAAACCTACCCACTTTACAAAATCCAAATTAAAATTAGTGTTGCCTTGCCAGATGGGCCAATGTGTAAAGACGTTTACACACATGTGTGAAGGGCTTAATTACCCTGACCTTGGAAAATAGCGGCGCTTCAAAAAAGGCATACTGATAAGAAAGAAACGCCAAGAAAACTAATTATGTAACACAAATTATGTTCTTCATACTTGTGAAACCCGATAAGGGACAAAGAAAGGTATTGCCACTTATCGGGTTTCACCAGGCAACCCTCGAACTTTTTACCCGACTACAGCGAAAAAAGAGACATTTAACTAATTTCACCTTCGAAAGAAGTTCCGGGCCATTTCCAGTAAATCTTACTAATATTATAAATGTGAAAATGTGTGAAGATGTTTGGTTGTCTGTTACTAAACGAGGTGGATGGATTGAGCTGATATTTGGCATGCAAGTAGACCAAGTCTTGGATTGAAACATAGGATACTTTATATCCCGGTAAATAGTTCCTTTGAGACAGTGACGGTAACAACGTGGGCGAAGCTGCGGGTAAATACTAGTATTATAATATCTGGCGGAGGCCAAAACGACGCGGTCGTTAGGGAAATGCTTTCTTAATGCTGTTATTGCAGTACAGGGCATATTTTATTAAAAAACACTTTTATGATGAAAATATTTTAAATCTGAGGAAGTTAGTATTAAGTCTACTTATTCCTACTTGACATCTAGAAGAATAAAAGTTTCTGTTGACATATTATATTTGTAACTATAAAAAAAACATAATTTAGAAATAATAATCTGATTGAAAATAAATAATGAATTCAATTTGTTTGTGTTTTCAATTTGTAAATGATACACAAACGTCTATCTTCTTTAAGATCAATTATTCTTTCTTATATGGGGTCAATGTTAGCTGGAAGAGATCCATTACAGGGATAGGTTCGCCTTTCACGCCTTTGTATATAATCATTGATCTTTGTACTGTTTTGTAAGATAATGTAACTAAAGAAAATACCAAATTAACTCAGTTCTTTAACAGTACGACGGACAAACCTTTTTTTATTGAACAAAAAACCTTCTAAAAACGAAACAATCTTGATAGGCTCATAGTTTATTACTACAAAGACTTTGCCGCGTTACAAATACCTAAATAAGGAACGAACATCTTCCTTTGATCATGTTACTATGTCAGTTCAAAGGCCACGTTGAAATATGACCTTTCTATCTCTAGTAATACGGGTCACGGGGTCAGATGTGGGAGACTTGACATAAAATCACAGACTACCTCCACTAGACGGAGCATGTTGGGCGGCGCGCGCTCACATCAGATATGGGCAATTGTATAGCATTACGACATTACGCGACCGGCCGCTCGTTCAGTTGCGACCATGTTTCTGACTTGTGTGTGCACCAAACGTGAAATATTCTGTTCAATCCGACGACAATCTCGAAACATAAAATGATAAAAAAGATGTGAAACACGCGTTGTACTAGTAATATCTACCGATATTTAATCGCCCATATGCGTGGTGAGCTCGTGTCGTATGTATGGCATGCTCCGTCTAGTGGAGGTAGTCTGTGCATAAAATGATAAGTCATAAGTAGAGACCGGATTGAAGTAGCGATCTCAATATTAATATGGATATGATATGACTAGTGCAATTTGTTAAATTCATGTCATGTTGGTTATATAAGGTCTTAAATTTTAATGTGCATTGTGCAGAAGAAATATTAAAGAAGAAGAACTTAAAAAAATAAACTATTTCCAGGATTAAAAAACGATGTTTTTATTTATTATCACCATAATTTTTGCCCAATATTTACAAAAGCTTCCAAAAAGGTTTTTACTTTTTTGTTCCGATAAGTTACATTATTTTTGTGTGTAGAAAAAATAATAAATTAAACCAGTCATATCCATATTAATATTGAGATCGCTACTTCAAATCCGGTCTCTAGTCATAAGTAACTTCCACTCCGTTATAAATATATTTTTCTATGTTATCTGAGTCTTGAATCTTGAGAGTGAACCTGGAAAGGTAATAAAGCGTATTGTGTGTCTGTCTGTCTGTCCGGGTCATACAAGTTTCAGAAAATGAACGTCTTTCCTGCGGTCAGTACATAATTATATTATTGATTTTATTTTAAAAGTCCAGTAAGTACTACTATAGTATGTATGTACACGCCTACAATTTTTTTTATATCATATAACAAGTAGGTCGTCTAAAAGAAGGTCTAAACTTATATAGGGTATGCAATACCGGTTTTTTTTTGTAAAGGTAATACCGGGATTCCGGTATTGGCTTATATAAGTAACAGCGGTATTGCATGCCCTTAAACTTATGTCTCCTACATTATTATTTACTAAAGTACTTTTTGCGTGTCTGTATTGACCGATACATATATATTGAAAAAAAAAAATGTGACTGTTATATTCAAATAAAACTACTCGGTCCGCAATAACTTACAGCTAAAATAAATGTGTAAAACCCGAAGAAAGAATGTCTTTCAAGAATTTTCATTTAGGTATTTACCCATTCGTGCCTTTCCAAAGTCATATCATCAGCGAATCGCAGTCCTTTCTCTTTCGCACTCAGCATTAAAAGAGCCGCGGGAAAGAAAGAGATTCTCGAAATATACCAACCAAGGTGACATTGTTAGGGGGTGTGTTTTGAAATAATGAGCGGAGGTGAGACTAGATGAATTATGCAAGGAAATAGTGCATTTACATATTTGTTCACTGACTGGAAGGAGGAAAAAATAGAGCAAAGATTTTCCTCGTGAAGAAATCTAGCCGTTTTAAATGGTCTGATTCATGTTTACCTTTATTTCAGTGGAACGACAATGACTGTCTTGTGTAAGTTATTGAGAAAATATTTTTTCCTGTACATTTGCGCATATTCATTCACGACTCGAGTTAGCTGAAACATTTCAGCAATATCATACAAATACATAGGAATATTAATAAAAAATATTGTATGTTAATTTCTTCTTCAAGCTTATGGTAGCCGAGTGGTTCGGGCATGGGCCTTTCAAGCAGAGGTCGTGGTTTCGATTCCTGGCCCGATTTTCGAGAGACCTATGTGTGTTTCGGAACTTATGTACGCAATATCATTTTTGAATAATGTGTTTTTATTATCAGACAGTTACATACAATTTAATCTAAAACTATAAAAGTACTATTATCTAAAACTAGGTACTTATTAAACACATCAGCTTTATAATCCAGCGAGGAAATGCTGCCAGCATCTTCGGCACCATGCCTCAGGGGCCATTTTGACGTGATAACGTCTTATAATTCGATGGAGCCGGCTGCACACACGAAAAAGTGTGACGTCATGGGCCGTTACCTTGCAGGGTCGTTACCTGTCAAATAGGTACTTTATATTATTCCAGCACTAAAGTCGTTAAGACGATAGTTTCTTACAAATTGTTAATAAAATAGCCCTTATTCCCTAAGATACGGCTGTCAAAAATCTCTATTGAATGACAAGAGACCAGTGGCGGATTTGCCCTAAGGCCTAGTAGGCCCGGGCCTAGGGCGGCCAGATATTAGGGGCGGCCAATCGTGACAAAAAATCACTGCTGCTGCTGAGAAAAGGGCGGCTGGTACTCAAATCGAAGTCGAAGTCGAAGTCAAAGTCAAAGTCAAAGTAAAAGTCAACGTCAAAGTCAAAGTCAAAGTCAAAGTAAAAGTCAAAGTCAAAGTCAAAGTCAAAGTCAAAGTCAAAGAAAGTCAAAGTCAAAGTCAGGGTCAAGGTCAACGTTATCACGTTCGACTATCGTCAGTAAACCGACTTTACAGACAACCGATTTTTTAGATCTATTTAGTTTTAGATTATTTAATTTTAATTTAATTTTAGTTTTTAGTACATTTAATTTTAACTATGCTTCTGGGTATTTTAATGTTCTCTAAGTGTCTTATTAAACTTAAATTTAGTCTTAGCTGTTTAGGTTTAATTTAATTTACGCAATATGATTTTATATTTAGCTCTTCGGTGAAGGAAAAACATTGTAAGGAAACCCGCATACGCGAAGTCCCCGACCCGCACAGAGCCACCGTGGGGACTGCAGCCCATTCACTCTCGTCAATGAGAGTAGATCTGTGCCCAGCAGTAACATATATAGGCTGTTAATAATAATGGATTTGCACATGAAATGTAAGGTCTTGATAATGTTTTTTATTAATCGGCCATTCTCACGAAGTATGACTGCGTCTAATTACCGCGTCTCCATACATTTAGTATGAAAACAGCGTCGCGGTAATTAGGTGACCGCAGACATACTTCGTGAGAATGGCCGTAACATTATATAAGTTTTATTGTAATAGCAGCTACTATTACTATACTGTCCCCTGTCTCCTCTTTTTACCCGACTGCGGCGAAGCCCAAAGGAGGGTTATGTGTTTGACCTGTATGTATGTATGTCCGTTCCTGTGTCCGCTCGTAACTAGGTACTCAACGGCACATCCGATTTTGATAAATGATACCATCATTAGATTCGTCTTGATGGTGCGAGTGTCACTGGGTATCAAGTTCGTTAAAATAAACAAAATGGCGGATTTTATGCAGATTGAAAGTGTACCGCGGTCGGGTTTCTTTTAGTAAAAATGAGGTTATTTCCTGATATAGCTACTACAGTTACTCCCAATCCTCACTTACATCAGAATGAGGCACGTAAAATTATAGAATATTTACATGATTGGAACAATTTCTAGTCATCAATGTAAAAGTCTATTAACAAGATTTTAACAATAAAGACACTCGCTTAGGAACGAAACTTTCTGAAAATGGGAACTAAGCCCAGACCGGTATACTAAACCCGGAAAAACAGCCGTCACTAAAACTGACAGCTACAACACTAAACAATCGAAAACAATAACAACACGCCATCGATAATCTTTCACTAACTTTTTGAAAACAATCGCGATCCATTCCTTGTTTAGTTGGGGATAGGGCTGCCAACCATCCCGGTAGTAGAGCCACGACGTTTTCATCACATAATTTACCATTTATTGCATGTTGTAAATACTTCATACCGGCAATGGTTATTGGTTTCACAAAAACAAAATTAATAGCCCATTTCCTCATCATAGTCAATTTAGATACTATCAATCCACAACAGTCCTTACATCTAGCGGGGGCTGTCTCTGTGTGTGTCATATTCATATGACACGGGCAGGGATGTCATCCATTTAGTGTACCCCTTGTCTTTTATTAAATTGCCCTGTGAACGGGAAAGACATACAAAACTAACACACCAAAAACAAGCGCCACGCACTGGTAGGATGTGGAATGAATTCCCTCCTATGAGGTGTTCCGGGGCGCTATGATATGGGGTTATTCAAGTTACGAGTAAATAGGGCTCTTAAGATCGGCAACGTATAGGTAACAAACACCTCTGGTGTTACAGATATTCCTGGGCGACGATTGCTACTTTCCACCAGGCAGCTCGTCTGCTCGTTTGCCACTTTATTACATAAAAAAAACCGGTCAAGTGCGAGTCGGACTCGCGCACCGAGGGTTCCGTACAAACTCATAAGTAGATACGCGAATAGTTCAAGAAAAACTGTATGTCGATTTGTTTAGTAGAAGCAAATAAGTATATGTTATGATTTTTGCAAATTTCTAAAAAACAGTGCAAGTTAGGAACACAGTTATATTTTCCCTCTAATATTGAGAACCTGACGTGTAATGATTCTATTTAATAGCAAGGACCATTAAATCAAGAGGACTGTCATTCTCCATACAAAAAGCTGTTCCCCGAATTTACAACGCTATCTATGTATAAGCTTGGTAAAATAATTATAATATTATTTACAATTATTTAACTTTGCAAACGTGACACAGTATTTAAATGTATTTAAATTTATTTATTATTAGCTGTTTACGAACTAATTGTTACTATACTATGTTTCTTTGTTTAATTATAACATCGTTAAATGTTTAGTGTTTTAGCGCCATCTAGTTTTGCCTGGAAATCGCCTAGCGTGAAACATGCCATCGCTTAGTTTTGCTACTCGCCGCTAGGGATTTCAAGTTTTGTAAATTTCTAAAAAGGTATTAAAGTTAGCAAGACCGTTCTATTTTTCCTGTAATATTCAGGTTGATATTTATAATTAGTAATTATGACACATTTTTCTGATCAGTAACTTCGGAGATAATAGGGGGGGAATGGTACATAAAAATGTATAAATCAAAAACTACTTATTTAAGAAAAAAAATAAAAATGCTGTTTTAATCTACAAATTAAGCCCTTTCATTTGATACCCCACTCAATATAATAGCCCTACTTTCAATTTTCAAAGTCCCATTACGGAGCCTTTTAAAAAAAAAGCTACAAGATATTTTTTATGTCCAATAGGCTCGGTTTAGCTACTTTTAACACTATTTCAAATTTCAAATCGATAGCATCAGTAGTTCCTGAGATATCTGGCTGTGACAGACGGACAGACAGACAGACAGACAGACAGACAGACAGACAGACAGACAGACAGAGTCGCACCATAAGGGTTCCTTTTTTACCATTTTGGTACGGAACCCTAAAAAGTTAAATCGGCGGTGTGTTGCAATTTCTTTGGGGAAGTCCCATATTCAGCAGTTGAAATGGTGCTGATGATTATAATTAATGATATCTCTCGTTACTGACGTGAGCTGCGTTACGATGGCTATGTTGTGCGATCCTTTTTTTATCGCGGAGAAAACTACGAACCACGTACCCAACCCTTGTAGGGTTATCTGGTATTTAGTACTATTCGAAACTGCGGTGCGATATGCGGTGGATTTGAGGCGATACGGTACCTGGTTCCCTGGAGAACTCCTTCTTTATCGTGTCCATCATGACTGATGATCATTGTTTTCGGTCTAGCACGAATACATTTCCGCCGTCGACTACGGTCCATCGCGTTCCTCACTAGATCCTTTTTTTGTTAATGATGTGGAATTGCATTACGCAAACTCCCCAGGCATTACCAGGCCCTTTCCCAGGCCCTTCGGGGAGTTTATGTGGCAGTAAGCATACCCACTAAAACTGCCGTCCACAAACTAAAAGGCCGCTACTTTGTATGAAAATTCATACAAAGTAGCGGCCTTTTAGTTTGACGACGGCAGATAACCACACCGGTGATGGAGCTTCTGCAGCGCGGCCTGCATCCGCGGCCCGTTGTGTGTGCCGAAACTCCTCAGGAGCTCGCGGCCGGATCTCTCACTAGATCGTAGATTTTTCGAGATGGTTCTTGATCTGTATCGGATCATCATGATGAGGGCCACATGATTTGCCTTCTGTTTATCTAACTACAATTGATCTTTCCCAACTTACGTTTCTCTTTCTCATTTGCATATAGCCCAATTTACTTAGGAAGTGTTCTTCGCAAATTGTGCTCAGTCGCAAGGAATCGCCAGTAGACCTATTCTTGGCCGGTTGGCAACCCTAGTTACGAGACAGTTGTTTACGCTTCGGCTGATGGATGCGTGCAACTGAACGTTTCAGACAAACAGACAAACAAAGTGATCGATTGATATTAATTGAGGTTAAGATGTCATTGTCTTATGTTTTCTAATAAACGTTTTGTACAAAGTTAGTCAAATTTTATCTGGTAAATGCACCTTTTTCGAAATAAAACCGCAATATTATCCAAATTGCAAATATCCAATGGTTTAACCTAATCAGGTTTTGGCATAGTTCAATTTTGTATAAGATATTCTAAGATTACTGTAATAACATAAAAATAAAAATTTATTTCGACATAAAGAAAGTTTTACTATCAGACCTTTAAGCTCAGTAGAGTTATACAAGAGGACTTCCTTTTATAGCTTCTTTATATCTAGTTCTACAAAGTCATATTGGAAGATAGTCAAACGATTATAGACATTTTGTCAATGCAATAAGAACGTTGATATGTCAGTAATAACTTGGTCGACGTCAGTAATAACTTAAATATTCAAGTCACTGGCAGGCAGATAAATTGGCCCAAAACAAAGAAAAATAAAGTAATCGACATGAATGCGTCAGACAACGGCGATAATTCGAACGGCTTTCCCGCCCTCGCAGTGCGTGTTCGAAATATGAAAATTTGAACCGTTCAGTAAACATTTTTCAGGCTGTCAGTATCCGCGCGACACGCGCAGAGATCGCATGTGTTTAAGAGCTCACGCCGCCCGCTAAGAAACTTTCGCGCGTAAAAGTTACGAAGTATTTTATCGAAGTGAATTATTTTTAAAGCGTGTAAATAAGTGTTTACTACTGTACTATATGTGTTAATGTGTTTTTTAAGCCGTTACGAAGAAGTGTGGCCGAATTTCCCAGCGTAAGTAGCTCTCGTAGATTTCTTTGAACTTTTTTATTTTTGGTTTCAGTTGGTTGACAATAATTGAAATTTCGGTCAGCGAACTGGGCTATTGGGATATATTTATCGATTCGTTAGCTAATTAAAGAGTGTGACCGCCATAAGTCTCCTGCAATACGCGCATTTCATTAATCTGTCGGTGGCTCGTTGAGTTTTTGGCAACGTCTTTAGTACTAGTTCTTAATTATTATTGAACTAACTAATAATTAATTTGGAATGACGGTTGGTTTGTGCCCAATATAAAACACGAGGATAAAATAATCATCAATGAAAACGTTTTGTTTAGAAATAGGAAGAATTTGTTTTAATTGTTCGTAGGTAAGTTCGTTAGTAGAGAGAGACAAAGATTGACACACCGCACACCACCGCACCGCGCGATCGCACGACCGACTGATGCCAATTATTGGCACAATAATAATTATTATAATTGACACGCTCTCCAGTCATTTACCAATTAACTGATATTTCTGAACAAATTAAGATGTTACATCCTATTTTTTTGCAGTGTCCTATAAAATTTCAACATCTATAACTGCGTCATAAAACTTTACAATGGTGTGATATTTTAACCAACTTTACTATTTTTTTATCTTTATTTTTAGTGAGTTTTGTCAGACTGACTATGCCAGCTCCGTTAAGCCTCTACCCTACAATCTTCAAAGAAAAAAATAAAATCAAAAATGTACATAAATACCTAAAAAAACAAAAAGGTTACCAAATTAGTACACTATGTTTAAAAAACCGTATACAAACCTGGCAACCTTTGAATAGGGATCCGCCAAAATTGAACTAAGTATACTATTACTATTTTAAATGCAAAACTTAGTTCGTAGTTCTTTTTCCTTTAAACCTGTTTTATCTCCGTTCGACAAAATAAGAAGCACCCTAACATCCGCGAGTAGTACAATTTTATTGGCAGATAATTTACTTTCATTGGCAATATTAGGCATCGAAACAAACCAAACGGCATTTACGAGGCCATCAAACTGTATTCTCATTGTCTTCAGTGTTTTAAAACCTCGTTAACAGTATTTTAAACTTGCGTAAGAACATTATTGCTTTTTTACGAGTTTTTATTGAGATTTGTACCAGTAAAGGGCGTTTCTCCAGAAATATGTCTGCGGTCACCTCATTCATCTGGCCCTTTTTCATACTAAATGTATGGAGACAGATGAATGAGTCGCAGACATATTTCTGGAGAAATGCCCTAAATAGATTTTTACTCGTAATAAGTTGATTTGCCTTCTTTATTTAGAATAATAAAATATATCGAGATGATGGGGCAATACATACTATAAAAAATACTTGTGTTATTGCAGGAGGAGACGATATATATACTTACATACATAGAAAACAACTAAGACTTCACGAGTACATAATAAAAATATTTGTCCTTACTTGGATTTGAACCCGGAATCGCTTCGCAGAGCTTTGAACATAGAGTTACTACCTAGCTAATCTCATCGTCAATATAATACTGAATTAAATTCCCTTGTCAGTACACTATATTATGGTGACAATACTCGTATATCACCAGTTCGTGAAAAAACTTTATGCACAAGAGCAGCCAAAGACTGACACTAAACAATAATTTAAAAAGTAAATGTTCTATAGATTCTTAACTCTTCGGCGTTCCAAATCAGACACCAAAATACCAGGTAATAAATAGCGAATAAAAATACCCGCAATATATCACGATTACCGACGCGTATTTTCTATTATTTCGCCCCATATGGCCGCTCGTTAGGGCCCCTCGTGTGTCTTCGTTACATACGTTTTGTGCGTGAGTGTGCCTAAAACTACGACTAAAAGTGGACAGTCCTTTATAGAGTGTTCATTAACTGGGACAATATTGGAAATAATTGACTAAGTCTATATGACTTACGACTTCGTAGTTCTATAGTCTTCGTGAGTATGCCTAACTATTCGGCTAAAAGTGCACAAATGTTCATTAACTGGAACAATATTGGAAATAACTGGCTGGGAGTATAGGACAAAAAGTCGATAGTACTTGATAGAATGTACAACTTAATATTTAAATTGACTGCAAAATAATTACGTTTTTCTCTATTATAGGTAAAAATGCGATATATTTCATTCGGTAAAGAAGATTTTGTTGACTGCCTTTGATAAAACTTTTTTACTCTATTAACTTAACTATTTTATTCCACATCTATTGCCCATTGTTGAATATCGGTTGATTTATAATAAAAACATTAAAAATACACGATAATATCTTACAAATCCTGGTTAGTTAGTACAAGAAACATTGCATTTTCATTTAAAAACTGCAATTGCCTTAGGATCACAGAGTGATTTTGCGCTAATTTTGAAATGGCTAGCAGTAGGTATTTTTTAAACAAAAAAATATTTTGGCAACCCACATTACGACAAGTCGTTATTACTTAAAAAAACACGTATCTGACATCAACTCCTAGTAAGAACGCAGTAAGTGTATATGATGTTAGTATGTAACTTATGACCTTTTCCTCTACGTCGTTTTTAGATACGAGTTTTTTTTCAAAGTAGTGACGAAGTACGAAACCCTTATCAGGCGATTGACCCCCGGCTTCCACAAAAACCACTTAGTCGAGCATGGCTGAAGAAACTTTTAAATCTCCTAAAGACTCCGGGCATTATCTAAGTCCACTTAACGGAACGGCGTGTTCCAGCAAAACTGTTATTGTACTTAAGTTCTATGAGTTTCGGAGCTCTCTTAACTGTGGCCTAAGTACTCGTGTTAGAAAACAATTTTTGTACATTTTTAAGTTTAAGTCACTCACTTTTAGCCTCTAGAGAGACTTTGCATCTGTCTGCGTCTGTATAATGGGGATTGGGGAGTGTTTCGAGGAACTGTTTAGGTTCGTGCCTACCGCATCATTCTGCCATCGCATCAGGCGGTCCATTCCCATTTCTTTGAACCACTCAACAACGCGCCGGTTCTCCAGAACTTTTCTGGTGCGCACAACAAGGATCTGGAATGAACTTCCTGCTAAGATTTTCCCACTGCGTTACTATATGGGATTTTTTAAAACCGGGGTGTCATCAAATTTCCTCGAGACCGGCAACGCATTGGTAATGTTGCAAATGTATCAACATTACCAATGCATTGCATACCAGGCGGCGGTGACCACATTCCATTAGGTGGACCCTCTGCTTGTTTGCCACTTTAGGACAATAAGAAAAATAGGCGCATTAGGGTGCGTTTCAACTTATGCGTAGCTGGGAGCGGAGAAGAATGGATCGTGAGCTGATCAGTCACAGTCCTCGAAATCGCCACTCCGCCTACCGCAGCGGAGCGGAGCGCAGCGGCGCGTAAGGGAAACGCGCCCTTATCAGACGCCGAGTTGCGGAAAACTAACCGCGTAAACCTACCTAAATCTACATTTTTAGGTTTGAGTGATCCGCGACCACGGTACATGCAACTGTGCCGAAATGACGGAAAACAAAGGTAAATGAATATTTATCGCGTTCGACTCGTGGAAAAATATTTTATTGTGTGTTCAAATTAAGAGATTAAAATTGTTATATTTTGTAGATCGGCCGTTCAATTTTAGGATCCTGTACAAAAAAGGGGACTATTATAGACTTTCTTAGGCTTCACTCGCATTTTGTCCCCTCTTGGGTAATGAATGTTCAGTAGTATTTAAAGTTTTGTACATTTAGGGATCTGAAATAACGGACATAATACGAAATTAATTAGTCGGTAGATAATTTCAACGAATATTTGAATCTGAGGAACAGGAAAGTTTTGAAAAATAACGAGGATTTTCAAAGGCATTATTTTACTGTGTTGGCTGAATAATTAAATGGATGCAGAATTTTTACTACTTAGAGCCACTTTGTGAATTACTATAAAATATGCACCTCTTGCAAATAAAGCATGCCATCATTCATTTTTAACCGACTTCTCAAAAAACGGTTTTACGATCGGTCTTTATTTTTTTATGTTTGTTACCGTAAATCGTTAAACTGATTTGAAATAATCAACTTAAATTTAAATGCAAGGGTACCTAAATTATCGTTGGATTTATGTTTGTAAACTCTTTATTGCACAAAATAAGACAAAATACAGTACAGGGTTACAAAATAAAGGTATACAAAGGCGAAATTATGCTGGGCGTATTTATGTTTTTCAAGTTAATCTGACTATGGGCAACCGGGTGAAAATCATCTTGCAACATTTGCTACACTTGGCACGTGAAAGCAAAAGTTAGTAAAACACGCGCGCCTTTACGTCACAGGTATCCTCTGGCTATCTCGTCTGGTTCGGAGTGCTTGTTTAGGGTTACAACAATAAGAATCTCGCTTGTGTGAAGCGAGCTTCTCGTGGGACGGAGCCACAAAGCTTCCTTACACGAGTAGAGTAAATAGCATTGTAGCATAGACTGATTGTGGTATAGTATTAGTACTATACCACAATCAGTCTATGCTACAATGCTCTACATGGATAGGGTTAGCCCTATCCATGTAGAGGGTCCTGAAATTTGGAAGAGTAAAGTAGCACCGTGAGCAAACTACTCGACACTGAGCATTGACGTCGAATTTATATTTTTACATGACTGCCCAAAGAAAGGATGTTCTTTCAGGGTCTATGTATGTGATTTTCTTTATTCCACAATAACTTCTTAACCCCGTAACAGATTTAGACATGATAGGTATCGTTATTTAATTTGTTAATTTGACTTATTGGGTGGAAATGGCCTTGCAAGATTTATTACGCACTTGGCAAGTAAAAGCAAAAGTTAGTAAAACACGCGCGCCTCCTTTACGTCACAGGTATTCTCCGGATATCACGTCTGTACCTCTAGCACGACTATGACACGCGACTCCTTGTCGCACGGCAAACGGCTCCTATCTCTTTCTACTCAATATCGTGTGACAGTGACAGGTGATGCTCTGTCGCGCGAGAAACGAAGTCGCGGCCAGTTATGCTAGGCGTACTGGTTTGGAGTGCTTGTTTAGGGTTACAACGATAGGTAAGGATCCCGTTTTTGTGAATCGAGATACTCGTGGAACGGAGCCACAAAGCTTCCTTACACGGATATACGGGTAGAGTAAACGGCATAGTAGCACGGTATAGTACTAGGGAATGCAATACCCGGTCAAATATGAAACCCGGGTATTACCCGATTCTAAATAAAGTCAATTATCCGGGTTTTCGACTACCCGGGTTGCATTACCTACAATGAACTTGCCGGCAGGCCATGTTAAGTAAGATAAGCAAGCATGTGATGTTTTTCGCGTTTGCTTTAAGGCGGCCGACGACGTTGGATTTTATTTATTATCTTTAAAGTAAAACGATACATGCATAATTTTTATTAGTTACTAGGTTTTTTTTAACCCGGGTTCCGAGTCAAAAGACCCGGGTTTTACCCGATTCCAAATAAAGTCGGTTACCCGGGTACCAGGGTTGCATTCCCTATATACTACTAACCCTATCAATGTAAAGTAGGGTCCTGAAATTTCGAGTAAAGTAGCACCGTGAGCAAGCTACTACACGTACTACACGTAGTTCGACGCCCTCTCATTCCATGTGCAGCCTCGATCTGCTTAAAATGAGTCACTGAAATTGCCTTACATAAACATACATATTGTGATTTTTTTTTTATAATTATTTGTTATAGCGGCAATTGAAGTAAACACTCTGGGAAAATGTTAAGTCTCTACCTATTACGATTCAAAAGATACAGTGTCGTGTGACAGGCGGACCTTTGGCACCCTTTGGGAAAGGAATTCTAAAAAACTGTAATATGATGAATTAACAGTAACTCTTCGTTACTGTTTACAACATGTGACGCACGGATTTGTGTTAATAGCGAGTAAGCATTATTATAATTATAAATAGATTTAACTAATTTTAAGACACGTCTTCCTCTTTGTCTTGTATTTGGCTATTGTCTTACTTGGAATGAATACAACGACTGTTATCATTGAAGGATTATTACTTCAAACCCCCATAGTCCCCATCTCAAACTACTCTATTACAAAACTAAGTACCTACCTTTTTTTAAGGAGACATTTCATACGTCAGTTTTGAATCGCGTGTAACGTTATTACTCATAATATCCACGAATTTGGATATAATTTACTATTTGACGTGTAGAGATTCGATTCACATCATATTTCTCCACAAATGGTTGTGAGAATGTGAGACATGCTCCTCACGTGACGCGTGTAGGTGGATATCTTTATCGTGTGAGTGTGACAAATGGCGTGGCTTCGGGGAGTTCTTAGTTCGGCGCATATCGCGAATCGAGCCTTGATGTGCTTGAATTTAAATCGTTTTGGGGTAACGTGGTATAATACTCTATTGGTTGGCGTTCTGTACGATCCACTTAAAGGAAACAAAGCGATCGTTTGTAAAACCCGAAAACACCAAAATGACTACATTGTAAAAAGTCTTTACAATCACCTTGAAAGTTCAATTGATTATCAACTCTATCTCCATGAACCATAGATTACGAGTGCATTAATAGAAAAATGGCGCTGTAGCTGCCTTCGCATTTGTTCGGCTCTCAGTGGGCTCTCAGATAGTCAGGTAGATTCATAATACGTCTATTTCATTTCTATTAAAGCAATTTTAACTCTTGGCAATGGCCCTAGAGTTGATAATGCACTGAAATGTCAATGTACAAAGTCTTTATCTATGAAGCACGCTTCTTTTTTATGACGGTTGATAATGAGGTACAAAAACACACAGCAGTATTGTTTTCTTAAAGCAGATCGTACACAACCCCAACCTAAGAAGTATAACTACTTTCACAATCTATAGCAGAGTTTCTTAATCTTTTTACCCGACTACGGCGAAGCAAAAAGGAGGGTTATGATTTTTTACGGTTTAGTACCTCAAAAGGAAAAAACTGAACCCTTATAAGATCACTCGTATGTCTGCCTGTCTGTCTGTCTGTAACTACAAAGCACTTACTTACGTTACACTTACGTTAAATATGTAAAATATACTTTGACTTCGAAAATTTTATAGCATAATGACGACTCCATGGATTCTAGAACCACGGTAAGCACCCAAAAGTCCCAAGCCTATAATGTCTGTGATAGACCTGTACCTATTACAGATTCCCGGGTATAAGTAGATTCTTCCTATGTCTAAAATATTGTTACTATCGTGGGCACCCTATTGCGGACGTTGCTTAAGAACGGTAGCGATGCACTGTGAATCCAATTGGATCGAGATTGATACTAACCGATGCGCCCGAGTCACAGTATAATAGCAGTATTTTTTCTTCCTACTTCTTAAAGGTACGCGCCGTGAACGAACGCACTACACTACAAGCAAAGTTTTACGAATGCGTAAGAAAGCTCCTTAACGGCCGAAGAGTGACTACTTGCACGGTATACGGTAGTTTTTCTTCCTACAAAAAGTACATCGGGAGCGCGCATGTGTGCGCGCCGTGTACGGACGCACCACAGACAAGGATTTGAGCATGCGCGAGCATGCCACAGTATGGCGTTCACTCACACAGACGCGCGTCGTGCGTCTGTGTAAATACGTGCCGCGCGCTCCTATACGAAGTCGTACTACTTGGTTGTCTTTATACTTTGCTAGAGGTACAAGGTACAAGTAAAGTTTTACGAATGCGTAAGAAAGCTCCTTAACGGCCGAAGAGTGACTACTTGTATGTCTTTATACCTTGCCGGTTGCCCCAGTCGCTTATCATGTCCCACACAAATACATATACAAATCTAGAGGGGGGCCTGTGGGTGATATAAAGGTTAGGAACCACTGGCATATATGATAAGCTGTAGGCTTATAATAAACTTATGATGCTTCGCTTTGTCGCGCGATAAATAAATGATAAAGCATTCGTTACGTTCCTACAAATAGTGGGTGAGGTGAGAGTGACAAATGCTTTATCATTTAAGTATCGCGCGACAAAGCGAAGCATCATAAGTTCATAAGCCTACAGCTTATCATATATGCCAGTGGTTCCTAACCTTTATTGCCACATCACCCACAGGCCCCCCTCTAGATTTGTATCATTACCCCTCCAAAAAATAGGTAATACAGACAAGTATATGAAAGTACTCAAAGAAAAGCCCCCAGGTTCGGAACTACTGATATATGCGCTCTAGTGTTAAAGAGTGTTTTAGGTCTACAATGACAGTATGGGCACTAAATATTCAATTTTAAGGCCAGAGAGAATATTTAGCTCATTATGGTAAAACGCATATTGTTATGCAAATGTTTCTCATCATAAGAATTACAGTTAAAACTCACCAGGATCTTATTAAATTATTATAATCAGACTTGTCCCCAAACAACGGTAGAGATAAAGATATTTAGTATTTTGGAGTTTTTGTGTTAATTCCGTAATGAGGTATATATGCAAATGTTATTATTTTGCCTCCGCTTACCTTAGCTTCGTTATCTTAAAGGAAAAACGAAGTAACTCCTTTTCCGCTCCATGGCGATTATATCTTTCAAAAACTCATATATGACACATGAATTTTATTGGAAAAGCACCCTTATTACGTACACAATAAACCGTTGATTCCTCTGAAACGACGGCGGTGAGAAATTGGTATAAGGAATTAAAGATTTCGTAGATATTTGTAGCGTTTTCGCTTTAGACAACAGAAATTGATGCCCGTAAAAATGTTCGTGAAATTTCGCGAAGTTTATTTTCGCTTTGGATACCTGGGTTATTTAAAATGAGTTTAATTTTAGGACGAGCCATGTTTATAGATAATTTTAGGTAAAACGAGCGTTGTTTTTGTAGACTCAGGTAGGTACATGTTTAAATTGACCAAAACTAAATATGACTACTTTATATGAAAGAAACATTTTGTCTCTTCATTGGTTTTAAATGCGGGTAAATTACATCACATTTTTATGTTACATATATCCATCTTATGTTATATGTTTGATTAAATCCTATTAAACCAGAATGATACAGAAGTCAAAGTAGATGGCAAAATTGAGGGCGCTTACTGGGTGCGCCGGTGGACGAGTGGTTGAGTCGCTGGGTCGGAAATCCAGAGGTACCGGGTTCGATTCCCGGTCCGGAGTCCGGACACAGGTGAGTGCCATTTAATTTTTCTATGTACTTTGATTTCTTGTATATAGGTATGTAAATATAACTAGATAATATAGCTCGCGGCAACGAGGGAATGCAATACCGATATTTCTGTATGGGTCAATACCGGGATCCCCGTATTAATCAAACAAAAACGCGGTGAACAAAATTGGAGAGGATCTGAGCACTACCAGGAGTGGCTCACTCCGCGATTCCGCCGCGCGGCTACTAGTACCAAATTTTGCCCCCACGGAGGGACCAGAAAGAGCACGCGTTATGCGATAGAGAGAGACGGTCGGATCCGGTGCGTTCCGTCCGGACCCGAACGTCAGTTTTGTTAAAGAAAGGCGTACGTAGTACTATTTTTTAGATAAGTATAGTTATAGTTTAGTTTTACGTTTTACCTATATTTATAATCTATATACCTAATCCTATGTACCTACTTTTTATAAAAACATATTATTACCTGCTATAAATAGTCTAAATTCAATAAAGGCTTCTATGAAAATTTTCTAATTCTTTTTAATTCCAAGGCCAAAAGTATTGAGCAAAATGTATTTTTCATACAAAAGTCCAAAAAATCGAGCAAAGTTGCACTTTTGTATGAAAAATACACGAGTGCTCAATACTTTTGACCAAACCTGTGGATTAGGTATACTTTATCAACAGTATACTCCTGATTTCCAATAAGTAACAGTCGGCAACCGATCTTAAAATGTATTTCAAGATGTTTCTGGGGCGCCATTTAAAGGAAATAAAGTGCATTTCAGACAGACGTGCGACAAGGTTCCAGCGGAAATGCATTACAGGCTTAATATCTGTCGATACAGTGACATCTATTGAACGAGCAACGCATTGCTTGCTGTTTGTAAGTTAAAAAAAAAATTATTTACCAAAAGTGTACAATAAGAAGTGTTTACCTGTGACCGCCACACTAGGCCAGGCCTGTCTCGTGAGGTCAGTTTAAAAATTACCAATGACTTAATTTGCTGTTTTCTACAATGAAGTATTGAATATGTAATGACAATGAATTTTCAAAGGCAAAAAAGTAAAATTATTTTTTTATGTTTAAGACGAAAAACGTATAAAGAAATACCATAAGTTATTGAACAGAAAAGTGTGTAATAATTACAGATTGTTAATATCATCCTGAATATAATAGGAAAAATATTATGGTTTTCCTAACTGGCGTGGTTTTTTTTAGAAATTCACAAAAATCGTCACTTAGTTATTAAACTAACCGCGACTTATGTTGATGTATGGGGACAACAGTTTTCCAACAGCAAAGTTGAGTTTGTCACTAAACAGTATGTGTTGAATTATTTTATATAGGTACTACAAGTTTGTACGAAACCCCCGGTGAGCGAGTCCGAAATTTAATCTATTGAATAATTCTAAAAAAAAATCTGAAAGCAAAATAAATAATGATCACGTGATATACTCGTATCTAATTATGTAATTAAGTATTGAATGGCGGAGATATCGCGTAGGTAATAGACACAAAAAAATCTAGCACCTCCTTTTTGGAGTCGGTCAGAAAACAAGAACTATCAAACGTACTAACTAAACGTAGTGCTAGTCTCTTCGGAACTAACGAACTACGTAATAAAGCACTTTAAGCAAAGTGGAATAGATTACGCCCCTAAAGAGTGCGGAATACTTCGGAGAGAAGAATTTCCATCGTATAACCCAATTGTTCTACTTCGGATGCTAGAACTGCCTGCTCTCTTGATTTTTAGTCCGTAAGAATTACGTTCTAAGAATCGGATATGTGGCAAGGGTATTTACATTGAGCGACCGCAGACTCGGTGGAAGACGATCTCGTGTGTAGCGGGGAGTCGATGGATGCGGTATGAACAGTACCATACTCGGTGACGATCTGTGGGGCAGGCCTATGTCCAGTAGTGGATGTCCGTGCCTGATAGATATTTGCATTATACTGGACGCATTACTTTTACGAGTTTACTGAGTGGTATATACAATGGAAGAAACATCGAAAAAAGACTCATTATTTCGAGTCAATGAAAAAAGAATCTTTAAACAACTGATTGCCCAAATTCATTGAATGGGCATCTATTTTTGTTGTGCACTCAGTCAATTTGTTATGCTTTTGGTACTTTATTTATGAGTTGATCGATCGATTTTCATCCGTCGCTCGTCGTCGTCGTTTCGCTTTGAAATAAAGACTGTAGAACAACTGAAAATATTTCCATCGCATAATTCGATTGTTCTAGTTTATTGGTTGTTCTTGCTCTTAATGGCTGTTTGGTGGATGTTGGCTTGTAATTCTTGAACCTTGGCTCAAGTTATGTTCGAAAAGTTCAGCTGCCAAATATTGAAAAGTAGGTTGAAAAATGTTTGACATACTTTTGTGCGATGGGCAAGTGGATTACTGACAGCTCCTACACATCGAGGCTCGATGTTCTCATACTTGTATACACTATCGCAAAAACTTTTTTTTTAAACTACATGTGGTCTAACGACCGAAGGAGGAGGCCCCTTATTCCACATGTCCCGGCATAGTGAGTGGACCGAATGACCCCCGACAGATGACTACTGAAACAAAACGTTGGACGAATAATTATAATTTAAAAAGGGAATAAGCCGGGTCTTTTAACTGATCCAAATCAAAGAGTATGTAACTTTTTGAAATTGTATATTTAAATTTTGACAATAGACAATACCTTTCACGAAAATGACCCATATATTTTAGGAAAGTGAGAACTAAGGTTTTGAACTAACTTTTTGTACTCTCGTCCCCAGACGCGCGATAGCACATCTGTGTGAGTGCGATCCATACTGGAGTATTCTTACGCATTCTTATGTCTTTGCTAGAAATGCGTTCGTATACGGCGCGCACACATTCAAGCACGCAATTGCAGGAAGAAAAAAGACTGTTTTATAATGTGCCCTTATCATGTGATCCTAGATGGATAAAAGTCAGATATTGAATATTTACTATACCAATAGAGCACGCTTAAAGTCAAACTCACAATTGACGAGGATCGCCTGGTCCGTAAAACACCGAACTTGGAACTAATTTCCTCGGATAATCCGATTATTCTACTTCGGACGCGCGTAATCGTGAGATGCCCGCAAATTGCTTTTTTTGTGCTGCTTGGTTTTTGAAATCACACTAATAATTATCAATGTGAAAGTTTGTGAAGACGTTTGGATGTTTGGGTATTTGGATGTTTGGATGTTTGTTACTAAATAACGGGGTACCTAGCAACTGGATGGATTGAGCTGAAATTTGGCATGCAAGTAGACCAAGTCCTGGATTGAAACTTTATATCCCGATAAATACGAGTAGTTTTCTGGGGATAGTAACGTGAATAACGCGGGCAAAGCCGCGGGTAAATGCTGGTAAGTAATATTTAGGTTTGGAATGAAAACTACAGTGATCACCACTAACCAAACAAATAATAAAAATCCCTTCCTTTGTACTTGGTTCAAATTACGTGCCTATCTCTTAAGGTGGTTTTCCACCGGCAGGGCGAAACGAGATGCGACGCGGATTGAATTGAAATTTGTATGAAATTTTCAATCCAATCCAATCGCTAGGAGAGGATTGAAAATTTCATACAAATTTCAATTCAATCCGCGCCGCGTCTCGTCTCGCCCTGCCGGTGGAAAACCACCTTTACACTGGTACGTATATAAGTTAGTGTACTGTGTTCGTTTCAGTGTAGATATTTTTAACCGGGTCCAAGAACGATAAGGCTCTATTTGGAGACTTTATTATTGTTTTAATTTTTTTAGTTAGTAAAACTAGGCTATCATTAATCTTAGTTAGAAAGAGCTTGAGCATGAGTCAAAGTCTGAGGTTAAAAATCCAGGAAAAAATAAGTATTTTTAAAAACGGTTGTAAATCACCTATCTTTTAGCTACTTAGTTTCAATGACATAATAACTTAGCATAATAATCAAAGTTACAGAAAGTCGGCGCGAAAGTCACAAGGGAAATTAAAATTACAAGTTGTTCTACATTTTTTTATGAAAATTCGATAGAATTTTGTAATAAATCTCGACTAGTTGCACTGGGCGTCGCAATTACGCGCCATCTTGCCTTTGAGACGATATTAAAAAGTTTCCGAGCGCGTACGAAGGACCGGCTTGTGAGCTGTGCCTTAGAATTTTAGATAAGTCGAAAAAAAAGGTTTTATATCATTTTTAAGGATAACGTCTGATGTATGAAATTAGTAAGTCTCATATTATTGGGAAAAAGTGTGAAAGAAAATTAGCCTTTATTGTAGAATTGTTATAGTACACTGTTAAGGCCGGAAAGTTAGCAATAGATGGACGAGTGACTTCAAGGGCCGATTCGCAGAGGAGGCCCTTGAAGAATACGATTCTATTGCAGTTTCGCCCGAGACTTAACATAGTACTTTTCACGCCTACTTCGAGGAAATAATAATAATATCATACCAAAATATGGTAATTCAAAAGTCAACTTTGTATTTTTCGGCAATACACCTACCGTGGGCAGTTCTTCAATACCGAATAGCAAACATTTATTCAGTATTTTATCCATACTTTAAACCCACATTAGAAAATAACACATTATTAAAAACTAATAAATTATTCCGCCATTTTCCTTATGACCCAAGCAGCAAAACTACGTCGTATGAAAGTCCAGAGCACGTTCTTATTTTCACCTAAAGCTGAGAAAAGAGTCTTCAAACTGTCGAGTAATAGATCTGTAAACGTTTACTCGACGCGATTTGGGCACAAATTACTCAGCTTAAAGTGCTATAATTGTCGTAAAATAGTCGAGTTAATAGCCAAATGATGCTATAAAGGTCGAGACAAAGCGCCATACAGCATCATTAATGCTATAATAGCAATAATTTCACCATTAGGCGACTAATATGTCGGTTGAAAGCAACGAAATTGCTTTTACTCGACTTAATAGTGCTGTGACAGCTACTTTGTTGCATTCACTCAGCTGTTTAGTCGATTGATCGCAACTTGGCGAGCTTTATAGCACTCAGTGTTGGAAGTATTTGCAGCTTTAATAAATGTGTGTTATTTGTGTCAGAAAACAAGAAAATATTTCCTACTTAACAAATATAGAATGGTAGCCATGTTCTTTCAAATAATATGTCTTCGGTGTTAGCTATTATTCATGTACATGTAACATACTAAATTTCAATGCGAAATTTTATTTTTCGGTTAACTTCCTCATATTTCTAGTTATAATTTTAATGGGCCTCCTCATTTTCGAGGTATTAATAAATTATTTATATAATTAAAATATCAAAAAGAATTGTTCCGCCATTATAGAAGTACGTTTGCCGTCTTACGATCTTTACTCGACTTTTAGTTGAAAAATAGAAAATATATTACATTTATATTACTATGCAGACGCCATTATAGACAGTTTGGTGCTGTAAAAGATTTCAAATATCATTTATGCCACATTTTGCTGCATAATGGCTTTAAAAGATCATTTGAATTGCTTTAGGTGCTATAACAGTCACTTTTAGAGCTTTCTCTCGGCAGGTGCTGTAGTGGTAAATCAATATCTTTTATATAGCACTTAGTGCTTTAAAAGTAACTGAGATGTTATTTGGTCATATAAGCAGCTTTTTTACCATTATAATGCTTCCACGGAAACATGTCGTATGACGGTGCTATAAAGACTTCTTCAGCAGCTAATTAGAAAATTAGAAGCTTTTATACAGCTAATTTAGAACTTACAGTGGTATAAAAGTGAAATTTGGCACCTTTATACAATAGTTGAGTAAACGCGCTGTAAATATGTCGAGTAAACGTTTAGTCGACATAGTTTTACGCCCAAAATGCGAAAATGCTAAAGAGTTGAGTATAGTTCTTTTATACGACGATTTGGCATCTTTGACTCCTTTTTACGGCCATTTCTCGATCTTTAGCTGTAAAAAGCTTTGCTTATACGACTATTTTGCTGGTTGGGGATATTTGACATTCAAGAATATTCGAGCCCAATAATTAAACGCAGATACCAAAGAAAGTGACACTTGTTTTTTTTTTATTTTGCCAATTACTAGCGCGACGTGGCTGTATTGGAGTATTGTCGACGTCGCGTGACGTACTGCGCCACAGTTCGCGATCTGATTGGTCTATTATAATGTCACTGAGGTATACTGCGTGCTCTTATTGGCTGTTGTAAACTGAGCAACAATGTTATTTCTGTTGTGTCTAATTACATTGTTGGTTTGTCTCATACACTGTCCAAGAACTCACCGTTTTGCAGCCTGAATTCTGACCATCCATTGCTAGCTTTCCGGGCTGTGGCGTAAAATTTAAACATTTTTAGGGTTCCGTACCAAAATGGTAAAAAAGGAACCCTTATGGTGCGACTCTGTCTGTCTGTCTGTCTGTCTGTCTGTCTGTCTGTCTGTCTGTCCGTCTGTCACAGCAAGATATCTCAGGATCTACTGATGCTATCGACTTGAAATTTGGAATAGTGTTAAAAACCGCTAATTCGAGCCTATGGAAATGAAAAAAAAATCTCTACCTTTTTTACTTTTTTTTTAAAGGGGGCCGAAATGGGATGTCGAAATTCAAAAGTTGAGCTAATATATCGAGTGGGATATCAAATGAAAGGGCTTAATATGAAGATTTCAAAACTGTTTTTATTTTTTTTCTTAGACGTGCAGTTTTTGATTAAAGACCGAAAATGTTTAAAAAAATACCATTCCCCCCCCTATTATCTCCGAAGTTACTGAACAGAAAAATCTGTAATAATTACCAATTATTAATATTATCCTAAATATTACAGGAAAAATAAAACGGTTTTCCTAACTTGCAGCGTTTTTTAAAAATTCGCAAAAATCGTAAGACAACCTTATTTGCTCCTACTTAACTAACCGCAGCATATGTCGATGTATGGGGACAACAGTTTTACAAGAGCAAAGTTAAGTTTGTCCCGCCATACAATTTTTCTTGAATTATTCACATATCTACTGACGATTTTGTACGAAACCCTCGGTGCGCGAGTCCGACTCGCACTTGACCGGTTTTTTTATTCTCCATCACGCATTGTTATTTTTTTCGTTTTACGGGTTGAATTTCTCTTCAAATTTAAACAGAATCGAAAATACGAAGAGCGCATTTTTTTACCCGACTGTTTCTTAAACTTGTCTGTGTGTTTAAACTGCCTGGTTGATTAAAGAGCTGCGCTCCAAAGCATTGAAGACTCGGAGAGGAACGTTTTCTTAGCGTATCCATGTGTATTGTGTATGCATGTAGGTGTATGTTTTATTTTTATTAATTTCTTCGTTTCTTCGTTTGCCTAGAATATCAGAGGGTAAGATTCTATGTGTGTTCATAAAGTTACAAGACTTACAAGTCATACTGTATGGTTAGTCATAAATATCAAAAGTCATAAAGTATTTGTTTCACTAAAACGTATTTTAAGGATATTTGAAAATGTTACCATAAAGAAAACCATAGGTATATGTATGTATATTAGGTTTGTTTTATAACAATTCTGAAAACTTAACGGTTTCGTAGAAAATAGGTTGTATGACTTTCGATAATTATGACTAAAATACAGTATGACTTTTAAAAATTATGGGAGACAATATATACCCGAGACGGTCGGATCCCGTGCGTTCCATCCGGTGATCGGACCTGGACGTTAGTTCTGTTAGAAAGAGAAACTTCTGTACCTAGTACTATTACTTATTCTGTGGTCAAGGAAAACAATCTTGAAATAAGGAAATGCGTTATCTTTAAAACGTAATAAGTTACTAAAATAAACAGTTCGATATCGGGTCCAGGTCCGATAACCGGACGGAACGCCCGGGATCCGACCGTCTCTCTCTATCATATAACGCGTGCTCATTCTGGTCGCTAAGCCCCTCCAGGGGGGCAAAATGTTTGTACAGTCTGACCGCCGACTTAAGAGTAAAGAGTCATAGAAATGAGCTAATTGGTTATCTATTATAGAAAGAGTGTAAGTGATCTCTTACGTATACAAAAGCTAACGTAATAGTTAGTACTAAGGTACAATATCAAATGACAGCGCAAAAATTGCAAATGCAATAAAAAACATTGGAGGGTAGGGTTGCAACCATCGGGAATTTTCAACTATCTAGTACCTATTCTGTTGAATCTGGTTTAGTGGTTTATGGTTTTGTTTTCATATTTTACTCACTTATTACAGTTTTGACAACCCTATGCAGCTGTGAAGATACCTTTTGTATTTAAAACATAAAAAGCATTTTGAACTTTAATAGAAAGTGTTTAGGTCGAAATTCACTACTTACGTAGTGTATTACGACTTGTCACCATTCGAAGTAATAATGCCATTGTAACAAGTTTTATGGCTTTTTACTCTAACGGCGCCGGATAGACTATACCTACTAGTAGCCGCGCGGCAAAATCGCGGAGCCACTCGTGGTACTAAATAATGTAAATAGGAAGTAATAGGAATTTATCGTTGACTTTTCCACCAACAGGATGTTCGATATTTTCACACCCTACTTTAAAATTCAGCATGGCACTTCCCGAAGAATAATTATAGTTAATAATCGACTTCCTTTCTTATCGTTGCATTGGCATTCCTGCATTTCCTGAACGAATTCTGTAAGCAATTCACCATCTAAGCAATACCCAACTTTATCCTTAACAGAATAAAGTTTATATTCGCTTCTAAGTGTCTGTTTCTTTCAAATGTTTTCAAAAGGGAGGCGGTTTATTTAAACTGGGGTCTTATTCTGCAAGTAAGAGAGTCTAATGTTAACTGGGGGAGTTAGGATATGGGAAAAAACGCGTTTTTCTTGTTGGGTCTAGATAATCGGTGCTGTGTGCTGAAAATATCGTATAAGAAAGTGCAATTGGTTCGAAGTGTACGGAGTTTATTGCTGATACCTTTACACAACTGTATAAAGGATTAGGATTTATGAGAACAATCAAAACATTTTATAACGACATCGAAGGGTCCAGCTAAATTGGTCTTTTCCCAAAGTGGGCAAACTTGACCAAACGGGACACAGACCACCCAAAAAAAAGCAGCTAAATTGATACATATATAGATACAGGAAATCAAACTACACAGAAAAACTAAATGGCACTCGCCTGTGTACAGACCGAGAATCGAACCCGGTACCTCTGGATTTCCGGCCCAGTGACTCATCCATTCGTCCACCGTATACCCAGAAAACGCCCTCAATTCTGCTATCTACCTTGACTTCCGTATCTTTTCTGTTTTAATAGGAATTATTAACCTAAACCCCTATAAAACAGAAAAGATACGGAAGTCAAGGTAGATAGCAGAATTGAGGGCGTTTTCTGGGTGCCATTGGTCGTTGTTGGTGCGATTGGTCGTTTAAATGCTCGCAAAAGAATGCTCCTTTATGCAACACCTGGCCATAAAGTGACTTTGGCCTCACGCTACACGTACGGAAAAAGCCACTTTCTGGCCAAGTGTAGACAAAAAATGATCTACACAACACGGGATGTAACAAAGAAAGCCCTCGATCGTATAGTTAAGTCCCTCGCTTGCAGTTCGGGCCACAAACATCTGTGATCTCGGCCTTTCTTTGTTTTACCACCCTAGTTGTGTAATGAACTATTATGCACATAATCTCATTATCACCACGGTGTTTGTCCCTCAACAAGATAAGAGCTTGATAACTTTTCCTTTTCGCAAAAAATGTTTGACGTATGAGTACACCAATCAACTAGAGATTGAGACCATTAATTTTCCTTTACGCAAAAAAAGACATACACTAATCAGCTAAGAGGTTGATACCATTAATTTTCTTTTCTGCAATAAATTCCAGTTGTGAAAATTACTCTGAAAACAACACAACACAGACAAGTTTATAAAAAAAATACTTCTCGAAACGAGTTTTCTTAAAACGGATGACGTAATGCAATAAAAAACAATCTCTTGGCACTCCTGATACGACTCCATAAATCTCGTGGATTGTATGTTTCCTAATAAGCTTTAGTTTTCTCGTCTTCGCAACAAAACGATACAATTTGGAATGTGTACTGTTCGTGTCCCGGTTCACGTGGTTTTTATGAATCTCAATAATTTAGAAATTATGATGTTTAAAAACTATAGGAGAGAATATGAAGCCTAAAGGTGCTTTAACGCGGAGACTGAACACTGCTGAACATAGGTCTCCCCCAAAGACTTCTACAACGAACGGTCGCACACCTCCTGCCCTTTTTTTTGACGCAGTGGAAACGCTAGTTACGCGTACCCCCCGGGCTTAGGGAAGCCAGATGTTGGGTCGGGGGTTATGTGAGGTTCTCTCCTCCGAGTGAGGAGCCTACGCACACCTCCTGCCTCCATTGACTGACGACAACCCTAACCCGGTCGTCAGACCATCTTATGGGGGGGCTGACCTACGCTGCGTCTTCCGGTTCGTGGTCTCCACTCGAGAACCTTGACACCCCATCAGCCATCGGTTCCTCGAGCTATATGCCCAGCCCATTGCCAGTTTAACTTACCAAGTCTGGCAGCTATGTAGCGCAGCTATGCGAGCCCATTTTAGTTCAGCCCTCCCGTTTGCTATTTTTTTGCGCGTAAGTAGATCAATCAGTGTAGTGGACAGCGTTACCAATGTTTTTCGCACACCACTTATCATTAGACATTAACGCCTCTTTGAAGTACCGCGTCCAAACGCCAATAAATAAGGGAGCAGTTAAACTGAGCAGATTTTAGCGCGCCGATGATTTTTAGATGTTTACATGGATGTTGGTCAAGGAGAACTTTCCGGAAAAAGGGCAGTGGAAAGTTTAGAATTAGATTACGATCTGATCGATCGAATCTGCAGACCTAAAACCAACGTCAATACGAAAAGGGTTGGGAAAGGGAAACCCATAAGACAGCATATTCAGTAAGTTTGACGCTTTGGTGCTGTGTTGACGGGATATTATCGGACAGCGCACGGCGATCACAAGGTCATGCGCTTTATTTTATGCAAACTTTGAGTACCTACACGCCACGTGCGCGTTGAGTGTCTAAAATTTGTGAAAACTTGAGGATATTTTATGAAAAATTAAGGTACAGGATTTTTTGTTAAATATTGCAGATCACTAAAACAAAACGTGTACCTCTAAATATGAACCAGAAAAAGAGAGAATGCTTGGAAAGTCCCGAACAGTTCTAATTCATGCCGTGTAGACCCGAGTGATTTAAGCTAAAGAGATGCGAAGGTCAAACAAAACTTGCTCACTAGGCGCTCTGTAGAACCCTAACTAATTGCGTTAGACGAAATTTCAAAGTTCGTAACAGTTCCGAGTACCACCGTGTGGAGCCGAGATAGAAGCCGAAGTGACATGAAGGTGAGACGAAATTTGCACTCGGTCTTTCCAACTAATCGTGCCTAGACGAAGTTGGAAGCTGTTTAGTAGTTTATAGTTCCGAGTGATGGCCAGCTGACTCGAGTACTGGAAGGTACAATAGATATGTTCAAGTGCATCTAATCGCGCTAGACAAAGTTGGGGACTATTCCGAAGAATTACAAATGCTGACGAGTAAATAAAGCCGAGTAATGGAAGGTCTCGAATCTCAGTTGAAGTTGGGGATTATACCGAATAGTTCCAAGTAGTGGAAGGTACATAATTATATTCTAGTGCCCAACTAATCGTATATCGAAAAAGTTGGGATCTGCCCCACTATACATTATAATTTGCCGTGTGGTAACGAGAAGGTACACTAGATGTTTTTTGCCCGACTAATCGTGCCTAGATAAAGTTGGGGGCTGCCCCATACTTTTCCGTGTAGTGTCGAGCAGAGCCGAGTAATAGAAAGTACACCAGAGGTTTTCTAGTGCCCAACTAATTGCGCTTAGACGAAGTTGGGAGCTGTTCCGAAGAGTTCCGAGTAGCGGCGAGCAGAGCCGACGGCTCTAGACGAAGACAAGTGTTCGGGCACATCAAAGCGCTGGATCACCGCCAAATGTCGCATTTATTACGTGCCTCAAGTCAACGGCGGGGAGCGATTACATTTTAGTGGTCGGGGTGACAACGACTTCTTAAACGCGCTCGCTCCTCTTAGGTTAAGTTATTATTATCTTTTTTACAAAAAGTTTATTATGTTCTGTATTTGTCACAATGGGTTCACTGAACATCAGCGGCGTTGGTATCCTGTGCGTGTGTACCTGTGAGTGGCCTCCTTTTTGGACAAACCTCAATATAGTACCTTTCCCTAGATCTAAGGGCAACTTGTACCTATGTAATATTGTTGTTGTTGATCTAAATCAACGGTCGGCAACCGCTTAGCAGCCAAGGGCCATATAGTAGCTAAGGGATTGACGCGGGCCGCATTTTGTTAATAATTTGTGATTTTATACTATTCGGAATAAAGCGACGGCAATACAGACCGGAATATACGGCCACAAGTGAGCGATTCAAGGGCCGAATGCGGCCCGCGGGCCGCAGGTTGCCGACCGCTGATCTAAATAAACAAACTTTCTTCTTTCTTTCTTCATTTCTTGTCGGATCACAATAAAACCTAGAGACGTGGATTTTGATTTTCAAAAGCTTTTTTTGCGTTATGCTTCATATGATGTTGTTAATAGTGTTCATACACATGAAATGCTCGAGCGCTGCTGGTATCTTTGGACTTACACAGTTCTTTATACCGTTGTTTATACAACGTAGTCATATTTTATTCAAGAACATTATTTATAGAAAGTATTGTTAAAATTAGAACCCTATTTCCAAAATTTATCTGTGTTTTATTTAAATGACTCTTTTTTGCATATAACCTGCGTATATACGAAATGTACTTGCACCGTGGAAGCACCATTATTGGCTTAGGCGGCCATACCACCGAATAGTATAGGGATTGAACAGTTCTGAAATATATAGAGGGTGAAATTTTATTGACCGTCGTTGCCGTCTCCCGCGCAGTGCGCTACCACGGTAGAGTCTGTGCGGAAAGAGAATAGGCGTTGCGGAAAACGGAACTAACCTAACCAGTATGGACACAGAACAGAAAATGCGGCACATACGGTAGAAAAGCATTACAGCGCCCCCCAAAATTAATCCTATTCTCTTTCCGCACAGACTCTATTCACAAACGTATGTTTTTTTAGGATATATTTTAGCTGCTGTTTCTCAATATTTTAGTACTAAAAGATACTGACTGAGAAAACACGTATTTTCTATTTTAAAGAATCCACTGTCAAAATTTGGACGGTGAAAAAATGTTTATGTATAGATTCCGCTATCGCTTATATTTCGCACCATATGAATAAACTAGCGGCCACACGCGATCTAATCTCTGTTCAACGAACCATACAAGTTCTCAATGAAAATATATTTAGCTAATAATGAGACTGAGATTCCCATTTGCCGAGACACGGATAGCAATCTCTCTGAAGTGTTTGTTATTAATTTTGGGGCCATTTCACGCGTTGTGATCTCGATCTTTGTTCAAAGGTTTGTAAATAAATAAGTGGCACGTTGTTTCTATTGATTTCGCAATGTTATTAGAGATTTTGATGTACCTCATATTAGGGGTCATCCAAAAAGTACGTCACACGATTTTTCTGATTTTTAGACCCCCCCCCCCACACATTTCCCAACAAATTCCATGGTTTTAGTAAAGGGTGTCACATTTGGCTAGAGAGCTTTCTAAGCCCCTCCACGGGGGCAAATTTTGGTATCTGTAGCCGCGCGGCGTAATCACGGAGTGAGTCAGTCCTGGTGCTGGTCAGAACCGAATCCGAAATCATAGTCAAAGGGAAACATATCCCCAAAGAACTGGAAAAAGACTTAGTATGATGACTAATCATCAGTGGCGTGGCGTAAGCCGGCATCCTTGGGCAAGCCGATGCAAATTTGGTGTACATTTTCCTTAAGAGAGAGAAAAGGTGGTCAAATGCCTGATATTAGGCAAGCCGATAGGAATCGAGTTCTTTGGACGCCACGCCACTGCTAATCATATCAGATAGAAATAGACATACTTTTTAGTTATAGAGCGAACAAATAAATGTTTTATCTATCTATCTACAATAATAAACTGTATTTCGGCTAGTTCAGCGCTCGATAAATATTAATTGTACATCGTCTAGACGGTCTCAATACCACAATCGGCGTCTTCCCACCAAAAACAGTATAATGACAGTTATAATCTACGATCCGTCAAGTAAATAGACTCATAACTATTCCATATCGATATCACAATTACAGGCCCGCGCCGACCCCCGGCAGCGCCTGTGTGCAAACCTATGAAGCAACCTCTTTATTGTCGTCGTGTTTCGAATTCCGGCGCCCCTATTGCCTTGGCGCCTGTGTGCGTTGCACACTTCGCAAACAGGGGCGGCGCCGCCCTGCACAATTATTTAGTTGGCCTAAGGCCGTACAATCGGATGACAGAGCCCCGCGTATGACAGTAATTGCGCTGTCATTATACTGTATGCCGCGCGCGACCCTTATTGGGCATAGCAATCTTCGGACCCGTCTAGCATAACTGGCCGCGACTTCGTTTTTCGCGCGACAGAGCATCACCTGTCACTGTCACGCTATATTGAGTAGAAAGAGATAGGTAGCATTTGTCGCGCGACAAAAAGTCGCATGTCACAGTTGTGCTAGAGGTAGGTAGAGGCCGTGGCGTTCCCTGGGGTCGAACCAGTAGGCTTATGATGCTACGCTTTGGCACGCGATAAACAAGTGATAAAGCATCCGTCACGTTCTGACAAATAGTGTGTGAGAGTGACGGATGCTTTATCATTTATTTATCACGTGACAAACGTAGCATCATAAGCCTACAGGTCGCTAGCCGGACCACCACGGACTAGGAAACTGTGATCGGTCAACTCACCGCTACGCTCAGCTCGGCGGTTGTGGAAACGCACCCTTAGACTATGGTCTAGAGACGGTCTGGATGTCACAATTGGCGTCTATCCACCGTAAACAGTATATTGACTAGGTATTATATTTACCGATCCATCATCTATATTAGTCTTATGACGATTCTATTGATATGAATATCACGTTAGAATGGTAGTGAACGTAAATAATCAGATATAGGGGCTCATCCAAAAATCATGTGATCGTCGTCTATGGGGGGGAAATATATATTTTATAATATATAAAAGATATTTTTCTGAACATTATAATTACCAAAGAGGCTTGCTTCATTAATGAAAATACGCAAGTGTACCAAATTTAACACATTCAGTGTCGACATCCCGACAGCAAA
The DNA here is from genome assembly GCA_947034925.1 of Eudemis profundana. Lineage (NCBI taxonomy): Eukaryota > Metazoa > Arthropoda > Insecta > Lepidoptera > Tortricidae > Eudemis > Eudemis profundana. The sequence goes on from OX344813.1 coordinate 4,844,214, forward strand.
GTATAATAATAATAATTCATTTATTTTCAGATAATTTAGGTACATCCATTGTGTTAGTAGGTAATACTTATGACTATGTTAGTAGGTACATATTTAAAACATTAAGGTTTTTAATCCTCGGGACAGTCATTTGAGCATTGGACATATAGGCTCAAGTGCATTTGCGTCCAGTGCTCAAAAATTCGTCCCTCTATCCTTCCCGCTATAACGGTCAGGAGACTGTCGGTGCTGGTATTGATGCGGTGCATCAGGGATGCGACTCTTTTCCGGACTATGGCCTGAAAGCTATCCAGTCTCGCTTCGACAAACATCCCTGATGCGCTACAGTACCTCGGCAACCCCATTATTGCTCTAAAACCGTTATTGTATTGGACACGCAGTATAAAGACGAACTATTAAACTTGGGGAAAATTGGGGACTTGGCACTGAAAGCGTTACACCCAATCGACCGCCAGGAAGTAGTCCTAATACAGCTTGCAAGATTTTTGCTCTGCTAAGCATTGCAAATTAGTAAAAAAACTTTGAATAAAAACTGAAAGTAACAATCCTGAAACATTTACGTCATAAATTAGTTGAAAGTGACAATGTATGAAATTGATCAACTACTTCTGAGGCTGAATTTATGACGCACGGTGGTGAGTGTCAACAACCAAATACAAATGAAAAATGTATGTAAGACGATAAGAAACGTAACTAATTAGCTTTTGCCACCACTTCCGACATTCCCGCGATTTGTCTTACTATTAACTGCAAAAGGTCATAAGATCATACTACCCCCATATATTCAAAGCATCTTTCTGTTTTGAACAGCGCTGTCGCTCCGTTGACAGCCCAAATTATTTTACGAGTCGTGTAAATATACAAATTTGTATTGTAATGCTTTGCAATAAAATTGTTTTCAGCTTGTTTAAAAATTTGTCTGTACAAATAACGCGCGTATGCAAATTTGAGACGTACTGCTTTGTTATTTAGGTTGTTTTTAAAATGTGTGGCAGTCATTTAGTGTTGCCAAAATACCAATCAGTGGATGTCAATGGTTTTCAACGGATAGTTACTAATTTAGCGTGTTGACTGGAATGTTGAGGATTTACGATTTTAATTTTGTTATGGTTTAATAAAACGAATACGGAGAAAAAGATACAGATTGCAGTCTTTACTCGTATTAAGAGACTATAGACGCCCCTCCCCTAGAAGATGCTGTCCCATTGCTCATGCAGCACATTTACCTTAGATATTCTTGGTTTGTCTACGCCTGCCCCTCCCCCCATTAAAAGTCCTGGCTACGCCCTTGATAAATCATTAAATCACGCATGATACTTATTAACAATGTTGAAATCAAATAAATCATCACTTTGCCTGTTCCTTGCCTAAATTGAATCAGCGGTTGGACAAGTAAAGTCATATACACGTTGATTGTTAAAAAAAGTATATTTTTTGTCGGAAGTTATTTTATTACAGTATTGTTATCTATCCTTGGGCAAGCCGGTGCAGATGTGGCGTACATTTTCCTTAAGAGCTGTAGAATAAGGTGCTCAAATGCCTAATATTAGGCAAGCCGGTAGGAATCGACTTCTTTGGGCGCCACGCCATTCTTCTTCTTCTTCGAATTTACTCACGCTACTCCTAATAGGATAATGAAAGCATTCAAATCTCTGAATATGAAAAAGACTGAAGATCTTTGGGGCCTTTCTGTCAAAGTGTTGCATTCAATTATAGAGCCCGTGGCACCGTATTTAGCTGATATTTTTAACAAATGTGTTGATGCTGGAGTATTTCCTGATTTGATGAAGCATAGCAAAGTCATTCCCTTGTTTAAATCAGGAACGAAATCAGACCCCACAAATTTCAGACCGATTTCAATACTACCAGCATTAAGCAAAGTGTTTGAAAAACTTATTCTCAATCAGCTTATGTCCCATTTCAATCGGAACAAGCTACTTCACAGCAATCAATTTGGTTTCACCAAAGGTCGCTCCACTACGGATGCCGGTGCGGTACTAATTAAACATATTTATGATGCTTGGGAAAAGACTCAAGATGCTATTGGAGTTTTTTGCGACCTATCGAAGGCATTTGATTGCGTTAGTCATGAGAATTTAAGAAGAAAGCTTAGTCACTATGGAATAAAGAACGGAGCCCTTAGCCTTGTCTCATCTTATCTTTCGGGCAGAACGCAGCGAGTCGTCATTAACGGGACTGAATCGGCCGGCTCAACAGTTTCTGTTGGAGTACCTCAAGGTTCAATTCTGGGCCCATTCCTGTTTCTGGTATACATTAATGATTTACCTAATCTTGTGCAAGGTCAACATGATATAGTGTTATTTGCAGACGATACTTCTCTTCTCTTCAAGGTGGACAGAAAACAGGATGACTACGATGTCATTAGCGATGCTCTGTCCACTATTGTGGATTGGTTTACTGCAAATAACCTGCTCCTCAATGCCAAGAAAACCAAGTGTATCAGATTCACATTACCCAACGTGAAACAGAACAACAGTGCTAAAGTAAAACTAAAGGGCGAGGAACTAGAATTTGAAGACAGAACAGTATTTCTAGGTGTCACTTTAGACTCAAAACTGCAATGGAACGCTCATATAAGCACTCTTGCGGGTAAACTTAGCTCCGCTGCCTATGCAGTAAGGCGAATAAGACAGTTAACCAACGTCGAGACGGCCAGGCTTGTGTACTACAGCTATTTCCATAGTGTTATGTCCTATGGTATTCTATTGTGGGGAAGAGCGGCAGACATACAAACCATCTTTGTGTTGCAAAAAAGAGCCGTACGATCTATTTATGAAATAGGAGCTCGTGTGTCACTGAGAGAAAAATTCAAGGAGATAAATATTCTTACCGTAGCATCTCAATACATCCTCGAGAACATTATGTATGTAAGAAAAAATCTCCATGAATTCAAGCTCAATAGTGACGTTCACAACTTCAACACAAGAAGTAAAAATAAACTGGTTGTGCAAGCCCATCGTCTCCGTAAAGTTAGTACGTCGTTCGTGGGGAACTGTATACGCTTTTATAATAAAATACCCTCCGGTGTAGTGGATTTACCGCCCAGCAAATTTAAATCGCATGTAAAGCGGCACTTGCTGAGCAAGGCGTATTACACCGTCAGTGACTTTCTAGATGACAAGAACGCCTTTAAGTGAGTAGGTAGTTAAATTTTGTAGCAAATATTCATTTTCACACTGCTAAATCTTAATAGCCCCATCCTCCATGTAACATGAGAGCACATTTTGTCGTTTCTCACCGGACAAATTATTTTAGTTTCAATGTCCGGCAGCTTGAGCATGTCATGCTCGCTTAAGGGGCTTTGCTTACGGTGGCGTCGTTGATCGGGTCGCAACCTTCCCTAAAATATGGTTGAGGGAGGCGATGGCTGAGATACGCGTCATGCTCGTGAACGGGTGCCGTTTGTGGGGTCCGGTCTGTTCACGCTTGCATGGGCTATGTTGAATGTGTTAGATAATTATATACTAGTGTTTAATAGAACTGACGTGAGAGACTACATCTTGTTCTCAATTGAAGTTAACGTTTTATCTTATAGCTTGAACGCATAGAGTCCGTTTTTGTAAATAATTCACATTAAACCTTAGAGACCATATACATCTCTGAGGAATGTAGATTATATTATATTAAAAAATCTGTTTTGTACTTGCAAATGTCTTGACGCTTAGAGACGACATACATCTCTAAGAAAAATTGTTTTAATTTTAGTTTTTAAGTTTTGTGAGTCACAGATTTTTTTTTTTTTTTTTTACATTTCTGTACGTTCGTTTTGTGTAAACCATGTAAATGTAATGATAGTTCTATAGTCTATTTCTCGTTTCCCATTTTGTATTTTGACGTTTGGAGATCCTTTACACCTCCAAAACATGTTTTGACAACGGAGGCCCCTTACATCTCCATTAATTTTAGTATATGCCTTTTTATTTTCTATTTTTCTTAGTAATTTATCTTGTTTTGACGCCTAGAGACCCTTTACATCTCTTAAATTGTAGTTTTATGTTTATTGAAATGTATTTAGTTAAGTAGTTGTTTGTGATATGCAATGTAATATTGTCACAATTATTGTAATGTGTTTAAAAGAGAAACTGGTGAGTTTCTTCCGGCGCTTCTTCTCACCAGAATGTCATCTGCCGAAGCGCCAAAAGAATCAGACATGTGAAAGAGCCCTTGAGGCCTACTTGCAGAAATAAATTATTTCATTTCATTTCATTTCATTTCATTTCATTTCATTTCATTTCATTTCATTTCACTGGTATATATAATTTTTCAGTATGTATGTTTGTAACCTAACTCCTCCTAAACGGCTGGACCTATTTAGATGAAATTTTGTGTGTATATTTGAGTGGATGGTTTGAAAGTACGATTGGACTTGGTAGATGGCGTGGTGATCGTGTTTTCATGAGACGGGACCAAGTTCGCCTGGACAGCTCAACGTATATAAAATTAACAAATACTATTTTGACTTATGCCACCACTGTAGGATTTATAGCTTGGCAACGTCGTTGGTGACACTCACATGTGTGCTTTTTGTTATGTGCAGCTGTAACTACTCACACAAGTTACCGCCAACACGAACGACGACCGACGGAAGCAGCCTCCGGAGGCGAGTTACGTTAGTTGTGTGAGTAGTTACGGCTGCACATAACAAAAAGCACACATGTGAGATTGTGGGTGTCACCAACGAAGTTGCCAAGCTATAGTCTATACAATACAATACAATACTCTTTATTGCACTCCAAAGATCCTTAAATAAACAAGATAGTAAAAACTAATGGTAGACAACAGGCGGTCTTATCGCTAGGAAGCGATCTCTTCCAGATAACCTTTGGGTAGCGGAACATAACACACATGCACATAACTCACGTAACTCTCGAAAGTATATTGCTCAACCTACCTGTGATGTAATGCATCACGTGATATTCCGATAGCAGAGTACTCCAAATTGAATACTACGATGTCTACTCAGCTGTTATCAAACATGGTGGACACTAATAGTGAAGTGGCTCCATAAATACGGCTTATCGCAATGCGGGACATCGTCGCTTGTGGAAACGTTTTCCTATTCGCTGGCAAATTACTAAACAGCCCACAGATATTACCCAATTTTTTCAATTTGATGATCATTTTGAGGGCGACTGAACTTGACGGAGAGCAAAGAAGGTTCCTGGCCCTTCTTTTTAGCACGCAAGGTACATACATTTTTATAGAAGGTTCCTGGTCCTTCTTTTTAGCACGCGAGGTAGGTACATGCATTTTTATAGTATAAAAATATATGTACCTCGCGTGCTAAAAAGAAGGGCCAGGGACATATTTGCGCGCCGTCAACTTCAGTCGCCGTCAAAATGATTATGAAATTGGAAACTATTGGTACTTGACTATAACTGAAATTTGTAAAAAATAGGGTCCTGTTAAAATAAGCAAAATAAGGAAATATGTTAAAGTTTTGAGTTTGATACCTAACGTGTAACTTTTTTTATGAACCTCCATAGTTGGGTGGGAAAGTCCATTTTAAAAGTATACAATTATTAAAACTATTAATACCAGTAAATAACCCATAAACACGTTTCAACATAGTTGCAGAACGAAGTTCTTGATTTCCCCAAACAACGTATGAGTCGTGACGTCACGTTAAAGGCCGAGCCACACCGGCTGCGTGTGCACGCACTGTACGCTGCAGCTCCTTGACTTTGAGCGTGACTAGCCGCCATTTTGAAAAACATTCATACTATACAACGCGTACGCCACGCGCACGCAGACGTGTACGCAGCCGGTGTGGCTCGGCCTTAAGTATAACGGGCTTGAGTAGGAAGCGTTTCGGCACGTATTTGGGAAAGTCTAAAAATGTGATTTAACATTGTACGAGTAACATTGTATCTCGGTGAGTTTTTTCGATATTGAAGTGGTTTTTTCACTAATATTTCTATTATTGAGAGGTGTTTCTATAACATATCACAGAAAAAAGTTGTCAAGTAGCCAATTAATAATTGTTCAAATACTACGATCTAGGTCTAAAATCCAAGTTCACCAATATTGCACATTCGCAAGTTTACCACGGGAGCGACGATATGCACAGTCCTATGACAAACCTTAAGGACAGAATAAGTAAGTAATAGTACTATGTACAGAAGTCTCTGTCTGTAACAAAACTGTCGTTCGGGTCCGACCACCGGACGGAATGCACCGGATCCGACCGTCTCTCTCTATAGCAGAACGCCCCCTCGCGGGAGCCTCAACGCCGCGTGGTGAAATCGCTGAGTGAGTCACTCTTGCCTTAGATCTATAATATATACGTTTTCTTTCGTTTTTATTGTTTATTTTATTTTTAATTTACTGATTTGTTGTTATAGTGACAATATAAATACATACCTATTCTGTGAAAATTTCAAGTCTCTACCTATTACGGTTCAAGAGAGTTGGCATCTTCCTCGCTCAGCGCATAACCATCGCGATTCAGCGAGGACATGCTGCCAGCATTCTCAGCACAATGCCACAGGGGCCCATTTTAGAAATAGGTTTAGATACATTTTAGTTTTAGGTAGGTATGTTTAAATTTTTACTTTAGGCCTTTATTTTAGGTGTATATTGTTTCTACTTTAGGGTTTTAGTTTAGTATTTAGTTTTTAATTCAATTTGTAAATTTTCATTCGCATGAATAATGCCCTTACGGTTCAAAAGAAAGAGCTCTGTGACGCACGGATAGACAGACAGAGAGGCTTAGTAATAGGATTCTTTTGCCACACTTTGGGTACGGAACCCTAAAATATTATCGAAAAAGCGATATCTTATAGATAACTATCATTTTTGGGAACGTGTCCAATTACCAAACCAAACACTCCACAGTGAGAGCCTAAGCTAGACTTCAAATTGAAAGCCATTTTTATTAAACATGGTGGCCAGTAATGGTGAAGTGACGTCATAAATATGGCTTATCGTAATGCGCGTCATTGCTTCTGGAAATGTTTCCTATTCGCCGGAATAACATGGCGTTTATGTTGGTTGTCTATCAACGAAAATTACACCGATATGTGGGAATCCTATAATAAAAATATTTTTTTATGAAAGGTCTTACAAAATATGCCTTTCATTCTTATGTCTTAATTAGGTAGCTTAGCTATTTATGGATTTTGAAATACTTGTTAACATTGAAGAAAAAAACAATGTTTGTTGCATAGGTTTAGGTTTCCACATCTTGTTGTTAAATTGTACCTATTTTTGCGTGAAAAATTCAGCGTATATCTTAATCAGCTATTTCTTAAAGCAGATTTGGATTACTTTTTCTTCAGGAATTACTATTCCGAAAAAGTAATCCAAATCTGCTCCGGCTTTACTAAAAATGTATTTGACGCCACGCCACTGGAACTCAATATACCTATTTCTTCAACAATTGAGTCCTGTAGGCGTATGATGCTACGTTTTGTCACGTGATAAATAAATGATAAAGCATCCGTCACGTTCTAACAAATAGTGTGTGAGAGTGACGGATGCTTTATCACTTATTTATCGCGTGACATAACGTAGCATCATAAGCTTACTGATGTGCAAAGTGTGGATATATTCTTAAAATAAAGTTTTTGTGTTTAGCAATCGGCACTGAAGGATTAAAACTAACAGAAAGTATCGATCCTCTTGTAAAGCGGTGTTCACACGACAGACGCTTAATAGCCGCGTTAAGTGCAATCTCGTGTTGCCGTTGTAACTCGCCCTATGCGGACAAAAAGTAGCCAAACACTGCATGGGTTTTGTATGATTGTTTATTCGGCGGGAACTAAACTTAATTAAATATTTTTGCTCGTACAAGACGACTAAAATCCTCGTATTTTGAGACCTGCGGGGTGGGGGGGGAGGTGCTTTTGGAGTGCCAATTAAATGACTGTTGTATAATTTTGCATGTGAAGCTTATCGACAAGAAGTGCCATACCTCGGCTGAAAAGGACACATATGTGACGAAAATTAAAAAGAGCTACCTAACTCAAAACCTCGTACATTTTTGTACGTATCTCGTATTTGTACGAGGAACGGCTGGCAACCCTGACGGGCGATTAAGCTAAGGTAGAGTCTGTGCGGAAAGAGAATAGGCGTGGCGTAAAACGGAACTAACCTAACCAGTATGGCAAATACGGTAGAAAAGCATTACAGCGCCCTCAAATCTAAATCCCATTCTCTTTTCGCACAGACTCTAGCCGAGTGCTTCGGACATGCGCCTTTCAAGCAGAGGTCGTGGGTTCGATCGAATCCTGGTTCGTACCAATGAGATTTTCGGAACTTATGTACGAAATATTATTAGATATTTACCATTCGCTTTTCGGTGAAGGAAAAACATCGTGAGGAAAGAAGAAATTCAAAGGTGGATGTGAAGTCCCCAATCCGCATCGGGCTAACGTGGGGACTACAGTCCATTCACTCTCTCATCCATGAGAGAAGGCCTGTGCCAAAGTATAAAGACAACCAAGTAGTACGACTTCGGCCGTTTAGGAGCGCGCGGCACGTATTTACACAGGCGCACGACGCGCGTCTGTGTGAGTGAACGCCATACTGTGGCATGCTCGCGCATGCTGAAATCCTTGCCTGTGGTGCGTCCGTACACGGCGCGCACACATGCACGCTCCCGATGTACTTTTTGTAGGAAGAAAAACTACCGTATACCGTGCCTGTGCCCAGCAGTGGGACGTAGGCTGATGACAGTTTATAAGTTATTAGAAGATTGCTCGCAACCTCATCCGAGTGATTATATTATTTTTTAATAAAACAACAAGGCTTGTAGGCTACATTTTACGTTAATATTTTTTGTTTGTTACAAATAACAGGATACAGTATTTTACCAGGGCCTCGTTTCACGAAGCTACAAGTTACAATTTTACAAGTCTACACTTGCAACATTGGTCAAATACAGCAACGCCATTGGTTGATTTGGCCAATGTTGCTAGTTTAGACTGACTGTTGATATTGTAACTTGTAGCTTCGTAAAACGGGGCCCAGGAGATGTATATAGTTTCCGAATATATACTTCACGTGACAATAATGCTACAACTTTTAGATATGTAAAAGGTCTCTAGGCAACTAGGAATTAAAACAATCAGTGGTATTGATCTAAATGTGTAGAATGCTTTATTTTGCGAAATAATAAATCCTTACTATTTGTATGATCTTTAGTAACATTTAGTTTGGAGAAGAGGGGCTTATTCCGCAAAAGTAATTTGCGGCTTGCGGCCGACCCTTGTTACTAACTTGCCAGACTTTTCTCTAAATTGCTCGTGGATGTCGAAAATCTTCTACCTTTTTACTATACGGACATTGTAATAAAACAACTTAAACGGATTAAATCGCGTATTACACATTTTTAAGTCCCGACGTTTTTAACCTTTTTCAGCGTTCGTGGTCGCGGGTATACTGAGAAAATCATAAATTTTCCCTGTCAGAATTACCGTTGTTTTATTACAATGAGTGATAATCGCGGAAACCGAAGACAATATTACATACGGATATTGTTTGATACTACGGTAGGAATTGGGACCGAGCGCGACGACAGCGCCACGTGATAGGCGGCCATTATGGACAATATTGTCACCGCTGTCAAACAAGAAGTACCTAAGTAAATATTGTGAAAAATATTAAGAAATCTTGTGTTATTTTACTATTTTACTATATGGTAGTCAGTAACATTATTGCCAATAATATTAAAATTGTTGTTTTCAGTGAGAAAAGTCAGCGACAAAAATGTCAATTTTAGCCGTAGCGAGCGCTGTGATCGTTTAGGCTACCCCCTCCACCCGCTTTGCACTCTGCCAATAGAGTTCTTTGGACGCCACGCCACTGATACTGGCGTGGCGTCCAAAGAACTCTATTCCTACCGGCTTGACTAATATCAGGCACTTGTCCACCTTATTCTACAGCTCTTAAAGAAAATGTACCCCAAATCTGTACCGGTTTGCCCAAGGATATCTTTTACGCCACGCCACTGACTAGTATGTACCTCCGGTTGCAATGCATCTGCGTCATTCCTGTTATTATTCTAAGGAAACTCTACCGGGATGTAGTCGTTTATTCTTTGCAAAACAGTAAATTGGAACTTAATCCTAATTATTAGGGAGCGTACTTTTGGAACCGATGACGTAAAGATGACGTCAAACTACATACAGCATGAGTCACTTTAGGTTTTAGATTGATTTATCGTTACCGGAAATTACCGGTATCGTAAAAGCTATGAATTAATTTTATCACTACTTTCATTAGTTGGTGTCAATGGTAGAAGGCATTTTATAAATCTAGATGTGTCTGCCTGTGTTATCTTATTTATTATTGAAACGGGAAATTGGAAAATAAATCAGAGACGCAATTTGATATAGAAGGGACCACATGAGTATAAAACATTTTGATGAGTATATCCCATCAAAGACATTACATGTTAAAAGATGCATGTCTCACAACGCAGTTCTTCTATAACAAAAAAGTATTCAGATGTAATGTTAAACCAAGTCAGTACCGCTGGGGTGTCCACAGAATTCGTTTTCCACCGACTTGTCTATTATTTACCCGTGGAGGATTCTTTATTTGAGAACTATAGAATGTGTTCCTCCACCATGAGAAATCATATTTTAATTATGTTAATTTAAAACCCGCTAAATCTTCGCTGCTTATGGCTTTTAATCACATTAGTTTAAAGTTTGTTAAAATACAGTGATATAAGAAAGTTTATAAAACTAAAAGTGCTGGCACTAGCACTCAACCACAATAAAACAAATAAAAAACCATTGCAGTATCTTAACTAAACCTTTTTAGTTACTTACTCTTACGAACAAGCTAGCCCGTCGCACGAAGTGAAAGGTGAGTAACTAACTGCACTGTAATCCAAGATCCAGGTGAGTTAGTACAGTCAGCATCAAATAATAAGTAACAACCAAAGCGCCATAAACAGGGTGAAATTTTATTGACCGTCCAATTTTTTCCTAGGCATTAGGTATAAAAAAAAATTCAGCTGTATATCGCAACACATCTTTATTACTATGGGCAGAAAGATGTGTGACAATATATCTGGCGCTTTGACTGTTATAGACTATTTGATGCTGACCCTATCATGGTACGGCTATACAATACACACACATCGCGATAATGCGAATGTTCCTGTTGGTGTCTCGTTCTTTTTGTATGTCAGATAAAGAGACGCCAACATAAATCTTCACGTCATCGCGATGTGTGTAGCCGTACCATCACATTTACTGAATGGAAAAGGAGATCATATTTCTCATACGATAATGAGCCAGGTCAGGTGTCACAATTGAGGAGTGTCTTTTTAAAAGTGCTAATTTTTTCATTATAACCATAAAAAATAATTCTTTATGAAAATACACTCCTCTACTGTGCTACGGATATAGATGGAGTATAGGAATTATACTTACATACTAGCGAGTTGCGAGCGTGTTTTCTATACAAATATCGGTTGCGACGAACTTGCTGCGTGATCGCTTTCATACAAAATACGAGTGCGTTTTTGGACGTTTATTTGGACTTGTTTTACTGCTAGTTTATATAACCGTGACTCAACCCCAGACTAGGTATTCAGTGGCATTTAAAACTCGGTAAAACTGCAATGCAACTCATCACTCAGCACTCCAACGTATTAGCTGGTTGAAGACTATAAACTAAATTTAGTTTGCTACTCCTAGCTTATACATATGTATATACGTTAGTATCTATATAGTTAGAACGAATCGACTCTTACGCTTCTGAATTAAGATTCGGATTTCTTTTCTATATACATATACAATATAGGCACATATATATGTTTTGTATACACGTCCGCCGGCGGGTCCGACGACCGGACGGAGCTTACCGCATCCGATCGACTCTCTATCGGATAAAGTGTATTACCGCGTGCTCATTCTGATCGCCGGCTAGTACCGCAGTATAATTAGCAGTAATTTTTCTTCCTACAAAAGGTGCATCGCGCGATTCGCACGCTTGAATGTGTGCGCGCCGTGTACGAACGCACTACAAGCAATGAAATAAGAATGCGTAAGAATGCTCCAGTATGGATCACACTCACACAGACGTGCTTTCGCGCGTCTGTGTGAATACGTGTCGCGCGCTCCTAAACGGCGGCGACTACTTGTTAGTCTTTATACTTTGCTAGTACCACCCATGGGTGGCTTCAAGGCCCCGCGGCACGATCGCGAAGTGAGGCACTCCTGGTACGAGTAATATAGAGTCGTCCTAATCGAGCAATACTGTTAATAATAGATATATAGCCAAGATTGGCCCACGGACGTAATTTGCGGCTGCGGTCGTCTTGTCCGCGGACACCTTTAATTAATTCAGGCCTGGTCGCGGGATTGGTTACTAAGCATAACTAGAATAACTTATTGCTTAAGGTAGGTACAATAAGGGTTTCTCCATATCTATCGACGCGGAATAAATTTATATCAGTCAGAAAAAAAATGAGTAAACAAGCTATTAATTAAAAAAATACACATACGCAAAATAAAAATCGTACTTTTAAAGCTCTTTATGGCGATACCCCACTGGAGGGTAATAAAAAATATAGTGAATAAAATCCACCATATTGATTTTTTACGAACTGTGTGTACCCAATGACACTTGCGCCATCAAGACGAATCTAATGACGCATCATTGTATCACATATGAAGACGTCATGTCCCTGAAGCAATAAGGCATAACGTTTTAATAGTTTTGTTTACCCAACCAAATACAGGCATTTTGATATTATTGCCTTTTCGAGCTAACCTAGCTTCTAGTAATGAAACAAACATGTTACACAAACAAATTCCATTACTAACCCTATAATTTAGACTAGCAATTCTTGGATATACAGTATTTTCAAAAACGTAATTTCGCTGTCATGACATATTGGCGAATACTGAGAAGATTCTGCCTTATTAGAATTGGACTTTTGGTTGCAATGTAGAATCAGTCAAGTTCTAACAAGTAACCAACGAATGCCAGTCTAATGAGGAGGAATCTTTTAAATATTGGTGGCCAGAGAAATTACGCCAGAGAAAATATACCCACATATCGATACCTTTAGACTCAAAGGGCGTAAAAGCCGTAGGTTCTAATAGCGTTTACGCCCTTGGAGTCTAAAGGTATCGATATATTCGTATTAATGTTTATACAAAAGATGGACAGTGTAATGTACTAAAAACACCTTTTGAAGCACAGAGAAAACAAATCGCTCGACGTTGTGTGTGTGTCGTATGTGTCGAACCTTTAAGGCATTTGTGTTAAAACCTAGTCCACAAACGAAGACTTAGTACACTAAACTCACATTGCATACAGAGACGTGTGCACCGGAGCGAACTTCCCTGTGAAGGTATTAAGTGTTTACCGCTCTCAGTGGGGCACTTCAAAACTTCGCCGTGAGTTTAGTTCCTAATATAATGTGACCCCTGAACTGAACTAGTAATAGCAGTGTCAGGACTGACTCACTCCGCGATTCCGTTGCGCGGGTATTATTATTAAATTTCGCCACCCATGGGTGGTAACAGCCAGCGACCAGAAAGAGCACGCGTTATGCGATAGAGAGATGGTCGGATGCGAGTGAGCTTCGTCCGGTCGTCAGACGCGAACGACAGTTTTGTTAGAGAGAGAAGCTTCTGTACGTAGTACTAATACTTATTATGCCACACCTGCAAACAACCGCTACGGAAACAGCCGCTTTCTGGCTAAGTGTAGACATAAAATAATGTACACAACACGGGAGGTAATAATGAAAGCCCTCGATTGCATATTTACGTCCCTCGCTTGCAGCTCGGGCCGCAAACATCTGCGATCTCGGCCTTTCTTTATTTTACCACCCTAGTTGTGTAATGTTCTGTGGCAGTATGTAATCGGCGGTCAAAACATGCTGCTCGTCGTTCCGACCACAGCCAAAGTATAAGGAAGGAAAAGTAGACACACTCCGGCCCTTTAGGAGCGCGCGACACCTATTCAAGGTCGAGGCGCCGGGCTGCCGTCCGGTTGCTTTGTTCGCATCCGAACACACTGCAGTATACACGTTAACGATACATTTCGCGGGAGCGAGTAAACTCTGCGACTGTGCCAACCCTACTGCAGCACTGCTTCCTAAAAGTTTGCTTGTAGCGCGTTCGTACACGGCGCGCACACATGCAAGCGGCGCGATGTACCTTTTGTCAGAAGAAATATTACTGCTACTACTACTACTATTTGCTGCTACTGTGCCACTGCAGCGTAACCTCCGAGTTTCTTCTCGGGTCAGGTTTCACATTGGAACCGGTGGTACCTAAATCATAACATTCCTAGGTGCATTCATGGTACTTACAATACAAGTTACAATAAAACCAGGTATGTTCGTCCCAAAATGTCTCATGCTGATGACACGTTAATGTTGCCATTGATTAAGAGCTTCCATAGTTTTAGATAATGTACCACCCATGATTGATTAATTATGAAATAAATTACCGGCCCGCGAAATTATTTGTTTTTTTACATGTTATTTGTGTGGGCGAATGGCGGACTGTTTTGTTTGCGAGAAAGTTGTCATTGTAAAATTATTTATATCTTGGCTACGTGAGTTTTATCATACATCTAATGGATGTATTATAAAACTTAAAAGATATAAATAATTTAATTTCGCAAAATACTTATTTACAATGTCAACTTTCTCGGAAACAAAATTACTAACACTGACATACTTATAGAAAAAGAATGCGTCCAACATAAAGGTAATAAAAAACTATAAAAAATACACAAAGATTTTCCAACTATTTGTTTATTCGGGTGAAAAGAAAACTATCTAATATTACTGTGTCAACATTCCTTTTCTTTAGAAGCAAATAAGCAAAGAAACACATTTAACTTGGATAATTTATTTTCACAAATTGGCAATATATCAAGCGTTTGACGTCAGCATTAGGGCATGCAATACCGGTTTTACTTGTATGGGCCAATACCGAGAAACCGGTTTTTCGGTATCGGCCCATACAAATAAAACCGGTATTGCATGCCCTAGTCAGCATGTCTGAGGTCAAAAGAGGTCAGTAATGTCAGTCTCGGGAAGAACATAAGTACCTGGTATTCTTTTATCATATGTGCATTTAAATATACCTAAATTGAAGATAAACAACATTGACTTTGAATATAAACTGTTGATAGTTCAGGAGTCAAATGGGTGAATCAACTTTTCTTTGCCAACAAAATTTCACCTTCTCCGGCTAAAATTGAAAGGAAATATTTATTGGGATATTTTTTGAATAAAATGTATGCTCTTTTAAAAGACAGATAATAAAGCTACGTAATGCAAATATTTTTATTTATAATTTGTTTATTATAACTTGTTTATAAGCAGTGACCCAGCGGACATAGCTGTCCCCCGCTTTTGTATGAAAATAAGGGGTTGTCCGCTGGGTTACCCTATTTATTTGTTAAAAACGAGTTTTATTTTTAATTTTACCTAATTTATCTCTAGATGTAAGATCTTGTTCCATTTAAATCATGTTAAAACATGCAAAAGGCGAACAAATAAGCAGAAAGAGCAATCTTTGCATAAAACAAAGAAAAATCGATTCACCCAAATGTAATATTAGGGACTATATTTACGGCGAAATTTTAAATGACACTACCTACACTACGCTTTACAGGCTCAGAGACGTTATTATATTTAATGAGGCATTTTATGAAAATCTAAAAAGCATCGAACTACCGCGAAGCAAAAACCGCACAAGTGCAAGCCGGAATCGCCCACCGACGGTTCCGTACAAATTTGTATAGGTACATTATAATAAAGTACCCTATACATTTTGATTCTCTTAGTAAAGTCTATTTTTTAATGATTTAATTGAAAAGTATAGTTTTCAGATTGTTTCTTATACTTGTAGTATAAGACGGTATTACTTGCCAAACCAAATTTCTTTTGAATTTTAGTTTATTTTAGAGTGTCGAAATTTACGTATTTTGCGGCATTTATGGTATCTTTTTTTCATGTCAACTTAGAAGCTTGATTTTATCACAGCTTCAGGGAACTATAAATTTGAGTATATGGTTTTATTTTCAACTCGATAACTCTGCGCGTTCCCGAGATAAAGGGTCTTGACAGACAGACGGACAGACAAATAGACGGAACACAAAGTGATCTTATAAGGGTTCCATTTTTTCATTTTGAGGTACGGAACCCAAAGAGACGCCACGCCACAGCAAAGTAGTAAAGTTTACCATCGTCAGCCGAAAAACATCCACTGTTGGACACAGGCCTCCCCTAAAGAATGCCTCCATGACCAGTCCTGTGCTCCGCATAAATTGGACATCAGCAACCTTGATCAGGTCATCAGTCCGCCTTGTAGGGGTAAGGTATAAAAGTTAAACAGTCTAGATGTTTATCAACAACGCAGTCCATTGTTTTTGCTTAATATGTCACGAACACGAATACAATAAAACGTGTTTAAAAGGCTCGTTTCGTTCTGAGATCACAGATTCACTGCACCCACCTGCACATATTGCATATTGCATAGTTGCATACGCACCCTTAACCTAATAGCCAAAAACATTGACTTGATTTCTTGTTCTTTGAGTGAATTCACAAAGGCAGCATTATTTGTAATATGTTACGTGTGTAAAAACTAGTTTAAATAAGTAACGAAATCGTGCAAATAGTTACAATATTGGCTGTCTTAGGCTTAGCACCTGTAAAAATAGTTGTAAGTGTGGAAAAAAAAATATACACCGTGGGTCCGTAGGTATAACCCGACCAACTTTAACCATAGATTCTAACAACTATTAGAAGTAAAAAAAGTTATGTGACGTTTAGTCGATTAACGCTTACTTTCCGAGATATTCATAATTTTTAAAATAAAAACACCCAAGTGTGTAACAAGCCCTAATTAATGTGATTAAGATACTTTTACTGATTTTTTAAAAATCCTTTAACTAAGCATCAATTAACCTTTGCTTGCAGTATTAGATGGTAAGCGATTACAAAGCCAAAATATTGACCTTTCGTTTCCATTTTAGCTTTTTTTCCTTTTTAATAACTTTTCCTCCAGTAAGGACATGTTTATAATGAGGGACTGAATTTATTGATTTGTTTTGTTCCATAAGACTATTAGTGTAAAATTCGACCTATGTTGATATAACGTTATTTACTTGTAATACCATCAGGAATTCGTGGTTAAAGTTGGTCGGGTTGTACGGGTCCACGGTGTATATATATTTTTACCAGAATTTGTAACTTAATTTGATTGTTGTAATTTTTTACCACCAAGTGAGAAGCAAGAATGAAACCCACCTGATGCAGAGTAGGAACTGTAGCCTGTGCAGCCATAATATAACACAAGAGGTTGCAAATACGTAGTCAAACCGAGGACATACATGCCATCAACATATTAAGTTTTCTAATATTGTATAATAGATAGACCCACGGATCCCACAGTCAAACTGTGAAAACAGTTTTGTGGGACGATGTACCTATTATTATGTATTTACCATTTGAATAAATAATAATTTTGAAGTCTTTAATCTTTACGGCAAAAAAACAAGGGCAGGGCAAAACAAAACACATAGGGAATTATTTATCAATTAACCTTAGAGCAAAGTAGATACCCTGATTACGCCATGCTCCTAATTTATTTGAGAGCAAAAAGCTTCTTCACACATGGTTTCATTAAAAGTTGATTCTCAAGGGAGACCAGGAATTTGCGATGGGTTTTTGATGACGAATTTTTTAACGCTTCGATGTGGAGGTTTACACACGTTATATATCCATTGCTGATTCTTTGAAAACGAATTTGACAAGGACGATTTCAAGTCGCATTCGAAATATGAGAGCCTTGGCCCTATGCTCTTTTTCAGGACGGCCGTGTCAGAAACTCTCCACCTGGTTGAGCTATGTTTGCACCTATTTTATATGATGCCGGATACAAACGAGGTGCAAACTTAACTTAACCGCGTATTAATTTTCATTGCATCTCCGTCGCCGGTGCTGATTCAATTTAGTTTTAATTCGCAGACTCGTTAAAGCCGCCATAAACATGCCGCTGGCGTGGACGACACTTACAGTATCTTTAATGAAAACTAACTGAGCGTAATTGTGTTGCAAGGGTTTTCTTGACTCGTTTTGTCTAGAATAGAGTCGTCTTTATTTGCAACTAGAAGACGCCTGGATGAATTTTCGAGCGTTTTAGCAACTCTTTAAAATGTCGTTACTGTTACATACAGGGGTTACATTAAACGTAGGTAAGTAATACAAATTAAGCAATTCCGGCTCAGTTAACGATAGAGAACAAAATGCACCAATTGAGTTATTAAAATACGTCACAATCACAATTAACTTTTGCTAGTTTGCTAACAGAATTAAGAAATTAAAATCTCGTAGTGTGGTCACCCCTCATGACGTCACACTTACGTGACCTGTTTGTTTATTATGACAAATAACTTTAAACAACACATAATTTTATTTTATGTTATTGAATAGTGTTAATCGGGTTCCGTTGGTACCCTACAAGGGCGTGCAGAATCGGGATTTTTTTGTATGAGAGAACCGGAAGTTCTCGGTATTGCCATACAAAATTTCCCGGTTCTGCACGCCCTATACCCTATGGAATCCTAAAAAGCACCATCACACGCATAAAGAAAAAGAGTCCTGACATCTAATAAACGTTTATAAAATAACCATAAATTTCTAATGTACAAATAAACCTAAATGGCTTCACATCCACAAATTAAGGGTAATTTCGATCTGATTAAGGGCGTTGCCATCATAATGCCCAGTTTAAAGGTCCCCATTACGCCGTAATGCCCGTGGTAATGTCACAGTAATAGGAGAAACGTACAGTGGGCCGACAAAGACGTTTAGACAAAGCAATGGTGCTGGGGCTAAAAAAACTCGATTTTCACAAAGAAGTAGTTTGTTTTTTCAGGAGTCACACATTGTGCCTTCGCAAATGTTCCTAAAGCTAAATTTCATATAAAAAAGAAAGCAGAGCCCCGACCGAGATGTTTTATTTTTGAATAATCGAAAAGTCTGAGATTCTGAAAGTTCGCCCGCAACCCTGTCATGAGTCAGTTACGAATCAACTCTTAAGACAAATTCCATAGGATTCTCTCGGATTCCCATACGATTCAATTGCTCACAGTGGCGTAGTGAGGGTGGTGCAGGCAGGGCATGTGCCCTGGGCGCCAACAAGGATAGGGGGCGCATTATACAAAAAATACCATCAATCCAAATGCGTACCCTGGGCGCCGTTTTACGTCGCTACGCCACTGTACTCATTATGTCACATTATGATATATTATGACGCCATGCTGAGCATTGTAAATATACTTTTAAAGCATTTCTACAATTGAAATCAATATTAGATTGAAACCAATTCTACAGGTACACTATGTTTCACAAATAAACGAATTGTTATCCTTTTAATCCGTAACCGAATAGCGGACTCGGCTGTCATCAGCTGTGACTTAGATTATATGGCCATTGGCCCACTGTAGCTTTTTACATTGTGGTAATGCCGTGCCGCGAACGTATAAATAACCTAAGTTCTAAACTGTGAATGAATTATTTTCACCAATTTTAGCGTTGTATAGTATTTAAATTTAATAGTCCAACGAGAGTATGTACTAGGTACAAATTGAACAGGTTTTATAACTAGGAAAAGCTATATTACCAAACATTACATAAGTACCAAATGCCACTTTTGTGGGGTGACATTTAAATTATAAAGTTATATGAATTTATGAATGTCTTATAGCACATAAGATCATACAGGAACAATACAATCAATGGTTATGTACACAATTGAACTAATCCCTACAAGGGCTCTCAGCTAACCAGAATGTCTTTAACTGTACCTTATTTTGCCTCATGTGGGTTTAGTGATAGACACGCTGCGCGTACGGAAAAAGGCGCTTTCTGGGTAAGTGTAGACATAAAATGATGTACATAACACGGGAGGTAATAAAGAAAGCCCTCGATCGCATATTTACGTCCCTCGTTTGCAGCTCGAGCCGCAAACATCTGCGATCTCGGCCTTTCTTTGTATTGCCACCCTAGTTGTGTAATGTACTAATATACACTCGTTTATTATTTAAAAAGCTCTTCACGCTATTAAATCATTCATAGATTCCATCTAAGATTTAAATCATATGGCTAAATGGGTTATTTTGGGATACTTAACGTAGTCTCGGTCTGAGATATCAAAAATTTGCATTTAAATTAGGTCTTAACCAAGTCTGCGTTCTCGACGTTTTCAGTAGAAGCTCTCGACTTTGAAACACTTTTAAACCTAGTGTTTAATCTAGAGGAGTCAGGAGACTATTGACTTAAGACTTTTACGAGTATTTGTCGCTTGTTTTAAGGTTACTTCTGTTTTACTTTCAGTAATTAATTTTAGTGCTTTTACGAAAACCTAAAGAGAACCTTCACAGCGTCACCTTGATTATAAATTTCACACTACAATAACTATCCATCTCCGGTCGAAGATCCAGGGGCAGAACCAAGACAAGATTGCAAGACAGTAGTGTTTTTTTTTTACTCTGACAGTACTTGTTAGCCTTAGTGGCTGTTGCAAAAATACAACAGGATGGGGGCTTGTGGGGATATTCTTCAGAAATATGTCTGCGGTCACCTCATTCATCTGGCCCTTTTTCATACTAAATGTATGGAGACAGAGGAATGAGTCGCAGACATCTTTCTGAAGAATAGCCCTGTGGCATTCCTAGGGATCGAACCAGGTCACTTAGCCGCGGATCACCTCGGAAGTTTCGCTGATTGCCCGAAAGTAGTGCGAAAGTGCGCATCTGAAGATAATGTTAAGGACAGAACGAAGAGAAGAGAAAGGAAGAGAGAGAGAGAGAGAGAAAAAATGATCCATCGAATGCTTATAGGAGCCGACATTGACGAGCCATAAGTGTTTTTTTTTGCCTATAACGTCGCATATGTATTTACAAAATAAAAACACTTCTAATTTCGTTGCCACAGTGATTGAAAGTACTGGGACAGAGCTGATTCTACTCCTGGCTTCCGAACAAGAACCGACAAAAACTAAAACTATAATAAAACTAAAATTAGAAAACTAGGCTGGGCTGCCGAGGCAGGGTGCCTATAGTTACATAATACAACCGTTATTTATTTTTTTTCGAAGCTGACAAACTCGCAACTCTTATGGGCATAGCGATTGTCGGACCGGGCGGGTCTAACCAGGACGCTAGCCGGACCACCCCGAGGGGTCGGACTGGGTGGGTGCTGGGATCGAACCAGGTCACCTTGTCCCGGCCCACCTCGATAGGGTCGGACTAGGTGGGGGCCTGAACGCCTGGAGTCGAACCAGGTCGTTTGGCCAACCGTTAGACAATTTGTCCGGTTATATAATCTCGGTTATCATAAGTTTATCGAGTTACAGAGCCAGTAGCGAGCTCTGGAGATGGTTCCGCAGTCATTTTAAAGTTGTATCCCGTGGGAAATGATCCCGTTAACAGGACAGGTTCCGATGGTTTAATTTACGCGCACAGTTGATTGGACATTAATTGCTTTTATATAACAGAGGAATGCGATGGACAGGCCAAATTAAAGTCAGCTGGGGCAACCTATTGCACGAATGTACCAGAAGTGTCACGAATACGAGATGGTGAATGGCGGGTAGAGTCCTACTGAACTTTCGGTTTCGGCCTATTTTCGGCTAAAAAGCGGGTTTCGGTTTTTGCTGCCATCCAGCCGAAACTACGGCTGAAACCAACACTGAACATGAGGAGCTTCGCGCTACGATCAGGCAGTCTTTATTTCAAAAACCACTTATTAATTTATTTGAAATAAGAAGTTTTAATTTAATATGTAATATTAATGATTACTTCAAATATCAGAGGCTAAATTATTAATATGTAATTTAAAAATAAAGACTGACTGATTATGATTGATTTTTTTCCTTCCCACGACAACATGACTTTATATGAAATTTTCGGTTTCTTTTTCGGCCGAAACTGAGATGAAAGCAGAAATTCGGTTTCGGCTTCGGCCGTGAAGACTACTTTCGGTTGGACACTAATGGCGGGTAACAACAATTCCTAATCGCCACTATCGATGGGCTAGAGTGATAAATGAGACAGCTAATATCTAAATACTCTCCCTCATTTCATTTGTCGCTATGAAGTGCAAACTCCATTCCATCATTATTTGCCATCCAAGTCGTCGCGCTATCTCTTTTTCGCTCTTTTTCTGTTCGATTACCTAACTATTTTGCGCTCCATTTGGTAACTCAAGTCCCAACCAATCTTCTAGTATGGCAAATAAAATGTATACCTGGATAATAAGGATATAGTATGCCCTCTGTCAGCAATACACTGTACTGCTCGTGACACCATAAATCAAGGGAGGCGAACAACTAGATGAACTGTTATCAGGAACTTTTGATTAACTGCCTTCTTGTTGCTTGTTTACCACATTGACAAGTTCCAGGCAGTTTGATGCCCTCTAACTAACTATAAGGCTAGGCGTGCACGGGTGATATTTTGTCACTGTGACAGTCGAAGTCTTACTTACCTAGCTTTTATTTTTAACAGTGCCTTGAAGCGGACTGCAGGGCTCTTGTCTAAGGGCCGATACAGACGGACTGCAACCCAACTGCAACTCCATACGATTTGTATGGGAACTGCATCACAACTGCACGCCGACGCGCCGTCGGCCTGCGGTTGTGATGCAGTTCCCATACAAATCGTAGGGAGCTGCAGTTGGGTTGCAGTCCGTCTGTATCGGACCTAAAAGGCTTCAGGAAAAGCTGAATTAAAACATATTCTAACCACTGAGAACTCCACGTAGATAACTTAATGGCAATAGAATATTTGACAACAATCAAAATAGATTAATTAACTTTACTTATAATAATCAAATTAGGTTTCCAAAACTGCTTGAACAAAATTAATTACACTCATATTCCTGAAAATTACACAAAGTAAACATAAGGCACCATGTTGATATGTTATTTCATGATAAACTACCTATGGACACTTCATAAAAAGAAGCTGATTTGAACTGTCAGCATGTAGCCTATTGTCAAAAGATTTATATTAAGATGATAATTATTGTTAGTGTTTCTTACATATCGTGGGCTAAAGTTGCAAACCCAGTAACGATACGTATATAGAAAACAATAGAAGTTAGTAGGAGGCTTGCGACTTTAGCTGACAGTATGATCTATTTTATTTGTCCAGAACTCGAAGAAGTTATCTCATCAAGTCTTTACGGGCGATGTTACAATATGTTTTGAGAATAAGTTACCAACTTTTCAAATACCATTTTACATTTAATAAATGACAATAAATATAAAATATCGCACCACAGCGACATATTTCTATTTCCGTGCTCGGGAAAGCAATTTATTTTTATTCAGAAACTATTGTTGTAACGGCTCCCTTCGGTGTCGTAAATATCGCAGTAAATATTATTTAAAAATTCGATTAAGTTATGTAGAAAACATGCAATATGCCGAGGCAATATATTGAGTATTTAGGACAAATAATACTTAGTTCTGTTAAAGGATAATAACTCCAAAAACCGTTAAAATACGGTACGAAATTTAAACTTTAAATATTTTCGTGTGCGATCGTCGTTTGTTTGGAACAAGGAAAGAGATATTATTGTAGAACATGTTATTTAATTTAGCGGTAAAGATTGTTTATTTTCCTACCGATAGTTACACGCTAGAAGGCTATCGGAACGTTCATTGTTTAGGTTTAACGTTTTGCGTCATTCGATTGGAGTCGAGAGCGGTTAAACTTAACAGAACGAAAAATTGACGGGGATATCTGAAAATGTTCAGTTAAGGAGACATATTTTGTTCTCGTGGAAGTAGATACTCAGAGGTTTTCAACAATATTTCTAGCTGTTTAAGTATTCTGCAATTTGCACTTTGAGAAACAAATTTTAGTTAGGTACATATCAAAGTACAATTATATGGCAAAGAAAAATTATATGGCGTTCACTCATGGTCCAGACCAGGACCCGGTAGGTATACCTCTGGACTTCCGGCACAGCGTCTCAACCACTGGAGTAGCCTTATCATATTTCTTTCATATAATATTAAAGTTCTAGAGATTGACACGATTCATGCCTTAAAGTTGGACAAATGCGTCCAACTTTGGCACGGTGACAGTGTCACCTCTATTGCTAATAACCGGACCTCGGAATTTAAGGGCATACGCTTGACAGGTACTAGAGATGGCCGATTTTTTTTTATTTACAGTTATGGATATCGATATTTTTGTTTTCGATTTTTTCTTCCAATATGTTCTACAATTAAATGTTCCTTGCAAGACACTGAGATGATTCCTATAAAAAAATGTTTTTCATGTTTATGGAATGGCATATTTGTTTTAAAAAAAGTCTGTGACAAATAACACTAATGAAATCCTTTACAACGAAAACTAAGTTAATCATTCATTACCATACTTAAAATAACCCTCCTTTTGGGCTTCGCCGCAGTCGGGTCATAACACACAAAGCTGGGTATGATTACTAGTTTTAGTCGGTATACGATATATTGACGAATATTGATATGAGAACTCTCTACTTGTCTTTCCATTTTGCACCAAAAACTTAAATATCTTAATGTCAAAAATGTAGAATGTCGATAAAAAATCTCTAATATATGTCAGGCGTTGGCCCCTTAAATTCTAAGGTCTGCTACCTAACGTTCAAAATGGTAATTACCTTGGCTTATATTGCACATTCTGGCCATTTCAAAATCTTTGCAGCGTGCCACGAAAACTGTAAATTCTCAGAATTTTCGGGAACATTGCGAATGGTGACGGACCCGGGGCGTGACGGGGCTGTCGGGATGTTTTATGCGACCGTAAGAGTTAATTAGGAATGTAATTGCATTAAATACCGGAAATTAACAGAGGGACTCATTGCTAACACTATTTATATGTTTACCACTAGTGGGCCCCAAACTTCGTAGGCGGAGGCGAAATAAGTTTAACGTCTCTTTTTGGCTTCGGCTTAATCGAGTAAAAAGTATCTTTGTTTTGCTCGAGTTGGCGGGGGCACTTCCGTGCCTCCAGATCTTATGTGTTAACCAGGATCATAAATCCAGGATCGGGAGTTTAAAGGAAAACAAATAAAAGTACCAAGTGTCTTTGGGTAAAATAATAAAACATAATCTACATTTATAGGTACACTAAATTCTATGGAAATTGATCGGGTAGTTTTTGCGGGCATCCTCTAGTTTAATAGATCTATTTTCTTTATATCTTCCCCTTGCACACTCACACACACACACACACACACATATATGTATATACTATAATGTATCATGCCGTGACTGTACTATGAACGTATCAGACACGGTAGGTATGACAAATGCCGGTCGGTGACGGTGACGGAACGTGCTATTGGACATAGTCTCATACTTTTCAATACAAAGAATATTAATTTTGCCTGAAACGTTCATAGTACGGCCATGGTATGATACGGTATAGTGGGCAGAGACCTTTATACTTAGATAATAATAAATAAATATTAGGGGACAGCCTTACACAAATCAACCTAGTCCCAAACTAAGCAATGCTTGTATGTACTATGTGTACTAGACAACGATATACTTACTCATATAGATAAATACATACATACATACATAGATAGAAAACGTCCACGACTCAGGAACAAATTCGTGTTCATCACACAAATATTCTCCCATACCAGGATTTGAACCCAGGACCTCTAGCTCAATGTCAAACGTCAACTTGTTGCTCTTCTCAACTACCTGCCCTAAGGCTTCACGGAACCACTGCCGAAACATTGACACGATGCCGCAGCATATGTCATGCTGAGTGGTGTCCTTTTGCGGTTGACCTGGCAGTATCATTATCTTAGTATTTTTGTATTGGTGCTGTCATTTCTCAGAAATGTGATTCTTTCTTTCTTTCAATAATAAAAATACGAAAATGGCTTATCTGCTGCAATTGAAAAAAAAAATGTTTTCAGCAAAATGTTACATTGCTCCTGTTTATTTTATTTCATTCATTATTATTATATATATTTCGCCTTAGGGTGAGATTGGCATATACGGTCTCTTTGCGGTCTCTGTGCGCTATAGATGAGAGTACGGAAAAAAGAAGAGATATGTCTCTTCGGTTTTGTCATCGGAAAAAGATCGCGTGCGGGCGAATAATATATTCAATACCTATAAAAGGAAAACGAAAAGAAGACCACGACCAAAGGCCTAAGGGGGTAAGTTTAGGGCGATCATTTATTTATTATATTTCCACAAGACCATCAACGAGACGGATCAGAGTCCGTGAAGTTGAAAACTCAAAAGAAAACCAGTGCGCTTTGTTCGAGGAACAGCTCCACCTTCTCTGATCCAACCAAGCAAAGGGCAAACCCCTAAAAAAATCCAGTGTCTACTCTTGTATCTAATCTAGAATCTTCGATCTACATCTAGTGGAACTTTAATTAGCATTCCTAAGGGCTCTGTTGAGCTGACCTCGGACTAGATGCTACGAGAATATCGGAATTTAATTCCGGCCAAGAAACTGTCGGAAAATAAGTTACGCAAAAACTTATTCCGGACATGAGATACTTAATATTGTTTTCTAGAAATAAATACCGCAGTAGGTACCTATAATCAGTAGTCTAATATTGGACTACGGCGTAATCCTAATCAGCCATGCCCATGCATCAATCAATAAATCAATTAATCATACCGATACCTTTGGGTTCAATTGGCGTAAAGGACATTTTGGCGAAAATGAGTTATATATACAGTTTTGTTCAGAATTTCAAGCCCTACCGTTCTGTGTAGTTAAAATTTCGATATCTTTAAAAAAAGTGCCTTTACGACCCAGTTTTTATTCATCGTATTCGCAAAACTAGCTCAGGTTAAGGGACGTAAGTGTCAAGTTATAAAATACGAATTAAAAGGTGTATCGTAAAGTACGCCGGCAAATATGAATACTGTCGTATATGACCTATTTTTTTCTTGTTGTCCTTTAAGCCCTTCGTTTCTCATGATTACTTTCCATAAGCGCATAGTCGAGGTGGGCGTTAAGGACATGTTTTACTTTTACTTGTCCTTTACGACCTGCTTTTAAATTATAATACCGTAATTTGATAAACCGAATAAGGTTGTAAAGGCCAGGTATTATTTTACACGTCCTTTACGACCTGCTTAAAAAATGATTACACCATTATTTGATAGAATTAAGGAGGTTGTAAAGGGCATGTATTCTTTTACACGTCCTTTAAGACCTGCCTTCAAATTATTATACTTGTTTACACACCGTAATTTGATAAATTGAACAGGGCTGTAAAGGGCAAGTAGTCTTTTATTTGTCCTTTAAGACCTGCCTTAAATCTAATTATAGCACATTTTTTAAAGAAGAGCAGGGTTTTATAGGGATTAGCCTTTATTTTTGGCATTTATTGCCACAAATGTGTGTCTAAATTCTGAAATAAAAGCAATTTACGTAATCGTAAAGGTCTAAACTATCGATACCTTTAATTGGGTTCAATTGGCGTAAAGGACAAAACGCTGGTTTTGAGGAGAAGCAAAAAACAGTTTTATTTTACAAAAAATGGCTACAGTATTTTGGTTTCTCGACCTATACTTTCGACATGTATATGAAAAATATTTGAAATGCCCGTATCTTTAACCTGTGATGGTAGTTCTAGCTGTAAACAATGTATTATGGAAGTTAGATGTCCTTTACAACTGGTAAAAATGCTGTCAATGTCATTTACACCCGTGACTTTTTTAGACATTTGGAAATGATGGGGTTGTAAATGACGGTCTCAGATGACTTTGTTCCAATTTCGGGGCGTAAAGTTAAGAGCTATGTAATAAAAATTGACAGTGTTCAACTTAATTTACCTTAAAGAGACTTGAAAAATGTAGAAAAAGATGATGAATTCATTATTTTTCATACTATTATACTTATTGTTTACATTAACAGTGTTTTACTCACTAGGTACTCGTCCTTATGATTGACATCCTAATGTCGATAATCATTAGCCACTATGTCACTTCCATTATTATGATTTAGTGCTATTGGAAGAGAGTAAAACACTAGTAGGACATTATTAAGTTGTTAAGTTTATTTTGTAATGTGATATGTATGTTAGTTTGTAAGTTAATCTATGGGCCTTTGATGCCGGAAATAAATAAATTATTATTTTTATGTCTTTCCCATACACGAGACAATGGTGTCCCGGCCCTTTGGGAGGCGTGCGCGGAGCCGGAGCCAACGCGTAGAGGCCTTTTCGACAATTTAATGAAAGGCAAAGTATACACCCAGCGGATGCTGTCCCTGCCCGTGTCATGGGACGCACGCAGAGACAGCCCCCGCCAGATGCAAGGACTATTGTTGATTGATGGAATCTAACTCTACTGGGCTATGGCGGTGGAAATATGGACTAAATACTGGGTTATGGATTGAGACATGACGGCGCCTGTCAGGAAAAGTGTCTCGTGGCTTTCGTGGCACTGACAGACCGTGACTTGCCCTCCGCTGATGGGCCCCTGTTAAATAAATAGCGACATATGAGCAATGGCCTAGCTAGGGGCAACACCGGTGCCGAGGACTGCAGGGTGTCGAGAGGTGTGCTGCGCTTTCTCCGAGGGTACTCGCGGCGTTATGCCCTTTAACACTTCCACGCCTGGAGCATATAGCTCTCGCGACTCCACTCTGGACGGCCGGTTAAGGCAAGCCAGAGGCGGAGGTCCTTACACTCTTACCCATGAACCCTCCCTAAGGACCCCCAGGAGCACTCGGGTACGTGGGGTCGCTACTCCCCAACAGCTCGCCACAAGCTGCCCTGCGTTAAAATGTCAATTCACTACCCAAATGATCCCACCACCCTCGCCAACTGTACTCTGTAGTAGCGTCACTTACTGACCGCGCATACAATTTATGTGACGGGGATCATTTGGGTAGTGAATTGACACATTTAAAGAACGTTCTACAGAGAAATGGTTATAATGGGCGGATTATACCACCTAGACGCGCCGTTTTGCCTAAGCACCTGGACTATAAAGTTGAACGACAACCGGCGTACCTACCATAAATGTAAAGGGAGTGACAGATAAAGTTGCTAATATTTTAAAGAAGTTCTTGGTGAAGACTGTCTTCACTCCCCACAGAAAACTGGCACAATATCTACGTACGCCAAGGGACCGTTTTCCGCTTGAATGCCCAGGTATTTACAAAATTGACTGCAGCTGTGGTAGCTCTTACATAGGTCAGAATAAGCGCACTATCTCATGCCGTATAAAGGAGCACATCCGAATGTTTAAAAACAACGAACCTCGGAAATCGGCAATCGCTGAACATCTTCTGAACGCGGAAACGATTGGATTGAGTTGCACAACCCATAGATCCTCTCGCTCGACCGAAAAACACTATATACCCAGAATGGTTAAGGAAGCTATTGAAATCCTCAAGTATAAAAATTTCAACCGGGAAGACGGGTTTCAATTGTCGAGCATCTGGTATCCAGTGATCCGTAAGTTCTCCAAGGGAAAAAAGACATGTTCAGGAGTAAATACGCGAAGTGATACTGTAAGTGTTGTGTGTCGTGAACGTGATCGAGTTCCAAGTGAGAATGCGGACGGTAGTAGTATGAATAACGCGAAGCGAACCCGAAAGAGGGTAGATCGCTATGGTGTGTGGGTAGACTACAACTAAAAACTCGCTGCATGTCAGTTACTCCGTGATAATGGCGCTTGCAATAGTGCCGAAATATCGGGAACTCACAAAAACAAACATACATGGTAAATATCCCGTCGTTAATAGTAGTTATTATGCCTAGCTGAATTCATCATCTTTTTATACATTTTTCAAGTCTCTTTAAGGTAAACTAAGTTGAAAACTGTCAATTTTTATTACATAGCTGTTAACTTTACGCCCCAAAATTGGAACAAAGTCATCTGAGATTGTCATTTACAACCCCATCATTTCCAAATGCCCAAAAAAGTCACGGGTGTAAATGACATTGATAACATTTTTACCAGTTGTAAAGGACATCTAACTTCCATAATACATTGTTTACAGCTAGAACTACCATCACAGGTTAAAGATACGGGCATTTCAAATATTTTTCATTTACATGTCGAAAGTATAGGTCGAGAAACAAAAAAACTATAGCCATTTTTTGTAAAATAAAATGGTTTTTTGCTTCTCCTCAAAACCAGCGTTTTGTCCTTTACGCCAATTGAACCCAAAGGTATCGATACTTAATTGCACACCAAAATAAAAATTACAAAGCAAACTCATATAAAAACAGTGATAAACAATAGGCCGTCTTATCGCTAAAGAGCGATCTCGTCCAGACAACCATGCATCGTCAAAGAGCTGCGCTTCTATCGGCGTGATGTGTGTGTACCACGCACACATATATCGCGCGATGTACTTTTCTATTGAAGTATAACTACCGGTTTTACTGTGTAAATACAGTTTTTCTTGGCTTACAATTACAATGCAATGCAAAGGGAAGATGTAAAATTATGTTCACACCACAATTATTTTCTACCTCAAACAAAATTATTGAAGACAATCAGTCCGGACAAAATTCTTTTTGAAGCCGCTTGTCGAAATTGGGGCACCATGTGTCCCGGTCAACCCGTCGTCTCCGGGGGACTCGGTTGCTTTAATTGAAACGGTATTGGCTTGTAAAGTGCAATTTCCCGGCCGGCGCGCCGCCTGGGACCGGGGGCTATTATCCGCGGGAAATCGGCTTCATTAGTACAGGAGGAAAATTATTATGAAAAATGAATGGATTTTCATGTGATAAGGTAGACGGCCTAGCTCGCAGTGGTGTGGCGTCCATAGAACTCGATTCCCATCGGCTTGCCTAATATTAGGCAGTTCAGCACTTAATTCTAGTGCTCTTAGAGAAATTTGAAGCCAAAGCTGCTCCGGCTTGCCCAAGGATTTCTTCAACGCCGCGCCACTTCTAGCTCGACACTCGACAGTCAGTGTCCCAGTGGTTGTCATCTTGAATATTTAGTCATTGGCAATAGAAGAGACAGAAGGGAGAGAAGGGTGTTGATTATTGGGCATCATTATCGTGTCGAGTACTACACTGAGAGAAATCGGCTTAGCAATTTGAACAAGTTCGACTTGTTAAGTGGTTATCTGTTTGAAATAAAATTATTTTGGTCAACGGAAACAAACGCAATATTGAATATACAAGTCGATTTAGTACAAAGAACAAGATTAAACTTGTTGACCGGTATTTAGTTGAAACAATCAAACATTTGTTTGAAACAACATGCTTCATATTGCTTTGACAAAATCGAATTGTTCAATCAATAAAAACATAAACTTGTAGTATTAATAAGATGGTATCACGTTAAACGAACAAGACTGTTTGTTTATTTCAACATTATATGTAGTTGAAACTACATTAAGTTAAATGTTAAATGATATCTTGTTCAAGTAACGTTACAGGCAGTTGAAACAACATGACGTCATTTCAAATTGACATTCTCTCAATTGTAAGATCAACATAATACATAACTTGTTAAGGAAACTACATTAATTACAAACTTGTTGCATGAACGTGATGGTATCTCTTTAAACCAACAAGGACTGTTTGATTATTTTAACATTATATGTTGTTATAACTACTTTGCGATAAAACAACTTTACAGGCGGTTGAAATAACATGACGTCATTTCAAATTGACATTTCCTTGATTGTAAAATCAAAATTATAGTAGGTAGGTACTTTCCTTATGTCCTATCGATTCAAAATTTGATACCGTGTTACTTTAATGATATTGAAAGTATATGGTAAGGTAACCATGACCTGATCAGCCGTTTGAAGATCATCAGCTCTTATGCAGACCTACTTTAAAACGGACAAAATAAAAGTAAAATTAAACATTTTAAAAAACTAACAAATAATATTTTAAACCTATTATAATTATTACCGTCACATATATTTATGTAAGTTTATAGCAAACCGTATGACATCCACCATTCCCGCGCGATCTAGCCGTGGGCCGCTCGATACGCAGACTAAAGCGCCCGCGCATTTCCGTCTCGCTCTCGCTCGCACAGTTGGTGAAACAGTCGCCTACCAACGCTGCTCGCGACCGGCCACGGTTTGACACGCGTGCGCGCTATATCTTTTCTGGGCTAACAATCCCACTTTTGTTTAATTTTGTAAATTGTGTCGTGTGTGTCAATAAACTATTGAACAGACCGCGGTTTCTTTACCACGCGCAGACCCTGCTTAACCTCTCATATATGGTGCTCCAACGTTTTATGTGACAAGTTCGAATAGTGCAGTGAAAGAACATAAATACTATCTTAACCACGTGTGTTAAACGAAATGCCGATTACAAGAAATAGAGCGAAGAGTCTTGATCGAATCGAAAACGACCGATCGACTTCGCCGCGTAGCCCCTCGCGCGGCGCGTCTGTATCGACGACGAGCGCGGCGCCGCGGCCGCCGGCACGTCCGCTCCTGCCTGTTTCGTCGCGTACCACGGCACAGGCCGACATCGCCTTGTTTTCCAACGAAAGTGTACAAACTATAATTTATAATTTGTCATAAATAAATAAGACCTTAAAATACTTTTTGTTTCTTTACAAGTATATTTAAAGATTATTCCTTTGCGACACCAACGACGTAACTCAAAATGAGATGCGGTTAAAGGCTGTAATGCGTTGAATTAAAATTGTATACACATACACATTATACTTTTCTTTGAGTATGTCGTTCTTGTCGTATATACATTGTAAGTTAAATTTCGTACTTGTTCTATCTTGTTTGTTTGTTATTGATATATTTAATGGAATTGCATATTGTATTTTTGTTATTATCTGTGAGTTATTTATGTTTTGTTGTTAAAGTTTCCATCTGAAAGTTGAACGAAACATAAAAAACAAACATGTAGCTTGTTATGTTACCTTGTTGAATCTGCATTATTGGCATGTTCTATTTACAGTTATAGTCCGACCGCTTTAGGCCTCTCACAGACTGGCGCGGCCTGGCCGCGGCGGTCAATAGTAAACTTGTCATTAGCTGTCAAATTTACTATTGACCGCCACCGCAGGCCGCGCCAGTGTGATTCAGGTCTAACTCAGTCCTCGCCTGCGCCAAAGGGCGAGTGCAGGGGTATGACGATAAAAATCGTCATACCCTTGCACCCGCGCGGCGCGCAGGCGAAGACTGAGTGAAGCGATCGGACTAAACCGTAAATAGAACAAGCCAATAATGCAGATTCAACAAGGTAACCTAACAAGCTACATATTGATAGAACAAGCACGTACTGTAACTACAACAAGATAAAATAACAAACTGCTTGTAGATTCAACAAGCTAGTCATGTCACAACAAAATGGCAAGCATGTTCAAACAACAAGCCGAGCATGTTGGAACTACATGCTCAACACGTAAGAATAACAAGGCAGACTAACAAGCTGCTTGTAGATTCAACAAGCTAGTCATGTCATAACAACATGTCAAGCATGTTCAAACAACAAGCCGAGCATGTTGGAGTTGGAACTACATGCTCAACATGTAAGAATAACAAGGTAGACTAACAAGCTGCTTGTAGATTCAACAAGCTAGTCATGTCACAATCTACAAGCTAAACTTGTAAAAACAATCGGAAACTTAACGTAAATTCAACATGACGTAACATAGAAAGAACATGATATGTAGCTTGTAGAATCAACAAGTTACACTTTACAAGATCAAAGTTGTAGTTTCAACCAAAGAGCACGTAGGCGCTATTTTAACCCGAAAACTTGTTGAAGCAACGTGAAATCTGGTTGTTTTTTCTCTCAGTGTAGGACGTTTACGGGCCAAAATTCTTTTTAGTGGCTAAAATAAACCGATAGATATTTTAACAAAATTGCAGATGTCTCGTAATATTTTTAGTGCAGTTTTACGTTAGTTCTCAACCAGGCCTCGATGTTTATTATGAATTATTTTAATATTTTCAGCTTTTATAGCAAAAAATGTCATTTCTTACTCAAATTACCACTGCGTTACCAGTCCCCGTGTCGCCTCCAATTTAGTGTCCACTGCGTTACCAAAACATTGTTTTTTACATTCATATCCCACATTTCGAGAAAAGTTATCATTCAGGGTGAGCGTATTACAAAATCATATGTTTTTGGATATTACACTAACGGGTTAGAAATTACCTACGTCGAAATAAATTTGGCCCTTACCTTAACTGATAAACTTGCATCATTCCACAACACAAAAACAAATGACGTAAATGACGACACGTTTAGCCTAATGAGGGTGACACGGCCTAAGTAGCATGACGTGCCGGGTTCAAATCCTGGTAAGGGCAAATATTTCTGTGTTGAACACGAATATTAAATTTGTTCTTGAGTTATCTATCCATTTAGGTATTTATTTATCCGTGTATGTATATCGTCGTCTAGTACCCATAACAATAAATGCAAGCATTGCTTACTTTTGGGACTAGATCGATTTGTGTAAGATTGTCCGGAAATATTCATTTATAAATAAACCTAAAATTCATATTGTTGTTCCAGGTACAGATATGCCATCATAACCTGAAAGTGCCACGAAAATGTGAACAGACTACATGGTTTCTATCGAGCCACGCCATGACGCACACAATGAAAGCCACGTCATCAACGCCACCCTCGCCTTCGTCTCGAGCGCGCTCGCGAACGCGACGCTCGAGAATACCACTACAGATGGGATGCCGAACGATAACTATACGGAATACGCAGAGATTCCTTATTACATAAAAGCGACGTCGATGAGTTTTTGCATAGTTATAATGTGTTTGGGAGTGATCGGGAATGTGATGGTGCCGATAGTGATTTTGAAGACGAAGGACATGAGGAACTCGACGAACATTTTTCTGGTAAACTTGAGTATCGCTGACTTGATGGTGCTGCTGGTGTGCACGCCTACGGTCCTGGTGGAGGTCAACTCGAAACCCGAGACCTGGGTGCTGGGGAAGGAGCTATGTGAGTACTTGTTCTATAATGATAATGCTACTGAAAATTAAGGACATGACGAACTCGACGAACGACTAGAAGTCGGAGATGTAAGTGCATCTTTAGTCACGTGAGTAACTTTTTGAGTTATAGCGGTTTGAAAGTTAGTCATCGGGAACAATTACTATGGTAATCATTTTTTATAGAGTCAAAAATATATGAATTTTTTTGGGATATCCACCTGTAATAAAGTGGTAATTTGACTAGACATGTTCTCTCCGTGTATCTTTCAATATTGTACGTAACTAATGATAACACAGAAATCACGGAATTAGTTATAGGTTTACGTGGGCTGATTTTCCGTAAAGCCTCGACGTCTGATACTCATTATTACGCCTATTTTGCGTGATGGGTAGTAATCCTAGCAGACCCTTGATGTTGCTGACTTCTGGAGGTAAACTCGGAGACCCGATGTTTTGTGTGATGCAAGGAATAAGTTATGAATGAATAAACAGGACCATTGGTTTCAATTTAGATATCAAAATTTTAAACAATATAACGCAATAGGTATACGTATACGAATTTGTAAGACTCATCTGCCAAATTATCGTTCCTGATTTTAACACATGTCTAATAAATCGAACTACTATATACCACTTTATATATTATGTAGTTATCCCTTTCTATGTTCGTACTTGTTTTTAATAAGTATATTCGTAATATGTATTGGTAGTTTGATGTTATTTTATGTTGTATATAAATATAATCTTAACGATAAAATCGATTTTTAATAAAACTAGATTTTCATTGAGTTTTAATTAAAATTTAAGGACGTTAGTTGTACCGCCCACAAGCTATCTGCTTTGCCGTAAAGTTAACTGGTAGAGAACGCCCTATGGCATTAAGTTCGCCTTTTGTACGATAAGTTTTCTTTTGTGCATTAAAGTTTAAATAAATAAATAAAAAAACTACAAATACGAGTAAGACCTATAGGGTTCTCACTTTTATTTAAAATTACTCTGTCCCGACGATCAGTATAGACGACCATTTTGGTCAGTCGGAAATGGTACAAAGGCTCTGAGGATCACTCGACCCCCATATTTCAGAGGTCAGGCCGTCGCGATAAGTTTATCCATTTAAGTAGCGATGCGCCAAAAACACTCGGCAAAAACCACTTTTCAACTCATTATCAATTTAACTCGAACTTTATCGACGTTTTTAACAAAAACACTAGTGACAGTTGCGATATAAGTGAGTTTGTCATTTTCGTTTTGCTTTAATTTGAACCTTACTGAAGTTGTAATAGAACTGAAATTCCTTCTATAACTTAAAGGAATTTGTGACCTTTATTCTCAAATATCAAATTGCGCTTCACGCTTTAAAATTTCACGCGTAATCAAATACTCGTTTATAAACACAAAGGTTTTTATCTACCTTATAATAAAAAGGTTGATTTAATATGAAACTCATACACACTTACCGCGTTTTGCGTTTGAGTGATCTATGAGCTATATTGATGAATGAAAATATCTAAATGGGTTGACACTAAAAACTAGTGGCAAAAATCAATAAGTTTCATAGATACATAATTTATTTTTTCACGTAAGGTAGGCGCCCGAGTGCTTGACTCTGTCCTAGTTGCTGCCATCTTGAATGTTAAGTTATAGGTTATAGGTTTACGCGGGCTTGTTTTCCGCAACTCGACGACAAACATGCGCCTATTTTGCGTGATGGGTTGATGGCACTACTCTTGCCAACCCAACTCTACCAGAAAGCCTAGCAGACCCTTGACGTTGCCGACGACTTCTGGGAGTGACCTCGGTGTTCCGAGGTAGTGTGCCCGGTACTTGGCCACCCCCGGGCATTCGAGAATGACGTGGGCGGCTGTTTCCTCCTCCTCCATGCAGGCTCTGCACAGAGGGCTGTCAGTAACACCTAGAGTGAACAAGTGTTTGTTTAGTAGGGCATGTCCAGTGATAGCTCCAGTTAGAAGACGGAGTTGTGGCCTCTTTAGCTGGCGTAGCTTCCGTGACAATCCGGGGTTGATTGTCGGGAGGGCCTCTCTGGCTTGCCTGCAAGTACCCAAGTTAGACCAGTAATGTTGCTGTTCTACCTTCGTGTTATTCCGCAGTGTGCTGCGCAGCCACGCGAACGGTAGAGGTACTATTGGTTCCGGTCCCTCGACCACCATTTCCGAGCCTCCTCTCGCCAGTTCGTCTGCCGCGTCGTTGCCACGCGAGTTGCTGTGTCCTTTGATCCACTGTAGGGTTATGTCGTTGTGGTTACATACCTCTGACAGGGCTCGATGACACTCGTATATGAGCCCTGAGGTTGCAGTGTAGCTCTGCAGGGCTTGTAGAACTGACCGGCTATCAGAGAGTATGCGGATGGGGTATTCCGATACTTTCCTTGAGGCGATTGCATGTGCCGCCATTATGATGCCCATACATTCTGCCTGGAAGACTGTGTTGTGGGCTCCTAATGGCGTCGAGATATGTATGTTGAGGTCCTCTGAAAATACTCCAGAGCCAGTGCCTGACCTTGTTTTGGATCCATCAGTGAAGATTCTCAGCTCCCTAGGGTTGAGACCTTCTCCGGGGTCCTCGTGGAGTTGTATTTTGTACTTTTTGTCGAAGACGTATTGCTTGGGTATCCTATCAGTCGCCGCTTCAATAAGTGGCTCCTTACTTACCGCCTCGTAGAGGATTTCGGTATGCGGTACCCTCGCTGGTCTCCAGAGGTTCAGTTTCTTTAAACGTATCGCCGTGGTTGCGGCCTCCTGTTTTACAAAGAGGTGCAGCGGCGGTAGGCCTAGTATTGCTTCCAGGGCTGCTGTGGGTGTCGTCCTCATGCATCCCGTGGTCGCCATACAGGCCAACCTCTGGAGTCGTTGTAGTTTGGCCTCGACGGTGGATAGTTTGGTACGTGGCCACCATACTACCGCGCCGTAGCTTATCATTGGTCGGATGACTGCCTGGTAAAGCCATAGAGTGATTTTGGGGTTGAGGCCCCAAGTTTTACCTACCATTCTACGACATTGCCAGAAAGCGACTGTAGCTTTGTCCAGTTTGTTGTTCAGATGGTTGCTCCAATTTAACTTGTTGTCTAGTATTACCCCTAGATACTTAACTTCAGTGGATAATTGGAGCTCTGTATTAAACAATTTTGGGAGGCGGTAGTTGCCCAGATTGCGTTTGTTGGTGAACATTACCAGTTCCGTCTTCTTAGGATTGACAGTAAGTTCATTGTTGTTGCACCAGCGTTCCACGATCACCAGTGCAGAGCGGGTGACGTCGCATACCGTACCTGCGTTGTTGCCGCTCGTCATTATCACTATGTCATCGGCGTAACCTACCGTGTAGTAGTGATTGTCGTTTAGTGTAGCGATCAAGTCGTTTACCACCAAGTTCCATAGGAGAGGCGATAGGACGCCTCCTTGGGGGCAACCCTTGGCTACTAAAGCTTGTTGTACCTCGCCTGTTTGGAGTCTGATGACTCTTTTACTGAGCATGTTGTTTATCCATTCGACCATGACTGCATTGGCTCCATGTCTTACCAGTGCCGCTGCTATGCTGGTGAATTTGGTCTTGTCGAAGGCACCTTCGATATCTATGAAGGTGCCTAGGCACATACCTTTGTCTCTGATCGCCTCCTCCAGCTTGCAGACTACTGCGTGGAGTGCCGATTCTGTTGATTTGCCCTGGCTGTACGCATGCTGCTGAGGGTGTAGTGGTACTCTTATGAGCGCCTTCTCCCTCAGATCCCTGTCGCAAATCCTTTCCAGTGTTTTCAGTAGAAAAGAGGTCAAGCTGATAGGCCTGAAGGATTTAGGATCTGAGTAGTCACTTTTACCTGGTTTGGGTATGAAGATTACCTTGACTTCTCTCCATTGCATCGGCACATACCTATGTACTAGGCACGCTACCATGATGGTCGTGAGTATCTGGATGAATTTCTCACCGCCCCACTTAAGTAGGGCTGGGAAGATTCCATCCAGTCCCGGAGATTTGTAGGAGTCAAAGCTGTTTATGGCCCACTGTATTTTTTGTGGACTGATTACCTCGTGTGTCTGTTGCCACTCCTCCTCCGTCGGAGTGGTCACCACGTCCGTCCAGCTCACTGACCGTAGTAACTGGCAGTCTGGGAAGTGCGTTTGCACTAGTGTACATTCCGCCTCCTCTGGTGAGCTGGTGAAGGTGTTGTCTGGCTTGCGTAGGGATCCCAGGGTGGCCGTTGCCTGGTTAGATAACACTTTCCTTACCCTGTTAGCCTGTACGCATGTTTCGATGTTGGAGCAGAAGTTGCGCCATGAGCTCGTACTTCTGTATCTGAGTCTTTTTTTGTACCTGGACTTGGTCTCTTTGTAGTTGTCCCAGTCCTGGTCCGTACCTGTGTTCATAGCTCTGTTGAGCTGTTGTCTCATCTTTTTCCTGAGTCTATCTAATTCCGGCCCCCACCAGTCGGCTTTGTTGCCACGGCTGCCTGTGGGAGTAGATAGAGGACATGTCTCTTGGTAGCAGTCCATGATGGTGCTCGTAAGGCTGCTTACCTGCCGTTCTATCTCTGCAGCACCCTCTAGTCTGGTGGGAACCTCTGCCTGCGACAGGGCTTGGCCTAGTCGCTTCGCATATTCGGAGCGATCCGTTCTGCGCGGGTTCCTCCTAGGGGTGGCTTCGAATGTTTTTACCTGAAGGTCGAATCGAATCCATCTGTGATCTGAACATGACACCTCTTTTGAGACCTGCCAGTTTGAGATGTTGTTCGTCGCCTCCTCAGTTGCTAGTGTCAGGTCAATGATTGTCCTGCTTCGTCTGTTAACGAATGTTGGTTCTGATCCAGTATTGAGTATATTAAGATCTGTCGTGAATAGGTATTCAACTAGTTGCTTACCTCTGTCGTTGTTTGTCCTCATGCCCCAGAGGGTGTGATGGGCGTTCGAGTCGGTGGCCACGATGAGTTCGAGCCCCGCCTCTTCGCAGTAGTTCACCAGCCTCGTCATGTCATGCGGCGGTGGGACGTCCGCCTCTGGCATATACACCGAGGCTACGACCACCTCCTGCAGGCTGGTGTGTTGCGCCCCGTGCACTTTTATAGCACACAGATCTCTAGAACAGAAGCTTGTTAAGGGCTGCGCATGTATATTTCTAGTGACGTAAATGCAGGCCCGGGGGTTATCCGGGCCCGTGTTTACTATGAGCTTACCTCCTATGTTGCGGAGTCCGCACACAGTGCCTTTCCTGACCCACGGCTCCTGGATCAGTACTACGGCGGTGTCGTTGACCTCCAGCCATTTCCGCACCTGAGCCGTCGCGGTTTCGCTGTGGTGGAGGTTGGCTTGGAGGACTTTACAACTCGGAGAAGGGGATGCCGCCATCGGAGTCATCCTCTCCCACCGACAGTCCGTCCTCTGCCTCCTCGCCAATGGCCAGCTTGCCCAGCTCCGCCGTGCACTCCTCGCCGCTTTCCGTGAGGTCTTGGAGGAGTTCCTCCTCGTCCTTCTCGGAAGCGGGGTCGGCTGGTACTGGGACTGGGGACCGGGGCAC
The DNA here is from genome assembly GCA_947034925.1 of Eudemis profundana. Taxonomy (NCBI): domain Eukaryota; kingdom Metazoa; phylum Arthropoda; class Insecta; order Lepidoptera; family Tortricidae; genus Eudemis; species Eudemis profundana. Next base: position 4,884,669 of record OX344813.1, read on the forward strand.
TACAGTCACCTCTTCCTCTGTAGGCTCGGTCTCCGTAGCTTCGTCCATCGGCTCGGTTTTAGTGGCGTCGTTGGAGACAGTGCTGCCGGGCGGTGGTTGTTCTACGTACCTGCCTCGTGGCCCCTGGAACTTGGCGTACACCGAACCCAGCATAAAGCCGAGTCGGCGTTCGTGTTCCACGAGCGGCTGCACCACCGTCTCCGGTATGCTAACGACAGCAAACGTCTCCGTCTCCTGTCGCTCGACTTTATGGAGTGCCCAGCGGTCGATCTCGGCCCACCGGTTCTGGTACCGGAGAATCCGCGCGACCGCGCGGAAGTCCTCCCAGTGCCCGGGGAACAAGATGCCGCAGCGCACCCTGCGTGGTACCTCGCTCTGCCGCTTCACGACGACCTGCTCCCCCGTGGAGAGGGTGATGGTCGCCACGCTGCGCTTGAGCCATGTTAGTGTGGCCTGGTCCTCGCACCACAGCCTCAGGACTCCGTTCGCTGTGATCGGTCTCCCTCGGAACAGTGGCCCGAAGGATTGGCTGCTGCTGGGCTGCGATGCCTCCTGCATGAGCAGGGCTTGCAGCTGCTGTTGGACCTCGTTGGACAGCTGCTGAGTGAGGTTCCCTGTAGTCGCCGTGGTAACAGCAACCAGCAGGTCTGCCTTGACAGCGTCCGCATAGGCTGTCGTCTGTGGACCACCCGTTGAGTCGAACCTCTGCCTCTTGGGGTCGCCTCTTGGAGAGATGGTCTCATCCAGGCGAGGCCGTTTGGCAGAGGGTCTGGTCCTACCTTCTGCTCCTGTCCCTGTAGACGGGGCACGACCTGCTACTGGTTGCCCAGCGGCTGTCTGCACCACCGTCTTTTTGGGAGCACCTACCTGTTGTGGAGGCGCCGGAGCTGTCTTTAAGTCCTCCGCAGCTCGTCGCTGCCTGGACTGTCTGCGCTGTTTTTTGTTTTTCTTTCTCTCCGGGGCTTCCCCAACGGATCCAGGCTCCTCCCGCGTGGCGGGTCTTACCTTTCTCCTCTTGGGTCCCTCGTAGAGAGTCCATCCAGCGTCAAGCTGCGAGGATGTGTCTTGTATGTTAGGCTCCACCATAGGCGTCAGCTCCGGAGTAGCGGATTGCTCCACTCCCGAAACGACCTCCTTGGTTTCGCCTGGTGTGTCTAGTAAGGGCTCGGTACGGCCTTTCGCCTGCGCCGAGCCTGTCTTGGTTGTCGACGCGCTAGGTTTCAAAGCAGCCAGTTTCCCGGCCGCCTTTCTGCCTCGCACGGACTGTTTTTTGGTTTGGGGCACTGCAAGAACAGCACCGCCACGTCGTGTCTTGTGTGAGGGCACTGTATGCACAGCACCGCCACGTTGTGTAGGGTGTGAGGGCACTGTAAAAACAGCACCGCCACGGTGTGTTTTGCGTGAGGGCACTGTGGACACAGCACCGCCACGGCGTGTAGGGTGTGGGGGCACTGTATACACAGCACCGCCACGATGTGTGGGGTGGGGGGGCACTGTAGGTACAGCACCACCCCGGTGTGTACTGTTGCCTCCTCGGGCCGCTTGCGCGTCCTTGAAGGCACGTGTTGTGGGGGGCGGTACTGTATTCACAGCGCCGTCCCTTGGGTGTGTGTGAAGTGTGGAGGTGGAGGGCGGTACTGTATACACAGCGCCGTCCCTCGGGTGTGTGTGAAGTGTGGAGGTGGAAGGCGGTACTGTATTCACAGCGCCGTCCCTCGGGTGTGCGTGATGTGTGGAGGTGGAGGGCACTGTATTCACAGCACCGTCACTTCCGTGAGTGTGTGTAGTGTGTGTGTGGGGTATTGGATTGTTTAGAGTCCATGTTGTGCGTGTTGTGATCTTCATCTCTCGAGCTTCCCACCCGCCGTGGAGCCCGCACCTTTGGGGATGTCGCATTGACACCAGGACTACCCGAGAGATATAGACGCGGTTGGTTGGGTCTCATGCGCGACATCAGGAACTGCAGACGTGTGGCTGAAAAGAACTATCCAGGCTCCTCCAGTGGTTCCACACGCCCTTGCTCCGTCAGCATGGCCGATCCCCAGTGTCCTCCCGGAGGACTCCCCCCGCGTCTCGCCTGCGGACCGTACCCACCTCGACCGTACGGGACGCGCGTCCACTTCCCTGCAGTGGCTAGTTGCAGGGCTACCGTTTAGCAGGAAATCCAGACCAAAGGGGGCGTGTTGTCTCACAGAAGTAACTAACCCCGACTCTGCTCGACTCAACCCCCCAGGACTCCTTCTTCCCCGCGTACGGCGCTCAACTGCGCAGGACATACGCAGGTAGGCGAGGTGTGGTCCATCGAGGTCACCTACAACCCTCGACGGGACCGGATGGGGTGGGGAGAGGGGAAGGGATCAGGAGTGTGGAAGGAGTTGGCTAGGTAGAGAGAGTTGGTGGGATAGGATTGGTCGGATCAGGGGATAAGGTTTAGGGTTACCTGGAGGGTGGGATTGCCGTTCCAGGTATTGGCCTCTCATACTTGGCTGCCTTGGTACGGGGTTGGTGGTAGGCGTGCGGCGCCCGTTAGAACCAAGGCATTTCCAGGGTGCGCGACGAGGACGCGTATGAGACACTTGAAGCGGTGGGCCAATAGCTCAGCGCCGCACACCTGAGCGTACCCTCCTACTCCCTAACACCCCGAATGTTAAGTTATTAACGATCCCTATCGTGGCAGCAGTGTCAACTTTTCAGACTTGAAGCACTAGGACTAGGACTTATACCTTACTTACATAATCAAATTATTTGAATTATTACGAGTTCAGGATTCATAATTCATACCCTTGGTTCTTTAATCGCATATCATAAAGTCGTGGATGGGATTGGCCAACACTGATTTATAAAGACATGGTTAAACTAGTAGTATAACCAACTCATTAATATTATTTACGATTTTAAAGACCGTATAAAACATACATTTGAGAAGTGGTTTACAGTAGTTCTAGAAAAACAACACTAATGTCTAATGTACTCGTAAAATAAGCGTACCTGGGTAAAGTATAAAGACGTCTGTGTGAGTGCGATCCATACTGTGGCATTCTTACGCATTCTTTAAACTTTGCCTGTAGTGCGTTTGTTCACGTTCACGGCGTGTACATATACAAACGCGCGATGTAGGCTTTATACGAAGAAAAATGACCTCTATTATAGTAGTATTTAGTGTGACTTAACTAAAAACAGAAGAATACAATAAAAAAGATGAATTTAGGTAAATAAAATACAAAATAGGCGATTAAGTCCCGTTTTATTATAATAATGAGTAAAAATCTTGAATGTTTAAATCTATATTAAAGTATACGTCTTAACTTAACAAAAATACGAATGGTCTCGATTCGAATAACGGAGTCTCCGTTAAGCAGTTACGTATCTACACAATCGCTCATTTTTTATCTCATGCGCACAAATTCCCAAATGACAAAACCGCGTAACGTCCCGCCGTATCATTAAAAAATAATCTTCATTTGGAATTAAATGTATGATAACTCCCAATGCCTGTGTTTCTTATTTCATCTCTTCAAATAAAATGAAACCTTAAGATGGCTGGTACTTAAGTCATAAAAAGCCTTGTTTCTATAGGAAACAATGTCTAAAAGAGTTTAAGCGACATACGAAGTAAGGTTTGTTTTGGAAAGAGTAGCGGCAGCGATTTAAAGTTATTTATGATTTCGGTGTGACCACCCGAAGGAATAAACGTTTGGGGTATAAAATTATGTTGTATTAAATTAAACGAGTAATAGTTTCCTTACAAATTTGCAAATTGTCATCTTACCATTATTATACACATCGTCATACCTAAGTAATAAACAGCATCACAAGCTTTCCCTTATGATTGCCTTATGATATGATGCCTGTTCAGATTGCAGCAGTATTGCGCTGCCGACGCTGCCGTCGTGGGTAGCAGTGACACTTAAGCCAAATCACAGAATAAGTAATAGTACTTTCTACAGAAGTCGCACTGTCTAACAAAACCCACGATCGAGTCACAAAAATGCGCCTTTGGGCCTCGCCGCAGTCGGGTAACATACATACTTACGTACATACATACCGGTCAAACACATAACCCTCCTTTGGGCTTCATAGGTTTCGCACACAGGCGCTGCCGGGTGTCGGCGCAGCCCTGAGCTCGCCTAATGCATTAGGCAAGGAATAATAATAATTACCGCGAAACAAGATCGCGGAGTGAGACATGCCTAAGTATAAAGACGAGCAAGTAGTCCAACTTCGGCCGTTTAGGAGCGCGCGACACGTATTCACACAGACGCGCGGTAGCACGTCTGTGTGCAACTGTGCATTCTTAATACTTTGACTGTAGTGCGTTCGTACACGGCGCGCACACATTCAAGCGCGCGATGTACCTTTTGTGGGAAGAAAAATTACTGCTTTCATACTGTGTCCCAGTGCTCGACACACTAATGATTAATAGTTGACACCCTGCTATCACGTCTATTGGTAATAAATGACTTTTCATTCAAAAGGGCAACAACTGGGACAGCGTTAAGCACTTGGACATTTACCTTACCTCCAGCTTTTTTTGCTGAAGAGGCGTAATGTAGAATCATGGATCATGAAATGAAGGAAGAGTTAGCTTCCAGAGAACGCCCTGTTTAATCTTGTAAGATCAAAGCTAATAACGGTTTTTTCATGAATTTTATTATCACACGAATGAAATTAAGCAGTTTCAAAACATAATGTCGCAGATAACTAAAAGCTTAATGCAGTCCGCGTACTAATGGCTGCATAATTAGCAAGAAATAATTACTTTGATAAGAAATTGATGTAACTTTGTGATTAGCTTTAAAAATAATTATCATAAATGTCACTATTTAAAATTGTTACTTAAATGTTTTAACCTGATATCGTTTTTTGCGTTTTTATAATTCTTACGTACTAATATAATTTCACATTTCGATTTCGATTTCACAGAAAGGTTTTTTCCTCTACATATTCAGTTGTATTATTTTAGACATTTTGTTACTTACCTTTGAACTCAGCCGTATATCAACCGATTTGAGAAATATGTTTTTTGTTGAATATTTTTGCTATACTTGCGGATTTCTCCAATTTTTTTAAAATTTTGGAAAATCGGTAATATTTTTTAGAAAAGGTGTGTTTTATGAAAAAAATTAACATATTAGATTCGAAAGTGTTAAATTTGTTACATCACTGAACTACTTACCTTATCTATTACTACTTTACTGTATCTTACCTAGCCTAGACTTTGAAGATGGATTGACGAAACGGGTAATTCCACGACAAACGACTGTTCCATCGGGTTTCTTCAGGGAATCAATTTGGACAGGCTTATGCATATTTCAATTAGTTCAGGCAGTTAAATATTAGTTCGATAGTTTGCCAATTGATATTATTAACACTGTAGGCATCGGCATTGTAGTGTAGTGTAGTGTGACGTGAAAGTTTGCGTAATGAGTAGTTTCAATAAATTTTCAAAGCCGCAGCCGCCGAGAGGTCGCCTAAAAGTTTTAATAGAATACAAATTCTTTTATCACACACTTCAAAATCCAAAATTATTTATAAATGCGAATGTCGGTCTGTTAAAATGGGGTGAAAATGTTTTTTAACGGATACAAAATTCTGATTCTTTGTAGGTATAAGAAATAGGAGTGCCATTGAGGATGCCATTTGAAGACTTGGATCTCTTCAAGTCGAGAGTGAATAGGCACTATCTAGGTAAGCATGCTCCATCATCGACTTTATCGTCACTTACCAACAGGTGAGATCAAAGTCAAATGCTTACCTATCGTGAATAAAAAAAAAAAAAAAGACGTTCAATTCTCTCTTACTCTATTTTTCCGTGTTTTCTTTCTTACTTAACTCTTATCTCTATGGATTATTTTGTGCTACAATGAATTCGCGTCATTTTTTAAGAACAATTATACAGGGTGGGAGAGAGAGAGACTATACCGACATACTTTAGCCATGAATTCCTGGTGGTGTGACGAGTAAATAATGTTATATCAACATGGGTCGAATATTGTCATTTTACATTAATAGTCTTATGGAACAAAATAAATCAGTAAATTCAACCCCTCGGTAAAAACACTGGAGGAAAAGTTATCCAAAAGAAAAAAAAGCTAAAATGGAAACGAAAGGTCAATTTTTTGGCCTCGTAGTCGCTTACCATCAAATACTGCGAAGGTTAATTGCTGTTTAGTTAAAGGATTTTAAAAAATTAGTAAAACTATCTTAGTCACATTTATTAGGGCTTGTTACACACTTGGGAGTTTTCATTTAAAAAATAATGAATATCTCTGAAAGTAAGCGTTTTTCGACTATACACCACATAACTTTTTTTACTCCTTATAGTTGTTAGAATCTATAGTTAAAGTTTGTCGGTATAGTCCCTCCCACCCTGTATAGAAAATGAACCGAATTCATTGTCTGTGAGTGTATTTTTATTTTACTTAATTAATAGCGTTCTTCTGCACAAAATGGTATAAGTACATATAACTGGAACTAAGATTAATCTCGTTTTGCTAACGTGTATGTTACAAATGTGGGAGCAAGTATAATTTGTTAGAATTAGTTCCCAACTGCAAACTCCGGATCATTGGACCGTCTAAACGCTAATAGTGTATTGTTCTGTTCCCAACAACAATACAAATTGCTTTCCAACAAGCCTATATTTTATTTGTCAGTTACCGTGGTTACCGAAAAGTTGGGGTTCCAGTTAGAGCGACTAGCGACATTATTTCCATGAACGCGTCTACGCACTATGCTGCCGGGAATGCCGCCGGCATTATGAGCCCAGGTGCCCCACTCGCTAGCGATGGGCGAGTCGAGTTCTCTGATTTGAATAACTCGAATCGGCCTCTATATGAGTTGATTCGAATCGAGTTCATTTACAACTCGCATACTTAACTCTAGCTAGAATTGATACGGACCGGATAACGAATGCGAATTGTGCGAGTGCATGCGAGTCAGCGATTCGCCAACTCGAAACTCAACTCGACGAATATTCATTTTGTTACGAATACGCTGAATTTGACTCGACTCACCGATCCGTTTAGCTGCTACCGCGAAGAGGATCTCATTCGGTTGATGCGAATTGTGTCAACCCGAGTTTTGATTCGAGTTAGCGGCCGAGTCAACTCGAGTTATCTGAGTTGGAATAAAATCGACTCGTAACATCGCTACCACTCACACATAATTGTAGCGATATTTAGGTTATACTTTAATGATAAGCATACCTATTCGTCGTATTCAAAATAGTAGGCAACACCGCTTACCTACTAAGTAGTTAATGGAGACTCTACATAATTTGTATTGTTTTGTTGTCATCTATAAATTTCGTCCTTTGCGAGATACCAAAGAAAATGGCGTTAAAATGGACCATCGAGAATATGGCAGTTACTATCGCATTAAACTTAAGTAGTATCATGTGATGATGTGACTGAAATTATGTGAAATAAAAGTAATTTAGACCGAAAGTGAACATTAAATTAATGATTAAGTTGTAGTCTTTAATCGTTTATAGGACCAATCAACAAGCTCTATTTCGAAAGAACGTGTACATTCACAGAATGATCAACACACTTGATCTATTCTATTATGGTTATTGTACCAGTGGCGTGGCGTTGAAGAAATCTTTGGGCAAGCCGGAACAGCTTTGGCTTCAGTTTTCTTTAAGAGCACTAGAATTAAGTGCTGAACTGCCTAATATTAGGCAAGCCGATGGGAATCGAGTTGTATGGACGCCACGCTACTGTGTTGTACTCTACTTACTGACTTGTAAAATAAATGATGCCGTGTGCTAATTGACCACAGTTGATTTGATTGACTTGGATTATATACTTTACGCAGTTATGCAGAGAGTTTAGTTTTATGCCTACAGCAGGTATTTTCGCAGTGGTCCGCTTCTGCATAACTAAGGTGTGTCTACCGCTCCGCTTATGCCCCCGCTATTACTCACACTGCCCAAATTACAAAGCTTAATAGGTGACCATTCGCGCCACATGTCGACTCCCACGAAACAAACGCGTCTCACTAATAAACTGTGCCTTATTACATCCCATTAAAGCCCAAATTACAACAACACGGCGGCTTAAGAAAACCGCAACCCGGCCTAATTATACTTCGTAAAATACAGATGACGAAGACCGTATGTCATTGTATTAAGATATATATTCGACTGGCACTAATGCCACTTTTAACACAAGTCAAAGCAAGTAATCGCTGTAATGTAGTGAATTGAAATAAATATTCCAAGAAGAAGTTTACGATGTTGAAGGAATGTGGGCTCTAACTGGACGTGTTATGGTTGAGTTTTCTGTGAGGTTGTGTAAGGAATAATTGTCGCTAGTCTTAGTATTAAAGTGAAAGATAAATCACGATGAAAGGAACTCAGCTGTCTGACACAGAATTGCAGCCCTTACGAAGCAAGGCTGAGCAGGGAATATCATTTCCAACTTCATGATGCAACTAAGATCCTTTATAACGACTTCGAAGAGAGCAGCCGACATTGGTGGTATCCAAAGCAGATGACGGTCATAAAAATCTTAGATATTGCATGTTAGTAACACCTACGAACTATGTATGACACTCGTCAGACCTTTAATTTAGCATATGGTTAGGATTTGACGTAAATTTTTACTCTCAAAGTCGTTTGTACAAGCAAACGAGCGAATCTAATCCCCTTAAAATAAAACCGACTACCTACTTGAATATATGTACTTTACATAATAACGCAAGGCGTGTATTCTGAAGAAGAAGAAGACTAACTAAGTTAGGGGTTACTTATGTGAGCGAAAAGGAAAGAACTTTAAAATCCGGTTAGTTCAGAACTCGTTAAATTGTTATTACGTAACACAAAATTAAAATAATCGACGTCAAAGGAACCCATTCGATTATCATTACCACTACCACCTGGGAGGTACATTCAAACAACAAAAAACGTAGGTATTTTCTAAATTGGTCCAACCATATCGATAGACCCTCTCTTCTTTTTGAATTTAGTTAAAAACGACAACTTAAATATAACGTACAAGATAACGCTTCAGCGTGTATTCTGAAGACTAGAGACTAGTGTCCGACCGAAACTAGTTTTCACGACCAAAAGCGAAACCGAAACCGAATTTCGGCTTTGATCTCAGTTTCGGCCGAAACCAGAACCGAAACTTCCATAAAAGGTCATGTTTTCGTGAGAAGAAAAAAATGACAATCTTAATCATTTTTGTATAAGTAACATATTAATCATTTAGTCTGATATTTAGAGTAGGTAATGATTAATTATAATATATTATAACTTCTTATTTCAAATAAATTATCTGTGTTATTTTGAAATAAAGTCTGTCCGATCGCAGCACGAAACCCCTCAAATTCGGTAAGCCGAAACCCGTTTTTTGCCGAAACTAGGCCGGAACCGAAACCGAAACCGAAATTTCGGTCGGACTCTACTAGAGACATTAAATTAGCGGTTACTTATGTGAGCGAAAAGGAAAGAACTTCAGAATCCGGCTAGTTCAGAACTCGTTAAACTAAAATGCTTCATATTAAACTTTTAAAGACGGTAGTGGAACTTATAATTTAAACTTACACTAGTAGTGGCATGGAGAAATAAACTTGAATTTAGGTAGTTTTCGGTAAATCTATGTATACCAATTCTATATACATATACTAAAATCGTAGTAAGACTGTGTTTGTAGCTACATTAAAGATTTTTCCATATAAGTACTTGGGAAGTATTGAAAATAAGTAATAATAAGGCCTATTTTAAGAAACCCGTGCCTGTGGTGGCATTTTAATGTTTACATTAAGGTATCGATACCTAACCGATTTTCTCAATGTACCACACAAAGTGTAGTTAATAATTACTACTTATTATAAATAAAGTTTTAGTTTCTTATTATTTGTATTTTATTAAAACTTAGGTTTTATACTACAAATAAGTTAATAGTATCACTAACTTGAAAATGCAGATCATATATATATCTGTCTGTATATATTGTAGAAAACTTATGATATGCATGTTGATAAAGTTATGTATGCGACTGTACATAAATAGGCATTAAAATAAAACACTCGTGTTGTACCTATGCCTGTTTATGTACAGTCGCATAAATAATTATAATGATTATTAGTGAAATAGTTACGCAAAGCGTTCTTTTAACGAGTTTTGGATAAATAATTGAAACGATCTTTTAAGAAAAAGTGTCAATTAAAACTTTTGCCATTTGAGGAAAATCCTTTATTCTTGCTTAAACAAATAGTCGTTATAACTGATCCTTAAATCTGAAGTTTGAAAAATAATTGAGATAGAAATTGGAAATGTTTCGTAACGGTTCTTTGTTACAGATTTTTTTTTAGGTATTTAGTTTCACCTGTCCCGGTGTCTGTCTGTGTGTCTGTAATGAAAACTTGCAAGTTAAATTTGAACCACTTCCCGATTTCCGATTCAGCTGAAGTTTTGCAAAGATATTTAACAAATTAGGGGACAATGCAATATTATAATGACATGAAGCTGATCTGATGATGGAGCCGGATGGTAGTCAATTAGTCATAGGATGATCAAAATGATAATTTGATTAGTTTTGAACTTTTGACGCGCAGTTTGCGAAAATACAAAAAAAGTACAGTCGGCAATAAAAGCTTGTCTCAAAAAAACTATTCTTTGACAGAAACTTATTTTGACAGTACAACTAGCCGCGACTTCGTGTGTCGCGCAACTGAGCATGATCTGTCATTTTTACCCGACTGCGGCGAAAAGGAGGGTTATGTGTTTGACCTGTATGTATGTATGTATGTCCGTTCCTGTGTCCGCTCGTAACTACTCAACGGCACATCCGATTTTGATAAATGATACATCATTAGATTCGTCTTGATGGTGCGAGTGTCACATGGGTATGAAGTTCGTTAAAATAAACAAAATGGCGGATTTCATGCAGTTTCAAAGTGCACCGCAGTCGGGTTTTTTTTTAGTAAAAATGTGGTTATTGTCATTTTTTTTGTTGTTTGGCAGTTTTGTTGTAGATTATCGCGCGACACATATTGTGCTAGTGGTACTGAGGTGTTATCAAACGAAAGTGTAGTGTATGTGTGTAGCTCAAATAGCATACATATACGCTGTCTCGTGTGTTCCTGTGCCGGCGGGAAAATAACTGTCACTGTCGTTGTCAACCGATCACGAAAAGCCGCGGGCAAAAGTGGTGCATTGTATAGGTAATTTCACGAAAGTTGAGGCCACGCACACAACGATACTGTTATGTAATGACAGCGGGATTTTGAAATTACTGTTCTTTTTTCGTACCGATAGCAGGTTCAACAGTGAATTGCAAGATAGACCAAAAAGTTTGTTTCAACTATAGCCTTGTGTTTATTACTCACTCATTCATATCATTCATTCACTTTTTTTGCAATGAGTACTTCATGTAGCTGTGTGTGTAATCATTCACCTCAACTCTCGTGAAATTACCTATACAAGAAGTTATTACCGTGGGCATTGTCGAGTTAGTGCAAGTTACTGATAACTTTATGAGAAGGATTTAACAAACCGTACAGAAATAATACAAGTTTATAAAAGAGACTCATCGGTTGGCCTTTTTTTATCTTTTGTTAATGTTGTAAAACTGAAATGTCCGTACCCACATAAGACATTTTGTCGAAAATGGCTGTGATCCATGCATACAGAGACTCTCATTGGAAACCTGAGACTCGAACCAGCGTCTCCATTTTACCGGACCAGCTTGATTACCCAGTGATGACAGTGACAAGTGATGCTCTGCCGCGCGAGAAAAGTCGCGGTCAGTTATGCTAGACAGCCTAGGCTTATGATGCTAGTTTTGTCGATGGAGAAATAAACGATAAACTATCCGTCACTCTTACACTTACGTACATGTTAGAACATGACGGATGCTTTATTATTTACTAGCATTTAGGTTTAAAGATCATTTATTCTCATTAAGAATTTACAATTCACTTATTATGAGAACTTAAAATTAGACATAAATGTTTGTAATGAGCGAGAACATAAAAAGAGGGTAAACTTAGACAAAATTCTGCCGATACATATTGTCAACGCAGGAAGGTAAACTCCGTGCGCCGAGTCGTACGTAAACAAGATAACAAAAACACTGAGTTACACTAAGTTACACAGACTGGAAGTGGCATAGCGTAGATGCATTGTATTTCGGTTTGTTACTATGTAATATTTTGATGTTATAATTATTTTATTTTATATTTTATTGAAACTTTGCTTTGTTTTCTGTCTGAGTATTTTGCATGTTTTTTTATTTATGTACGTGAAGTATGGTAAGTTTATTTTTTTTTTATTAATAATATTTCAAGTAAGTTTGGTAAGTTTATTTTTTTTTATTTATAATATTTCAAGTAAGTTTGGTAAGTTTATCTTTTATTTTCTTATTTGTATTGTATTGTATTGTATTTCCTTTTATTAGGTTACTACACGTGACATATCCGAAACGTCGATGTAAATAAAATCAAGTGGGTTAAAACAAAACGTGTTAGGAAAATTTAAATCAAATCAATATATGTTTTCTTTGGTGTTAGTATGTATTATATGTTTTTTGAGCATTATTTTAAAACGATATATTGACTTGATATTCTTAATATGCTTGGGGAGTCTGTTGTACAGCTGAGCACCTTCATACAACACGCATTTTTTTCCATAGTTTGTTCGTGGCGTTCGCAAAATTAAGTCGTTTGCATTTCGAAGCTGAATTTTTTGTACAGTTTTTTTCTTTGTAAAGTTTATTTGAGTATGTATATTTTTATGTAACATCTTACGAATTAAAATACAGGTGTTGTATACATACGATTGCGTTATGTTCAGTAATCTAGTTTCTTTGTATATTTTGTTGGATGATGTTCGGTAGCTGTATTGAAAAAGTGTTTTAATTAATTTATTTTGAGTTCTTTGTATTGTATTAATATTAGTTTTAGCGGCCACGCCCCAAACTTCAATTAGGTAGTCGAGATGGGGTTTAGCCAACGCGTTATATATATTATAACGCACTTGTGGAGGAAGAAATTTAGCAATCCCACGCAGTGCTCCGATTAATGAGGTTAATTTTGACTTGATTTTTTCCAAGTGTGGTTTCCAACTAAGGTTTTTATCTAGAATGAGGCCAAGATATTTCTCTTTATCTACCTGTTTAATTATCTGATTGTCTATTCGTAAGGGATCATATTCAGTTATTTTCTTGTTTTTTGCTAAAAATATTATGTAATTAGTTTTATTGGTATTTATTGTTAATAAGTTATTATGAAACCAATCATTTAGTAAGTTGAGGTCACTCTGTGCTTCCGCTATAATATTTGTGATCGTGCTACCAAAATAAAATAGGCTTGTGTCATCAGCGTACAGCGTAATGTCTCCTCTTAAGCCCACCTGGTGTATATTATTTATGTAAATAAGAAACAACAAGGGGCCCAAGATCGATCCTTGGGGCACTCCGAATGTAAGTTCTTTGGGACTACTTTCGTGGTCACCTATTTTAACAATTTGATAGCGTTCAGATAAGTATGATTTAATCATTTTATGTGCAGTTTCGGTAATACCTATAGCTTCTAGTTTGTGTAGTAGTAGTTCATGACTAATTGTATCGAAGGCCTTCTTCAGATCTATAAATATCCCGAGAACTATTTGTTTTTTATCGATGTTCACTTTTATTTTGGTAACGAGGTCTATGGTAGCGGAGAGCGTATTAGACTTATTCCTAAAACCGTATTGTTTTGTGTAAAGAAAGTTTATTGAATTTAGGTAAACGTCAAGACGATTATAAATAATTTTTTCAAAAATCTTTGACATCACCGGAAGTATCGAAATCGGCCTGTAGTTTCCGGGATCAGATTTGTGTCCTGATTTATAAAGAGGTGTAACTTTTGCAATTTTTAAACTATTCGGAAAAGTTCCTGTTATCAGACATTCATTTATGCATTTAACAAGTTCATCACTAATCAAATCTTTGACGCATCTAATTGATTTTGCACTAATGCCATCCAGACCGGTACTCACATTTAATTTAAGATTGTCTATGATTCTTCTTACTTCGTCCACTGTAGTTGGAGTAAACTGTGTAAGCTCAGAGTCTGTCATTCTAGGTAAAGAGGCTGTTGATGGAGTCATCTGATGCTTACTTTTGATGTCATTGGCTAATGTAGATCCGATAGTTGAAAAGAATTCATTGAAAATTTCGCATATTTCCTTTTCGTCAGTTGCAATTCTATTATTAGTTTGTAGATTAGTAGGGATAGAAACCTCCTTTGTTTTGTTATAAGTAAGACTGTTAATAAGGGTCCACATTTTTGAAGGTTGTCCTTTGCAATCCAGGAACTTTTTACTGTAATATAGATTTTTCGCCTTTTGTATATTAACGGTTACCAAATTTCTAGCCTTTTTAAACTGTTCTTCCAATTTTTTATCATTTGGTTTACTTTTTAATGTTTGCCATAAAATGTTTCTGTGATTTATCTCTTCCATAATATCTTTATTTATCCAGTCCTGTCGTGGCTGGTTTAGTATTTTAGTCTTAGTAATTTTACTCTTGTGGATGTTCAATAAAAGTCTCTTTTCAAATGCGGCGTATACACTGTGTTCATTTTTACCATCATCAGCTAGAACCATTTTATATAAGGATTCGTAGTTTATAGCTGTATATTTTAATTTCTTAACACGTTGCGGTTCATACTTTTTTACTTCAAAATAGATTTGCTTATGGTCTGACATCGATGAATCTATAATTGCTATGTGAAAGTTATTTTCCGTAAGGTTCGTACAAACATGGTCTAGAATTGTTTTCGTTTCAGCAGTTTCGCGTGTGCAGTATTTATCATCAATGTTGTTAATAATTTTGTATCCATTTTCTGATACGACTCTTTTGTAGTCTTTAGCCTTTTTTTCTTTACTTAGCAAATCGAAATTGAAGTCACCAAATACTATAGATCTCTTGCTTTTTTGTAATTGTACCGAAAATGTGTCAAGAAAGTCATCAACGTTTCCATGATTAGTTCTGTAGATAGCTGCAACATCCACAGAGAATTTACTTAAGTGTATCCATAGGTAGTGGTTGTCATTTAACGATAGTTCATCAATAAGGTGGTGCTTTAGATTCTTGTGCGCAAATATAGAAGCTCCCCCGCCTCTAGCTTCAGATCTATAGTTATAGTAATGGATATAGCCTGTAAGCTGTAGTCTTTGAGCTTCTTCTGCAGACTTAATCCATGTTTCGGTGAGTACAATGATATGAATCGTGTATTTAAATGATTGTATCACACATTTTAATTCATCGAACTTACCAGGCCTTACTATACTACGTGCATTGGCATAAAAACATTTTAAAGAACCTTTAGTAGTTATTAGATTTTGATAGGTATCGGTTACTTGGTGTGTTATTCTGTTATTTGTTTCGTTCTGATCAGCGCTGGCAGTATTTATTGATTGTAGTTTTTTGACGTTATTATTCTGGGGACCCCTTTGATATATTTAATTTTTAAGCTTTCTTCCCCATTTGCAGTGCGAGACGCAAGTTCATTCTTTAAGTTTTTCAAAAAGTCTCTTTGGTAAGGTGTTTGGTCTCCGAATATTTTAATCGAATCACTCTCCACATTGTTTTTCTTTCTCAAAATTGATATGGCAGTCTCTTGTGACGCAAAACAGACTTTGATAGGGCGGCTCTTCTCTTGATTATGCTTTCCCAAGCGGAAAGTCTTTGTAGGTTCTGGGCATTCAGGATATATTGTTTTTATTATTTTTATTACCTCAGTTTTGTCCGCATTCATTCCTTCAGCTTCTTCAATCTCGTTCTGCTCGGGCATCCCTGCTACAATAACATTTTTAGCTCTTTGGCTCCGCTCTTTTATTTCAGTCATAATATCTTCACACGGAAGAGGTACAGTAGTAGTAGCAGTCACGGTAGTTGTACGAAGTTGTTGTAAGTTTGATTCTAGGGTGTCCATCCTCATTTCAGTCTGTCTAGCGAAATCAGCCAGACCTACTACTTCTGACTTTAATATATTCTGTTCTGTATTTAACGTATCAGTCGCGGCTCTGATATCGCTCAAATCATTTTTTATTGAGGCGACATCTTCATGTAATTTGCTAAGACTTTCTGTTTGTGTATTATTTATAGTTTTCAAGTATATCATCATTTCTGACATTTGTTTTCGTATTTCAGCCAGTTCGCATTTAATCTGGTCATTTTCGTCAGTTTGCTTACGCTTGTGACGAAAAGTTATTTTTGGAGCATCTGCGGCTTCATTATATAAATTTGCGCTGCGCAACTCCGGAACCGATCCACTGCGCTCGGCACCCGGGTCTCTTCCAGTAGGTGAACGCAGCGTGTACATGTTGATCCGTGTTTACTCACAATCGCTAAAGTTTCTGCTGCACCACTGCGCAAGCAAGACGCAAAATAATTGCGAACTTCTCTTTTACCCGAGGGGGTGAAGAGCCGTTACGGCGTCGACGATGTGGCGTGCGCGGGAGCACAACGTCGTAGGCGGGTCACGTTCTCACAATTAACTGTCAGTCTCAAGTTTCAACACACAGAGTTCAAAGTAAATTATCCATAATTAAATATTTTTATAATTAAACTGTACGCACGTCTGCTTTCTATGCTCGCTCGCTCAACACTTATTTTTACCCGCGGCTTCATTGTTCCCGTTACGGTTCCAAATGAACTCTCTACTGGAATATAAAGTATCCTATGTTTCAATTGCATGTCAAATTTCAGCTCAACCCATCCAGGTGTTAAATTACAAACATCATAATATCCAAACATCTAAAAATTCAAACATTTTCATAAACCTTCACATTTATAATATTAGTAGGATGTACCGATCGACAAAACCTAGCATCATAATAATTATCAATAACTACGCCTCTTGAAAGAAGATATATAGTTTTTTGTATTCTTTGTCATATGCAGTGTATAACTTTGTGATCACACAGTAGTATCTAAAAGTAATATGTCACATTTTGAAATAGTCCAGAAATATCATAATTAATTAATAAAACACGATTCAGCAAAAGTTTAATAGCCGTGACTTCAAAGTAATATGCATCAAACGGAACATAATGATTGCCTGCGGGGTTGATTTATTGAAATAACTCCAGACATTAACATTCCGTGTCGCTGTGTTACACTTTGAACACAGTTTAATCCTGGTTGTACACACTCGGCTAAGTTTACGTTTGATGTCCTCTTCTTACTTAGATTGTGCGAAAAGTGCGGCATGCTTTGTATGTAGAATCATCGATTTGTATAGAAAAATCGCGGGGTGGCGCACACTGGCGCGTAAATCGCGGCGACTCGCAACTACTATGCGCAGCTACACGGAAAAAATCGCGGCGACGGGCGATTTCAGTGTGTTCTTCGCCTATGAGTTACGAGCCAACGAATATCAGTAGTATAAACTTAGTTTTCACACCCGTAATAACAAACTGACAGTTATACTTCAGGACACTGTTCGACAGTGGCGCCATATGGTGAGCGCAAAGACAGTATCAATCATGGGAGATCGGGAGAGATAGGTAGTATTTGTTTGCGCGACAAAGAGTCGCGTGTTAGTTGCTAGAAAGAGATACTAGTCGTATTTGTGGTATCATTGAAACCATTTTATACAATAGTACCTAGTAAGACTATGTTTCTGCATGTATTTTTTTAATTTCCATTCCACATTTATTTGGGACACGGCATCACGACGTTCAGCCATTGAAAAAACAATAAACGATGTTTGCTATATTTTGCAGTTTTATTTATATAAAATCGGCATGAACATAACAAACACATTATAAACAATTTCCAATAATTTTAAATTGCAAACTTAACTACAAGACTACATCATTTAAAATATTTCATCTAAATATTCGCGGTAGAAATATATACTGAAACAGTTTTAGGAAAGGAAATTGAATATTTTTCATTCTGTAATTCTATTTTTGGTCTACTTTACTTTTAGTGTCTCTAGAAAATAAAGGTTGATTTTTTGGAGTGTTTTTAATTTATTTCATTGCATATTTGAGAGAAGCACTATACATACCTCGGAGTGAAATGGAGTTGCCACTGTTGCCTGCCTTGTAACTATCTATACGTCCTCGGCCGGCAACCCCTCACTTCCCGGTCTCTGTAGTAATCTACTAATCCGAAAATAACCAGGAAGTATCAAACATAAGTAACAAAATGCAATTAAGTACATGGTTTTAAACATTTTGGTCGGTGTGTTTGTGCGCGTACCACGCAAAAACTACCAAACAGATTTACATGAAATTTGGTATATAGGTAGACTATGACCTCAGCTAACACATACTTTTTACTCGACTAAGCGGAAGCAAAACCGTAATATTTAACTTCGTAAACGAGGTTTCGAGCGGGTTAACTGGTGTTTTAATATCATCCGAAACAGAAACTGTAATTTCAAGCACCTATCCAATTTCCAGCGGCCATTATTGTTGAAATGTTGCGAACGTAAGTTATGGTCGACTGTACCGACTGCAATTACGCAATGGATTGGAAACTGCAGTGCTTGTGACGGCGACTGTACAACGCTGACACGGATACCAACTAAACAAGGGCATTCATTAATTGAAGGGATGTTTACAAAAACAATATAATTACCTAACTAAACTGGTTGACACTAACTGCCATTAAAAAGGCTTCTGTAAAGTATCTACCAGTCTAGAGGGTCATCCACAAAGTACGTCACACGATTTTTCACATTTTTAGACCCCCCCTCTCCCATGTCACACTTTTTCCTAACATATTCCATCTTACATATATAGATACAAGAAATCAAAGTACATAGTAAAATTAAATGACACTCACCTGTGTCCAGACCCGCATTAAAAAAACCGGCCAAGTGCGAGTTGGACTCGCGCACCGAGGGTTCCGTACAAACTCATAAGTAGATACATGAATAGTTCAAGAAAAACTATATGGCGATCAAATTAGTAGGAGCAAATAAGTATGTATTAAGATTTTTGCAAATTTCTCAAAAACGGTGCAAGTTAGGAAAACCGTTATATTTTTCCTGTAATATATAGGTCAGTCGCGTCGCGTATGCGTCATTGTGCGGTCGCGCCGAGCGAGCGACAGCTCTGTGATTGTTGACGATGTCGTCTCGAGTGGTGAAATGCATAAACTGCAATATCGTGATAAATGAAGTGCTTGCATTTATATGTAATAAACTGGATGTTATGGATGAGGAGAGTCTCAGCCGTATATGTGTGTCGGCTTTCTCGGACAGTGATATAGTGGAAGCGAAAAATCTACTTTTCGACGCGGTATCGACAACTCAACGGAATATTCAAAGAAAAAGACAAGGCAAGAAGTCCCGGGAGATTGAAGACATTATAGGCCTTCTGCAAGTAACCAAACCATCTGACAGGCCCGTTTTCGTCGCAAAAGAGCTTCATAAATTACCTCCCATACTTTTCGACTCTGTAGATGTCACGAAACTGTTAAAAGATCTGGTTTTATGCAAAAAAGAAATAGAAGAAATAAAGGAGAAATACGTAACAACTGCTCAATTTAACGGATTGAAGACAGAAGTGGATTTACTGAAAACAAAAGCGTTTAGAAATGACAGTTTGAGTTTAAATTTTGTTAACAACAAACGCGGTGCGGCTACTTTATATTGTAACTTGGATAACACAGGCGAGTGTAATAGCGGGCCTATGGGGCTTCTGACGCATGTGAGTAACTGCGGGGAACCCAGTATAAATAATAGCACTAGAATTAACAACGCTCAATCAACACCACACGTATACCGTCCTATTCAAATTAACAGCGAAACCAGTCCGAAAACCGATTCGACACCGGCAACCGTTAACAAATGCTTGTCAACCCTACAAGTTTCAAACTCAATTGATGAATCATCTGACTTGTCGACGCAAACAATTCAAATAGCGAACGGCAAAACCGGTAATAAGTCGGCAGCGCAGGCGCACAATGATGGGCCGAGCGCGTTATCAGCAGATAGCGCAAGTACTCGCGGCCGCCTGGGACATACGGTCACGACGTTCGAGCGGAATGAAAGTGAACAACAGACTTACGCTGATGTTGCTGGTGACGGTGAATGGAAGGTGGTGCAGAGGAGGAAGATGAAAAGCTGTTTTATGGGAAATAGAGGGACTGCGACTGTGGACCCTAAAAGTAAATTTAAAGCGGTTAATCAGATTGCTACAATGTACATATATAATGTTGATAAGGAGGTACGAGAAAATGATATTATAGAATATGTAAAGGATAAAATAAACATAAAGGTTGACGTGGAAAAAATGAACATGAAGAGGGCAAAGAGTTATATTTCCTATAAGATATTTGTACCCAAGCATAAGCTACAAACGTTCATGCAAGATGATTTTTGGCCAGAGGGTATTTCGTACCGAAAATTTATTGGCAGAGTTGGTGCTCTGAATAGCGATTTAAAAATAAATAAAAATGAATAAAACAGCTAAAATAGTAAGTTTTAACTGTAGAAGTGTAACTAGATCGGTTGACTGCGTTAGGCGACTGTGTGTATCATCGGATGTCATTGTGTTACAAGAACATTGGTTATTACCGTGTAACATCTCGTATCTGGCTCAAATTGATGACAACTTTGCGTTCACGGGCACATCAGCGGTAGATACATCAGCTGGTATTTTGCGTGGGCGTCCGTATGGAGGAGTGGCCCTGCTATGGAGGAAGACACTATTTACGGACGTAACAGTGATAAAATGTATTAGTGTTCGTCTTGCGGCTGTTAAAATTGTATATCAAAATTGTGCTTTTCTGATTTTCTCAGTATACATGCCTACGGACTCTGTGGAAAATATTATCGAACTCACAGAGTGTCTCAGTGAAGTACATGCGATTGTGGAGGGTAGTGATGTGCAATCTGTATTTATATTAGGGGACTTTAACGCTCACCCAGGGGAACTATTTTGTAATGAGCTTATAACATTTTGCGAAGAGCAGTGTTGGACATGTATAGATCTGGACTTGCTCCCGCCAGATTCCTACACCTACGTTAGTGACGCGCATGGGTGTACCCGGTGGCTCGACCATTGCGTCGTGACGGCGGCTGCGCGGAGTTTTATACTAGGCGCGAAAGTACTATATGATACATACTGGTCGGATCATATGCCGTTACAAATTGAATTAAATTTGAATTTGATAAAACCAAATATTACATTGCCTAACATTAGTCGTAATAATATTAGGTGGGGAGAGCGGGATTCTTTGCAAATATCTATGTATACGGACTTATGTAACACTAAACTAAGGGAGGTTGATTTTCCTAGCGACTTTAGTAAATGTGCTGATAGGCTGTGTACAAATCCTAATCACATTAAAGTTTTGAACAATATGTATAAAGAAATTATTTGTAAAATAAGCGAGGCATCAGAGCTTAGTAGTAAAAAAAATAAGACAACATTTAAACGTGTAACTGGTTGGAACAAGCATGTCAAGCTTGCTCACGGGGAGGCTCGGCTTGCTTTTCAAAACTGGTGCTGGTATGGTAAACCACGTTCAGGTCCTAGTTATGAGAACATGTGTGATACCCGTAGACTCTTTAAATCCAGGCTAAAGTGGTGCCAAAATAATCAGGACCAAATTAAAATGGATATTTTGGCCCAAAACCATAAGTCGGGGGATTTTAAAAAGTTTTGGAAAAACACAAATAAACTTAACTCTAAGCCGAGTGTCCCTGTGAGTGTAGCGGGGCAGCACGATCCGACAGCCATAGCGAATCTTTTTAAAGAGCATTTTAAAGTGAACTCCCCTTTAACACGAGACTCGAGAATGCTCAATATTGGGGGCCAGTCTGGAGATCCCCTGACTGTGCAATTCACTGCGAAAGAGGTTGCCTCTGTAATTAAAGGGATGGTAAAGGGTAAGTCTCCGGGCCATGACCAGCTCAGTATTGAGCATTTGCAGAATGCAGGTGTGCATATGCCGCGAGTCTTGGCCATGTTTTTTAATTTATGTTTAAGTCATTCTCACTTGCCCGATGAATTAATGAAGACTATCGTAGTACCAATTGTAAAAGACAAAACAGGGGATAATTCAGAGATATCAAACTATCGCCCAATATCGCTTGCCACAATAATGGCTAAAGTGTTGGACGCTCTGCTTGATAGACATATGGCGACTCGCATACATCTTCACGATGCCCAGTTCGGCTTCCGGCCCGGGCTGTCAACTGAGAGCGCTATTCTGTCTCTCAAGCATACTGTCTCTCACTACACGTCTAGAAAAACCCCTATTAATGCATGTTTTTTAGACCTTTCCAGAGCGTTCGATCTTGTAGCATATGACATTTTGTGGCATAAGTTATTGGAGGAGACCGAGGTGGCAAGTGAGGTGATATCCGTGCTGCGATTCTGGTACACCAAACAAACCAACTACGTGCGGTGGACAGGCTCGCTATCGGATGTGTATAGGCTGGAGTGCGGGGTGAGGCAGGGGGGGTTGACCTCACCTCGTCTCTTTAACCTGTACATTAACGGGTTGATTGTTGAACTCAGCAGCGCCTATCTAGGCTGTCATATTGACGGAACTTGTATGAATAATATAAGTTACGCTGATGATATGGTGCTGCTGACTCCATCAATCAATGCGATGATGACATTGCTTGGCATATGTGAATGTTATGCCGAGACCCATGGGCTCAGATACAATGTAAAGAAGAGCGAGTGGCTAGTGTTTAAGGCGGGTACTAAATTTTATCCTGATGTCCCGCAATTAAAACTTTGTGGGATTCCTTTACAAAAAGTTAGTAAATTTAAGTATCTGGGCCACTGGGTCACGGAAGATCTAAGTGACAACTTAGACATTGAGCGTGAGCGGAGAGCGCTGTCGGTCAGATGCAACATGTTGGCCCGCAGGTTCGCGCGGTGTACGAAACAGGTTAAGGCGACGCTCTTCCGAGCATACTGCCAGTCCTTTTACACCAGCAGCCTGTGGAACAAATATTCGCAGAAGGCCTACAGCGCTTTACGCGTACAATACAATAATGCTTTCAGGGTTCTGATGGGGCTGCCTCGATTTTGTAGCGCTTCCGGAATGTTTACAGAAGCCCGGATAGATGGATTCCATGCCATAATACGGAAGAGGTGCGCTTCAACTCTAAATAGGATACGGGCCAGCCCCAACAAGATCCTGTGCGTTGTGGCAGAGAGGTGGGACAGCCCAATAATGAAATATTGGCTACGTCTACATGCGCCAGTCCTGTATGAACCTGGACACAAGTTTTAAATGGGCGTTTTTATTTTATTTTTATGTAAAGTGCGTTCTTAACTGATAGTTAGCAGGTCGTCACAGAACTGACGATTAGTATCAAACTCCATACATTTCGTCACGGACTGACAGGTTAGACGGTATTTGAACATAGCTTAAGTTTCGCCTAGCCATAGAATTTAATATAAAAATGCCCAAATAGCAATAATTCCTTTTATTTTATTTTAACTTTGTCTAATATTGTAAGTCACTAACACCTAGTTTTATAACTTTTGCTACTAACCAAAAAAATGGATGTTTAACGTCTGAAATAAACGATTTTTATTTTATTTTTTATTTTATTATTTATTTATAGGACGACATTAATAATTGGTAATTATTACAGATTTTTTTGATCAGTAACTTCGAAGATAATAAGAGGAGACTAGTATTTTTTTTTTGTTTTTCGCCATAAATCAAAAACTAAAAAGCCCTTTCATTTGATACCCCACTCAATATAATAGCCCGACTTTCAATTTTCAGTCTCTTTAAAAAAAAAAGTTACAAGATTTTTTTTTACATCCCATAAGCTCGGGTTAGCGGTTCTTAACACTATTCCAAATTTCAAGTCGATAGCATCAGTAGGTCCTGCGATATCTTGCTGTGACAGACGGACAGACAGAGTCGCACCATAAGGGTTCCTTTTTGAACCATTTTGGAACGGAACCCTAAAAACCAATGAAGAGACAAAATGTTCCTTTCATTTAAAGTATATTCCATCTATTTAACAAAGGCTGTCACATTTGGCTAGACCCCCACTCCCCCCTATGCGTGTGACGTACTATATGGCTGACCCTTTGTATTTGTAAACATCCCTTAAATTTTATTATATATAGAAGTTATTTGCGTATGCTGTTCCGCGTGTTTTTAACTTTTTCATATAAAATGTCATGCTATTTCACTCCTTTAGAGATTTAATTTCGAAAAATCTTTTCTTAGTGCACCTCTCTCTTCCCTAGAGATATTGTGTTTCAAATTTCATTTCACTACCTTCAGTCTGTGTGCAGTCACTGGCATTAATGTGTCACCACTCTATTTCTAAAGTAATAAGGTCATATCAGATATTTATGCGTGCTCTACTTCATCATAATATTACGTACAATTATAGGTAGTTTCACGAGAGTTGAGGTGAATGATTACACACACATACTACATGAAGTACTCATTGCAAAAAAAGTGAATGAGTGAGTAAATAAACACAAGGCTATAGTTTAAACAAACTTTTTGGTCTATCTTGCAATTCACTGTTGATTGTTGAACCTGCTATCGGTACGAAAAAAGAACAGTAATTTCTAAATCCCGCTACATACATGACAGTGTTGTTGTGTGCGTGGCCTCAACTCTCGTGAAACTACCTATACTGGCAAAATATATTACATTGTTGCCGGTGACTGTACGTTTTCTGTCAGTAGTTCAGTAGTTCCAGTACTTTAGTCACGGAAATCTTTTAATATGTGTATGTATAGAAGATTATTTACGTGACCCCGAGTCGTTAGTAACTTTTACCATCTGTTATGCGGAAGTTTTTTTTTATTCGCAATAGGTAAGCTTTTGACTTTGTTCACACCAGTTGATAAGTGAAAATGAAGTCGATGATGGAGCATGCTTACCTAGATTAGTGCATATTTACTCTCGACTTGAAGAGATCCAAGTTATATTTTTCCGGGATAAGGTCCGCTGGAAGAGAGTTCCAACTCCTTAGCTGTCCTAATAAGAAAAGTGGAAGCAAAGCGCTTTATGCAAGTCGTTTGTAAATCGACAACGTAAGGGTGAAACCCAAGTCCACGCCTAGTTCCAAAATGACGAAATGTAGATGGCGGAACGCAATCCCAAAATCCCTCTTCCTGGTCAGAGAAAAACGCAAAATTATGTAAACCCCATGCACGGTAATAAAGAAAGGCCTAGATAGCATACTGACTTACTTCCTTACCTAGCCTTCACCTGTGCTCGGGTCATAACTTTGCAAGTCTTAGGGTACCTAGTAAAATTGACACTTGACAAGAAATTTTGTGCTGCAACTTTCCATATCGAATATCCAAGATCGGACCCAAAAAAGGTAGAAAGATGTAGTATTAAGGACATGACTCAGTGTCAGGTATCCGAAGATGGTGTTGAGAACAGAGCGAATTGGAGGAGACGAGTTCGGAAAGTTACCCCATCGCCATGTGGGATGATGTGGGAAGGGAGAGAGGGGTAGCCAGATGCAAAATACTAGTTTTAGCGCGTACCAGCTTAGGCATACTGTTAATTTTGTATTGTTTTGTTTTGTTGTGCAAAGTATTTCTTTCTGCAAAAATTTTGAAAAAGAAAACCATTGACGTAAGAAGTCCCAGAAAACTTGCACCGAATTCCCTTAAAGTTAAGCAATATTCGGAACGCGATAGTTGCTTGTTTTGACTCGGAGCCAAGTCGCCTACTTGGATAAACATTTTAGACGTCATGTTATCACTGCCATATTCAATAGCGACTTTTAAAGTCTGAAAAGGTTTAAAATTCAATCCCGAAAAATTGAGACAGGGGAAGGAAGTCTACAAACGCTACGCTAAACGGCGAGGCCGTGGGCAAAGTAGGTATATAGACGAATAAGTAGTAACACTTGTAAGAGCGCGCGACACGTTTTCACGCAGTCGCGCGATAGCACGTTTGTGTGAGTGCGATCTATACTACAGTGCCGTGGGTAAATGCTAGTATATAATAGTAATAAACACTATGTTTTGTTATGTTGTTAATTAAACAACAGTTCGCATGACGCAAGAGCGGTATGCGGGCTCGATTTACGACGCAAATGTCTGAACTTCGACTGAATTGTTGTTTTTTCGTCAGCCGTTCTTAGAATTTATGGAAATGGGTTCATTAACATCGAAACTACGTTTCTAAGTTACAACTCTATTCATAAATACAGGGATGTTTATAAAAACAACATATCTGACTAAGCTGGTTGACAGTTACTGTCATTAAAAATATTTCTCTACACAAAACTCAAAATTTCTTTTCACCGCACACTCTCCTCTCGTGTGAAAAGTATCAACCAGTCTAGTCATTTATGTTGTTATTGTAAACATCCCTTCATTTATGTATATCGACTTCCTTCTTCGATAAAGAGGGTTAAAGTAAAACGAGGTTAGGTTAGAATTACAACCTGAACAGATACGAACCTTTGCCAGAAAAATAGTATATCTTCTTCTTCTTCTTTTGCCTTGCCTTTTCCCGTTACGCGGGGTCGGCTTTGTTAATCATGAGGCGCCATTTGCTCCGCTGATGAACATCGTCAACAGTTACGCCAAGTTTCTTCATGTCGCTCTGGACATTTGTAATCAAGCTAGTTGGTGGTCTACCTCTCCCTCTCTTCCTTATAGCCATGGAAAGGCACTTCTTGACGACGTGGTGGACAAAAAATGCAAGAGTTATTAAAATACTTAAGTCGCTGTATGTGCGCCTATAATATTCAAAGAGTTCCAACGAATTCTTCACGATCCCATCGTCAGATCCCTACCTGGTTGCAATGGGACCAACTGGAAAATAGACTTTTTCCAAACAAAAAAAGAATTTGCTAAATCGGTCCAGCCGTCTTTGAGTAATCACATAACAAACATACAAAAAAAAACATACAGTCCAATTGACAACCGTCCTTTTTTAGAAATCGGTTAGCTGTATAGCAAAAACTTTTATAAAACCATTAGTAAACCATTCCTCATAACTCATAACCCAAGATGTTTTTACGGTAAATATATTTCAAAAGTTTAATAACCCCTGATTTAATAAAACCGAACACCCGAATAAAAGGGAAGTAAGATAATTTCCAGGTCGGCCGTCTTGCGAGGTATTTGGCGCAATTTATACGGTTTTTTCCGAAAGTTTCCGTTTTTTGCCCTTCCGGGGGAAATGGCGAATCCGGTCCCTTTGGGTTTTGTGTCAATACTGATTCACGGCTATACTGACTATGCTGTGTAAGATGTCGGAAAATTGAGAGATTCAAGATGTTTGTTGTAGATGTTTGGTAAAAAGAATTTTGGATTAAATTTTAAGATCATGAATGAGAAAGAATATACAGAAAAAGGAACAGAACAACAACACAACACACAGTATCAGTGAACAGAAGAGACTGAGGATTATGAGACGACAAGTTAATGTTCTATGTTGGTATATTTACTCGTATTTGTCTGACGATAACTTGAGTATAGTTCACCCGGCGCCGTAAGAGTAAAAAGCCATAAAACTTGTTACAACAGCATTATTACTACGAAAGGTGACAAGTCGTAGTACGAAGTAGTGAATTTCGACCTAAACACTTTCTATTAAAGTTCAAAATGCTTTTTAAGTTTTAAATACAAAAGGTATCTATCTTTACACCTGCGTAGGGTTGTCAAAACTGTAATAAGTGAGTAAAATATTAAAACATAACCATAAACCACTAAACCAGATTCAACGGAATAGGTACTTAGTTGAAAATTCCCGATTGTTGCAACCCTGCCCTCCAATGTTTTTTATTGCATTTGCAATTATTGCGCTGTCATTTGATATTGTACCTTAGTACTAACTATTACGTTAGCTTTTTGTATACATAAGAAATCACTTACACTCTTTCTATAATAGATAACCAATTAGCTCATTTTATGACTCTTTACTCTTAAGTCGGCGGTCAGACTATACGTACTTACAGTTTATCCGATCTTCCTAAAATTTTATAGGCCAATAGAATTTTATATTCGGATATGAGTAAATAGGTACATTTTTATAAAAACAGAAACGTTACGTAAGCGACACTACCTTTTTAATACTTTTGACATGTAAAATTAGGAAAATGAATGGTATGGTAATATCACAAACTCGGCTTTAAGATCGACAGTGTTTCTTAGCAGCTAATAAGTTTTATTAGGGTAGTTACCATAGCGACAAAAAGTAGACGCTTTCACTGAATGCTCCTTAGAGGTCTCTGTAATGGACATACAGTCGGTTAAGGTCAAATAAATTCGAGTTATCATCCGACAAATATAGACACATGCATGGAACGCCGATGCGCACCCCTTTTCGAATCTCAGACCTCAGTCGTGTAGCCAATTCGATCACTCGGTATTTTTTTTTACATTTGCCCGTCTGGTGTCGATGGTGCTGATTTTTTAGGCCACCGGAAGAGACAGCTCATCCTCTCTCTTCCGGTGGATAGCTTTAGTATTGTTGAAATACCACACTGTCCAGGTGACAATCTCTCCACAAGGCATTAGTGGCATTTCGATTTCGTTTAGCCTTGGTCTCACCAGATGGAAAATTGAATTGTTTTCATATATTTATCAGCCATGGATATCCACTACTGGGCGTTTCCGACCCAGGGTGCATGGTCGTTATATACTGACCAGACTCGGACAAGCAACATAAAAAAAAAACCACTAGTGGGCGTTGGCCTCCTCCACCGATCGCTAGAGACTGCGATCCTTAGCAGACCGCATCCACTGACTCCCCGCTATTATATAACGTCACTACTTTGAAAAAAACTCTTATCTGAAGTCGTCGTAGAGAAAAAACGTCAAAGTTAGATACAATCTTCATATACACTTACTGCGTTTTTATCTGAAACCAGTACGTCTAGCATAACTGGCCGCGACTTCGTTTCTCGCGCGACAGAGCATCACCTGTCACCGTCACACGATATTGAGTGGAAAGAGAGAGGTAGCATTTGTCGCGTGACAAAGAGTCGCGTGTCACAGTTGTGCTAGAGGTACAGTAACAGATACGAGTTTTTTAAAGTAGTTAAACTTATAGACATAAGTAACATTCTATCAATTGCCCCCAGGCCTGGCCGTGCCGTTTGTGGAGCTGACCGTTGCGCACGCGTCAGTGCTGACCATCCTGGCGATCAGCTTCGAGCGCTACTACGCCATCTGTGAGCCGCTGCGCGCAGGCTACGTGTGCACCAAGACCAGGGCCACACTCATCTGCGCGCTGGCGTGGTTCTTTGCCGCTTTGTTCACCAGGTAAGGCACCTAGTTTTTCTAAAATTACTGTCTAGTAAGGCTGCCGATCGATCTCATGTTTGAGAGTAAGCCTGTGCCCAGGAGTGGGAACTGAATAACCTGCTCTCATTGAGTTATGGTTTTTCAGCTTATCAGGGTAGTGTAGGCATTATACTGCCACCGTTACTTAAAAGGGCACATCTCATTCAGATTTCCTATATAGTTGTGCCCTTTCAACTACCGGGGGCAGTATAGGCTGATAATGTAAGGTTGCCCGTCTACTACAGTGGAGCGGAGCTGCGTCAAAATGAACCAATAGAATTGTAATAATCCATATTCACTGAAGCGGATCTTAAAATCCATTGGTTAATATTGGCCTAGATCCGCTGCACTTCAGTGGACGAGCAATTGAGTCTTCTACTCATATAGTGATATAGCTTATACGGTCTTTATAATGCTTAAATAGGCTATTTGATGACAGTTCAAATGAGCGTTTTTTATGAAGTATCAAAAGGCTCAGAATGTATGCAGTTTGGTATGAAATACTGACTTGTGACGTCATGCTGAACATGGTGCCTTATTTTTAGTTTTTCTCATTTTATTGGTGACATGAAAATGAGTGTAATTGATTATATCCAAGGACCATTAAAACAAGAGGACTGTCATTCTCCATACTTTGGACCGTGCCCCGGCCGCAAGGGGATATCTAGGTAAAAACTAGATGGCGCTAAAAAACTAAACATTTAACGATGATTAGTTCGTAAACAGCTAATAATAAATAAATTCTAACATTTAAATACTGTGTCACGCTTGCAAAGTTGAATAATTGTAGATAATATAATTCTTATACCAAGCTTATACATAGATGGCGATGTAAATATCGGGGAACAGCTTTTTGTGTAGAGAATGAAAGTCCTTGATTATATCCGAGCAGTTTTGGAAATGTAATTTAATGGTTAGAGTTATTATATATTAATTCTGATTGTTGTCAAATACCCTATTAGTAGCATAATGGTTATATAAGCTATTATATAGCTGGGATACCTGGGATGGCCTGATAATAAAGTAAAAGTAATGGGAAGGAGCTGACTGCAAAAAGATCAAGAATCTTGAACATGTGATCTACACTCGACGTGGATGGAAATAAGCTGTAAAAGGAGATTTAGGAAAAATTACATTAGGAATAAGTGTACAACGGCATCGACAAAGTTTGATATGTCTGACTTTTCGCTAAGGATAGTGAATACGATACAGGCAGGCATGTTGTCGGAAAGTAAAACATTCTGGAGAAGTGGTTTATCTGCGCTAAGATGAAAGAGCATTTTTTATGCATTGTCAAGGATCTTAAAATAAACAGCCGAACGTATAGTCTGTACTTTTAGATATTTAAAAAAAGGTAAACAAAAAAACCACGTGACTCGGGTCGTTCAGCCAGTGGTATTGTGCCATAGATACAAAACTTTACTTGGATTGGCTGAACGACCCGAGTCACGTGGTTTTTTTGTTTACCTTTTTTTAAATACCTTAAAGTACAGACTATAGCCTCGCTAACAGCCGGTCGCTTAACTCTGGGCGACGTCTGAGTTCTGCTAGTAGGCTACTACGCAGGTTGAAGTGCGCGGGCGACTCGTAAGTACAAAGCGACCGGCTTCCTAGAGGTGCTTCAGTTATCTGTTAGCGAGGCTACGTCCGGCTATTTATTTTAAGGTCCTTGTGCATTGTAGTGTAGCTTTTTCAACTTAGAATTGTACTACGCAAATTAGGATGGTTCCTTAAATATAAATATTTGAATACTACAGACAAATACCTATATGGTTTATTATGCATTTTTTTCAGGTGCAATATAATATTATATGTCTATGTAGGTACCTATTCGGACAGGTCACAATTGTGACATGTCTTTTAACCTGCATTTTTAAGCAAAACCTGCCAGTCTTGGCCAGGTTACATGCTTTTGCCGACTAATCGCCACACGGAAACTAAAGGCCAATGATATACTTACTGTCGCTTTTGTTCGCTTTCAATAAACTGCAGTTACGTTAACAGCAGTGCTAAATGGGTCTATATTATCTCACATACTTTTTAACTATAAATTAAGTATCAATTAACTATTTCGATAGCCAAAGCAGATCCGGAAATTGCCACCAAAATGAAAGCGTTTTATGATTTTACAACAGAAGTTACAATTTATAATGGTTTGTTTTATCTTGTCCGTTCAAGATCGAAGTTGAATCAAACTTGGGCCTTGAACTGATAAAATGGACCTAAAATAACTCTAACTGTTTATTCAAAAACTCCGGAATGTAGAGTCGCAGTTGTGATTATAAATACAGTACATTGACGTTGCAGAAACGCCTAAAGTAATTGAAAGTGCATAAGGGCTTTTTTATTTAAAGTGCGTTCTTAACTGACAGTTAACAGGTCGTCACAGAACTGACGATTAGTGTCAAACTCCATACATTTCGTCATGGACTGACAGGTTAGACGGTATTTGATCATAGCTTAAGTTTCGCCTAACCGTAGATTTAAAAAAAAAAAAAAAAAAAACATTCAGACGAATAGAGAACCGGCCTTCTTTTGGAAGTCGGTTAATAAAAATGCCCATCAGCGGTACACATGTTATTAACTGTTGAATAGTCAGGATTAGTTAATCTGACCGTCAGTAACATAACTTATTGGTATGGAAATGGGTCAAATTTATATAATACTTGAGTTTTCATGTTGTAAATGGCTACTCTTCATTTTGTGTCACATTTCTATTGTTTTGATTCGTTCGTCCTATTCGCAATTTGTAAGTCTTATTCGCCGTGGAGAAGGACATTGTGTAGTTTGTTGTCCAGTGTTATGCGGATTTGGTCGAGCTCTGAATGTCATCGACGACGCTAATTACGTGATCCGAGTTACGTATGTCCCTCCTTTAATACAATCTAGTTGACGATTTCTTGGCTATTTTTAGTAAATATATAGTGCTTCCTCCTTAAACCTTTTTTAAATGACCTATATGTTTATAGGTTTACGTGGGCTAGAATTTCGCATCTCGTCTGGTGATGTGTATTTTGTGTAATAAATAATGGATAGTATTCTCAAGGACCTTAAAGTAAATAGCCGGTGAGCCTCGCTAACAAAGAACTGAAGCACCTCTAGTCCGCCGGTTTCTTTAACGCTGGTTGGTCAGGTCAATGTGTGACACACACAAACTTGTTGATGTGTGCGTGCGACTCCTAAGTACAAACAAACCAATCGGTCCACTACAAATGATTCAATTATCTGTTGGCGAGGCTCCGTCCGGCTATTTATTTTAAGATCCTTGAGTATACCAAAAAGTCTCAATATCAATATATCAAAATAAGAATCATATCATTTTAGTTACGTTTATTTTGGAACCGCGGCAAGTTAAGATACTGATTGTTTCTTTATGATAGGGTTATTGACAGCGGGAATAAGCTAATATTTTTAGATGTTTTATTACGGCGGACTATTTACACGCGGCTTTACGATATAGCGATAAACTGAGGGTAAATATTTGGTCAGCTAATGTCCCGCCGGGCCGTAAATCCCGCAAATTATAAGCTGACCAGACACTCGCATCACGCGGTTTTGTTACGTGATATACTGCTTTTTAGTCAGGTCGGAAGACCAATTAATCGTTAGAAATACGGAAGGTTGCACTACAACATGGTATTTTTTAAAAACGGTGTCATACATTTCGTCGAGACCGGCAACGCATTGGTAGGAAATGCATTTAGTGTTACAACTGCAAATGTCCATAGGCGGTGACCACGTTCTATCAGGTGGGCCGTCTGCCTGTTTGCCACTCTAAGGCAATAAAATAAAGGCTAAAGGTCACGTGGTTGAACTGGCAAGCTTAAAGGCTAGGTACCGTTTCAAAAATTCTATGACGTAGTGAGCGCGAATTCTAATGTATTCGTGCCAGAACGATGACCATCAACCACGAAATCAAGAAGTTATGATGGTTACGACTAATAACCACATTTATACTTTAAAAAACCCTACCGCGGTGCACTTGAAAAGTGCATAAAAGCCGCCTTTTTGTTTATTTTCTTTCGCCTCACGCTATCAAGACGAATCTAATGATGTATAATTTATCAAAATCGGTTGTGCGGTTGAGTAGTTACGAGCGGACATAGGAACAGACATACATACATGTCAAATATATAACCCTCCTTTTGGGCTTCGCCACAGTCGGGTAAAAAGAAGTTAGACCGGAAGATGTCTTACTAATTATCTATCGTCTTGAATGAAATTCCGGTTGGTATGTATAATATACGAATCAATGTATCGTAGAATCATATTTTTATACCGACTTCAAAAACCGAGGAGGCTCACAGTTCGTCCGTTTATATTTTTTAAACACTCGATGGCTGGAGCGTCTTGGAAAAATCCTTTTGCGTTTAAAAGGATGCAACTCCCGGGTGGTTCAATTGTCACAATACGAGTACAATGTGCTTCATTGTCTCTACCTCCTCTCCACACATTCTATAGTTTACGTTGTCACTAAGTAAATTTAAGCCTAGTACTTAGGCGTCAGTGAATCGCCACGCACTAGTTAAACTGCGATAATTCAAGCCCATTAGTCCGCGTCGATTCAAATCCGGCGCAAAATCCCCCGCCGACGCGACGGATTTTGTGCAAATTGCTGATCTGCCGCGAACTGGCCTATATTATCTGTTACATAGTTAACGACACGATTAGCCTATGAGCGTAGGCACCCTTCATTCTAGTTTATTTTAAATCTTTCATCCTTTTTTTGACAATCTGTTCTCCGGGCTATATGGCCATATGGAAGATGGTCAAAGAATCATTTCAATTACATAAGATAAATCCACCGTGTTTGGGTTTATACACAAAAATAAATTAATTAAAATAAATAACACAATTCGGCCCAGTCCCAAACTAAGCAATGCTTGTACTAGACGACGATATACATACTTATATTATATAGATCAATACATAGATAGAAAACATCCATGACTCAAATCCTCGCGCTTGTCACACAAAAACAAATAGAGAAGAAGAGAGAATCACAAAAAGTACAGTCGTTAATAAAAGCTTGTCCTTCAAAAATATTTTTTTTTGACAAAACCTTTTTATCTTGCAATAGCGGCTATCATCAAAGCCCAGTAGGCGTATGATGCTACGCTTTGTCGCGCGATAAATAAATGATAAAGCATCCGTCACGTTCTGACAATATGTGTGTGAGAGTGACGGATGCTTTATAATTTATTTATCGCGTGACAAAGCGTAGCATCATAAGCCTACAGGGCATGTAATTTACTATGGATGTCAGCACTTTCATTTCGCTACAGCGTGTGAGGGATTCCTCTTAAACTTTCAAAGCGTCATTTTCAGCGAATTCCACGGACTCAGCTCCTCTGGTTCATTTCCAATTCAGGCTTTATAACCTAGGGCTGTCACTCGTTTTACCTGACAAAAACCTTACCTACAATAAAATATTGTCTATTCGCTGGGTGCGCGATGACAGCGCCAACTAGCGGTTACAAATACGGCGGACTTTTTTTTTGTGTTTTGTGGCTTTTGCTGCAAGGCTGCCAACTAAAAACGTAAATTTCGCTGGTAAAACGTGACAGCTGGTCTGCTGAAAGTTCCTTTTTTGGCCATGACGCGCGCTGCGATCGTTTCGTGGTTCCCCCACCTTATACTTCGCACCCAGCGAATACGACTGTCGATGCTGTGCTCTAATGCTTAATTTTATTAATGTAAAAAAATATGTTGCACTAATAATCTGCGCAGCGTATATATGAGTACTTACTTACTTAAACGCGCGTATGTTTATAGAAATCCTTAAAATCGCCTGTCACTACGATAACTAACACATAACGATCACAAACATACATTTCAAGACTAATTGGTGGTAGTTTGGTGGGTTATTTAACGGTTGCTTGACAGTATGACTCCTTACGAAGTCCATGCTCTAAGGAGTCTAAGGTTTTAGATGTTTCCTGCTTTGTTTTATTTTCTTTCCAACCAAGTAATGAGCTGTCGCACTGTCTATAAGTAAGTCAATTTGTTTAGAGTTTGCATGTATTTTGTAAGACAATACCTAACAATATATATGTAGAATAACGTTGTTAAACCTACAAAAACATCAAATACATTAACAACAAATACACATATAGAAAATTCATTAACAAGAAAAGTGTTAGAGGCAATTCTGTTCTAATTTAATTCGTAGTGGCAACCCTACACCCACAACTCTTGTTACTTGCATGACTCCAGATCACACGCTTCAGCAAACGTAACTTTACCTTCCATAAAACATTCCTTACACTCTGTTGCAATGAAATTGGACGCAAACTCTTGCAATTTCGATTTGCACAAACGCAAACGTAATTTTGTTGAAAATTGCCGATTTTATTGATACCCACATTTGAATAATAAATTGTTTTATTTGAAAGGGGTGCGTTTTAGTAGACTTAAAATGAAACGTAAACTTGATATATGAGAAAACTTAAATTCGCTGCGTCGTTATTATTTTATTGAGTCAACGAATTATTTCAAATGCTTAGCTAGTTTATTTGTTTTCCTTTCGTGCACCATAAAGAGTTATTGCGTTTTATGGTTTTCACTTATGCCAAAGCTCATAAATGCCATTGTATTATTTAGTATTACAAACGCGAAAGAGCGTTCAGCCTTTGACGTGGCAACGGGTTAGATGTTAGATGTATATTTTTGGATGAATTATAAAATTTTGATAAAACAAAAAAAACCGGTCAAGTGCGAGTCGGACTCGCCCGCCGAGGGTTCCGTACAAACTCATAAGTAGATATATGAATAGGTCAAGAAAAACTGAATGGCGATTAGTTTAGTAGGAGCAAATAAGTATGTGTTACGATTTTTGCAAATTTCTAAATAACGGTGCAATTTAGGAAAACCGTTATATTTTTCCTGTAATATTTAGGATGTCTTAAACTGTCTTAACTAATTACTGCTAGCATTAATTATATATATTTAATTAAAATGACGTGTAAAATATTGTACCTACCTATTTTATGAATAAAAATCTGAATCTGAATCTGAATATTAATAATTGGTAATTATTACAGATTTTTCTGTTCAGTAACTTCGAAGATAATACTACCTTTTTCGTTATAAATCAAAAACTACTTATTTAAGAAAAAAATAAAATAAAAACAGCGTTTTAATCTTCAAATCAAGCCCTTTTATTTGATACCCCACTCGATATAATAGCCCTACTTTCAATTTTCAAAGTCCCTATTGAACGGAAAAAATATCTTAATTTTTTTTTACTTTTTTTTTAAAAGAGTCCGTAATGGGACTCTGAAAATTGAAAGTAGGGCTATTATATCGAGTGGGAAATCAAATGAAAGGACTTGTTTTGTGTATTAAAATATCGTTTTTATTTTTTTTCTTAAATAAGTAATTTTTGATTTATTACGAAAAACGTCAAAAAAAATACCATTTCCCCCCTATTATCTTCGAAGTTACTGAACAGAAAAATCTGTAATAATTACCAATTATAAATGTCATCCTAAATATTACAGGAAAAATATAACGGTTTTCTTAACTTGCACCGTTTTTGAGAAATTGGCAAAAATCGTAATACATACTTATTTGCTCCTACTAAGGTAACCGCCGTACAGTTTTTCTTGAACTATTCACGTATCTACTTACGGGTTTGTACGGAACCCTCGGTGCGCGAGTTCGACTCGCACTTGTTATTGTTTTCTTTTTGTAATGTACCTAGTACTTGTGTTGGTAAATAAATTTACGTTTATTTTATTTTATTTTAATGTACCAACTAAAGTTGTTAGGTAAGGTTGACTTGAGAGTGATTCTACATTACCACAAATATTCAAAAGATTTTGCCTCATAAAAATTGCATTTTTGGCTAATTTGTAGAGCTCGGGCGGAACAACATATTAACCAAAAATGCCATTCTAAAGAGACGGGATCTTCTTGAACATTCGCCAATATGGGACACCCTATATATGTGTGCGCCGCAGAAGGATAATTTTCAAGAATGATTCTTGATCGCACATCGGTGTATTAACCGTCCGTGGTTGTATTTAATACGTTTAACAATACAATACAACACAAATATACTTTTTTGTACACAAACAACGGTACATAACAACTTAAAACAATAAAAAAATCGGTTGTCTGTAAAGTCGGTTTACTGACGATAGTCGAACGTGATAACGTTGACCTTGACCCTGACTTTGACTTTGACTTTGACTTTGACTTTGACTTTGACTTTGACTTTGACTTTGACTTTGACTTTGACTTTGACTTTGACTTTGACTTTGACTTTGACTTTGACTTTGACTTTGACTTTGACCTTGACCTTGACCTTGACCTTGACCTTGACCTTGACCTTGACCTTGACCTTGACCTTGACTTTGACTTTGACCTTGACCTTGACCTTGACCTTGACCTTGACCTTGACCTTGACCTTGACCTTGACCTTGACCTTGACCTTGACTTTGACTTTGACTTTGACCTTGACCTTGACCTTGACTTTGACTTTGACTTTGACTTTGACTTTGACTTTGACTTTGACTTTGACTTTGACTTTGACTTTGACTTTGACTTTGACTTTGACTTTGACTTTGACTTTGACTTTGACTTTGACTTTGACTTTGACTTTGACTTTGACTTTGACTTTGACTTTGACTTTGACTTTGACTTTGACTTTGACTTTGACTTTGACTTTGACTTTGACTTTGACTTTGACTTTGACTTTGACTTTGACTTTGACTTTGACTTTGACTTTGACTTGAGTACCAGCCGCCCTTTTCTCAGCAGCAGCAGTGATTTTTTGTCACGATTGGCCGCCCCTAATATCTGGCCGCCCTAGGCCCGGGCCTACTGGGCCTTAGGGCAAATCCGCCACTGGTCTCTTGTCATTCAATAGAGATTTTTGACAGCCGTATCTTAGGGAATAAGGGCTATTTTATTAACAATTTGTAAGAAACTATCGTCTTAACGACTTTAGTGCTGGAATAATATAAAGTACCTATTTGACAGGTAACGACCCTGCAAGGTAACGGGACACTTTTTCGTGCGTGCAGCCGGCTTCATCGATTTATAAGACGTTATCACGTCAAAACTAAATAAAAACCGATCTCATCCTGACAAACTTAAACATTACTCATTTCCATACGTTATTAATTTGAATTCTTTAATTAGATCACAGACATGACCTCTGGTAACATAGCTCCTTTTTAAAAACTCCACGACGTGTCGACGAATACGATAATTTTGTAAATGTGTAGACACATAGGTATCGAGTGTGTACGATTCTCGATCGCTCGAAGCGTGTCTTTTCATAAAATAAGGAGAAAAGCATACATTTAGAGGGTTTCTTTCGATGATACCCTTTTAAAAGATTGTAGCAGTGCTAAATCCACGCTTTCAGGTTGTTGTTTAGGTACACTATAGGTTTTTAGGTCGATATAAAATAAGGATTCTGATAGCTTCATTGTGTAAATGATCTACGAATTATGCGATCAGTCGAACGAAGAAATCCGTCCATCCGTTCAACTGGATTATTTAAGAATAATAAAATAAGTGTATAAGTTAAAAAAGATTGTCAATGAGTTAAACCGTTTTATCTGTAATAATCAGCTCATACTCTATACTCTATACTATAGTCATCTGACTCCATCATCAGATCGCACCACCAAGTGGAAATAATAATAATATTGTCACCAAGGGCCTTAAAATAAATAGCCAGACGGAGCCTCGCCAACAGATAACTGAAGCATTACGAGCCGCATGCACACATCAACAAGTTTTTTCTACTGCCCGCAGCACACATTGACCTGATCAACCAGCGTTAAAGCAACCGGCGGACTAGAGGTGCTTAAGTTATTTGTTATCAAGGCTACGTCCGGCTATTTATGTTTAGGTCCATGATTGTCACGGGAAGTTTCATAAGAGTCGATTTAGTAGGGTTTTTAGTAGAAGGGGTTAAAAACTATGGATTTTAGGGCTCGCGCTCGTGTCCGGGTTTCGTGTAAACGTTTCTATTACCCGTTTCTGAGTAACACGGACACGGTTTTCTGGTCCGTTCCGCACGGGTAATTAGGAAACGTGTAATTAAGATCCGTTTCCACGGGTACACGGGTACCCGAAGAAACGGATCTTATCTACTCGTGTCTCCGGATCCGTCCTTAACGAGTAGCGAAGGTACAAATCGTGGTTCGAGCTACAAATTAATAGACACAATACGTATAAGTTTCGAGCATATCTTATTCCGTGGTTTATAATATGTAAAGCCGAAAGTCAATAAACAGTCTATTGGGCTAAGGGTTCGGCCTTTTAAGAGCAGGTAGTTTTTGCATAGAATACGAGTAGACATTTTTATATAAGACTTCGAAGTTCAAATACTAGCACTTTTTAGGGTAAAAACGAGACCCTATTATTAAGAGTCCACTGTCTGTCTATCTGCCTGTCCCTAGGCTGTATCTCATGAACCGTGATAGCTAGACAGTTAAAATTTTCACAGATTATGTATTTCTGTAGCATCTATAACAAAAGATACAGAAATGGTACGGAAACCCTTCGTGCGTGAATCCGACTCGCACTGGCTGGTTTATTTATTTATACAAAATAGAGTTACGTTTATATATTTTTTTACATAAATAAAATAGTTAAATAATTGTACTTACTCGGTGGTCGTCGGGTTTGTTGACTTATGGTGAATTGTTAATAAATGTATTCCAATCGCTCCTGTCGTCTATATAGTAGTCCTGATTAATATTACAAGAAATCTCGTTTGTGCGATAATTGAACAATGAGCAATAAGCTTTGTCATCGACTCTTGTGGCAAAATTCCACACCCAATTTCTTCTATTTTTTTTTAACATTTAATAACAATCTATCGCATTAACAGTATATAACAACAAAACCAAACACAACAAAACAAAAAAAAAACGATTTTAAAATAACTTGCAACGAAACTGTATTACTCTGGAACTGGAATCATAGGTACTAAAAAACAACTAGACTAGGTACCTTATTTCCAAAATCTTACCCATTTCTTGTTCATTCTAATTGTTTTTGCTCTGCCTTTTTTCATAGTAAACTACTTGTTAGTGCGATGCGGCTCCAAATCAATAGAAAACATTTACTTATCTAATCTTTTAAGATTTTGCCGGGGTTTGTTGAAATTTTTGGTGCATAAGTTTTAACCTTATTGCTACGACATAAAGCTTATAATTGGTAGTCGTACTTGTGATGAATCAAATCAAAATCAAATCATATTTATTTTGCAAAAGAACATACACAGGTGGTATAACAAAGTACATGGTTTGGGAACCTGCTTCTTTGTTCGCTTCGTTTCGTCAGACAAAAAGGCGTTCGGCGTTCAAGTTTATTACCTTAATCCTATTGTGAAAGTCACTCAAGTAAACTTGAATGATTACCAATTTTAGGATTTATCTTAAAGAAATAAGCAATCTTATCGCAAGTTAACTAAGGTAACATGGACTTTTGTGGTTCTCGGGTGAAATTCAGTTATGAATAATCACATGATAATGGCGCTTATGTTTATCTTTTTTGCGCCATTGGCAGATGTTTGTTGTTTTTGCGAAGTAATTCATAATTATATTCTAAACTGTTATTTTCAATTAATATTTTAGTATATCTGCAAACCATATTCGTCACATATCTGATATGCCATTATAAATAAAATGTTGTTTTTAATTAATTGACTTAGATAAGACGCAATAGGTTTTAATTTTATTAAATCAAAACCTAACACATCAGAATAAAGTTTCTAAACTAAGTACGAGCAGATTTAGAATAAAATACAGCAGACAATGTAGAATAACGACGCCTACTTTGATTTATATAAAAAACATATTTTAAGTAGTTGGCTAAATATGATTTTCCAACACGGTTACAAACTATTATTAAACATTCGTACGCCAAAAGAGTTCATCTGAAGTCAGCATTAAATAGTAGATATTGTGTGCCTTGACTCCGACTGTTTCGGTTCGTTCGTACCCGTTCGGGCCGGTTTTAAATACACGTGTACCCGCCGACACGTAGAACGGGTACGGGTACCGGAAACGTTTCTGAGAAACGTTTTCGGTACCCGGCGGGTTTGTGTAATCCGGGTTCTTAGTACCGCCGGTCTTAAGAACACGGGTATCCGTTTCGGCGTGTAGCACGTGTAGCGGGAGCCCTAATTTCTATGGCATGAAAAGGATTTAAAATTTAAGACCCAACAAGAAACTTTTAAAATGAGACCAATAGTAGTTAAAGCACGTTTAAGCAAAATACCTATTCATAAAAATCAATTGTTTTGCACACAAAGTGACATGAAATTAAACAGTCTAATAATATTGTATAATTATAGAATTTCTCGGTACAAACCCAAAAATATTGGTCGTAACAGTGTAAAAGATTCCAAAACAAACATATCAAAAACCTGTTTAAAAATAATATAATAAGTGATCCCGACAATTAGCATCAGTTTTGTTGTTTTTGGCGGGCAATTTAAAAAATCATGTCATTTGAGAAAAGCTGTCACCGTGTCACATTAGCATGTGACATTTCTGTTAATTTTCCTCCTTATTTTCCGGGAATGTTAAAAATAACGCACAAACAAATCCATCAATTTTAAAATATTTAGGTATTTTAAATGTATTATTTAATTGTCGGCCCATTCCATGCATCTAATATCACACAGATAAATATAAAAATAAATTATTCGTACTTATACTAAAACCATCCTCTAAAATTAAGCTATGTGTTAGTGTAAACCTTATCAAAATCGGTTCAGTTGTTTTCCATCTAATCCCGGACAGGCAATTTTTGTAATCTTTCACAATCATGCAAATTACTTGGTGTTTAATATAATAAGATCACTACCAATAGCGACGATGATGTTATATCTAACTAAAAATATTTAATGCTCAGGTTATACACAAGGACCTTAAAATAAATAGCCGGACGGAGCCTCGCCAACAGAAAACTGAAGCCATTTCTAGTCCGCCGGCTGTTTGTACTTACTTACGCACACATCAACTAAATTTTTCCTACTGTGAGCAGCACGTACACATAGGTTGCCGGCGGACTAGACATGCTTCAGTTCTTTGTTAGCGAGACGCCGTCCGGCTATTTATATTAGGTCCTTGGTTAATGGACAACTTTGTTTGCCATCAATGACTTTACAATAAATAGCTGGACGGAGCATCACTATTTAACAGATAACTGAAGAGCGTGTAATAAGACTTACGAGTAGTACGCACACATCAACCAGTCTAATAGCTTACTACGAGCAACACGCACACAACCAGCCTACCCACCAGCAACCAACAACCAGCAACCAGCTAACCCACCGGCTTACTAGACGTGCTTCAATTATCTGTTAGCGAAGCACCGTCCGTTAGCCATTACTAAAAATTACCTAAAACTAGCTAATAATCTTAGATTATGTTACTAGAAAATTGAAAATTGTTTCGACCAATCCGAGTACTATCAAATTTTCATTATTACTGTGCAAATGACTGTGAGAAAGTAGTAAAGTCCAGCTTTCGACTTCCACCAGCAAATAAAAAACTCCCGTTCGTCTGTCAGTCACTAAACAACGATTACTGGAGCATTACTTGCATGCCAGTCGGTGCATTTTATGGCCTCTAACCTAACTGGCGAACTACCCGCAACTAAGAAGTAACTTCCAAACGAACTTAATTCCATTCGGCTGTTCTTTAAAAATAAACCGTAATGTCAACAATTTAGGGTTCATTTTACAAATAGGGTTGCAGAGGAGATGAAGCGATTTGTACATACGAGTCGCAACTATTTAATCAAAAACTTCAGCAAACCAGCATACTTTCCGAACTTCCTTTTTCTCCATAGCGCTGTAATGGAATGTGGGCTCTATGTTAAGGTTATAAGGTCGATTTGCGGTTGAACGATGGGGTAAGATAGAACGTTGAAAGAGTAAGGTAATTAGTTTGTTGTAACAACTTGAGGTCAGTCCGGTGGCTCTTTTACTGCTTCCTCATAGGCTGAACATGTTCGGGGTTAGTTTTACTTGTAGGAGTTATTGTAGGTAACTTATACCTTACTATATTTCCTACACAAAACATCGATGTGGCCAAGATCGTTAAAATAAAAAGCCGAACGAAGCCTGGCTAACAGATAACTGAAGAGCACCTATTGCAAGCCGGTCGCTTTTTACTTACGAGCAGCAGGCAGGGAATTTATTTAGAGTCGGGTAAAACCCGGGTATTTTGACTTAGAACCCGTGTTAAAAAACCTAGTAATTAATAAAAAATATGCATGTATCGTTTTATTGTAAAGATAATAATTACAATCTAACGTCAGCCGCCTTAAAGCGAACGCGAAAAAACAAA
Organism: Eudemis profundana; assembly: GCA_947034925.1. Classification (NCBI taxonomy): domain Eukaryota; kingdom Metazoa; phylum Arthropoda; class Insecta; order Lepidoptera; family Tortricidae; genus Eudemis; species Eudemis profundana. The sequence goes on from OX344813.1 coordinate 4,928,229, forward strand.
ATACTTGCTTATCTTACTTAACACGGTAGGCAATCCTGCAAGTTCATTGTAGGTAATGCAAACCGGGTACCCAAAAACCGGGTAATTGACTTTATTTAGAGTCGGGTGATACCCGGGTTTCACATTTGACCGGGAAATGCATTCCCTAGCACGCACACATCGACCAGCAGCGTTAAGAGGAAACAGGAGGGCAGTTTTTCCATACAAACGTAGTCCCCTGTTTCCTCCCTGGATAATGCCAGTAGAGCAATAATTTTTTGTCCAAAAATCTATGGCTACTATTGATATGTTCCTATGTTTTCCTTTTTACGATAAATTGATTCTCAAAAGAGATATTAACCTTCAAAAACCTAAAAAAAATGCCAGATTTTCCGCTGTGTTCACACATCCAGAAAACAAATTTGACTAGATTATTAAAAAAAAGGAAAACATAGGAACACGGCCAAAGCCTTTCTTTAATGTTTAATGAAAAAATTAGTTAAATAGGTTAAGTTTTGGGGAAGAAATCAGGGGACTACGAAACGTTGTTTTCATGAAATTTTAAAAGGTATTTTCGGTCCAAGCTGCAGTTGTCTCTATCGCGCTCTGCGGGGGAGAGGTGGGCAGTGCGGGACAGCGACACATTTTACAAATACCTAATTTTCAATTCTCTCGACCTTACTGTTTCCTCTTAAGCAGCTGGCTTTACTAAAGGTGCTTCAGTTATCGTTAACAAGGGTACGTTCGGCATTTTTTTAAAGTCCTTGGATGTGGAAAGTTTATGTGCAATGCTTGTTCTTACTTCTTAGCATTTAATTTTTAATTGATCCTCAAATTTCATGCCAAGGAGAGACTAAAAATTAACTTCGAGTAATCCGAAAATATACTTGAAAAAACAAATATTCCGCGGAACTCTTTTTTTGAAGTCGGTAAAATTTGCTACTTTTCGTGCCCTTTTTAACGACAGTGTCTATCGTTTGTTGTGAAATATAGGTGTTGTTACTTTAGCAACGGCCTATCTCTCTAAATGAGCAGTTTTAATTTCGATTCTACCCCCATTAAGATAAGATTCAAATTTAAATAGCAGCCAGGAAACAACGGGAGATTTAAAAGACTTTTCCTCTACCTACTTCGGCGACAGATTTTCCAAAATGGACTTTATTTCTTATAAAATAAAGGCGAAGATATTTATAGTTTAAGGTTTAAGTAATATTGTTTCAGTTTGGCAATGTCTTGTTTTGGTGCTGCTCGCCAAAACGTAAAATATATCAGAGACAATGATTTTTGTTGTCATTGGCTGAGTTTAAAGGACGCGGGTTCAAACTCAAATGTTTCTCCATTATTGTTAATATGCTGCACTATCGTAGCAGGTATTTTCGTATGGGCTTCTATAGTACGAGTACATTACTACAGAGGCCGGGAAAGTAAGAGGTTGCCGGCCGAGTAAGTACATATAGATAATTAGTTACGAGGCTGGCGTGGCAACCCCATGTCACGCCGAGGTATGTATAGTGATTTTCTCAAATATGCAATGAAATAAATTTAAAACACTCCAGACTTTATTTTCTAGAGACACTAAAATTAAAGTAGACACAAAATAGAATTAGAAACTTTTCAATTTCCTTTCAAAAAGCTGTTTCAGTATACATTTTTACCGCGAATATTTAGATAAAATATTTTAAATGTGTATTCTTGTAGTTAAGTTTGCAATTTAAAGCTGTTGGAAATTGTTTATGTTGCGTTATTTGTTATGTTCATGTCGATTTTATATAAATAAAACTGCCAAATATAGCAAACATCGTTTTTTATTTTTTTAACGCCGTGATGCAGTTGCTGTGTCACAGATAAGTGTGGAATGTAAATATAAAAAGCACATTGCAGGCTTAGGCCGGCAATGTTGTATGAAATTCCATTAAATGCTAAGCGTCAAGCCACACCGGAAACGAGGTACTTTGCGGCCTATTATAAGGCACGTACCTAATGTCAACATTTCATTGCAAGTTTTAGAAACAAATTTTTTTTGAGATATTTAGGATTTGTATTTTCGAGAGTAGATGGAGCAAAGACTCTCAGTTCACTCTCAAATTTTGATTTATTTTGGCCACGTTATGCGTATGGAAGTTGACGCTATGCACACACATACACCAATACAGCAAACTGGTTTACGTGTGTGCACTTGTGCAGTAACCGTAAGGTTTTTCTCTCTTTTTAAATAAATAGATCCGTTAGTTCAACGACCTATAAAATGGCGTGCCAAATGTCTTTGGCTATGGGTGTAGTACATCATTACTGAATCATCTAAACCAGCTATTCTCAAAGTGTGTTCCGTGGATCCCTGGGGCTCTGGACTGCGGCCCAGGACTGCAAGAGCTTCGTCAAAATAATACATGGGCCGGCAGTGGGCCTCAGTTATCATATGGTTCGTATAGTCGGTACAAACACTTAAGACCAAATGCTGTCAAACAAACGCAAGCCAAAAGCTACGTTATAATCAGAGCATAACGTCGTTTTTGGCTTGCGTTCGTTTGACAGCATTTGGTCTTAAGAGTTTGTACGGACTATAATAAGGAAATGCAACCCGGGTAACCGACTTTATTTAGAGTCGGACAAAACCCGGGTATTTTGACTTAGAACCCGGGTTAAGACAGTTATATATTATTTAAAGTTAATAAATAAAATGTAACGTCGGCCGCTTTAAAACAAACGCGAAAAAATATCACATGCTTGTTTATCTTATTTAACACGGCCGGCAACATACATACCTGCAAGTTCATTGTAGGTAATGCAACCCGGGTACCCGAAAAGCTGAAAACCTGGGTAACTGATTTTATTTAGAGTCTGGTAATTCCCCGGGTTTCATATTTGAACGGGTATTGTGAGTAGTTCGTAAGCAACGTGCGAGATTTGTCATAATTATTTGCAATTGACATCTCACTTCGAATAAAACGTCATTTCGAAGATATTAGAACTGAGGTCAAATAAAATTGCTTTGTTTTCAGAGATTATCGAAATTTGAATGTCATAATAACATCGAATTCGATGTTACTATTAAGCAATAGCATTTCACAGCTAAGAAATTGGCTTTAACAACACTGTATATCTTTATGCTGGTTGTCATTTGCGGATTTTGAACGCATTATAGAGGCTTTATGATAGGTGCGTAGAATAAAACAATTTTAGGTACGATTCCGATGAATTGAGAACGTCCTACTTTTTTACATTCGGTTAAAAAATGAAGGTAGTTTGGGTCTCCGAGAATTATTTTATTTAAGGTCAAAAGGGGCAATGGCGTCTTTTAAAGATTCCATTAAATCTGAACTCTGTAAACCTACTCCTACCCTACCTGCCTGTAGTGTACGCTGTACTTTACAGGCAGGTAGGAAAGGGGTAGTTTTGAGGAGTTCGGATTTAATGGAATCTTTAAAAGACGCATTTGCCCCCATAGACGTAATTACCCCGGTTGACCTTATTTAAAATTTATTGCACGAGAGAAAACTTATCGTACAAAAGACGAACTTATTAAAGGCATTTTCTACCAGTTAACCTTAGGGCAAAGCAAACGACGCAAAATTTTGTACTTACCACGGGCGGTAATAAAGAAAACCTCGGATCGCATATTTATCGCACTTGCCTTCGGCTCGGGCATCAAATATCTGCGATCTGAGACATTCTTTGTTTTACCGCTCTGGTAGGTAATGTAGTATTTTCAAAACGGGTCCGTTGCCAAAAAAGTTAAAGAATCGCTGATCTAAACTATTGTGTACTTAATAGAGTTCAGCCGCGCCAGGTATTGGTCGGCATCCAAGTCACACCTGCCGCAGACTCCGCTAATGGGCTGTACAAACATACGTTAAATTTAATGTAGCCGTAAAGTGCCACTTATAATTTTGGTATATCAGTAACGACAGCAATACATACATTTAGAATATCAACACTTTTTTGGAAAAAAAATTACTTATCTTAATAAAAAAAAATTACTAATATTTTGGTGCGTTGGTAAAAATAAAAACATCACTTACTAATTAACTCCAATTTCGACTTGCTTTCGTTTCTGTTTAGCAGGTACGATTCGCAGGTAAAGAAAGATACCTTATGGAGGATGTCGCTTGCAACCTTCTATATTTATATCTTATAGTAACGGAGTAGGATACGACGCAAGCGACAACGTCCATAAGGTACCTTTACCTGTGAAACGTCACATATGTATGTCCAAATTATCTGTAACATGTACTAGTATCAAGATAACAAAAAATGCTCTCTACTATTTTTGTCATAATGTGTGTAACATTATATGTAGACTTTATCACAGTCCTGTTACGCACAATATAGTAGAAAAACAGTATTTCATCATTTATAAGCAAAGCACGTAGTATATTATTGATGTATCTAATTATAAAGTATTTTTCATTGGAAAAGGATTTTTCGAAATTCAACCCCTAAAGAGTTGAAATGCGGCATGAAAGTTTACATGAAAAATGCGCATTTCTTAAATTTTTTGTCATTTTTATTATTGCGCAATATTCTGTCAATTTATGTTGAGACCTAGCAGAGGGTTTTAGCAGCATCAGGTAGATGAGTTTAAAAAACATGAGTTGTATTACGTTCAATGTAACACTTTATATAATTAGCAGAAAGCTTAACATTCGAAATCATCAATAAATTCAATTCATTTATTGCATATCACATTACAAACATATTATGGGTGGATTTATAAATAAGCAGGTATACATGTGACACCCTGCAAGGGCACAGCAATAACAATAACATAGGTTCCTATAGTCAAATAAGCTGAATGGCGATGAAAAGGCTTAGGTACTTTTATGTCAGTCTGCTAATGAGCTAATTTTTAGCATCAAATTTTACGTCTAGTTCTGGCTAGGAAGTTTGATTTTCAGTGTATATTTACGTTACCTACGGACTTTAGTAAACGTATTAAAGATATGATAGTTTCTCGTTGTTTAATCCCACGAGCGTGTATTTAAAAAAAACTAGAACAGCCTTCATCGTCATTCTTTCCAAAGAATCCATCGTCGTCCTATTGTCTTCCGGAATGTTCGATAGCCGTTCAATATGTCTTGCACAGGCCCCGTTGTTTATTGAAGTCGTAATATCTGTCCATCGCTTCTGGTTTCCAATAAAAGACGGCGGCTTTCGGCTTGGTGCGAATGAAAACGGATGAATTTACTGCTATGGGATTCTTCTATCTGCGACGGAGCCGCACTATAGTCGCGTCTTTGGGAGAATCAATGGAAGACAATTAATTTTGATTTCGAATAGTCCCATAACTTCTCTGTATCTTTTCTTCTATGGTTGAAAACACGATACCTGTAACTTTGCTTGGTCAATCGTTAGGATCGCAAATTTCCATTAGGGCGTTGCTACAGTTCTTGCATTGTGATAAGTCGTTCTATCTATACGTTGAGTGATCTAGACAATATCATGGCTAATTAGCCAACCCATACCCCGATCACCCGACACACCGAAAATTTCTGATCACTGGGGGATCGGGTGCAATACTTTGACAAAACTTGTAAAGCTGACTCTGTCATATACTGAAAGGTAGGCGAGAGGAGAAAGGTAGGGAGGAGATTATAAGGAGCATGGTGATTGTTAAAAAGCGAGTTAATATAAAGAGTCCCCATTTGTATTGGGAATATTCCCACTTCGTGAATATTCCCCATGCAAATGAGGAATATACCAGGGAACAGCACATATCTACTTCTGCCACTGTTACTCCTCGCAAGTGGTGGAGGTGCTGGGACGGTTTAAATTTAGGATGGTGCCTGTCTCTGTCCTATAAGTTCATGGATTAGAATAATTAGGATTGTAAAAACTTGTACTTATTTATATTTCTACCACTATTACACTCACAATGAGTTAAGAAACGCTGAAATGGAGGAGGAGGAGACTTGCGACTCAACTTATGTCATATTATATTTAATAGAGATGGGTAATCTCGACTCCGATGAGTGATTCGAATTATTAAATCCGGTTTCCGGTTTAAGTTCCACTTTCGGTACCGGCTCCGCTTCAACTCTTCAACTTCTTTTGAATCCTTCAGATCAATTCACTCCGGACTCGCTGATTTTGATTGACTAATAATAATGTGCGCTTCGCTCCGCGCCGCGAGCTCGCGGCGTAGTTCATTCGGCTCCATATGGATTCCATAAGATTTGAACGGAGTCGATAAGAAATCGGGACCGCTTACGGAACCTTCAAGTCCGGATTTAACCATCTTTAATATCTAATAAGACCACTACTATAAAATAATAAAATGGCAACCTCTTTGCATTAGCCATTTTTATCGCGCTGTGTCACTTTTGACAAGTTTCGACAGACTCAATTTTTTATACAATTATGGTATTTATGATGTTGTTCGTTTATCCAGTAATGCCTAAGATACTTCTACGAAAGGCGACGGCGAAGTGAAAGCTTTCAGCAGCGAAACCTAACGATCCTAAAAACAATATAAACCCTTTGTGAAACAAGGTTCGTACATGCTTTGTTATATTACATAGGTATTATGTTTCAGGATTGCTAGTCTGTAAAAAATACAGAAGTTCAAAAAAGTTTTAGAATTATTGCAAAAAAAATAAACATCAATGATTTTTTCTCAGGATCGACTGAAATTATATCTTACAAAGATTGTACAGAAATGACATTGACATTACCTGTTTACAATCTTATGATACTTCGACTGAGGCCGGCTTTACACCTGTAAGTTTTACTTACGTAAGTAAGGACGCAGCTATACGTTAGACTGAGATAGTCAGTCAGCTATCTCAGTCTAACGTATAGCTGCGTCCTTACTTACGTAAGTAAAACTTACAGGTGTAAAGCCGGCCTGATAGTATCTCTGCTTTTAGTAAGTATTTGGAAGCAAAAATGTTTTGAGCAATTATTAACATTACGAGATTTTTGCGAAAGATATCCTAATATTTGTCATAGATATCGAGATTTGGAAGACACACTATATCGTATACTTATCAGTAAAATCAATATTACTTGCGACTGTGTGATATCAACCGAATTTTCTGCGAATTCACTATATATTTTCAGATCGTAGTACAGTTAGCAAAAACAAAAAGGTGCCATACCTTCAGAGTAGGTATTTCTTTCTCTTACAGTTCACACAAAGACTAGCAATCCTGCATACCTATGTTCCATGTAAACTATTATATGTGACAGCTATCGTGTACATCGCTTTGTTTGTCCGTCCATCATAGTCGTTAAGCTTTATTCGCTACCTATTTATTTTTACTACGCTGTAACTATAATTTCCGTATAACTCTCGATTAAAAAGGATTTAAACGCCAAACGTACAAGGTGACTTATTCCCTTTTTGATCAGAGTTTTTTGGTATAATTTTCGTACAATAAACACAATTCGTAATTCGCACGGTTATGGGAATGGGCAATGTCGGCAGACTACCGTCGGGTGCTATCCGACGAATATTTTATTGTTTGGAACAAAATATAAGGACAAAATAAGGTAATAAGAGCTACAAAAACATAAATACATATCGGGACTAAATAGTGAAAAATCATCTATAAAATGTATTTCTTAACTTGACTATTCGAACGTGTTAGGGTAAGGCCATGGAGCGTTTATTTTGTGTTACGAGATATTTAAATTCAAATATTATTTATATCGGACTTCAAATTCATAAGGTTTTTAGGGTAATACAATGGCTGTTAGTACAATTAATGAAATAGGACAAAACAAAACTTAACATTTATAACTTTCGCGGTAGTACCGCGACGGGTGCGTGTATTAGTTGCATGTACCGCGCGACATCATAATATACGATGGCAAAATGTTTTAAGTGTAAATAAGAATAAGAAAATTCACTAATGTCCTTGAGAAACAATTTAATATAGCCCTAACAGCAATTTATCGCCACAATACGTCCATATTCAAACAAGTATAAGCCATAACTAACGTCGTAAAGTCGATGGGATACCGAAAAGTTCGTAAAAACTTATACACTTAACTTTGATGGCCACTACGTTTAAGATAGATCTCTGCCACTCTAATATGGCTCTTAAGGCATTGGAATAAGAACGATTAACACTGTGAACGAGGTACTCGTAGTCAGGAAGGAGATTGATCTTCGCTTTTGTAGGGTGTTTAAGGTGTGGTTACATAGAAAAGCGGAACAGAGCGGCATGTATAAGTTATAGGTTAACGCATCCGTTACGGATTTCTACTGGGTCAACAAAAAAAAGGTTAATTTTCCGCAAATCGACGACAATTATGCGCCTATTGCGTGATGGGTCGAAGGCACTCTATTGCCAACCCAACTCTACCAGAAAGCCTTGATGTTGCCGACGACTTCTGGGAGTGACCCCGGTGTTCCGAGGTGGTGGGCCCGGTACTTGGCCAACCCCGGGCATTCAAGAATGACGAGAGTGGCAAAAATTGTGAACTTCGTAGAAATGTTGATGGTTCAAAGTTCAATATCTAATAAATTAAGAAAAAATATAGAAAAATGTTGTACTTAATACTTGATACTGGGTCATGTTTTAAAAAGTATCTAAATAAAGCTGCGTAATGGGCGGTAGATGATCCATCCACTATAATATGATAAAGCATAAATAAACGTTCTCCGCTCCATCTCAACGCCCTGCGTATGCGACCTCACCTTAAAAGCCACTAAAACGCGGTAACAAAGAATCTACTCAACAAACTCGTCCAGTTGTTGCTTCCCAAACTATAATAAAAGTCACAATATTGCCCATTCTCCATTCACTCAATGAACGAATGAAACGAGCGGATCAATTGATCCAAATTAGCTATCCTACGACCTGGGAATTGGTTATTTACTTTTCCATTGTGCTTTCTTCCAACTTTATTTTATTATTGTACCTTTTATGTACTTAACTATTTTTACTCTTCCGTGGTCGACGTTTATTGTTACTTTTATATGTTTATTGTTTTGTTTCTTGCAGCCGATTGACATGATAAAGTTTTGTCGTATATGTAGTAATTTAAAATTAAAACACTATAATTTTAGTTTTTATTATGTTTACTATAGACGTGCAACTTAATTGAGAGCCAGAGAATGTGAGGGTGTAAATATTCAGCCTTTTTACTGCGGCGTTCATGGTCATTATCATTGAAGCAAATAACTTTGAAAATAGTGATAAGAGTAAGGTAGAAATAACTATCAATAGTTCTCAGTTTCACTCACTCTTCATTTCTTTACATCATTATACCTCACACATCTCATGCTCTCAATAAAGTGTATACCTATATACAATTTATTTTATTGTTCTATAAGAAATCCGATATTAAGTCTAAATTTAATGCATTTTGAGATTATAAAGGGTATAAGTTCACAAGAATTGAAACTTTGGATCAAACTACTTTATGACAATATATAAATTGTAGTTATTTTTAAAAGTACCTAGGTCACCCGACTTAGATTTTGTTCTGAATTCAAGGACAAAGACATCATGTCAAACGAATTTCTTTTTCAGATTAATTTCCTTATTGATTTTATTAGACTTCTGTAGACTTTTGTACGGCACATACTTTCCAAATCACTTAGTAAACTGTCATGTCAATACAGTCTCACCGGGATAGCACTGGCGTTCTTTACCTTTCTTTTTAGACGAGATAGCTTGTTTATTATATTGTCAATAACAATTGCACAATTTAACCGAAATGTGACTAACCTTGTATCTCTCTATGGGTATAAAATCATTTAGCTATTAATTTATTGAAGCTTGGTTCTGTCTTGGTGAGAGTGTCCTAAGGTGTTAGTATGCTTCCATTTTCGGGGACATATTTCCACCAGTTCTTTCAAAAAGGATAAACCCTGAAAATGAGAAACATGTAGCACTTTCCTTCTTTCCGTTCAGAATTAATGGTCCATTTGAGCATAAGCTTCATCTTAGCTCGATGAAGAAAGAGTACAAAGTTTTGGAAACTCAAAGGGGCAAATTATCTTCTGGACCTGCTACCTCTTAACAGACCTCTCTATCTTCTTTTTCTCTTTCAGTCCTGTCCTGGGCATTGCGGAGCACACCGACTGGAGCCACAACGGCGCCCAGTACTCGCAGTGCCTCACGCAGGTCGTCACGCCCTGGCAGATCAGCTTCTTCCTCATGGTCATCATCCTCCTCTACATCCTCCCCCTCATCATCCTCATCGTCCTTTACAGCGTCATCGCGAAGAACCTCATCACCGCAGCTTCCAAAGTCGTGATGAACAAAACCGTCGACCCGTACAACGCCAGAGCCAGAAAACAAGTCATATTGATGCTTGGAACTGTCGTTCTCTGCTTTTTTCTCTGCCTAATGCCGTATAGAGTACTCATTCTCTGGATAATAGTAACCCCCGCAGAATGGTCTGATAGCATTAACCCGGAAAAGTGGTACAACATTCTTTACTTCTCTAGAATAATGCTGTATATAAACTCCGCTATAAACCCTATTTTATATAATCTGATGTCGTCCAAATTTAGAATAGGTTTCTGCAAGGTATGCATCTGTTATAAGAAGGTTACTGTTAGGAATCAAAGTGTCGAAAACAGGACAAACGGGTCAACGACCAGTAGCAGTTTAACTCGAACGACTAATAGTCTAAAAAAGCTCTTTACACACAGAGGAAGTTTAGATCAAGGCACAGATAAAGTTAAAAGTAATTTCTTCGATAGGTTATTGAATAAGAGATTTATAAGACAGCAATCGGCGCCGGTGTGCGGTTCAAAGGTGAATAAGATAAACAGGATGCGGAGTGAAGGGAACATGGTTGAAATAGCTAGCGTGTTAGATCAGTCGGATGTTCTGGATCATTCTGATGTTAGTGTTAGGGATGTTCGGCCAGACTTCGAGCTCGAGGGTCGCGGATCGCTGAGGCGAAGCGTTTTGATAAACAGCGCGAAAGCGAAAAGCGTCGAGTGTGAGAGTAAAAGGTTTTCGAGGCAGAAAATCAGGGTGGATTGCGTGGTGAAGTCGTTGAGTGTCGACTACGATTGTCCGGAGAGTTTTGTTTGATAGTTATAATTGTACTGAAGTGGTTCAACGAAAATATTGTTATCGTGAAGGATATTTATTTTATACAATGCAATGCAAATAATTGTGTCAAATACGCGTAAAATAATACTAAACGAAGGAATAATTGCATCGATTGGTGAAGTAGGGAAGGAGGTGAAGCTCTTGTGATCTTTTAACACCGAGCTATGCACTTATTCCTTCGTTTCGTATTATTTGATGGCTGCTGTGACAACCAACCCGTGAGACAACCATACCCGGTCTCCCCTGGCATAGGTTAGTAGTACTAACCTAGTACTAACTTAGTAGTTACCTACATTTTGTCTGACCAAAAAAACATGAGAATTCCTAAAAAACATTCAATCGGCCATTGATGCGTCAGTGCCATCTATTTGGAACTGAATTTTTAATTACACCGAATATGTATTTTTTTTGGCTTATTGAGACTTTTTGTGTTGTTTTGTGCAAATAAAATATATCTAACTATGAAATAAAACGCATTTCAACCAAAATTAATATCCTTAGGCGTCTCAATTGAAGTTTAGTTTCTTGCGTGGCTAATTAATTTAAGTTTCAACGCATAATATAAGTAAGTAGTAAAATGCCTAATATTTATGTTATACTTTAGCTAATTTAGATGTTGAAAAGATGTACAAATGTATTTTTATATTTGTGTTCATTAAGGTTGAACGTTTTAGAGAATTTTCATACAAATTTCAGTCCCGTTTTTCTCCAGCCGTGATCATTTTCTGTACTTGAAACATTATTAGTTCGATAGTACTTTTCCTTCTGATTCCGCCAATAAGAAAAAAATACCGAAAAAATGAGAAATATTCTAAATAAATCCATTTGAAAACTAATAATTTTTTTATCAAACCGTTGTTTGTGTGAGTGTAGAGTATCGTGTCGGTGTAAACAAAAGGGCGGCATTTATCAACAACAGCTGATTCTGGGTGTCAAAAGAATGCCTAGATTGTTTAAAACCTACTCCTAAAACTTCTGGCCGCTAAGCTAATAAAAATTAAAAAATAAAGTGCTGTCAGCCGGTGTCGAAGTTTATCTCCATCAACAAATTTCATTTCCTAAACTGAGTTCAAGAAGGAGGTGGTATTGCATTGTAACTGTTTTTATCGTAAAGATAAAAATTGTACAAATACTTGAGTACGGATATAAATACGAGCTCTTATTCTTAGTAAAAAATATTGGATTTTTCGATGCAGTCCATTAGTTTTAAAAGCTAAAAGAGTTTGCTATCATTGACCATAAATGTATCGTTTGAAAAAAACCTTTTTCATTACTGCACTCCCATGCTCGATTAAAAAAATATGTTGCCTACAACAGTCACATTTACATTTGAAGTTGTCAACATTTTTCATACAATAGCAAAGATATTCCTTGTTATTAATTTTATTTTATTATTTGAATAGAAAACAGTTAGTTAAATATTTCCTTGAGCAACATTTTGCATACTACTTGGGTGGTAAGCCTGCCTGATGTGAAGTAGTCACCGGAGCGTACTGCCATTTTACTAAAAATAATGAAAACAAACGTACGCACACTCGAGACCAGATGGATTACCCAAGTAAATCCTAATTTGCGTCATCATCAGAAGTTCGTTGCCGTCACCCCTGCTATGAAAAGCTATAGCTCTGCATGGAGATGTTCGGCTGGAATCAGCCAGACTGGAGATCGCCTACCTAGCGCGTTCAAGAATTAAGAAGCGATATGAGGCAGCTGAAAGGCTTGGCTTTGTATTCTACCGAAGTCTATGAATAATATTCTATCGAACCCGTGAATCAAACTTTTTTTACAGCGCAATAATAACAGATCCTAAATGTATGACAGAGTAGCAAGATATTCACAAAAGTTGCTTGTAAGTAGTGGAATTTTAGCATTTTGGAGTAAGTAAGTTTGACGCGACAATTCTCAATGAAAATAAATAAATAATATACGATATAAAATATGTTTTTTTCTTGGCTTGGCTAATAAGTAAGTATACTATAAAAGTATACTAACTTAGGTCAGTAAGTATACTAGTTACATGTAAGTTACATGCACAACTAACTATTCATATGTGAGAGGTCAATTTGCAAAGAAAGAAGTAACAAACATGTGCAGATAATCAAAAAATCAGAAATATAAAAATATATTGGATACCTAACAATATATGTAGTATGAAACTAAAACTTCTTATTTCAACATCACCTGAACGTCTAAATCTTTATCAAATAGATTAAAATGGCGCCAAAATAATATGTAAACAAACATGACCTGTCATACTGTCAGAATAATAATTATTGACAGTCACTGACACTAATGACTGTCAACGGGTACGCGTGTGTGCGAGAATGTGGAAAATTGCGATTATTTTTAAAAAACCTGTTTTATTGTCCACAAGAAGACTGTAGAGCTGAAATTGGTTGCGATTTAAGCTCATCATTTTTTACTGGTTCCGCCAAGACATAGAAATAGTAAATATTTGGTTGGGTTTAGCTAAAAATAATAAAAACACTACGCAAACGACGTACAACGCCATCTGAGCGGCTAAAATTGGTAACTTTCTCTAACGTTCCTCCTTAAATCAAAAGATACCTTATAGGTAAAAGTGGATACAGCACGGATTTACATTTGAACATCACGCTAATAATTTATTGTCTAATTTTTGACATGTTATAGTACATTGTGTATCAAGGGCGGTAGGTAAGGAATTACAAACGAGTGTTTGTTACAAGGCCGAGGCGAAGCCGAGGGCTTTAATAACACGAGTTTGTAATTCCTTTACCGCCCGTGGCACACACAATGTTTTTCATCACACTTGTGAGGAAATCTAATTAAAATTAACCTTACTTAACCTAAATAAAATTGTAAAACTGACAGTGACATTAGTGACATATCCATAGTCAATGCGCAACGTTCGGAAACCATAGCGGTACAGACCTAAAACGGTTGATTTTATAATTGCAAAATACTGAAATACACTATTGAAACATTTAATTAATGTTACAGAAATATGTGTTTACATGTATTTGCAATACCAGTTCTCTTTAAATAAATATTTCAGTGATAAAAGTTAAAAAAGTAAGTTGGCGTTTCCTTTGAACATGACAAATAAGAGTAAAACAGAACCAGCGTTTCAAATTTAAAAAGAAAACCATTACGCCCTAGGGCGTAATAGCTCATTTACGGCCCGCAAAACCTACGTGTAATGCACCATTTTCGAGCAAGTGTGATGAAAATGTTATTTTAGGTTAAAAGGGTGCTATGTTGTAAATAAAGAGAGAAGGATAGATAGACGACAGTAAATTTATTTTTCATCACACTTGCTCGAAAATTGTACTGTTACACGTAGGTTTTGCGGGCCGTAAATGATCTATTACGCCCTAAGGCATAATGGTTTTTTTTTTTAATTTGAATACGTTGGTTCTGTTTTACTCTTATTTGTCATTTTCAAAGGAAACGCCAACTTACTTTTTTAACTTTTATCACTGAAAATTGCAAATACATGTACACATATTTCTGTAACATTAATTAAATGTTTAAATAGTGTAAATCAGTATTTTGCAAATATAAAATCAACCATTTTAGGTCTTTACCGCTATGGTTTCCGAACGTGACTTGATATTCGCATTGTCTATGGATATATGTCACTAATGTCACTTTCTGTTTTACAATTTTGTTTAGGTTAAGTAAGGTTATTTTAATCAGATTTCCTCACAAGTGTGATGAAAAACATTGTGTGTGCCACGGGCGGTAAAATAATTACAAATTAGTGTTATTAAAGCCCTCGGTTTTTCCTCGGGCTTATAACTAACACTCGTTTGTAATTCCTTACTTACCGCCCTAGATACACAATGTACTATTGACATATTTATTACACTTTTTTTTAGTGCAATGATGCTAACAAGCAAAACAGTCAAGCACGGCCTTCCATTCTTATTGCGCGGACATAGGTAAAGCTTTTTTCATCACACTTGCTCGAAAATGGTGTCATTACACGTAGGTTCTGCGGGCCGTAAATGGCCTATTACGCCCTAGGGCGTAATGGTTTTCTTTTTAAATTTGAAACGCTGGTTCTGTTTTACTCTTATTTGTCATGTTCAAAAAAAACGCCAACTTACTTTTTTAACTTTTATCACTGAAATATTTATTTAAAGATAACTGTTATTGCAAATACATGTAAACACATATTTCGGTAGCATTAATTAAATGTTTAAATAATGTATTTCTTTATTTTGCAAATACAAAATCAACTAAAATGGCCGTTACCGCTATGGTTTCCGAACGTGACTTGACTTTGTCTATGACTTTGACATATGTCACTATCTGTTTTAATATTTTCTTGTCATTCTGGGTGGATTAGTAAGGTTATTTTTATATTTTTTATTTAGGGATTACTCACAAGTGTGATGAAAAACATTGTGTGTGCCACGGGCGGTAAAGGAATTACAAACTCGTGTTATTAAAGCCCTTGGCTTCGCCGCGGGCTTGTAACAAACACTCGTTTGCAATTCCTTTGTTACCGCCCTAGATACACAATGTACTATTTGGCCGGCTTCAGATGATTCGAGTCGGTCGGTTTTCCATCCAAACCAAAAGAGTGTCATTCTTTCCTTTGACATGAATTATGATTGAAATGTGTTCTATTTTTTAGCTTGATACTTTTTATTTGCGCGAAATGACATGAGAACTCTCAAAAAGCTATACATATAGGTAATTTATAGCAAAAACATTTAGTTTCAAATGATAAAATGTATGTTAAATACATATAATTGATTCCGTGGAGGCCAATTGGGTACTTGACTGTGACTAAAATATGTAAAAAGTATATAAGATTCTGTTAAAATAAGCATAATAAGAAAATATGTTCAAGTTTTGAGTTTGATATCTAACGTGTAACTTTTTTATGAGCCTCCAAACTTGGATGGGAAAGTTCATTTTAAAAGTATAAAATTAGTAAAAACTATTAATACCATTAAATAACCCATAAAATTCATAGTAACTTTTGTTATGAGACCGTTACGATAAACGCAAGTTTTAACATAGTTGCAAAACAAAGTTATTGATTTCCCCAAACAACGTATGAGTAGTGACGTCACTGTATAACGGGCTTCAGTAGGGAGCGTTTCGGCACGTATTTGGGAAAGTCTAAAAATGTAATTTTAACATTGTAGTATCTCGGTTAGTTTTTATGATATTCAAGTGGTTTTTTCACTAATATTTCTATTATTGAGAGGTGTTTCTATAACATATAACAGAAAAAAGTTGTAAAGTAGCCAATAATGACCTCTTTATGTTTGAAGGGCCCGACTCCAATCACTTTAAAAGCCGATTTCGCGTCGATATATGTCTGGAGTCCCGATGACAGCCGCCTGTGACAGTACCTAAGTGCGCTGTCGTACAAGTCTTGAAAGTTAAATCCCTAGTTGAGTAGCTCGGTATTAAATTGCCGTCCTATGTCTAAAACTGAACTAACCTCTATGGTGTTGTATAGGAGTTAGTCCAGTTTTAGATATCGGACGGCAGTATGCAACTTGTACATGTATAGTCACCACACGGGAATGTTACACCACTTGTCAATGTTCATAATTTAGCCGTTAATCATAATTCGGGCAAGCGTGCGTTTTTAAATAAAATGCTTTTAAAATGTGAAATTAACTACGTCATAGCATATTGAGGCTCATATGCAATGGCAATATTATGTATGATGTAGACTAGTTGCCTATTGGGAAGCTAATACCTTGTCTATAACATTGTATTGTAACCAAGGACCTTAAAATAAATAGCCGGACGTAGCCTCGCTAACAGATAACTGGAGCAGCTCTAGTGAGCCGGTCGCTAACGCTGGTTGGTCAGGTCAATGTCAGGTGCACTTCACTCGATTTTGGCCTCCCGCGCGGTGGGCGTAGCCGATCCGGTCGCCGGCAACCAAAACGTCACAGTCTCACAATATAATTATCCTGACAGTACGCAAACGCCGTTGGTGCCTGCCGAACGCCGCTAGCGAAAACTATGCGAGAACGTATTGTACTATGCGAAGTTTCGGTGCGGTGTGACGATGGGAATTCCCACGGTCGCGTCAAAACAATAGGCTTCGACACGAGCGTGGGAATTCTTGTTTTTGGTATGGAAACGCGCGACACTGAAATATCTGTTTCATATTCTCTAATCTGTGTCAATGTGTGCGTGCTTCTCGTAGTAGACTACGCTTGTTGATGTGTGCGTGCAGCTCGAAATCAAAGCGAGCGGCTCACTAGAGGTGCTTCAGTTGTCTGTTAGCGAGGCTACATCTATATTTATTTTGAGATCATTGTGACATTTAGTTAGAGGCATAGTCAGATGTCTAAAAGTATTATTAGATGTATATGTTATGGAATATATGGTGCAGAATTTAATATTAATTGTATAAGTAATATTTAAAAGCCTTTTTGGATATCATTATAAACATTATCAACTTGATCTAATTGTTTGATTTGTATTTGTAAAGTTTTAGCATTTTTCAGCTCGGGATTTTGGTAAGTACATTTCTAATAAAGATTATAAAAAATAAAATGAAATTGAGGTTTGAATGCAGTCTAATGCTTACTAAAATATGTGATCTCGCTCCAATCTTTACAATGATTGCCTAAGTTTTCAAATAACATAATAATATTATGGGAATTGAAAATACTTAGGCTTGAAAATGCTTAGGGTCTCTCAGAAAAACTACTGTACTTTTTTAATCCTCTTTTAATTTGATTTTTTGTCCACCAGGGCGATGCTACTATAGAAACTTTCTCAATTTAAAAAACTTTGTAGTAGATCATGTTGCAAGGTAAATGCCATAGATGTTCGCTCCCACGACTAAACTTTAGCTACTTAAACATCTGGTTAGCTTTATACTGTTAGCCGTCACTCTCAGTTAGAGCTAGCTAACGAGCCCTATTTGGTAGAATAATCGCTGCGCTAACGCAGAACCGGCAGAACAATGAACAGCGCGGAGTGGCTAATAGCTGCTATATAACAATAATGACGGTTTAATTCACTTCAAATTTCGCTACAGAGCGGGTGCCGGCATAACTTTATTTTGTACCTCATTGCTGAGGGTCGCGAAGTGCCCGCGGAATCAGCTTCTCTCTGACGGTGTCCCGCCATCTGTGCGTGTTCTTGGCAGCGTGTAGTGCATAGGTTCCCAAACTTTTTTGACTTGCCGCCCGCTCAGGCATGATGAAAACTTTCAGCGCCCCCCACGACAAAAAACCACCATATTGTTGTGATTTTTTTTCAACGACGGGGGGAAGGGGGGCAATCGGGTCTGACGCAGCCTGGAGAGGCCGCTGTCGGCTTTTTTTACTAACTCGCAACCCTAGTGGGCGTAGCGATAATATGACCGTGGTCGGCCGTGGCGTTCCCCGGGGTCGAACCAGGTCGTCCCGAGTGTATCGGACTGGGTGGGTGCCGGGGGCGCCTGGGGTTGAACCAGGTCGCCTTGTCCCGGCCCCTGTCGGCGTAAAACGATGCGTGATTTGGGGATAGTACAATCGCGAGGAATAGTTTAGTTTGTGCTGTAGTTGATATTGTGCTTTGAGTTTTGTTTTATTTTCAAAAGCGACAGCGCCCCCCTGGATAGCATCAACGCCCCCCAATTTCTTACAAGGCCCCTACCGCCCCCTGGGAATCCGCAGCGCCCACTGGGGGCGGTACGGACCACTTTGGGAACCTATGGTGTAGTGCGATGTGCAGCTGGATAGTTCCGAGTGGTACGGATCTGATCTGCCCATCTACGAGTAGTTGGGCTGCGGTCTCTAGGTCATTTGCATCAAGGTGCCACATATAACGTCACACACCTTTGTGACTATAGTACAGTGGCGTGGCGTAAAAGATATCCTAGGGCAAGCCGGTGCAGATTTAGCGTACATTTTCCTTAAGAGAATAAGGTGGTCAAAAGCCCGATATTAGGCAAGCCGGTAGGAATCGAGTTGTTTGGACGCCACGCCACTGCTATAGTAATAAAGGTGTGTTGCGATATAGTTGCGCTTTGGATGTTACACACTATTTAATGCTGACTGTACGAATGTATTGCTTTTTTGATTTTTTAATACGCATAATTTTCTTCTAACTTTTCTGTAGATTCTTTGGTCACTGAACCCAAATTTTAAAATGACGAGGTTATTTAATTGCTTAGAATTTTTTTAACAAAGCATACCTACGAGTAATTAATAAATCCAGAAAAGGAATAGTTTTTCAGATATCCTTTCAAACATAAAAATAATCTTGATTTTGGAACATCTGCCACGAGAGTATTCCAAGTAGGTGTCCATAAGTGTTAAGGTTCAAGTAGTCTGAAAATTATGTATTTATTTACGCTTTGACCCGACAACTGAATATCATTGTGTACGGCCCGCAATAAACTGTCGGATATGTAAATTCCTTTCTAGCAAATACACCGTGCACTAAAACTATACTGTCTTAAGTCGCAAACACACCCATTCGAATTTCAACCATAACTAAATACACTTACAGTGTAAAGTTGAGTTCACTTGGTGTTTTATAAAGATGTTCTTGCTTTTATGCTCGTCTCTACTGTTCAGGGGGGCTACTCTGAAGTATGAAATGCGAATATTCATTTTATGCTGTCTCTCTTGGTCTCCTGTATAACTAATAGAGTCTGTGCGGAAAGAGAATAGGCGTGGCGAAAAACGGAACTAACCTAACCATTATGACATTTTTTTTTTGCAAATACGCTACAATAGCATTACAGCGCCCCCAAATCTAAATCCTATTCTCTTTCCGCGTAGACTCTACATCCTCCGCGTCGGCCAGCGATTAGTGGCCAACAGAATTAAGATGATTTCTTCATGCTCGAAAAAAAACCTCATTCAAATTTCAGGAGATTTGGTGCTCTAGTTAAAATGTCGAAGAAAAAAAGATGGAACGCTGTTTTGTGGGTACACTACACATTCCAAATGCTTATTTTAGTTTTAACCCTAATTGCTTGTTTGGTTTATACTTCTTTCTTTTAGTAATTATATACAAATAAATAGTTTTATCTGTGAAAGTATTCACTATAATAGCTACTCAACCAATTAGTCATATAAGTCTCAATTATATCTTTCAACAATCTTAATGCATTTACTAAACATGAGAGAGATTTCCAAAGAGTCTAAGTTCGGAAGGCATTATTTTTTTGAATTTCATTTTCTGAAATCCATGTTGCAATGAAAGAATTTTATATTTCTCTGGATGTAAATCTAATTATACTTTGTATTATACCATCTACAGAAAAATCCCGTTAGTAAATATGACATTTCTAAATAATGCTTTCGGAATTTTTCATTGCGTCCTTGTCAATTTTTTAGTGTTCCCTATTTGATGAAAAAAGAAATAAATAAAAAACATTTATTCCTGACAGCACAAAATAAAAAAAAATACAGAAAAAAAAGTAGAACGCTGCCACGAAACGGTCCCAGATCATCAAAATGCCGACCTTAGAGCCAGCGCTGGTCTTCCGGTGGAACCAGACAGAGCGACGTCATGACGAGAAATTCGCATGACATGTCCAGGACATGATATACCAACTTTGGCTTGGTTGGCTCTGGCTAGTTAACTTTGGAACTTCGGAGTACTAGAAGCGTTCTCGTGTCGTATTCGGCAGGCGCAATTTACGCATCCACTAATCTTACGGGGCGATATACCGCGCGGAACAATGGGACGTTATCATTTCGCTAAATTATCGCCGGTCTGCACGTGTTGGGACAATAGCGGCCGCCACTTAAGAGAATTCCGAAGAGATGTATTGTACTTTGGGTCAGCCATATTTAAATTTCAAGAAAATCCTATATTTTAGGTAATACAGATTTCGAAAGAACGTCTTTCCTGTGAACAAAACAATGATGATAGTTAACGACCCGAATACACATCAGTATGTTTTTATCATATAGGCCTGGAAGTAGAATGGTAGAGTTATTTGCCTATAGGGGTCCAGCTAGAAAATTAGACCTTTAAAGCCCCTAATTTTGTGATGTCCACAGGAAAGACGCGAACACTTAACTCATACTACAAAATCTGTATGACCCATTTTTTCAAGTACCACCATTATGGTTTTCTTTACTTAAAATTCATATTACTATTGCTTCCCTGATTTTGCTATAGGTAAACTTCCTAGTGTTCGATGCTACATATAGTATTACCCAAACCCGATTGGGTATACCCAATAGTTGACACACTGCAGTTGCAGCACAATGGAGGTGTCCATTTGCTAATGACCAGTGATCGGAACGATCGGTGCAAAACGTTAACAAAACCTGTAAAGCTGACATAAAGGAGAACATAGAAATAAGAATATTATTGGCAGATCAGTGTTAAATTAAACTCTATATCAAAATCTCGGATGTATAATACTTGAGTATAAAGATATCAATGTTTTCATGGCTGTAAACAGTCTATTATGTCCGCTTGGCAAGTTTTGTTGAAGTGTTGCACCGATAGTGCCGACCACTGCTAATGACTTAACGTTCAAAATGGCGACTGCTGGGACAGTGTCAAGTACTCGAACGTCTACCTTAGAAATATAAAAAGCGTGCATAGAAAATACGACATTTACGTAACGATTATAATAAATTAAAAGCGATAATTGAGCAACACCAAACCCAAAAAAATTGTTGTTAAGTGTTTGTTTGAAAGAGTTTCCATTAATCACTAGGAATATTGATTGCGGTCGATAAATAGCTCATTGGTCTGCCAGACGAATCTATTCAGGAAAAATATCTGTGAAAAAATGTAGAACTGTACCTTTTTTGTATAATCGCAGACTGCATATCAAAACCAATAAAATTGAGCCCAAGCAGTTGTTTATCTTAGATAATCCTGCGGCCATCCTCCGTCCAATATTGCATTGTCATCCGATTTACATGCATG
Source organism: Eudemis profundana (assembly GCA_947034925.1). Taxonomy (NCBI): domain Eukaryota; kingdom Metazoa; phylum Arthropoda; class Insecta; order Lepidoptera; family Tortricidae; genus Eudemis; species Eudemis profundana. Next base: position 4,950,101 of record OX344813.1, read on the forward strand.
CAATATTTCAGGTCAATCGGTTGATATTTGATAACTGCTGTAAAATTCAGTTGAAATATTTGACTCGAACAACATACGTTCATACTGATATTGCACGTTAATAAAAAACTTGTAAAAACAGAGGTCGTTTTATCTCAGCCTGAACCAAAATACACGTTTCTTTTTACGTCATCATTGTATAAATTCTATATTAACTTTATCTGAAATCAACAAGATACTTAATCTTAAAGCACCGAGTAATAAAAGTAAATTTGCCTCACGTATGTAATATCAGGAGTCTCTTGGGAATAAGAATAATTTCAAAGAAATGTAATTTTGGGGCACCAAGGCCTCGTTCAGTCGAGATGATGTCAACCTTGGTGGAATAAGGTCTTAACTGTTTAAGATCTTACTGGTGAGATAATACTTTGTTCCACTAAATGTATGAAGAATGGAAAATTACCATAATTCTGTTTTTCTGGAGGCCACGATACAGCCTAGACTTAATTATCTGAATAAAACAACTAATTACATTTTTTGTTGAAAAATTAAAAGTATTGTCATAGTTGAAGATCTTGTGGCATGTTAAAATACTTTGAAATAAAACAAATGTAGTTAATTTAATTTGAATACTTATAGTATTTTGGATTAAGTTAGAATTAACAGCATGGTATAATGGTCTATAGCTAAGTGTATAGGAAAAATGTGGCTATAACCAATAAATAAGACTCTGTAGTTTTTATAATAAAGGCTACAAACATAAAGATACTTTAATTTAGGCCTCAACCATAGAATGCATATCATGGATAAAGCATCCACCTGCTTCCTATATCAAATTTGTTAGTAATATACGGATATCTGAGAATAAACGCGCCTATCACTTTACGAGAGTAAGCGGATCGGAGAGGAATGGACAATGAGTGATCAATCACACGCAGTGGAGATTTCGAGTACTATGGTTTGTTAACTCGTGTTCCATTCCTCTCCACTCCACCCAGCTTCTCATCAAGTGATGTGCGGGTTTATTCTACAGATACGTTTCCTCTCTCGTTTTTTTTCCTGAATAAATGGCTAATCAAATTGTCTATGTTCGCAGCCCCATCCTCGGCGTGGCCACCTTCACCTACGAGGTTTACGAGGACGGCTCCGAGAATCCCGTCTGCCTCACGCAAGCCGACACCTTCTGGTCGGCGCTGTTCTTCATTCTCACCATCGCCGTCTTCTTCATCGTGCCCCTCGGCGTCCTCTTGGTCCTCTACAGTGTCATCGCCAAGAACCTCATGGAGAACCCCGTCATCATTGCCCAGAACTCCAAGAACAATAGCAACACCGGCAACGTCCACAGATACAGAAAACAAGTCATTTTAATGCTCGGCACAGTCGTCCTCTCCTTTTTTCTTTGTTTACTGCCCTTCAAGGCACTAACCCTGTGGATCATTGTATTCCCACCAGAGACAATAATGTCGTTAGGTATAGATGGTTACTATATACTTTTGTATTTTTGTAGAGTAATGCTGTATTTGAACTCAGCGATAAATCCGATACTGTACAATTTGATGTCGTCAAAGTTTAGGGAAGGGTTCGTTAAGTTATTAAAGATAAATAAGTTAATGAATTGCGGGAGGAGTCTGAGAGAGAATATGCAGCGGCGGGATACGTTTAACACGACAACGTCAACAGGGTTCTCAAGTAGCCAACATAACTCTGATTCCTTTTGGAGAAGATACAGCAACCGAGCCAGCTCGCAGAAGAACATAATCAAAGACAGCAAAAAGAAGAAGGAGGTCGAACCAAATGTCCAACAGTTAAAAGTAGGAGAAATCATCAGCGTAGAAAACACCAGACGCAACAGCATGAAGTTCATAACAGCTATGAATGAAATAAACGATGATAATGTAGAAGTAGAAGTACATGAACATAACTGCCAAGACGAAGACACTGCCAGTGAGAACAATAAACAGATACAAATATTAAACTTAGATGTTAAGACGAATAACGTGTATTCTATTACTTTAGATGTAACGGAGAAGAGTGAAGGCAAGAACAGGTTTGTCTGCGTGCCGGTCCAAGATAGGGAGAGTAAAAATATATTTGTATACGACTTTAAAAGTAAAGAGAGTTTCGTGTAAGCGTAGGGTTTTTATATAAATGCTGAAACACGACTTTTACGAGCAGGTGTACCCAAAACTAGACCATTTTGGTAAAACAGAAGTAAATTCTATTGGAAAAGCATATAAGTAAGGTGCATTGGAATAATTTCGGAGGCGGGGTAATTTGAAAATCAGGAATTTCGAGTAAGCCATGCTAGATTTTTAAGGTATGCAATTAGTTGCACAATTGGCGTATCTAGTATAGTGTGTACACAGTAAATGTATGTTACGTGCATTACGAGAAAATTTATAATTTCCTAATTGCTCCATATTAGAATAGAGTTCACCCCAAAACACCTTACGAGACTTTGTAAGTTAATATAATACAAGTATCCTAGTGTTGGGCAAAGTGTCTCCTTCCTCCTAAGGAAGAGGTTCTATGTTTCTTTGATACAGCTACTGAGGATTGTGTCCACTATCCAGATTATCTTGACTCGAATTTCCATTTCGACATACCTATCCCTTTTGAGCCTCTCATCATGGCAACTACAGTGGACTTCAAATTGTAATCATTATAATAAAATCACCACTCATATTACTACAAAATAATATAATAAACGTTATTTTATTCCAATAACACAATCAGGATCAGGTAGAATACTAGTAAATTTTTGGCTTCCTCTCGTGGGTCCGTATTTTTCCTACATCTGCTTCCTAAAAGTTGTGGTCAAGCTCGGTCAGGCTACTTTAAAAAGGCGTATTTACAGAAGACCTGTAATGTATTTATGCCGTTTTAGAATAGTGAGGCCAAAATAGTTGTAGAGTAAGCGGTGCGTTGGCAGTGTGCCAAGTAAAACAATGCATTTATACAGACTTATAAAAAATTATGTATTTTATTACACTTTCGGCTTGCAAAGCTTTTATCCGATACATTTTAATGGGTGGTTGCTATTGTGGAATTTTACCAGTTATTAAAAACTAATTAAGCAGAAATATTCGATGATAATCAATTTTATTATTTACTTATCATGCTGACAAACTATTCTGTTCTAATTATTAATATAACAGCGTTAAATTTTAATCGGAAAAGTCATAATAATTTAAGTGAAAGTGCGTTTGTTACTTTATGTGATTATTGTTTTTCTATGTAGTGAAATTTTATTCATGAAATTGAAAAGCGTTACATATTTGTGACGTTCCGCGGTTAAAGATACCTTATGGATATTGTCGCTTGCGTAGTATCCGACTCCGTTACTATAGGACATCAAGATAGAAGGACGCAAGCGACAATATCCATAAGATACCTTTAGTCGCGGAACGTCACATTTTTTGTTTTGTGTGAATGATGCGCTCAACAAAATATAAGCGCAGAAAAATAAAACTTGGACTAAGTAGGTATACCATTGTCAGGTAGTCAAATGCGTATATTTATACTTTTAACGCGTTATACAATCTATGCATCCTTATGTGTTTTATTTAGAAAACAATTTTCTAACCTCAATGCATTGCTTTGTCTAACACAATATTATTCGGAAATAAAGCAATTGTAGGCGAAAATGCTACAGTAGAAAATTGTGTACTAAATATGACAGAATAGATCTATTTTATGTGACGATGTTTGGCGTTTGTATACTTTAAATATATATGTACCTAGTTATCAAATATATATCAAATCACATTTATAAACTTATAGTTGGCCAGCGCGAAAATTATCGGGCGACAGTAGGCTGCGCTTCCACCTCCCAAATGTCCGTACAAAATGAACCCGATAGTCGGGTTGCCACGGGTGTTAAGTGTGCTACTACGCAGGCTCTGAAAAACTAAGCAGAGAATTAGTGTGGGTGAGTAGCCTAGACTATTAAGGTATTTCAATAAGGGCCCTTTGGGGGCCGGTGAGAGCAACAAAGGCGGTGGGTCTACTATTTTATAGCGATCAGTCTCAGCTTCAGTCTGCCGGATTTAACGGCAAGGTCCCTTATGGAGTATGTCCCGAATTACTAGTCCCGGCGATGTATAGGGAACGTGCACAACGAAGGTGCTGCCAACTGGTGCCGCTAATTCGAATCTTGTACTCTATCATGCTAGGACCATATTAACGAGAATCACCATTATTGTAGCGATGAAGAACGATCAACATTAGTGTAGCCACGAATGTCACGACTAACGAACTATACTTTACATTGGCGTTTATAACCAGTATGCATTGACGTATACAAAGGACAGAGCTAAGCGAGCGTGCAGACGGTTCCAACGCTTTGGTGGTAAAACTACCGCCAAATCAGTACCAGTCGGCAGTGCAATACGCGGCGCGTGCACTGCCCAGCTGGTCTTTATAGCTGCATTTTTTGTTACGGGGAAAATAGTTCCGAACTGTTCTGATGGGCCTGTCCTTACTTTTGAAATCATTGCCAGTAAGTATGACATTTATACGGGAATGATAATCACGGCTCGGAACCGGTATTTTGCAAAAACCCCGAAATAGCCCAATATATTGAATTATTTTATGCTTTTTCTGTAGCCTCAATCATTAATTCAGTCTTACTGATTTCAGATTATTAGATTGTCCGATTAAAAAATAAAATAAACCAAAGAATGGATCAATACAGACATTTTTGTATGGAGAAAATGCCGGTATCCGACCCCTGTGATAAGTTTCCTTTACTGCCCGCATAGTGTTTCTTTTGTCAATTAAGTGTTGCTAACTTTCTACCAGTTCCTGCACTTTCCCTATTTATGATCGGGCTCCACGATATTCCATAGAAGTCCATAGAAACGTGTACTTAGTGTCACAGTGACACGTCGTCTGCTAAGTGTTGTCTGCAGTCCGCTACGAACTTGTGTTATAATATGTCTGCGACTTATTCCTCTGTCTTCATACATTTAGTATGAAAAAGGGCCAGAGGAATAAGGTGACCGCAGACATACGAGTATTTCTCAAGAATAACCCTAAAGTTGTCCCACCTCCGGTGAGTAAAATTGGGCGAGTAGCATTCTGCAACTGCGGATCTGTAAAGGTCGATCGATCACACTGTACTAGGGAAAGCAATTTCGATCTTGCGAGATCTCGAGCAAATTTTCGAAACTTAATTTCGTCAGCTCTCGATTTTTGCAATCTCTGTCGAGATTTCGATGAATATTTTTGAGATCTCGAACGAGATATAATATAAACATTGACGCGTACGAATTATTTAATCTTTTCGGGGCTAGATTCCTGGTATTCAGGCTGTTATACTTTTTTTTTGAAAACAGACTAACTCGCAACCCTTATTGGGCATAGCGATCATTTGACCCGGTGGTCGGCCGTGGCGTTCCCTGGGGTCGAGCCAGGTCGCTAGCCGGACCACCCTGAGTAGGCTGTGTGTGTAGAATCGAGCAGACGCGGCATACCCACAATTATTTATATGATTTTTTCTCGCTTACATATTTATTTTGTACGTTGCTCGGCGCTTGTCAAAAATAGTTACCTGTTATATTCTGAATTCTTAGGTAATTCATCAGAATAATTAATTTTTAATTACTTTATCAAATCTCTTCGTCAAATCTCGATCTCGACAGTCTGAAGATAGAGATCTCGAAACACTCAATTCCGAATCAGGTTTTTCGCACGAGATCTCGAATCGCCAATCTCGGTTCGAGATTGCATTCTCTACTGAACCCGCAATGGAATGTTAGGCACTTCCTGTCCAATCCCACTGGCGTCGAGTAAGCGAGTAAAATTAGGCGAGTAGCATTACATCGAAAGTAAAGGTCGATCGATTACACTGACCTCGTTTTCCTTCGCCCAATTTTACTCACTCGACGGCGGTGGGACTAGAGTCTGTGGGGAAAGAGAATGGGATTTAGATTTGAGGGCGCTGTAATGCTTTTCTACCGTATTTGCCGTATTTGCCATACTGGTTAGGTTAGTTCCGTTTTTCGCCACGCCTATTCTCTTTGCGCGCAGACTCTAGTGCCTTTAATGTCAGCCGACTGTATGTTCGTTAAATTGTATCAATATCAATATCAAATGTTATAAATGACACTGCCTATTCCATGTGATGGTGTATTAAATTAACGATGTTTATACCGACGTGATTGTTTTATTTCAATGCATCGTTATCCATTAAAATGCTATAAAATCCTAAATATGATGATGCATCATACAATGTGAGTTAGTCATCGTAACAAAAGATATAATTATCCTTGTTCAATCATGAACGAATATGGCATGACACCAAAAAATAAGTAATAGTACCACAGACATATTCAACAGTTCGTCGATTTGTATGGATGGGAACCAAGCGTGTAACGTTTTTCACTTGGCGTTTGACGCCAAAAGTATACTTTATATGAAAGAAACATTTTGTCTCTTCACTGGTTTTTGTAATGCAAATTATTTCTTGTATCTATATATGTGCCAAAAGTATAATTTTTGCTCATCGGAGGCAAAAATGAGTACAAGTAGCACGCGGCGAAACTCCTGCCTATACTGTAAATAAAACATTAATTAAACTAAACAGTGGGAAGGCCGTGCGTGCTTCGCGTCGCGCGCCGCGGATTTCGTCCTAAACCTAGATTATGTCGTTCCACCTAAACTATTATGATCTGTGTGCATTCAGGATTTAATAAAGCAAAGGTAGGTCGAAATCTGTTGCTATTGGAATGAATTTGTACAAATATTTTGCCGTTTTCATGTTGTATTCCGGTTTGAAAAATAGGTAATTTCTATTTTTACTTGTACGTACTTACTCATTAATAAATAGTTAGTGTGAAGTTAAATTATGTCATTTTGATTACGCACTTTTTCAATGCTTGAAATTAAAAATATACGTAAGAAATAAATCTAACAATATTCATTAAAAGTAAGGATTTGTACTGTTTATTTTGTGTTTTTTTAATCGCTTTGTACTTACGGGTGACACACACACATTAACCAGTGCGACGGCGCGATCTCGACTGGAGCATTGCTACGCATTCCTGAAAGTTTGCTTGTAGTGCGTTCGTACAAGGCACGCACACATGCCAGCGGCACGATGTACCTTTTGTCAGAAGAAATATTACTGCTACTTTTTGTCCAAAAACTAAAAAGGCAAGCAAGAAATGTACGAGTATGAAACTTATATTTGTCGAAACAAAAAACCAAAACCCTAGAAAATTTTCTTTTTCGTCTATCTAGACATCTTATTGCTAAAGTGTAGTAACATTGCCGTTTTTCTCAATCACGCCGGACAATAATGCAGACAAAATATATCCCGGCCCTTCAAATTACCATTTATATTAATTTTCCTAACAATTTCGCCGAAGTGCCTTTAAAGTGGGGAGATAATGTAGGATATCTTGTCACTGTTGTATTTAGGTCTATACTTGGGTTTCTAGTTATTGGGATTGTATTATGAAGTATAAACCAAAAAGTAAGTAAGTGGTAAGTGGAAGCCGCTGGATAATAGCAGCACAAAGCCGACAATCGTGGAGATCCTTGGGGAAGGCCTATGTCCAGCAGTGGACGTCTTTTGGCTGAAATGATGATGATGATGACTATAAAGTATGGTAAATCGAAAACTATTTTCGAGGTTATGCCATTATGAAAGCTTATTGAAAATATTGAAATAAAAACGGATCACTCACGTTATACAAAAGACCAGACTTCCACAGCAAACTCTTCTTTCAAACATGTCGAGTGCATGTTTGAAAGAAGAGTTTGCTGTGGAAGTCTGGTCTTTTGTATAACGTGAGTGATCCGTTTTTAGGGTTCCGTAAACTAACTTAGTTTTGTAGTTAAATATCAAAAATATTTTTTTCTAGGGGGGGTACTCCCTATATACATGTTATATAACAGAAGACGACATTTTTTTTCATCAAACATCAACATGTGGTATATGGTTCGACAAGTCTTTTAAAATCACTTTAAGGTTCTTAAGTAATATTTTTGATTATGTAAATACTTTCGGAAATAATTGCTCCGAAAGTTGCAAAAATTGTGTCCTCCCCCCCTATCTTTTAAATCAGGAAGGTAAAGTTCAATTAATACTTTCAACGAAAATTATTTTCAACAAGATCTGATTAACCGTTTTTGAGTTATTGCCGATAATCTGCGCTTCTCAACAAAAGGCCGTAATTGCTATGAAGATACGCTCTTTTGTTGTTGTACTTTTTTTACATCGTATTTTTTACCTTATAGTAATGGCTATGGAACCCTACACTGAGCATGGTCCGACATGCTCTTGGCCAGTTTTATTTCAATATGTTTGAGTCTCACGGTGGTTTTCGAAGTAAAACATGACAGTTGTCTAACATTTTGGTCGCTTAACACTGGTCGATGTGTGCATGCTGCTTGTAGTAGGCTTCTACGTTGGTTGATGTGTGCGTGTCACTCGTAAGTACTAAGCGACCGGCTTACTACAGATGCTTCAGTTATCTGTTAGCGAGGCTTCGTCCGGTTATTTATTTTAAGGTCCTTGGTAGTAACTACCTGGGCGAACGAGCAAGCTTGATCGATTGTTCGCCTCGAAAACCCCCACGTAGCAAATTTCATAGAAATCGTTAGAGCCGTTTCTGACATAAGAGAACTCCAAAATAAATAAATATGCAAGAATTCCTCGCGGTGGCGATGGCGGATAAACTAGTCGGAGGTCCAGGGTGACATAGTAGGACCTATAATGTAGGAGGCCCACAGTTCAATTTTTGTTTTTTTAGGGTTCCGCCCCAAAAGGAAAAAACGGAACCCTTATAAGAGCGCTTTGTTGTCCGTCTGTCTGTCTGTCCGTTTTTCCGTCTGTCAAGACTCTTTATCTCAGGAACGCGTAGAGGTATTGAGTTGAAATTAAAACCATATACTCAAATCTATGGTTCCTAGAAGCTGTGAAAAAAACAAGCTTCAGTTAACGTGAAAAAAAGATACGGCCGTTTATGCCGCAAAAAACGTAAATTTCGACACTCTCAAGATAAGCAAAATTCAAAGGGTACTTCCCGTTGACCTAGAACTATGAAATTTGGCAAGTAATACCGTATTATACAACAAGTATAGGGAAAAATCTGAAAACTACTTAATAGGCTTTACTAAGCGAATCAAAATGTATAGGGTGCTTATTATATGTACCTACAAATTTGAACGTAACCTTCGGTGGGCGAGTCCGACTCGCACTGGTTTTTTCTACCAGACCGCCCCTTCCGCCCCACGCTTATATCTCGTTTAATAGTACATTACACAACTAGGGTGGTAAAACAAAGAAAGGCCGAGATCGCAGCTTTGAATGTTACAGACATTATTATAACGACGACTGTACGTAACTCTGACTGACTCCATCTCTGGTACTGTACCGCACACCCCGCGATGCTTAATTAACGCTAAGCAAATATAACGCTCCAAATATAAAGAGCTACGAATTACTTCAGTATTTACCGCCCTTGGCCGTAAATAACGGAGCTAACAAGCCTGATTTATGGCACGCACACTCGTATACTTATCTTACGTACATTGGTAAAGAACGGCGAAGTTCTGATCTGTATGGTAAAGGCACTGGTACCACCGCCGGCGAGTAAGCGAGTAATGTTGGGCGAGTAATGTTGGGTGTTGTTCACTGCGGATCTGGAAAAGTCGATTGATCACACTTTGCCTGTACTGACTGACTCTTTGTCGCGCGACAAATGCTACCTATCTCTTTCCACTAAATATCGTGTGACAGTGGCAGGTGATGCTCTGTCGCGCGAGAAACTAAGTCGCGGCCAGTTATGCTAGACGTAGACGTGGTCCTGGCTTTACTCGTTTACTCGCTGGCGGTGGCGGTTATTCCTAGAGATGGGTCGTGGGTATTTACCCAATCTACCCACCCAGGTAAATACCCGGTAAATACCCATTTACCGGGTATTTACCCGTATCTACCCAAATGGACGGGTAGATATTTTTCATGTTAAGTATGAAGGTTTAGGGTTGTAATAAAAGTGTAATTATATGTATAATTCAGGGCTAAAGCAGCCAACAGTTATATTCTAGATAATTTTGATATTTATCGTACTCATTTGCCCTATTGAGTGGAAATGACTACACAGAGCATTCATAAAATAACATTTGACAAATTAGTCTTGGTTTAATAATCAACATAAAAAAAAATAACAAACCGTGGTGTATTTTTTTTACAAATAAGTATTTAAAGTTAACGCTAAATATACTCGTACTGACTTTACAAATCAACGGATCTAAATGGAATAAACAAGCAAAAATTACCGGGAATCAACCTGTGTACATAAAGTTATATATTTAAAATTATGGTACAATTACTTATTACTTAGTATTTATCGAGTTCATTTACACACTTACGGGAACAACTTGTTCCCGTAAGTGTGTAAATGAACTCGATTGTACCTACCAGTGGCGTGGCGTTGAAGAAATCCTTGGGCAAGCCAGAGCGGCGTTGGCTTCAATTTTCTTTAAGATCACTACAATTAAGCGCTGAACTGCCTAATATTAGGCAAGCCGATGGGAATCGAGTTCTATGGACGCCACGCCACTGGTACCTACCTACATTTTGTCTGAGCAAAAAACATGAGAAGTCCTAAAAAACAAAAAAAAAAACAATCGGCCATTGATGCATCAGCGCCATCTTATTATTTGGAATTGAATTTTTAATTATCGGGGGTTACTTTGATTCACGGGGCAACATTTACCATCGATTTTTCAACTTTAAAAAGGTGGTTTCTGAATGCGTTTATAACAATTTATTATTAGGGTTGGCAACCTCAATAAAAATAGTAAATAAACGCGTTCAAAATCAACAGTAATTGGGTTTAAAATTCGGTGATAAATGTTACCCCGTGAATCAAATTAACCCCAGCCCACGGTACCGGTCACCAGTGCCAAAGACAGGTTTAGCAAACATGCGAGTAACATCATCATCATCAACCGAATGGTATCCAATCCACTGCTGGAGTTTTGACACGTATGTGGCGTGGCGTAAAATATATCCTTGGGCAAGCCGGTGTAGATTCGGCGTGCATTTCCCTTAAGAGCTGTAGAATAAGGTGGTCAAATGCTTGAGATTAGGCATGCCGGTAGGAATCGAGTTCTTTGAACGCCACGCCACTGGTATGTATATATGTAAACACTTTATTGCACAAAATAACACAAAGTACAGGGTTACAAAATAAAGGTATATGTACAAAGGCGAACTTATCTCTTTGAGCCGTTACTTTTTTCCGCTCCGCCCGGCCCCGCGTTAGTGGAAACACACCCTTAGCATAAATGCACACACAGCCTTAGCGCTGTAATCCTGAGAACCGTGGGAACGATTACGGGAACTAAGCTTCTAAAAGGTTATAATTTATTGGGGTTCGGAAACAACACACTTGTTCACCTAACTAAAACATTAAGGATGTGCAGTATTTGATAATGTTGCTAAATGGATCACACCACAGAAATATACAGATAGAAGGAAAAGGCGTATGTACGTCGCGTGCTAAAAGGAAGGGCCAGGGACCTTCTTTGCTCGCGGTCAACTTCAGCCGCCGTCAACATTATTAACAGAATGAAAATGATGCATACTTTTTATATTTATATATTTGTATCAACAGAACTCGATTTACACCGACTTGCCTATTATTTAACCGTGGAGGAACATTTTATAGCTCTAATGATAGGCAAGTCGGTGGAAATCGAGTTCTGCTCTTGATTTCATTTCTTTTTGTAAGTGGTCTTCCGAGTGGAACTGCAAAACTAACTTTGCAATCGCATATATTTTTTATAGGATTACAGACTTATGTGTGCAGTTGTGACTGAAATTGCAATATGTTTAGGTTTTGTAGGACTTTATAGGCTAAAAACTAACTATGTTTAAAATTTTGAGCTTGTAGGTCTGCTAGAAGTGCCTTAGAATTATGATGATCAGTCAGTGAGTCAGTGAATCAGTGAGAAACTAAGGAACTTTGACGTGCAATAGTTCTTAAACTAGGTACACGTTCAAATTGAATGATATTGAGAATATATTTAAGTCTTATTGTGCCCTATATCCCTAAAATGCAGGTTTAGCCAGTACAAAATTACGCGAGGCTGAAAATTGCCTGAATGGCTTCGAGAAAAGGCTGTGCCTTTGTTTTGCTCGACTTGGCGGGGCACTGCCGTGCCCCCAGATCATTCTATTTAGTCCGTCAGTTAGATTATAAAAAAATGTAGGACACTTATTTTTTTCGTTTATCAATTTATTAAGAATCGACAAAGGTATCGTCGAACTTGCGGAGTGGGGACGTCACTCCTAGGTGAAAAAGTTTTTTCATCACACTTGCTCGAAAATGGTGTCATTACACGTAGGTTTTGCGGGCCATAGATGACCTATTACGCCCTAGGGCGTAATGGTTTTCTTTTTAAATTTGAAACGCTGGTTCTGTTCTACTCTTATTTGTCATGTTCAAAGGAAACCCCAACTTACTTTTTTAACTTTTATTACGGAAATATTTATTTAAAGAGAACTGTTATTGCAAATACATGTAAACACATATTTCTGTAAATTTAATTAAATGTTTAAATAGTGTATTTCAGTATTTTGCAAATACAAAATCAACCATTTTAAGTCTTTACCGCTATGGTTTCCGAACGTGACTTGTCGTCTTGATATGTCACTAATGTCACTGTCAGTTTTACAATTTTATTTAGGTTAAGTAAGGTTATTTTAATCAGATTTCCTCACAAGTGTGATGAAAAACATTGTCTGTGCCACGGGCGGTAAAGGAATAACAAACTCGTGTTATTAAAGCCCTCGGCTTCGCCTCGGCCTTGTAACAAACACTCGTTTGTAATTCCTTACTTACCGCCCTTGATACACAATGTACTAATGTTTTCCATCACTACACTCTTGACGTCAAACGTTAACCGCAAAACCTTACACTCTCCCATACAAGTCGACGAACCATTTTCTTCTACCTCGATATATTTCTGTGGATCATACAGATTTTTTGGAATATAACGTGGGCCAACCTTACAAGACGGTCTGAGGACTCTGAGGACCTGATCAAGGTCGGCAGAAGGCGATGGAGGCAAAGAACGTGCAAACGTTCGTTGTGGCCTTTGTTCAGCAGTGACCGTCTCAAGGTTGATATTTATTTAGAGCCCGACCGAAATTTCGGTTTCGGTTTCGGCCTAGCTTCGGCAAAAAAATGGGTTTCGGCTTATACAATAAAATAAATATAAAATAATTTATTTCTGTAAGTAGGCCCTCAAGGGCTCTTTTACATGTCTTACATTATTTTGTCTTCTTTTCTTTTCTTTTGGCGCTTCGGGTAATGACCTTAGTTTCGGTTTCGGCTGCCATCCGGCCGAAACTAAAGCCGAAACCGAAACTGAATTTGAGTGGTTTAGTGCTGCGATCGAACAGTTTTTTATTTCTAAGAGCACAGATCATTTATTTGAAATAAGAATTTATAATATGTTATAATTAATGAATACCCTCTCTCTTCTCTTCTTAGTCGTATCCATCATGACTGATGATCGTGGTTGGTGGTCGTCTTTCTGGCACGAATACATTCCCGCCATCGACTCCGGTCCATCGCGTTCCTCACTACATCGTAGAATTTTTGGGATGGTTGCTCATAGATTTGGTATGGTTTGGGATGGTAGAATAAGTAACCTGAGATACGCCGATGACACTGTACTTCTGGCATCTTCGATGTCTGACATGCAAGAACTTGTCAACAGGCTGGAGGTCGAGAGTGAGAGACAGGGTCTTGCAATTAACCGAAGCAAAACAAAGCTCATGGTGGTGGATCGGGCCGGCCTTCTGCCTGTAGCCTGTAAGATTCAAGGCATAGATGTTGTGGATGACTTTGTGTATTTGGGGTCTAAAATATGCAAGGATAGTAGCTGTGTGCCCGAGATCAAGAGACGCATAGGAATGGCTAAGGATGCTATGACACGGCTCAAGAAAATCTGGCAAAATCGTGGAGTCTCTAAAAACACCAAAATACGTCTTGTGCGAGCCCTAGTATTTCCCATTTTCACCTACGGAGCTGAAACCTGGACAATCAAAAGTAGAGAGAAGCAACGGATCGATGCCTTCGAGATGTGGTGTTGGAGGCGTATGCTGAGAATACCATGGACAGCTAGGCGCACGAACCAATCGATACTGTCGGAACTCAAAATTAACTTGCGATTGTCCACAATCTGCGAACAGCGCCTACTGAGTTACTTTGGCCATATAATGAGAAGGGGAGACGAAAGTTTGGAATGAATACCCTATGTTATTTAAAAATGAAGACGGACTGATTATGATTGTCATTTTTTTCTTCCCACGAAAACATGACCTTATATGGAAGTTTCGGTTTCGGTTCTGGTTTCTGCTAAACTGAGATCAAAGCCGAAATTCGGTCTCGGTTTCGGCCGTGACAACTAGTTTCCGTCGGACACTAAATTTATTATGACTATTAATTAATTAATTTATTATGATCATGTAATTAATACCTTACATCATGTAATATACCTACTTTTAAAATCAATTAAAAACCATGTAAATTATTTACATGGTTTTTAATTGATTTTAAAAGTGTCATTCTCATTCTATCAGCGGACGCCGGACTGTCAACATCTCCAGCATCTCCTAGGATGCCTCGTGAGAGGCGAAACACGTGTCGAGTTTTGTAATTGTGATGGTGGTTTGATATATTTATTTGCATGTGAATACATGATAAAATACACAAGTCAGTATACCTAACGGGCTTGTAGTTGTACTAATTGACTAACGCGTTATCATATCGCAGATCAGCAAAACTATATTTTTGTTTTAATTTAGAAATTTGTATGAAAAAAGTTGTAACATGTTTGTAAACGCGGCGGAAATCCAGATACTTCCAGTTAGTTGTGAAAGATTTACTGAGTGTTAGATGGCGGGGTCGTAGACCTGCCCTTGATAACTGCGGTAGGTAACAGTCCGTTTAACCCTCGGGGATTTGAGAGCCCACTGATTCGGACTCACCGACACTTCTAGTAATATGTAGTTACTAAAGGCAAACACATAACCACAGTATATAGTATTTTTTCTTCTTACAAAAGGTACATCGTGCGCTTGAATGTGTGCGCGCTGTGTACGAACACACTACCTACAAGCGCAGGAAGTACTGGAGCACCAGTATGAATCGCACTCACACAGCCGCGCGATCGTGCGTCTGTGTAAATACGTATCGCACGCTCCTAAACGGCCACGCTACTTTGACATAACTACACCTGTAGAGTCTGTGCGGAAAGAGAATAGGCGTGGCGAAAAACGGAACTAACCTAACCAGTAGGGCAAATATGGCAAATACAGTAGAAAAGCACTACAGCGCCCCCAAATCTAAATCCTATTCTCTTTCCGCACAGACTCTTATGTAAGTGTAGTGATCCGGAAGATTTGCTCTCGAGTGTATTTATACGCATAGCTGTGGTATGTATGTGCGTGGTATGTACATACATTGGTACGTGGTAAAAAGAGGTCCTCAGTCATTAAATTTAGTTTATTTCTTCACAAAAATTAAAGTTAACTAAAAAGAATAATTCACCTAAAACTAAACCATAAATAAACCCTAAATATAAAATAACTCCCCCATGTCTCTTCCGAGCGGTAGGGTGCCCAGAAGGCTGGCGGCAATGCCACGCTGGATGGCAATGCCGATTCTCTGCGCTAAGGAGCCAGCCCTCTGGTCCTCAGTTCATCTGTTTTTATTATTATGTATGTAATAGCTATTTTCAGTGCTCTCCATTGATTTTCGGAAACCACTCTTCTAAATTAGAAATAAAGAAAATATGTACCTATTGCCATAAAAATAACAACAAAAAAAAATTATAAACTAAAAACTAGAAGAAAGAAACAAGGGAAAAAACAGAAATATGATTTGGCAATGGTTACCAATCTCAGCGAATGCTGGGCGGGGAGGCCCAGCGCTGGTTTTCAGACTGGTCCCTAGAGAGAGGTGGGTCGGTCGCAGACGAAATCAACCAGCCTACCTTGGACGAGTCAGTTTGGTCTATAGAGGTTAAATGGACTATGACACCGACAAAACTGTGGTCGTTATAAAAATAATACGATTTCCCTAACATGTACGGTGGGCTGCAAAAGTGCATGGACCAGATGTCGAACGTATTGCCATAGTATCATGGTTGAAACATGTCCAAGCACTTTTGCAGCCGACCGTACATTATAGTATGTGTGGAAATGGAAACACTTTATTGCAATAAAATCATACAGAAACAATACATAAATCAATGGCTATGTACAAAGGCGAACTCATCCCTGTAAGGGATCTCTGCCAGCAATAGAGTAGTATTGTGAACCTGAGAAAGCTGCGAACCTCATAAAAGAGTCCTTAGATTCAAAGATCCAGGTTAAACCAGCAAATTGCCAATACACCGTTCGATGACTCCTATTTCGGGTCAAAGAAATTTAACTTCGCACTTGAGCCCAACTCGGGGTCGTACAATTTCCTTTTACTACGATTCACCCTATAAATCTGTAGGTAATACCTATCGATCCAATAATCTTCCTATAAAAAGGACGTAAGTGATATTTGAGCTTAAACAAAGTTAAGCTTTTAGTAAAGTTCGGTTAGGTAAGCTAGACAATTCGCATAAAGTTTTGCAATCATGACGGAGTTATGATTTGATGTCACTTTTACGAACTGTTTGTGTAGGATTTTATTAGTGTACTTATATTTGTGATTTCCTGCTTGTGACGTCATATGTTGTCTGAAACTTAGTAGTGACTTGACTGGATATGACTCTTTTCACGTGCTATGACCTCATAGGCTCCCAAAAACATAGCCGCGCATCGCATATTACTTATAGGTGTGTCTGCCCACTTGCACGTGATATATTTTACTTAACTTTGTGACACTTTTTTGTAGCTTCTTCCTTTTCTTGATTGCGATGCAACAATTTCAAAAAAGACTTACATAGGAGGCTGCCTGTGACAGTAACTGCTTTGAAAAATGACACGAGTACGCATAGCGATGTAATGTATGTAACTCGGGTTCGTCCCACCCGCGTCTCGCTCCTTCCCCGTATGATTGCTCTGTCTAAGGCGGATCTTTCTCACACTGCAGCGCGAATTGCGGCGACACGCGACTCAGCGATTTTCAACTTTGTATCTAGAATCATCAATTTGTATAGAAAAATCGCGGGGTATGGCATACTAGCGCGTAAATCGCGGCGACTCCCAGCGACTCGCGGCGAGTCACCGCGAATCGCAGCTACACGGAAAAAATCGCGGCGAGAATAGCTCGTTAAAGCGAGTCGCGCCTGCGATGTCACCGGCGACTCGCGTCGTCACGTCGCGGCTTGAGTGTGTTCTTCGCCTGAGTTTGGGGGTCCCGGTGCATTTCACCGCCTAGTCCTCCGATAGACACGCCACAGTGGACCGACTGTTAAATGGTTTGAGCCCCTCCTCTGAGCTCGTGGCTCCTTTGATAGCTACGCCACTGTCCACCGACTGTCAAACAGGTTAGAGGGCCCCCCTGAGTTTGGGGGCCCATTGTATTGCACCGCCTAATCCTCCGATAGCTAGACCACTGTCGACCGGCTGTATACAGGGTGGGAGGGACTATACCGACATACTTTAGCCATGAATTCCTGGTGGTGTGGCGAGTAAAAAAAGTTATGTGATGTATAGTCGAAAAACGCTTACTTTCAGAGATATTAATTATTTTTTAAATGAAAACTCCCAAGTGTGTAACAAGCCCTTATAAATGTGACTAAGATAGTTTTACTAATTTTTTTAAATCCTTTAACTAAACAGCAATTAACTTTCGCAGTATTTGATGGTAAGCGACTACGAGGCCAAAAAATTGACCATTCGTTTCCATTTTAGCTTTTTTTTTTCTTTTTGATAACTTTTTCTTCAGTAAGGACATGTTTATAACGAGGGGCTGAATTTACTGATTTATTTTGTTCCATAAGGCTATTAATGTAAAATGACAATATTCGACCTATGTTGATATAACATTATTTACTCGTCACACCACCAGGAATTCATGGCTAAAGTATGTCGGTATAGTCCCTCCCACCCTGTATACTTAGTCTATTTTACCATGGAGACAGGCGATTAATTTAACTTAACAAAACTTGCTGAAAGCCAGCCTGTTCGCGAAGAACAGGAACAGGCAACCCTGGCTTTGATCCAATAGTATTTAGTTTAGAGTAGGTCTATAGAAATGGCTCCATAGAATTCCTTACCTCTCCCGAAAGCTATTGAGTGGGATTTCCATTCGACGGACTAAATAACAGTAATGAAACCTTCAGGAACGAATTCTGAATAAATAATAATAATAGAACCTCAGTATCGACGAAAGAAATTGATTAAATGAATCTTGGAACAGCTTATTCAATGCGCTGGAACATTATCACCTAGAAAGGGCCCGCAGGATACTTAATTACGTAGTCACTATTTAGCAAACTAAAGGAGTTATATATATTTCAACCTTTGTATACCTACCCCTTGCCTTGTAAGCGATTCAGCCTAATGATTTCCTTCGCAGGCCTTTTGTGAGCCGCCGAGATTAGGAAGACCGGGCGGTCATACGAATCATCAAATTACCATCCAGGGACATTTGGAAATGGCCTTGCGATATTAGTTCATAGGTACCTATTTAAGGTTTACCCGTTCGGTAGGAATTGCAATCATCCCATTTTACCGGGATAAACATTTTTTTAAATTAATTACGTACAGAAATTTCTCTTTCAAGCAAAACTGACGTTCGGGTTCTACCACCATCCGACCGTCTCTTTCTATCGCATAACGCGTTATTTTTCTAGTCTCTGGCTAAGCCAAATTTGGTACTAGTATCCGCGTGGCGAGATCGCGGAGTGAGCCACTCCTTTTTTTTTTTTTATTACCCCGGGAAATGCATAAGACGCTTCACTCCTGATAGTGCAGGTACACTCAAAAGTTTCCATTATGCCAGCAACATGTGTACCTATTTAGTGATCTTAAAAAATATTTTTTATCCTACTATGTCATTACTCAATTGCTCAAAGATTAACTGGAAAATATTATATACACCTTTATACATATACCTACCATTATTTCGCAAGCTTGTGGGTCATCAACTTTTTTTAAATCTGTGAAATTTTACATCATTTGAGACACTTTTTTTCTTCTATCAGAGACGATAGTACGTCTGATTCTCAGAAGAAATTATGTAAAAGGTCATTTTGTTCGGACATATGAATGACCCACGGCGTACACAAACGAAATAGGGCTAGGTATGTAGGTAAATGTATCTGCTACTCAGTGGTATGATGAGTCGCATTCTTGTAAACCATGGGAGAATTGAGAAAATTAAAATCATTTCTTTTCAATATAGCATTTTTGCAATGAATTAAGTCAGAACTATTGGAATTATTTCAAAAATACTTTGAATACCTAGCTGCTGTTATATTGCGTTGCTGTATTTATATTGTTTAATATAAAGAGGAATAAAAATAAAATCCAGTTTTAAAAACCAATTTTTTATTCTGCTTGATCAAAATCAATTGCTAATTCGTCTAAAATGCGCGTCAATCACTTCTTGATGCCCGGCCCACGATAAAAAATTGAATAACTTTTTTGTGCCGATTGATACATAAAAAAAATACATATTTAGAAAAGTGAGATTAAATTCTCTATTTTAAAACTAGTTTGGTCTCTGTACGCGAAAGTTCGGAAAGCGGGTCAAAAACGCCCAATGACCTTTCACAGATCAACTACTTTTAAAAAAATGGCCCTTGTACTGGACCTTGTATTATTTTGTGCAATAAGGTGTTTGTACATAAATAAAATTAATATCATCTCACAATTTTAGGTATCTGGTATGTCGAAAATATGTGATATCACTGAAAATCACAGCCAAATCCGAACAGACGCCCGGTAGTGTATAAAGGAAAGGCCCCCATTATCGCTCCACTCCGTTGGCTTTCCTTGATTCAATTGGCTTGAATATATTATTTGGATGCGAAAATTAAATTAGAAGCCATAAATTAATCTAAACTATATTTATTTCCTACTAGCATTTACCCGCGGCTTTGCCCGCGTTTTTCCCGTTACTGTCCCAAGGGAACTATTTACCAAGATATAAAGTATCCTATATTTCAATCCAGGACCTAGTCTACTCGCATGCTAAGTTCAGCTCAATCCATGCAGTTATTACCCCGTTATTTAGTAACAAACATCCAAATATCCAAACTTAACATGGAGCTGGTCTGATGATGGAGTCGAAAGGTGGCCATAGGATCACCTAAATTACATTACGTCAAACCCTCCAACTTTGCCCACCGCCCAATCTTTGCCCATGGGCTATTTCCTTCCTGCAGGAAGGAAATAGTATATTTTCATCCTGGGCAAAGATTGGACGGTGGGCAAAGTTGGAGGGTTTGACTATAAATAAACCCACCGTGTTCATTTGATTGGTTTTCACTTGCATTTTGCGTTTATACAAAATAAGTTAAACAGTCGGCAATCTATTGCTTGTCTCGAAAATATGTTTTTGACAGAATTTTATTTAAGTATTCTATTAATTTGCTTCAGTACTGTAACTTCAGTCACTCCATCACGTTTGCACGTAGCAGATATTATGTACAGTCGAGTTCATTTACATCTACACACTTACGGGAACAAAAATATCTGAAAACGACCCTATTGTCAGGAGCATAAAAGCGTGTTCAGATATTTTAGTTCTCTTATATGTGTAGATGTAAATGAACTCGACTGTACTAGTAATTGTCATACCTAACAATGTAGCACTTTACATGCCTCAACGCATAGCACAACGTGTTTGAATGTGGTTCAATTGTGGTTCAATTGCGCGACCTAATGAACAGGTTAATTGCCTTGCTTTAATTTCAATTAAGGACAACTACCGCGTAAATCAGGGAGGACTTACAAGTTAATTATGCGGACTGTACAGTGTACGTGCTTGGTCACGTCAATTGGAAATGAATGCATTCAAACTGTAGAATTAATTAGGGACGGTGAAGTTTGTTGTTGTAGCGGCAACAGAAATTCTGTGGAACACTTTCTGACCAACAGTGGTAAAAGCCTGGAACAAACTAGGTACCAGACAGGGTTGCCAGATGTCCGGGAAATCCGGGATTGTCCCGGAATTACCGTTCTTGTCCCGTGTCCAGGAATTGCACTTTATAGTCCCGGATTTCGAATACTATTAGTTTTTTTTGTTTTTTTTTTTTAATCTAATGATGTAGGTGTCATTTATCAAAATCGGGTTCGTCATTGAGTAGATACGAGCGGACATGGGAACGGGCATACATAGTATATACAATACAGGTCAAACACATAAGCCTCCTGGTGGGCTTCGCCGCAGTCAGGTAAAAAATGCAGATGAAGCTGCTAAGTGGTAACACTGGTAACATATACAATTAATAGTACATTACACAACTAGGGTGGTAAAACAAAGAAAGGCAGAGATCGCAGATGTTTGCAGCCCGAGCTGCAAGCGAGGGCCGTACATCTGCGATCGAGGGCTTTCTTTATTACCTCCCGTGTTGTGTACATCATTTTATGTCTACTTACACTTGGCCAGAAAGCGACTTTTTCCGTACGCAGCGTGCGGAAAAAGTCACTTTAAGGCCAGGTGTGGCATAAAAAGTTTTTTCTACTCCTGTACTTTTATCTGTCTTTTACTTGGTCACGAACGCTAATATAAGAACATACATAATATGAGTTCAGAAAAGTCTATACTCTATTCCCCATAACAGCACTAGTGTCGTTATACTCACATTACGATACTGCTAGCAGCCACAGACTTCTAAATCTAGGTTTAACTTAGGTCAAGGATTAAGCGCTCAATTCTAAATTTACGATAAAAATGCACAACTACCAACTTAACAAACAATTAAATTCCTACGATTTTTAAGAAAAACAAAACTTTCCGAATTAAATTCATTGATGCCAACATAAAAAAAAGTATTTAAACTATCGTCACTTCGTCTCATTAACCAGTATACTTCATATTAAAAAAAAGTATACCATAGACACAACTGTCAGTCAATATGTCATATTTGCCTTGTTCGGGAGCTGTTTAATTAGGTACGTATTTCATATTTTAAAGCCTAGTCGTAGAAAAAGTATTGTATGCAACGTTGTATAATTAAGTCAAAAAACGCTCATTGTGTCTCTATTTGCGATACTCGCCGCGTTCGCGGCTCATATCGCAACCCACGCAATTCACATTTTTTGAACCTCCTTATACAACTGTTGCATAAAATACTATTTATTACAACCGGCTGAGATCATAAAAAATGTGTTAGCTAAGTATGTTTTTAAACTACACACGCGGTCAGTGTAATTTCGGGTCACTGTAATTTAAATAATAGAAATAGATTATTATAACAAAACGGGACTTAATCGCGTAAAAACATGATATTACCTCGACGTTTCGGACGTGCCGTGACGTCCATGGTCGCGAAGGGACTGGTGAGGCGGGTGTCATCATCTTCTAGCCGCGCGGGTTTTCAAGGTCAATCTCTTTTTACGATAGAATTTGTCGATTTTTATTTATTTTATAAATATTGCCTCATATTATTGGAATTCGGAAGCTGTCAAATGACTATTTTAGTTATGATTGATTTTTCTCCTTTTTTTGTTTCATAGTGACACGTAGTAAAAAACCAAGTAAAGTTGGAGTAAAGATTCGAATTGGAGGTTACTTTGGGAATTAATTGTATCGAGCGAAGTGTTATGAATCGTGTATCGAAAGCTGTGTTATTAAAGATAATATAATCAAGAATGATATATATTTTTCTCACGCCTACAACTATCAACGTTTTAAAGAAAAATAGGATAATTCTTGGGGTATTTTTGCACATCTGGCTCAAGGCACGGCCTTAAGTCCCGTTTTGTTATAATAATGAGTGAAAATCGTGAAAGTTTAAATCAATATTTAATAGAAATAGATGTATTTCAATATTTGACACTTGTTTCATTTACATAATTTATTTATTTAAACTTTATTGCACAAAAGAAAACTTATCGCAGAAAAGGCGAAATTAATGCTATAGGCCATTCTCTACCAGTTAACCTTAGGGCAAAGCAGATAGCTTGTGGGCGGTGCAACAAACGTCCTTAAATTTTAATTAAAACTCAAGTACATTTACGAATTATCTAGAAAAGCATAACTTATTGTCAAACCGCCAATTTGGTTTTAGATCGGGGAAAAGTACCGAAGACGCAGTCAGTGCCTTGTCGGACTGTGTTATTACAGAGCTTGATGCTGGTAAGAAATGTTTAGGCGTATTCCTTGACCTTGCCAAAGCATTTGACACTGTCTCGATTCCAATCCTTGTGAATAAATTAGCTAATATCGGCATCAGGGGAAATGCTCACAAAATCTTTAAAGATTTTCTGTGTAACCGTACGCAACGTGTCAAAATTGGTCAATATGTTAGTAGAGATGCTCCAGTTGTTTATGGAGTCCCACAAGGTAGTATACTAGGACCGAGTCTCTTTTTAATCTACATAAATGACTTGTGTCAACTACCGCTTGCAAAAGGAGAGATATTTACTTACGCAGACGACACAGCCATTATCTTTCACGGTAATACTTGGGATGAAGTCTTTAGTAACGCCGAGATGGGACTCCATAAGATTAATAGCTGGTTGGCTACCAATCGTCTAACCTTAAATCTTTCAAAAACCACATATCTGCAGTTCGAGTTATCTAAATTAAATACTCAGCATAACCATGATCTGAAGGTTCATTCGTGTAATTTACAGACAAGAACTCTCTGTACATGTAGTAACATAGCTAAATCAAATAGTATCAAATATTTAGGTGTTATGATGGATTCCCGGATGAGCTGGCGATCTCACTTGGAGCTAACTACAACACGAATCAGGAAACTGGTGTGGGTATTTAAAAAACTGAGAGGTGTTGCCGATCTGGACCTGTTGCGTGCAGTTTACTACGCTTTAGTACAGTCGGTTCTTGGGTACTGTAGTGTAGTGTGGGGAGGTGCCTGCAAAACACACATGCTGAGTTTAGAGAGGGCACAGAGATCTTTATTAAAAGTCATGACATTCAGGCCTTACAGATATCCAACGAAACTATTGTATAAAAAATGCCAGGTACTCACTGTCAGGCAACTGTATATATTGCTACTGGTAATAAAGCAGCATAAGATCACTCCTTATGACAAAGACAAATACGCATCTAAACGAACTTTGAGAAATGTCTGTTTACCTTTCTACTGTAGATTGGCAACGGCAAGAAGGCAACAAAGATTTATGACCATCTTCTTATATAATAAGATAAATAAAATCGTAAACATGTATCCCCTATCTACTTACGAATGTAAATCTAAAGTAAGAGATTGGTTACTATCACTGGATTACGATGAAACAGAAGCTATCCTACCATAAAAATGTAAAGTATTCACCACACACACACACACACACACACACACACACACACACACACACACACACACATTAACACACACTCACATATATTAAATGATATTCAATAAGAGTTATATACCATCTAAGACAAAATGTAATTGAGTAAGTGCATGGGAGAGGACACTGACTTCTGTAACACAGGTATCAACCTAGCTCAGAAGTCAGGGACTTCAACTGAATTTGTACCTATTTTGTCAATAAAGATTTATTTATTTATTATTTATTTATTTATTTACATTATCAATACATTATACTAATTATAAACAAGTACATAATATAGGTACTATTCTTGATAATACCTGACTGTATTAGCAATATCCGCTAACCCATCATAAAAATATTATTATCCAAAAATTGTGATTTTTGCGATATTTCACTCCGTTAACGTCGTTATTTTTCATGAGTTTTTACGAGTTCGATCTAAACCTGAAATTGCTATTATTTTCAGTATTATTTTTTCATATGTCTAAAATTAATTAAAGATCAAAACGGTATTCAATAATTTCACAACCCTGGAGTATTTTAGAAAATATGGCGGTATTTCAAATCAAATCAAATCAAATAATTTATTGCAGAATAGAAATTCCATAATAATTTCACTGACCCTAAATTTTTTACCGCGAGTGTATTATTAGGGTCAATTGGCTACTTGACAACTTTTTTCTGTGATATGTTATAGAAACACCTCTCAATAATAGAAATATTAGTGAAGAAACCACTTCAATATCATAAAAACTCACCGAGATACTACAATGTTAAAATCACATTTTTAGACTTTCCCAAATAAGTGCCGAAACGCTCCCTACTGAAGCCCGTTATACAGTGACGTCACTACTCATACTTTGTTTGGGGAAATCAATAGGTAAGTTTGTTCTGCAACTATGTTAAAACTTGCGTTTATCGTAACGGTTTCATAACAAAAGTTACTATAAATTTTATGGGTTATTTAATGGTATTAATAGTTTT
This sequence comes from Eudemis profundana, assembly GCA_947034925.1. Lineage (NCBI taxonomy): Eukaryota > Metazoa > Arthropoda > Insecta > Lepidoptera > Tortricidae > Eudemis > Eudemis profundana. The sequence goes on from OX344813.1 coordinate 4,975,512, forward strand.
GAATATTTTTTTTTTTTATTATAGATATATTTATTCAAATGGTAAATACATAATAATAGGTACATCGTCCCACAAAACTGTTTTCACAGTTTGACTGTGGGATCCGTGAGTCTATCTATCTATTATATAATATTAGAAAACTTAATTAGGTACTGAACTGACAAAATATAGGTAGAAACTAGGTAAGTACTTCAACAGAAATCAATTTAAATAATTAAATACTATCGAGGTAGTATTTTAACAATGTTTTTTTAAATTTATTTTTACTTTTCTCCGTCCTAATAGTCGCAGGTAAGGCGTTAAGTAAGTATGGTAAGCGCTTTTCAATGAGTCTGTCCCCATAGTAAATAAGTTTATTCTTTTAAAATGGACTTTCCCACCCAACTTTGGAGGCTCATAAAAAAAGTTACATGTTAGATTATCAAACTCAAAACTTGAACATATTTCCTTATTATGCTTATTTTGACAGGATCTTATATAATTTTTACAAATTTCAGTTACAGTCAAGTATCCAATTGTCATTAGGGAAAATCGTAACGAAACTGAGATTTTATTTTTTCTCAGTTTTGTTACGATTTTCCCCTATATTTAGTTTGGGCGTAACGAAACTGAGAAATTCAAAATTTGTACCTACGGCAAAATTGGGACATTTTGTACTACTTTTTTTTATTTCATAATTGAAAAGTGCTCGTGATTCTGAGTAAAATGGTAAAAGACACACCATGGTCAGACAAAAAAAGTAAAAGGTACATTTTTTCTGCAATTGACCCATATTCTTTATTTACAAATTAATTGCATAGCATTACAGATTACTATTGCGCACAGTGCAAAAATAGTTATAAGCTTTTCGCAAGTTTATTTCATAATCTTCTCATAAATGCCGTATTAGCCTCCTGACCCACAATATGAATACAAAATTAACAGCCATTTCCTTAGAAATGACCGTCATTGCGAAACCCGCTCGGCGGATCATTAAGCGTGTCACACACTAAGCAGATACGATAAGATATCTGTATCTGAACGCATATCTGTCAATATCGCTCCCTATACAATTCAATGAGCTAACACACACAGCGCAGATAACTTATATTTTATCGTAAAGTATCTGTGGGCACCGACATATATCGACAGATGGCAAAGATATTATCTGCGTATATGAATTGATCTGTGTATAATATCTGCCGATATAGACATGGTATATATTTTATCTGCAGATAGATACAGGTTGATGCGAGACGGAGTCGCATTTTAGTATTCATTTTCTTTATATCTTCTTTAATCAAATCATGAATCGCCATAAATATTAAGCTTGGGTTTCGGAAATAGATTGAGAATTTTTCTTCTGATAGATCTTCGAAGATAGGGGAGACCGGGTATGGTTGTCTCACGGGTTGGTTGTCACAGCAGCCATTAAATAATACGAAACGAAGGAATAAGTGCATCGATTGGTGAAGTAGGGAAGGAGGTGAAGCTCTTGCGATCTTTTAACACCGAGCGATGCAATTATTCCTTCGTTTCGTATTATTTAATGGCTGCTGTGACAACCAACCCGTGAGACAACCATACCCGGTCTCCCCTATTAAATTCACCACGGTCCTTTTTAAGCATTATGACGTTCTATCCAAAACCTTCGCCTGTTAGTGCATTGTAACGCAACACGAACATCAAATTCATAATCAGAATCGTCATCTGACGAGCTGTCTAGTAAATCTAGAAGATATAAACACGAAAACATCCTGTATAAACAATCCGCACCAAAAAACAAGTCTACTCAGTTTGAAGGATTTAGACTGAATGTATCGGCTCGTATATTATCGTATCTGCGTAGTGTGTGATAGTTTCAGATCATTTAAGTTATTATACGCTGATAAAATATTATCGTATCTGCGTAGTGTGTGACACGCTTTAGAGATGATTTAGTTCATTATAAAACCGTCAGGTGACGGGTAATGACGTGTGAATTATTTTATAGCACGACTATAACGATTAGTCACACGCTGACACGATGTTAAGCCATTATTTCACTTTTGCAGGTGATTTAATAGTACATTACACAACCAGGGTGGTAATACAATGAAAAGCCGAGATCGCTGATGTTTGCGGCCCGAGCTGCAAGCGAGGGACGTAAATATGCTATTGAGGGCTTTCTTTATTACCTCCCGTGTTGTGCAATCATTTTATGTCTACACTTGGCCAAAAAGCGGCTTTTTCCGTGCGCGTAGCGTGCGGCAAAAGCCACTTTATGGCCAGGTGTGGCATAAAGTTATTTTAAACAAGATTTGATTTGATAGGTATTGTTTTGTTATGTATATTACGCTGCCCACGCATCTATCTGTCACTCCACCCGTCAAGATGCATGGACCTTAAAATAAATAGCCGGACATAGCCTCCCTAACAGATAAGTGAAGCACATTAAGCAAGCCGGTCGCTTAAGGCTGCGTTTCCACCATGAATGTGCGAGGATGCGTAGCGAGGGATGTGTTTGTCGTGAACCAATAGAAACACTTCATTTACCTATCCTCGCTCCGCTGAGCTGTTTCTATTGGTTCATGACAAAGAGATCCCTCGCTACGCATCCTCGGCCATCCCTGAAACGCAGCCTAACGCTGGTTGATGTGTACGCGCTGCTTGTAGTAGACCACTACGCTGTTTGATGTGTGCGTGCTGCTCGTCAGTACAAAGCGACCGCCTTACTAGAGGTACTTCAGTTATCTCTTAGCGAGCCTAAGGTTCTTATTATTTATTTTATTTTATTATTTATTATATATTTATCCAAATGACAAAAACATTAGTAAGGGTACATCGTTCCACAAAACTGTTTACACAGTTTGACTGTGGGGTCCGTGAGTCTATATATAGGTACAATATTACAAACTAGTTAGGTAAATACCTCGACAGTAATCAATTTAAGTATGTATATTTCTTTGCATAAAATTTAAATGAATTAAATACTGTCGAGGTAGTATTTAGTTTAGACAGGGCTTTTTTAAATTTATGTTTATTTTTCTCCGTCCTAATAGCTGCAGGTAAGGCGTTAAGTAAATATGGTAAGCGCTTTTCGATGAGCCTGTCCCCATAGTAATTGCTTACTCTGGTAACAGCATACTTACCTGCAGCTATAGACTTGGTGCCATGTTTATGGCTCATTTGAGATAAATTACTCTCTTGATTGCCGTTTTCCCGCGGCTTCGACCGCGTTGTTCCCGTTATTGTCCCAAAGAAACTCTTTACCGGGATATAAAGTATCCTATGTTTCAATCCAGGACTTGGACTACTTACATGCCAAATTTCAGCTTGATCTATCCAGTTGTTATCCCGTTATTAGGTAACAAACATCCAAACATTCAAACATCTAAACATCCAAACATCCTCACAAACTTTCGCATTTATAATATTAGTGGGATTGTGTTTTAAGGTTGCCGGAAGAATTTTGCATACTTTAAATAACTTGTAATAATCATTTCTATATTTGTTTTTGGTTTTATTGTTTACTAATAGCTTGAGGAATCTAATTTGCAATTTTTCTATTTTCTCCAAATTTGTTTTAAAGGTGAGGCCATAGCAATCCAGAGTAGATATGAGCGCCGCCGCGCCGCGCCGCCGCCGCCGGCTAAAATCTCGCGCCGCCGCCGCCGACGCCAGCTCATCGGCGCGCCGATCCCCGCTTCCGGCTGATTTGAAACTGTCTATTTCAAACAGTTGCAGTCGCGCTCCACGGTAAACCCGTTATAAAATGACGTCGTCGTCAGAGTCCAGTAATCATAGCGAAATAAACGTTATAAACGAGAGATGTAAACGAGAATCAATAAACTCCGTTTCACATCTGCGTCCAAAAATCTATGATACTGATTACCGAGTAACGTCAACACTTAGAGTACGCGTAGACAGAGCGTGGTCTGGCGTTCCGAGTTCTGCGGCCACAGTTCTGCGTTTTGACCGCTCGAGAGTTCCAACGCACACACGAGGCGTTCTAATCATTGCGTTCTATTTTGTCTATGACCGATGTCACGAGAACAGTCAGATACGTTTTTGGTCAGATGCGATATTGGTGCGTCACGTCAATCGCCAGTTACTCTTTTAACAAGATTCGCTTTCAGTCAGGTCACTTATTCACCGGATTCGCTTTCCGTCAGGCTTGTTTATTGCCAGATTTGCTATTCGTCAAATCCTTTAATCGTCATGTTGCGTCTAAGCCAGAAATGTTTCTCATCAGATAATGTTATTCGTCAGATCTTATTATTCGCCAGATTGGTTAACTGCCTGGCGAATAACCCAACAGGCAGTTAACCAATCTGGCGAATAATAAGATCTGACGAATAACATTATATAGGAAAGCGAATCCGGTGAATAAGTGACCTGACTGAAAGCGAATCTTGTTAAAACAGTAACTGGCGATTGACGTGACGCACCAATATCGCATCTGACCAAAAACGTATCTGACTGTTCTCGTGACATCCGTCTATGACTTTGTACGTGCAATATGTCGCTAGAAAGTTCATCTTCCGAAGAAAAATAATTGCTTTTGTAGAGCCTAGAAAGTTCTAGGAAAAGAAGAAAATATTCGGTGCATCCAATTAACACAAGACGACCAGGACAAGGCGGATTCAGTAGTATTCATGAATTACTTGGATTTTTTTAGTGTACTTGACTTATATCATATAAGAATCTCCTTTCTCCAACAAATTCAATCAGTTTTTCTATATTTGCAACTTCAGACATCGTGGTGAACGCAGCGTTCTCTGTCTCGGCGGCAAAAGAACTCCAGAACGCGGCGTTCCGCTTTAACCGCCGCGGTCTGACCGCCTGCTGTGGGCATTATCGTAAGGGACTCCGTACATTGAAAAGAATGCAGAACTCGGAACGCTAGACCGCGCTCTGTCTGCGTGTACACTTACTTCAACATCGAGTTTACTCGTGAGCTTAGCTCGAAGACATGACAGTGCTCTAACCTTCATAAAAGTGAGTGAAGTATTTTAGGATATCGTGCCCTAAACATATAATCCCTTCCCTCCCTATAATCTCTCATCAGGTCAACTCTGGAGTCTATATTACACATACAGCTCAGCTAACAGTCCTGGACCCGAGCATCCCTCCCCATCCGACACGGTGGGCTAGGGATGCGTAAAATTACCCGTGTTTCTCTGCCTGAATTTTTGTCCGCTGCCCACAGCTCAGCTTGTCTCTTAGGCAGAATCCTTCGAGGTCTCCCCTCAAACTATGAGATAGCTGACCTGGCAGAGGCCAAAAAAACTTGGTCAGCGGCTTGTCCGGGAATGGATTTTCCACCCCATCCAAATTCTCAAAGGAGCTGGGACGACACAATGTGCAAAATTTCTTTCGACAACCTCCTGAGCCGTAGCGCAGGTTCCAAACGTGCCAGAATACTGGCACCGTTGGCCCGTTTGGGGCCACCTGCGTCAACACATTGGCTCCCTCCCACCTCAACGGAACCAGTGCCCAACGAGGTGCGGCGGCCAAAGCGGCGAAAAACTAAAAAGCCACAAATACAGGCGGCTCCGAATACATTTTTATGCCAGTCGGTCTCGAGACCCTGGAACCGTGGCGTCCCGGCGCACATGCCCTAGTCAAAGACCTATCTAAAAGGTAAAATAAAGAATGTCTCAGATCGCAGGTATTTGACGCCCGATACGAAGGCAAGGGCGATAAATATATGATCTGAGGCATTCTTGTTTACTTTCCGTGGTAAGCACAAAATTTGACGTCTCTTCCAGGCCAGTAAGTGGGATTTTCCGGAAGTAATTGCCACTTTATGGCCAGGTGTGACTGAAAAACTATTTATTTCATTAAATAGTGGATTACGCTTAGTACTGCATCATTATAAAAGTGTTTCTGTGAAAAACTGTAGGTATTTTTTCCTTTCCGGGGAAACTCAAGGTCACGCCGCCGAACGCCGCCGCCGCCGACCGATTTTGATCGGCGCGCCGCCGCCGACCAATTGCCCATCGGCGCTCATATCTAATCCAGAGAGTAACCTATAATGGATGTTTTGAGGAGATCGTGTATCCTTCGAATCATAGTAGTTGACCGCAATCATACTTACGTCACTAAAAGGGTAGCGTTGCAAACGTCCCGATTTTTAAATCAAAATTAAATGCCCCGCGCGGGACAGGCTCAGTCCCGCTTTTCAGGGATAACTCGACCGTGCGTGCAGCGTGCTGAGGAAGCGGGCGGGTGGCACAGACAAGTAATTTAAAACTCAAATAAAAATATAAATATTTAAAAACTTCTGATTATATACGTTTTTACTATATCCCGCTTTCGACGAAAGAATCCCGCTATTTTACTCAAAAAGTTTCAAAATCTCGACTTGGCAAAAACAAAATCGCAACGCTGCTTAAGGGGTTAAGTAGGTACCATTTTTCTGCACGCTACGTGGAGAAAATGCACTGCTTGGCCAGGGAAGACTTAATATAATGAACTCGCTATGAACGATAATAAAAAAAGCCCAGATCGTATATTTATGGCCCTTACCAGAAGTGGCACTCCGCCATTTCGCCGAGCGGCCACTAGTACAATCAAACACACTGTTAACTGTACATTTGTAAACGAATGTCAACTTTATTGCAACGTGTTAAAGTTTATAAGTGGTCAGTTAACAGTGGCTTCGTTTGTACCAAATTATAAATTGTAATAAATATTGGCTTAATGATAATAACTTAAAGATTAATTTGGACAAAACAAAATGTATGCAATTTCATCTACAAAAACGAAAAGGTTATGAGCTCACTATAAAATATAATGAACAACTTTTAGAGCATGTAAATGAAATAAGATTTTTAGGAGTTCAAATAGATTGTAATGTTAAGTGGAAGCATCACTTAAGTAATATCTGTAGAAAAATTAATCAATATGTATATGTTTTAAGAAAACTGACAGATACAGCCTCACAAAAGTCGGCACTTACTGCATATCATGCGTATGTGGCCTCCAATCTTAGATATGGAATCATACATTGGGGAAATGCTGCCACTAGCGATGTAATGCCATTATTTAGAGCTCAAAAAAAAACTATTCGAGCGATGTTTAAAGTAAACCAACGAACCAGCTGCAGACCTCTGTTTAAGCAGCTCGGTATACTAACATTGTATTCCATGTATATTTACGAGGCCTGTATTTTTGTAAAACAGCATACGAGCTACTTCACTATACAAGTTAATGCACGTCCTCGACCAGCTACAAATGCGTTTAAAATACTACCACCAGAGGGAATCAAAACCAGCTTCTATAAAAAATCCATATATACAATGGCCCCAAAGTTGTTTAATAAATTACCGGATATCTTGAAAACCGAAACACTGTCGACATTTAAAATAAAATTGTATAAAATATTGATTCAGAAATGTTACTATAATTTAAATGATTGTTTTGATGACACGAATATTAGTTAAATTAATTATTATATTATTTTTTATCATAAACTTATTTATTAAACCAAATAATAGTTATTATATTGACATTTCTGATTTGCATGCAACAAATTTTAATAAGTACACCTGCTTTATGATAACCCTATTGTACGTCGCAAGACATATTACAGAGAAACTTTACCTACTATAAGACCTGTATAATCTACCTGTAGTACACAATAAATGATTTGATTTGATTTGAAAATGTTGACCCTTCGGAGCTAAACCAGCGACAGAGTACGTTATATGAAAGAAACATTTTGTCTCTTCATTGGTTTTTTAATGCCGGTACAATTACACCACATTTTATGTTACATATATAGATACAAGAAATCAAAGTACATAGAAAAATTAAATGGCACTCCACTCCAGACCGGGAATCGAACCCGGTACCTAGGGATTTCCGGCCTAGAATCCAGAGGTTCGATTCCCGGTCTGGACACAGGTGAGTGCCATTTAATTTTTCTATGTACATTGATTTCTTACATCTATTTATGCAGCGACAGAGTGTTCATGTTGCTTTCGATTGGAAAGGTTACCGGGTAGGAGACCCATTGATTTTACTACTATCTACAATTTGTTCGTCTCGACTGATTGTTAGTCGCCAGTAACCTCAGACTTAAAGGTTACCGGGTGGGAGGTTACAGTAAACACTGCGACGGCACAACCCGGGCGGGGTTAAGCCGCTCAATTTGGCGGAGTCTGTATCTCGATGCGCGATCACGAGCGCTCTTAATTGCAACCGTAGCTGAGCTTTGTCTAATCGCCGAGGTGCACTATCGACGTTAAATGATCAAATCTATGTATACTTCTACTTGCAGTAGAAGAGGACTAATACCAAAGTATAAAGACGAACAACTAGTCCAACTTCAGCCGCTTAGGAGCGCGCGACACGTATTCACACAGACGCGATATCACGTCTGTGTGAGTGCGATCTATACTGAAGCATTCTTACGCATTCTTATTTCTTTGTTTGTAGTGCATTCGTATACTCCTTAGGTTGGGGCTGTGTACGATCTACTTAAATAAAACAATACTGTGTCATAAAAGAAAAGCGTGCTTCATAGATAGACTTTGTGCATTGACAATTCAGTGGATTATCAACTCTAGGGCCACTGTCAAGATTTAAAATCGTTTTAATAGAAATGTGACTTTAGACGTATTACATTACCTATGAATTTACACCCCTGATGTTTACCTGACTACCTGAGAATCGAATAAATGCGAAGCTCCATTTTTACCCGACTGCGGCGAAGCCCAAAGGAAGGTTATGTGTTTGACCTGTATGTATGTATGTCCGTTCCTGTGTCCGCTCGTAACTACTCAACGGCACAACCGATTTTGATCAATGATATACATCATTAGATTCGTCTTGATGAAGCGAGTGTCACTGGGTATGAAGTTCGTTAAAATCACGTTAAAATAAACAAAATTTTATGCACTTTTAATTTAAAGTGCACCGCGGTCGGGTTTCTTTTTTAGTAAAAATATATTTCTATTAATGAACTCGTAATCTATGGTTCATGGAGATGTACCATAGATTACGTTACGATGATAGATTTAGATGGATGGTTATGGAGTTGATAATCATTTGAACTTTCAAGGTGGTTGTAACGACTTTTTACAATGTAGTAATTTTGGTGTTTTTGGGGTTTACAAACAACCGCTTTGTTTCGTGGATCGTACCCAACGCCAACCGAAGGAGTATACACGAAGCGCACACATTCAAGCACGCGATGTACCTTCTTGTAGGAAGAAAAATTACTGCTATTAACTGTGCTTGATGTCACTCTTTCTTTATCGCGCGCGAAAAGAAGTTGCGGGCATCCTCTAATCTATAGCTTGCAGTGGCGTGCCATAGAATTCGATTCCCATCGGCTTGCCTAATATAAGGCAAATCAGTACCTAATTCAAGTGCACTTAAAGAAAATTTAAGCCAAAGCTGTACCGTCTTGCCCAAGGATTTCTTCAACGCCACGCCACTGATTGCTTGGCAACTTCGTTGGTGACACTCCCGTGTGAGCTTTTTGTTATGTGCAGCCGTAACTACTTACACAAGTTACCGCCAACGCGAACGGGAGCCTGCGGAGGCTGCCTCCGTCGGTCGCCGATCGTGTTGGCGGTAACTTGTGTAAGTAGTTACGGCTCTACATAACAAAAAGCACACATGTGAGTGTCACCAACGTAGTTGCCAATATAGTAGCATAATGAAAGAAACTATTTAATCAGTAGCCCTTTATTTACATGTTTTACACCTCTAACTTGTCACCGTAAAGCGAGCGCAAAACTCATTTCAACTCTGTAAAGGAAAATATCCCTCAATGGATATTAAAGAGGTCAGGCGTAATTAAAAAGTTGGGCAAGCACGCCCTGCATACTAAGATGCGGGTTCCGTACCTAAATTAAAATTACTTTGTTTAAAATAAGTATTCGACGCCATTATTCAAATTTGAGCTGGAATTGATTGTTCCTTGTATAATTAATTCAAAGGGAAATGATCAAGGACTGGTAAGCATTGTTAGGGTTTTTGGTAAGTATCTTAAATTCATAACGATATGAACCACAAAAATACACCGAGGTAAAAGGAAAAAGTGAATGTACCTCGCGAAAAAGAAGTGGCGGTGACCTACTTTGAACGCCGTTAACTTCAGTTGCCGTCAATATTATTGTTAGATTTGAAAATCTGATAATAATGGTATGATGAACTGTTCAAATACCACCAAATGGAATGGAAAATTTATGTTCATCGCTAAATTACACTTTTGACGTTAATCGCCAAGCGAATAACTAAATATTTTTACTAAAAAAAACCCGACCGCGGTGCATGGTGTATTTTAACGAACTTCATACACAGTGACACTCGCGCCATCAAGACGAATCCAATGATGTATCATTTAACAAAATCGGTTGTGCCGTTGAGTAGTTACGAGCGGACACAGGAACGGACATACATCCTCCTTTGAGCTTCGCCGCAGTCGGGTAAAAACGTTACAGGCTTGGTCCCATATCCAAGCAACCCGCGCACAGGCCGGCGCTGCAGCTGACCCAGGCTCAAGTCATCAAGCGCCGCAAATACTCGTCGTTGCTTAACGACTACGAGTTTGCGGCGCTTGCAGTAGAGACACTGGGCCCCTGGTCAGCTGATATGAAAACCTTTATGAGGGCCCTGTCGAAACGACTGATCGACGCCTCGGGGGACCCCAGGGCTGGCGCTTACCTCTCTCAAAAAATCGCTCTCGCGATACAGAGAGGTAACGCCGCCAGCGTAATGGGGACTATGCCGCAGGCAGACCTGCTGGACGGGGTATTCTTTTTATAATTGTTTTTTTTTATGTTTATTTAGTTTTAGGTTTTGATTACATTTTTACTTTCTATATTTTTTACATTTCCTATTTGTATAACTCTTATAGAAATAAATTATTTTATTACACGAACTGTTTCCTTCTATCTCAATATATTTATGTGGTGTGAACAGACCAACAAAAAAACTTAGGACATTGTAACCGCGACCCCTGAATTCGTATTGTTAGTATTACTTACTCGTGTTTATTTGAGCACTTGAGTGGCCATTTCGCGTTGGCTGAAAATAAACCACTCGGCAGATTCGGAGTGATTCATTGACGGTGGGTATTTTAATATTGTTGAAATGATGTAATTTGTAACGGGAAAGAGAATCGGGACGAACATGTGTAGCTTTTTTTATTGCCTGCAAACATGCCCACCTGGTAGAAAGAGGTCACCGCCGCGTATAGACATTTGCACTAGCAGGTGCGTTACCAATGCTTTGCAGGTCCGCACACATATTAGCGCCCGATGTAATTTTTGTCGGAAGAAAAATTACTACTATTACACTGTGCCTGTGCTCAGCAGTGGGATGTATTTAGGCTGATGATGATGACACATGCGTGCTCCCAGTGGCTGTTACTTGCCGCGCCGGGCGCTGAACATGTCTCGGCCATCTTATGCTAACCGTGCCTTTTAGGGTTCCGTGCCCACAGGGTGCCAACGGAACCCTATTACTAAACCTCCGCTGTCCGTCTGTCCGTCGGTCACAGGGCTCTATCGTTTGAACCGTAAGGGCTTTATCACATTTGCGATTTGCGGGCGAGCTGCGGGCGAGTTGGAAGCGAAGTTCCATACAAATGTCGCTCTCGCTGACTGGTTTTGTCGCAAGTGTGATAGGCTCTAATAGATAGAAACTTGACATTTTCACATAATGTGTATTTCTATTGCCGCTATAACAAGAAATACTGAAAACAACATAAAGTTTTTTTTATGAAATATCGGGCAAACGAGCAGACGGGTCGCCTGATGGTAAGCTATCACCGTCGCCCATAGACACCTGCAATACCAAAAGAGTCACAAGTGCGTTGCCGGCCTTTCAGGTGGGAGTACGCTCTTTTCTTGAAGGTTTCAAAGTTACAAATAAAAAGGTGTCCTCATACAAGAAACGTATTTTTTTCTTGACTGTGGTGCGGAACCCTTCGTGTGCGAATCCAACTCGCACTTGGCCGGTTTTTATTACGTTTCGTTACGTACGTTTTGTTTTATTTGCCACTATGTAAATAACTAAATATTTTTACTAAAAAAAAACCCGGCCGCGGTGCACTTTTAAACTGCATAAAATCCGCAATTTTGTTTATTTTAACGAACTTCATACCTCAGTGACACTCGCGCCATCAAGACGAATCTAATGATGTATCATTTATCAAAATCGGTTGTGCCGTTGAGTAGTTACGAGCGGACATAGGAACGGACATACATACATACATACATACAGGTCAAACACATAACCCTCCTTTGGGCTTCGCCGCAGTCGGGTAAAAATCAACCTTAACCCTCGCTCTTGACCTTCTCTGTTTACACTTTCTACTTTATGCAGGGCACGTGCACCGGATAGCGGATTGAATTAAACCCGAATAAGCCAATCAGGAAAACGAACTGTGGGCACTACACGTGTCAAATTATTAACAACTTTTAGAATTCAAAACATGCACTGAATACACCAGTATTTGTGACCTTATTCAACTTGGCGTGTTTGTATGTACCAGCGGCGTGGCGTAAAATATACCCTTGGGCAAGCCGGTGTAGATTCGGCGTACATTTCCCTTAAGAGCTGTAGAATAAGGTGGTCAAATGCCTGATATTAGGCAAGCCGGTAGGAATCGAGTTCTTTGAACGCCACGCCACTGGTATGTGAAATGAAATGAAATGAAATGAAATAATTTATTTCTGCAAGTAGGCCTCAAGGGCTCTTTCACATGACGTCTGATTCTTTTGGCGCTTCGGCAGATGACATTCTGGTGAGAAGAAGCGCCGGAAGAAACTCACCAGTTTCTCTTTTAAACACATTACAATAATTGTGACAATATTACATTGCATATCACAAACAACTACTTAACTAAATACAGTTCGATAAACATAAAACTACAATTTTAGAGATGTAAAGGGTCTCTAGGTGTCAAAACAATATAAATTACTAAGAAAAATAGAAAATAAAAAGGCATATACTAAAATTAATGGAGATGTACGGGGCCTCCGTTGTCAAAACATGTTTTGGAGGTGTAAAGGATCTCCAAACGTCAAAATACAAAATGGGAAACGAGAAATAGAGTATAGAACTATCATTAAATTTACATGGTTTACACAAAACGAACGTACAGAAATGTAAAAAAAAAAAAAAATCTGTGACTCACAAAACTTAAAAACTAATGTACTTACATTAGAGCGTCCCAGAAAATATCCATACAAACTTTGATGCCATGTCGGCATGGGTTCCCATCTTCACAGAGAGCTGAGATTTTGTATATCATAATATTTTATTATTATTTTAAGGGCGTATGCATTACAAAAAAAAAATGACATGCGATTGGACTCAATTTAGTATACTTGCGTATCTTAGGTGACAATGCAATAATATGGTACAGTCGAGTTCATTTACATCTACACATATAAGAGAATAAAAATATCTGAACACGCCTTTATGCTCCTGACAATAGGGTCGTGTTCAGATATTTTTGTTCCCGTAAGTGTGTAGATGTAAATGAACTCGACTGTACCATGACGCTGGTTTGAGGGTGGAGCTGAAAGGTGTACCTATGTAGAATCATTGAAATTACAAAGAAAACCGTGTTGGGCTCATATGATTGGTTTTGACATGCAGTTTGCGACTACACAAAAAAGGTAACCGATATAGCTCGAAGAATTGCAAAAGTTAAGGTATGGAACAGGTAACAGGAGGCATATGTCCAGCAGTGGACACATTTATGCTGAGAAGAAGAAGGCAATAGCATAAGCAGAAGGCATAGGTAGCTCGCAGAACGGACGACCACTGTTGCTACGAGTGCTTCAGTGACGAACACGAAAAGAGACAAAATTTTGTGTAATATGCATTGTTTCTAACCATAATATGGAATAATAAAATATGAAATAAAGATCTGCGAAATAAAGTATATAGGTACCTAGTAAATAATATTTCTACAGATTAAAAATCGGTGTTTTAAAAATACACCATTTAATTGTTCGATGTAATTAATATTCGATCAAATGAAAATACGTTGACTTTGAACTGAAATTCGATTAAAAGTTTGTCGATATTTCAAGGGTAAACCATTTAAAATAAATAACAATAATCCCTAAAGATACCTTTAAAACAGCTCCCCCATGTCTCTCCCGGGCGGTAGCGTGCCCAAAAGGCTGGCCACGCTGAATGGCAATGCCGATTCGCTGTGCTAAGAATGAGCCAGCCCTCTGATCATCCGATACCCGATAAAGCCCGTGGGCGATTTATTTATAAGCTGCAAGCGCACTGGATCCCCATGGAATGGACCCAACGTCTCCACCCCAAACGGCGCGAATGGTCCAAAATTCTTTTTGATGCCTAATAAAACGTCCCTTTTACATTTTAACGCATAATTTTGTACCCGTTAATATAATCTCCAAAAACATATTATTTTGTAATTCAGAATAGCATACGCTCACCTTGAATGATACCTTTGGCGAAATATGTGGGCTATGAATATAAAAAACATTTTTTTAGTAACGCAGTGGGCACTAAATTGGAGGCGACAAGGCGACTGGTAACGCAGTGGTATTTCGAGTAAGAAACGAAACTTTTTGTTATAAATAGCCCAGAATATTGAAACAATTCATAATAAACATTGAGGCCTGGTTGAGAACTAACGTAAAACTGCACTAAAATTATTACGAGACATCTGCAATTCTGTAAAAGTATATAAATTTTCATCTCCATTTTAGGCACTAAAAATAATTTTGGCCTAAATATGTAATCGCTGTCTATGGCTGCATACGTGCGCCGCTTGAGGCCCTCGACCGAGTCTGCAGGAGTTAAGTTGATGAAGTTAGTTAAATGTTAGAAGAAAAAACCTAAGACGATGTAAGTTTATTGACCTCCAGACAGTTACAAAAGCGTTAACTATCCAATACATCAATCCGCCACACACGCGTAACGGGTCCCTACAGACTCGTTAAGATGCGATTTAAATCTTTATATCAAAGTTTTACAATTCGTAATAACTTTTAAAGTACCACACAGAGATAATAAAGCGCATTCGCTTTATTATGTGTGTGTGTGTGTGGGTTGTAATATTATACTAGTACTCATTAGTACTAGTATAATATTACAACCCTTAACTGAATTGATTTATAGCGCTATTATAGACCATTTTCAAATGAAATTACAAGTTATTTTCTAATTTATTAAAGAGGGGCCTGGTAAGTTCAATGTAACTTGACAATTCAATACAGTTTGTACTTATTTATTACTAAGGAAACTGGCAACGTTGTTTACAAGAATGCAATTTTTATTGGTAATAAAAGCAATTTGCAAGTCAAGTATTTACAAGAGACACATAGGTAGTATTGAATTAATAGTACATTACACAACTAGGGTGGTAATACAAAGAAAGGCCGAGATCGAAAGAAGTTTGCGGCCCGAGCTGCAAGCGAGGGACGTAAATATGCGATCGAGGGATACCTCCCGTGTTGTGTACATCATTTTATGTCTACACTTGGCCAGAAAGCGGCTTTTTCCGTACGCGGAGCGTGCGGAAAAGGCCTCTTTATGGCCAGGTGTGGCATAAAATAACATAAACACAAACAAACATTATTAATAACAAGGTGACAACCCTTTTTCAGCCACCCGGGTAAAACCAGATAACTCAACTTTTGAAGGATTCCAAGTTCATAATAATATTAATCCTTTACAGACAATACAGATTGGATTTAAAATTTCGAGGCTCTTCGCTAAGTGAGTTTTCCGTAAATATTGTTTCACAGTTCTGTTGTCCTAGTTCAGAAGGGATGAAGTCCATCCGACTACGAAGTAATTTTAACCGTTCTCCACAGAGTATTAAGCCAATAAAGGGTTAAGAACTTCGTTTAAAGCTTTAGAAATACACGGGAATGGGTTAGGATGAAATTATGTTGTTATTCCCTGAGTGGGTTTTTCGTAGAGCGTGTTTACCGACGCGGAAAATATTCAGTTAACGTTAAATAGGCTCTGAAAATAAATAGTGGCCAAATTTTGAAGATGAAATGTCAAGATAGTATTTCGGATTTTTGATGTAGTTATGTAACTTACCACTTACTAAGGTGTGGCAATATCCTTACAACGTGCCGTGGGATACTAAAACTCTGAACCTGTAAAAACCACATGATAGCAACAAACGTGGACGGCATTGTACTTAATTTATTATTTAGACGCAGACGTTAATGCTATAATAAAAATCATATACTTGATGAATAATGACACTGAATTAGACTACTTATATCAAAATCCTTTTAAAATATAATTATTATAGTAGTACCTAGTCAAAAAAATCGTGCATTTGTGATATGTGTCACATATCGATAAAATATACAATAAAATAGTTAAACACGCCAGGAGGTAATAATTCCGTATAAATTAGTATGATACCTTTCACATTAATAAAATCCGAAATAGAAGCACCAAAAATAATACCGGGATACTTATCAAATTATAAACATATTATGAATTGCGGGAAGCATTAATGCCGCAATTAATAAAATAATCTATATTCCATCCATTAACGGTCACTTCCTGTAAAAAGTGCGTATAAATTGTCCCAATTTATTTTTAGCCCGCGGTTCAACATATTAACGGTCGCGTTACCGTAGACAGATTGAGAAATGTCGGACATAAATCGACGGGACGTAATATTTTTAAACTGGGAGATAGCGGAGTTTGCCGCAAAGGACAAACGGAAAGAGAATGCTGTGTTAGGGTTCACCTCAACAAGCGGTCAATCACCGATCGATATATTGATCAACATAGATCAATATTTCAAGGTTAGTTCAGAATTGGTCGATCAGTTGGTGTTTCAGTCAAACGGAAATGCTTCGAAAAATACTAGGAATTCGCGTGGAAATAAAAATAATTTCAACAAAGGGCATTTTACGACTTTGACGTAGTGTAGTACTTACCTTACACTCCGGAGGGAAGAAAGATACGCAAAAGACCTCAAAGATTCATTGATCCAAAGACCGCAAAAAAGGCTACGGGAAAAAGCTAATATGAATCTTTGTACTAGTCGCAGTTTTTTGTCTCTCTTTCTCATAACTTAATATTGAAGACACTTTATGCACATTCATCTGGGGGCACGGCAGTGCCCCCGCCAAGTCGAGCAAAACAAAGGCACGGCCGTAGGGGAGACCGGGTATGGTTGTCTCGCGGGTTGGTTGTCACAGCGGCCATAAAATAATACTAAACGAAGAAATAAGTGCATCGATTGGTGAAGTACGGAAGGATGTACAGCTCTTGCGATCTTTTAGCACCGATCGATGTACTTAATATTTCGTTTAGTATTATTTTATGGCCGCTGTGACAACCAACCCGCGAGACAACCATACCCGGTCTCCCCTACCATCCTTTTCTCGAAGCCATTCAGGCCATTTTCAGCCTCCCGTAATTTTGTACTGGCTAAAGCTAGAACCCTGAAATTTGAGGGATATATAGGGCACAATAAGACTTATATATATTCTCAATATCATTTAATTTGAACGAGTAGTTTAAGAACTATTGCATGTCAAAGTTTCTTAGTTTTGTCTCTGACTGACTGACTCACTGATTCACTGACTAATGATCATCATAATTCTAAGGTACTTCTAGCAGACTCACAGGCTCCAAATTTTAATCATAATAAGTTTTTAGCCTCTCAAGTCCTAAAAAACCTCCAAATATTGCAATTTCAGTCACAACTGCATACATAAGTTTGTAATCCTCTTTGCGATTACAAAGTTAGTTTTGCAGTCCAAATTGGAAAAATAATGGATTGGAATGTAATAAATAACGGAAGATCACTTACAAAAAGAAATAAGATCCCATCAAAAACATTACATGTAAAAAGATGCAAGTCTCGCAACGCAGTTCTTTTACAACAAAAAAGTTTTGAGATGTAATGTTAAACCAAGTCAGTACCGGGGGCGTGTCCACAGAACTCGATTCCCACCGACTTGCCTATTATTTAACCGTAGAGGAACACATTTTATAGATCTAGTAATGGTTTAGCAAAAGTTCTAGTGACTTGGCCCAATTTTACACGCACGGCGTAAGTAAATATTTACTCGACGTGTTTGCGCCGCATACGCTTTGTCCGCATTTTATTGCAGTTACTCTTTCATAATCGTATGCTGAAACAAAGTTTTATTTCAATCAACCAGTTATGCAATACGTACACAATAGGTCTATTTGAAGATTTGTTCCTGATTCATCATATTCCTAACTCCTCATATTCCTGATTCGTCATGTTCCTAACTCGTCATTGTACAGTCAAATGAAATCGCGATGGTTTGAGGTGATCGCTTAGAGGTTAACGGTAACCAATTGCTGGATTGCGAAGAAATATGGCATGCAAGCAGACCAATTGAAACATATTCAGATACTTCATAAACCGAAATAAAAATAATTTATTTCTGCAAGTAGGTCCTCAAGGGCTCTTTTACATGTCTGAGTCTATTCTTCCTTTCTTTCGGCGCTTCGGGTAATGACGTTCTGGTGAAAAGAAGCGCCGGAAGAAACTCACCAGATTCTTTTTTCAAAAATGTTAAATATTACAACAATATGACATTAATACATGAGATCCTGTTAACACAAATCTCTGCTGAAAATATCGTGTTCACTTCCATATAAACTTCTCATTTTACAACGTGTTGACTTTCAACATAAACTTTATGCCACACACTGGACAGTACGTTGTAAAATTGTTAAGAAAATAACCATTTCGTGTTATTTTATGAATACTACCATAAACGCAGCCTATCTCCATTTTTATAGAGGTTCGAAGATTCTATAGTCCATTACTTGTCGTAAAATACAAAGGATTTTAAACCGTAATGTACTACAACTTGAGTTCTTTTCAGAACTATTGGGAGCAGTAAAATGAAGGTGAATGTATGGAAAGGGCGAAAAGGATACGTTTTAGGGTCTCTAAGGTATTTCGATAGTAATTATTTGTTTTGTTTCTTTCTCAAGGTCGCTTTGAGGCCATTGGACTTGGAATGAAAGATCAACATTTTCATTACCATTTTGTCTATTGAGAGTCGGAACATAATGCCCTAGGTATAGTTTTTTTTAAACTAGATGTTACACTCTAAAAAATCTGAGCCAATTAAAAGAGATTTTCTCTTAGTTACCTTATACATCTATGTTTGTTGAATCAAATCAGAACTCGTTAATTGAACTATAATAAACAATCAATATCATCTTAGTTGGTGCATCTAACGTCTTGTTAGGCTCGTATGGGATCAAGATGCTTGATTATAACTATCACAATCTTGTTAGGAGCCACCCATTTTTTTAGAGTGTAGTGGCTTTATGAGCTATAGGTAGACCTCACGAGTCTTTCAGTCCACCATTTTGAATAATATTCAAAAACTGAAACAACTACATAGCTATCTATCAACCTGCTCACAAAATTTCACGAAGAGAATAGAACCACCGGATACCCGCCGGACAGGCAAACGAAAGCCGTTTCGTCCAAGCTGAAACAGAGACGATGATTGCGCATCTTACTAAAGGAATTGTATTTCAGACGAATCCAGTTTAAAATTAAAATTAGATTTATTCCACATCGGTAGATCGGCATCGATCAATCAATCAACTCCGTAAATTCATCGATTGATCATTGGCATCGGTGGATGCCATCGATTGGCGTGGAAACACTCTAAGTGACACAGATGCTAACCTCATGGTATTTGTAAAACAATCCTGTAATTATCCAAAACAACAAAAAAATAAGTAGCTAGATACGAATGCTTCTTTTTTATCTGTTCACTTAAATTAAAAACCCCACGAGCCAGTTCAAAAATATACCAACGAATAAGGAAATATGAATAAAGCCTGGCTTTTTCAATTTAAAATGAAACTGCAACTCGTCGAGTTTCGTTATTCTCGTATTACTTACGTACCTAATTAAATACAGCTATGCAAATGCAATAGAGATTCATACTCCACGTAATTCGTACTCGTAATTCTCTTGTACCACAATCGTGAGTACAATACAACTGTACGACGTATGATTTCATTCAATTTAAGATCACATAATACATCGAATGTATCGTTTGAGGGTGGTCCGGTGGTCGGTCAGTTTTGTTAGAAATATACTTAGACTTCTGCCCCTAGTACCTACTATTACTATATTCTATGTGTCCCTCGACTACGGTACTTACTTAATATTCACTGTGAAATCGTCACCAAATTGAAATTAGAATCGTTTTTAAGTAGTAGGTTGGACATTTTGAAGTGTTGCGCTTTTTTTAGAACCTGACTTGACCTATAAAGTCTTACTGACTCTTGGATAAGAATCCTGACTAAGTGGGGGCTTACAAACCTGCAAGAGTGCAAGCATGGTCGCTAGCTGCGACTACCGCTGACGACTTCGCTGATCGCTCAAAGTGAGCGACGGACCAGCGGGACTGGTTGAAACGGCTCAACCGTTCCTTATGGTAGAGTGTTACCGGGAGTTTAAGTTATCGGCGATCGACTACTAAGAAAGGTGTTGCTCTGTAGTCTCGTCCCATTGTCGATGTCAAATTTTAGAAGCGAGAAAGGCGAGGCGTAGGCTTTTAGCATAAGTATTTTTGTTGTCTATCTGGGCATTTCTCCAGAAATATGTCTGCGACTCATTCACCTGTCTCCATACATTTAGTATGAAAAAGGGCCAGATAAATGAGCTGACCGCAGACATATTTCCGGAGAAACGCCCATCTAAATATAGGTATGTTAAATCACACTAATATTATAAATGTGAAAGTTTGTGACGATGTTTGGATGTTTAGATGTTTGGTGGTTTGGATGTTTGTTACCAAATAACGGGGTAGCAACTGGATGAATTGAGCTGAAATTTGGCATGCACGTAAACCAAGTCCTGGGTTGAAACATAGGATACTCGTAGTTTATGTCCCGGTAAACAGTTCCCTTGGGACAGTAACGAGAATAACGCGGGCGAAGACGCGGATATATGCTAGTATATTATTAACTAAAACTAAATTAAATCTAAAAATGGCCCCGGCGGCATGGTACCGAAGATGCTGGCAGCTTTTCCTCGCTGGATCGTGAGGCTGATGCGTTGAGCTCTATCATATAAAGTTTTCCCAGCAGTATATGTTTGTGTCTATTATGTGCACTTCGAAGCCCAGACTTATGTTTATAGGCAGAACATTTTTTTCTTAAACTGTTAACTTTTAAGCTTGATATAAACCAAACTCTAGTGTAATGTGTCTAAACCGAGAATAGAATGGAATTTCAGAAAAATTCCTTAAGTTCCTAACAATTTCATGGTCTGCCTCACTCAACTGAACAAACCAAATAAAATTAGAAAGGAAAGCATTGTAAGCAATACTCCCTTTAGGTATAAGTCTCTGATTAATGGCGAATGGGTTATCAACGGTTACCAGGGGCCCACGGGGTACATAGCACACCGGAGAAGTTCGCGGATCCAGATTGTGTTAATACTCATAATCATCATTTCAATCCGGAGACGTTCACAGCTGAACCTATGTTCAGTCGTTCAAAGACTTTCACAACTTTTTTTTAAGATACGAGTAAGTAACCGACTTTCAACGAACCTATTTTGATGAGAAATGCACGAGTGACTATGAAAAATACCCACGTTTTCTCTAAGATCCATCATCACATCCTGATTGGATTACTATGGGACTAAGTACCATTGAGGCATAGCTACCCTTTCAAACAAAAAAAATATTTTGCAAATCGGTCATCGCGTAATAAACATACAAAAAAAATTTGAAGTGAGAACCGTCCTCCTTTTGAATGTTGGTTAAAAAGTCGCCCGCTTTTGGTCTCCATCAGCAACCCAACTATATGTCAGACTGTTTTCTGGGTGGATAACCCTCGCTGCGTCGTCCAATGCCACTCAAGATCTCATCGGATCAACCAGTTAGGGATTCCCCATATTAACGACGCGGATTCGGCTTAAGACGGTCAGAAAACCTTATGTCCACGCATTAAGAGCGAAAAAAAGACGAAGCGAAAAGAAGCCAACAAAACTGGCGTTTGGGTCCGACTACCGGAGAGCGCACCTCTATCGCATAACGCGTGCTTTTTCTGGTCGCTGGGTATGCCCCTCAAAAATAGGGTACTAGTAGAAACTACTGGTAATTGTTTGGTATTGGTACTAGTTGGTGGTGGTGGTGGTATTTGGTAGAAATCGCGGATAAAAAATATTAGTTACCTACCGGTTTTCCTTCCTACCCTCCTCCCTGGGATATCGGGCTCGTTACAGCCTTGGCCTTGCGGTAATGCGGAAACGATCGCGCCGACATTACGCTACAGAGCGACGAACTTGCCGACAAATAAAATCTATTCCATTCGTTGTCACCAGAGTTGACTTTTTGTGTGATTTTCATCGTTGAAAATCACACAAAAAGTCAACT
Source organism: Eudemis profundana (assembly GCA_947034925.1). Taxonomy (NCBI): domain Eukaryota; kingdom Metazoa; phylum Arthropoda; class Insecta; order Lepidoptera; family Tortricidae; genus Eudemis; species Eudemis profundana. The sequence continues at coordinate 4,997,873 of OX344813.1, forward strand.
CTGGTGTGTTTGGTGAACAAGATAGGTTATAGGTTTTAGTTCCGTACTAACTCTTAAGATCAAATGCTGTCAAACGAATGCAAGCCAAAAGCTATGTTATGCTCTGATTATAAGGTAGCTTTTGGCTTGCGTTCGTTTGACAGTATTTGGTCTTAAGAGTTTGTACGGACTATACATGCTTACGCGGACTAATTTTCCGCTACTCGATGTCTGATATGCGCCTATTTTAAACAAGGTTGTGTTACCTTACACACAGTATATTAGCAGTGATCTTTCATCCGACAAAAGGTACATCAAGCGGCGGATGTGTGCGCGCCGTGTACGAATGCACTACAAGCAAACTTTTAGCAATGCGTTGCAATGCTTCAGTCGGGTTCGCACCATCGCGGCGTGCACTGGCTTCTTTCTCTAGCTACTTTCTCAGAATATGGATTTTTGAAGGTTTTCTGGCTCAGAATTCGTAAATGTTTAGAAACACTCTTGTTAATCACGTTATGTGCACTTTGTTAAACTGCCAGTATTCGCAATCCAATGCAATGCGAGTTTCAGCTGCATTCGGAGGCATTTCAGTGATGTTCCTGCTCAGTGAAGATAGCCAGATGCCAGATATCGCGAGCTCAGTCGTCAGGAAGTCAGCTTCGGGTCAATGGACTTTCTGCCTGATTGGACACACTCAGGAGTCTGCACTACTGCCGGATGAGTGCGCATTTAATGCTTATAGTATAAGCTCAATACGGACCCAATTAAGGAACCCACTGAATGCTTATAGTATTAATTATTTTACTAAAGTTTCAATGGGTTTCTAAAACTGTGGACCATGGACCCCTAATGAGTCACTGATAGACTAGCTACGGGGCCACGAAATACTACACAAACTTTAAACGGTGAATCTTAAATCACATCATTGCCTCATTGGTATGCTATTTTTGGTTAATTTGTAGAGTTTGGCCTCAATAACCTAACAACCAAAAATACCATTCGAAGGAGAATCACCCTTTAAAATTGGCTCATAGGTGAGCACAAGCGAATGATCATTTTGAAGAATGACCCAAACCTAAAGTGCTCTTAATTTGAATTAACGGCAAGTTTGAGACTAGGTCATGTAAGATATGATTTTAATAACATTCACGACTGCCAACTAATTCTAAATATTTTTATTAGAATCGGTACCTACACACATACGTCATCCAGGATAACGTCACAAAATGAGGAGACCAGTTGAAAAATTAGATGACTTGGGTATGGCTTCGGTGGCGCAATTGGTAGTGCTCCTGTGAATCCTGCCAAAGGCAATACCATTTTTAGGGTTCCGTACCAAAATGGTAAAAAAGGAACCCTTATGGTGCGACTCAGTCTGTCTGTCCGTCTGTCACAGCCAGATATCTCAGGAACTACTGCTGCTATCGATATGAAATTTGGAATAGTTTCAAAAGTCGCTAACGCGACCCTATTTGACATAAAAAAAAACTAGTAACTTTTTTACTTTTTTTTTAAAGGGGGCCGTAATGGGAGTTTGAAAATTTAATGTTGTGCTATTGTATCAAATGGAGTATCAAATGAAAGGGCTTGCTTTGTAAATTCCAAAGCCATATTTATTTTTTTTGTTAATTATGTACTTTTTGATTTATGACCAAAAACGTTCAAAAAAATACCATTCCGCCCCTATTATCTTCGAAGTTACTGAACAGAAAAATCTGTAATAATTACCAATTATTAATATCAACCCGAATATTACAGGAAAAATATAACACGGTCTTCCTAACTTTAATATTTTTTTAGAAATTTACGAAAACTTAAAATCCATCTAGCGGAGAGTAGCAAAACTAAGCGATGGCCTGTTTCAGATTACAGAAAAAATATCTATTAAATACGATCATTACTCATCAGGTTCTTAATATTACAGGAAAAATATAACGGTTTTCCTAACTTGCACTGTTTTTTAGAAATTTGCAAAAATCAAAACATATACTTATTTGCTCCTACCAAGGACCATTAAAACAAGAGGACTGTCATTCTCCATACTTTGGATTGTAACCCGACCGTTAGGAGATTTCCGGGCAAAAACTAGATGGCGTTTAAAAACTAAATATTTAACGATGTTATAATTGAACAAAGAAACATAGTATAGTAAGAATTAGTTCGTAAACAGCTAATAATAAATAAATTCTAACATTTAAATACTGTGTCACGTTTGCAATGTTGAATAATTGTAAATAATAATTATTTTATAAAGCTTATACATAGATGGCGTTGTAAATTCGGGAAACAGCTTTTTGTATGAAAATTGTTGTTTTTTAGAAATTTGCAATATTCATAACATACTGATTTGCTCCTACTAAACAAATCGACATACAGTTTTTCTTGAACTATTCGCGTATCTACTTATGAATTTGTACGGAAGGCCGGCTTTACACCTGTAAGTTTGTACGTAAGTAAGGACGCAGCAATACGTTAGACTGAGATAGTCAGTCAGCTATCTCAGTCTAACGTATAGCTGCGTCCTTACTTACGTAAGTAAAACTTACAGGTGTAAAGCCGGCCGAACCCTCGGTGCGTGAGTCCGACTCTCACTTGACCGGTTTTTCAACTTTTCTCTTCCTTTAAAAATATTAAGGTCATAAAGTTTGTTCCCCAATATTATTACTAAGTACACAATCGACAAAAACCGTTAAAGCCTCGAAGGAACAAGATTCAATTTCAGAACAATCTGTCAGCTGACCGGATGTCGGTGCAGCTGCACCGGATGGCCCGGTTTTTGCGACACTTCCGGAACAGTCTACAGAGTGTAACAGTAAGTATACGATATTATTCATTCGGTTAGCCCTTGAGTCACCGACAAACATTTCATAGAATGGGCTGATTGGTGATTAGGGAATGCATGTTTTTCAAGAATATTATTGCTTCATGTAATATTTTTGGATAACTTGATTCCTGTTTAATTTATACTTATAACTTGTTAGAAATAATAAACTAGGTGAATGTAGCTAAGAATTGTAAAATATGAGCGCGATCTCGCCAACAAACTGTCTTAGGTTTGGCGAGTACTTAAGTTGTAAACATTTAGTTATGTACACCATAAAAAAAATACCCGGTCAAATATGAAACCCGGGTATTACCCGACTCTAAATAAAATCAATTACCTGGGTTTTCGGATTTCGGGTACCCGGGTTGCATTACTTATAATGAACTTGCAGGTATTGCCGGCCGTGTTAAATAAGATAAGCAAGCATGTGATGTTTTTTCACGTTTGCTTTAAAACGATACATAATTTTTATTAATTACTAGGTTTTTTTAACCCGGGCACTGAGTCAAAATACCCGGGTTTTACCCGAGCCTTAAAAAAAGTCGGTTACCCGGGTACCCGGGTTCCATTGGTGATCATAGGGCTGGCTGGTTCCTCGCTCAGCGAGGCAACGCAGCCAGCCTTATGGGCACCAATCAGCCCATTCTATGAAATGTTTGTCGGTGATTCAAGGGTTAACCGAATGAATCATCATCATCATTTCAGCCATAGGACGTCCACTGCTGGACATAGGCCTCCCTCATAGATTTCCAATTAGTTCGGTTGGAAGCAACCTGCAACCACCGTGATCCATCAGCCTTAACCAGATCAACTGTCCATCTTGTTGGTGGACGTCCGACGCTGCGCTTGCCGATTCGTAGTCTCCATTCGAGAACCTTTCGGCCCCATCGGCCATCTGTTCTACGTGCTATATGCCCTGCTCATTGCCACTTCAACAAGCTTATCCGAATGAATAATATCGTCGAATAGACATCCGTGGCTGATGGACAGATAACAAACATTACTCGCACTTTAAAAGTTACATGTCTTATACTCCGTTTTTTTAGATGTGGAAATTTGGTAAACAAAAGAATCAGTGGTCGTCAACATTTGTAATTATCAATTAACAATTTAAAAGTACATGATATTTATTATGTCGTTTTCTTTGTCCGATATTAATTCATTAGTTATAAGCCTAAAGTACTCACTTAGTAGGCCAAGGCAAGGCATAGTAGGTAAAATAATGTAAACTTAAAAAAGATTTTCGACATACGTGCTCATAAAGTGGCTCTAATTTCATTATTCGGAACGCAGCTTATTACACACACACACACTTTTTACTTTGATAAATCACAAAATAAATACAAAAACAGAAGTTCTAAAGATATATATTACTTTTTATTCGCAACGCAACTGTGTTGGAAAACTGATCATAACGACAACGACGTTTAAAAACCTGACCATTGCTTCAAAACCTCTGCCTCTTTGGGTATTTTATTCTGCAACATTTCTACAAATGATTACAATAATAGGCAAAAAATTAATCTGCTTTTCGCTTTTAGAATAATGTAAGTAAAATAAAAGAAATGAGTTTTTTTTTCATTTGTTAATTATGTAAATTGCAAACGAACATAAAAATCAAGTATTCGCTATGAAATGAAATTAATTACACAATGTCGCCACACAATGTACCTGATAAAAAAACTCAAGTTGACAGATGTCAACTTTGTTTACCAAATTTCTACATCTAAAAAAAACGGAGTATATATTACTGCAGTTTCTACTTCCTAAGAAATTGATACCCTTACTGCTCTATTATACGTATACTGTGTCTACCGGACTTGTAAATCGATTCGCCCCATTTTGGTCTAGCGGCGTTTCCATTCACCCCATGATTTATGTATCACTTACAGAATTAGGTTCGGAGTCGGTTGCTTTTTCAGAGAAAATCTGCACAAACTTTATGACAGCAGTGTTTCGTGAAAACAACGTGGTTTTTACAAATTTACGAGATGAAATATAAATTTATGGAATACAGGGAGTGGAATTGGATGATATGTGACGTCCTACGTGAAAAGGTACCTTATGAGGGTTTCTAGTAACGGAGATATGAACGGTTTTGTGAAATCCTTCAAAATCATCATTTTTTTCTTTTATGCAAAATTGTATAATATAGGAATAGACGTGTATTTGTAGCTTGGTTTCACTGCTGTACAAACAGCAACACACTTAACTGCCCATTAAAGACAGAGCAGAGAGAAAATGATAGCGATTGAAAGAGATATATATATTTGTATTATGTCAACTTCAAATCAAATAACGTTTGCGTATGTGTAATGTGCCTTTGAGCTTTGTCATTGTAGTTGTTTGGGCAAAGTTTTTTTTTCCATATTGTAAATAAAGGTTTTATTTCAATAAGACAGGTGAATTTGTCAAAATTATGATTTAGCTTTCAGACGAACGTTGGGATGAAATAAACTAATTAAATTGCTAATGCTTTTATTGGTGCTTCATATTTTTGATATGATGCACCAATATAATTTAATTTATATTTATTATTCATTCATTCTTTTCCACGAATTCAATAATGTGGCATTAATGTCAATAATGACGTTGGATCAGCCATAAAAGAAAAATTATTGTTTCAAAACTCTTTTGAATAATAGCCAATTTATACTATAAACACACGCACACATGCATAACACGACGCCTTCAAGTGTGATTCTCTTTCTTGCAGTATTTCCCATTTTTGAAGTGTATAGTTAACTGTGTTGCTGTTTGTACGATATTTTTTTCTATATAAAAATTGGGTTCAAAGTTTAGTAGAAAAGGTACCTTATGGCGGATCACATACAAAAATGATAAAGCTGTTGATAAAATTCATTAATAAAATTTACTAGCAACTTTTGCTTATTTCTTTTTTATAACACGACGGTGGCAAACAAGCATGCGGCCTGCATAATGGTAAGCAAAAATTTTCGAAATGATCCTAGAAAGCTGAAAATTTGGAAGGAAAGGGCCACTCGGTGCCACAGATTCGGAATTGAAAAAAAAATAAAAATAAAAATAAATACATTTGTATGTCGTTTTTTTAAATTTTTAATTATTAAACATTTTTTAAAACAGATAAAAAAGTGTTTTTGACGAATCGTATAACTTTTTGACCATTTTTAGAAAGACCTTGTTTTTTTTTTAAAAAAATTGACAAAAATAAAAAAAAAACACTGGCGAATGCCCATCATTTTTGACCATTTTAGAAAAAGTTTTTTAATTTTTTTTTTCAAAAAAACTTACAAAAATAGACTTTTTTGCGGTTTCTATAATTTTTTGTCATGTTTCCCTTTCAACCTTTTTAGAAAAAGTCTTAAAAACATTTTTTTTTTAACATAAAAACGTGTTTTTGGCGAATCGTGAAACTTTTTGACCATTTTAGAAAAACCTTGTTTTTTTCAAAAAAATTACAAAAATAAAAAAACACTGGCGAATGCCTATCATTTTGACCATTTTAGAAAAAGGTTTTTATTCATTTTTTCGAAAAAATTACGAAAAAAGTCATTTTTTGGCGGTTTCTATCATTTTTGACCACTTAAGAAAAAGAATATTTTTAATTTAAAACACGCTAAAATCCACGACGAACACTTCTCACAACTATTCGAACGAAAAGGTAAGCAAATACTACTCATGCCGGCCGGCTGAGACTCCGAGCGGCCAGCAAGACCGAGAGAGAACGATACGTAAAGTGTTGGTGAGAGTAGGACAGATGCGTGGCGGTACTGGCGGTGTAGCCAAAATAATACCACGGCACGGCGGTATGTAGGACAAAAACTGAGCAAGTTACGACAAGTATTTCTAACATTTTTAAATTACACCGCCATAAAGTACCTTTTGTACTAAACTGTAGAAGCATATTATTCAGCCTTTAATTCGCCTATAACAAAAATTAAGATAGGCAAAGACGTGTCGTAACATATAATTTACTAAATGGAAATACATAATAAAAAAAACACAATTTTTACACAACATTGAATATCTCCGTAACTAGAAAACTAGAAACCCTCATAAGGTACCTTTTCACGTAAGACGTCACATTTGAGAATTACTCTTAATTGGTCAAGATTTGAAGTAAATTTCTAATAACCTTTTTTCTTCAGTTTTCTGTCTTAATACAAGATTTGTCAATAAATAATGTAAATATCGTGCCATACTGTAATTATCAATAATTTTTGCTTATGGCCCGCCATAAGGTACCTTTTCTCAAATGTATGGGAATAATTTGTGATTTTTACGTAACTTCAATCGTTTATAAATAAAAAAATCCGACTTGTAGAATAATAATGACACTTTTGAGATACTTGTGTAGACTGATTAAATATAATTTAGAACTCATTATACGAAAATTGTGAATATTATAGGAATGATGAAACATATAATAAAAATGACATTTTAATTAAAATAAAAATATTTCGTTAACAATGTGATTTTATTTCTATCCCAAAATGTGCAGTCTAATATCTCTAACTATATACAATGGTTCAGATTACAATATGTTAAAGAACAGGCCGATTTTTTTTTTTTTTAATTTTGTTCTCATAAGCGACTTGCTCTAATCAAAGGCTGATTTTTCACGACCTGGAAGTCACATTAATAAAACCATTACTGATTTCCAAAGAAAATTACCTTGAGATACATAATCAATCATCATCTCCATAACTTCCAACGGGAACATACTTAAAATTAGTTTTAAACTTCTTTTGACGATTTCTCAAAAGTGCAATTTTAGCATGTGCAGGTTTGATGTTTTTTTAAAAAAAAAGTATGGGACTTAGGGTCGTGATTCTTTTTGTATTAGATAGCTTATTTAACACAGATTTAGGATCTGTGCTTAACTCAATACCAACCATAAGGTACCTTTTCCCGTGGAACGTCACAAATAGTTATGGTCAACAAAATAAAAACCTTGTTTTAAAATTATTTTATAATTCAAAATTGCATAATGCGGCTATAATTGTCTACTCAAAAATAATATCTCATACGTAATGATAAAATTAATTAAACTCTTATGAAAGGTCTGTTGTCTAAAAACGACATCGAATATTTTGAGCGCGGCTTAGATCATTGTCGCTCAAACACAGCGCACGTTACCACAGCGGGGTCACTTTTAATTAAGGCACAGTATAATCGCAGTAATTTTTCTTCCTACAAAATGTACATCGTGCACTTGAATGTGTGCGCGCCGTGTACGAACGCACTACAAGCAAAGAAATAAGAATGCGTAAGAATGCTCCAGTATGGATCGCACTCACACAGATGTGCTGTCGCGCGTGTGTGTGAATACGTGTCGCGCGCTCCTAAACGGCCGAAGTTGGACTACTTGTTCGTCTTTATACTTTGCTTAAGGGCAGGATTTCCGAAATCGACCTCCGGGAGAATCAAAATTAAGTAACGAAATATTCATATTTTTGGATCGAAAAAGAAATATATTATAGTTCAAGAGTGCTTCTGTGTTTCTGTGCGGTTCAAAACACGATACTTTCAACTTCGCTCGATCATAATTCGTCACGAAAACAGGTAATTTTTTAGCAGTTTTTCCAGTTTTACTCGAGTTCTATCACATTTATATCACTAAAAAACATGTCAATCGATAGATAATGACATTTTACCGGGACCTGTGCGGTTCAGTTTTTTTTAAATTACTTATTTTTTAGTAGCTTAGTACTATATAACAAAGTAGCCCACGCGCTGTGGCTTCATCAAAAATCATAATTCCGCTCGCGGCAGCGCTCGGGTGAGGTCGTGCCTCGTGTTCGCTCCCCACTCCGTACCGCTGACGCGCGTTGAATTCGCGCTCTCGCTCGCTCGCTCGATTCGTCTAGCTCTCGCATTCAGTCCGCTCCCCCACTCAGTGATTCTCATCGCTAGTGGAAGCATCGCGTGTGTTAGTTAAGACTTTCTCAAGTCCGACCCGCGTGTCGCTGCCCCCTTTGGAAATCCGCACTCGTTGTGGTCGCACAGTGGATACCTAACGGTGACAACCGAAACTGTGTGGGGTCGACACGTTGAAGAGTGTCCCCTCGTCGTCTCTCCTGAGACGTCCCCTCCCTATTCCGTGTAGGCTTCTCCTAGGCGCGAATTAGAGTAGTCTTAGGACACGACTTGTTCTGACGTCAATCTGACACGACTTAAACCGACTTCTTGTAGGACCGCGCCCGCGTTAGTGCTCATGGAGTCAGAAAAGTCCCCCGCGAAGGCAGGCGCCAGCGAGGCTGTCGAGGACGTCATCGTCGACTCTGATGACGTGAATGAGTCCAGCTCGGACATAGAGGACCCCGACGTCCCCCACTGGGTGTGGATGATTGTTCACGAACTCCTGCGGCACTTAACTGAGTCCGCAGGACAAAGAGAACGTCTACACTCAGCGTGGGGCCTGAAGGCTTTCCCGTTGGCCAAGCTGGAAAAATTCATTGCATCAAAGCAGATGAAAAGCGTCCCCGCCCGCCCCAAAAGTGCTCTGTCGGCCCCTAAGGCCTCCCCGGCCCCTCAGGCCCCCCAGGCCCCTCAGGCCCCCCCGGCCCCTCAGGCCCCCCCGGCCCCTCAGGCCCCGCAGGCCCCTCCGGCACCCCAGGTCGCCGCTAGTAAGGCACCTGTAGCCCCTACGGCAACCCCCGCTCCGTTAGTGGGTCTCGAGCTAGAGGCCAAGAAGGCGAAAGCCCGCAAGGCCCGCAGCCGCGTGTCCCTTAAGGACACCCCCGACCTCCCAGCCCCTCCGGCCGCGGCTTCATTTAAGAAGCCGCAAGACCCAGTAAAGGCGGCCGCGCCCGCCCCAGCAAACCCGGCCCCTTCCGAGGCCCGCTCTCGTTCCCGTTCCGGTATTCGCCAGTCCCGCCCACGCCCCGTGTGCAGCGGGACTGCCGACGACCGGAAAAGGAGCCGCTCCCCTCTACGCGCAAAAGCGCCGGAGCTCAGCTTGGAGCCCGAAGTCCCCGTTGCAGACCCTGAATTTTCTGACGCCATGGACACCGAGTCATGGACCGTAGCAGGCCCATCTAGGAAGGGGAAGCGTACGCGATCGAAGACGCCTCCGGGAGCCCCGGGGCCTTCATCGCGCGCTTCTCCCGCGTCCCCCTCAAATTCCGATGCGCCGGCTGCGAAGAAGCCGGCCCCGCGTAGCCCCGACAACTCCGTCTCCTCCGCCCCTCCGGCGTCCGTTGCCCCTGGGGCACAGGTTGACGGGGCTCCCTCCTCTCAGACCCCCGGGGGTCAATCGTCAGCATGGTCCGAGCGGAATAAAAACCGCAAGGACTTCCTCTTTTTAGAGGCTAAGCAGGAATGGCCCACTGTTCATGCGATCATGCAACAGCGGGCCATTCCCCTCATCGAAGCGTCCGATCATACGATTGGCATAAAAATCGTCGTCCGGGGTTCGGAAACCTATCGCGCCCTAGTTAGGCTCCTTGACGAACGGAAGCTGCGGTACAAGCGGAATCCGTTCGACAACGAGAAGTCCCTTCGACTTATGATTCGGGGAATTCCCAAAGAATTCGAAGAATCATATGTCAAGGACGATCTGATTAGGCAAGGGATAGCAGTTCGCGAAGTCCACCGCTGCTATCGTAAAAACGGTGGCCGTCGTTACGATATAGTTCTCGTAAAACTCGACCCGAACCACCCGTCAGCAACCGCAATCTGGAAGTTGAAGGAGATTTGCCTGCTGACCGGCTTCCGGGTCGAGCGTCCCAAGCGGTTAGAATTCGCTAGGCAGTGTCACAACTGCCAGCGATACGGTCACAGCCAAACGGGCTGTAACCTGCGTCCCCGTTGCGTGAAATGCACGGGCGACCACTCGACCCGCGAATGTGACAAGCCGAAGGACACGCCTCCTTCTTGCGTGCTTTGCGGAATGACTGGCCACACTGCCAACTGGCAGGGTTGCCTTCAATCCCCAAAGCAAATAGCCAAGACCAGGGAGGCCAGTCCTGCGACTTCTCACAATCGCAATCAAGGCCGAGTGGCCCCCGAGCGCAATTCGCGCAACTTCCCGGCCCTTTCAGCGGCCCCGAAACAGGGGAAATACCTGCCGCCTTCTGCGGCGGGCGCTTCCCCTGCTCCCGCGTCCTCAACGCCCCCCGCGCAATCTGCGCGCCCGGCGCCTTCAGCGCCCCGTCCCCAGGCAGCGGCATCTTACGCCGCTGCCGCCTCCGCGGCCCGGGCCGCCCCCACCCCGCTCCTTGCTGCACCAGTAGCGGGACTCGGCTTTGAGAGGCAAGTGCGTTCGTTTAGTGAACGCCTTGCTGCTCTTAACCGAGCCCTCGCTACTGCTTGCAGCGTGTCCGCCCCGCTTATCTTACGCGAGATCAGTCAGTTAGTCGCTTCACAGAGCGGTTTAATCCAGAACTAGTATGGATAGTACAAATTCTAAGATTAAACCACGTTCGCTCATCGTAGGCTTTTGGAACGCCAATGGCCTACGAGGTAAAAAAGAAGAGTTAGTCGAGTTCATTAGGGAACACGCGGTCGATATCCTACTGGTCCAAGAGACCTTTTACAAGCCGTCACACCGAATTTTCCGAATCCCGGGTTATGAAATGGTTAGGAACGATAGAGTAGATAGGCCCGCGGGAGGAACTGCGATTTTCTTCCGCCGTAGTCTCCACTGTATCGCCCTCCAACCCCCAGCCCTGACTCAAATGGAGGCATCTATCTGCCGTATATCGTTATCGGGTCACCACCCGGTAACGATTGCGTCAGTATACCTGCCTCCAAACAACACACTCTTACAGACCGACCTAGATCTTCTCGCCCAGTTAGATAGTCAAGGCGTCGTAATCGCAGCCGGCGACCTTAATAGCAAACACAAGTCGTGGAATTGTTTAGTTAACAATCCGAATGGCGTTCGGCTTTATAACGCTATGGTTGATGACCATACAGCATTTAACGTCGTCGCCCCTCTCGAACCTACTCACTATCCATTCGATCATGACAAACGACCCGACATCTTAGACATAGCACTTTTACAGAACGTAACTTTACAGTTGCGTTCTATAGAAGTGCTTCACAAGTTAGACTCCGACCACTTGCCGGTCGTTATTAGGCTCGGGCCTGACCCTGGTAGCCTTCCACCCGAGACCAAGACCGTCGTGGATTGGGCAAAGGTGGAAGTAGGTCTAGTAGAGACAGTCACCCCGCACCTAACTTCAATCCCTGACGTTATTAATACAACTGACGAGACCGACGCGGCGATCGCCTCGTTCGCAAATCACCTTAACGTCATTCGTGACGATGCCTCGAGGGAAATGCCGGCTGCGGATATCCAAAGCCGCCCATTGCCCCCGGAGCTTAAGGCCTTGCAAGCGAGAAAGAACCGACTATTCAGATTACGAGCAGTATTCCCTTCTCCCGACGTTCGCCGCGAGCTGGCAGCTGTCAAACGAGAGCTCCATCAGCGCGTGGCTGAACTTCGGGCGAACGAGTTTTGTGATCATTTAGAAGAGTTAACGCCCAGTCACCTTGCGTACTGGAAACTAGCGAGAACTCTTAAATCTGATCAAACACTTTCAATTCCCCCCTTGGATCGCCCGGATCACCCAACTCCCGCGTTTGAAGACGACGAAAAAGCCGAATGCCTCGCGGCTAGTTTAGAGTCTCAATGTACACCAAGCCTTCTACACATTGATGAACCCCACATTAGACTGGTGGATTCAGAAGTGGATAGAAGGTCCCAACTCCCTCCGACCGCGCCTCCGCTTGAGCCAGTTACCTTGGATGAGGTAAAAGGCTTAATCAGGAGAAGTAAAATTAGGAAAGCCCCGGGGGCGGATGGTATTTCCAACCGCATCCTCAAGCTTCTCCCAGAAGCTTTGCTCCTAATTTTAGTTAGCATCTTCAATGCAGCCCTAGCCAATGGCCATTTTCCTGCCGCGTGGAAAAATGCCACGGTAATAGGGATTCCGAAGCCGGGTAAACCCCGCACCTCCCCGTCCAGTTATAGGCCAATCAGCTTACTCAGCTCCCTCGGGAAACTGTATGAGCGGGTTGTATTATCTCGCATTCTCGCGTTTGCGAATGCAAATTCGATAATAATAGACGAACAGTACGGTTTTAGGGCCGGACATTCGTGTGTCCAACAGGTGCAACGTATTTCGGATCACGTGTTAGGCAACTTCGCTAAGTTTAGGGGGGTCCCGACCGGTGCGATCTTTCTCGACGTGGCGAAAGCCTTCGATAAGGTCTGGCATAACGGTCTCATATACAAGCTATATGAGATGGATATGCCGGACAGACTTGTACTCATAATACAAGATTTTCTCAGGGATCGAAGCTTTCGCTACCGACTGGAGGGAACGTTATCGGTACCTCACCCCATACGCGCCGGAGTCCCGCAAGGCTCCGTACTCTCTCCCACGCTCTACTCCCTATTCACGAACGACATTCCCAGGCACGATAAAGTGCATCTGGGGTTGTTCGCGGACGACACGGCCCTATACACATCGCACGTTAAGCCCAGTATTATACGGAAATTGCTCCAGGAGGCGATAACTGCCCTCGGGCGGTGGTTCAATCTCTGGCGCATCGAAGTTAATCCTGAGAAAAGCGCTGCAATTGTATTCTCTCCGACTAGGAAGCGAATAATGGAAAGGTTAGTTCCTATCCAACTATTCGGTTTAGCCATCCCCTGGGTAAATGAGGTCAAATACCTAGGTGTTATACTGGATAAATGCTTATCCTTCACCAAACATATTAAACGCGTACGCGGTCGCGCTCTCTTCGTCATGAATAGGTTAGGCGGGATGACTAACAAGCGGAGTAAAATGTCGCTTAGAAATAAGCTTACACTTTACAAAACTTGTATTCGTCCCATAATGACCTACGCCAGTGTAGTGTTTGCACACGTGCCTAAAACACGTTTGAAACCACTACAGGTCATACAGAATAGGTTCATTCGTAGGATGACCGACACCCCGTGGTATGTTCGGAATATTAGCCTTCACCTTGAATACAAGCTTCCCTCGATTCAAGGTTTCTTTAAGATGGCTTCAAAACGGTATTTTAGGACGGCTTCCCAGCATAGGAATCCACTTGTTAGGCAAGCGGCTGACTATGTTCCCTCTGTTCCAGGTCCTGACGACGAGCTGCGCCGGTCCGACCTCACCCGAGGTCGCTTCACCCGGCGGCCCCGCAGCTTTCTGCATGATCCGGACGACGACATCTCAGCGAGATTCGAAAGAATCATCGCTGAGATGCCGTCGAACGGTGCCCGACGAACACAGCGTCGACCCCGCCGGCGGGGTCGACCTCCTCGCGACAACACCACACAAGGGCCGCGTCCCGATTTGCCCCAGGACCCGAATGTCCTGGCTTAACTTCACTCCGACCTTGCTCGGGCCCAGCTAAGTTTCTTGCCGGAGTCTTCTTAGCTGGGCTAGGTTTAGCGAACCGGCAACTAAAACGCCCATTAGTTCGATACACAAGTTCACATAAGGACAGGTTGATCCGCTTCATCCTTCCCGCTGGTCCGCTGCTCACTTTGAGCAATCAGCGAAAAGTCAAAGGTGGCCCTGGCCATCGTCCTGGTTCGACCCCAGGCGAGCAGGCCCCCACCTAGCCCGACACCTATCGTGGTAAGCCGGGACCGGTGACCTGGTTCGACTCCAGGCACCCCCCGGCACATACCCAGTCCGATGTGCGTGTCGGCCGTGTGTAAGGCACACGGTCGGACGCCCTCGGGTGGTCTGGCCAAGCGAACTGGTTCGAGCCCAGTGACCGCAACGGCCAACCACCCGGCCCGACAATCACAATGCCCGAAAGTGGGTTGTGAGTTTGTCAGGTTTAAAAAAAAAAAAAAAAAAAAAAAAAAAAAGCTGTGGCTTCAGATGCCCGCCGGGCGTGTCCGAGGCCGGACCTGTGTCGCTTTCGAGCTCGTGACAGCTCTCCTCACTCAACGGACAAAATAAACGTCACGCTAGAATCACAGCGTATACACTCTAACAGTAATCCAACGCCTTTGATATCGAATGATTAGCTGAATATTAAAATGATAGGTTATTTAACTTATCACTATTATTTCTTCATCATGATTAGTAAATTTTAGTCTTGTGCAAAACATAAGCTTCTTCAACTGTATACCATTGCACACATTTGTTTTATTTTTAACCGACTTCCAAAAGAAGGACGGTGCTCTATTCGTCTGTATGTTTTTTTTTGTATGTTTGTTACGCGATTACTCGAAGACTGGTGGACCGATTTGGGAAAACTCTTTTTTTGTTTGAAAGGGTATACTTCCGAGGTGGTCCCATTGCAACCAAATCAGGATCTGATGATGGGATCTTGGAGAAACCGAGGGAACTCTTCAAATATTAGAGGCACACATATAGCGATTTCGGTATTTTTCGTAGTTTCTCGTCCATTTCTTATAAGCAATAAGTTTTTAGTATTGACCGACTTCAAAAAAGGAACAATTGTTTATGTAGGTTTTTTCTCCGATTACTTAAAAACGACTGGGCCGATTTGGAAAATTATTTTTTTGTTTGAAACGGCAAGTATACTTTTGAGGTGATTCCATTGCAACCAAATCAGGATCTGATGATGGGATCTTGGAGAAATCGAGGGAACTCTTCAAATATCATAGGCACACATATAGGGATTTTGGTATTTTTCTTTGTTTCTCGTGCATTTCTTATTAGAAATAAGTTTCCAGTTTTAACCGACTTCAAAACAAAGAGCAATTTTTATGTAGGTTTGTTCCCCGATTACTTGAAAACGGCTAGACCGATTCTGAAAATTTTTCTTTTAACTAAATAGACTGAAGTCTATTTGGTTAAAACAATATTTTTCCAGCGCTACTAAAAATTTAAAAATAAAGTAAATTTTTAAAACAAAAAATAAAAACCGACTTCCAAAAACTGTTAGTAAATTAGGCCTTATTCCTTAAGATACGGCTGTCAAAATCTCTATTGTATGACAAGAGACACTGCTGAGTTTTCCGTTTCATAGGGTAAGGTTAGGGTTAGTACCTTATGACGTTGTCACGTTCAACTATCGTCAGTAAACCGACTTTACAGACAATCGAATATGTCAAAGTCGAAGTCAAAGTTGAAGTCAAAGTCAAAGTTGAAGTCAAAGTCAAAGTTGAAGTCAAAGTCAGTCAGAGTCCGAGTCCGAGTCCGAGTCCGAGTCCGAGTCCGAGTCCGAGTCCGAGTCCGAGTCCGAGTCCGAGTCCGAGACCGAGTCCGAGTCCGAGTCCGAGACCGAGTCCGAGTCCGAGTCCGAGACCGAGTCCGAGTCCGAGTACGAGACCGAGTCCGAGTCCGAGACCGAGTCCGAGTCCGAGCCCGAGTCCGAGTCCGAGTCCGAGTCCGAGTCCGAGTCAGAGTCAGAGTCAGAGTCAGAATCAGAGTCAGAGTCAAAGTCAAAGTTTGATCCCTATATGTGTGCCTATGATATTTGAAGAGTTCCCTCGATTTCTCCAAGATCTCATCATCAGATTCTGATTTGGTTGCAATAGGACCACCTCGGAGGTATAAACCCTTTAACACAAAAAAGAATAGGTTCAGCCGTCTTCAAGTAATCGGGGAAGAAACCTAGATATAAATTTACTCTTTGTTTTGAAGTCGGCTAACACTAGAAACTTGTTGCTAATAAGACATGGACGAGAAAAAATTACGAAAAATACCGAAATCGCTATATGTGTGCCTATAATATTTGAAGAGTTCCTTCGATTTCTCCAAGATTCCATCATCAGATCCTGATTTGGTTGCAATGGGACCACCTCGGAACTCTACCCTTTCAAACAAAAAAAGAATTTTCCAAATCGGTCCAGCCGTCTTCAAGTAATCGGTGAACAAACACACAAAAAAAAACAGACGAATAGAGAACCGTCCTTTTTTTGGAAGTCGGTTAAAAACTAACTATGTTTAAAATTTGGAGCCTGTGAGTCTGCTAGAAGTACTTTAGAATTATGATGATCATCAGTCAGTGAATCAGTGAATCAGTCAGTCAGTCAGTGACAAAACTAAGGAACTTTGACATGCAATAGTTCTTAAACTACACGTTCAATTTGAATGATATTGAGAATATATATGTCTTATTGTGTATATATCCCTGAAATTTCAGGATTGTAGCTTTAGCCAGTACAAAATTACAGGAGGCTGAAATTAGCTTGAATGGCTTCGAGAAAAGGATGGTATGGCCGTGCCGTGCCTTTGTTTTGCTCGACTTGGCGGGGGCACTGCCGTGCCCCCAGATGAAATATGTACCTACCTTTCACATTGTACGACACGATGCCTGTTGGTCTAATTTATTTATAAGTAAATAATAAATCTACAATATCTCCCAACTGTAACCGGCAGTGATAATATTATCATGTTTAGTTTAAGTTTATTTATTAACTAAACGTGAGGTACCTATTAGAAAAACAACCGCTTTCTTTTCTAACATTACGATGATCCTTTTATTTTAAGTGTTTCGATGTCATAGATAGGTATATCTACCTGATATAAACTTAACCAGAGAGTACGTAAGGTAGTAGACCTACTGTTACAATTTCGCTGCGGCATAAGTTGACACATTTACACAGGTTGGGGTCACGAAAAGTTCATTTCGAACGGGATCGCGCCGCTTGTTCGTCTAAGGGGGGCGGGGAGCTCGAATTGACAACATTTCATATTTTCAAAAGATCTTAATTCGAAAACCATTTGGGTAAAACTGTATTTTATGCTCAAAAAAAATATTTTTGGATTTTTTTTCCCATTCATTTTGGAAAAAATCGTCAATTAGTGTGAACCGGAAGTGTGACGTCATTTTCCCTGCATTATCGAGAGAGACCTTAGTGCTGAAACGATTAAAAAGTGTATGGTATCCGGTTGTCATTTTCTGACATACTTGCCGTCTGACGTTTATTTGTTTTGAAAATTGTTACAACTGCTTAGCGGCTTTAGAAGTTTAATTTTCTTACCGTTGGTTCATTTGCACGTTTTCGAAGACCTTAAAAGACTTGGCACTTTCCCACTGGACTCCGATAACGCATTCAAACATTATTTACTTGGCATTATTTTACCGGACACCGATTTTTTTCATATAATGAAGACATCAGAAGGTTTTTCTCAGGCTGATAGCACGAATCTGCCGCGTGTTGAAATTATGATGATGGAGTACACATCGGCAAGTGATAAATATAATCCAGCCCAAATAAGAGGAGCAAAAGCATCGTTGTCTTCCCGAACTTCCTATGTTGACAACGCTGTAACGCCTGACAGTTATTTTTTTAATCGTAATTGTCGCTCTGGATTCTAGTTTTTTTAAATCGTAATTGTCGCTCTGGATTCTAGTTGGGAAAGTGACGTCATTTTCTACATACGCCCTTTTAGAATGAGCTACTTTTCAAACTGCTATTTTTAATTGAAAAATTGAGTTAAAACGAAAAAGAAAAAATACGGGTAGCTTAAAATTCCACCTATTTTCTATCCAGCTCATAAAATGAAGGAGTAGAAAATTTGAAATATTGTCAATTGCTTGTCGTCTTCGAACATCCCCGCCTTAAAGTGATTCGAGTCCCTCGATTCTCCAAACAAACAAAAACAGGATTAAGAATCGACTCGGCCGACTGTACGTGCTAAGACAGACTGTAATGATCTAAAAAATCTCTCTCTCTTAAAATGGTTTACTAACCAATATAAACCGTGTAACCTACTAACAAAAATATGGATTTAAAAGTCTGAAATAAACATAATTCATTCATTAATTCATTCCATCATTTCAGCTTTGAGACGTCCACTGCTGAGAATCGGTCTCCCTAAAGACTTCCTCAATGAACGCTTGTTGCCTTCATCTTGTCGACTTTAGGCGACCTGAACGAAGTAGTCAGAGCTAGGGCATGAAATACCGGTATTAGTTGTATGGGCCAATACCGAAAAACCGGTATCATCTATACAAATAAAACCGGTATTGCATGCCCTAGTCAGAGCATTTTTTGAGGGACCGACCGATGCTACGTCGGCCGTTCGTGGTCTCCATTCCATCCGTGTGAGTCTACGCGCTACTGGCAGGGTCGCCATGAGGTGAGGTGCGGGACGGTACGAATAAATAATAACACGAGTGCACTGTTACACGCAGGGGTCGGAAACCGGTATTTGCTCCATACAAAAATACCGGTATTCTTTCCGTTCTTATCGTTCTTCGGTTTATTATTTCGTTTTTTAACCAGACAATCTAATAATACGAAATCATGAATAAATACATTACTGAGCTCTACATAAAAAGCATAAAATAATTCAAAATATTGGGCTATTTCGGGGTATTTGCAAAATACCGGTTTCGAGCCCTGGTTACACTATGATTTAATACTGCTCCTCCAGTACAGGGTACAGCAAGTCATATAGGGAACGAGCACGACGACGGTGCTGCCAACTGGTGCCGCCGAACTAAATCATGTACCCTCTCATGCCACATTGGCGAAAACGCCGTTAATTTATCGCGATGAAGGACGATTAACCTCAGTGTAACTACGACTTACTATATTTGGCATTGACACTTACATATTGTCATTGACATTGACAGCTTGATTTGACAAGGGTGATAGTTTCCTTTATTGTCCACCCGTGTCTCTTTTGTCGTTTAGTGCTGCCACCTATAGTTCGTACACGTTCCCTATACACTTAGGTTTGACACACACATATCTAGGGCTACGCCACCTCAGTCCATTTGCGACGCTTGTTCTGCTGATCGATTGGAGGTTCACGACAGTGCTCCAGAAGATGCTCGTTCGGGTTTTTATCGGACCAGTAGAAACCGGGAATTCGGCGAAGACAGCGGTTGACGAAGACGGAGAGCCAATTTTACTCACTTACTTGCCGGCATGGGACAACTCTGAGTCGGTTAGCTACGCTGTGCCCGGTCCTAATTAACCGCAGCAAAAACGGTCGTCGTTTGTATGCGTCGCGGCCAATTTCAGCCTAATTTCATTTCATTGTTCTATTCTAGCGCCGCTTCACTGTCGCCCCAACTTAGCACGGGACTTTCATCCTTACCTCTGTACATTTACAGACCAGTTTTGTTAAAAGCGAGCATGTCATTTTAAAAACCTGAGCGCGTGGATATCTTTTGGTTGCGTTTGTTCCATCGTTGACTCTATCAGTACCATTGTTCGGACTTACCCCCATCGGTTAACAACGAGCCTAATAACTTGAAAATTCATGATGACCAAGTTCTGTTCACTGGCGCCCAAAAAAGCGTACTAAATTTTTCATTATTTTAGGATTATAGTCGCTGGCCTAAAAATCGGAACTCGTACATGGAACGTACAAAATACCAGGGTATCTTTGGGCGGGCGGCACTGATGCACTTACCCCTATGAACATACTTGGGTGTTTTAAAAAATACTCAGGTAGCTAGCTGCTTTATCGAAACATGAACTTTTGAGGTTTTTCTGGCACAAAATCGTTAGTACTTTCGAACCATATACGTGAAACAATGCGTCTCAAGTTTAGTATTCCGCTACGTCACTATTGTTTCCTATGTTAGTATGAAAGTGGCGTTGTGGAAAAACTATTTCCCATACACAATTTCACCCACGTTTGCACGGTTAAGGTTCAAAAGTACTAACGATTTTGAGGCAGAAAAACCTCGAAAGTCCATATTCTGAGGAAGTATCTAACGCGGGTTTTTTAAAAACGCCTTATACTTGCGTTGCGTTGCGTGTGTTCGTCACGCGTACATACCCACGTGTTCGGTACACTCGCACCATATTTTATTCAAGGCGTGACGTGTAATTTCGCCTCATAGAATTTTCGGGGCCTCGGGGACATTACAATTTATCTCGAAACAACGATGTCACGTATATTTAAAATGATAAAAAAATAAAAAAAAAACAATCTTTTTTAAATTTTGCTTTGGTTTCACTGCCATCGTTGTAGGTCATTTTTAAGTAAGTATTAAGTGTAATTTTGCTCCGCCTGCGTTTTTCCCGTTATTATCCCAAGGGATTACTTTACCGGGATATAAAGTATCATATGTTTCAATCCAGGATTATTGGATCACAAACCTACTTTGATACAAAATTAAAACACAACGAATTTTCAACCTAAGATGGACTTGAACCTTGGCATACCAAGGAACACGCTCTGCCCCAGGGCTCGGAAACCGGTATTTGCTCCATACAAAAATACCGGTATTCTTTCCGTTCTTATCGTTCTTTGGTTTATTATTTCGTTTTTTAACCAGACAATCTAATAATACGAAATCATGACTTAAATATATTACTGAGCTCTACATAAAAGCATTTTTTTTTGAAAAATACCGGTTTCGAGCCCTGCTCTGAACAAAACCAACTAAATCGTACGTCGGTCTGTCCCCGCTACCCATACATACACTCTCATTTAAGGATACGCCAATAATAAAACATAAAAAAAATGTAAATAAATAAACTATTATCATAGCGTGCAAAAGTTGGGCATTTATTTAAAAACTTGTCCACTAAATCACGAGAACATGCACGGCGCGACGTGCGAGTTGATACGGAAATAACAGACCACACGTTTACAAGTTTGTGACAAGTTTGCATGAGGCATTTAAGGTTTACATGCAAACATCTGGTTTGGGGCGGAAAGAAAAATAACTCTATTTTGAATAGAGGCATTTGAGGTTTAAATGCAAACCTTTGGTTTGAAAAGAAAAATAAGTATATTTTTAATAGACTTTAGAGAAGAAAAAGTTTTGAGTTCACTTCGTCCAGTTTCCCGTTTCGTCCACTTCCTATTTCAATCACATTGCCATTGCGCCCGTGTGCAAACAATGCTCTGGCTCTTTAGTCTAGTAGGCAAAAGGAACTCGTGGCGTGCCTTACGTTGCCCGAAACATGGGCACTTGGGACGCATGGGTCTTTGAGTGAGGCAAGCTTTTTGGAGGTGTCCCAAGCGACGCTCGGCGCCCTCTAACACCCAGCGCCCGTGGGCGCTTCATACCTTGCACTATAGATAGAGCCGGCACTGCGTCCACATTCTATTCCCATTTCGTCCAATTCCCCATTTGTCCACATTCCCACTTCGTACACGGGTCGATATCAGGCGTTATCCAGCGTTTATTTAATAATTTCGTTTGTGTCACTCGATTTTTTTGCGGAGGACTATCGAGTGACGGCAACTTTTGATAAAATTATGTGTAGCCTCGATACCGTTTATAATAAAGTTAGCTCTAATCGCCACCGCTTGCAGCTATATTTGCTAGAACTTGAATGAAAAAAACCGCCGTGGTCGAAGTACCACAGTATTGTGTACATCGCGCGCTTGAATGTGTGCGCGCCATGTACGAACACAATACATGCAAAGATTTAAGAATGCGCAGGAATGCTCCAGTATTTGTTTGAATTTATAATTGGAAGCACCACTCACACATTCCCAATTCGTCCGCATTTCCAAACCTGGGACCATAGGCGTATATAGGGAGGGGGTCCGTGTCCACTCCGGTATGGTCTAGTGTCCTCCCCAGGATGTTGGGTTACCGATTCGAAATTCTAGGATAGACACCGAAATAATGGATTTTCAGGAGCCAGGCTCTCCCTGAATACATCCTTAAATACACTAATCCACTAATGCCTGGGACTTAGAAAAATCTTGAGCAATTTTATGCGGAGTCTGGGGCTGACAATTTCGAGTTACAGACCTAGATGCATAATATTGCCCTAGGTGTGTAATTTATATTACCGCCCTATGGGTGTAACGAACTATGAACGGCTACCGCAAATTCAAGCGTCCTTAATTGTTACCGTACCCACTGAGCATAGCGTACCAATTTCGAAACAAAAGCACTTTGAAAAGCTCATAATTAACGTTAGAATCAATTACTACAGACTATTTCACTCGTTTGCGGCTGAGTGATGGCACCTGTCGCCGCTAATGAGGATCGCGTTATGTATGACTTGTATGACACGTGTTGATGACGGACCATACATAAAGATAGAGTAACAGCAGGTCCTCTTGTCATAATAGAGGCATTTTCCGCAATAATGGAACTCGCGTTATGTATGACTTGTATACACATGTTGATAACGGGTCATACATAAAGAGACAGTAACAGCAGGTCCTCTTGTCATAATAGAGATGTTTTCCGCAATAATGAGCCACGCGTTATGTATGACTTGTATGACACGTGTAGATGACGGATCACAGATAAATAGATAGTAGCAAAGGCTGTCACTGGTGAAAAAAGTTATAGCTAAGCTTGAATGGTTTTGAATGGGCACAAGTTATGTAGGTACCGTCAAATTTTCCAATTTTGCCCACTGTCAATTTTTTTACCAATGAGGAAAACATTCCCGGAATAAAAAATATTCCAGAAGAAATATTCCAGGAATATTTCCTTCCAACTTGTCTATCTTGTGATGGAAATGTATGTAATAGTTACTCATGTGAGTTATCTTATAACGGATTTGTCATAATTGTACCTACGTGCAAGAAATATCTCACATCTTCGAAACTACTTGTGAAGTGCCGAAAATGCTCAGAACAATATTTACCACCATTTACAGCGAATTATTAGGAAAACGATATTTAGAGCAGAATATTATATTAATATTTTTAGACAACTCAAAAGCGAAAGACATGACATATAAAATTCATATAATGTAAGGCGGCCAGCATAATGGATAAAGGTCGTTCTTCACACTACCTTCATTGTTATCTCACGCGGAGTCTCGATTGGGCCGCGATTCTCGGTGCATTTAGGCCAGGACCAAGAATCTCGGCGCGAATTTGGCCGAGATTAGCCGAGATTGAATCTCGGTCGGACCTGACCTTAGAGAGAAGCGAGCCTACTGTATACCTATATCTCTTACATTTCCCATTGCCCAACTAAGGGTCCATGAAAGCCCACTCACTAACCCCTCCTAACGGATTATGAAACAAAAACGGCCGCTTAGCATTGTGTAAGACAATAACTCAGTGGTCAGCTGAGTAATTTGTGATTACAAGCATTGTAGACGAGAGAAATTACTTGTCTAAACTTAATTAGTCACTGGTAGTATGTAATAAGTGGCAATGGACTGGTCATGTAGCTCGACGAACCAATGGTCGATGAGGCATAAAAGGTTCTCGAATACAAATGGGTTATTCTTTAGAAATATGTCTGCGGTCACCTTATTTACATACATATTTCTGAAGAATAACCCAAATACAAACAACGACACGAAAAAATAATTTGGGACGTTAGTATGAAAGT
Organism: Eudemis profundana; assembly: GCA_947034925.1. NCBI lineage: Eukaryota > Metazoa > Arthropoda > Insecta > Lepidoptera > Tortricidae > Eudemis > Eudemis profundana. Next base: position 5,021,856 of record OX344813.1, read on the forward strand.
GGCGTAGTGGAAAAATAATTTTCTATACACAATTTTACCTACATTTTTTTACTTGTAAGGCTCCAAAGTACTAACGATTCTGAGCCAGATAAACCTCAAAAGCCCATATTATTCTGAGAAAGGACCTTTTTTGAAAACCGGCAAAATAAGGCCCAACAATTTTTAATTTACCAAATGTCGCTATTGTCTATAATACCTGTACAAATGGTACGAAATTTCTGCCACAATACAACTAAGTATGTAATCAAACATTTTCCGAGCTACTCATGAATATACTATACAAGACTTGAATGTAAAATCTAGCTCAAACCATTTTTATTCCGACGTATGAATGTGGCCCACGTCCATTCAGTCTGCTATTACAAATTCATTGAAATAACTGAGAGCTAAAATAGACGCTGCTTTCTCGACCCCTGGGTAATAGCTAGGTATTTTCTTTAGCTGACCTTGTGACGAGTATTGTAGAGTCAAACCTAGATCTTTAGTGAAACTAATGCAAGGGTCAATTTACTGAAAGATATTTTAATAGCACATTACACAACTAGGGTGGTAATACAAAGAAAGGCCGAGATCGCAGAAGTTTGCGTCCCGAGCTGCAAGCGAGAGACGTAAATATGCGATCGAGGGCTTTCTTTACTACCTCCCGTGTTGTGTACATCATTTTATGTCTACACTTGGCCAGAAAGCGGCCTTTTCCGTACGCGCAGCGTTCGGAAAAAGCCACTTTATGGTCAGGTGTGGCATAAAATCCTATAAGTTATGCCCGCTTTCTTCTCACTTGCCTTATTCAGTAAACAACCAAGTCGTACCTAGTACTAAGGGCAGAGGCGTAGCACTAGTAAAGGTATTTCGAAGTAGACATGCGCGAAACAGTGCCTCAAAAAGTAATGCTATATCACATCACTTTTCCGAAAACGTAATATCACACTGAGATCACATCACCCGTACATAGTCGATGACGATACGCAGTAGCGCGGGCGCGCGTGAGATACCAACATCACAGCTATCACCTACATCACGCAGCGCGTGTTCTCTGGAGTCTAGGGCGTCTTTTGCAACTATTACGCGCGCTTCACTCGGTCCTCGCTCTCACTCGCGCTCGGGCAATGTTATTTAGAGTGATGTTTGGAGTGATGCTTGATTTCTCGGAGTAATGCGTAATGCAACATCACGCGTTCGAGTGATATCTCATTTGTGATATTACGCGCATTACTTACACATGTCTTTCGAAGTGCAACGCATAAAAGTAAGGGTGGCTCACTCCACGATTCTGCCGTCCTCAAACTAAAAGGCCGCTAATTTGTATGAAACTTCATACAAACTAGCGGCCTTTTAGTTTGAGGACGGCAGGATTTCGCTGCGCGGCTACTGGTTAGTGCGTTCTTTGGCCCTCCGGAGAGGCTTGAAGCTACATATATCAGCATCGAGCAGCATTTTCTGTATAGAGAAACGTCATTTAGTATGGCGATGCGTAAGCATGCTTACGCGTGCAAAATGCGAACGCGTCGCCATACTAAATGACGTTTCTCTATACAGAAAATGCTGCTCGATGCTGATAGATGTAGCTTCACCTTTAACCAGCGAACGGAAAAACACGTAGTGCAATAGAGAGAGATGGTCGGATGCGGTGCATTCCGTCCGGTGGTTGGAACCGAACGTCAGTTTTGTTAGAAAGGGAAACTTCTGTACGTAGTACTATTACTTAGGCCGGCTTTACACCTGTAAGTTTTACTTACGTAAGTACGCAGCTATACGTTAGACTGAGATAGTCAGTCAGCTATCTCAGTCTAACGTATAGCTGCGTCCTTACTTACGTAAGTAAAACTTACAGGTGTAAAGCCGGCCTTATTCTGGTATGAGGTTGGAAGTGTGTAATGAAATAGTCGGGAATTCCCGCGGACAAAGTTGCGGGTGGCATCTAGCTCCCTCATAATAAGTAAGTATTTATGTATAGTTTTATCTCTGTTTTTTTTTATTTAACTGTGCGTACATTTTTATATAAAAAAATTAGTGAATAGACAGAGGTACTTCTGGACAGTCTAAATCTTTAAAGTTTTAACACTTCAAACTGTCTGACTGTACTGTGATTTTTTAGGGTATAAACTCAGTACATAAAGTATAAAGTTTGATTGAAGGCAGCGATGTGATAAATGAAGTGTATCCTGTAAGGCAGACGATAGCCTGGGGGCAGTAAATATAAAATGTCTACGCTCCGTCATATTATGAGAGATGCCGTCTCTACGTCTGTATGTACCAGCGAATGATATGTAGGTATCTAATAATATTTTCCAATAATGAAAAGAAAATTTACTAACACTAACCATAGTAACCATCAAATTCTACTTCCAATACTGTTCGGAAAACAGTTTCATTTACGACTTTAAAATGACATAAGTAAAAATAAGGCAGCAATTTGACCATGTAAAGCTTCCGTGAAAAATATGAAAAGTTTTCCTACGGTTGTTTTCACTCAAGAAATGGCAAAAGACGCGATTATGGACCGATAAACAGATTAAACAGAAGGTCAACTCCACTTCCTATGTAACGTTTTTCTAAAATAGTAATGGACTATAAAATTTTAAATTTCTGAATTTTAGGTTCAATCTTTGTACAATTGTGAATATAAACTACAAAAGGTAAATAAATGGTCAATATTACGCAAATATATTGTAAGTGGGCATCTGGGTTGGCCGACTTCGTTGATCCCCGAAGCAGCAAATCAGCGATTCTGAAAACGCCAGTGTCTACTCTATCGAATGACTTTTCGTGTCGAAGATTGATCGACCACACTGATGCTTAAAATGCGCTGACGGGGCGTTAACGCGGCTGAAGAGAAGGTGACGTAAACGACATCATACGCGTCCTAAGAGCAACGTGGACATCGTAGTTCGTAGGGAGTCTCAGTCAGACGTACGTACAACTTACAGTACGTCTAGAATGACAGAGCATCACCTGTCACTGTCACACGACATTGAGTGGAAAGAGATAGGTAAGTAGCATTAGTCGTGCGACAAAGAGTCGCGTGTCACAGTTGTGCTAGAGGTAGGTACAGAAATATATAAATAGAATATAGGTACAGAAAGAAGGAAATAGTTAGTCGATTTGTATGGGACGCAAGCGTGTAACGTTTTTCGCTTGGCGTTTGACGCCAAAAGTGTAATTTAGTGATGGAAAATGTATGTTTCATTTGGTGGTATTTGAACAATTAATTCTACTTACAATTATTATCAGTAGGCTTATGATATGATGCTAACAACTGAATGGATCAAGCTGAAATTTGGCATGCAAGTAGACCAAGTCCTGGATTGAAACATAGGATACATTATATCCCGGTAAAGAGTTCCTTTGGGACAATAACGGGAACAACGCGGGCGAAGCCGCGGGAAAATGCTAGTAAGTGATAAAGCATCCGTCACGTTCTGACATGTATTGTGTGGGAGTAGCATCATAAGCCTACAGATTTTCAAATCAATAATAATTTTGATGGTGACTGAAGTTGACAGCGTGCAAAGTAGGTCGCCGCCATTTCTTTTTAGCACGCGAGGTACATACACATTTTCCTTCTACCTCGATGAAAGTTTTAGACTATGGTGACAGAACTTAGGATTCTTCAAAACTAGAGTGAATAGGCTTTTACTAAACCAGCGAGCTACTCTTCGGCCTCGTAGTCGTTTTCTATCAACCGCTAAAAAATCTTCTCCTCTGCCAAACGTCAAAGAACCTGAACATATTAATCAGGTATAAAATTAATGAGTATCTTAGTGACAGACGACTTTTTATGTACATGTACAGGTGTGTGTTGCGCAGCAAATTACCGAAATTTTAACTATAACAAAGGCACATAATATTCCTGGTCACGTATTGACTAATGAATTAGGCAGCCAACTAGGCCTTCACAACTAATTACAACTTTTAGGATCACAACTTAGACAGCTGACGCGGAAACTACGAGCGAAGGGAGATAAATTATTCTACTTAGATAGTTATATATTTTTCGCTGAGAATGGAAATTATCAATCTGATAAGCCCAAGGACCTTAAAATAAATAACCGGATGGAGCGTCTCCAACAGAGAACTGAATCATTTTTAGTCGGCCGGCTGCTTGTACTTACGAGCTCGCACGCACACATCAACTAGTTTTTTCCTACTACCCGCAGCGCGCACACATTGAACTGACCAACCAGCGTTAAGTTAGCCGGCGGACTATTGATGCTTCAGTTCTTTGTTAGCGACGCTCTGTCCGGCTATTTATTTTAAGAGGAAACAGGAGGGCAGTTTTTCCATACAAACGTAGTCCCCTGTTTCCTCCCTGGATAATGCCAGTAGAGCAATAATTTTTTGTCCAAAAATCTATGGCTACTATTGATATGTTCCTATGTTTTCCTTTTTACGATAAATTGATTCTCAAAAGAGATATTAACCTTCAAAAACCTAAAAAAAAATGCCAGATTTTCCGCTGTGTTCACACATCCAGAAAACAAATTTGACTAGATTATTAAAAAAAAAGGAAAACATAGGAACACGGCGAAAGCCTTTCTTTAATGTTTAATGAAAAAATTAGTTAAATAGGTTAAGTTTTGGGGAAGAAATCAGGAAATAACTAATTTTTTCATTAAACATTAAAGAAAGGCTTTGGCCTCCTTTTTTTTAATAATCTAGTCAAATTTGTTTTCTGGATGTGTGAACACAGCGGAAAATCTGGCATTTTTTTAGGTTTTTGAAGGTTAATATCTCTTTTGAGAATCAATTTATCGTAAAAAGGAAAACATAGGAACATATCAATAGTAGCCATAGATTTTTGGACAAAAAATTATTGCTCTACTGGCATTATCCAGGGAGGAAACAGGGGACTACGTTTGTATGGAAAAACTGCCCTCCTGTTTTCTCTTAAGGTCCTTAGATAAGCCTAATTAGTTGGTTTCTGGAATACAACATAAGCAGGAGTGGCTCACTCCGCGATTTCGCCGCGGGGCACTAGTACCAAATTTTGCTACTCGGGAGGGGCTTAGCCAGCGACCAGAAATAGCACGCGTTATGCGATAGAGAGAGATGATCGGATGCCGTTCCGTCCGGTGATCGGACCCGAACGTCGAGAAAGATCAGTACTATTCCAAGCAATGTTATTTAATATCCATAAGTCTGACACAGATTCACGCCTAATAGGAAGCCTCCACAATTTGATGTACCACCTAATGTTACAATGAAATAAACTTTAAGTCTTTTTTTTCTAGCCTATCGTAGTGTCCCACTACTACCACTGCTGGGCAAAGGCCTCCTCCCTTGATTTCCAACCGTCCCGGCTCCGAGCAATTTCTGGCCAGCCGTTAAGAAATGCGTCCAGTAGGCTTATGATGCTACGCTTTGTCACGCGATAAATAAGTGATAAAGCATCCGTCACTCTCACACAGTGTTTGTTAGAACGTGACGGATGCCTTATCATATATTTATTCCGCCATCTTCGCCGCGGCCTACCACATAGTCGCCATCAGTGGCGTGGGGTTGATGAAATCCTTGGACAAGCCGGAGCAGCTTTGGCTTAAATTTTCTATAAGAGTACTAGAATTAATTGCTGAACTGCCTAATATTAGACAAGCCGATGGGAATCGAGTTCTATGGACACCACGCCACTGGTCGCCACCCGTCTTGCGGCACCCACTCCGCCACCGCCACCTCTGTGGATGCATGCGGCACACGTGGCCGGCCCCGTCCCACTGCAACCTGGCGATCTTGGCACCAACATCAGCAATCCGGGGTTCGGTGCGTAGCGTAGTGTTCCGAACCCGGTCAGTTCGTTTCACGCCTACCACGCTGCGTTCCATCGCTCTTTGGCAAACCTTTAATTTGGTCTTTTGTGCGTCTGTAAGTGACCACGTTTGTCAAGTTTTTAAGAAAACTTATTTCCCAAGCGGCGTCGCGGGATATTCCGATATCCCAATATCCCGTTCGTTATAAAGCGACATAAAAAGGCCAGTAAATCTGTCTCGAGCTAAGTGCCACGCGAGACCGTCTCGGCAGTTGTGAAGGAAATTCTATACTCGCTAAAATGAGCCAGGCTAACATGTAGAAAATAGGTAATAGAGAGAGCGCTGTGCGTTTTGGAATAAGTTATTTCTTATAAATAAATACAAATTTGCAATTGTGAAGGAAATTCTACACTCTCGCTAAATTAAAAAGATAGGTAGGTAGGTACAGTTATTTTTTACTTTTTATGGTATTTTTAGTCAAGAGTTTTTTTAATTTAAGTTTTATTTCGGGCTTTTTAAATGTTGTTTTTGTCCTGAATAAAGAAAATATTTCTATTTTATGCCGAAAAAGCTATATATCATTTTGGAAACAAGCTAAATCTTCAAATTGCATCAAATTCAAATTCAAATACATCCATTTCCATCCGTTCGAGAGCTACAATGCCACAGACAGACACACCGATAGACACACAGACAGCCAGACAGACATTGGCGCCAAACTTTTACCTACCAACCTTCTATTTGCGTCGGGGGATAAAAATGTCAATTTCTGAAGATTGGTCGCTCCCAAAAACTTTCACGACGAATGCTAACATTTAATGTTAATTAAAACTTATCCATGCCTCTTTAGCCTAAAGCAAATTAGGTAATTAATACTCCAAATTTCAACTGCGTTAAATTTACCTGCGCTATAAATCTGCGCGCGGGGCCTTAACGGCTGGGGGGGCCGTTAACTCCGCAATTTGGGCTCAGGTGGCCTGTTAACAACTTAATAAAGACATAACATTGACAGGTTTTCTGTAAAATCAGGTTAGAGAACCTAACCTAAAGACAGGAAAACTAACGCATTGTAGACAAAACAGTATTCTGAATGGGGGGCCTCCACAAATCTCATATATTTCTGGTCAGACTTTCACTTCAGCCCCGGATCTACGACTTTTCCGATCCGGGGCAGAAATTTGTTGTGCCGCCCCCTTCTCCCGTGATAAATTATTTCAAAAATCTGACCAAAGCCTTCAAAACAAAAATATCCATATAAACCACAATATAAAAAACAATATAAACACCTCGTCATTGACCATCAGCAACATTTGAGTAAATGAAAGAGGATCGTATCTTTATGCCACACCTGGCCATAAAGTCGCTTTTACCGCACGCTACGCTTACGGAAAAAGTCACTTTCTGGCCATGTGTTGACATAAAATGATGTACATACACAACACGGGAGGTAATAAAGAAAGCCCTCGATCGCATATTTGGGTCAATTGCAGAAAAAATGCTTTTTTTGTCTGATCATGGAGTGTCTTAATACCATTTTACTCAGAAACATGAAACTTTTCATTTATGAAATAAAAAAAGTACCTAGTCCTAAATGCCCCAACTTTTCAATACCTACAAATTTTTAATTTCTCAGTTTCGTTACGCCCAAACTAAATATAGGGGAAAATCGTAACGAAACTGAGATTTTTTTTCTGGTTTATTGACCCATTTACGTCCCTCGCTTGCAGCTCAGGCCGCAAACATCTGCGATCTCGGCCTTTCTTTGTTTTACCACCCTGGTTGTGTAATGTACTATTTCAACATACGTGCTCATAAAGTCGCTCTTATTTCATGGACCTTACGCGCGGAACACAGGTTTTTACTTTACGTTAGCGCACTAGCCACTAGTGTTGTAATTATCACAAATTGACCAATGAGGGCACACCATTATTCCCGCGCCACCGCTCAGCGCCATGTACGCGAACATGGCGCGCGCCCCGCACCACACCATGCTTAGAGGTGTTGTTAGATAGGTAACCCATAAAATAAATAAAAATATATAAGTTGTAAATGATAAGTATTCTTGTTTTATTCGCAAGTGTGTTGAAAAACGTCGTATGAAACTCGTGGGCATTGGTCATTACAGTCAAGGCTATTGCACAGCCTCAACTGTAATAACCAACATAGCCTACTCGTATCATAATGTACTATTACTTTCAAAGCTTTTACTATGTAAATCACAACTTTACCTCGAATCATCGACCGCCGGCAACTGGAACGCTCGAGTCGCGAGTGGCCGCACCGAGTGTCGGGCAAATGTTTGCGCGCGTCCGGTAAACTGGGATTAACTGGGTCCTCCGTGTAATATGGTGTCTGAAAAATTGAGCACGTTTGAAAAATATTATACTTTATATACGGTTTATCAAGAGGGTGCTTTTTAGACATTAATACGGTAACTTTAATGTTACCAAATGTATATAGAAAACGTGACGCTAAACGTCAGAGCGTCCAACTTGTGTGGTTAGTATTCTGTAAACTGTGGTGTGATCGACCCTTAAATGAGAGACGGTAATTATATTTACTTACAGGCAAAGCTTTTACCATTTAAATCACAACTTACCGCGGGCAGCTGGAACGCTCGAGTCGCGAGTGGCCGCGCCGAGATTATACATTAATAAGGTAACTTAATATTACCAAATGTACAGGTCGCGTCACGTAAAAAGAACGCTGGTGGTGGGGCTGCGCAGTAGACAATTTATCGGTCTATTTGGTGGTATGAGGTGCGGCGCGGGGAGGGCGGGTGCCGCGCCGCATCATTGCCGGGGCGCTATTGGTTCGTCAGTCGACCTTTGCTTTCCGCACTGTGTTCACGTCACGTTCGTTCTCAAAATACTGTCGCGCACAAAAGTGTCTTGTTTATTACAAAATGGTTTTACATAGAAAAATGATTTATGATGTATATTGTTTTTTTTATTCCATTCTACACAGAAACATGTTTTTAATTCCATTTAATAATATATCAACTAATAATACTCAAGGATCCCACAGTCAAACTGTGTAAACAGTTATGGGGGACGATGTTTTACTATTAAGCGTCATACCAAAAAGAAAATTAGGTTCATGAGACGGGACTTTCAACGTTTTAATATACAATATAAATTTAAATATAGAATATAGACAAACCATTTTTTAAGGGCGTTATATTTCAACGAAGATTAAAAGTTGCGGACAGCTTTGTGTGGGTTAAAAAGTTGATTCACCCTATTAATAAATAAATAATAGATAATAATACATATACTTTTTAATCGAACCGCGCCGCGAGCGAAAGGCTAGTTCAAAAATAAAACAATAAACATAGTACTTTCGTGCGCGAGTGTACCAATGCGCAAACATACCCCCTCCACTTTCTTCCAGCGTTCTTTTTACGTGACGCGACCTGTACCTATATAAAAAACCTGACGCCAAACGTCACAGCGTATACGCAGCGTCCAACTTGTGCGGTTAGTATTCTGTAAACTGTGGTGTGGTCTACCCTTAAATGAGAGACGGTAATTATATTTACTTACAGGCAAAGCTTTTACTATTTAAATCACAACTTACCGCGGGCAGCTGGAACGCTCGAGTCGCGAGTGGCCGCGCCGAGTGTCGGGCAAATGTTTGCGCGCGTCCTGCAAACTGGAATTAATACCCGTCCGCCGTGTAATATGGTGTGTCTGGAAAATTGAGGATATTTGTAATTTAAAACACGTCTCACGATTTGACCACGTAATTAAACTGTTATGAGACCGGTCTAACGCGATAAATATTACCTACTTACCTTTTGATTTATCCTAGGTACCCATGTGGCTAATCACATTTTCATGCGAACTTTCGTGCCTTTTGACTTGAAAAATCCTTTGTAACTGCTGACTATAAAAGCCAGATACTTATCATAGAAATGCTCAGTGTAGTAATCTAGATATTTAGGACCGAAAAGCAGTGACAAAACCTGACCAGAAATGGCTTAGGGAGAAGTGACAGGAGAGAGGTGACGCCTTTACCCAACCCAGCAGACGTACACCAAAAACTAAAAAGGCTAACTAAATTATCTTAAAAAAAGCTTTGACATTTTTTTCAGTAATCAGTAGGTAATCAGTAATCATTTATTGCATTCGAGCTATAATGTGATTTTGAATGACGTGTAACTTTTCCGTTTCTCAACCTATGAGTTCACAGAGCTTAAGATATAATATAAATTGCAATAAACCTATTCTTCGTGTCATTTTATTAGATTATAATTTAAACGGTATTTTTCCTATGTTTTTTCTATTCGCTTTTTTACTATCGTAGGGAGGGACTATTGTACTTACTACATTTACTTATTTCAGTAGGTAACTTATTGCGTCAATGACACTTATTTTCTCCGGTTTCAAAATCGTTTCCCTTGAAATCGCAGGACACTCGATGTTTGTAACTAACAAGGTATTCAAATAACGATTTCATATTGCTCCAACAATTTACTGGCATAGTGGCTTCTCATCAAGTATTTAACAACATTACCGACGCTTCCCATAACCCGCCGTATCGCGCCATCTTATAACTATATTAACATGAAAATGCCTTTCCAACTATGTGCGTTAGATAGGGGCTGCAATTACCGAGCTATCAGCGAGCTGACGGGATGCTAGTTTAGCTACGGTATCGGAGTTGGATAGCCTTTTTGAGTGCATTTATATGCGACGACGCGATTTCAGCGTATTGCGTATACTTGGCGACACATTATGTGGAAAAGACACAAGAAAAATATATCTAACGGTCAGTAAACTGGGTAACTCACTCAAAAAATTGTTGAATCTGTTTATCTCAAATTTCTTTTTTTATAATTCTTACCTGCTAATCTTAATTTATAAAGATTTTTAATTCAGGCCAATAATTCAGTGGATACCCTTTTTGAGTGCGTTTATACTTGACGACACGATACGACTGCTGTATTACATACCTAGGTACTTAGACAAAACAGTTTTCTATGTGGATATTTTCTGTATATGAATAAATGAATGAAACTAAAAACTGAAAATAGAGAGCGGCAAATTAATTTCTGAAACGGGCCACAGATAGTAATAAGAGTAAACTGTTACTGTGCAAGCAAGAAATAGCTCTGCTCTAGTCTTTCGGTAGATTCCCCCAAGAAAGTGGTTCACTTTTGAACACAGATACCAGGTAATAAATTCGGAAAGTGGTAGTCTCAATTTCTTTCTTTGTTTACTATACTAGATTAGGAACAGTCAAGGAATTTAATTTTCTACCATTGAAATGTTGTTGAGCATTCACGATGCATTAAGGTCGAAATTTTCTAATTCAGTAATAGGTAGTTAGGTAGTATTTAAATGTCAGTACTTATTATTTGTCATTGCACATTACAGATAACCTCTTTGCGAAGTCATTTGCTCATCTAATTGGGCGATTCTCCGAGCGTTTTGACCGCGCGGTTTGATAATAATTGTTGTCCGACGATTATTTACTATAACGAAAGGACAAATCGTGACAATTTTGATAAATCTAGACTTAAACTCGGGACTGTTTTTCGGTTTCATCAAAAGTTAACTCTAGGCATCGTTTATTTGAACAATAGGTAGACAATAATGACGAAAATGAAACGCCGTAAAAACGCTAAATATTGGCCCAATTACGAATAAGTGTCAGTTGGTGTCAGTGTCAATCGAGAAAATTTTAAAATAATTCCGAATCTAGACTCCGGAAAGTCTAATAATCTAAATTTCGTTATCTGCGTTCCTTTCATTCGAATAACTAAGGTATACGATATTGGACCTTAGGTAGGTTGGAAATTAAATACCTTGACTGTACCTACAGAAAGTCGTACAGTGTAAACAGCCGCAAGCAATCTTATAAAGCAGTAGATAGCTGCGGTTGCGGGGCGCGATAGCATCTCCCGCTATCGGAAACTGGCGCGACGTGTGAAGTATGTGCTAATATGCCAACTTTACCGGAGTACAGTCAACACCATAAATAAATATATACAGCGTGTAAGTCTAATACGGGCGAACAATTAAACCAGATATAGCGTTTAGTAGTGTTATCATTAATTCATATGATTTTTTAAATTACACTTAATAGTGACCTCGTAATTAATTTTTGAAAATTTACCGAGCAGCAATGTACCGCATACATGCTTGTTATGACATTGCGAGATACGAGCTTTTTTAAAGTAACTGTCAACTAGCGTGTTTGTCAACTTGAATGTGTTGCGTTACATTGCGGCCCGAATTATTTTGTATGGTAAATATTTTCATTGTGGTTTTGAGCAATAGTTATCTAAATATGCTTCTTAGGTCCTATGCTGACCACCGTTTCAATATTCGCCCGTATTAGATTTACAGGCTGTTACCCCCTGACATAATTGTCATTTTAGAAAAAATGTCACTCCATCCGTGTAAATATTTATGATGTTGACTGTACATATCAACCAGCCGTAGGTATAATGTACTTAGGGTTTCTGCTCGAGCTTTCTCGAACTCGAGAAATTTGTCGATATTCGAGACGAGAAAAAAATGATCGGAACACAAGAATTCTCGGTTGTCAAGTCAGTAGAATATTTAATTATTTCGCGTAATTTTCTTTGATTAATGTTTTTTCGGTTTATTTAAGTGTTCAGTTATTGTAGTTGCTGGCTTTTACTGTTACTTATAAAAAGCACGGTGTTCTTCACGGTATACGGTAGTTTTTTTTTCCGACAAAAGGTATATCGGGAGCGCGCATGTGTGCGCGCCGTGTACGGACGCAAAGGCAAGCATTTCCGATTGCGCGTGCTTGCTTTATTCAGGGGCCCTGACCGCTCGCAGCGATGGCTCAGCCCTGACTCAGGGCTGAGCCATCGCTGCGAGCGGTCGAATGCACAAAATGTCTGCGCGCGAAGTGAAGTATCGAAGTCGGGTATACTGCAGTGTGTTCGGATGTTTGAGAAATAGTGTTTGTCACGGGCTCCTAAACGGCTGAAGTTGGACTACTTGTTCGTCTTGATACTTTCCTGGCGGCAGGAGCGGCGAGCTCCGCGGAAAATCTAGGACGTTTTCATAACCACTAGGTTACTTTCAGTAGGTACCTATCTACCTATATCCGAAATTACTGAATACAAGAATGTGTAATAAATTAGTACCAGTTATTAATAATTATCATCCTAAATATTACAGGAAAAATATAACGGTTTTTCTAACTTGCATCGTTTTTTGGAAATTCGCAAAAATCGTAACACAAACTTATTTGCTGCTACTAAACTAACCGCGAGCTAAGTCGATGTATGGAGGGGGACAACAGTTTTTCAATAGTAAAGTTAAGTTTGTCTCACCATATGAATAAGTCAAGAAAAACTTTCTTCTTTATTTCTTTCTTGAAGTATCTACTTACGAGTTAGTACGGAATCCTCGGTGCGCGAGTCCGACTCGCACTTGACCGGTTTTTTTTTTAACTTTGAGCAGCCGATATACATAGTCGGCAGAAGGCGGAAAAGGGTGTCACGTAGCTACAACTAAAACGCAGCTGTTGACCCGCGGGATGAGTTTGCAAAGTTGTGTCCGTCAAGATAGCGTACACCGTAAAGATATTCAGAATCTAATGCAGCCAATAAATAGTACCGCCGAAATAGTGCCCGACGACCTAGGTGAAAAAAATAGTACCCTTAAACTTTTCGAAATATGTATAAGGCCTGTTCACGGTGTACGCTACCGGGCGTCAAGCTGGCGTACACCGTTTGTATCTCTGGAACGGCTTTGTTTTTGGAAACGCTTTATATCTCAAAAAATAGTACCCAAATAGTAGGTACCGTACAGTAGAAGCCGAGATAATCCATGACTTAACGGTGTACAAAATTTCACATCGTCAAGATGCCGTACCCGGGAATTTCACATAGAAAGAGCTCACAATATCTCGGCTTCTACGATAGCTAGAGAAATGAAATTTTAGGGCCCTGGGGTACTATTTGATTACTATTTTTTGAGATATAAAGCGTTTCCAAAAACAAAGCTGTTCCAGAGATACAAACGGTGTACGCCAGCTTGACGCCCGGTAGCGTACACCGTGAACAGGCCTTATATTTCAGAAAGTTTAAGGCGAGGTGAGACCAGAATCGGGCACGGAAGCCTAGTTTCCAAATCATTTTTAGAGCACTTATTTGACTCTTAGGTCACTGTAAAACATATATAATAATATTCAGAACTGTATCTAGGGCTTCCTCTCACTTAGAACACGATAGCGAACACTTCGCTCGATAGAAAAGTAGCGCGAAAACACTATAAAATAAAGTATTTTTTCATTTTTTTTTCATTTTGTTCATCACCAGTTACCTTTTCTGACAAAATTAAAACCTGACAATCATGATTTCACAGTCATGCAGGGCATCCTCTCATGTTTGGGTTGATAACGTATACTTTTATGTTAGAAATCGAAGATAATCTGCACTAATCTGCATTCCGCCCGACCCTAGTTTGTATGTGAAATGCGAGCCAGGTCCTACCGCGCCTTAAGGGTACTATTTTTTTCACCTAGGTATTTCGTCGGTACTATTTATTGGCTGCATCAGATTCTGAATATCTTTACGGTGTACGCTATCTTGACGGACACGCAAAGTTTTGTCAGACCGAGTCAACACTGGCGGCGTGTTCGCGCTTCACTGACCTCGCAGTTTAGGCCAAGTCACAGACCACCTCCACTAGACGGAGCATGCCATACGACACGAGCTCACCACGCATATGTGCGATTAAATATCGGTAGATATTACTAGTACAACGCGTGTTTCACATCTTTTTTATCATTTTATGTTTTGAGATTGTCGTCGGATTGAACAGAAATATTTAATTCACGTTTGGTGCACACACAAGTCAGAAACATGGTCGCAACTGAAAGAGCGGCTGGTCGCGTAATGCCGTAATGCTATACGATTAACCATATCTGATGTGAGCGCGCGCCGCCCAACATGCTCCGTCTAGTGGAGGTAGTCTGTGGGCCAAGTATAAAGACGAACAAGTAGTCCAACTTCGGCCGTTTAGGAGCGCGCGACAAGTATTCACACAGACACACGATAGCACGTTTGTGTGCGTACGATCCATACTGGAGCATTCTTAAAACTTTGCTTGTAGTGCGTCCGTAGGTACCTACACGGCGCGCACACATTCAAACGCGCGATGTACCTTTTGTAGGAAGAAAGATTACTGCTATTATACTGTGGTTTAGGGTCCGAGGGAAAACCTGGGAACCGTAACTATAATAGCAATATTTTTTTCTTTGCTTTTAGCACATATTTGACTTATTCCCTTTATTATACCTCACCCATTTTGAACTGAGCTCTTCCACTTACCTGTAGTTACAGTCGCCATCAGATATATCTGAGCTGTCAGTGTACTCATAAATATCTGAACAAGGCTCTATTTACATAGCATTAGAGCCGTGTTCAGATATTTATGAGTACACTGACAGCTCAGATATATCTGATGGCGACTGTACAATAGCATTGTATCTATACAACGCTATTATCTACTTTTGTTCTCGAAGCCGCCAACCAGATACTTACAAAAAAGGTTAGAAGTACACTGTATGTATATCGAATTTGCAACCTTATTCCTTGTCAAGTAGGTTTGAATTTGAAATGGTCTGAGAAGAAAATAGCATATTCAACACATCCGTATTTCAATAACCACCATATACTCGAGTCACTGATTTTTATAAACTTGTATGTTAAACCTGGCCTTAAACGAATAAGAGGGTCAAGAATAAAACGTTAAAATTATAATTTAATATTTAATTACCAGTTGTTATTTAGTCACTTCGCTTACCTATCTTTAAGTATAAATAAACATATAAAAACACATCTTTTTTGATATTATAGATGCCAGTGTTTTCCGATCGATGATATTTTATAAATTTCATAAAAAGTTAGGTTAGTTCCGTTTTTTGCCACGCCTATTCTCTTTCCGCGCAGACTCTATCTGTGTTTGTACAGAAAATAAAATAATAATAACAATCCATGCCCTTCTAATAACAAACAACTTATTAAATAAATTATAATGGTGCTGGTGTAAAATGATGTAGAACGTTATATAACATTCACTAACACTTGAAGCTCATAGTCATAATCTTCTTATATATATATAATTCTTCTGTACGTCGGTTTATCATCTAACTCCTCCTAAATGGCTGAACCGATTTGGATGACATTTTGAGTGTATATTTGAGTCGATCCCTGGATAGTTTGAAAATGTGATTGGGTTTCATGACAAAGCGGATTTGCTTCAGTTTATAATGGGAACATTATGAGGCGCAACCAGGCGCAACGAAGTTCGCCGGGAGAGCTAGTTAAGTATAAAATGTTCGAAAACAAATCCGTACCTGAGAAGCATAACACTATAAGTCCTTTTGTTTTCCATACTTACTTACAGTGTTATGCTTCTCAAGTATGGAAATGTTTTATAACTGCAGTATAGGAGCAAGGATAGTCAGCCAAGTCAGTAATTACAGGCACTTCAGGAATTACATCTTGGTCACCGTAGTGACAACGTATTTCGTAATTTTCTATGTTCCATGTTAGCATTGTTTGGTTTTGACAAGATTGCATTTTAATCAACCAATGCTGCTACTCTTATATTTTTGGGTATGGGGCAACACTGCCACCTAGCGACGCTCTTTGGAAGAAGCGGACAGTTCAGCAACTCCACGACAGATGGCGCTTACATCAACGCCCATATAAACGGTACAATTCTCATACTATTCTGCATCACACAATCGAAGTGTTTATAACGCTAACACTACATGTTGTACCACTTCCAACCACAACACCCGCCTGGAGAGAGATCTCTTTATTGTCCTCTCTTCCACACGTAGGTACCTCATTATACATATAATATACTATTGCCAGTGATTGTACAATGAAGTAAAAAGTAATGCTGCAGTTGTAAGAAAAATATTATTATTATTCCGTATATCTTTATTTACTTAAGTATTATTATATTATATTATATTATTTAATCAGGCAGGCAGTTGGTACAACTGATAATGCCTGTATCCAGCTAATAACTTATTGACGTGCTTGAGTGGAATTATGCTTGAAAAAAATAATAGCAATTGAAATATTATATGAAATATATAAAAAATATGGAATGCTAGAATTTTTCTAAAGTCCAGTAGAAAGTGATTGATTATAAAAAAAAATTAAATAATACACAAACCCTTTGTATCTAAGTATTGCTATATTAGAAAGTTTAACTAGTTCAAGACTAGTGTCTTTTAATTTTTAAAAGGCTTTAATTTAAACAATAGATAATCATCTCTTGGTCAGCAGAATAATAATTTGGTCAGAAAAAAATAATTATTCGATGGCAAAAAGCGGAAATGTAGTAACCGCCAAGGGTTTCGTTTGGCGGTTACTACATTTCCGCTTTTTGCCATGGATATGTGAATCAACTTTTAGACCCACACTTTTGACGTCTCTGGCGTTACCGAAAATGTCTCTGGAGTTACCAAGAAATCGAAGTTCTAATAGGATATTTTTCTATTTATTAGGTTTATGAGACGGGACATTCAACATTCTAACATACATCATAAATTTAAACATAGACAAACCATTATTAAAAGGCGTTATTTTACAACGAAAATTGAAAGTTGCGGACAGCGTCGTGTGGGTAAAAAAGTTGACTGACCCTGATCATAATCATAACCTAAGCTGAATGAATCATTATTATACTGGCCAAAACATGTTTTGGCAACTGCAAAAGGAGCAATTGATTAAGCTATTGAAATCCTCAAAATGCTTTTTGTTTCAAATTTCATCATACTTAAGGCTGTATCTATCAGTGCCTTGGTTATGAAACCGTTTCATATGTATTATTTATTTATCGCATGAAAAAGCCTATCTTTATAGGCTCAATGTTTCTCAAGATAGAAATATTCCCCTTTTAAAACAAGAATATTCTCAATACATTGCTACATCTACTATGTAATATTCTTAATACACATGAACCATGCCATATATAAAGGTCCAAAACAGCACATATGTGCAGAGCGATGCGAAGAAGCTGTTAGTGAGCAGCGCCTGCCGGGAGACATGGTACTTATGCCAGCTCGGGCCCGTCTTGATCATGAACATGACGAACAGCACCACGACAGAGAGGATATAGAAGATGAAACCGTTCAGGCTTGTGAGGCCGAGGACTCCTGAAATAGAGGGTGGGTTGTATTTAATAAAAAACAATCTGATTAGTCGGGTAGGTCACTTGTATGGGCAAAAATAAAAAACAGTTTTGCGACTAGGCACAGCAAATTTATTTTTACCCATGCATATACACACAAAATAATATGTTGAAGGAAACTTGAGGATCTTGCAATTTGCCCCTCTACTCCCTTGATGCGCTAGTAAATTATGACGTTTTTGATAGATTTCAAGTATAATATATTTATTTGTATAGATTCTTGACTGACTTGACTATATCATTTTCATCAATTGGACAAATATATGGTTTAGAACTTATTCTTCTTGTGGATTAAGTTTGATCCTCCTGGCTGTAGGTTAGTTGCAGGGAAGATCGCATAGCCACATAGTAGTTAACGAAATTGACGCGGGCCGCACTTTGTTCATAATTGTGACTTTATACGATCCTGAATATAACGACCTTTACATACAAAATAGCCAGGGAGGCTCTCGGGCGTCATAAAAAAAATTATTATAGGCGCTAGAGTCGTAGAAAAAGGCTTGATCAACAAAATGAGGAAATTTACCCGCTGTGGAACCCGAGAGAGCTGCCATCGACGTCCTACAATACTCGATAACAGCGCCATTATTTCTCAGCGCTGCTTCGCTGTACGCTACCGGTTCAGGTTTCACATCCTTTGATTTTACAACGGTAGTCATTGTAATTAATTTTCAATGATTGTGCAGGATATCAGCCAAGTAGCGAAATTTATGAAATTTATGAATCGAGTGAGTGACAATGACCGTCACAGCCCCACACCTGATTGACATTGACAGCTGTCAGTGTCAAAAAAAAGGATGCTGTTTGAGCTATTCATATAAAACGAGCAAAATGATCGAACAGTTGAACGAATTATGAAACGACAACGATTACTCTTGTGAATAAAATATAAGACAGAGACTACGATTTTAAGTGTAATCAAAAAAGACAATTTTTTTTTAAGAACTTTTCCCATAAAAACATTTTTTTTAATATTTCTTCTTTCTTATACCTACCTTAAATAGTTTAAAAATCAAATTTGGCACGCTCACCAACACAAGCATAATACGACATAGAAACGACAAAATCTCACTCACACATATAAACCGTTTCCATGTTGGTTTTCGCGGCACTAAAGCGTCGTTGAACTTATTTTCATTTAAAAACTGTGTATTTATCAGTGTTTATCCGTGTTTGGTGCTTTATATGGAAGAAAAGTGTTTTTACTGTCTGCAGATACCGTCATTGTCACAACGACAAAGGGCTTTTAGCCTTAACAAGCCAGTGAAACTATAATGGCGTGTGTGGGGCCAAAGCACTAGGCTGATTCTCGTGACAAAATAGGACTTTGCTCATATCATATCGGGACGTTGTATTTTCTGGTTATTTTTTCAGCAACAGTGTCACAGGCAGGTCCAATTGTGATATTTGGAATATTTGTATCATTTTGAGGTGTCGTGCAAAAAAGGAAATTAAGTTTTCGATGTTCTCAGTTTGATAATGTACCAGGCAGACCGCCTATCACCCATTTTGTCTGAGTGCCTATTACGTTCGCTGGTCGCCGAATTGGCATAACAATGCCGAGGTATGTATTTCGGAGTTATTTTCATTCATGATATGTATAAATTTTGCATTTTTAAGATTTAATTCGTGCAAATGATTGAATAACCTATTTTTCTCGAAAATGTGAACTTCATTTTCATTTTTTTGTTTCAGTGTGCCAACCTAGGCACAGTCTGACGATTGTAACTCGATTGTTGGGATTTGACGTTATATCGCCCATTTTTGTATCAACCAAATACATGGCCAGCAGAATTTATGAAATACGAAAATTTTACATAATATGTGTTAAACTTGGATCACCATTTTAAATGAAGGTGTTGAGCGCCCGAATCTAATGAAAATGGATGAATCTGAGGAGAATATCAGTGCTGAGGATATACAGAATGTTGATAATGCTATTTCTGTCAAAATTAAACCAAAGAAGAGGTCGCTGGTTGAGCGGGAACTTGAGACAAACTTGACAGCTCGAGTGACATCTCCTGTCACTAGCGAAGGGTCAAGCACTAGCCGGTATGGCCGAGCTAGACGCCTCAAGACTGGTGTTGAAGAAACAGAAAAAATCATGAAGCCTTTAAAAATAGATGTATCAAAAACACAACCACAGGCGTACAAGATGCATGCATCTAATTCACCCGTACAAAAGGAATCTCCTAAAAGAGCAATCTCGGTTGGCTCAAGCATTGAAGACCAGATAGAGAACATTTACAACGAAAACATATCTCTAAGTCGTTTCGGATCTGAAGAGAAAGCCAAATCGCAATCGCCAGCCAAGAAATTCAGCAAAGTTTATATCCGGAAAGATCTGATTCAGAAACCAGACACAGATACCGTTGTTTTGATCAAGAATATGTTTTCACCAAACAAATCAAATTCTCATTTAAACAATATTCTAGAAAGATCATCTGAGAAATACAGTTTAAATGGTCATGGGAAGGCTTGGAATGGTTTTCCAGACACTTCTTCGGTTGTTAAGACTTTAGATTTTGATGAAAATAAGAAGAAAAAGGATGTAAAAGAGAAAGTAGCATCCAAGAACGAGTTATTTGATGTTGAAGCCTCTTGCGAGTACCAAGTGGGAGACCTGGCATGGGGCAGAGTTGGCACATACCCATTCTGGCCCTGTATCGTCACCAGAGAGCCTTATAGTGACATGTTTGTCAAAAAGAAGTGTAAGTGGATTTTTTTGCTCAATTCGATCAAGTATCATAGATTGCTTGTCTTCTTTGACAATTGATAATAAGTTGACAAAAGGCCAACTAGACAAACATTCCATATTTTAATTTCTTTATACATTTTATAAGTTCTTGAACAAAAAATCACATTGAACATATTATTAGCTAGTACAGTGGTGGGCCAGAAAATATAAGAAATTTCAGAGGGCCCGAATTATAACAAAAATGAATCTTGTTTTATTGCGGGCCATGTACTTATCTCGAAAGACCGCGTGTACTTGTACAAGTACAAATTAAAGATAGTAGTTCAGACCTGACATTTTTCTACATAGAAAGAGTAACTGCCTAATGCACTTTATTTTTCTTATACTGTATATATATTCTTATTCAATAATTTTCTTAAAGATGTGCTATAGATGTTAAACATTCTGTAAAAAATATAAAAAAAGGTAATACTTAAAAATCACGTAAAACATTCAACTTTTTGTCTTGGTCTGAAGCACTATTCTTAGTTTGTACTTAGTACAGTACATCCGGGACTTATGAATACTGCTGTTAAAAACACAGGACTTACTGAGGACAGACCGAGGTTAAATCCTCCCGCGGGTACCGTACCATTGCCCACCACTGACCTAGTACGGCTCGGTGCATTGGAGAAAAACACATGAATAGAAATCACGCCATTTTCCTAGAGATTAGACCAATAACGATTTGATTGTGTGAACCCTCAAATAGAAAATTTAATTGAAACCAATCAATCAATCTCCCTGAAATAAACATACAAGAATTGCTTATTTAAAGGAATTAGATAGATACGCATAGTTTATATAGTTTGTTAGACGTACTGTTATACAAGCACTTTAAGCTATATCCTCTATCTCAAGAAATGACATTTTATACTACATAAATATTGATATGGTAACAATGTCTAACAAGTATTATCTAAAGGAAATAGCCTTGTCATGTATATTTTATGTAACTCAGTATATGTTATTGTGTGTAGGTATTTATGTTGATTAATTCATTAAAATATTCAGTGTACTTACTATTGAAGCATATTATTCACTATGTAGATTAGTGAAAAGGCATCTAGCTGAATATCAGTACAAATTTGATGATATGTTTATAAAAATGCTTAGCGAATTACCATATAAAGCTCATAATTTAAAAAAAAACTCATAGTTTTTAGTTAGTTGTCGGTATAGTAATGTTATAACTTGGCTTTAAGATGGGTAGTGTTTCTTAGCAGCTACCTAATTAGTTTTATTATGGTATTTGTTCCTGAGTCTTGGATCTATTTAAGTATGTATTGATGTATATAAGTATGTATATTGTCGTCTAGTACCTATACAAGCATTGTTTAGTTTGGGACTAGGTCGATTTTTGTAAGATCATCCCCACAATATTTATTTAATTATTTTTATTAGCTAACTTTTTTACTATTCTATAACATCTATACATATATTTATTTTACTAGTCTATAATGAATCTAATTTGATTTCCAGTGTTCGGTTTTTACTATTCTATAATATCTATGTCTATAATGAATCTAATCTGACTTCCAGTGTTCGGTCGAGTAGAGCGTGCCGTGATCCACGTGACGTTTTTCGGTGACAACGGCAGACGGGGCTGGATAATGGACAACATGCTCCGCAAGTACCATGGCAGGACAGAGTTTGAGGCAGCCCGGGAAAAGTTTACTCCGGAGGTATGTGTAATGTCGTCAGTTGCCTGACTGTAACGGAGCCGTAGCTAGAGGGGGAGATCATTGTGGGGCAATGAATAAAATCTACAAGCATCCAGCATTTGATGAGTCTTAGGGTTCCGTATACAAAGGGTGCCAATGGGACCCTATTACTAAGTCTCTGTCTGCCTGTTATAGGGCTGTATCTTTTGAACCATAAAGTCTTGAAATTTTCAGAGAATATGTATTTTTATTTCTGCTGTAACAACATATAATAAAAGTATAATTCAATGATTTTTTTTACGGTTTTCGCTTGACGGTGCTGTGGAACCCTTGGTGTGCGAATCCGATTCGCTCCCTGAATAAAGTTATCTAAAATAAATTATTTTTTATCGCCTTTTAGGAGACAAAATGTTTGTGTTGAAATTTTTATTTTTGTGTATTATTATAGGAACGTGTCTTGACATTTTCTCTGCCATGTTGATATTTTAATGTTCTAGGCCAAGAAGAAAGATCTTCGTCTGTACGCGGCACACTTCGTGTCAGAGAAGAAGCTAGCTCTATGGAATGTGTCAGTGGATGAGGCAGAAACACTCATGAAAGAGCCCAAAAGGCTCCGAATCGATGCTCTTTACGACATGCTTGAAAGGAACAGAGCTGTCAAAACCACCCCGAAACGCGAAAGAGGGGGAAAGATCACTCGAACAGATAGCGACGTCTCTCTCAGCGAAAGCCTGTATGACACTCTGTTCTCCGAAGATGATGGTAAAACAGACGATAATAACCGAGCGAAAAAAGCAAGGAATAAGTCTCTAGATGTGTCCGAAGTCGTCACCGCTTGCTTAGACAATATGGCTGCCAAAAGTGGCATTATACAAATACAGAGACAGTCGCACATGGATAGATGGCTACAGAAAGCAAAATCGAAAACACCAGAAAAAATACAACCTAGGTTACAAGTTAAGGTTGAAAAGGAAAAGAGAAAAGATAAAGTAAAAAAGAAGGCCAAAGAGGGAAAGAAGCCGCATAAGTTGAGGAAGAATGAATCTCTTGGTTCTGAAAGCAATTTGCTGCCATTTCAAAATGAGCATGATTATAGTAGTGTTAATTATGAAAATCATGATATAAATGACAGTTCTAATAAAAATACTGATTCGGCCAGTGGGCATGACAGTACATTAGATTCTAGTGGTATTGCTATAACTATAAAAGTAGAAAGTCTTTCTAACAGTATGGAAGATTGCAGTCAAGATGATATCATAACCACAGTAGTTAATGATGACATGGTTATGACTGAGACGGAAAATATTAGTAAAGGTGTCAATGAGGATAAAAATCACACTGATAATATGAACAATAGAATAGAACATAACAAAGAAATAGAAAATAATAACGAACATAATCTTGAAATTAGTAAGACGAATGTAAATGAACAAATAGAATCCCCAGTAAATAATAGTGATTTAACAAATAGTGTTCAACCCAGACGGAGTAAAAGAAAAAGACAAACATTTGAAGGGTTGAATAATAGTATCCCAGAAAATAAAGCTAAAGAACCGAAATTAAATTTAGAAGAACCAAAAATAAAAATTGACGTTACAACTCCTAATTGTAGTCCTGATGATAATGAAATTCAAGAAAACTTTTTGAAAACAGAGGAAGCGTCTGAAAGCACTAAAATTGGATTAGATCAAAAGATAGATAAAGAATCAAGTGCATCAAATTTAGAAATAGACACATCTCATCCAATGAAGCAAAAATTGAAACAGGTCACTGGGTTTAATAATAATTTTAAACCTGTAGTTCTCATTGAACCACTCAGAATAGGTGATTTAGAAACTCACATAATTGTTAAACAATCTAAATTGTTAGATAGTATAATTCAGAATACAGAAAACAACTCCAAGGCACCAGATTCATCAACGTTCCATAGTGAAACTGTTGATAATTGTTTTGAAAAAAGTGCATCACAAACTACTAATTTAGTTCATGTTAATATAAACAAAGTTGATATTAAACCCGATGCAGCCAGACTTACTCGAAGTAATGATGTTAGGTCTAAACAAAATCAATGTGATATTTCAACAGACTGTAAACAACACGCTGTAGAAAGTACCATTGACTCAGAACGAATGGAAGTTGATAATTGTGCAACTCTTGTTGCTGCCGAAAAAGATAAAACTAAAAACTTCACCTCTGGCGTGATAACCTCGGAAATGAATGCAGATCCAATTAAAACATTAGACACTGATGTTGCAAATAAACCGACTGCAGAAGTTTTTAAAGTACCTTTGGTTCAAGAGCATAAGAAAACTGTTATTGACAATAATGGGACTAATGTCGTTATTGGTGAAGAGACATTTATATTTGATAGAACGTTGTCACAGGATTACGACGAAATTAATGCGGATCAATACGATGAAAAAAATAAATCACCAACAACTTCAACTAACAAAAAAGGTAAAGACACTCACTTAGATCCAACAAAACCAGAAGAACTGGCACTTGAAAACGACCAGAATATAAAAAGTGATACAGAAAGTACAGAATGTGTACGAAGTTCTAACGACGAGGATGATCTAACTACTAAAAATAATTGTGCGTCTCCACATGCACCTACCAACGATTTAAACAGCTTAAATGTCTTATGTGACCCGGGAGACAGTTGCATAGTTTCAAATGCAATTACTAAAAAGGATACTAATTCAGATGTCCCTCTTAATTGTATTTTTTTAGATAAAGGGAATATAGATAACGAGTCGAAAGTAACAACACCAGAAGACAACAGACTTTCTTCTGCTACAAGCAATGTAAGTAATGTAATAAATGAAGAACAAAATGAAGTATCCAAACAGATCACCGAAGACAATAATAGTAAATGTGTTTTTTTAGATAAAAGTACAGACATGACAAACGCACCATTGAATAATAGTACAGATAGAAAACAAAAATCACCGAGACTCAGTTTAAACAGGGCCAAATATCGCTTACTAAAATTACATAATAAAAATGGTGAAATACAAAAAGAAACGCTTGAACATAATATTAAAAAAGTAAATACATCTCCAAATCGAAGTGATTTAAAAATAGCTTCACCAAATTCTGACGATAGTGAAGCATCAGATAAGCATAAAGGACGCACAATCGAAAAACAAGACACTAAAAAAAGTATGAATGATCCAGAATTCATCAAATATTTAGAGATTCGCCAAGATGCACTGATAGACGAACAACCTGACTTGACGCAAGATGAAATTGCGACGTATTTGTACCAAAATTGGCTATACGAAGAAAACAATAAGTCAGATATAAAGAAACTGGACGATACCGAACAATCTAATTTAGTCAAAGGTTTAAAGCAGGAAGTAGCGCCGCAACCGAAGAAAATCAGATTAATTAGAAAGAAATCAGACGATGTCGCACAATCTAACTCAGTGAAAGGTTTAAGCCGAGAAGTCGCGCCGCAACCGAAGAAAATCAGATTAATTAGAAAGAAATCAGAAAAGGACCAAGAATCGAAGAGTGTTGATATAAGGTCTTTCATGCAAAAAGAACAACCTGCACGGGTTTCTGATGAGTTAAAAAAGGAAAGCTACGAATTAACAAGTAACGTACCTAAACTCAGTGATGAAGTCCGTGTAGAAAATATAGAAAATCGCGCACACGATTCTAAGGATAGTATCCAAACCACACATGTAAAATTGAATGATATTGACGATTCTAAATTACCTGAAATACGTGAAACACGTCCAGATGAATCCGATAGCCTTAAGCAAAATGATGTTTTAATCAAGGAAAACATTCCTAACAATGTTGAAGTTTGCGTATATCCCAAACTCGAGGAAGAAACTAAAAACGTAAAAATATTAAGTGATAAAAGTGATTCTGAAGTATCCGAAAGCTTGGCAAGTTCAACAGACGGAACCAGTAACCTTAATGACAACAATGCAAGTGGTGAAACTAAAGAGAAAAATGGTAGTGCAAAAATCAAAATGTGTACAGACACACCCATAACTGACAAGAAAAGTGTAGACTTAAAACAATCCAATGTAATAGAATTAAAACTCGTAGAAGAACTCAAGGGCAATGTAAAACATGTAGATTTAGAGATAAGTGATCAGAAAGAGTCCAAAGATCCTACAAAAATCTCAAAATTGAACGGATTCATAGAAAATAAAGAGGTAAATGTGGAAAGTAAAACCAACGATGAATTTGATCCAGAAACCGCTTCTTTCAATTCTGAAGACAGCGGAGTCTCTATGACTAGGCGTAGAGGGCGCCCCAAAGAAAAACAAAGCGGGAAAATGGCAATGGACGATCCAGAATTTGTAAAATATTTGGAGACTCGCCAAGACGCTCTAATAGACGAACAACCTGACTTGACTCAAGATGAAATTGTGACATACTTGTATCAAACATGGTTTTACGAAGAGAGTAATAAATCAGAACTGAAGAAGACTGATGATAACGAACAGTCTAACTTGGTTAAAGGTTTAAACCAAGAACCAGCGCCGCAGCCAAAGAAAATAAAGAAAAAGTCTAAAACTGAAAAGGAACCACAGCTGAAAAACGTAGACATAAGGGTTATGATCCAAAAAGAAAAGCCCAAACGAAAAGCAACGCAATCCAAACCCTATTATAACGAAGAAGACTCCGATCTAGAAGAGGAAGATTTAGAAACGTTTAAAATATTCGATAGAAGCGAAGAGGATGTGGAAGGGGAAGAAATTGATGAAGTAGAACTATATTTCGAGAAGTTAACTAAACCAAAACCCAATGTGTTCAAAGGTTACGTTAGGGAACGAGTTTGCGAGATCTGTGAAATAGCAGGCAGTCTTGTTAAATGTAAAAGCTGCCATGGGACGTTCCATGTAAATTGTGTCAAGAAGGAAGCAGAAGTTACAGAAGTGGCGGCACCTACTAGAGGCAGAAAGAGGAAAA
This sequence comes from Eudemis profundana, assembly GCA_947034925.1. Lineage (NCBI taxonomy): Eukaryota > Metazoa > Arthropoda > Insecta > Lepidoptera > Tortricidae > Eudemis > Eudemis profundana. Next base: position 5,049,148 of record OX344813.1, read on the forward strand.
GAGGCCGGAAGCCTAAAGGCTATGACTCCTTACTAGATTCCGAAAGCCAAAGCGACGAAAGATCTCAAGATGCCAATAATTCTGAAGAACTAAACATGTCTCTTGAAGAAGAGGCGGCATCTCACATAGTAATCGACGCTGACAATTTCGAAAACCAATGGGAGCTCAAAATTAAAGAATTACAAACCGACGACAAAGAAGAATACGCCAGCGACCAGGAAATAAACTGGGAGGTCGAACCAGGACAATGCGAAATAGTGGACATAAAGCAGAAAGAAAAACCAAAAGATTATTCCGACTACAAATGCAATAACTGTCTAAAATACGACACCCCAGTATGCTTCGTTTGCAAATCGAACAAATCACCTAAGACCCAAACAGAAGTTAGACAAAAATGCCAAGTAGCCCACTGCCATAGGTATTACCACCTAGAATGTTTGGATCATTGGCCGCAAACTCAGTTCAACAGTTGGGAGCCTTCGAAGACAAATAAAAAAGTGATAGAATATATCGAAGCCTTGTCGTGTCCTAGACACGTTTGTCATACTTGTGTATCGGACGATCCTAGAGGCTGTAAGACTAGGTTTTGTGGGGATAAATTGGCGAGATGCGTCAAATGCCCTGCGACATATCACTCGTATACTAAATGTTTGCCAGCGGGCTCGCAGATTCTGACCGGATCGCAGATTATTTGCCCAAGACACTACGAACATAGGTGAGTTCTTAATTTTACATCTCTCTCTCTCTCTGGGGTCGGTCCCTCATGTCTGAGGATCGTGGTCAGCATCAGGGTTGCACCTGGCGCGGATGATCTGCCTCCACCGGTTTCTGTCCAGCGCGTCTCTTGCAACCGTGTAGAATTTGGAGGACGACGAGTCTTTCACTTGATCGGTCCATCTTGTTGGTGAACGACCGCGCGATCTTTTGCCTTCGGTGGGCCTTCGGTAATTTTACATGTGCAAGCATTTATAAATGTTAGTTCTTAACATTGACAGCCGTTTGGACAAGCACTATACATTCGTTTGCAATAGGAAACGACATAATAGTCAGTCATCAATGGAAATCAGATGTTCTAGAAAGAAACAGCAGTCACTGATGACTCGTCATTTTCTATCAGCTATCAAAGTCAATAAAAAATCTAAATTTGTCTTTAGCAAAAAATCAATTTTTTTAATCAGTTTGTATCTCATCCACGAATCACAAGAATAGCTATTTTCTCTTGGTACCTAATACAATTTTGGACACGAAAATTGTCCAAGTGATAATTAGTATTTTATATTGATTTATTTACAAGATCAGAGATAGAGTTTATTTGAATATACACAAGGCAAAGAAATAGCGTGTCTTTCGTATTTAATTCAGCATAATATCCTTATTTATAAAGAATTACTAAAAGAATAAATCACAACTATAGGGAAGGTGCCCGATGAAGGTGCTGCCAACTGGTGCCGCCAATCTAAATCAAGTACCCTCTCATGCTGGGACCACATTGACGAAAACGCCGTTAATTTATTTGACATTGACACGTAGATATTGTCATTGACAGCTTGATTGGACAGAGGTGATAGTTTCCTTTATTGTCCACCCGTGTCTCTTTTGCCGTTTAGTGCTGCCACCACAGAAATATATCGTGGTAGAAGTGTATTTACCTCGCGTGCTAAAAAGAAGTGGCGGCCACCTACTTTGAATACCGTTAACTTCAGTTTCCGTCAATATTTTAGCAGATTTGAAGATCTGATGATAATGGTAAAATTAATTATTCAAATACCACGAAATGAAATGGAAAATTTATGTTTACCATCACTGAATTGCACTTTTGGCGTCAAACGCCAAGCGAACCACATTTTTATTAAAAAAAAAACCCGACCGCGGTGCACTTTGAAACTGCATAAAATCCGCCATTTTGTTTATTTTAACGAACTTCATACCCAGTGACACTCGCACCATCAAGACGAATCTAATGATGTATCATTTATCAAAATCGGATGTGCCGTTGAGTAGTTACGAGCGGACACAGGAACAGACATACATACTTACATACATACAGGTCAAACACATAACCCTACTTTGGGCTTCGCCGCAGTCGGGTAAAAACGTTACACGTTTCTTTGCCATACAAAACGACGAACTATTTCCTTCTAATCCTTTCTGTGGCTGACCTATATATAGTTCGTGCACGTTCCCTATACAATTTTGACCCTTATTCCTATCCACAGACCGGGCAAAGTCCCGTGCCACGTGAACACCGGGTGGTGTTTCATCTGCGCGCTGGGAGGCACGCTTATTTGCTGCGAGTACTGTCCTACGTCCTTCCACGCCGAGTGCCTCAACATCAAGCCACCTGAAGGTAAATAACCATAATTATGACCAAGGACCATTAAAACAAGAGGACTGTCATTCTCCATACAAAAAGCTGTTCCCCGAATTTACAACGCCATCTATGTATAAGCTTGGTAAAAGAATTATATTATTTACAATTATTCAACTTTGCAAGCGTGACACAGTATTTAAATGTTAGAATTTATTTATTATTAGCTGTTTACGAACTAATTGTTACTGTACTATGTTTCTTTGTTCAATTATAACATCGTTAAATGTTTAGTTTTTTTAGCGCCATCTAGTTTGCCTGGGTATCCCTTTGCGGTCGGGGTACGATTCAAAGTATGGAGAATGACAGTACTCTTGTTTTAATGGTCCTTGATTATGACTGAAGAAATTGAATAATTTTAAGATTCACACATCCGTGCTTCGTCGTCCACTGTAACGTATTAAAACGTTAATACATTGAGTACATCTATAATAGAAAGCTAATTGAAGCCTTAACTTAACTATACCTATAACTACCTTATTATTAACTTAACCTACTTAAATTAATACATATATTCTAAATTATAATATCTTACTCGTAAATAAACTCAAATTTTAATAACAATGGTCTTGAAAAACAAATCCTAATATGAATTAGTTAATCCGCGCGCGCTGACTCATACCTCAGTGAGATACGAGGCATAGCCGAAGTTATCCGAACGCGCCCGGGCCTGCACTGCGCAGAGGCCGCGTCACACACTCCGTCGCGAGCGCTCGCCTGTGAGCCCGCGTCGCTTTGAGCCAGAGTCCACTTCTCGTACGCCCGCTACGGAGCGGACGTAACTTAATTTAATACTCAAATTGTAAATTCAGTGAGTTTATTATCCCATATCGGGAACACCGTACGGGTTCAAACCTTGAAGACAGACTGACGACTTTGGGAGTCGTCCTTTTTCGACGCTTGAGAGTCCATGGGCTGCAGAGAAGGCCTGCGCTGACCACCATCTTGTCCTGACGCTGCAGTACTACCAACCCGCCATCCGCCGCTTCCACGCAGTCGTACCACAAGGGGCGTGAGGTTATAAGGAGAACTGACCCAACTCTCAGGATATAATTACGACCCAAAATCTAGGCATCGAACCCACCTTGTTAGATTAGTTAACTTAAAATTAAAACCTAGCTTACAAATTAAACTTAAACTAAAAATCTAACTTTAAGTCTTAATTACATTTAACTAAATCTTAAACTTAACTTACAACTTAATTTAAAATTACAACTTAACTTAAAACTAAAGTATTACTTAATCATAAACCTTCCGGTTGTAATTAATTTGTAGGAATAATTAAATAAATTTTAGTATAAATTGAAATAACTTGTATTATTTTTTGTCCGAATAGGTAACCACTAAAGCTAGGCTGATAGGTTATTTATTTACGTGACAGATTGGCGCCCATAACGTGTTTTATTTTAATAGATTTTGGGTCTTCAACCTGCCTGAGGGTTGGTAAGCTTTCTTCTTTTTGCATTCTTGGTGTTGGTGTGTGCATGTCGCAGATTTAGCTTTAAGTCATTATCACTACAACTGTTTCTGATTTTCTTATTTGTATATCTTCCTCTTTCGACTTACTTTCACTCATTTGTAACTGTAATTAATTATAGATTTTGCAACACTTCTCGATTTTCTGAATTTAGTGTCATACAAAATGTCTCGACCAATTAAATTTTTACAATTAACAAAAGCTGAGTTGGTTTACGAAGTAAGAATACGTGCGGAGGAACCAAAGGATAGGGTTGAAGAGTTAAGGCAACAAATAGCCAAGCTTGCGATCAGGTTCCCATCAGAGGATATACTTGACTCTTGTTACGAGTTTGATGAGGATATTGCCGGCATAAAGCATACTCTAGCGAAGGCGGCAATCAATATAGCATGCCTCAAACATGATTCCCACCAAAAAAGTTTGCTCGAACGCACTCAGACATATCTCAACCATGTACACCATAGGCTTAATAGAATTAGTTTTCCCGAAAACGAACCCGAAAAAATCTCATTGCTTCAAGAAACTCGGGAGTTTTATAACGAGCAATGTTCGTCCCTTAAAGAAATTTTGTCCTTGCTCCCACAATCTGACGCCCAGCCAAACCCTGTTGGCAGCCAGAGGCCTCAGTTGCTTCCTCACGATGTCCCAGAAACTCAAGTTGGACCAGATGGCGTTAATAACGTACCTTGCTCTAACCTAGAACCATCTGGCCCGCCCATGGGTACATATAACATTAAGGTGACTTGTGATCGTGGCCTGCAGTCTGACATCTCTAAACTTAAATATGACGGAAAATCTTGCGTGCGTGCTTTTATTGCACGTGCTAAAGAATTCTGCCAAGCGAAGGATATTTCTGACGACAAAATGCTCTCTTTGGCGACAGAAATATTTACCGGGGACGCTCTCCACTGGTACCGTAGCATGAAAGAAACCTTATATTCCTGGACTGAGCTACTAGAATTGCTGAAAAATGATTTTGATATCGTTGATTTTGACTACCGCATGCTCGGGGAAATTAGAAATCGGAGCCAGGGTCCCTCGGAGTCAATCACCATTTACCTAGCCATCATGCACGGCATGTTTAGTAGACTTGATAGGAAGTTAACTGAATTGGAACAGCTCGAAATCATCTTGCACAATATACGGCCTTGCTACTCAAGTGTTCTAGCCCCAACATGCCCCAACCTCAACTCAATATCAGGTTTACGCAGCCTTTGCAAAAACTATGAGCAGATCAAAGCTAGGTCGGACACGTTTAGAGAACCACCTTTACCTACCTCAGCCACGCTTGCGCCCGAATACTCATACCAACCTAAGAGTAACAAGGCTAACTTCAAGCCGAGCCCGGGAAATTCTCCTGCACAAGGTTCAACAAGCTATTCGCAGAACAGGTCCTACAATGTGTCTGCGTTAAATGATGATAATAAGTATTGTTACCGTTGTCGCGTTAGTACCCACACAATGAAGGAATGCACTGCAGAACGTAGCATCTTTTGCTTCAAGTGTGGCCTTAAGGACTATCGATTCCCGGACTGTCCACAGTGCAATCCTCCTAAAAATCGCGAACCCAGCACCAGTGTAGTAAAAGATTCTACTCCAAAAAACTAATAAGTGAAAATTGTTGCAAACCTCAGCAAAACGACTCAGAATGGAATGATTGGCTTACAACGATTAAGCACTTCTTCAATACCTATAAGGTTGCAACAATTTTCAATTCTAAACCTTCTAATGATCCTAGACCATTCATAAAAATTGTTATTGACACTGGTCCTACTTTTCAAATGTTCGGTTTACTGGACTCGGGCTCTGCGGTAACTATTCTTGGTAGCGACAGTTACAAACATTTATCTGAATACGGTTTACATTTAGTACCATCTGATAAGATCACTGTTACTGCAGCTGGTGGTCAAAAAATTCAATCGCTCGGATATGTGTTGCTTCCTGTCAGCTTCGAAAATAGCAACCACATACTCAAAGCCTACGTAATACCTGATATTGAAACTCATTTAATCCTCGGTGTTGATTTTTGGAGGAAATTTCAAATTTGTCCCAAATTCCTTGGCAATATTGATTATATTTCTTCCCTTGAACCTTGTTTATCTGAAATTTCTTCAAAATCAACCGAAACCCATCTTTTTTCTTACACTAATCTGAACCCCTCGCAAAAACTTTTAGCTGACAAAGTCATTAAACAATTTAACGACATTTCTTTTGAAACCAAGGGCCTGGGTAGGACTTCTTTAATATCCCATCGCATAGATACAGGAGCAGCAGAACCCATAAAACAGCGATACTACCGTTTATCTCCGGAAAAGAAGCGTATTATTACAGAGCAAGTGGACGAAATGTTATCGTTGGGCGTCATTTCTCCTTGCGAAAGTCCTTGGTCTTCCCCAGTCTTGGTAGTTGGGAAAAAGGATGGTAAACCTAGGTTTTGCCTTGATAGCCGTAAATTGAATTCCGTAACTAAAAAGGACGCTTACAGCCTTCCTTACGTCTCAGAAATCCTAGACAACTTAAAAAACGCTAGATTCCTCTCGAGTATCGACCTATCGAAGGCATTCTGGCAGATACCAATACACGAGCCAGATAGGGAAAAAACAGCATTTTTCGTACCAGGCCGGGGAACATTAATGTTTAATGTCACTGCTTTCGGCCTCACCAATGCTCCAGCTACCCAACAACGACTAGTGGACTCCCTTTTCATGCCCGATTTCGAATTAAAGGTTTTTTGCTATCTGGATGACATAATCATCATAAGTGAAACTTTCGACGAACATGTTAGTATCCTTGAACGCGTTCTCGACAGGCTTAAACAAGCTAATTTAACCATTAACTCGGATAAATGTCAATTCTTTAGAGATTCACTTAAATACTTGGGATACGTAATTGATAAGCACGGCTTACGAACGGATCCGGACAAAGTTGACGCAATTGTTAATTACCCTGTCCCAAAGAGTAGGAAAGAAGTAAAGCGTTTTTTGGGCACCGCCTCTTGGTATAGGCGCTTCATTCCTAACTTTAGCACCATTGCAGGCCCTCTTAATAAGCTTACCTCGACCAAGAAGCCTTTACCTCCATTTGAATGGTCCTCTGACGCATCCAGAGCTTTTGAAGAATTGAAGAAATGTCTCGTCCACGCACCCGTCCTTGCTTGTCCAGATTTTAGTCTACCTTTTGAAGTGCACACGGACGCGAGCAACTATGGTGTAGGAGCCATGCTGTCGCAGATTGTTAATGGAGTCGAGCACCCGGTTGCATTCATGAGCCGATCACTTACAGGCCCTGAGCGGAATTTTAGTGTGACCGAGAGAGAGGCTCTAGCCGTACTAACAGCCCTTGAACATTGGCGATGCTACCTGGAGAACGGTCGCCCCTTTACGGTCTACACCGACCATTCTGCACTAAGGTGGTTCCTCTCCTTGACGAATCCAACCGGTCGGCTGGCTAGATGGGGTGTTAGGCTTTCGGCGTTTGACCTCATCATCAAACATAGAAAGGGCAAGGATAATGTGGTACCGGACAGCCTATCAAGATGTGTTCCTGTGTCTGCTATATCTACTACTTCAACCACCCCTCCAGCTACAAACGACGAGTGGTATTTAAAGATTTTTAGTGGATGCTTGCACTCACCAGCTAGTTACCCAAATTACATTGTCCAAGGTAGTAAGCTATTCAGACACATGAAGAACCAGAACGCCCTTACGGCTGAATTCAGCTGGAAGGAGGTCCTGTACAAAGAACAACGTCAGGATGCGTTGTCTACATGCCACAGTGAACCGACGGCTGGGCATTTTGGTGTTTTTAAAACGCACAAACGTTTAAGTCTCTCATATTTTTGGCCAAAAATGTACAGTGATGTCGTTAAATATGTAGCTAATTGTGAAGTTTGCCTTGCCCACAAAGACCCTACTCACGGAACACTCGGTAAAATGGGTAGGCCTAAAGATTGCTGCAGACCGTGGCAAGTTATTTCTGTTGATTTTATTGGTCCCTTGCCTACTAGCAGGAAACAACACAGTTACATTTTAGTAATCACGTGTTGTTTCTCGAAATATTGCCTCACTTTTCCCTTGCGTCGGGCTACTGCAGATGTAACCGCTAGGATCCTTGAAGAAGATGTATTTTTAGTACATGGGGTACCGCAAACAATTATCCTGGACAATGGTTGTCAGTTCACTAGTCACGAAGTCTTAAATTTGTTTAAAAAATATAATGTACCAAACGTTCATTTCACTCCTAAATATACTCCTCAAATAAATACAGTCGAAAGATACAATAAAACCATAATAACAGCTTTATCGGTATTTGTAGAGAACGACCAGAGGACTTGGGACATAAATCTACCAAAAGTCCGCTTCGCGATTAACAACTCCATTAACGAAGTCACTGGATATACTCCTGCGTTTCTTGTGCATGGACGAGAGCTAGTCACATGTGGGTCTCATTACATTGATAATGACATCCCTAATGAGATGGTTTTCCTACCAAGAGAACTTTATGCACAAAACCTTGGTCATTTATCCGGCATTTTTGATAAAGTCCAGTTGGCTCTTTGGCAAAGTCATCAAAAGAATGCTTCACGGTATAATACCAGACGAAAAGACTATGAATTTCAAGTTGGTGATGTGGTTTGGAAACGATGCTATTTCCAAAGTGACAAGGGTGCATTCTTTTCAAAGAAACTTGCGCCGAAATATCAAAAATGCCGTATAAAAGAAAAGCGTTCACCATTGGTGTATATAGTGGAAGATATGTCTGGACGCGATCTAGGTGCCTGGCATGTTAAAGACTTTAAATTGTCTAACAATGCCTATACTTCTTAACTTTCATAATCCCCGTGTAGGGACGGGTGTAAGAATACGTTTCCCTACCGCCGCCAGCAAGCGTGAGGTAAAAGCCCTCTAACTGAGCAGCTGCGTTCATTTCATGAAGTCCAGCTGTAATTTTAGAATATACTGTTTCAATAAGTTTTCTTTTAGATGGCCTCTTACCTAGTTACTCTGCCCTTGAATTTGTCTGTTATAGTGGTACCCTGAGTTTAATTGAATAAACTGAGTAGGTTTCACGAATTTTAGTCTCTTATAAATTGAAAGCCTTTACCAGAGGCATTCCGTCCCTTGAAGGAATGTCTCCGAATGAAACGGGTGGTAACTTCACTTGTCTTTGTTGGTATTCTTGCTTGCTTGTCAATATGAGCCCCTTGGTTTAAGGACGGATTTTTTTTCTCATAGGAAAAATCCTTCTCTAGGAGACGGGGTACTGTAACGTATTAAAACGTTAATACATTGAGTACATCTATAATAGAAAGCTAATTGAAGCCTTAACTTAACTATACCTATAACTACCTTATTATTAACTTAACCTACTTAAATTAATACATATATTCTAAATTATAATATCTTACTCGTAAATAAACTCAAATTTTAATAACAATGGTCTTGAAAAACAAATCCTAATATGAATTAGTTAATCCGCGCGCGCTGACTCATACCTCAGTGAGATACGAGGCATAGCCGAAGTTATCCGAACGCGCCCGGGCCTGCACTGCGCAGAGGCCGCGTCACACACTCCGTCGCGAGCGCTCGCCTGTGAGCCCGCGTCGCTTTGAGCCAGAGTCCACTTCTCGTACGCCCGCTACGGAGCGGACGTAACTTAATTTAATACTCAAATTGTAAATTCAGTGAGTTTATTATCCCATATCGGGAACACCGTACGGGTTCAAACCTTGAAGACAGACTGACGACTTTGGGAGTCGTCCTTTTTCGACGCTTGAGAGTCCATGGGCTGCAGAGAAGGCCTGCGCTGACCACCATCTTGTCCTGACGCTGCAGTACTACCAACCCGCCATCCGCCGCTTCCACGCAGTCGTACCACAAGGGGCGTGAGGTTATAAGGAGAACTGACCCAACTCTCAGGATATAATTACGACCCAAAATCTAGGCATCGAACCCACCTTGTTAGATTAGTTAACTTAAAATTAAAACCTAGCTTACAAATTAAACTTAAACTAAAAATCTAACTTTAAGTCTTAATTACATTTAACTAAATCTTAAACTTAACTTACAACTTAATTTAAAATTACAACTTAACTTAAAACTAAAGTATTACTTAATCATAAACCTTCCGGTTGTAATTAATTTGTAGGAATAATTAAATAAATTTTAGTATAAATTGAAATAACTTGTATTATTTTTTGTCCGAATAGGTAACCACTAAAGCTAGGCTGATAGGTTATTTATTTACGTGACACCACATACCCATTTAGCCACTTCCTATTTCTCCATTCCTACATTCCCGATTCGTCCACCCACGTTCCCCATTCGTGTATATTCTCAGATCATACACATTTCCAACATAGGGACTTGGTTTTTTTTTAATATCTCTGTCCCGTTTGGTCAAAAATTGGCCACTTTGGGCAATCGAGAGTTGTGCCTCTTTCCAAAGGACCTCGGACTTGGAAATATATTAAGGAATTTTATACGGAACATGCGATTTGCAAAAAGTCGAAGCGGTTTTGGAACTTATAAAATTTTGAAAATAAGGGAGAACCGGGAATGTGGACGAATCGGCAATGTGGATTAATCGGAAGTGTGGACGAATCGGAAATGTAGACGAAATAAGAAGTGAACCTAAATGGTGTAACATGTACTTTTATTTAATTTCAGGCAGCTACATGTGCGAGGACTGTGAAACAGGACGACTTCCTCTGTACGGGGAGATGGTGTGGGTGAAATTGGGACACTACAGGTAGGCAATTAGAGATCTTGCTTATTTTATTTTTATTTATTTATATTAAAAGAAACAACTAACTATACAGGGTGAATTTTAAAACGTGAATCAAAAGCACGTTTTTCGATAAAGCTGCTTAAGATTAACACGAAGCACTAGTGGTAAACAAAATGAAGGTGTTTAAAAAAAACCGGTCAAGTGCGAGTCGGACTCGCGCACCGAGGGTTCCGTACAAACTCGTCAGTAGATACGTGAATAATTCAAGAAAAACTGTATGGTGGGACAAACTTAACTTTGCTCTTGTAAAACTGTTGTCCCCATACATCGACATATGCCGCGGTTAGTTTAGTAGGAGCAAATAAGGTTGTCTTACGATTTTTGCGAATTTCTAAAAAACGCTGCAAGTTAGGAAAACCGTTTTATTTTTCCTGTAAAATTTAGGATAATATTAATAATCGGTAATTATTACAGATTTTTCTGTTTAGTATCTTCGGAGATAATAGGGGGGGAACGGTATTTTTTTTAACCTTTTTTGTCTTCAATCAAAAACTACATGTCTAAGAAAAAAAATAAAAACGGTTTTGGAATCTACATTAAGCCCTTTCATTTGATACCCCACTCGATATATTAGCTCAACTTTTGATTTACGACATCCCATTTCGGTCCCCTTTAAAAAAAAAGTAAAAAAGGTATAAGATTTTTTTGCTGTCCCATAGGCTCGGATTAGCAGTTTTTAACACTATTCCCAATTTCAAGTCGATAGCATCAGTAGATCCTGAGATATCTTGCTGTGACAGACGGACAGACAGACAGACAGACAGACAGACAGAGTCGCACCATAAGGGTTCCTTTTTTACCATTTTGGTACGGAACCCTAATTACGAATCTATCGACTGTTATTTTTAACAGCAGGTGTTAAAATCCACTGATCCCACAAGATGTTTAAATTTACTGTCAAAGACCCTTTCGCTACCGGGGCAGCGGCGAGTGGATTTATGATTTCTGAACACCTTCATTGCATTCGCTCCTCAAATCCCAAATTTCTGAATAGAAAAATAATGTTGATCACTAGCGTACGGAGGTGTGGTGGCAAAAGTAGAACAGAGGAAAATGGAGTTGCCTCAGATTGATTTCTCTACAACATACACCCACCTTTCATTTAAAATAGTGCCAACGTTTTTAGAAAGGTTATATTGAATTATTTTTCTAGTATTTTCTGTGTTATTTTTGCAGATAATATCTACAATTAATTAAAGATCCAAACGGGATTCAATAATTTCACAACCCTGGAGTATTTTAGAAATTATGGCGGTATTTCACTGACCCGAATTCATCGTCCGTGAGTGTAATATGTATTCAAACTACTTGCATTAACTTGTTAATAGATGGTGGCCTGGCATAGTGCTGCATCCGACAGAGATCCCGGACAACATAATGGCAGTGAAGCATTCGCCCGGGGAGTTTGTGGTCCGGTTCTTTGGCCAGTATGACCACTACTGGGTCAACCGGGGCAGAGTGTTCCCCTTCCAAGAGGGTATGTTAAATTACTCATCATCAACAGCCTATATAGGAACATTCCACGCAAACTTTAAATTTTTGATCCTTTTAAGAGGAAACAGTAAGGTCGAGAGAATTGAAAATTAGGTATTTGTAAAATGTGTCGCTGTCCCGCACTGCCCGCCTCTCCCCCGCAGAGCGCGATAGAGACAACTGCAGCTTGTACCGAAAATACCTTTTAAAATTTCATGAAAACAACGTTTCGTAGTCCCCTGATTTCTTCCCCAAAACTTAACCTATTTAACTAATTTTTTCATTAAACATTAAAGAAAGGCTTTGGCCGTGTTCCTATGTTTTCCTTTTTTTTAATAATCTAGTCAAATTTGTTTTCTGGATGTGTGAACACAGCGGAAAATCTGGCATTTTTTTTAGGTTTTTGAAGGTTAATATCTCTTTTGAGAATCAATTTATCGTAAAAAAGAAAACATAGGAACATATCAATAGTAGCCATAGATTTTTGGACAAAAAATTATTGCACTACTGGCATTATCCAGGGAGGAAACAGGGGACTACGTTTGTATGGAAAAACTGCCCTCCTGTTTCCTCTTAACATGTAAAATTGGAGGTAGTTTAGGGAAAAGGATCCAATCCACACGAACCAATTTTAGAATTATAGAATTTAAATGCTTAAACAAAGGTTTGACATTTCACTGATGACTTTTTGTGGATTGGATCCTTTTCCCTAAAGTAAAGGCCATAATTAGATGAACTATTTTGACAGTTCCACAAGCACAAATGTTGCCAGAGTTAGGTCAGCGATGTTTTGTCGGTATAATAAAAAAAAAGACTATGACTGTGACTTCATTTATAACCTAATAAATAAAGTAAGGTGGCACAGTAAATTCTTGAAAAGATTTAAGGATTACACGTTTTATGTTTTTTTGTTGTCTTTTAGACCTATCCTGATGCGTGCAAACTATTGTAGATAACATTTTATCGATATTTACCTATGACTATTTAATTTTCTGTGAGCCAGGCAACATTTTTATTTGTCAAACTAGTTCGCCTAATTATGGCGTTTACTTTAAACTACTTACGGTAATATCATAACTTAGCTTTAAGATTGGTAGTGTTTCTTAGCAGCTAATAAGTTGTATTAGGGCAGTTACCATAACGTTACGTAAGCGGTAAAGAGTTGATGTTTTCATGAAATCCTATACGTCCAACTGCTGGGCACAGCCCTACTCTCATAGAGTGAACGGGCTGTAGTCCTTCCTTGACAAATTACTATTTGTAATAAAACAACTTAAACGAATTAAATCGCGTATATTACCACATTTTTTAAGTCCCGACGTTTCGTAACCCTTTTCAGCGTTCGTGGTCGCGGGTGGACAAGTAGGATGGAAATTACTATTTGATTTAGGATTGCCCGCACCGTCCCAGTTCAAAGAAACACACTGTATGTATAATTCGCTTTATTTATAGGGGACTCCGGCAGAATATCGAGTCAGAAGTCCAAAATAGACGCCGCCTTCACCACCGCCATGGAGCATGCGCAGAGGGCCTGTGAGATACTGAAGAGTAAGTATACTGGTTCTTATATTATATACAACAGTTCCTTAACGAGAGAGATTTTTTTGACACTGGGCACATACGGCACTACAAAAACGTAGCTGTCACTAAAAGGTCGTTTTGTCCCTGACACAAGAGAACGCCATTTTACCCTATATTGCGTCAATTTACGCCAGTTTGGTGTTTTGAAGTGATTTTGAACCAAATTGTTTTTTTTTTTTCCTTATGCTGTATAAAAACGGGTGTTTATTGTTATTATTCAGTAGATAAGTACCGTATCTCTACAAGTGATTCCAATATAAGTAAACAAAAGAAATATAGGTTAGGTAAAACAAAATGATGATCCCAAACCATTCACAGACCGCGAGCAGGACTGCCCTGGGGAGGTGACCCTGGAGGTTTTCTCCGGGGAAACCTAACTTTGGTAGCCGGCTCGCGCCATGGTTCAGAATATGGCTCTGATTGTTTTGTACCTAAATAACTTCATTGAAAAACGTTCTCTAGAACGCCTACGCACAGTATAACTATAGATAAGTGCATAGTGCGATTTAAAATTAGGCTGGTCTGACTGGACTCTACAATTCTTTTTATTCTGTTGGGTCATACTCATGCTCATTTATTCATAAAATATTTTTCAATTTCACATGTCAAGAAAAATTACAAAGAAAATATTACATTAAGATTAATAAAATAAAATTACAGATACTAAAACGTTAATAATTATGTTGAAATTAATTCCTAACATTGACAATGACCTTACATTGAAATATTCATTCAACAATAATAATTGATTTCCACATGAAAAATCATAGAATTCGGAATAGTACATTACACAACTAGGGTGGTAATACAAAGAAAGGGCGAGATCGCAAAAGTTTGCTGCCCGAGCTGCAAGCGAGGGTCGTAAATACGCGATCGAGGGCTTTCTTTTTTACCTCCCGTGTTGTGTACATCATTTTATGTCTACACTTGGCCAGAAAGCTGCTTTTTCCGTACGCACAGCGTGCGGAAAAAGCCACTTTATGGCCAGGTGTGGCATAAATGTCATAAGTTCAACCGGGGAATTGCGTCTATTGGGGGAAAAAGCGTCTTTTAAACCCTGTACTTTAATAGAGTCAGGTACGGTAGAAATAATTTTATGCCACACCTGGCCATAAAGTGGCTTTTTCCGCACGATGAAGAAAGCCCTAGTTGTGTAATGTACTATTAAAGAGTTCGGATTTAACGGAATCTTTAAAAGACGCATTTACCGCCATAGACGCAATTACCCCGGTTGACCTTATACTACTTATTTCGAAGAACCGTCGACGGGCCGGATTAAACCCTCCCGCGGGCCAGATTAAGAAGCGGCCGTACTTTGCCTACCACTGGTTTAGCTATTACTTAATGTTTGGATTCCAGAAATGGAGCCCAACGAAGAAGAGGACATGGATATCGCCTCGTCCCTCTTACCCCCGCACTACGTGAAGCTGAAAGTGAACAAGCCGTTGGGCGTGGCGCGTCGTGACGCAGACGCGAACTCGCTTACACAGTGCGATTGCGACCCGTCGCAGCCTGACCCCTGCGGGCCCTATTCACATTGTCTCAACAGGTAGGTCGTCCTACTCAGTGTCTCAATCTCAACAGATAAGTCGTCTTACAGTGACTCAACAGATCGGTCGTCTTACTCGCACTGTCTCAACAAGTAAGTCGTTCTAATCACACTCCCTCAACAGGTCGCTCGTTTTTCTCTCACTGTCTTAAGGTAGGTATAGTACTAACGAAGAAGAGGACATGGACATCGCCTCGTCACGCTTACCCCCGCACTACGTAAAGCTGAAAGTGAACAAACCATTTGGCGTGGCGCGTCGTGACACAGACGCTAACTCGCTTACGCAGTGTGACGACCCGTCGCAGCCTGACCCCTGCGGACCTTACTCGCATTGCCTCAACAGGTAGGTTGCCCATCTCACAGTGCCTCAACTAATCAGACATCCTACTCCCACTGTCTCAACAGGTCGATAGTTTTACTCCCGCTATCTCAACAAGTAGGTCGTGCAATTTATACTGTCTTAACAGGTCGGTCGTCTTACTCACAGTTGCTCGACAGATCGGTCCTGTTACTCAAACTGTTTCAACACGTAGGTCGTCCAACTCGCACTGCGTCAAGAGGTAGATTGTATGAGGGGTCGCCCATACATTATATGATAAAAAAATAGACATTATATGTAAATATATGTAATTCACATTCACACATGTGTGAATAGCTTAGATTACAATGATATTTCGTACAATAAAAATAGGCCTTAACGCTCGGGTTTGGACCTACTCTCCGAAAGTAAATACTAAGGCTAAATGATACCAGACTTTAAAATAAAGAAGATAATATCTCTTATGAGAATCAATTTATCGTAAAAAGGAAAACATAGGAACATATCAATAGCAGCCATAGATTTTTGGACAAAAAATGATTGCTCTACTGGCATTATCCAGGGAGGAAACAGGGGACTACGTTTGTATGGAAAAACTGCCCTCCTGTTTCCTCTTAACGTGATGTTATCCCCAGGATGCTGCTAACCGAGTGCGGTCCGCTGTGCCGCGCGGGTGACCGCTGCAACAACCGCGCGTTCGAGAAACGCCTCTACCCCCGCCTCGCCGCCTACCGCACCCCCCAGCGGGGGTGGGGGCTGCGGACACTCGAGGACATCAAACAAGGTTCACTACAAATATTGTAAACCTACCCTACATCCTTGCACCCCAGGCACCCCCGGCACCCACCCAGTCCGACCAACTCAGGGTGGTCCGGCTAGCGACCTGGTTCGACCCCAGGGAACGCCACGGCCGAACACCCGGTCCGACAATCGCTACGCCCTTATGGGCTGCGAGTTTGTCAGTGGCAAAAAATAAAAAATACATCCTTGCACTAATAATTTCATCTATTAATCTACCCCGAAAACATGCATGCACTAATCATTTCACACGTAATGAGGGCTATATAATACCTCTCAACTTTATAAATGGCGTAATGTGCATGGCCCCTCGTCAGGACTTTAAATACAAATAAGAAATCTCGTGCGTTATCCGTCATACTGGTTGCAAGGAAAATCATATTGAAATCGGAAAATATAGGTGATATCTTTAAAACGTAATACTCGTAAGGTTTGCGCTTGAATGTGTGCGCGCCGTGTACGAACGCACTACAAGCAAAGATTTAAGAATGCTCCAGTATGGATCGCACTCACAGACGCCCGATAGCGTTAGACTACTTGTTTGTCTTTATACTATGCCTCTGAGTCACAGAGAAACGAAAGTGGGCAATCCTAATTGGAACATGGTATAACAAGATGTTTATGTTGCTATCAAAACAAAGTGATGATCCCAAACCATTCACAGACCGTGGGCAAGACTGCCCTGGAAAGATGGAGCTGGAGGTTTTCTCCGGGAAGCCGGACCTTGGCTGTCAGCTCGCGCCGTGGTTCAAAATATGGCTCTGATTGTTTTGCTGGCTTTTAGGACTAGATAGGATAGAAGCAATGCTCGTCTTTTTTGGCAAGTTTTGAAAACAGTATTATAGGTCAATGTGGAACAATATTGATAAGCTAGCAAGTGCCCTGTTAAGCCAAAAAGGCCAGTATAGACTACTAATACATTAAGTACCCTATATGCCAGGGGTTCCCAATCTTTTTCAGCCCGTGGCGCACTTACAAGTTTAGTACTTCGTCACGGCGCCCTACCCTAGTTCGCTCAAAATAGGTATTGTTGCTTTATAGGTACCCGTGAATATTTTGTGGTTTTAGGTAATGATAGAGGATGACTCACAGCGCCCCTCATTACTTTCTAGGGCCCCGTTTCACGAAGCTACAAGTTACAATTTTACAAGTCTAAACTAGCAACATTGGCCAAATAAACCAATGGCGTTGCTGTATTTGACCAATGTTGCAAGTGTAGACTTGTAACTTGTAGTTTCGTGAAACGAGGCTAAGGGCGCCGCGGCGCACACTTTGTGAACCCCTGCTATAGGGAACGTGCACGACGAAGGTGCTGCCAACTGGTGCCGCCAATCTAAATCATATACCCTCTCATGCTGGGGCCGCATTGGCGAAAACGCCGTTAATAACGTTAATTTATCGCGTTGAAGGACGATTAACGTCAGTGTAGCTGCGACATACTATATTTGACATTGACACTTACATATTATCATTGACATTGACATTTTGATTTGACAGGGGCGATAGTTTCCTTTATTGTCTGCCGGTGTCTCTTTTGTCGTTTAGTGCTGCCACCTATAGTTCGTGCACGTTCCGTATATCCCAGCGAACTTGTATTAAAACTGTCCACCCTACTGTCCAGGCCAGTTCGTGATCGAGTACGTGGGCGAGCTGATCGACCTGGAGGAGTTCCGGCGCCGCATGTGCCGCAAGCACGAGATCCGGGACGAGAACTTCTACTTCCTCACGCTCGACAAGGAGCGCATGATCGACGCCGGGCCCAAGGGGAACCTCGCCAGGTGAGGATGATGATAATGGTGATGATTATGATGATGGTGATGATGATGTTGATGGTGGTAGTGGTGGTGGTGGTGGTGGTGATGATGGTGGTGGTGGCGCTGTGCCGCAAGAGATCCGGGACGAGAACTTCTACTTCCTCACGCTCGACAAGGAGCGCATGATCGACGCCGGGCCCAAGGGGAACCTCGCCAGGTGATGATGATGATGTTGGTTGTGATGGTGGGGTTGGTGATGATGATGATGATGGTGGTGGTGATGATGATGATGTGGTGATGATGCTGGTGGTGTTGATGATGGTGGTGGTGATGATGATGATGTGGTGATGATGGTGGTGGTGGTGATGATGATGATGTGGTGATGATGGTGGTGGTGGTGGTGGTGGTGATGATGGTGGTGGTGATGATGATGATGGTGGTGGTGATGATGATGATGGTGGTGGTGGTGATGATGGTGGTGGTGGTGACGATGATGATGATAATGATGATGACGACGACGATGTCGTCGTCGTCGGCATCATCTTCATCACCACCACCAATTTTTTTTTTTCATTTCTAGGCCGAAACCGAAATTTCGGTCGGACTCTAATCATAAGATGATGATGATGGGAATAGGCCACATTTAAACAAAGTGTTTGTTCCAGGTTCATGAACCACTGTTGCGAGCCAAACTGCGAGACTCAGAAGTGGACGGTGCTGGGTGACGTCAGGGTGGGGCTGTTCGCGTTACGGGACATACCCGCTGTGAGTACCCACCACTCTTACCATAGGGCGCGTCCATTAATCACGTGATGTTTTGACCCCTTGCACCCACCCCTCTTGATGATGATTAGTAAGATTTTTGACCTGGGTTTCTTAAACTGTGGACTATTGACTCCTTAAAACATGTAAAAGGTTACACGAAATTTACTGACTGCAAGGTAACGTTGAAAAATTATTTAACCGCGGAGGAACACATTTTATAGATCTAATAATAGGCAAGTCGGTGGAAATAGAGTTCTGTTGATACCCCCCCGGTACTGACTTGGTTTAACTTTACATCTCAAAACTTTGCGAGACTTGCATCTTTTTACATGTAATGTTTTTGATGGGATTGTTATTACAGAATAGCGAAGTGACGTTCAATTACAACCTGGAATGTGCGGGAATCGAGAAGAAGCGGTGTCTGTGCGGCGCCAAGCGGTGCTCTGGGTATATCGGCGCCAAGCCTAAACAGGTAAATACTTTATAGCGTTCCCTACCCAAAGGCTGATAAAGTTCCCTTAAGGATGCATTTCCACTGACGCGGTAAGGAAACGCATCGAAATATAGTGTATGGAAACGCCTCACAAAACTGACGTTATAATTTACCCCATAACGCCCAAGCCACGCAGTCACGGTATACGGTAGTTTTACTTCCTACAAAAGGTACATCGGGAGCGCGCATGTGTGCGCGCCGTGTACGGACGCACCACAGGCAAGCATTTGAGCATGCGCGAGCATGCCACAGTATGGCGTTCACTCACACAGACGCGCGTCGTGCGTCTGTGTAAATAAGTGTCGCGCACTCCTAAACCAAAGTATAAAGACAACCAAGTAGTTCGTCTTCGCCTTTTAGGAGCGCGCGACACCGGAGTCGGCCTAAGGCACAGGGCTGCCGCTCGTCGGTTTTGTAAAATACCTACTTACTACGAACGTAACTTTTATTAGGTTGACCTCGATCGAACGAACAATCGTTCGAGGTCAACTTAGTAAAAGTTACTTATTTCAATATGAAATGAAACTATCTGATCGCACACATCTGAAGTTAATGTTATTAAGTATAATAGTTTAAATAAATTAGTATTGGTACGTGTACATGTAAGTAACGCAACGATATTTCGGCTCGTTTTATAAAACCACTCTCGTGTTTAAGGCATTTTATGTATCAATAGAATCAACTACTATTTAATTAGTACACGTTTAAAAAATCTGTTTTAATTTTACTCATCACTGTCAAACAAAATAATTATCTACCCTATTTAACTGGTATAGTTTGATCACAAAACTATCAAACATTCTATAAACGACTTAAAATATAACATTTATATAGGTACTAATAAAATACACACCTTTCGGGATCCTTAGGAATGCAGAAATATGACAATTCTGGATTTTGCGCATTATTCTTCAAACATCCGAACACACTGCAGTATATACGTCTTCTATACTTTGCTTCGTCCTCAGACATTTTGAACGTTCGACCGCTTGCGTCGAGAGCCAGCCCTGACTAAGCCCGCGCCGATGCTTGTCTGTGGTGCGTCCGTACACGGCGCGCACACATGCGCGCTCCCGATATACCTTTTATCGGAACAAAAACTACCGTGTACCGTGCCTAAACGGCCGAAGTCGTACTACTTGGTTGTCCTTATACTTTGACGCAGTGGCGTGGGGCCGATTTTGAGCGTCAGTTACGCGTCTGTACCTATTATGTTTAAAAAAAAATTGAGGTCAGTGCCAGCCTCGTACCGCATAGGTACTACAGTACAGTTCATTTACATTAGGGTGTCCCAGAAAGCAAATCTCCATACAAACTTTGAAGCCAAGTCGGCACGCGTTCCCCCCATCACAGAGAACTGAAATTTTATATACCATAATATTTTAGTAGTTCCCACTTTTTTAGGGGGTATGTATTACAAAAAAAAAATAAAAAAAAATCTTGCCCATACAACAAAAATATTTTTTTTTACTGATTTTGTAATGCAT